>BEDY01000006.1:0-1453191 GCA_002335605.1 Prillingera fragicola | reverse complement strand
GTCCTTGCAGTCGGTCACCGTATCAGCCTCAGCTGAAGTGACGTCGCCTACGCAGTCCAGGTCATCGCCAGCGTCCTCTGTCGCCGCATCCGCCTCAGCTGAGGTGACGTCAAGGCCCTCGCCGGCGTCTTCGGAGTCGGGCACCGCATCTGCATCTTCATCAGCTGAGGTGCCCATCGTCACCCACGTCGTCCCACCCACGTCGTCCCGGCCGTCGCCCTCTTCCACAGCGTCGCCTTCAGCTAGTGTCCCCGTGGCCATGACCATGACTGATGGGTGGATGGAGACCACCGCAACTGTCTCGGACTGGGTGGCTGCATCCACCTCCGAGATCACCCCAATCCCCACAGAGATCGCCGGAACTGCGACGGACGTCAAAGCGCTCTCCACCGAGTGGCTCGAGACGCTAACCTTCCCGGACGTCACGCCGCCGCCCACCGCGACAATCCCTGCGTCGACAACGGATGAGATCAAGCCTCTCCCGACAGACTGGGCCGACCCGCCAGGGATTGTTGATCCTCCCCCTACCTCGGCCGCAGACTCTTCTCTGTACCTTGTCGTGGACGGCACAATCACAATTGCGACCCTCCCGGCCCCGACAACTGACGAGATCAAGCCTCTCCCCACAGAGTGGGTCGACCCGCCCGTGATCGATGACTCTCTCCCTACCGCGGCCGAAGGCACGTCTCTGTATCTTGTGCTCGATCACACGAACACCATTGCAACGATCCCGGAGCCGACAAGTGACGAGATCAAATCACTCCCCACGGGCTGGGTCGACCCGTCGGTAGTCGATGATGGTAGCGTCCCTTCCGCTGCCGAAGACACGTCGCTGTACCTGGTGCTCGACCACACGGACACGATTGCCGCAATCCCCGCGCAGACCATCGATGAGGTCAAGCCTCTCCCCACAGACTGGGTGGACCCGCCAGTGATCGACGATTCTGCCCTGTAGCCTGACGGTGGCTTTTAGCAGCTCATTGTGCATCCATCTGATAATGCGGCGGCGGGTACCATATAGTGAGTACCTCGATGTGCTCTGTCCATTCCAAAACCCTTCTAGCTAGTATTCGTATAACTTGGAGATCAGGTGCAGCCAACGTGGTACCGCTCTTTGCGGGCCACAGGCAGCGCCGGCCACGGGCAACTAGTAGTGGACAATGCCCTCATGCAATCATGGACCCCACGACAACATCTGCTGCAGTTCTCGACGTAGGCTCCGGTAACTTACGGCCGAGTCACTCGGGGAGTGCTTGATCGTCGATGATAGCCGAGATATATCATCAACGCTTCAATGCATTCTTCAATACAATCGCTAGCGCAGAAGAGCCTAGACGGCCACAAGCCTGATCTCCTGCTCCTCGGCAGTCCTGCCACCACCAACGTCGCTTCCGCTCTCGTCCGTCCAAGAGCGTGCAGGCGTGGTCTCGGCATCCTTGCCGATGGCAAACACGAGGCCCGAGTGGCGGTTTACGATGCGATGCGTTCCCGTGCGCTTGTTGGTAATGGGGCAGCGGCTGGGGATCAGCCACCACTGCTGGCCCACGCCGAGCGCCGAGGCAGCGGTGAAGACAATCTGCTCGGTGCTCGTCTCCGAGGCGAGACCCAGAGTCGGGGCGGTGCCCCATGCACGAGCCTCGACCGTGTCGGGGATGCTAAGGAGAGCGCCGCTGCCGACGTGAGTAATTGTGTAAGCACCATCCCCAGTCTCCTTGAATCGCCAGTGCGCAGCTCCCTGAGAGTCTTCTGTGACGCTTACGCCGTCGGCGATGATGCGGTGCCCAGCCTTGAGAATGTACTCCTTGCCGGTATCAATGACGCTGGCAGAATGCTTAGAGTCAAACTCGACGTTTGCAAACTCGCCCTCGGCGCCACCAGAGCAGCCGTACGAGCAGTAGGCACGGACGCTCTTGCCTATGATGGAGCTCGACGACTTGGAGACGGGGTCGAGGAACCAGCGATAATTGGACGCAGTGTGGAATTTGCCCGTGTCGCCCAGGAGCTTCCACTTTTGAGATGTGAGGTCGTCGGTGACGTAGAACTCTTGTGGAACGTTGCCCGAGCGGTCCACATTGCTGGGCTCGCCGATCCATTGGCCGAGGTAGGCGCTATAGCTCACGTCCATCCAAAAGAGTGGCGTAGTCGGCGGCGTCTGACCCTTGGCGATCTGGGACGTAGTGTTGCCCGGTGTGGTAGGCTTGTACTCGTGCTTTGGCGCGGTGTATCCCGTGGGGTGCTTGCGATCGACTGGGTAGAGACTCGACTCGCGGCCACCGACACCAGGCTGCTTCCACTCGCCGTCGTAGAATTTGTGCCAGCCGGTAGCGAGTTTCCCGGACATTGGAGCGCGAGCGGCGTGCGTGTAGAATGCCTGCCAGAGTCCCCCCTTGTCAACGATGCGAGAGCCATAGAGAATGTAAAAGTAGCCAGCAGCAATGTCAACGATAAGCCGAGGGTCGCCCGCTCCCCAGCTGTACGTGCTCTCCGGGAATGTCGCGTTATCGCCGCGGATAGTAGGGTAGGGGCTAGTGAGGACGTGGCCGCGAATGTCCCATGTGTGACCCTGGTCCTTGCTGACGGCGTAGTCGACGGCGTCGAAGTGAAGGCGATCGCCAAAGGGCTGAGGGGTGAACTCGTTGTGAACGAGACCGATCCAGTCTCCAGTGTCTGGATCGATCCAAACACCCATGAGATCACAGTGGTTGGCCTGCGAGTACCGCGATCCCTTGGGCGCGTACGAGGACAGCTTGCCTGTGGGAGAGTTGTTGCAGCGCCACGAGGTATTGTTGTTCATATCCCTAGGCTCGGCCGGATTTACAGCGTTACTAATGGGTGCGAGGTGCGCATCGTCCATGTTGGTGCCAGTGAAGAATGACCAGGTGCGCGCGGCTTCGATCTCGTAGGGCGAGTCGCTCTGCTGGAAGTAGTAGGTGCCATCCTTGTCAATGAACGATGCGGCGGGTGTGTCGTCTGGGAAGGGCCAGTGACCTGTGCCAGTCACCTTGATGGACGTTGCAGCGCGTTGGGAAGGCGCGGCGCTGGCCCCCAAGAGGGCGAGTGTCGCTCCGATAAGCTTGAGAGAGAGCATGGGGATGGGAGTAATGGGGCTCATTGGCCAGATGTGCCGGTCATGGGCATATAAGGTGCTACAAAGAGTCGTAGAGGTTGGTGGAGGGTACGGCGTTTGAGCCGGTGTGACCGCATGCTACCGGTGGAGAGACCGAGTCATGACCAGCCGTGGAGCGTGTGACAGAGAGAGCAGAGGGATGGGGTCGAGGGGGGATATACCACTGCACGGGCTGCATGGCTGACTCTATCCACTAGCGCCGGAAATGTCATTTGCACCCGACGTTAGGGTCATTGTCTCGGCAGCAATGCCGCACAGACACTGTTACGTAATCAGATCTTGATCACCGAGGACGCAAGAAGTATCCCTTTTATCTCCCATATCAGGCCATTGCAATGCTCGAGTGAACCTCGTCCACACACATGATAGCGAATGGAAACAAGGTGGAAATAAAATTAGCATTTATTCTGAACTGAGAAAGACCACCTGCGCACACGCTGTTGGCCCCCAAAGGAAACCTCAAAGGTAAGCAAAGCAATCCAACTAATGTGATGGAAACCAGAGTGCATTGCACGTTGTCATGCGAAAGACCCAAAATTTCGCCTTTTGACTGAACTGGCCGGTCCTGCACCTCCATGTCTGTCAAGGCTGCCACAGACCATAGCCAGACGCAGCTGCTTCGGCCGGCGTAATAAGCAATGGCGAGTTCGCGTGCACGAGGAATAATTCACCGAGCAGAATAATCAGAAAGTGCCTCGCCATTTCCATTCTATGTGACTGTTCATCATCTCCCAACCACCGAGGCAAGCTACTCTTCCACACTCTCAGGTACAGCACACGTACCTCTAAACCGCTTCCGCACGGAGCCTTGTGATCTTGTGGTCGTGTGACCAGAACCCACTCAAAGTCGCCTAGCAACTCATTCGCCCCGCTTAACACCACTCACCCGATCCTCACCCGCCCGACTCATCCGCTGGTCTCAACCTCTCCTCGAGGCCCTCGACTGTACCCCGCGTTGCTCATATGCTCCACATACGCGCGTCCTCATGCTCATGCCAGCTCATGGTCGCTCGTCTTGAACATACACCATGGTCGAGGACGTTGAGAAACTAGGCGGGGGCGGCTTGCCGCCAACCCTCACCGACAAGCCCACCGCCGACTCTGCCCCCATCTCCCCGGAGGAACCGATTGCCCTCGACTGGGCCCCAGATGACCCCGAGGTAGGCTCGCCCGCACAACCAAGCTAACCGTCAGCTCCCCTTCAACTGGCCCAAGCGACGAAAGTATGGTATTGTCGCTTCTGTATGCTTCATCTCGGCGCTCGTGGCGGCGAACGCGACATCAATGTCAATCTTGCAGACCTGGGGTCCTGACTGGTTTGGAACGACACGACTCATGTTCATTCTTGGCCTCTCACTGTACAACTTTGGCATCGCAATAGCACAACTTGCTCTCGCTCCGCTGAGTGAAAACTTTGGCCGTAACGAAATCTATCAGGTGACGAGCGTCATGTATGTACTCGACCCTGGCATGGCTGACGGAAAGCAATGCACTGCTCTTCATCCCCCAAGCCCTTTCACGCAACATTCACGGTTACCTGGCAGTACGCTGGTTTGTAAGTGCCACTAGACCCGACTAACGCTGACACTCAGCAAGGCATGGTCGCCTCTGTCGCCGTGTCCATGGTCGGCGGCACGGTCGCCGACTTGTTCGAGGCCCACGAGCGCGGAAAGTTCATGAACATTCTCAGCCTGATCAACATTATTGGCCAAGGAGGGGGCGGTCTTGTTATCGGTTGGGTGGGTGAGAAAACCGGCTTTCAATGGTGCTACGGCGTTCAAGGCCTCGCAGCTGTTGCCTCCATCGTCGTCAACGGTCTACTCCTCCGCGAAACCCGCGCGGACAAGATTCTGTCCCGCCGCGCCGAGGCGCTCACCAAAGCTACCGGCATCAAGCACACGACTCTCGCACAGCTCACGCGCCCCCACAAGACAATTGTCCAGCAGCTCAGCGTCTCGGTTGGCCGACCCATGAAGTTCCTCTTCACTGAGCCTATTGTCTCAGCCCTTTCGCTGTGGATTGGCTTTGCGTGGGCTGTCATCTATCTCGGCGGCACGGCCACAATTCTAGTGTTCAAGGAATACGGATTTTCGCCCGGCGAACTCGGGTCTGTTCAGGCTTGTATCATCATTGGCGGGGTCATCGGCTTCTTTACCAACTATCATCAAGAAGCTCTATTTCGTCGCGCGGCCGCTAAGTCGGACACGGGCCGTGCACCACCCGAAGCCCGGCTGTACTGGGCAGCCAACGGCGGGCTTCTCTCCCCCATTGGCATGATGGGATTTGCGTGGACGGGCCAGCCGCAAATTCACTGGATTGTTCCCAGCATCATGCTGGTGATTTCCTACTGGGGCGTTTACTGCATCTACGTCGGTGTGTTCAACTATCTGTCAGACGCGTATGAGACTTGGTCGAGCTCGGCCCAGGCAGCGCAGAGCTTTGCACGCAATATGTGTGGCGGGATCTTTCCATTGTTTGCGTATCAGATGGTGAGTCTTCTCTTGCTTAGCGGCGCTGACGCGACAGTATGTGGCGATGGGATATCCGCAAGCGTCGACAGTGGTTGCGGCACTCGGCTTCTTGCTCGCTGCGGCGCCGTTCTTGTTGATACGGTTTGGGGCGCGGCTGCGCGCTCGCTCCCCAGTTACGTCCATGTTGGTCGGAAACCTTTAGGATGCCACTGTGCATGGTGGAACTCGGCCTCGGATTATCCAAGAAAGTGAATCCAGACATGCGTCAGACGCCGACTGTCACCTATCGATCACCACCCGAGGACAACCGGGATCTGGGCGTCAAGCACGCCCAAGTTCACCGTTTGCTTGCGATCAGTCACGGTCCAGTGCCACGTCCACGTCCCAGATCGCCGTTCCCACCAGCTGTCGACTTCACTCGCTCCTATCCATTTCAACACGGTCAAGCACCTTGAATCGCAATCCACCAGCAGACCCAGCAGCATCGTGGGCGGCCAGACGACACCATCAAGCAATGACAGCTCCGTCCTCCGCCCCACAGTTCACCCCTGGCGTGACTCGCCCAATCGACCTTGTCTTTTCTCTGACCTACGAGAGCTTGACACCGTTCGCGGTACCGACAACCCTCCAACATGTTCCAGGGCTCACGACGCACTCGCTGAACACGGCCCGAGCCCACAGCGTGTACCAAGCTCCTCCTGGTGAGCCGCACTTGACTTTCAAGACGGTCAAGCCGTCTTCGAGGTTGCGTCCCGTCAACGTCAGCGAAGAGCGGGAGCCGACCTCGGAAGAACGTCAGTTCAGCAACCTACTGGATGTCTTAGTAGGCCCGGATGCACGCCTTTCCTTCATCAAGCAGCACCAATCTCAGCTCCTTCAAGCCTACTTCGACCCATTGCTCGATGCCCTGTCGGATGACCCTGTGCCAGCAGAGTTTCTACACAGGCTGGAGACAGAGCTGGTCTGCATGCGCAGGCACTGTGCCAACCGTCCTGTCCACCATGTAGAGGCAGATCTGCAGAGCGTACACCGCGACGTGCACCTGCCCATTGTGAACCTCATTCTCCTTGAACCCTCACTGTTCAAGCCAGGCCGGGCACCAAGGGTCGGCATTACCAAGGGTTACTATGTTCCTGGCTCAGGAGACAAGGGTTCAAGCGATGTCCTGCTCTCAACAGAGGTATCTGAGTCTGGTGAAGAGCCGCGAACCTTGGCAGCACGCGCCCTGATCGAATTGAAGCGTCCAATGGACTCGAAGGTTCAGCACATCGTCAAGGAACCACGTTTTGACATTTCGGTCACGGACGGGCGGCCCCAGTGCGAGAATGCTGGCTCGGGGTTGGTGGGGTCGTTAATGCAGGTGAGCTGAGCAGAGTTTCGCCCTGTTAACTGGCAGCTGGCTGCCGAGTTCCAGCGCGCACGGACAGGCTGGATCATGTATGGCTGGGTTCATGAAATGATTCTTCTACGCATCACATCGCGGTCAACTATCGAATACGCCGGCCCCATTACTCTGCCTGGCCATCTTGACAGCATCGTAACCGGGCCACATGGGGAACGGTTGCGTGTGAGCCCATTGTCGCTGGCTTTGGCCGCAGCGTTCGCACCCCCTGTGGACCAGGGGTGCCTTGTGTCTGAGGCAGTACTGGACTCTATTCTAAAGGGATCACCCGTGGTACCGACGCCAACATCGACACCGGACGAGCTACTTCGAACGGCTCAACGACACACAACTGCTGGTGGTGGTGCTGGTGGAGGTGGTGCAGGTGTGGCCAAGAAACCGCGTTACGTAACGGCCGCCAGGCATTATTTGCTTCCGCGCTCCTCCAGACAACCACCACCACCTCTTCCCACCATGTCTACTACTTACTCCATCATCACCATCGTCCCGCTCGTATATTAACGCATCCACCCCCACCCCCACTTGTACGAGCGACATGACCTCGACACCACCCGACGAGGACAAATACGGGTTCGACGGCCCAAAGCTCCGAGTCACCTGTGGCAAACAGTTCACTACCGGCCCTGGACCCCGCATCACCGACACGGACATCAAAGAGTACGACTTTATCTGCATTCGTGACCCCAACTACGACTATTTGGACGGCAAGACGCCGGCTCTGGTTCCTCCTCCTCCCTCCCCTGCTCCTGCTTCTCCCTCTCCTGCTCCTGCTCCTGTTCCTCCCCTCGCGGAGCCTTCGAGCAGCAGTGAGAGCAGTCCGTCCAGTAAGCAAGGCCGCGACGCTACCAGCAACTACCCTATCACCCCCCCCGACATCCAAGACCCCCTCGGTCCCCGTTCGCCATCGCGTCCGTCCTTTGAGGATAGCATCCCAGACATTCCGTCCCGGGACGTTTCCGCTTCAACAGACCCGCCCTCCGCCAAAGCTTCCGCTCCATCCCAGTACCAGGACACGCAATCCATCCCTCAGGATCCCCCAAAGCGCGCCGAATGCACCGCAGTCCTGAACCGACTGGTATGCGCCGGGGTCAGGTTCGACGTGTATAAAGGTAAGGCTACCTTTGGGGACGGCTGCGCCCCTCGATCCGTGATCATCAAGATCCTTGATCCCAACGTCGACTACGGCCGGCGTATGCATGAGATTGTCGACAGTGTAATCGACGAGGCTGAAATCTATGGGCGATTGCACGACTTGCAGGGTGGAGTTGTGCCCGGATTTCTGGGTCTTTGGGCGGGACAGCGTCCGCTGCCCGACCGCCCGGGTTACTGGGTGCAGCTGTTGCTCATGATCCTCGAAGATGTTGGCCAGGCGATTGCGTGGGACTTGACTGTTGACCTCGGCCGTGACAATCTGTGAGTGTCTGCAGAAACAACAAGCGTCTGCTAAACCGTAAGACGCCTTGTTTTACCGGCGGTGCGTGCGCTACACGACTTCGGAGTCGTTCACCGCTACCTTGAACCGCACCTCGTCATTCCGCGTACCGGCCGCAACGTGTCTCAGCCAGGCATCTGCCTTGTCGGCTTCCGCTGCGCGATGACCGAGGAGCACAGTGGATATGAGCGAGCTCGAGAGGGGGAGGAGTGCAAGGCCCTCGGGTGGGATCAAATGGCGCACGACAGGTTCACCCCCGACGGTGTCGAAATTGTTTTGTGAGAAAGCAGTAGTCTCATTGTACAGTACCATCCCTCCCGTTTGTGTCAATCTCTTGTATTATTCTGCCAAAGGCAAGTCATAATGAAGTCACCATGCATATTCTTCGCGCCAAATTCAAACACTGTTTCTCCCCAAACCGCTTCCCAGCGCCATTCATCGCTCACAGCCAGCCGCTCAGTTGGGAATCTGACCCGGAGGCGGGCCAAAGAATCCAACAGCAGGATCAATCTTGAACGGCGCACAAGCCTCGTTGGTCCAGTTACCAATGCAGCCCGGTTTGCCACCGACAGTACCCCACCACTCGGGGAAGTTGATGCCCGGGAAGGCAAAGGCGAAAAAGGTGAGGATCGCGTTAACCGGGAAAGCCGAGGAGATGGCACCGAGCGTCACGTAGTTGTAGCGAGACCAGAACTCGAGATAGTGGACCTTGAGATAGTTCCAAGAGAACCAGTTGATGACCACGCCGG
This sequence comes from Prillingera fragicola, assembly GCA_002335605.1. NCBI lineage: Eukaryota > Fungi > Basidiomycota > Tremellomycetes > Trichosporonales > Trichosporonaceae > Prillingera > Prillingera fragicola. Next base: position 1,444,010 of record BEDY01000006.1, on the reverse strand, counting down.
GGAAGTATGAACTCCAGTGACCGCTGAGTTGTTAGCAATATTTCCCTGACAGATGGGCGTGATTTGACGTACCCGATAAAGTAGCCGAACGCCAAGGTGAGCAGCAGCGGGTGGGTTGCCTGGAGAATCTTGGAGCGAGGGAAGAGCTTCTTGAGAAAGAAGAAGACTGCCTGTTAGCAGGGCCAGGCATGACAACGCACTAATGGGAATAGCAATGCCAACGGGGAAGCCAATGAGGAGGAGGGTGTAACGGCCTCCCTTTCCGAAGAGCCGCTTCACACCAATAGTGCCCCAGAAGATGAAAGCTTCACGTTAGCTCCAGCGCAGCCGACCGTTTCGTTTGGCTCACCCGTGTAGTTGGTCTGCTCATTCGGGCAGATGAGGCGGAAAGGTGCGTCGTCGGTGCAAATGCCAGGCAGGTCCATGAGCCAGTCCCATTGGGCAACGGTTAGGACGGTACCAATAATCGCCCCCCACATCTGGACGACAAACATGTGACGCGGGTTGATGTGGACATACTGGCCAAGCTTGAGGTCGTTTGCGTAAATCAAAGCATGGTAGATTGGCTCAGAACCGAACATGCGGAAGAACTGGACGGCCATGGTGTCGCCACCAAAGATCAGGCCACCAAACATCTCCGAAATGATGTTGAGACTTGGCTGCAGGCCCGAGATCGCAGACACGATACCCACAGGGACGATGAAGATCATGGTAAGAATCGGTGCCGCCAGGACGACTGCAGGGCTGACAGGTGTGTAAACACCAAGACAGATAAAACTGAGCAGAGCCGCTGTGACAAGAATGCAGAGGAACTGGGGTCGTTAGTCGTATCCCCACCTCGTTATAATGTACTCACCCACCACTCCGGGACCTCGGGATAGGCATCCATGAGACGCTTGTGGATGTCCGGAGTCTGCTTCAACTGCGACTCCTGGTCAGGCTTGCCCATGCGACGGCGGAACCAGTTCTTGAAGTCGAGGTAGAAGCTGGTGAACCCAAGCTTGACTTCACGATAGTTGTACAACACAGTATGCGTCAAGGCTTTGTTGTCAGCGCCAGCTTGCCACAGACTACTCACTGCTTGCGGTGAACATGAATGTGCCCATAGTGCTGATGATCGACGCGGCCGACATGTACGGGGCCGAGTACTGCTGGTACTTGACCGTGTCCAGAACACCGTTCTTGTCCACAATGTTGGTAACCGTGTACGAGGCACCCGTGTTGTCAAAGGTCGTGGTCGCATTGACCGGGAGGTAGCCAGAGCTCCAACCGTTGCGGAACCACACAATGAGAGACCTACAGAGTCAGCACATGGAAACCCAAGATTCTTGACTACCCACACGAGCATGCCAGCGGTGATTCCGATGGTGTAGTTGTAGTGGATGAACTGGGGGTAGTAACCGCCTGGAGAGTCAGTTCTGGCACAAAAACTAAAAACTGCTGAATCTAACGCACCAGGATTGGTCAAGTACGCGTAATCAAATGTGTTGAGAGGGTTGAATCCGAACCCGACTGCCCAGTTGCCGCTAGTGATAGCGACGAGCTTACCGCTGGTAGGCTTGATCCATGCCATCCAGTCAAAGATGGTGAGGTTTGTGAACATAAACGACGGGAAAAAGTAGTAGCTTGCGTATCAGCGCAGACCAGCTTACAACCACTCACAAGAACTCGATACCGAAGACAATCCAAAAGCACTTGTACATGCTAGCCCGCCAGGTGGTGCCCATGGGACCCTTGACAGGTGTCTTTTCGCCGCTCTGTTCATGCAGGGCATTGTTGATGGCGACTGTGCCGAGACTCGCAGGCCAGACGCAGTACGAGGGGTAGACGAGGAAGCGACGAGTCAGACCAGCGAATCCAAACCCAATGAGGTTGGTACCGAGAGCACCGAGGAACTGGTACCCCGGCTGGCGCGCATAGTCCATGTTGAAGTACTGCACGCGTCAGAAGGCGGACATGGTCACATTTACTCACCTGGGGCATGGCTTGAACAAAGATCAAGTGCTGAGTTGGCGGAAAGCTGACACCGAGCACAGCCATGCAGTAGATTAGGAGATGTTCCTTCTTGCCGAAAGGCTGTAAAGTCAGTGGATGTCCCACGGTGGCGGACGTACTCCTGGGTTGAGGGCAGCGCCGAAGACGTGCCAGTTGGGCATAACCTTGGTCCAAGCAACACCGAGAGGGTCTAAAGGGTCAGTAGTGCCAAATGTCCGGTGACGCACAGGTCAACAGCTGGACCATGCCCGCCGAGATCTTGATACCGGGGTAACGCAGGCTGAAGACCGCGTTGATGACGCAGGCGATGGCGGAGAGCATTGTACCGAGGACGAACACACGGATCGTGAGAGAGGGGAGCTCGGGGTTATCTTCATTGGATGCAACAGCGCGGACCTCTGGGTATGCCGAGCTCGTAGTGGTGAGAAGAGCAAAGATACGCATCTCGTAGATGAGGAGCTCATAGTGCTCGGGGTTGGCAAAGACTGTGCTGTCCTCGATGTGCAGCTTCATGCGCGCCAGAGTTTCGGGGTCGTAGCGAGGGTCGTGGACATGCACGGGGTACAGCTCCTCCATGACCTAAGAGCGTCAACACCGAACTTCTAGCTCAACCTCACAGTCTTGGCCTGCTCGGCAGTCATGGTCGGCAACTTGGCCTCGAGGGCGATCAGCTCATCCTGGGTGACTTGAATGTAGCCCGCCGCTAGAAGCTGCGCCGAGAGGTCGGGCGTCTCAGCCTTGGAGATGTCGGCCTTGTCTGCATAAACGTCCTCCTGGGCGGGTCAGTGGATGAAGGAGACAAGTTTGGACAATGAGACGCCGGATACTCCACATCCGGCACTCGGTGTCCAAGCTGTTTCTCGATCGAGTGTGGCGGCGATGTTGGGATCTGTACTCACCACAAACTGTGTCACCGGCTTGTCTTCAATCTTCTCAAGTCCTGCCATGGTGGCAATGCTGTAGCGAGTGTGGGGCTCAACTGTAAGCCTATGGCCCTTCTATTATACCAGACCAATGTACCGCAGATCACCAACAGCTCGGAAGTAGCACGCAGCCTCAACTTGGCGAAGACAAATCCTCCCGCCATTTTCGGAACCACTCTGGGGTACATGGAGCCCATTGCCCTAGGTCTGGGCCACCACAATTGTCAGCAACATTGCGTGTACGGATCTACGGTCCTATAAGAAGCCGACACTGAACGGGAATGCCGTCAGCATCGGTGTTCATTTTGGACGTTGACCGAGGCTCTGAACGGGAATGTGCGCAAGAAAGGAGTATCCACAGGTTGGCATAAATGGTCCGAGACAGGCAAAGACCAACACCCCTGGTCGTGAACGGGAACTATGAGCAGCTAGTGTAAAGATAACAACTTGGCGAACGGGAATCCTGAGATTCGAACGGGAATGTTGAGGACAAGAGGTCAGCTGAGGCGTGGCGCAATGACATTGTTTACACATGTGGAACAGCCGACCATGAACCGCCTTTGATCCGGACCAATACCGGCCTTGTCTAGGTGCAGCCCAGCCTCAAAATGAGCCGATTAATCGGGCCAAGAGAGCCAAGAGAGCAAATATCGGTGTTCAAATGCACCCCCTGATTGAGGTGGTGGGTTGTTCCTGACCATCCAAACATCCGGACCCGCAATATAAGCTCCACCCCGCAATTGTTCCGGAACTCTCAGCATCATCATCAAGACTACGTGCACCCACCATGGACATTTGTTACTCGCCAGCAGAGCACGAGAACCCTCGACCCGGTCGCAACGCTCTCCCCGCTCGTGCATGGACAGATCAATCCAGCGCCGACAGGCTTTCTCTCAACGCACAGTGGCGTTTCAGGTTGTCACCCACTGCTCAGGTAGCCGAGGAATTTGCGGCGGCGAACTTTGATGACCGTGCCAAGGAGTGGAGCGACCTGCAAGTGCCGAGCCACTGGGTGCTGAACGGCCATGGTGCTCCCATCTACACCAACGTTCAGTATCCCTTCCCGGTCAACCCCCCCTTCGTCCCCACAGAGAACCCCACAGGAGACTATCGCTTTGCATTCGAATTGCCCGAAACCTGGAAACTGGACAATGGCAAGGTGAGTCTCCAATAGCAACGAGGAGCTGACTTGAAGACTGTCCTCCGCTTTGACGGCGTCGAGTCGTGGGCGAAAGTCTGGGTGAATGGCGTCGAGCTCGGCACATCATCTGGCAGCCGCCTGCCTGTCGAGTTTGACTGCACCGAGCACCTTGTCGCCAAGGGTCAGAACATTGTCGCCGTGCGCGTCCACCAGTGGTCAGCGGCCTCATACCTCGAGGACCAGGACATGTGGTGGCTTCCGGGCATCTTTCGCGATGTCACCCTGCTGCACCGTCCAAGCAACTCGGTCGCAGACCACTTTGTGCACGTCGCCTACGATCACGTCAGCGGCAACGGGACCCTGTCCGTAGACTCGAGCCCTGCCGGCCGTGTCCTCGTTCCCGAGCTTGGCCTCGATTTCCCCACCGGCGAGACAGTTACCGTCCCTTCAGTAGAGGCATGGACCGCCGAGTCGCCCAAGCTGTATGCTGGTGAGCTGGTTACCGACGGCGAGAAGGTGCCTCTTGCGATCGGCTTCCGCACCGTTGCCTTAGAAGACGGCCTCATCAAGGTCAACGGCCAGCGCATTCTCTTCCGCGGTGTCAACCGTCACGAGTTCCATCCCGACACTGGCCGTGCCCTCACACGCGAGACCATGCTGGAAGACGTTCTTCTCATGAAGAGCCACAACATCAACGCAGTCCGTACCTCTCACTACCCGCCTCACCCGCACTTTCTCGATCTATGCGACCAGCACGGCTTGTGGGTTATCGACGAAGGAGATCTCGAGACTCATGGATTCGCCGATACTGGCGCGGAGGACTTTTGGGTCAACAATCCCACCGACTCGGACATGTACACAGAAGCCATCCTTAACCGCACGGAGCGCATGGTCGAGCGCGACAAGAACCACCCCTCGATCATCCTTTGGTCTCTCGGCAACGAGTCCCATGGCGGCAAGAATATTGGGCTGATGACCAACTGGATTCGTAAGCGCGATCCATCGCGTCTGGTACACTATGAAGGTGGAAACGAGGGGGACACTTCGGCTGAACACACTGATGTGTTTACTCTCATGTACACACCTCACGACGTCGTCGAGAAGATTGGGCAGTACAAAGAGGACCCTCTCGAGGATCCCGTGCTCGATGCCCACCGGCGCAGCCTCCCATTCTTCATCGTCGAGTACAGCCATGCCATGGGCAACGGCCCAGGTGGTCAGGCCGACTACCAGCGGCTGTTCGAAAAGTACCCTCGTCTACAGGGTGGATTCGTATGGGAATGGATCGATCAAGCCATTCCGCGCACCCCTGGAACAAAGGATTGGGGCTATGGCGGTGACTTTGGCGAAGAGGTGCACGATGGCAACTTTGTTGCGGATGGTCTCCTCTTCCCTGATCGCAAACCTAGCCCCGGTCTCATTGAGTACAAGAAGGTCATTGAGCCTGTCCATATCAGTGGCGACGCCGCCAAGGGCGAGGTGGCAATTCTCAACACGCGCAACTTTACCGACCTGTCGGATCTCGTCTTCACCTACAAGCTCGAGCTTCTTGGCACTGCTTCGGAGGTCCAAAAGGCTGAAGGAAAGCTCGACGTGCCTGCCGTTGCCGCTGGTGAATCGGCCATTGTCAAGCTTCCCAAGATCTCGGTGACAGGCGAGGGCGAGGCGGTGTGGACGATCACAGCCAGCCAGGCCGTCGACACTGCCTGGGCCAAAGCCGGACATGAAGTCTCGTGGGGCCAATTCCCCGGTGTCACTCCCACCAAGGCGGCCAACGGCCACTCTAACGGTGTCGCACTCCCCACACCCACGTTCGACAAGATTACGAACACGGTCACTCTAGGTCCAGCCACCTTTGACCTTGGTAGCGGCCAGCTCTCACGCCTGGGTGACTTGGACGTCGACGGCTTCAAGCTCGACATCTGGCGCGCACCGACCGACAATGACAGCGGTTTTGACTGGCCGACCAAGACTCGCCTGGCCACTTTCTGGAGGGACGCCAAGTTTGATCTGGCCAAGCACCGCGTTGTCCGTGCTGTCATCGAAAACGACGCCTTGGTCGTGGAGACCGCCGTCGCCATGCCGGTCTTTGCCCGTGCCCTCAAGGTGACCTACACCTGGACAGCCGCTGGGGTCGATGGCGTCTCCCTAGCGCTCAAGGTGGTTCCCGAAGGAAACTGGGGTGACCTCCAGCTGCCCCGCTTGGGTATCCGCGCCGGCTTCCCCGACACTCTCGACCGCGTGCAGTGGCACGGCTACGGCCCCGGCGAGGCGTACGCCGACACGCGGGCCGGTGTCCAGCTTGGCCAGTACGATTCGTCGATTGACGAGTTGCAGACGCCCTACGTCTTCCCCCAAGAGAACGGATCACGCATCGACGTCCGTACCGCTGAGATTACCGGCAGAGCGGGTGGTGTGCGAATCGAGGGCTCACCCGTGTTTGCGCTCACTGCCCGGCGGTGGACTTCAGAGCAGCTGGATGCCGCGAAACACAACTCAGAGCTGGTGGCAGGAGACCGCGTATGGGTCAACATTGACTATGCCCAGAACGGTATTGGTACTGGCTCGTGTGGCCCGCGAACCTTGGGCAAGTACGAGCTCAAGCCCGCTGAGACTGAGTTTGGCTTCACGGTGCGTGCCATTCGGGCCGCGTGAACACTTTGATCGGTAGAGTCTGTAGTTGAACTGAAAGGGATAGATGCAATGCTTCTGCTGCTCAGCATCCTACGGGATCACATGCAGGTGCCTTCGCCATGGAACCGCTGGATGTTGATGTGAGGAAAGATTGTTCAAGGTGTCAACTGCGGCTGCGTTTGCCAACCCATGTCACATGCTGGCTGCAGTACCACCGAGTCCATACCACATGTACAACTCTGATTCATAAATCCTTTCCTTGCGAGTCTTGATCACACCCAATGCCCTTACACCACATAACGGTAACCTGTATTGTCAATACACTTCACCAGATGACCCACTCACCCTTTGCCAAGTCAAAGTCTGTCTGAACGTCCAGCCCCTCGGTACCCATCGGTTTCCCCTCGACGCTGTCCCTCCGGCGGTTCTCCCGGCGGAGCCACGCCGTCATCGCAAGAGCAACGGCAGCTCCAAAGCACTGGAAACCAATGTTGACGCCGACACCACGCTTGTACTGAGGCCCTTCCGACGATGGGAAGCTAAAGCTTCCAAGGATAGAGCCCAGCTGGCCGATGGTGTTGAGCATGCCTAGCGCCACGGCGCGCTGAGTCTGGGCCGGATTGTTGCTGGACACCCATGAGAGTTGCAGAGGGATTGTGGCGTAGGCGGGTGCAACAACACAGACGACGCCAAAGTATCGTGCAGATAGAATCGAGGAGGCCTTAGACGTAGCGTTGAGGCTCAAGAGCAATGCCCAGCCGACAACACCGATGAGGTAGGTGCAAGCGAGGGGAATGCTGTTCATGTCAGCCGCACTGTACTTGCTCTGGAAAATCAAACTCACCCTCGGGATTGCATCCGGTCTGAAATGCTGGCAACAATAACCGTGACAGCAAGAGCGACTGCGTAGGGCGGAACCGTGAAGAGCTGAGCCCGGGCAGCAGTGTAGCCCATGTTCTTGACAATCGTGGGCAAAAATCCGCCGATACTGCTGAGGTTGACGTTCATGCTGGCATACATGAGGGCCATGACATAGACTTTCCAGTCGGTAAAAGCACGCTTGAGGGCACGCTTGTCAATGCCAGTGTTGCCTTCGCTCGTGGACTCGCGGGCCATGCGAGCAATGGCGACCTCGCGCTGGCGGGCAGTGAGGTAGCGTGACTTGGCAGTGGGATACGTTGGCAGGAAAAGATAGATGCTGATGGCGAGAACAAACCCGGGAAGACCCTCGACTGGGGATTGTCAGTATGCAGCACACCGAGTACCGCTTACTCAAAAACAGAGCGCGCCACAGAGCCATGTGGGAGCTTGGAATAGAGTTGACACCGAAAGCGATCAGGCCGCCGAATGCTCCGGCCAGACTTCCAGCACTGATGAAGATGCCGATACGCTTGGCGAGCTCAGGCTTAGTGTACCAGAAACTGAACAGGAGGGCGACGGCTTGACCAAACATGGCTTCGCCGATACCGACGAACAGGCGGCACACGAACACGCCCGCCGAGTTGTGGGTGGCAGCCATGCAGGTGGCTGCTGCCGACCACAAGGCACACCCAATCGCCAAGGAAGTCGACGGCAGCATGTATTTGCTCGCAAGCGTACCCGGAATGGCAAAGACAATGTATGTGATGTAGAAACATACCAGAGCAATGCTGTAGTGCGTGTCATTGTTGCTCAGCGTATCCTTCTCGAGACCCATCAGCCGAGCGTTGCCAAGATTACCGCGGTCTGGCCGTTAGCTCACATCGTGTGCGAGGTGCCGTCCAACTCACCGAGATAGGCGCTAATGTACAGCATCATTGCAAAGGGGATGAGGATCAGGTCCAACTTTAACAACAAGCGACGCTCCTCGTCTGGCGTGTACTCGGTGACTGCAGTCGCCTCCACCAGCTCGATCTCGCCCTTCTCGCCATCGTGTGAGATTGATCCAGTCTTGTTCATGTCGAAGGCGTCGTCTGTTGGTCGGTCGATGATGATGGGCAACACAGCTGTTGCTGCTGCATGATATATGTCCAACAGCATGCGTGTCCAGATGGATACGGCCGTAGCCTTGCTGGGTGGCAATCATGTCGCAGTGCGGGGAAACGGCTGCCCGGAAACTGGGAATGTTTGTTATTGCAAGAAGAATGGTGGTGGTGGTGGTCCCAGTGGGATTGGAGTCGCAATTGATCAGGGCATCATCCCTTGGCATATCCACCCTGTCGACAACACCAGGTATTCGGGATTCTCACTTTGCCAGTTTCCGTGCACTGCAGTCGTATGCACCACCACTGCAACATGTGCGAGTGATGAGCAGAGGTGTAGCAGCAGCGCCTACTCTCGCAGGAGGATCATGTGATCCATTCACTAAGACATTGTCTTTCCCAACGAGTAGCCGGCGGGACGACTGCCGTGCAAAAGCGGTATGCGCTGCCCACCCAGGAGCAGTGACCCACCGCCCACCATCCATGTCGGCCTGACGGCCATGTCCTTTGCGGGCTGGAACGCCACGCACTTGTCGAGCAACATCCGGTATCCGGATTGGCGGCATCTGCAAATGCTTGGTGGGAATCACCTACCTGTTGTTGTTGTTCTCCTACCACGACACGACACGACCAGAGACCCATGACGGACGACTCTACAAACGCTGGATATGCGGGGCCCAAGCGATACAAGAAGCGCCAATATGGACAGAGCTGCTATGTAAGCGGCTTGATGAGCACTCCTCCCTGACCATCCCCAGTCATGCAGGGAGCGCAAGATCAAATGTGAAGGCATCGAGTCGCCCCCGTGTAAGATGTGTCGGGAGACCAACACGCTTTGCGAGGCGGTTGATCGCACGAGAAAGAAGCCCAAACCACATTCTGCTGCAGACTTTGGCGCGCTGGCTACTGATTTTGAACGTCGACTTCGGCGGCTGGAAGCACTGAACAACTGTCAGGACGCAACCTCGCCATCAGTTGGCCGCCAATACTCTGTCACTGACAGGTCGCCCGAAACCATTGTCGAACAACCAGCCGAAGACGGCTTGGGCCGGCCGCAGTATCATCTTGGCACCGCAGCCAAGCCAGTGTATCACGGCGAGCTGTCCATGTTTGACGATAGCGGGGAACGGATCAGTGCAGCGTCCAGCCCGCGATTGACCGAGACCGAGTCACCACAGGTGTGGACGGACGAACGACTCCAAGCAGCAGCACGGCTGCGGCACCGATATGCAACAACTGAAGAGGGCGAGACGTGGATGAATGCCTACTTTTCGTGGGCCAGCCCCGTGTACGCCGTCGTTCACCGCCCTACGTTCATCCGGGACATGGCTCTGGATGGGCCATACTTTTCCGAGTTTCTCCTCATCATCATCTACATTACCGGCATTCGCCTGACGTACGGAATGAACGAACGGGAACGAGAGGCCCGTGGCGAGCAGTATGTGAGCCTTGCCATGGGCATGTTGGCCGAGGAGACGATGGGCCAGCCACGCATCCCTACTATCCGTGAGTGTTGGCCTTGGGCCCAGTCACTGACTCGTCGTAGAAGCACTGCTTGGATTTGCAGGCCGGCAGAGCGCCACCGGAAAGACGAATCAAGCATGGATGCTCACCGGAATGGCCATTCGAATGATGCAAGACGTGTGTCCAACGCCGAGTAGGAGTCCCGCTGACCTGGGCAGATGGGGTTGCACCTCCCCGTCAACGAGGATGCATTGTCGACAAACTTTAGCGAGGAAGACAACCACATGCGTCGGCGCCTCTTCTGGTCGGCCTACTGCTGGGACAAGACCATGAGCCTGACTCTTGGGCGGGAGCCGGGGTTGCCATGTCGCCCAGGATTTACGCCAGAGCTGCCGCCTGATCCAGAGGATGATGTCGATTGGCAGCCTCAGCTTCAACCAGGGCAAACACTCCCTCTTGGAAGGTATGCCAGACAAGCAAGAGTTGTACAGTACTGACTAGTAGGCCATACCCCAAGACCAGGCTCCTCAAGTCGTTTGCTCTCTGCCACAGCTCTCGCCTAAATGTCATCTTGGAGTCCATTTTGACCAACATGTACTCTCCCGGTAGCCCAAATACCCGAAGCGTGTCCTTTATTGCTGCAGCTGTCGACCGTCTCAATACCTGGCGTAAGGAGCTGCCCGCCGAGCTAAAGATCGAAGCACCCATGCTTCCAGCTGTAAGCCCACCGTCAAACGTTGTCATATTAAAGTATGGATCTATTTCGACGCCGAGCTGACTCGAGTAGCTTGCTGTATCATACCATTCGCATCTTGATCTTCCGGCCGCTCTTGACCAGCAATTCGCGTTCGACCTTGGCTTCCTCCGCGCTGAATCACTGTCGCAACGCCGCCGCTGGTACACACGATCTGCTCTCGCTGTGGGGTCGCACGTTTGGTCACTTCAGTCATCATTATTTGTTCCTGTACTGTTGCTTCATTTCAGCGTGAGTGTGATTCCGAGGGACGCTAACAGTCACAACTGACCAAGCACAGCGGAGTTGATATCCTGGTGATTCGTGCCGGCAGCCCCTTTGTCAGGGATGAAGCACTGCAGCGTGTGCATCTGTCGCTTGACATTCTCGAGCAAGCATCAAGCCAAGGTCCAGGGATTCGCCGAGGCATCGTCAGCATCCGCAAGCAGCTCGACAAGGTGCTAAAGGGCGATGTCACCACAAGCCGAGACCCTCCAGCCCCTGCCATCCAGCAGGATGCCGCCTCTACAGTGCCCATGGACCCTCTGGCAATGGAGTTTGTCTCCACTCAGCAAGGTGCTGCACTCTCATTCCAACTCCCTACCGATCTCGACGGCTTTACCGGCAGCGACTTGTGGGATCATCAAATGTTGCTTGACCTCCTTGGCGCTGCGCCGATCAGCACCGAGGACCCCTTCTCATTCAACTAACCAGTCAGTACCAGAAACGTTGTATTTCATGTCATGGTGCTTTAACAGAAGTGATTGTGATGAGGGCATCATAGCGTCAGCGAAGGAAGCTCAGCAAATGAAGGCAAAGACACGCATGGCATACTACGCGCTACGCTACATTCCCGGTACAAACACAGTCTTTGCCACCTTGTTCTTCTCGAACAACTCGTAAAACTCTTCTGCTTGGTGGAAGCCAATCTTGTTCTCCACAAACGAGGCAAAGATATCCTGATTATTCCTGAGCACCTCCAGTGCTCCAGGGAAGAAGGTGCGGACAGAGCAGCGACCAAACTGGAAACGAAGGCTGGCAGAGTCAGCTCGGCTTTTCAAAGGTTACTTACTTTTTGCCGTACAGCATCGGCGCCGGCATGTCAAAGTTGTGCGTGTGCACACCGCAGCTACTGATAGCACCATAGAAGCGGACAAGGTCCATTGCTGTCAAGAGTGCTGAAGAGTGGCCCACGACCTCGAGCACTGCATCCGCACCACGGCCCTCCGTGGCCTTGAGAACAGCCTCTTTGAGCTCATCACCCGGCAAGGCAATGGCACCGTGGCGCTTGGCAGCTTCCAAGCGGTGTGTCTGAATATCGGTGGCAAATACCGTCTCAAACAGCGTGGTTGCCGATGTGATGGCACAGAGTCCAACAGGACCGCAGCCGATTACGACACAGACCCCCTCCTTCTTAGGCGGCGTTGTCGATTCGGTTGGCCGGTCCTCGTCCAACAGCCTGCGAGCATTTATGGCCGTCGAGTATCCGGTTGGTAAGATGTCCGTCATCAAAATGAGGAGGTCGTCGGGGATATCGCTGGGTGCAGCCAAGAGCGTGGTGTCTGCCTCTGGCATGCGAAAGTACTCGGCCTGGCCGCCGGGAAGCGTCGGCGTGCCAAAGTTGCGGGCGTTGACACAGCGCGCCGTGTACTTTTTGTTGCAGAAGAAACAGTCTCCACAGGAAATGCTGAAGGGCGCAATGACCTTGTCGCCGACCTTCCAGTTCTTGACGCCGGATCCTGCTTTGACCACGATGCCGACGGTTTCGTGCCCGACGACAAAGTTGTATGGCTTGGGCTGGTGGCCGCGGTACCAGTGCAGATCGGAACCTAGTCGTCAGCCACACATGCATGCTATCCCTGATACTCACCGCAGAGTCCGGCAGAGGTGACCTTCATGATGACATCCGAGTCCTCCTCGATCTGAGGTGTGGGGACATCTTCGATTTTGACGTCAAAGGGGCCTTTGAGGATTACGGCCTTCATGGTAGGTGGGAGATCAACAGTCATGGTGAAGGGTAGAGTTGCGTTTGACGATGGAATGGCGACGAAGTGACAAGGCTGAGTGTGCTCTATGCGCTGCTAAAGTAGATAGATGCGATAGAAGCGCAGTTCATGGCTTACGAGAGAGAGAGTAGATTGCCGGTTCGGCAATTGCACTCGGATTCTGGGAATCTTGAATGCCGTCCACCGTACATCCCATGACTACTTGCTTGACGTCGACAACAATTCCGTCTGCCGCATCTCATCCATCTCCCTGGTCCGTCGTCCCTTGCAATCTGTGCTGCAAGCATGTACAGCGCTCGACTGTATCGCCGCAGACTGTGCATATAGGTACCCAACATGCTGGGCCCACGGATACCCCCCATACTCGTTCCACCATGGTCAACCCCAACATTGTCGCAGACGAACTGCGTATCCTGACTACTTCGCCAATCCATGGGTAAGAGCTATAGCTCCATCAGCCACTGACATCCTCCAGCTATGGCTACCGCCTGTCAGACTTTTGGTCCGCCATTGTAGACCACAACGCGCACGCCATCGTCGTCGACGCCGGGAGCACGGACGGCGGTCCAAGCTGCATCGGCAACAGTGGCGAGTACATTTGCGCCAAAGAGAGCTATGTGCGGGACTTTATCCCCATGCTCGAGGCTGCACACCACCGCGGTGTCAAGATTATCATCTCCAGTGCCGGCGGTTGTGGGTGAGTAGTGCAGATTGGTGCTCACGGCATGGCTGACCCACGCAAGGGACAATGGAAGCGTGGACCACTTTATCAACATTATCCAAGAGCTCGCCGAGACGGGCAAATACAACTTCAAGGTAGCCACCATCAAGTGCGAGGTGTCCCGCGAGAAGGTTGCCGCCCACCTGGAGGCAGGCCAAGTCGCGCCTTGTGGCCCCGTCCCGCCCCTCACCGAAGCTGCACTTGCCAATACGATCAAGATTGTCGCCCAAGTCGGCCCAGAGCCATACCTCAAAGTCCTCCGAGAGCATCCCGACGTGGACATTATCATTGGTGGCCGCAGCTATGACCCCGCCCCATTCGCCGCTCTGGCCATGTTCCATGGCCTGGGAAGCTCTGACAACTATGGACCTGCGCGGCACATGGGCAAGATTCTGGCAAGTATCCCTCGCTTTTCCTGGCTTGGCTAACGTGAACAGGAGTGTGGAGGAATCTGTGCGCGTCCCAAGGCCCGCTCCATCTTGGCGCTGCTCCGCGCCGACCACTTTGACCTGGTCCCATTAAACCCTACCGAGCAGGTAACGCCTGTATCTGCCGCCGCACACTCGCTGTACGAGAAGACCCGCCCGGACATTCTTGAGGGCCCCGGCGGTGTGCTCGACCTGCGAGGAGCAGCGTATGAGCAGCTGCCCGGGGGGCGGGTGCGCTGCCGCGGTGCGCGGTTTGAGCCTGATGCAGTCTACAAGGTCAAGCTTGAGGGTGCAGAGCCGCTCGGGTTTAGGACCATCTTTATCGGTGGTATCCGGGATCCCATCCTGATCGAGGGTATTGATGCGTTCCTCGCCAACACGGCAGACTACACCAGTGAGCTTCCGAGGCTGTTGCATGGCTAACATCTAGCCACGCTCTTCCCCGCCCTTCAAGCCGGCAAGGCCAAGATCTACTGGCACATCTATGGCAAGAACGCTGTCATGGGCTCGATGGAACCCAACCTGCGCAAAGGCGTCCAGCCGTACGAGATTGGAGTAATGGGTGAAGTCGTCGCCGCGACCCAAGGTCTCGCCAATGCCATCGCCAACAACCTCCGCGTCGGGTGCCTTCACAACTCTTGTCCGTTCACTTGCCTTCCCCTCGGTGCATCACTGACGCCCACGCAGATCCTGGCCAGCTCGCGACCGCTGGCAACTTTGCCATCCCGCTCTCGCCCCACGAGCAGGAAGCAGGGGCCGTCTACCGCTTCAGCGTCTACCATCTCATCCCGCACGACGCAGCCGACTGGCCTGTCGAGGTCATGCGTCTTGGCGTGCCGATCGACGACAAGCTTGCCGTTGACCCCAACTATGCCCCGGTCATTGAGGCACCTCCTGCGCCAAAGCTTGCAAATGGCAGCAACGGCGCCGCCAATGGCGTCCACGCCAATGGGGCACCGGCCAAGGCCCCCGCCAACCCAAGTGAGTTCCCAGCTCAGCCATGGCCCAACTGACGGCAGACACGCTGCGCCACCTCGCCTCGGTCGTGAGGTCCAAGAACTCTGGACCGTTCGAAGTGACGTGCGACGTCATGTTCTCCAGCGAGGAGATGTACGAGCGCGCCGTCGCGTCGAGTGTGCTCACCCGCGAGCTCGTCGCTGATCTGTACGGCGTCGCCGACGACAAGATTCTCACCTGCATGTTTGTGAGTCCCGAGGTTCCACGTCGCGTTGAGGAATTGCTGACTGGGATACTAGTTCAAGCCCGCCTTGGCCTGGAAAATGACCATTGTGCGGCCCATGGAGCAGGGCAGTGTCGGTGAGACGGACACGTTTGGCACAGCGTGAGTACCCCCATCAACCCCTGAGTTGGAGTTTGCTGACGGCTTGCTCAGGCAGCACGCACCACTGCTGGACATTGAGATCCCCTGTCCCGCTGAAGCAGGCAATGGCGCAGCGGCAGCTGGCGTGAAGCGCATCGCCCAGCTCGTGGGCAGCAATGGGTCTGCGCACGCCGAGAGTCCTGTGACCATGCCTTGAATGGTGGAGGGTCTCGGGTAGAATGTGTCCGACGCAAATGCCGTGTGTGTATACCAGTAACTCGTCATAGTGATGTAGAAGCACTTGCTATGCAAACGTAAACAGCAGGTCCGAGGTGGAACTACCAATGAGTGCTGGAAAGGGTGGGGGAGGATTGATGTACCAACCTCCGGTCAGAATATGACTTATTTATTTATTCTACCATCCGTTGTCCTCGCAAGCCTTTCGTTAATCACGCTGAACTGTCTCGCAGGGAAAGGCCTTAGTTCCGACTCCCATCTGCCCAGCGTCGTCTTGATATGTGATGTGTTCATTGGGAGATTCGGGGACTCCTACTGGTGAGATCTCAAGCTACCGTGAGGCAAACGACAATGGCCGCTTGTCAGGAATGTCTCGCCGTCGAGCCACAAGTCCCTTGGTACCCATCTCCCATACCGCAGTTCCATGACAATGTCCCATGCACACTGACAGCTCTTGCCGACAACCCTACTTCGCTTCATGGTGAGACGATGCATGAGATTTGCCACCCCGGCCGAGCTCCGTGATGTCCACAACGCCATCCTCGTGGCTGCACCTGCCAACAGTTCCAGCCCCAATCACCTCTCATGGCGCAGAACGCACAAGTCACAACTATCATGCGCTATAGAATGGTTGCTATATAATGGTTCTCACAAAGCTCCCTCTTCGTCTCACATCTCGTTCCTCCGCTCCTTCAATCACCTAGAGTGACCAGCCCCATCTGGGATGGTAGGGTACGACCCACTCCCACTCCCACTCCCACCCCCACTCCAGCTCGGATCATAACTAGGCGGCACGAGGGTCACGAGCGTCCCCGCATCCATCTCCTGCTGATGCACCTCCCTGCGCGATGTGAATCCCGCCTTGCCACTCCCCGACTGCGCGCCGGTGAGCGCGCCCGAGGAGCTCGACGTCTCGGAGAAGGGGAACGGCTCCATGCTGCCCTCGGACATGGGGCTCTGCATGCCTGACTGGTTGCGGGCGTGGCCCGACGTGTTGAGCAGGTGCTGGTTCTCGTAGGCGGCCGTGTGCGGCTTGTGCTCCGTCTGCACCATCGAAGGGTGGTACGGGTCGGGCTCGTCGCGGTCGAGAATGTCCAGCGGGGAGGTACTGCTTGTCAGCTTGACAGAGGGAAAGGGCTTACCTCTTCTGTACGCGGCGGCGGCGGAACCACCACACGGCGAGGCCGACGAGGACAATGGCGGCGACACCGCCGACGACGCCGCCGACGATCGCGCCAATCGGCGTGCTCTTCTTGCTGCTCCCGGTCTGCACAGTCTTGCCGTCCCCGCTCCCGCCGCCGTCACTCGCGCCCTCCTTGAGCCCACTCCAGACGCGCACCTTGCTGACGTCGATCCACCACGCGCTCAGCAGCGTCTTGAGCGTCATCTCATACTTGATACTCGGATCAAGCGGGCCGGCCCACATGAGCACATCGCTCCCGCGCCAGATACTGTACTGGCTCGCCTGCGCGCCGGTGCCATCCGTCTCGAGCGCGGGCGAAAACGACACGGCATAGTCGCCGCTCCAGCCGGACGTCCCGCCAAACAGCGCAAGGTACGACGTGTTGGCCGGCACGGAAAAGTTGAGCGTCGCGTCCTTGACCTCGGCGCCAATGTGGTCCCACACTGCGTCGTTAGCGGTGTTGTGTATTGGAATACGCACCAGTGCCAGCCCAGTCCCAGCGGCCGTTCCACACCGCCCCGCCAGTCGCGTTGGTCGAGCCCGTGAACCAGGGGGAAATGTTCTTGTCGGCCCCTGCAGTCGTTTGGTACTCTGTCACGTTGGCAGTCGACGCGTCCGCACTGATGTGTCAGCACGCCCAGATCTCGTAGCTTGCCACCGCCCGCGGCACTGCTCAGACTCACCCCTGAAACTCCATGGCCGCTGCAATGTTGGTGCCGTAGACGACGACCGTGCCGCTCTTGACGGTGAGCACGGCCGTGTGCTGGCGGTAGGGCAGGTCGACGATCCCGCCGAGGACGTCGGTGGCACCCGTCCATGCCGTGGGGTTGCCGTCGACGCGCACCTCGAGGCCGTCGCCTGCATTGGTCGTCGTGCCGTAGAACCAGATCCCGGTGCCCATAAACTTGACACTGATCGAGGCGCCGGCGAGCGACGTCGTGCGCCGCGACTCGCCGACGGGAATAGTGTAAAATGTGACGTTGGGGTTGGGCGTGCCGGTGTAGGAAATCTCCCACGTCGAGTCGCTCGCTCCCGACGTGGCGCCTGTGGGCGCGTTGGACGTGTCGTACCCGCCCAGAGTGTCGCCGGTGCGTGGCCCGACGGGCTGGTAGCGCAGGATCGGGTCGACGGCCGAGGTGGTAATGTTGATGGGGCGGAGCGTGTATTGCTGCCCTAGGGCTAGGAGAGGGGTGGCGAGGAGCCACCACAGGGTGGGGAGGAGCATGTCGCTGTGTGAGTGTGTGTGTAAGGGGTGAGGGTTCGGGGGAAGAGAAGAAGAGAAAGAGATGAGAGATTGAGATCAGTGCAGGTTAGATGTATGCGCCATGGTGATGGGGGGCGGTGTCACAAGGACGCTCACGCTCTTGACCCTCCTTTGCGTCCTGCAGACGGCGAGTACACGGACAGATATAGTGCAGAGATCTGCGAGTACAGCAGAGCGGAGTACAGCAGAGAGAGAGAGAGCAGGAGAGCCAAGATCTGCATCTGCGTTCATGCTACCCGCCGTGTGCCCGGTGGTCTCGTCGTCCCTACGCTGGGTGGGTGGGTGGGTGTTGAGGACAGGATGAGGGCCTGGATCGCGGTCGGCAGAGCGCTGCAACAAAGACGAGAGTGCACTGTCCTTCCTGCTCCTGCTGCTGTAGATCAGACAAGGCGACAAAGAGAGTAAGATCTTGGGTGATATGCTGAAATGCCCATTACAGGGGCGGTGTAAGTCGGATTCAGTGTCAAAAGAAACGCCTCCTCGTCACCCTGCTCCGGCGTCCCCCGCCCTCGAGCGTACATGACCCGGGTGGTGTGCTGCTGCCTCGGCTGCTGCTTCTTCTGCTTCTGCTGCATGTTGCGGCTGTTGGATGTTCCCTGCATTCCAGGGAGACGAGACCGGCGGGCAGAGAGTAGTAAGAATGACAAGTCCGAACACGAGTCCGAGATCCCAGTGGTCACATGCACAGTACGACCACGGAAGCAAATATACACTGATAACAATCGAGCTCATCTACAACAGCAGACACAAACCATACAGCCTCCTACTCGGTGCCTTCATAATCTATGCATCTATCCCTCTACTTGCAGCACACCTTGCCCTCCTCACCGCCCTGCACCTCGCGAGGCACCTTGGCACAGTAGCAACTAACCCTCACATCCACATCAGCCACAGCCCGCGCAATCGCAAGCTGCGGCTCGAGCATGTCCGCCTCGGCCGTACGTCCGAGCCGCACAAGACAGTCGTGGTACCCCACCAGCGCCCAGATATTGTTCGGATGCCGCACAGCCCGCGGCAGCGCGGTAGAAAACCCAAGGTCCTCGGCATACACCCTCGCGGCCTCGTCGACGTTGCCCTGCTCCAGCTGCAGGGCAGCGTACGCGTGCCGCGGAGGCTGCATCCACCCCCACGGCTCGGCGTACACGAGATTATCGCTGAGTTTGATACTCTTCCGGAGGTGCTCGAACGCGGCCTCGACGTCGCCCTGGCGGTACGCGAGCTCGCCCGAGAGCATCTCCTCGGCAATGTCGAGAATGTCGCTCCACTCGTTTGGGAACGCCTGGCGCGACGGCAGCACCTGCTTGCGCGACTCGCGGAAGAGCTCCCTCTCGGCCTTGCCTTCCTCGACCCTGTCCGTCAGGGTGAGAGCGAGCGCACGGCCATAGTGCAGGAATGCCGTCGTGACGCAGTAAAACGCCTTGTCCTGCGGGAACGGCGTCGCGAGAATCTCGTCCCACTTGCCAAAGCGCACGAGCACGTGCACCCTAAACGTCAAGAACCCCTCCATCCAGTCCATCATGGGTGGGCTCTCGATGCGCAAAAAGTCGTCCGTCAACAGACTCTCGAGGCGCTCCACGCTGCTGATCGCCGTCGCATACTGCCCGTTGAACATGGACGCGTACGTGACAAACGACAGGTCGTGGGACCAGTAAAACGCGTAGAAATCAGCCGCAGATCCGTGCTTGAGATACTTTTCATCGGCGGCAAACGCGTCGAGGTTGGCAGAAATCGCGCGGCGGTAGTCGCCAGTGAGAATGTCAATATGCGAGGGCATGTGTCGCAAATGCCCTCCATCAGGGACGAGCTGCCGCAGCGCGTCGGCGGCAGGAAGCGCGCGCTCGGGCCAGGGAGACAGCTCCATGAGATGAATGTAAAAGTGCAACACACCCGGGTGGCGCTTGGCCGCCTCGCTCGGCGCGGAGGGGCTGCCCAGCTGGCGCTCGAGCACCTCTTGGATCTCCGCCGTCCGGCTGACCTCGCTCGGCTTGCCCGTGGCAATGTCCCACAGCTTCCACGGCGCGAGACTCATGAGCGCGTCGGCATAGATGCACGCCACGTCCATGTTATCGGGAAACGCCTCGTACGCCCTCTCCATGCCTGTCACATAGGCCTTGTTCCACTCTTCCAGCGCCGTGTGCTTTGCAGTGTCGGCCGACGCCGCACCGTACGTTGGCTCCGGGTACCGAGCGAGAATGGCCTCGGCGAGGGCTTTCTCTACCGGATCCCGCGCAAGGCTGACAGCCTGTGCCGCCGCGGCGTGACACTCTGCGAGAACGGCGACGAGCTCGGACGAGTCCAAGTTTTCGCCGGGCAGGTTGTAGTTTACTCCCCGAGCGTATGCGATGCCCCAGTATGGCATTGCTGCTTGGGGGTCGGTGGCTGCTGCATGCTTGAAGCACTGGACCGAGGCAATGTGGTGGAAGGCGTGGGACCAGATAAGACCTCGGTCAAACCATGTCTGTGCCGAGGACGAGGTCGTGGAGATTGGGAAAGAGTAGGTGCCGAGGTCGTAGGGGTAGCTGTCGACTGGCGGTGGCGGGGGGTAGGTTGTTGCTGTCATTGTGGGAGGGCGTGGTGCTCGGGCAGTGCAGTTGAATAGTGTGGAAGAGAGTACGAGAGAGAGTGAACAAGAGAGAGAGAGTGACAATGCGACGCGTGAACAATAGAATGGGCATCAACGAGTGTATGATTACGTCATCACTACGAGTGTGTTGACCGAGTGTAAATGTGATTTCCTGGTGGGGACACAAACAATCTCGGTCCTCTTCTTTCACTCATGTTCACAATCCATGTCACAACTACTGACATAGGAGTAATCACTTACTACCACTGCTCGGCGTCGCGCGATCCCGAGCTAGTCCACGATAACCCGCGCGCGTGCTCGGCCCCGTACCTCCTATGGGAGACGGTCCGGCGCTCCACGGGGTATTCGGCAAGTTGACCGTTCTCTTACAAAGACCTCGGTCAAACGGCGAGCCCCGACCTACTCCAACAACCATCCAGCCTGCACTCACTCTACTAGCCTGGGCCATGTACTCGGTAGCTCGCAAGGCTACATATAAGCTCGCGATCCATGAACATGCTCTCCTCACTTCCTCACGCCACTCCACTTCTCTCCAGCTCCACTTTCCAACATGACTCAAGACGACGTTTTCCGCATCGCAGCCTTCAGTGGCATGTCCGCCGACAGGTCGTAAGTCTCAGCTTTTTTCTGTTGTTCCAGCTAACCACGACAGTGACGCCCTCCTCCGCCAGTCCCAGACTTCGGGCTGCTCAGTACTCTTTGGCGACTACCTCGCCGAGCTCAACCTCGCCTGGCACACTCTCGAGCTCAACAAGGACCCTAATGCCGGCTACGACAAGTTTTTCCTCGAGCACCTGCTTGTTGCCGCGTCCTCGATTGCCGAGCGCAAGCAAAAAGTCGTCACCGACGCCGGCGCAATGAACCCCAAGGGTCTTGCCGAGATTGCATCAAAGAAGCTGGCCGAGATGGGCCTCGACCTCAAGGTCGCATACGTCGAGGGCGACAGCGTGCTGGGCCGCCTCGAGGAGCTGGCCGAGAAGGGAGAGACGTTCAACCACCTCGAGGGCGGCGACCGCCCCCTGTCCGGCTGGAACCTCAAGCCCATGGCCGCCAACGCCTACGTCGGCGCGCGCGGTATCCGTGCCGCCCTCGAGGCTGGCGCCGACATTGTCATCTCGGGTCGTTGCACCGACGCCTCGCCCGTCATTGGCGCTGCCGCATGGTACCACAACTGGGACTGGAACAACTTTGACGCTCTTGCTGGTGCCCTCCTTGCCGGCCACTGCATCGAGTGCGGAGCGTACGTTACCGGCGGCAACTCGAGTGGCTTCAAGGCGTACAAGGACACTTTCTACAACTTTGCCATGGGTATTGCCGAGATTTCGCGCGACGGTACCTTTGTCGTCACCAAGCGTAAGTCCAGAGACGTCTTGTAGCCCCTGCTGACAAATCCAGAGCCCAACTCGAACGGCTTCAACGGTGTCGTCAACGACGTGACTGTCCGCTCGCAGATCCTGTACGAGATCCAGGGCAACGTTTACCTCAACCCCGACGTCCAGGCGCTTATCGACGACATTGTCGTCACCGAGATTGGCCACGACCGCGTCCGCGTCACCGGTGTCACTGGTGTCGCTCCCCCTGAGACTACCAAGCTCGCCATCTGCGCCATTGCCGGCTGGCAGGCCGAGACCATGATCTTTGCCACTGGCCTGGACGTTACCGAAAAGTTTGACACCTACCGCATGCAGACCAAGATTGCGCTCGGCAAGGACCTCGCGCGCTTCACCACCTTTGACATGACCCAGTACGGTGTGCCCGCCGAGAACCCCAAGTCCGAGGCCCAGGCGACCGCCATGATGCGCATCTTTGCCCAGTCACCAGACAAGGCGGCGTTTGGCCCCCACCAGAACCTCGCCATCCTCACCAACCCCGACGGCCTCGGCCACTTCCCCGGCTGCTGCTGGCACTTTGAGCGCCGCGCCGCCGTCCCCACCCCTTACATCGAGTACTGGCCCGCGACCGTGCGCCAGAAGCACCTCCCGCTCAAGGTCACCATGGTCGGTGGCGAGTCGCGCACGATCAGCGCTGTGGGCGACGAGGCGGCCCCTGTCGTTAAGCAGAGCGACTACGATGCCCCGGCCTTTGACGCCGCGCAGTGGGGACCCACCAAGCGCGGCCCCATCGGCCACGTCGTGCACGCGCGTTCCGGCGACAAGGGCGGCAACGCCAACGTCGGCTTCTTTGCCCGTTCCGCCGACGAGTACACGTGGCTCCGCTCGCTGCTGTCCAAGAAGCAGATCATCTCCATGCTCGAGGACGAGTTTACCAACAACCGTATCGAGCGCGTAGAGTTCCCCGGCATGAAGGCCGTCCACTTTGTCATCCATGACTACCTCGGCAAGGGTGTGTCATCCACCGCCAGGCTCGACAACCTCGCAAAGTCGGTCGCAGAGTACCTCCGCTCCAAGTACGTCGACCTGCCCGAGCAGTTTGTGCAGCGCGGCATCATCTAACCTCGCGGATTCCGCCGGGGTTCGGTAAAGGGTTAGGAAGGGTTTGATAGGCAGTTTTTCTTCTCGTTCTCTAGGTTTCTGAAATGCAGTCTTGATCTGTCCCGGTTCCGAGGTCGCCGATGTGCGCCAACGTGCGCGGAGGTGGGTGGCGAGAGCTGACCACGCACTGCGACCGAGGCGACGACGGAGGCACAAACCTGGCCTGTCGCTGCTGACCGACCGAGCGGTGTGGCTTTGATAATGACCACTCAGGCACCAAAAGGTCCATCTTCCCCTTCAATCGCCGAGACTGTGACCTCTCTCTCCTCCTTGCTCTCGCTCTCGCGGTCCACTCCATTGGAATCCACGCTTGATAGGCTCCACGTCGCTGACATTTTGGAGCTCGACATCAACCTCCGGGTCTCTACTGACATCTCAATCTCACACCTCATGACATCAACCGACGCCAAACCACATCCCACAATACCCTCTTGGGCCCACATCTACGCCGGCAGCCGTCACCGCCCTCCACCCACCCTGGCAGCCAACACGACAGTCTTCCACGACAACGACGAATGGGCATCAAGAACCAACAAACTCGCCCGCCACCTTGGACCAACGTTTACGACCTATATTGACGGGATAAGATGCAACACGCGCGCGCCTGATCAGTCCGAGCTCGTCGCAGCGCTCTGTCCGCCGTACAATGCGTTGCAGATCAAGTATCGCGGGTGTGGGAACACTGTCCCTGACGAAGCGGTAAATGCCACGCACGAGTATACGCCCAGGGAACGGCAGGAGGGTGAAGGCGGGGACATCATCGTGCGCCAGCTGTATGCAACGTGCCAAGGATGCTACGACGCTGGCTACCACCTCGCTTCGACCGACATTGCGCCGACAGCATTTGGGGTTGATCCCACTGCCGACCCAGAGACCAACACCTCGTGCGAGGTTGCTGGCGGACCACCACGGGATGGCGAGTTTGGGCACATCAACTGGCGTGCTGACCTCGACTGGGAATACTTTATCCACGGCAGAATGAACCGTCCCCGCGAGATCTACACTGTACCGGACGGCATACCCGTGTTCCACAACTACGCCGAGGCGTGCGCATTGTTCAATGCGCCAGAGGAGAATGGTGAGGGACACGCCATGGCTATTGCGGCCCAGCGGTGGGCCATTCTGCGTGGGCAGGGCGTGGCTGTCGCTATTGCGAGTCTAGAGTATAGCGACGAGATCAGCCGGGCGTTCATCGCTGGCGGGCATATGGGGAGTACGGCTGGGTTTCCAGCCGTCAAGACGCCTGAAAAGGCCACTCCCAGCCTCGATGCGCAGGCATAAGCGCCGTGACAGACACAACATACATTAGACACACTACAAAGTGACCATGGCATCCATGATCATTCCAAACAGCTTCAGATCCTCGGTCGCGTCCAGTGCGCTGGTCTTGACCTCGGCGCCCTCGGTGATGGCCGCGTGGAGCGCGCGGTACTCGGCGGTAAAGGCGTCCTCGTACGTGGGA
Source organism: Prillingera fragicola (assembly GCA_002335605.1). Classification (NCBI taxonomy): domain Eukaryota; kingdom Fungi; phylum Basidiomycota; class Tremellomycetes; order Trichosporonales; family Trichosporonaceae; genus Prillingera; species Prillingera fragicola. The sequence continues at coordinate 1,419,461 of BEDY01000006.1, read as the reverse complement.
CGCACGACCTCCTCGACGTGGTCGCCGTTCTCGTCAGAGCGGAGCACAGAATAGGTAATGGGGAGACCCTTGACGTATGGTCTGATTTTGTCAGCTGCTGCGGATCAACGGAGACTCACGTGTCGTAGGAAACCTTGAAGCGAGTGTCCTTGGCGTGCACCTCGATATGGGCGTCAAACTTGCGCACGCCGTCGATGCCCATCTCGTAAAAGGCCACAAATCCAGGGCTGCGACGCGTCAGTGACCTTTCGTCAGAGTTTTCGGTAAACCTACTACTGCATGACGACAGTGACAAACCGACCGTCTGGGGTTCGGGTCGCGCTCAGAATCCGCTGCGGCATGCCGACGAGCTCACGCAGTGCGCTCAGGTCATGCGACGCAAGACCATTCAGCAGCATCCACGTGAGCTGATCCAGGCGGTTCTCAGCCTTGGGTCCGAGAGCCTGGGCGTGCTGGAGAGCAGACAACTTGGCGCGCTCGGCACCTGCTGCCACTGGAAAGTCGGTAAACTTGATAGGGAACGTGCCAGATTGGTCCACGAAGAACTCGTTCTGTGTCGTCAGCTACGGCCTCTGCAGACCACTCACCTGTCCGATAATGTCCCTGACGCGAATGAAGCTGATGTCCCCCTCGGCGACTTTTGCGAGACGCTCCTTCATGCGCAGGAAGGCCGGGGCGTACCGCCGCATGTAGCCTACGAACACGACCTTGTTGTTGGCAGCGCGTGCGGCCTCAATGTCGGCGGCGCTCTCCAAGGTGATGGCCATGGGCTTCTCGATAAAGACATTCTTGCCGGCGTTGAGAGCAGCGACGGCGTGGATGGCGTGGTACTCGTTGGCGTTCATGATCATGACGAGCTCGATCTCGGGACAGGCAGCGAGCATGTCGTCGACGCTAGTGAATGTCTTTGGAACATTGAACTTGGCGCTGCAGTGGGCGAGCGCCTGTTCCGAGATGTCGACGAGGGCCTCAGTCTTGAAGATGTGCGAACAGAGGCCAAGCGTCGGGAGGTGTGTGTTCATGGCGATTTCGCCACATCCAATGATCTGCAGTGTGTCAGAAAGCCTAGAGTTGGCACTTGTGTTTACTCACTGCCACCTTGACAACATGGCTGGGCTGGGCTGGGAGGGTTGCAGTTGAGACGGTCATGATGGACTTGAGTGGGTAGTGTGCATGAAGTCTCGTCCACGCTTCCCGTGTATTTAAACAGTCATCGCGGCTCCACACCTCTCCATTGGCCCCACAGAGATCCGACAGGAGCACTAACTGGAAGCGGAGAATCTGCCATGGCTACGGATAGGATTATTGCGAAGTGCACCTTTCAACCATCGGCCACCACAACACCGGTGCGGTTTGTTGATACTCCTGCTTGGTCGGATAATTGTCCTCGTCGGTGCTGATGTCCAATGAGCATGCTGGAGATTTATCCGAACACAACTTGAAAGCTACACTCCACTTGATCTGATGATTTCCGGGACGCCGGCCACCGATCTACAGACGCCGCAACAGTTGACGACTGTCATCAATACTCTATCGGGAGCGATGGCTCGATAACATATAACAGCTACCCCATGGTGCCCTCAGAGGTCTCCACAAGCACATTCTTCTGGCTAGCTTCAACGATAGCAACCAACAAGCCATGCCTTCAGTCTACAACGGTATTCCCAACAATACCGACCCTTGGTGAGTTGTGTCGCCGCTCAGAAAAACAGCGCGCTAATCATCAATCAGCTGGTGGAAGGATCCTTCCCTTCGACGCAATGTCCTCTGGGTGTCCGTCACTGCCCTCACTCAAGTGGTCTCGGGCTACGATGGCTCCCTAATGAACGCGCTCCAAGCCGTGCCTCTGCTTTACGAACAGTTTCCCTCCCTCAAGGACTCGAACATTCTCGGCGTGACCAGCGCTCTTCTCTTCTTGCCCGGCCTTATTGTGCCATTCATTGCTGCCTGGCTCACCGACAAGATTGGTCGCAAGATTCCCATGCTCATTGGTGTGGCTGTGATTGTGGCTGGCGCAGTCATCCAAACTACTGCCAAAGCCATTGGGCAGCTCATGGCTGGTCGTGTTGTCATGGGCATCGGGGCCTCTATTGGTGGTGTCGGAGCCATCTCACTCTGTGCCGAACTCTGCCAGTACGTACATGCCTTGTGGCAATTTGTGGTAATCATTGCTGACACTGCAGCCCTCGTTTCCGCGCCAAGGCCACGTCTATGCAGATTACCGTCTACTATGTCGGCTCTATCCTGTCGTCGTGGATTACCTACGGCACCCTCCAGAACATGCCCGACTCTCACTGGTCGTGGAGGACGCCTGTTCTCTTCCAGGCCGCCTTCCCTGCGATCATGCTCGCTTTCCTCGTCTTCATTCCCGAGTCGCCTCGCTGGTACCTCGCCAAGGGTCGTGAGGCAGAGGCTCGCCGGGTGTTTGCCAAGGTCCACGCAAACGGTGATGAAAACGACGCTCTCGTCAACTTTGAGATGGAGGAAGTCCGTGCCGCTCTTGCCGCTGAGCGCGAACACTCGACTGGCTGGAGCGCGCTCTGGGCAACCAAGGGCAACCGCTGGCGCACATTCATCGTCGTCAACACAGCCGCCGGTGCTCAGCTCAACGGCATCGGCATTGTCAGCTACTACCTCGTCCCCGTTCTCAAATCCGTCGGCATCACCTCCTACCTGCAGCAGTCGCTCATCTCGGGTGGAATGGCCATATCCAACCTGTTTTTTGCGATTGCCGCCGCCATGGCCGTAGAGCGTCTCGGTCGCCGATGCCTCTGGCTCGCATCCACCGGTGTCATGCTCGTCACCCTCATCATTGTTGCTGCCCTCAGCGCAACCTTTGTTCACACCCCCACAGCCGCGATTGGCGGCGCCACTATCGCCTTCCTCTTCCTCTTCTACGCCGGATACGACCTTGCATGGTCTCCTCTCAACATTGCCTACACTGTTGAGATTCTGCCGTTTACCATTCGCGCCAAGGGCCTTGCCTTGTGGCAGGGTACGACGTACGTCACTCTCTGCATCAACACTTGGGTCAACCCCGTGGCCCTCGCTGCCATCCAGTGGAAGTACTACCTCGTCTACGTCGTGTTGCTCGTCTACCTCATTGTCGTCATCTACTTCTTCTACCCTGAGACTCGCGGCCGCACTCTCGAGGAGAACGCCGAGGTCTTTGACGGCGAGGGCGTGCTTTCGACTCAGATCAACCAAGATGCCGAGTCGGGCAGCGTCAAGGAACACGACACGACGGTCATGGTCGAGAACGCCCACAACGTGAGCCATCTCGCCAAGTAGATCATGCTCGTGGGCACAGCGAACAGATGGAGACTTGGATTGTAAGCAGAGTCTATGCACGGGAGGCGGTGGGGACGCTTGGGGATGTACGGGAAGACATGCAACATGTATGGAGCTACTGTGGGATAAGATACTCTTCCCAATTGAATGGCAGTGTCGTAGCCAATGAAGTCCAATATTGCTTATCAAACGCAGAAAATGCCGGTGCAGTGGTGAGAAGGTCGTTGTCAAGAAAAGTCGACTTGGACGTCAGCATCAACGTGAAACAGGCACTCACCAAGTCATTGAGGACATTGTCATCCACAGGATTGAGCCATGGAAGCTGAGAGTCGAGCATTATCTCGGCGCCAGTAAATGTATCTGCGGGCGGCTCGAGACCCTCATGCTCAGCAGTGGGGCTGGGAGTGGGCATTCGGCTGACAGCCTTGGAGGCCGTGTTCATCGTTCTCAGAAGCCGTTCCAAAAATCTCGCAACAAAGGCAGTCGCCACGTCCGTCTCGTCGCCGCTCGAGGCGCGGCAGATGTCGTGGACCGTAGCTAAAAGGGATATTGCCAGTCGGCGTTGTGGATTGGATAACCTCCAGTAGAGCTGGGCACGTCAGCGTTTACTTCATTCCAGAATGAGACTCACGCTTTGAAGGGCTGTGCCAAGGCCTGCGAGGCGCACAGAAAGCACATCCTGCAGATATTGCAACGTGCCCTCAATCACGCGGAGCTGGTCCACAAAAAGCACAGCTAGATCCAAGCATTCGCTCGGCAGACTATCCACATCACGAGGCAAAGCACAGCCCAGCATTTGCACGCGGATAGCAAGCTTTGCGCTAGTCGTGACCATTCGGAGGAATGCCTGTTGATGATCTCCCAGCCCAGGAGGACGCTCGACGCCGGTACCACACCACTTTTTGGACACGGCAACGGCTCGATAGTATCGCCGTTCAAGCTCCATGAACAGCAGGTTGAAGTCGTGCGGCTGCCCTGAGGAGCTGGATGCAGACTGGAAATCAATCACCTGCGTGAGGCTGATATGTCTTGGTCGCGTCAGAATTGCACGTCCTTTTACTCACTCTAGAGAGCACGCAAGTCGGAGATCAATGTCCACAATGTCAAGGTGCTCGTGCGAGTGGGCCCACATCTCACACTGCAATGTCAGCGGTCATCACCACTGCTCCTTACGTCACCCAATTCGTGAGTCCGTATAGTGGCTGGGAGACCAAAGAGCCCAGCATATGTTCTGTCAAATGCTAAAGATCAGACCATCGTTAACCAGAGAATCACGTACCAACGAGACCTGCACGAGGAGAAATTGCGGTTAGCAAATATCGGGCGCCAGCGACAACACATACAAAACCAAGTACGCTCCCCGTTCTACTTGTCAGTACACAAGACTTGCGACGACGCTGCTTACAAGTGCTTCCCGGTCGCTTTGGCCGCGTTTATACAGAGACTCGGGCTGTGCCTGATGCAATCCGAGCTGATACCCCAGGCGAATCGCTATACCAATCTTGATCCACGCCGACTGATCTGCTGGCTGCTTCCCTGCCCGCAGTGTCAACGGACCGCGCGAAACGTGGTCTTGGTAAGACTTACAGTAGACCAAGATTAAAGACGCTTGCACGAGACCCAAGTGGCAGTCGCCGCACTCCAAGGCAGAGCCGACTACACGCTGCGCATGCCGAAGAAAGAGAGGATAGGACTCTTTGCGGAAGAACTTGCAGGATGCCGCCAGGACCGCAGAGAAGAGCACTGTACTGGTCCGGCGGAGGTACTCAAACGTATGCACTGGCGGGTCAGTCTCTAGTAATGGTGTCAACCCTTACACTCGGGATCTAGGAGAGCGATCTGTGGATTAAGAAACTCGTGGAACCTGAGGTCAGTACGCTGCAAGCAATTGCCACACGACACGCACTGCTGGACCAACCGCCCGGCCTCCTCCTGCGTCACATACCCAGCACTGACGGGATCATCACTGGCCCTGGCATGTGTTCCCACGACAGACTCGCGCTCGTGTGGAGAAATATGCCAGCTGTAGTCCGAGTCGTCGGTGCCAACATGCCCTGGATCCAAATGACGAGAAACGTCTGTCCGCGCCGCTACGCGAGGAGCAGTGGCAGAGGGCAGAAAGGGTCCTGCGGGAGATGCAGTCCTAAGGCGCTTGCGTGTCGGCCTGCTCCAGGCGGGATTGGGGGGAGATGGGGTGGGAGCTGTTTGTGGGGTAGAGAGCGAGGGCCAGGGAACGTCTCTGGCGGCGCTGGTGGAGCCGGATCGTTGAGGGGTCGGGTCAGCTGCAGGTGGGAGGCTGGTAGGACACGTCTCATTGACCGGTGACGGCTTCTTGGAGGTGGAGGCCACCGCTGGTGGTGGGGCCGGAGCTATGGGGACGGGGCCACCAGTCCGGGATGCTTTACGGCTGGCCCGCTTCTTTGAGTAGGCACATGGCAGGTTGAGCCGAGCTGCTGGTCAGTGGGCGGCGCGTGCTGCACGTTTGCCGGCATACTGACTACAGCGCGGACATGGCTTGTCATAGACCCCATTGTTCAGGCACTTGACCTGATACATTCAGTGCTTTGGCTCGAGACTCGCAACAAACCTTGACTCCTCGGCAAAGTATGCAGCTGCGTTGTTAGAGCAGTTCCCGGTCGAGGGTCACTGATGACCCAGGTCTGATGATCCAACTGGCACTCACGCCTTTGGTTCTTCGGCCATGGTTTCTCCTTGAGCTTGCAGTCTCGGATATGCTGTGGCCAGTGTTGATAGGATGAATGTACAGATGAGAACAGGTGATGCCGAGCAATGGAGATTGGGTCATCTGTTGGTCGGATAAACTCTCGGCAAAACGTGCTGGTGGTTTAGCAGTGTGGCACCACTCTGAATGTCGATCGATGCGCTGTTGCTCCCTCAGGCTCAGGCAACGTATGGCAGTCAGATGAAAGACATTGCCAGGCCTGGTATCTACATGGGTTGCCGAGCTGGACACTACCAGGCAACCCACCAAGAAGTCAAGCCTGAGCGCTGGGCACAGGCAAGTGAGAGTGTTGGCCGAGGCATTCCCCTCGGCGCATTTTGTAAACGTGGTCCGCTGTGGCAACAATACATGACTATGCAGGGCATATAACCAGTACAGAGCGCTTCAGGCTTTGCAGGCACTAGCGGGAGCGCTGTTTTCACAAGTTCTCGGGCTCTACAGGTATCAATTGTTTGTATAGGGTTAGAGGTTAAACCGGGTCGTTGTGATAGTACAAAGCCGATCAGACCGCTGTTCGAATCAGCGTGCGAGCAGCTATGCACTCCCTCTGGCTCCAGAGGAGTGTCATTTCCTTTTTGTCAAGGCATGGAAAGATGCATGCGGCAAGAGAGGCGACTAGTCGAGTCGACATTCATGTTGTACGGTTGATCGAGTTTAGGGGGCACTTTTTATTTAGCCGTAGCCACTTTGAACAATGGAGCACCTGTGTTATCCATGACGTGCACTTGCTACGGGGACCAACAGAGTTGAGGTATGACCCTGCCCGACTCTGGAGCACTGAGCTTTATGCTGTCAATGTCAAAGTGCTTGGGGTGTCCAGTGAGTGGGGTGTATGGCTGCATGTGTTTTCAATCTGCGCCAAAATCAGTCGCGTCCATCTGTGCACTGCCCCCACCACCTTCGCACAGAACTGGTCTGTGCAGCGACACGATGCAGCAATCTTTGCATTCTTATTCTTCTCTTCTCATTCTCACAGTCATCTCCCTCCTCTTTCATTCTCACGCTCTCTCGCTCCTCATCTGTTCAATCTCCCTCTCACTCAATCAGTCACTTCAGTCACCCTGCAGCCAACCTCACTGTCGTTCCTTGTCCAACATGCGGCCACCCCACTTAGCCGCGCTCAGCACTCTAGCAGTCCTGCTTCTCGCACAGCTCACTTCAGCCTTGGCCCAGCTGACAGTCAACTGGACATTGTCCTCCATGGACGCCCCCCTCCAATACTCGCCCGCGCCGTCCGCAACAGTCGACCCAGCCAACGGCTGGCTCTCCGTGTTCGCCGACTCTGACCCCCCAGGAGAAGCAGGGGGGAGCGTCGCGGGCCGCGGGTCTGCGTCGCACAGGACGCTTCTGGGTGGTGCGACCGTCACGTATTCCTACACAGGCTCGGCCGTCTATTTCTTTGGCCCCATTGTGTCGGGCAGCACGTATAGGTTGACTGTGGACGGTGAGAATGCGGATTTTACGCCCACGGCAAAGAATGGGACCACAGATACCCTCGCGTGGAAGGTCAATGGAGACTATGGGGAGCATACGGCCGTGCTGAGCTTGATCTTGGGGCAGATGGTGCTCGAGGGTGTCAACGTGACCACCAGGGTGGAGACTGAGGGGTACGTCGTGTGTCAACGTCGCAACAAGGGCTGCAAATAATGAACAGGGCGCTGACTGCCTATAGTACCTCATTTGACAAAGTGCCTCTGCGCGAAGAGTTGCTCGTCAACCCCGACGGCACTACGAATACCTTTTTCAATCTCAGCGGCGAGTGGGGTGTGCGCCAGCAGATTGGCGGTGACGGTGCGTCCAACTCCTCTCGTAGCTTATACCAGGTGACACCGCGTCCATATCACTGTCCATCATCAGCGGTCTCTCACAACGCTCCTCTTTCACTGCCCAGATTCCACAGAACACCTCATACATGACCATCAACGGCACGACCCAGCCGTCCCCGTCAGTGTACGAGGTTGTGCTCACTCCCAGCCCACCGAACGCATTCACGCAGCAGCAGTGGGACGCCAACCAGGGCTATTCGGCACCAGTACTGTATTTCATGGCCCCTCTGGATCCAACCATGCAGTACAATCTCAGCTTCCGGGTGGCAGGGGTGCTTACCGATGCCATTGGCGTGTACTCCGCAACCTTCTACTCTTCGTTGCTGTAAGTGGCAAACCCGTTGTCTGACACTGATAAGCAGTGCACAAAACACCACCGAGTCAGCCACATCACCTGACTCTCCTAGCAGCGAGCCCCCGTCCAATCCCGGTACCAGCTCCAGCCACAAAGTACCCGTCGGCGCCATCGCAGGCGGTGTCATTGGCGGCGTGGCCCTCCTAGTCCTCGTAGCCCTCGGAGCCTGGTTCATCGGCCGCAAGCTCAAGGAGTACGTCCACCCACGTCCAAGCTAACCCGCAGCAAGGACACATTAAAGCGCCGCTCGATGCCCAACGACGAGTTCGTAGTCGACGACCTCCCCACAACGCCCTACATGTCCCAGCCTCTCCCCCCAGCCCTCATCCGCCCCAGACCCCTCCGTGAGTCCTACCCTGCACAGAACTAACAGAAGGCACCGACAGCGCCGCCTCAGAGACCTCGACGTCCTCCCCGCGCCTAGACTTTAGCTCCATGTTCCGCTCCGACTCCACCACCTCGCTGCACGCGCCCACCCCCGAGCCGGCCCTCAGGGCGCTCCGCAACTTTAGCCTCGTCAACCCCGACGGCAGCGTCGCGGCGGCCTACGTCCCCAGCGTGGCTTCCGCCACCACGGCCGGTTTGGCGGGGCTCGGGACTGGGCGGGGGGATGTGGTGGGGGCGTACGCTGCGCAGGCGGCTGTGGCGAGGGAAAAGGCTGCGGGCGCTGCGAGGAGGAATGCCGGGTTGGAGATGGGGATGCAGGAGCTTGATGCTGGGCGCGCGGATACTGTGCCCCCGAGGTATGATGAGAGTTGGGGCGGGGAGTATGTGAGTGAGCGGGAGGCGGCGGGCGGGTCTGGTGTGGTGGCGGCGGCGGTTGGAGGGCATGTTGAGGGGGGTATTTAGACTGCTGCACCTGCTGATGGTGAACTGGATGGTGAGGGTGGGGCTGTGGAGACAGTAAAGGAGGAGGTCAATATCGAGGACGCTCAGAGATAGTTTGGACTTTGGGTTGTTGTTCATAGATTTGGACATTGGCATGTAACGACACCTAACGATCAGTAACAAGCAGTGAATTGCGGGTTCAGCCTGCGGCGTCCGTGGGGGGAAGCGATGAGCCGTGATAATGACATACATACCCACTCCCCAGCTCTTCCCATGAGACACAGCCAGACCCCAAGCCAACCTACGAGTGGAAGAACGGGCAAGCCATGGCCCCCTCCCTCAACCTCTCTCCCTCCTTGAGCACAGTCTCCGTGCCGACGGCCTTGAGCCTCTCGGGCCCGAGCTCGTGACCCGCAAACCCCTCGTCGTGCCACTGTTTCCCCGGCTTTAGGAACGCAAACAGACCCAACGCCGACGCCGAGTCGTCGACATACCACGGCTCAAAGAGGAACCCCTTGCGCTTGACGCGTTTCTGCCCCGCCGAGTCGGTGTATTCAAAGCTGTCCAAAAACGTCGGCAGCGTCTCGCGCGGGTAGTGGAGATATTTCACCACGAGGCCCTTGAAGCGGACCAGGGCTGGGACGAGGGTGTAGAGATACGCAGGGGGGCGGGGGTAGCCGAATGCCTCGCGCGTCTGGTCGTCCAGAAAGACGAGGGAGGCAGTGAGGCCAAACGGTTTCATAAACTCGGGGAACGGGCGGAGAAAGACGTCAAACGTCGCGTCGCCCACTTGCTTGTTTGTCGGCGCGTACACAAAGTGTTTGCTGGCGTAGGACTCTTTCCAGTCCCACAGGCCTTGGCGGGTGGGTGGAATGTTGTCGATGCCCATGCGCGCGCCAATCTCGCGCCAGAAGACGTACCTGCTTGTCAGTACGAAGGTAGTGGGGTAGGTGGGTGTGCCTAGGTGGGTGGTGAGGAACCGAAAGCCGTCAACAGAACCATCATGTGATCGACCTCGACTTGAGTACAAGTGCGCCAAAGAGGCGTTCCGAGGAATGCGGTAGCCTCCCACCTCCCACCGCTCACTTCGGTTACTCGAAGCAGAAGCCACACGGCGGCCGATTCGTCACACACGCCGCCTCGCGTCCTAGCCACTTACCTCGCCTGCTTCTCGATATCCTCGAGGCCGCGCCATTCGTACGCGTCCGCAAAGCTGGCCGGCTCAAAGATGAACAAGCAGAGGGTAAACAGCTTGTCCTCGCGCGTGATGAGCTTGCCATAGCGCGAGTGCAGAAAGTTCATCCTCGCCAAGGCAGTCGTGCCGCGCTCGCTGTCCAGGCCACCGCCGTATAGAAACTCGCCTGGTCGTCAGTAACAGCCTTGTCCGACACGCACCGATGACGACAGCCGTGTCCTCTGCGCGCCGCCCCGCGTTCTCCTTCTTGCCGAGCTCGTTGGACTTGCACAGCACGGACGAGATGGTGGGGATGGCATAGGTCTTGAAGAGGGCGAAACTGAGCGACAGCGCAATGAGCCACGGCATGTCCTAGTTCGTCAGCGCTTGGCTACACTGCGAAACGCGACGCACAAAGCTCTGTGAAACCTTCATAATCTTCTCAGCCTCCTGGTACGTCATGCCGTCGAGGTCGTTGAGAAGGTGGGCATACGTTGCATTCATCTCCTTGACGCGGTTGTAGCGGACGCGTCTGACACGGACCATGCGGATGGCTAGGGCTGCCATGCCCGCTGCGAGTGCCGCGTAGGCGAGATTGGGGTGCAGCATGTTGACGCTGCTAGGAGGGTGAGGAGGTGGTGGATGGATGTGCTGGGGGATGGGGTGTTAAGACAATAAGAGATGACTTTATGATGGGACAAGCCACGAACAATGAAGCGATGTGGATGTCATGTGAGCAGTAATGAGAGAGTGATCGACCTCCACCGCAGTTACCACAACCCGGGTACGAAAAGCCGAGCTCTTGGCATCCTGTCCCATCCTTGTTCAGAGGGTATGTGCATATGCACATCTATAGCATGGCACAGGTCTGCCCTCTATGCTAAACCACTGGCCACAGCCATGCGTCGCTCCTGCCTCGGTCATCTGTCGGTGGTTGATACCAGCTGGAATGGCTTGGCGAGATTGTGCCTATGGGGTGGATGGTGCCTCTGCTCGATGGGAATCATCTCGTTGCAGTTCCTAAGTGGTGATCGCCGTGGCTCTGCTGCTGAACGAATGCAACAGCCCGACCCAATGAAGACAGAGCAAGACTCGTCGCCAGAAGGTCAGGCAGCGATGCAAGAGGGCAAATGCTCCAAAGTGACAGAGCTCCAAGGTGACGAACGCGGAAAATGGGCGGGGTGGGGCCGTAATGGCCCCAACGGCGCAGTGGCTCATGTCACTGCTGGGTTGTGCGAGTCTCGCCTCGAAGCGAAAGGTGTTGGCTGCATCGACCGCTCGCTGCCGTCATCCCCACGGGCTTGTAGTACGGCAAACGCGTCATGCACCGGCAATCATGCTGGTACATCCGGCAACCACAGTGTGCCAATCCACTCGAGGCTGGCATGATGGACAGTAATCGGCACAGGTCCCAGGCAGAGCCCGAATGAAGCCACCCTAGCGACTGGAAGCAGCCTTGCAACAGCGGGTGCAGAGCAGGAGGAGCCTATGACCGCAGCGCACACGTCCCTTCGATCTTGGATTTGTTGAGATTGTGATCTTGTAAGGAATGTGATACTGATTTGTTAGAAAACCCGCGGCTGTGTGGCGCTATCTCGAGACGAGTCACGGCAACAGCTGCATACTCGCTTTCCTTTGCGATGGCCGTCGACCGTGGTAGCATGTCGGGGTGCACATCAAAGCTGGTGCAGGCTTACATACACTGCAAGGTGCAAGGTGAAGCAAGGATCAACACCAGCTGCCCAGTCCTCCTATCACCTGTAAGCATCGCATACAACCCAATCATCTCTGCCGTGCTCACCGGCCGGCACTACCATTTCACCTATACACCTATCGTCAACAAAACAGAGGCAGTGGGGCCTAACTCGGTCAGGGCCAGCGACCAGCACCGACTGGCCCGCACCACCCACCCTCGGCAACATCTTGGCAACCCCGCTCCAAGGCCACCTCCGCCGCCGCGCCTCTGGCGCAGAGCGGAACGGTTCGGTTCTCCTCGGCGTGCCCCTATCCCCTCAGGGACTATTCGGGTGTCGCCTATCGCGATTCGAAGATGCTCCAACCATGACAGCAGCGCAGGCACCACATCCCCCCTGGCGTTGTTTTCCAACTTTAGTCTTTCGGGCCGTCGCGAGCCCACCTATCTACTTTATACGACAGGTCCCGTATCATGTGAGAGAGAGGCGAGAGATCCATTGGCCGCTCGTGCACATCACGGGGGTGGGCGTGATCGCGGCAGAAAGCGGCACACTACTGCAGCAGAGAGTTTAAGAACAAGGGCAGGAGTACCCCGCCTGTGTGTCTTCCTGCATCACAATTCTATCAACAATGGCCAACCACGGGACAGTCCCCGAGCTCGTATCGGACAAGAAGCGGCCCGACGCCTTTGCAGAGCATGGCGGCACCTACGACGAGGGTGGGCGGCTCAGCAGCGACGAAAAGCCCATTGACGCCGCCGAGGATCTCGTGCGCGCCCACGACGAGTTTACGTGAGTGTCTTTTTGTAAAGCCTCAGTGCTGACGGGCAGTCCCCAGGAGTACAAGCGTCTCATGCTCAAAGTCGACTTGTGAGTGTCTGCGGGTGGAGTGGTGCTGACCTGATAGCATCCTCATGCCCATGCTCATGATCAGTACGTTTTGTTTTCTCGGCCACTTTATCAGCACTGACAGCTCCAGTCTATGGCCTGCAGTACTCTGACAAGACGTCGCTCTCGTCCGGTGTCGTCTTTGGTCTCAAGGAGGACACCAACCTCAACATGGCTAAGAACGAGTTTGGCAACCTTACCTCCTTCTTCTGTACGTGCTTGCTTTCATTTCAGTCCCTTTTGCCAGCCCCACTTTACCGTTCCGCGCATTTTCCGACCAACCGCTGACACGCTCCACCAGACATGTCGTACGCTGTCGCCCAGTACCCCATGGCGTGGGTCCTGCAGCGCTTCCCCCTCGGACGCGCCTTGGCAGTATGCACCATCCTGTGGGGCGCCATGGTCATGTTCCTCGGAGCGTGCAACAACTATGCCCAGCTGGCCGCCGTGCGTGTTTTGCTCGGTTGGTTCGAGTCGGTCGTCACCCCCGGTGAGTGCAGGCGAGCTCGACGAAGAGCGGGCCGCTGCTGACGAGTGTGACAGGCTTTGCCATCTTTACGGCGTCGTGGTGGCTACGCAAGGAGCAGACGCTGCGCCAGGGTCTCTACTGCTCGATGAGTGAGTGGCGCTGCGTGTGGCGCGGCGTGCTAGCTGACGGCCAGACTCGTTCTTTGCCATGGTCTTTGGCGTGGGCATCTACTACATTGCGCTCAACGCGCAGCAGCGTGGCGGCCTCGCTGCATGGCGGGTCATCAACCTGTTCCTCGGCGGCGTCACTGTCGGCATGGGCATCATCTTCTTCATCTTTGGCGGCACCCCGGACGAGGTCTGGTGGCTCTCCAAGCGCGAGAAGCGCATGGCCAAGGCCCGCGTGTCCGAGAACTCTACCGGTGACGGTGGTGTGCAAAAGTGGCGCTGGGACCAGGTCAAAGAGTGTTTCCGCGACCCCCAGTACTACTATGCGCTCATGTTCAACCTGCTCGGCAACATTCCCAACGGCGCTCTCACGACCTTCCAGACGCTCATCTACCGCGGATTCGGCTTCACACCCCTCGAGTCCATCATCTACTCGCTGCCCATGTACGCCGTCACCTGCTGCTGCGTGATTGTCGCGTCCGTCACGGTCCGCTACTTCCCCCGCATGCGCTTCCCCATCGGTATCTTCGTCCAGGCCGTATGCTGCGTCGTCTTGCTGTTTGCAGGTCTCGCCGAAGTGTCCAAGTGGGCCAAGTGGGGGGTCTGGATGCTCTCGCTCGTCTACTCTATCGCGTCGTTTGTCACCGCGTGGCCAATGATCTCCATCAACGTCGCAGGCCGCACCAAAAAGTCGTTCTTTGGCGCCTCCTCGCTCCTCGTCTACTGCGTCGGTAACATTATTGGCTCGCAGATCTTTGTCCCCTCGGACGCGCCAAAGTACCTCAAGGGTCTCACTGCGTGCGCCATCATCTTGATTGCGGGATGCATCAACACGGCCCTCTGGTGGTGGCACTACTACCGCCAGAACAAGAAGCGCGACGCCGCGGCCCTCGCAGAGGGTCTCACGCCCGAGGAGCGCGAGCACCAGAGTCGTGTCGCTGGTGAGAACGACTTGACCGACATTGAGAACCGTCACTTCAGGTACATGATCTAGGAGGAGTCAATGAGACGTGCGAGTTAGTCGTTTGTAAGCTGTTGAGTGGTACAATGATGCACACCAACCCATGTGATTGTTGCCGAGCGGCCTTGCATCGTGCTTTGGAGCTACTATGCTAGATCAAAGCTTTGAAGAGCTCGTGACCTGCTCCAGGCCAGGAGGAAGCTCATAACCACCAAGCTTGCGAATCTTGTCAAACATCTTCCTGTTAGCGCCGCGGTCGCAAGACTCGAACTCACCTCCAGACCCATGGCAGTCCGACTATGCGGCTGGGCAGCGTTCTCAATGTCCCCGTCTAAACGTTATCAGCACCACTCCTCCCTTATCACACCACACTCACCGCGAAGAGACCTTCCGACAGCGTCGGCCTCAAAGTACAGCCCAAACCCCGGGCCCAACTCTGCGTCGACCTCGATAGGCTCGTTCCACTCCTTGATAAACGGCGCGGGGGCGGGATCACCCTTGATGGTCTTGATAGTCAGGCTGGTCGGCCGCGACACGGCCCCGTGCAGCACAATCTCCCCCCTGGTGCCGACAATCACCCCGGGCTCGTCCTTGGGCGAGTTGTACGCAAAGCTGGTCGTGCACACGGCT
The DNA here is from genome assembly GCA_002335605.1 of Prillingera fragicola. Lineage (NCBI taxonomy): Eukaryota > Fungi > Basidiomycota > Tremellomycetes > Trichosporonales > Trichosporonaceae > Prillingera > Prillingera fragicola. Next base: position 1,404,435 of record BEDY01000006.1, on the reverse strand, counting down.
TTACCCAGGATCTTGGGGAAGTCCATCGTCACACTCGTGCTCAGATCCGTGCCCGTGCGCGTCATGACCATGGACGCGTGCAGGTTCTCGGGCGGGGAGAGCTCGTTGGCCGGCGCCTCGTACAGCGCGAGCATTGCTGGGAGCAGAGCGTAGCCGCCCAGGTCGTACAGGGCTCCCCCGGCTGATTCAAGCGCAATGGTGCGGTGGGTATCCGGGTTGACTGCATGTCAGGCAAAGCGCAACCCAAGGACACTCACAGTCGTAGAACGCCATGGAGAAGTCGGACCTCACATAGCGAATGTCGCCAATGACCTTGTCCTCGTGCAGAGCCTTTTGCAGCTTGACAATGAGCGGCTGGAAGCGCGTCCAGAGTCCCTCCATCAGGAACAGGTTCTTCTCCTTTGCAAGAACACTGAGCACAGCCCACTCGGCCGCGTTGAGGCAGGCGGGCTTCTCGACCAGAACGTGCTTGCCGGCTTCGAGAGCAGCCTTGGTCTCGGCGAAGTGCTGCGGGTGAGGGGTGCCGATGTACACAATCTGCACATCCTGTGGGTGTCAGCTGTCATTCCCGGAAGCGCCCCAAGGCTACACCGGTGACTCACAGGATGGGCGTACACCTCCTCGTAAGATCCACACGCCTCTGGCAGCTTGTCATAATGTCCCTGCACCTGGGCACGCGAGCCCTTGGGAATCGTCTTGGCGATAAACTCGGCTGCCTTGCTCTTGTCCCGCGATCCGACGGCGACGATGGCGTGGCTGACGTCGGTTACCTCCTCGCGATCAAAGCTGACATCTTTACAGAACATGTCCGAGATCCATCCTGCGCCGATGATTCTGACGTCAGCTCGAGATGGAGATGGTCAACGTACCCCCACTTGACCACGTAGGGCGCGTCAGAGCTAGAGTGTGAGGCTGTCATGTTGGAGTTGGGACGAGATGTTGAGAGATGCAAGTCATGAAAAGGCCTGCTTTAAACGACGTGGGCAAGCTGCTCACTGCCCACAGATGGCTCCCCCCACATGTAGGATGCCCCCATGCATCGTTCTGAATGGATGGGGGTATGACTTATCCGAGGGTTTATCCGATATGAAGTGATGTTTCTCCGCTACTGTCATCTCTCGGCTCATTTGCTTTCCACAGCGCAATCTCATCCATCTCGTTGGACATCTCACAATCAATCATCTGCTAGATCCGAAAGCAAAAGCAGGGCAGAATGGTCGAACCTACCAGGGCGTGAGTACTGATCGCTCCTACTCTTGGGCGAGGGTGTCATGGGGCTTGGAACAGATGTGGGGCCGTTTGATACTAGGCCGCTGACGTTGGCAGATGCATTCTCTGTCGAGGAGTCAAGGTTCGTGGCCAGTTGGTCATGGTCTAGATCACTGCTCACTGTTCTAGGTCGTGTGTGTCAATAATGCAGACTACAGAAACTCTTGCCAGCGCTGCGGTCAGTCGACCCCTTCGTGCCAAGCACCAGACTGACAACCAGCTCGCATGAACCTGCCCTGCGCATACTCTAGGAAACGACGAAACTTGAAAGCTCTCGCACAGTGAGGAGGTCTATCTGCCCACGCCTTTGCGTCTAACCTTGTGTCCAGAGCCTCTTCCGCTGTCCCACAGCCAGCCACAGCCGATGTCGTCGTCGCACCACCTCTCACGGGGTCATCATCGCCCCCGCAGCTCCCCACGCCAGCGAGCTACGCCTCGACGGCAGTACCATCAGTCGCATCGATTCCAAGTCTGGCCGCTCGCTATGTGGCATCATTGAGAACCTCCCTCGAAGCACCTACAGCCACAATAAGCCAACAACCGGCACAGACACAGCTGGCATCCGACGCAATCCTGAGCGCGTGGAACAGACCACCGAAGCGTGCAAGGCTAGCCTCACCGTCAGGCCCGTTCCTATCCTCTGGAATGTCGAACGCACCTATATCGACTTCTGCGTTCCGCGCTGTCGCGCAGACGGACGTCTGCCGTCACCTCGACCCAGGAGACGACGACCTCAGCCTTCCAGACACTTGGAACACTTCGCCGCAGAGCCACGGGCTGGAGTCGCAGGATGGCGCCAGCGACGACCCTGTCAGTGCTGGGTGTATTACCAACGAGGAAGCCCGTCGGCTTGTCTACTTGTGAGTCACCCTGTGAAGAGTGGAGCTCACGCCAGATTTCACAAGAACCTCACCACGCAGCTCAATTTATTCGACCCCGACTGTGAGTTCTCTCATGCAACATGGTACTGACTCGTACAGTGCACACATACGAATACGTGCGCGGCTCGAGCACGGTGCTCTTCTCCGCAGTCCTTGCAGCGTCGGCAAAGTTCTTCCGAAAAGACTCATACCCCATGTTCCTTGGACGAGCTCAGCGGCTCCTCAGTGCTTCGCTAGAGGTTGGTGCATGCCATATTGGAATTCTCCAGGCTGCCTTGATTTTGGTCTACTGTGAGTCGCTCATTGGTGGTGATATGGCGCTGAAGCGGAACAGACAAGCAGCCAACCGACCAATCGGCATGGATGAAGATTGGTATCGCTATTCGGCAAGGGTATCAGCTGGGTCTGCATACCCAGAGCAAGGATATGGCTCCTTCAGTCGACAGGGAGCGACTGGTGTGTGGCATGACGTGGTGTTTGGTAGCTCCTGGCTGACAAGTCAGAACCGTGAGAGGACGTGGTTTTGCCTGACTGGTTGGTGGCAAGAGGTGGAAGCCGCTGACAACAGCCTTTGACAAGACGTACGCTCCCCTATTTGGGTTGCCAGCTACTATTCGCTCTTACGAAGTGGCCGATGTAAGGTTGCTGGTGTTGAACTGCGCTGACTTGTGCGAGTGCGAGAACTGGGCGCGAAGTCATGCTGAGCTTGCATGCGGAACACGAGACCTGGGGCTGGCATGTTCACTCGAGTGCGTAGCCTGTCTGTGACAACCATGCTAATGTCAGTCATCTCCCATACACCGACACTGGGTGTCTCCCCGATCCCGGTCACTCGATCGATCGTAGCCTCACTCTCATGAAGCTGGAACAGCGCTACAACCAAGCTCTAGCAGTCACGAACAAGTGGTTCTCCCAGCCACGAGGGCAAAACGGAGTCGGCGCGGAAAAGGACGCTGCGCTGCGAATGGTCATTTTCAGCGCTACCCTCGCCATTCGCGTCTACATGTTGAACTATGTTCAACAGCATGAGATTGGTCCTATTCTTGACGAATGCCTCGAGCTGGCTGTCATGTTTCTCGGGGAGCTGCGAATTATCAGTCATACGTTGCGCTTCATCCAGGATGCGCTGTCAGTGCGCCTGGCCGTCTTTGGCTCTTCCATGCAAAGCGTGAGTGGGCAAGACGCACCCAATCTGACGGCCCCAGCTGTATTGGCGGTTCTCCAATCCTCAGCGCCGGCTGGCAATCTCCCTCCTCTCCGAGGTCTACGATATCTGCCGTACAGCCAGTGACGAGGAGACCGACGTCCCCACCGCGTTCATTGCCAGGTTTTACGAAAAGCTCCTCAGGAGCCTCAACACTGCATCAGTGGCAATGAGTCGGCAGCCATCCCCCAGTCCCCCGGAGATGCGGCTGGACGATCCAACGGCCGACTTGACAACCAAGTCTATTATAACGGCAGACTTGGATCTTCCAGTACTCAACCCTGTGGATGAAAACGTTTTGAGCGACTTGGTGAGTGCTGTGCGGGTTTGTAGGCTGACGGCCAGTCGAGCTTTTTGGACAACGAGCTGTTGAATGCCACACCTGGTTTCTCGGCCTTTGACGAGGCATACTGGACCTCGCTGGCTACTACGCTGCCGTTCAACTGGGAAGATTATCTAGTGCAGTAACACTCTCCTTTGTGTCTCTCCTTTGTATGTAGAGCCTTGCAATCCTGTACAAGCAGATGTGGTTGACGAACTAGACTGCCGTATTTCCTGTACACCCGTGCCAGGAACGTTCACGTCAGTCGGCGACCACGGCTCCGGGGCAACCAGTCTAGGATGCCGACCCACCCCCACACGTCGAGCGGCCCACCTTGGCTTGCGTAGTCAGTCTAGTCGCCGCAGTCGTACGCATGTATAAATACGGTCCCAGGCATCCCCTTTCCTTCCCTCTCTCATCCCCCGCAATGGCCGCTACTACCACCATCCCCCGCCGCGCCGAGCACGTCGGCTCGCTGCTCCGCCCCCGCGAGCTGCTCGCCGCACGCAAAGAGACCGACGCAGGCGAGCTGACCAAAGCCCAACTCAAGGCCGAAACGGACAAGGCGGTCGACACTGCCATCGCCATGCAAGTCGACTGCGGCCTGCACACGATAACCGACAGCGAATACCGCCGGGGCATGTTCTGGGGCGAATTCTTCCAAACCCTCAACGGTATGGAGGAAGTGGACAATGCGCATGTGTCGCTCTTCCGCGACTATGTCCCCGATATCATGGTCTTTCACGAATCAGGCGGCTGGGGCAAGACGTGTGTCTGCACAGGCAAGATTTCGCACACGGGCACGTCGGCTGCGATCCCCGAGTGGGAGTACACGCGCGACGCTGCAGCCAAGGCCGGCGTCACTGCAAAGCTCACAATGATCTCGCCAGTGTGGTACCACATGCCACATGCGATATCGCCAGGGCAAAGCTTACCCGGCTGAAGTGTATGCCGACGACGACGCATACTTTGCCGACGTCGCGGCTGCGTTCCGCGCCGAGCTGGACATCCTTTACGCGGCGGGCGTGCGCGACGTCCAGATCGACGACCCAAACCTGGCTTGTGAGTCCATGCCTAGCGATGGCCGCTGATGCGTAGACTTCTGCGACAAGAAGATGATCACCGGCTGGGCCGCCGACCCTGAGAACACTTGCACCCTCGACGAACTCTTTGACAAGTACATTGCAGTGTACAACGACTGCATTCGCGAGCACACCGGCAAGATGCACTTTGGGCTGCACCTGTGTCGCGGCAACTTTAAGGGATCACGTCACTTTGCCGAGGGCTCCTACGACCGCATTGCCACAAAGCTGTTCAACGAGTGCAACGTCCACACCTACTATCTCGAATACGACACGGAGCGTGCCGGTGGCTTCGAGTGTCTCGAGCAGCTGCCCAAGGAGAAAAAGGTCGTGCTTGGTGTTATCAGTAGCAAGTTCCCCAAGCTGGAGGACAAGGCCGAGATGGTCGCGCGCGTGCATGCCGCCGCCGAGTTCATTGCCAAGGGCGCGGGTACTACCCCAGAGCAGGCCCTCAAGCGCATCAGTGTCAGTCCACAGTGCGGATTTGCGAGTAATGAGGAAGGAAACGCCATTGTCTGGGACGACATGGTAGCAAAGCTCAAGCTGGTTAGGGCTATTGCCGACGAGATCTGGCCTGGTGAACCGTAGTGTTTGCTTGTACGATCCGAATGCAAAGAAGTAGAGAACAGAGAGGAAGCAACTGCAACACGGTCATGACACACCGCCGCACTCGCTGCACACCAACACAACGGCCGCCAAGGCGCTCGTCTCCGTCCCGTCTGTCGTTGCCGCTGGAAGAAATGCGGAAAAGCCGGTTATGTCGGTTACCATCGGCACTGCCCGACACCCGTGCCCGCGAACTCTTTATATGAAAACTAGAGCATTTGTTGACATTTCGCTGTTGCTTATTTCTCAGTTTATACAACGCAAAGATGGCTTGTGTCAAGAACGCGCGTGAAGTGAGTCACCATTGGGGGGGGGGCGGCTGCTAATGACAGGCTTTTGAGGTTGGCATGAAAATGGGTGGTAAGTGTCGCGCCTCTTGACCGAATCAGAGATACTGACCAGCAGGCCACGGCACAAATGTCATGGAAACTGTGCGTGTTCTGAGTTTTGGCCTGGACTTGGTTCTGACGGTAGCACAGCTCGAGATCCTTGAGGCTAAGCCGGGGTGGGTCAAGACGAAGCTCACTCTGAAGGAGAAGCACTTGAACGGCAATGGCGTGAGTGGCTATTTGTTGCTGCAGAGCACGGAGCTGACGAGCAGCACACCCATGGCGGATGTGTCATGACTGTAAGCTTGCAGACCATACTGGTCGTCGCGTGGATCTGATCCGGGCTCACACTGCGCGCAGCTGCTCGACGAAGTCGCCTGGCTCGCCCTCACCACTCTGGGCTACCCCTGGTCGCACACGGTTAGCACCAACATGAGCCAGGAGTTTGTGCGTCCCTGCGGCCAACTAGGTGATGACCTGATCATTGAGGGGTATGCGGTTAATCAAGGTGAGTCATGAGTGATTGGTAGATCGTCGGCGTGGTTGGGGCGTTGCAGTGTGCAAAGCTGCAAGGCTATGTTGTCTCCAGCTACACCCTTGCTCGCTTCTCGCTGCCTCTATGGTATTGTTCACTCGCTGACAGCACAGGCAAACGCCTGGCCTTCACCCGCGTAAACTTCAGCGTCAACGGCAAGCAGTGCGGGTTCGGCTCGCACACCATGGCGATGTTCCCCGTCGAGGCGACGCATAAGTTTACGCCCGACGGAGAGCTGATGTTGCCTATCGGCGACCCAAGGCTGGAGGAAGGGGCCAAGGCCAAGTTGTAGAAGCGGTACCGGAGGAGGTTGTAAATGTAGGAAGGTAGATGCATGGACTTGGAATACGGCAGACTGGGGTGGAGATGGGGCACGCCGAGGTGAGGCAGAAGCTAGATGGCGGCGAACGCGCATCAGAGCATGCATGGCATTCTCGACAGCGTCGAGCTATCAGTGAGTCCCACCTGGCTTGCTGATCCAGCCTTGGTTGCTCAGCGCATAATCGTACCGTTCGCGAACCGGTGACAACCGTCGAGGATACTCCTCGATACTCGGACGCGTCTCGTCGGTCATGGCCGGCATCCGGCAATCCACCGCGCCGGCCGAGCGATGTCCGTTTCCACATCTACTCCGTCCTCGACAGTAGTCACTGCTTGTCCTCATTGACTCTGACTAGAATACATAGACTTTCTTAACGCTGCCCATCTCTCGCCCGGAACCAGTCTCACCACCATCCAGCGCCATGCCTGCAGTAGCCCCAACACACGGCATGCCCTCGGGCCCAGCCCACAAGTTTGACTTCCCCTCGCTCATTCTCGATCACAAGTCATGGTCCAAGAAAACCATTGTGCTCGTAGACCTCGACGTTCACGTATACGGTCTCGAGGAGATCAAGGATAGCAACTTGCCTATCGGTGTCATCGTGAGTCCATGCTCCTTGGCAACGACAAGTCTCGAGCATGCTGCTGTACGGACATGGCTAACAACTGCAGCTCCTCTCCCATGGTCGCTGCAACAACGCCCAGAACATGGAGCCCATGGCCTCGGGACTCCTCGGCGAGATTAAGCGGTACGAGCAGTCTAGCGGCCGGCGCAAGACCCGCGACGTCCTCGTCGTCTGCACTGTGAGTTCCTCTGCCCCCTGTGCCCACAGAGCTGACGGCGCAGGACGCTCGCAACCACGGCACCCGCACAAAGGACCGCAACCGCAACCTCTCCTTTGACATCAACCCCGTGCACCTGATCGACATGATTGCGACAATCTACGGCGTGCAGCAAGACCACAACCTGATCATGCAGTTTCTCGCCTCCTACCTCTTCCCGCACGACGAGCGCGAGATTGTCGAGTGGATGCCTGCCGGGATCAGCATGGGCGGCCACACTGTCTGGCGGATGCTGCGCGAGGACCCGCGGATCAGGATCGGTGTGCCCATTGTTACTATCCCGTCCGAGACGCTCAGCGCACACTTTGAGGGAAGGGGGATTGAATACAAGGTCGACCCGTTCTATTATCCAGCAGGGACGCGGAGCTACCTCGCAAAGACAGAGCCGGGGAACGTGTACGCAAACAAGAAGATTCTCTCGCTGCATGGTGCCATCGACTGGGCCTTGCCACCAAAGCGCGGCTTGCCTGTGCTGGAGAAGATGGTCGCGGACGCTGTGACGCCCGGGGATGTAGAGTACGAGTTGGAGGAGGGGTATGGGCACAAGTGCTCGCCGAACATGGTCAGGCGGACCGCAGAGTGGTGCTGGAGATGGGGACTCAGTGAGGCGGCTTGAGCGTGCCGGCGTGCATCGGAACACGATAGAGTTGTATGAAGGTCATGACAATATCAACCCATCTCCATTTGGCGCTCTGACGCCAAGGTGAATAGGTGTGTGCAGAGGTAATGGGAGAGTCAGTGGAGTCAGCAAGGAGGTGTCCTACGTGGCGTACGTGGCGGACACCACTTGCTTGCTGTCTCGCTCCCCAGCTCATGCCACCTTGCATACCCTTGTCTACTTTGCATCACCTATGCAAACCTCGCCATGCCACCGTCAACCTTCATTGCCGTTCCCGAACAGTATCCACCAGCCTTGGAACACAAGAACAGCGCCGCACTGGCAATCTCCTCTGCCTGCCCCAACCGACCGAGCGGCACACCGCCCACAATGGCCTTGATCTGGTCGTCCGTGTTGATACGGATCATGCGCGTGTCGATCGCTTACACTCTGTCAGCTCCCTCCAGCGCCCCAACACTCACGACCGGGACAGATGGCATTGATCCTGATCCCCTGCGCGGCGACTTCCTGGGACGCGACCTGCATCAGCCCACGAACGGCAAACTTGCTGGCGCTGTAGGCGCCAAACCCGGGCAGGCCCTCGAGGCCAAACTGGCTCGCGATGAGGACGATGGCGCAGTCCTTGCCCCCGCTCGGGGACGCCAGCATCGCCCTCATACTCTCGCGGAGGCCGAGAAAGACCCCGCGGCCGTTCACGGCAAACGTCGTGTCCCAGTCGGCGACGCTCGTGTCGAGGATGGACCGCGGGGGAGGACAGGTGCCGGCTGTCTGGACGCTGATGTCGATGCGCCCCCATTTCTCGACCGTGGTCTTGATGTAGTTTGCATGGGTCGTCTCCTGCGTCACGTCGCCCGTGATCGTCAGGACCCGCGCGACGTGCTCGGCCGGCAGCGAGGCTACCGCCGTCGCAAGTGCGTCCTCGCGTTCGTCGACTAGGGTTATGCCCTCGGCGCCGGCTTCGAGGAACATCTACACTTCAGCCGACGTGGACACGGACGGTCGAGGTCGCTCGCACACCTACCTTGGCCATGGCAGTACCCATCCCCCCGCCTCCGCCAGTGATGACGCAGATCTTGCCCTCGAGCGATGTCAGGTTGCTCATTTTGTGCTGTCAAGAGAGATGGAGTGATGCATGAGAATGCGTCAAGGTGGACAAACTCTAAGAGGGCGGAACGTTGCCGTTTACGTCACGTTGCTGGGTCAATTCATGTACGGGAGAGCGCCGCTTTCCTGCATCGCTGCATGGGTCAAAGATGGTTTGCAGATATAGATGCTTTATCTTGTCTGCTGAGCAGATTCACATTTCGGGGGTCGGCATTGTTGACAGACCTCATCACCCGAAAAAACAGTCGCGAGCACGCCCACAGCAACCCCCAAACAGAGTGGAAAGCTGGTGCAAGGACATCGTTCCGACCAGCAGCGCGGAACCCACCCTCCTCCATCGCCAAGCCCCAGCCAGTGGCGCCCATAACCCCTTGCCTTGCTTGGGATACTCATAGCTGATTCGCCTCCATCCCACAGGGCGGGCAGAACCCTTGGCTGCCGACCAGGGCTTTGGCAGTGCTTCCGGCGGTATGCTACTCATCTCCGATCCAGACCTCACCCTCGAATCATCGTGGACACTTGCGCGCTCGCCTCCTCGCTGCAACTTTCGCACACCAGTTCGCCAGCTTAATGTCAAATCCATGCGATTGACAAAATTAAAACAAATACAAAAGCAGCCTCCAAAGTCCATCCCTCACATTGTCGTGTATGTGTGGTGTCGCGTGTGGTCGTGTCCTCTTCTCGTCGTCAGACGCCTCTAGTTGGGCTCCCGGGAAGGGAGCGTGCAGCCTGCTATTAAACGCGCAGACAATGTGTAAATGAAAATAGAAGCAAGTGTCTCGCCCGGCCAATGTCTTATGCCGCCTCGACACACACGAGCGGGAACAGGCCACGCTTGCCCGTTGCTGGTCCCTGCCCAGCGCAGACGGTCGCAGTGGCCCATCCGTCGTCAAAGAGCTCGCGCACACGCAAACGCAGCCCGGGAGTGAGCGTCAGCTCGTCCCCGCGAGACTGCGTGTAAGGGTGCACGGCAACCACTTCTGACGCGCGGTTGATCCACACGCCGTTTGCGTCCTGGACCTTGGGCACCTGGGAGGGCGGGACACCGCCATTGTCCGGCACGCCGGCGACAGCAGCCGGAGCCGCCTGGGCGAGCTGCGGCTGGTCGGGCGCTGCCAACGTCGGAGCTGTGCCAGGAGCGGCGTGCGCGGCAGGGACAGCTGGACCGGGAGGAGCAAAGGGGACGGGACCACGGGCCTGCGTTGGCTGCTGATGGCGCTTGGCGGCCATGGCAGCTGCGCCTGCGCCGACGGCGGCACCAGCGATGCCGGCTCCGACAGCGGGGCCGTGGCCGTGTGAAGAGCCAGAGGTGGGAGGCATGCCCTGGGGAGTGACGTTGCCGGGGGTGCCGGGGGCAGTGTTGTAGGACTGGTGTGACTGGGCGGAAGTGAACGATTGCTGCGAAGGGTTGGCGGGGCGGCCAGCGGCGTAAGGAGCCTGGGGAGCGCCAGGCTGGGGGACACCGGCGGGCATGTTACCGTAGGGGGCCTGGGGTGGCTGGACGTTCTGCTGGGGTTGGGCATACGTCTGCTGGGGCTGAGCAGAGTTCTGCTGGGGCTGGGCATAGTTTTGTGCAATGGGGTGGCCGGGTGCGTTGGGGCTCTGAGCACGAGCGGCGCCAGCAGGGACGGGGCCAGGGCCGTAGTGCGACGACTTGTTGTGGGCAACAGCGGCAGAAGCGACGGCGACAGCAGCGGGGATGGCGGCAGCGCTGGCGACAGTGCCGGCACCAGGTCCAGAGTGGTGGGCGTTGACACCGGGAGCGTTGACACCGTGACCAGTGGCAACGCCAGAGGTAGCACCGACAGGGACGTTGGAAGCGACGTTGGGAGCACCAGCAGTCATGTTACGGGCAGTGGTGGGCGAGGCGGGGGCACCGACAGTACGAGCAGCAGTAGGCGAGCTAGCCTTGGGAGCGGTAGGCAGAGGACGAGGTGGCGACGAAGCCGTAGCGGGCTTGATGGTGCCCGAGGGGACGGCAGGCTGCTGCTTGTTGTGGTGGTGCATGGCGGCGGCACCGGCAGCGAGGCCAGCGGCACCTGCTCCAGCGGCGACAGCACCCTTGTGGCTGCCAGTGGCATGGCCGCCCGTGACACCGGTAGCGGGAGCACCAGTGACACCAGAGGCATGGCCGCCAGTGATTCCGGTAGCGGGAGCACCAGTGACACCAGTGGCATGGCCGCCAGTGACACCAGCAGCCGGAACACCCGTAGCGGCCACGCCGCGGTCGCCGAGGGCCTGGGTGCCGGCAGCATTAGCCATGCGGGAGGTACCGGTTTGAGGGGGCGAGGCAGTGGTCGAGTTGGCGGCAGCTGGCGCGGCGTTGCCAACAAGGCCAGTGTGGGTGTCGTGCGTGCGCGTGGCGTCCTCCTTTTCGTACTGGTTCATGAGAACGTGGCCGCCCTTTGTGTTAGTCGTGCGGTTGTTCTTGCGGCGACGGCAGCAGAACCAGAAGGCAAGACCACCGAGCTACGTCATTAGTGCTCTGTGGCTGTGCTTGTGGGCTGTGAACAGGATACTCACGATCAAGAGACCGCCGACGACACCGACGACGATTCCGGCAATCGCACCGCCGCTGAGCTTCTTGGACGAGCTGCCGCTTGATGCACCGCCGCTGGTGGGCTTGCCATCGGCGCCGGTGGTAGTGTACGTCGAAGCGGCGAGAATGTAGCCACACTGGTCCTGAGTGACGCCGGCTGCAGAAGGCGTTAGCATTAAAGTGGGCTTGGGTGACGTAGACTACGGACCAGAGTAGCAGCACTGGTCTGGGTTGGCGACGCCGCACGCCATACACAGCCCGGCGGTCCAGTTTCCAAAGCCGCAGTTGCCCTCGTTCATCTCGCCCGAGATGCAGGTGGGTCCACCGGCGGCGGCAGCGGCATTGTTGCATGCCTGGAGGTCCGTGGTCAGAGTCGAAGCGCGGGTTCCCGAGCGGTCACGGGCTGGGCAAAAGGTAGTGTTGCTGGTAAGCGCAGTCTCGGCGGCGCCAAACTGAGTGCAAGTGTCGGGGCAGATTTGGCGCTGGCCTTCGGCGCCGACTGGTCATTGTTAGCAAGAGGGACTCCTACAATGGGACGACGAAGACAAAGGCACGCTCGGCGGCGCCAAGGCTAAAAAGTCGCACAACCCTTGAACTCTACTCACCATGCCTCCTGGTGCAAGTGCGAGACCCGGCGAGCTGGGTCCAGAGGGCACAGTAGACGGTGCGTTCCCAGCGGATGGCAGTGTTGGCGGTCGAGCCCTGGTTGCAGCCGAGCTGCTGGACCATTTTGCTGCGGCGGAACGAGTCTGATGTTGTCGCGGTGAAGAAGGAAGTGCCGAGGTTGTCAAAGTCGGAAACGTCGTCTACCTGGTTCATGAATGGGTACTGGGGTCCGAGGTCCCATGTTGAGATGTAGGAGTCTTGGACTGCATGGGTGTCAGTTGTTGTTGTGCGCGTGACGGGTGTCGAGAGTAACATACATCCTGCGCAGACTGTGGATCCGGCGAGCGAGAGACAGCCATCTTGACCTGGAGTCTGGGCGAGAACAGTAGGCGCCAGTGTCGTCACTGCTGCTGCTGCTGCGAGGAGTGCTCCTGCGGCTGTGTGCAGCATGGTGTCGAGGGTGTGTATGGTATTGACAAGAGGGAGTGAGAGAGTGAGAGAGAGTGAAAGTGCAAGCAAGCCAAGTTGCCTACAGCACTGCAGCAGGACGACGACGACGACGACAGCGAGAGTAAGAAAGCAGAAAGAGGGAAGGATGTGGCTGTGGGATGGCACAGGGAAGGTCAGCCGGAGGGGCGCAGCAGAGGGAAGGCAGGGAAGACACAAACGAAACACACCAACCTGCGCCCTGATTCAGGGAACACAGACACCTTGGCAGTGACAGCTGTTAGGCTTGTGGATAGGCGTGTTTTTGGCATGCCTATTGTTCTCTCCCTTTGCATGCCTAATCGCCGCTGGGACCTGACGTAAACACGGTCAATGACATTCACTTGGATAATACGTAATATCGCATGTTATCCACGTGTCTCTCATTCTCGGACTTCGGAAGCTATTCCTCGGCCGTACAGTGACCGTGCACGGCAACAGCCCCCGAGATCAGCACAGAGCCGGTGGTAGCCGGAAACGTCCATCGTCGCTACTACGGTTATGACCGACCTCCCCACACTCTCGGTCGCTTTATAAGCCCACACCTGCTCTACCTCTAGCATTCACACTCCCCACTCACACCTACCTACTCACCACCCAAAACTACACCATGCCCAAGGACGCCGCCCCCGAGATCATGCCCGAGCTGGGCATTGACACGCTCTTTTCGCTCAAGGGCAAGGTCGCTCTCGTGACTGGCGGCGCGACTGGCATCGGCAAGATGATCTCGGCCGCCTACGTGCGCAACGGGTGCAAGGTGTACATTGCGAGCCGCAAGCTGGCCGACCTGGAGCGCGTAGCAGCGACGCTCAACCCGCTCGGCAAGACGACTGGCGGGTCGTGCATCGCGCTCCAGGCCGACGTCGGCAGCAAGGCCGGCTGCGACGCGCTCGCCAAGCAGGTCATGGACCGCGAGTCGCACCTCGACATTCTCGTCAACAACAGCGGCCTCACGTGGGGCGCCCCCATGACCGACTTCCCAGAGGCAGCAGGCTGGGACAAGGTGTTTGCCCTCAACGTAAAGTCCCAGTTCTACCTCACCGTCGCCCTCCTCCCGATTCTCGAGCACGGAAAGACCAACACGGCCCACGGCACCGTCATCAACATTGCCTCGACGGCCGCAATCTCCCCCAACGCAGAGGGATCCCTCTCCGCCCCCGGAAACGGCACCTACAGCTACCAGCCGTCCAAGGCCGCGTCGCTGCACCTCACGCGCGTGCTCGCAAGCAGCCTCGCAAAGAAGAAGATCATGGTCAACGCAATCTGCCCAGGCGTCTTCCCAAGCCGCATGACCGCGTACGGCCTCGAGACCTCGCGCGACGTCCTCGAGGGCACCCAGCCGACCGGCCGTGTCGGCTCGCCAGAGGATATCGGCGGTCTCGCCCTCTTCTTTGCCTCCCGCGCAGGTGCCCACTGCACGGGTACCGGTATCGTCGTCGATGGCGGGCAGAGTATTCAGTTCTCGGCCAAGCTCTGAGCTCGCCAAAGGCAGCGTTGTAGAGTGCGGGTATGTAGAGCAGGCGGATCGATGCAGCAGTGTACATGTTCATTCTGATGGCCGCACCTCGTCCATGCAGCGTGCAGGCTCGATCAGAGCGCTTGGGTCTGGAGGATGCGTCTCAGCGTGATCGCAGCTGTGCTGGCACAAGACTCTGCCCCAAGCCAAGAAGAGTGGGCAATCGGGTACAAGTTGCCGTGCGAGAAACCGAGCTTGCCCCGGTTTGTGCGGGGGGATATTCCGCCCGAGGTTTGCAGTTATTCCGTGCCACTGCCACTTCGCTGATCGTGGTGACTGTCGCTGGGTCGTTGGTTCGAGAACACTGGCGCGGGTGTGATTTATCGGTAGCCCTATCCCTTGTACACGACGCGGTTCGTCGTTACCACGTCCTGGCGGGAAGAGGACCAGAAGATATGAGCCGTGGCAATGGGGACTGATTCAAAATTATTATTTAATTAAAAGGTTGAGCCCGAGGCTGACACAGACAAGCCGACCATGATCTCCCATTGCGTCTGTATAGATGATATACGGACTGTTCATGTGGGGGTGCGAGGTCCCGAGAGATGCTTTGGATGAGTCCCAAGCTGAGCAGGTGGTGAGCGTGACTTGAATTAATATCGCAACTTTTGTCCACATATGTGGCCAATCCTGCTATATATGCCCTTTGCAGCTGATCACTGGAGACTGAGTCTTTCAGAAAAGAGATATATGGCCTTGGTAGATGTTTCTATGCATGCTGGGACGCAAGTTCCCGTGAGACGCAACTGGACGGCTGCCGCTGGCCACATGTGTCTTGATTAAGTAGCAAGACGATCTTGTCCACCACTTGCTTCGCCGTTTCGGTTGTCCGTCATCTGCGCTCTCCAGGTGGTAACAGGAAGCTTAGTCTCGCAGAAAGGAAATGGATACCTCACAAGCGCTACAGTAGTCTATACTAAAACACAAAAAGCTCAATGACACTTGTCACGACCTGACAAACCCGGGATTCGTCTCGAGCTCAAACTCCCTCTCCCCAATCCCACTCCTATACTCGTCGATCCCCACAATCCTCAGCCCAGCCATGACCCGCTCCACCTCCCCGGCCGCTGTCCCCTTCTCCCCGGGGGGTTCACCCACCACATCTCGTGCTTAGTCCCCGCCACGAAGCCGCCCGAGATCTCGGGCGGCGCACACACCGTGGTTCCCTGCAGTCGGCGACCATGTGCATGCAACAACCTATTACGCTGACTACTGAACAGTCTCTAAAGACTAGTGAATATCTGTCTCCCGTTCGCAGTTGGCTAGGTGCTCATTCGTATGCACAAAATGGGGGGAACACGACTATCATTCAATCAGATCAGATAAACAGTACTATTCCGGCCGATTAGCGGAAGTATATTTTCTGGTTTAGGATTTTCGAAACAGCCGTCTTGTTCTTGACTAGACTGTTGGGCACTGCGTCCTGTACCGCACACTGCATGCTGCTCACTGTGCCGTAGAGTGGTGGCTGTAAAATATGCTACAGAAATGTCTGACTGTCGCTGTAGCCACCCAGGTGAACAGTAGTGTTGCTGCCATATATCGGGCCAGGGTCACAGATGTGTTTCGTCGGAGCAAACGTCGGCCGACAACTCTTTCCATTTCTTCTCATTCTCATATTTCTCTCTCACTCTCTCTTCATCATCACCCTCCAGTCTCTCATCCACAAATCTACCCCTTCCACCCCCCATCAGGCATCATCTCCCACCGCTAAACCCACCCAACAATGCAACCAACCAAACACGAAGATGACGAAGACCTCGCGCCGCTCCTGCCCGCGGACCCGGAACTCGCCTCTCTGCGGCGCTCAAAACCAGCCCGCATCGGCATCCTAATCGCCATTCTGTGCGCCATTCTCGGCCTCGGCGCCGCCCTCACCTATGCCGTCATGACCTACCACAGCGGATCCACTGCCGCGGCCGCTGCTGCCGCCTCGGCTGCGGCCGAAAAGGAGCAGCACCACGCCCACAAGCACAAGCCATACTACCCGCCCGCGGCTGTGGCCGGCATGATCAACTCGGCAGAGGGAGAGACACTCGTCTGCAGCGACCTTGGGGGACACAAAATCTGTGTGCACTGGCCCGGGAGGGATCGGAAAATCGACGAGGAGGAGAACAGGAAAATGGCCCAGGCTTGTGTCGACGACTGTGCGGGACGGCCGACGCCGCAAAACTGTAGCTCGGTCTGGGTCATGCCGGCGGAGCCATTGAGTCTATGTGTCGACAAGTAGCCGGCAACGACGCAGTGTCAGAGGGTGTGACGGTGTGGAGTGGCGAGATGCGACTGTTGTACGTGATGCCGACGCGTGTGGAGCAGTGTGCGATTGGCCACGGCTGTGCGCTCATCCCTGGAGACTGTGGCGACTGGTACTTAACGCTGATGCATCGACATTGTACTTTCTGACCATGTGCCACTGGTCGTCGCGGCGGACAACACCTTCGACTCTTGCCGCCCACGCCTTGGACACTAGAAACCAAAGTTGCCCGAGTAAAACTGCACAGGCGTCTGCCCCCTTGCAACCTTGCCCCCAGTATTGACCTTGCAACGGCCCGGCGCGTATCGAGCTGCAAACTCGTCGGCCCGCAGCAAGCCACCCCGACCCCGGCACCATCATACGAGCTCGCGCCGACGTCGTCGCGCAGAATCTTCTCCAAATGCGACCGCCCCGTGTGGAACGTAACCAACTGCGCCGTCGCCGTGTCCACCCCGTGGATCAGGATCTCAGCCACGCCACCCCCCGCCTCGCTGCCCTCCTGTCAACGTTTATGACTAGTGTCAGCCCCCATGCCCTGCGTGTGAGCTGAGCATGCCCTTGGCTCTTAATATCGCCCAACCGACTGCTCCGCCGTCGCGAGGGCGAGTACTGACGTGCGCTGACGACCGTTGGGTCTCGATAGGTCAGACACGATACGAGCCCATCCGCTACGTCCTACCCTGTGAAATGCCGTTCTTTCGCAATGAAGCTGTCGACTAAACGAGGCTTGTGAGGTGTCGCACCGCATGCGCATGTAATCGTGCGCTGGCCTGCTAAACCCTACACCTAATCCGGACTATCCCCGACATCCCAAGCAGTACCTGCTCCACGCCTGTCCTGTCGATACATACCTCTTTCATCTGCGTGTTCTTGACTGTTGCCATTAGCTAGTATTGCTCCACCCACTCTACAGCGACATGACCGCTGTCATCTTGCCAACAGTCCGGGGCAACTAACCGCAACCACACGCAGCCCGTTAAATTCCTGGAGGGGCGTGGCAGCCTTGCGTGGCAGCCTTGCATGACCTTCCCAGCTACATCCCATGGCCCAACCCATACTACCTCTGCCTCGGGTCCACCTCCCCTAAAGCACTAACAACCTTCTGCACCAACTCTGTATCGACCTTGACGTTCTCCTCCTCCCCGACAGCCACCGCGGCCGCGAGCGCCTGCTCAATCTCGCGCGCGGTCATGGGCCGGCGCGCAAAGTGCTCGGCATCCACGGTCGGCAGGAGGGACCTCTTACCGGCCCCGCCAGCCGGGAGCACTTTCTTGATGGCGTTGCGCCACAGGGTGCAGCGCATGTACTCGTCCGGATACGCTAGGTGGAGTGCCACGGTGAGGCGGGCGGCGAGGGGCGCGTCGATGCCCTCGTTGAAGCTGGAGGACAGGAGTACGATGCCGGTGTGCATCTCGAGGACTGCGGTCAGCTCTTGGGTGGGTGTAGACGCGTACGCTGTAGGAGTGCTTCGGCGCGGCGGGCAGACTCGACGGGGACACGGTCGCGGCGCATTCCCCTGTCGCGGCAGAGAACATGGTCAATGTCGTCGATTAGCAGGACCGCATTCCACTTGCGCACGCGCTGGACGTTAGTAATAGCTGCGCCGGTGGACTTACCGCGAGGACAGTCTTGATTGCGGTACGCAGCTCCTGAGCAGTAGCGCCCAGGTCAGCGGCGCTGATGGCATACAGCGGCATCTTGCGGGTGTGCGCCGTAGCAACTGCCATTCGGGTCTGAGGCGTCAGCGTCTTCCCAAGTCCAAGCTGAGCAGGCGCACCTTTCCTGTCCCGCTCCGCCCAACGAGCCCGACGACGAGCGACCCCTGGTCCCTCTTTTGCTTGTTAACCAGCGCCTCCATGACCTCACACTGGCGTTTGGAGACGGCGAGCTCCTGGAGCGGCCGCAGCGGGTAGTCGACGTCCGTGAGGCCTGCGACGGGAAACTCTGCCCAGCACTGGGCCGTCAGCTAGGCAGCAAGAGCGGACTCACGCGGGCAGTCAGCGAGTAGCCGGGGATGCGGGCCGGGAGGAGGTGGGTTGCATCGTCGGGCAAGGGAACCTTGCCTGCGGGCCTGTCTGTCAGCGTCGTCGCGGCTCAGACTTACGCAGCCTGGGGCTTGTCCTCGTCCTCCTCGGGCTGCGCGGCGGCAAACCCAGCCGGGTCGAGCACCGCAAATCCACCCCGCGGAGCGCGTACATTGTCCCCAAACGGCTCAGTACAGCCCAGCACCAACTCGTCGACACACCGGGGATAAAACCCCTCCTTGGCGCCATACGCAATCTGCCCATCGGCGACCTGCTGCTCGACAGCCGCGACGTACTCGTCTGCGCGGCTCTGGAGGGCAGCACGCAACTTGCTGTCGACCCTCAGCGCGTCGAGCTGCAGAAGCGGCAACGAGCCAGTGTACTTCTTGATAGAGTGTTCCACGGGGACGCGCTCATAGTCGCTGCCACCGACCCATTGGTAGCTGTATCCCTTGAGGAGGAGTACCTCGGTGATGGGCCGGTCGCGGCGCGGGAGATAGGTCCAGGACGTGACCCGGAACGCCACGTCGGCGCCATGCTCGTCCTTGACTTGCACGTCGTTGCCGATCGCAAACTCTGACCACAGGAGGTTGTGAGGGAGGTAGCCGTCGAGCTTTGCATCTTTAATCTTTGCCGTCCTGGTCCGTGTCAGCATGCATATGCGCAGCTGCACTCACTCGTCTGAAAAGTCACGGCGCGCGACCTTGACAAACGTCTTGACGGCTTCTTCGGTCTGTTCCGACTCGTCGGCAGCCATGCCCTCGATCTCATCGAGATGCGGCCAGACGAGGTGCGCGGCAATCTGTCTCTCGTCAGCAAAGGCTCAAGTCAGCGACACGCACGCCCCGCGGGGTCTTCTTCCAGCCCTCCTGGTACGGCCAGGTCGGGCGGAGGACCTCCCGGAGGCCCTCGTCCTTGATCTCGTAGAAGACTGTCGTGGGCGCGTCCGGGGTCTCGCTCTGGCGGTGGGTTATGAAGAGGTGCCGGTATGCCACTGGCGCGATGGGAGCCTCGCTCTCGGTGGGCGAGTTGGGAGTGGACGTGGGGGCATTCTGGGTGACCATTGTGAGTTGTACAGATGCAAGAGGACGTTACAGACGTCCATGTAGATGTACCCATGTCGAAGCCCAATGCCAAGAGTCTCAGGACACGAACATTGCGGACCGAGCCATGCACGAGACGCGTCAACCAGGCACGTCGATGGCGGTCATGCACCACCGCACGCACTGTAGTAGTCACATCCGCCCATCGCATGCATGCAGATCGGGCACGGGAGACCGCTGCCTTTCATGGCAGTGAGGTTGATCTGCATCTGCTGCTGCTGGTGGTACTTAACACCCTGGCGGTGCTGCCCTCCTGCCAGCGTTCGCCGCAATGCAAGGACACATGCGCGTGTAAGCATGCACCCAAACCACAATACAATGTACGCTCCTGCATGTATGTCCTTCTTGTCTACCAACAATGGGGTCTCTCTACAGCTCGCTGCCGGCCGCTCCGGTCCCACCACCGCGCAATGGTACATTCTGAGCCGCCCCACCCCCGCTCACTACTGGTACCACCGAGCCCGCGCTCCCCGGCTCACCGATAAGAGGTGCTCCGGCCGCAGACGCGCGCACAGGCCCGTCAATGGGGATAGGAGGGCCGCGCTGCAGGTTGGCTGCCGGCGCCGCTGTGCCCGTCGTAGCAGAGTCTTTGGCGACCAGTGGTGTGACGCCTGCTGGGGCGTCGATGAGCGGTCCGCCACTCATCTTGCCGTGTGGAGGCTCGATCTCGACCGGGGCGCCACGCTGGATCCCACTATGTGAGCTGGCGGCGGGGGAAGGCTCAGACGTGCCTGCCTCTGTCGGCTTGATACTGTGGCTGGCTCCGGGCACGCCGATGAGCGGTGCGTTGCTGCGGACTCGGGCAGGCAGCTCGATCTCGACTGGTGCGCCGCGCTGGATGCCTGTCTTGTCCCCCGCGGGCTTTGACCCAGAGTGTTCGCCAGCTACATGCGGGTTGGCGCCGTCACTCTGCTCGCCAATCAATGACGCATGGCCATCACCTTCAGGAAGGTGGATAGGTTGGGGCTTGCCGCGCATAATGTTGGCCTTCTTCTCCCTGGGCTTCGCAGTGGCAGCAGCAGCATGCGGCGTGATACCCTCACCACTCCCCGGGTCGTTGATGAGCGGCGCATCACTCCTCACACGCGCAGGCAGCTCGATAGGCACCGGCGCACCGCGCTGGATGCTCCCCTTCTCCCCGGCAGGTGTCGCGCCAACGACATGCGGCGTCACACCCGTGCTGCTGCCTGGCACGCCGATCCGCGGCGCGCCAAAGCCAATCTGCTTGTCGCCATATGGCATGATGGGCTGGGGTTTGTGGCCGGTGATGCCTCCCGGGACGCCTACGCGGATGGGTCCGCGGTTGGTGGTGGATGCGACTGAGGGAGCTGTGGTCGGTGACGTGGAGGTTGTGGAGTGTGCGTCAGAGGAGTGCTCTGAGGAGGCTTTCTTGGCCGCAGGGTGAGGAGCTGCGCTGCTGCCTGGTGTGCCTATGACAGGTGCGCCGTGCCCGATGTTGACGCCGGAGGGCGGGTCGATGGGGTGGGGTGGGCCGCGTTGCAATCCGGTCGTCGGAGGGTGAGCCGAGTCTGGTGCTGGCGCGGCATCATGTGCGCCGTGCTTCGCTCCGTCCTTGGTCGAGTGGTGGTCATTGCTGTGTCGATGGAACAGTCCCATGGTGGTGAGGAAGAGTACAGATGGAAGGCGATGATGATGATGAGCAGCCTGGGTGATCGACGGAACGGGATGACATGGCCGCCGTGCCTGCCAAGGGAACCATGTTCAGCCAACTGCCACTTGTTCACGATGTCCACTCTCTCTTGCAACGTTTATCGTGTTGCGCATGGGTCCTAACCCGGGCTGCAGCCATGATTGTTGACCACCTCTCTCACATGAGCCATTTGCCAGTTGACCCAGCATGGTGCAGATCATACACTGCGCCCCCGCTGATCCCCATTAACCCCGCAACTCTTTACAAGATTATACTGAACACCCGTGAAACAGAATGAATGTAACTATAAACCAAGGTATGTACTGCTGAAACCCATGCTCACACGGCACTAGTAGCGCGCTTGCCAAAGAAGGAGATGAAACGGCCATGCTCAGCAGACGGAGCGTCACCCAGGTCTGCAGGCGGAGCCTCAGCCTCAGCCTCAGGCTCCGGCTCCGGCTCCGGCTTGTCCTTGGAAGTGATCAAGCGTGGCCTGTCCATGTTCTCAAAGTTGAGCACCAGCATTGGCAGAAAGACGAGCAAGTCGGGAAGGACGAGCATGACGAGCACGCCCCACTCGAGTAGTGGCGTCGAGTTCCAGTAGTCCCTGCTCTGACGCCTGCCGAGGGCGAGAAATGCGTTGAAGAGCGCGTGCATGGCCAGGCACACCGCGTAGAGAATACACACAACGACCATGCCGAGCTGCACCGTCACGCCGTCCGCGATACCCATGCGCATGCGGCGGAGCATGATGCCGGCTACAGCGATGATCACACCCGTGAGCGCCCACACGACGACCGTGTACCACCCGATGGGCACGTAGGCCCTAGTCCCGACATTCGCCATGCCGACCAGCATGGCAATGCTGAGCACAATGTGCCGCACGATACTGCCAAGGATGCGCATGGGCGGTCTCTTGTAGTCTGGTGCCGAGGCGGGGTGTGGGACCGAGTCGTGCCAGTCATAACAGATTTCAAGGCCCGCTTGGGCGATGAGAAAGGAGGTGACGGGGAAGAAGATGTAGGCGATCGTGAAGAAGATTGTTATCCAGGTGTAGTTGATGTAGGATGTTGCTAGGCGGCAGGCAAAGCAGAAGCCACGGACTGTGAGGTTAGCTCGGTCTTGGGTTAAGGCCTACAGAAGGCTCCTGCTATAAGATAGTTGTAAATCTTGACGCGTTCGGTGGCGTAGACGCGACGAAAGATGAGGGCGATAAAGAAGAGACAGTATATCACTGTGAGTGCAATGCTCCATCCTCGGCTGAGCTGGCCATCGGCGAGGCCTCTGTGGAAGTTTTGCGCTTCAGGCGGATACACCTCCATGGTACGCTTATCGTGTTGGCTGCCAGAAGAAGGTGAACCAGAAGTACGAAGGGATGTATAGGTATTACGAGAAGATAAAGGGACTCTGTTGGGGAGGACGTAGAGGGTGAAGCCGCCAAGGCCTAGACAGTTGTGGCCGGAGGCCGATATCAAACGAGTGTGGGGTATTGTGAGCTGTCAACAGTAACACAAGCAAAGCACAGCCATCTGCCTCTTCAGCATATTGCAGTGCTAGAGCACGGGCCAGCCTTGACGGCCAAGGAGGGACAAGCATTGTAGCACCGTGCTCTGGTGGCGGACGGTGGCGTTGGCCGCCCCTCAGTAGTCCAAGTTGGAGAACGAGGAAACAATGCGTGCTGGCAGCCAGAGGTCACGGTGTATGTCTGGGTTGTCTGTATGGCAAGGACATGGTTCTGTAGGCCGATGGCCCTGTCCCTGCGAGTGGTGAGATAGAGGTGAAAGACTGTGGGAACCCTGTCGTCGGGCTGCAAGCACCGTGTACAGTCTCTAAGGAGTCCTGGTGAGAGGTGTCAATGGCTCCAAGGCGTCTGTCTCAGGTTGACAGATGGAGTGACAAGAAATCAACTGGTCGAGTGAAGGTGTGGGACATGGCATAGGGAGGGCTCGAGTTAGAATGGCTCCGCGTCGTGGCGTCCTCTGCCTCAAGACAGTAGTCTTCCATCGTTAACACCAGTCATGTACACGGTAAGCCGTCCAGACCGGTGCACACACGCGTCACGCCCAGTGGGCGGAGTATCTCGGGTCGGCCACGAGGCAGTCGACGTCGACTGCCACTGCCACCGAGACCGAATGTTTGGTGCATGAAAGAACGGATACATGTGTAGCTTGCTGGTACTGTACAAGATGGATTTTGGCTACCGTCTTCTTTTCTACGCATCTACGTCTACCTGTTGTAAGGAACTTCCGCGTGGTAGGTACCAATGAGTGCGGCCCTCTGGAGGTCCTGCTGCTTCTCGTGGGCACTACGCTTGCGGCCAATGAGCCTAGGGTTGTCCATGTTCTCAATACGCATGAGGATGGTGAACAGGAAGAGGACCAAGTCCTGCCCAAGGAGAATATAGGCAAAGATGGCCCTGATTCCAAGTATTGATCTTGTGCCTTTGAACATGTGAATGGCATGGTATGATCCGACGCCCATGAGCCAGAGGCCGTAGACGACGAGAAGGATCGTCATGGCAATTCCACCCTCGACTGCCCAGCCCTCACGGCGACGGCGAAGGACGACAAGGGCGCTGATGATCACGGTAATGCCGGTGACGATGAAGATGAAAACGGCGGGGATGGCGGCGAGGCCGAAGAACACACTGACCAAGCCAAAGAGGAGAGCGAGACTGAAACAGATGTGGCGAGCAATGTTGGCCGCGCGGCGACTCTTGGAGTGGCGGTAGCCGTGAGCCACCGACGCGGGGTTGGGTGCCGAGTCGTTCCAGTTGAAGATTGTCTCGACCGCGGCCTCGGCGACGCAAAAGGTCGTGACATAGTAGAAGAAGGTGGAACATGCAACCAGCACAATGCTTACTTTGGAGAGAGGGATCGTCATGACGATAATCGAGAGGGCGTAGGAGGCAAAACGGACTGCAAAGTTCAGTCACGACTCTGCGCGTCGGCGACTCACAAAATGCTCCGGCAATCAAATAGTTGTAGATTGTCACCCTCTTTACGGATCGCACCCTGCGAATGATGAGGCCAACAAAGAACCCGGCATAGAGAACAGTGAATCCGATGGTGATGCCCAGAGTCATGACGTAGACCGTCTTCGCGGTCTTTTCCACATCGTCGCTGCTGTAGGGGGTGCTGCTGCCTTCTCCGCCATAAAAGCCAGAAGAGGAAGAATGAACTGTCGCCATGATGCGACGATGAGTTGGCAAGTGCAAAGAGTATTTGCACAGTCGAGGTCGGGTACCGAGTGTGGTGAGTCAATAAACGTTCATCGCGTCGTTTAAGTACCACTGTACCAGCAAAGCAAACTCGCCGAGACGCTGGACAGCACCTCAACGCAGAACCACATGGCGAAGCGATCATGATCTCGGCCTCATATCTCCTTCCCGCGCATCAGCACACCGCCTGCTTGAGAGCGGGCAGTTGGGCGGTCAAGCTATTTGATGGAGACGGAGACTTGAACACTGCGGTAGAGGCTTTATGAAACATGAGCCAAGTCTCCGGTACCCAAAGAGGTAATTCATGCACAATCCACTTGTGCCATTGCTGTGGCCTGTATCGCTGGATGATCCAAAGGCGGGGTCGACGCCAAGTCTGGGCTGGCTTGAGTTCCTTGGCTGGTCCCGTCCAGTCATCATCAGGCGATGATCGTCATGTAGATGGGCATCGCCTCGTATCAGTACCCCGCGTAACAGGCATAGCACGCGTGCAACGTTTGGTGGAAATGATTAACCCATGCAATAATGTTCTAATCTAGTAATCTATGATACACACATAATATCCAGTTGATGGAAAAGCTCTATACAAAGCACACGCCTTAGTCGGCAGCCTCCCAAGGACCCGAGTTGTTGTTGCAGGTCCAGGGTCCGCCGTCGACGCTGGTGTTGATGAGGTCAATGACGGCAGCGTAGGTGCCGCCGACAGTGAAGAGGGCGGCCACGAGCAGCAAGAAGATGTTGAGCATGGCCATGGTCATCTTGATCTTGCCGAGAGCGGCGGGGGTACGCCACTGTGCCCAGCTCCAGTTGTCGTGGTACCACATGCAGATCTCGGGGATGATGGCGACGGCGGGGCACATGAGGGCGCCGATCAGGCCGATGAGGGAGCCAAAGATGGGGATGGCCGAGCCAATAATGTAGGCGGCGACGATCGAGCCAAAGGTGCAGCCGAGCCAGGTGGCCCAGTGCACAAAGGTGTTGTGCGAGAGGTGGTGGCTGCCGGCGAGGACGCGGACAAAGATGTGCTTGGCGCTGATGTGGTTGAAGATGGTGAGCGAGGCGAGGAGGCCGGGGAAGGCAAGGCCGTAGCAGATCTTCTTCATGAGGAAGCCTGCCGAGCCAAGAGCAGGCGACGAGACGTAGATACCGCAGAAGTGGTACACGATCGATCCGAGGACGAGGTAGATCAGGGTGATGAAGGACAGCGAGCAGCCGAGCGCGTACTTGTACTGCTTGGGGTTGCGCATCTCGGAAACAACACCAAAGTACATGGGCGTGGCCGAGGACGAGAAGAGAATGGTGTTGATGCAGCCCATGGCCTGGACGAAAGTGGGCTTGGCAACGACAACGAATCCCTTGTCCCAGTCAGTGTGCTGAGGGGCGGCCGAGGGGCGGTCCTGGACGCCGACCGAGACGGTCAGGGTGACGACGGCGATGACGATCGAGGCGATTCCGACCCATCCGACCCATGAGACTTTGGAAAGAGTGCGGATCGACGAGAAGAGGAAGCCCATGATGGCGGCGACAAAGGTGAAGATGGCAGTGCAGGCGCCGTGAGACGACATGGCGTTGAGCGAGGTCGAGACACCGACAATGGCAGAGGCCGTGCAGAAGACCATGACTAAGAAGAGTTAGTAGCTGTTTTTGGCTGACGTAGGTGCTACTCACAAATCGAGAAGATGGTGTAGAGAATCTCCTTGCCGATGCGGCCGCCAAAGACGAATCCGGCATCAGCGAGACCGTAGACCTCGGGGTGGAGAGTCTTGAACGGGCCGAGGAAGGATGCGCAGTAACCGAGCATGAGCTCGATGCCGAGGATGAGGAGAATTCCAGGGACAATGCCAAGAATGGAGAAGACGGTGGGAATGGCAAGGATGCCGAGACCGAGGTTGGCCTTGGTCATGAGCACAAAGGCGCCGCCGACACCGACACCACGAAAGTTGGGGCCGTTGCCCTCGAGGTCGATCTCGCCAAAGACGGCGTCGTGGAAGCGGCCGTCCTCCTCGCCCTCCTTCTTCAGGGGTGGTGTGCTGGCTCCATCGCCGTTGCGCGCGCGGCGCTTCTCGTTGAGCCACTTGGACATTTTTGGTGTTGCAGTGAGTGAGTTGGAGTTGGTAGTGGAAGATCGGCTGTGGAGGCTCTCAACTTTTGTATCTTTTCGTCGTGCCGCCGTTGGCCATGTCATCACGCAGGCACGTCAGCGCAGATAGCACATTCTTGCGCGATGGCACCATCGATCAGGCCAACGTGCAAGGGCAGAGTGCCCCAGAGGCCAGAAGGCCTTGCCGGACAGCGATTTTTGCTTTACCAACAGCCTCGGCGGCCTCGCCGTCAGGGCCACGAGCCAGGCGCGCCACCGAATCCTCCCGGCGGCAGATTAGTCGCGTGCGCATGCCTTGCAACTGCCGATTCCAGGTCCTCTGCTGCAATGGTTGGTCACCAAACTCGCACAGCCGTATGCCATGCTCGCCATCAGTCGCCATTCCCAGTTTCATGCATGCACACGGGATGCTGCATGCTCTAGCCTTTAGTGTAGGCATGCGGGTCGGACCTTGGACACATGTCTTGAAAAATCTGTATCAGACGACCGACTCAGGCACCAGGAACATCGCCCAGGGAAAATGGAAAATATTTCTCTGCTCACCTCAGCCACTCCTCGACTCGAGCCACTAACCGCAGCAAACGACTCGGCCTCCCCTAGAGCTCCTGCAAACGATGGGGACGACGGAGGTGGCCCTGCGAGGTACAGCCGCTCGTTCAGCGGTCCGTGCCGCCTTGGGACCGCGACGCGAGCTTGGCAGCGATAATTTCTCCACTGAAAGACCTGTCCCAAGGCGGGCCCGACTAGTCGGTCGACGCGTGCTGTCCGGTGTGGCCGGACACCTGGCCTTACTATTGCATTTTCTGCTCATTTCCCTGCCGGCTCGCACAGGAATCGCCAGGAGTGGCCAACAACGCATGCCTGAATGTTCGGACCGCGCAGCCTTATGGCCAAAGACGTGTGGGGGTGAGTGCATCACACCATCGGGGCCGCTTCTCGCCCCGCGTATCGAGCACGTTGGTTGAAATTGTTTGCCTCGGTGTTGATACCCAAAGTATCAGGAGGCGTGGGTGGAGCGGTGCGAACGGGCGATCTGTTGGCGTGCTTGTCATCGAGGATCATAGCGCGGCAACTTGCGATTCGCTTCACTAGGTGCAAGGTGCATGTCGAGCTGGGTGGTGATTGCATAATTCTGGACTCGATGCAGGACTGCACTGGACGTCAAAGCCGGTGACGAGAATCGACGACGTGTAACAATAACTCACAACGTCGTTCCCGGCCACACGTCCATCCCCACAGCACCCAACGACCACCCTTGCCTGGGGACACGACCCCGCCCAGGAGGTCGCGTAACCTCGTCAGCGGCGCCATCGCTGACGCAGGGCACTTCAACGGTCGCTGTGGCCCCGCACTCGCTCTTCCCTGCAAACGAGCGTTCCATCTTCTCGTACAGTTACTGGAATCCATCTTGTGTCAATCTTAGCGTCCTTTGCGAGTTCCTAGATGGAGTGCTACGCCCCTAGATGAACAGTATCGGCATCGTAACGAGTGCGTGATAACGTTTTGGCTTGTTCGTGACGGTACGTTGACTGCGTGATAGCGTAGGTGGGCGGCTTCGTGATGGTGGGCGAGATGGCGCCATCGGCGGCCAATGAGTGGCTCGGTGAATCGGCGCCACTGCTGTTGTGCCCAGTGGTGCTCGTGCTGCTACTTGGAGTCGGCTTAAAATAGCTCTACGTCATCTCTCTTGTGCATGCTTGTTGGCGGTGTCCCTGGTGGGTGTTTGCAGTTGTATCATGGATTCGCACACACAGTGTGCCGTTGGGACTTACCTCGTCGCCTGGTTGAAAAATAGCCGCTGGAAGGTCAAAGATGAGTGTAGACAGGGTAAGCCTCAAGGTCAGCAGTCTATCGTGACCGGAGGCCATGGATCCAGTGGAAGAACAGGACATGCCAACCCGCCAACCGTTGAGCATGAGGACTGTCAAGCGGGTCCCAGGACTGCCTGTGCTGCAGCTCAGCCGGTCCCCCATACGGCATCTGAAGTCTTAGCTCGGATCACCTCTCCGTTTGTCATGGCCATGTCTGCGGCTCTCCAGAAACCGTTGAGAGGCATTTGGGAACAACAACATCGAGGCGTTGGTCGACTATGTAGTAAGCCAGAGGCCAGATTCTCGGAGTATGCCGGGTCGCCGGCCCGGGCTCTTGGACCTAAGTGGTGATGCCGCTGCATGCCGTGGAATAGCGCAGCTGACACTTGTTGTGGTTGTCACTTGATATTAGTTCCCATAGTCGTCTGTAGCGGGGGCAAGCATGTAACGGCGATTAGTAGTAGTGAGATGAAGAAAGCGACACGTTGTAATTTCTTTACAGTCTTCGTAACGAAGGCTGCAGTAGTAGTCGTAAGCTGGATTTTCCAAACCTACAGGACCTTGCCAGCATATCAACACGGTGCTAGGCACACCCCCAGTTCACCCCGCACGGAACATGCATGCAATGCATCTGCCTGTGCTTGCCCGCACGCCGCCAAAGCATTGCGCCTGGACTCGCAGCCTGTGGGCAACGGAAGGGGTGCTGCGGCCGGGTAGGATTACCGGCCCAGCGTAATCGGGCTCGTCCGTATGGCCCAACCTGCCCACCACCACTGCTCCCCCACTCCCCTCGGTCTCCTTACCCCAAGGCCCCCGCAAACCCACTACCCGGCACACGCCACTCGTTGTTCTCTCGATATATAACACGCTTGCACGCTAACAGCCGCGTTTTCCCACTACACATCCACACTTGCTCGTTACACAAAAATGTCGCCTGTCGCTACCGAAAACGCCGCTGCCGAGACCAAGCAGCCCATGGCCGTGACCCACAACGCCGCCGGGCTCACCATGGGCGGAAACCTCAACCGCACGTGGCGCGGCAACAAGGAGGGCACGATGGAGCTCAACGTCGTTCCCGACTTTGTGTTCAAGACCGACGAGGCTAGTCTGCTCCAGAAGCGCGAGTGGGTCAAGGAGCACCTTGCCATTGCGTTCAGGTACTGGGGTAACCTCGGATTCAACGAGGGTGCGGCGTGAGTATTGTTGTGCGAGTTCAGCGGCCTGTATCGCGCTGCTAAGCGTGTACGGGTACGTTAGAGCTATCGCTATGCGCGCCGTCTTTGGCACTATTAGGCTGTGAATAGTGGAGACCGAAGCTGACCAAACAGCGGCCACATTACCGTCCGCGACCCCATCCTTCGTGAGTGCTTCACGCGCGAGAACTCCTCGTGCTCGTGCATCGCTCTGCAGCCTAGCTAATGTGCCTCAGGCGACCACTACTGGATGAACCCATTCGGTGTCCACTTCAAATTGATGACCAAGTCGAAGTAAGTAGCGAGCAGGATGCCGTTGATGATGAGTGGAGTGGTTGTGGTGGCGAGGAAGCACTCCAGAGCTGGCCGATGTGTTTTCCGAGCTATATCCGGACCTCCACCCCACCGTATTCTGAACTGCCATTGACCATCCAGGCTTGTTCTCGTCACCCACGAGGGCTACGTGCACCCGACCATTGGCGCGCAGCTCCCCATCAACGCTGCAGGCTTCTACATCCACAGCGCGATCCACAAGGCGCGCCCCGAAGTCGAGTCGATCGGCCACTGCCACTCGCTCCACGGCAAGGCGTGGTCGGCATTCGGCCGCCCCGTCGACATCACCAACCAGGACTCGTGCATGTTCTACAAGAACCAGGCAGTCTACCAGTCGTTCGGCGGCATCGTCCTCGCCGCCGACGAGGGGGCGCGCATCGCCGCCGCCCTGGGGCCTACCAACAAGTGTGCCATCCTGCAGAACCACGGTCTGCTCACCCTCGGCGCAACCGTCGACGAGTGCGCCTACCTCTTTGCCGCGCTCGACAAGCAGTGCCACGTCCAGCTCCTACAGGAGGCTGCTGCTGCCAATGGGATCAAGAAGGTGATCATTGACGACGAGGACGCCGCGTTCACCGCCGCCGCGATTCAGAGCCCTATGGGCGGATTCTTTAGTGTGCAGGGAGAGTTTGACGTTATCAAGGAGCGTGAGCCCGAGGTGTGCAACTAGGTTGTTTGGGTTAGTCAGAAGAGATGTATGTACGCTGTGCAGGACACAAGGGGCATGGGAGACTGGGAATAGTGGTGTGCGCTGGCCACATCTTTGGTGGGGAAAGAGCGGGGCACCACCGGTTTCATGCTACCCGGCAAGCCCGTCACTTATCTTCATCCATCTCTCCTTTTCCTACACTCTGCATTGTCGAACACACTCACCTGTTGTACCATTAGCCATGATCGACGACAAGTACGTCCCCCCGTCCACTGCTCACTAACGAAAGCTGCCTCTTCTGCAAGATCATCAAGGGCAAGTCCACTGCAATCAACGCAATTCGGCATCTCCACTAACAGAGGATCACAGGCGAGGTGCCAGCAATGAAGCTGCTCGAGACCGACACCCTCATCGCCATCATGGACATCAACCCCGTCGCAAGCGGGCACTGTCTCGTCATCACAAAGTGTCAGTTCGGGGTCTGTGGAGATCGGCGCCAGGATCAGCGCCCTTGGGATTGGCGGCTTTTGCTTGAGCCTCCACTTGTGTTGCGGCCGCGCGCCTCTTTGACGTTGACGCTGACGTTGCAGACCACGCACCAAAGATCACAGATCTGCCAGAAGAGCACATGCGCGAGATCCTGCCGACGGTCAAGCGGCTCGCCGCGGCGTGTGGAGCAGAGGACTTTAACGTGCTGCAGGTAAGACCCATGCCTATGTTATGGGGAGTCTGGAGTTTGCAGAGGACACATACTGACGTCCAGAACAATGGCCGAGCGGCGGCGCAGGTAGTGGACCACGTACACGTGCACATCATCCCGAAGCACCAGCCTGGATCGGGGAGTGGGCTGGTGCTGCGTCCTTCCGGTGAGTGACACCTGCATAGATGTGGTGCTGATAATGCCAGACAGCGAGACGTACATTAGTATCCGGGCGGCACGCATGGCGCACATGGAGGAGCTGAGGAGTACGCTCAAGGAGACGTACGCCGAGTTCAAGTCCAGGTTGTAGGTACTTGCTGTGCACCATTGCGTGCTCGCCTGGGGGCAGTGATGCGGCAGAGGAGGAAGAGAAGTAGATAAAATACGTGTGACTAGATGAGCAATTCCGCCTGGGCCATGGCAAGTCTCAAGCGACTTCGAGCGGTACTGTTCACTGCCGACCAACCGATGATGCCTGCCTCGGCATCACTCGCCAATACGGAGTTCGTAGACAATACACCATGGAGAATGTGTGCGCCTATGGCTAACACATGACTCGTTCCAGCTTGTTCTGGTTCATGCAAATTGCCCACTCACAAGCATTTCGGCAGTGCGGTACAGGCGATTCTGTGTCAGCAACAACGCGGCGCGCCGGGACTTCGCTCGGTGATGACCCGAAAACAGTACAGTACTGTACATTCATTCCCACCCCTCGCCCAGCACTGCCCTCGTCCTACCGGCATCTTCCAAGCCATGCATACCCTCGAGCATCGGGTCTTTGACCGGCGTCGCCCACCTATTCACCACTAGCGCCTGGCGGTCATGTCCGGTGCGTTGGACGACGTCAGCAACGTAACTACTGGTGATGGCTGGTTGGTATGCTGATTGTCTGCTCGGTGAATTGGCCGAGTTAACCGTGCGCTTATCGTGTGGTCACTTGCTTGTCTCGTCCAGTTCATGCTGTTCTCTCAGCACTCTAGCGTCATTGAAACCTTGTTGCCTTGCATAGTCTCACGGACATGCGGCGACCTCGCCGTTCATCGGGGAAGCGGTGGGCTGCGGCTACCTATCTCCTGGTGTGGAATCCCTCCACCGGACGGCTTATAAGAGCTCGTCAACAGGTGACAGTCTCTCATGAACCAACACTTGACAATCAGACATGCGACTGTCGGCCCACGCTGCCCTCATAGCCGTGGTTGGCCTCCTGGGCGCCACGGCCACACCGGTTCCCAGCCTGACTTTCACGGCTGCCGACGCTGAGAACACGCCATTTGTCATTCCATCCCTGCAAGACTGGAAAGGGACACACGGGACATGGACGCTGTGCGACAAGACTCGTATTGTCGTTGACCCAAAGTATGCCGAGACGGCCACGGACGAGAAGTACACCTTTATGGCCAACCCATCTTGCCTCAAAGACTTTGCCGCGAGCTTCCAGGCCGACCTTGAGGCAGCCACTGGTCGGTCAATTGAGATTGCCTTCTCCAACAAGCACGGCAAGGACGACATCTACCTCACCCTAGGCTCCGACGACACTCTCAACAACGAGGGATACGTTCTCGACATTGGCAAGGGCATCGTCATTGCAGGCGCCAGTCCACGCGGCACCTTCTGGGGAACACGCACTGTTCTCCAGATGCTGATCCTCGCCGACGATGACGGCTACGCGCTGCCACAGGGCCAGGCTCGCGACTGGCCGAACTACCGCGAGCGCAAGTTTTTCCAAGACATTGCGCGCAAGCCAATTCCAATGACAGACCTGCGCGAGTATGCCACTCTGGCTAGCTTTTTCAAGATGAACACCCTGCACCATCATTACAGCGACAACCCCGCTGTGCGCACCAAGGCGCTCATGCCCGACTGGCAAGAAAAGTACACTGGGTTCCGTCTTCGGTCACCCAACGAGCCATACTCCATGTACGCCAGCAACGACACGAGCTACACCAAGCAAGACCTCCGCGAGTTCCAAGACTTTATCAAGGCCCGCGGCCTCGATCTCATCCCCGAGATTGACACCCCGGCCCACTCCCTCTTCATCACAAAGTTCCACCCAGAGTGGAGCATCCAGAACGAGACGGTCCGGGGCGACTGGCTGGATCTGGAGAATCAAGACGTCTGGCGCTTCATTGAAGACCTGTGGACAGAGTTCGTCTCGTACTTTGACTCGCGAGAGCTCTCGATTGGCGCCGACGAGTACAACCCGGACAAGGGCGAGTTGGTCCGGCAATACGTCAACCACTTTCACGACTACTTTGGGACCCGATTCAACCGCACAATCCGCATGTGGGGGTCGGACGTGCGTCTGCCTGGCACCACGGCTATTGACTCGGACATTCACACCGACCACTGGGACTGGACGTTTTCAAATCCGGTCGATCTAGTCAAGCGTGGCCACACAATCTCCAACCTCAACGCACCAGACGCGTACCTCGTCCCCCGGACGGCCGCCTACTGGGATTATATTGCTGACCAGCACATTTACGAGCTTTGGGAGCCCTGGGTGTTTGACATCTTTGATAAGACCAACACCTCCCGCAACCTCTCGCCTGACGAGCCACTGCTAGTGGGAGGCGGCCTGGCAAACTGGAACGACTTTCTTGGCGAGTCGGTTACTCGCGTCGAGCTCTACGACCGGATCTCCAAGGGCATGGGAGCGTTTGCTGAAAAGCTATGGACGGGGTCGCGCAACTCTGACAAGGTAGCCTACGAGGACTGGAAGCCCAAACTTGACAAACTGCTCAAGGCTATCCCCAGCATCACCCTCACGCGTCGCCCGGCTTCAAAGGGTCAATTTGTGCTCTCCTACGACTTTGAGGACGGTGCGGCTGCCGACTCGTCCGAAAACGGCTACACGGGTACTCTGCACGGTGCCACCATCGAGGATGCCTCTGCCGAAGGTCACGGCAAGGTCGCGCGTCTCACCGCCGACTCGCACATTGCTACACCACTGGACGGTATCGCCTACCCTTACTCGGTGGGGATGTGGATCAAGCCCTCTGGCAACCAGTCTGCCGAGGCAGTCATTCTAGAGGGCGACGATGGCCGCCTCCTGATCAGCAACGCTACTAGCCCAACAGTGACGTTTGAAAACGACAATTTCCAGTACACTACCAGTGTCATTCTCCCACCCGATGTGTGGAGCCATCTCGCGATTGTTGCTGATGGCCGATCCACGTTTGTGTTCCACAACATGGTCCGCCGCGCGAGCATCAACTGGTACAACTCGCGTTGGGACAGTAACCGCAACGAGACAATGGTCCTTACCGCGCCATTGGCTACTATTGGCAGTGCAAACGGCAACTCGGTGACGGGGTTGGTGGATGGAGTGTTTGTGCTTGATCGGGCCAGCGTTGCTGGTGAACTGGCCTTTTTGGCTAATAGCTATGCCAATGCTTTGCCATAGTGGGTCGAGCTACTACCGGATCTGAAGAGAGGAGATGACCGTACAATGAATGCAAACAATAATCAATTATTATTTTATCGGTCGCACAGGGCAATGCCTTTGCCCGCCCACCCAACTTGCTTCGCGCCAGATGCACTGGTCTGTCTGTTCGAACGGAGTTGGCTTTTCCTCGGTCCATCTTCCCAGATGCATCTCACTGCGTGGAACGACAGACGGCGGCCGGACAATGCTCGAAGGTGTGACCTGTTAATCGGCTATTAAGATAAGCCTCGCCGATATCCTACCGAGACGAGTGTGATCATGTGCAACGGACATGGCCGCGCCCACCTATGGCTTGCTCTTGGCCACTCGGCGGCCGTCGAAGCACTGAACGACACATCGCTAGGCTTGTGCATACCCACAGTGTCTCCTCGTTTCATTATTAAAGAGATCGCGCTCGGCTGCTCAGCTCAGCCACCTTCACACATCGATCTCTCCTCAGCCATGACCTTTGCTACTCTCGGCCTTGCGCCTGCAACACTACCTACCGAAGCCAACGGCTTCCCACCCATCCCAGAGCATGTTGATGTCCTGTCCGTGGCCAAGACCTTTACAACTGCGCTGTCCGATGCGGTGACATCCAACGACGCCGAGGCTTTCGCTGCCCTCTTCACCCCTGGTGGCTTCTGGCGTGATGTCCTAGCCTTCACCAACGATTACCGCTGCGTCACCGGAGATGATCTCCTTCAGGCTGCCAAGGTATGAGACCCCAAAGTAGACCATTGTTGACGAGTAAAGCACACCTTTCCGCTGAACCAAGCCACCAACTTTGCCATTGCGTCGGTCCCCGCGCCGGTGCTCGAGAAACCGTTCCCGGACCTAGCCTTCATCCGCGTCCACCTCACCTTCACGACGCCTCTCGGCACAGGCGAGGCCGTAGCTCGCCTCGTTCCCTCAGCCAATGGCTGGGTAGCCTGGACGTTTGCCACGACACTCACGAACGTGCACTCCCACCCGCCCATGATCGGCACGGACCGCCCGGCAGGGGAGCAGAACGACACATTGCCGTATGACGCCAAGCGCGTGCTGACCGCGAGCTACCCGGACGGCGACCCGGATATCCTCGTCATTGGTGCGGGACACAACGGCTTGACCGTCGCTGCCCAGGCGCGTGTTCGGGGACTCAAGGCGCTGGTGCTCGACAAGGAAGCGCGGGTCGGAGACAACTGGCGTCTCCGGTACGCGAGCCTGTCGCTTCACGACCCCGTGCACACCAACCACCTTCCGTTCATGTCGTTCCCCAAGACGTGGCCGACGTTCACGCCAGCGGGCAAGCTAGCCAACTGGCTCGAGAACTACGTCGACACCCTCGAGCTCGATGTCTG
This sequence comes from Prillingera fragicola, assembly GCA_002335605.1. Classification (NCBI taxonomy): domain Eukaryota; kingdom Fungi; phylum Basidiomycota; class Tremellomycetes; order Trichosporonales; family Trichosporonaceae; genus Prillingera; species Prillingera fragicola. Next base: position 1,368,367 of record BEDY01000006.1, on the reverse strand, counting down.
GGTCAAGTCCACGCTCGACCCGAGCAAGTCTGTCTGGAACGAGGACAAGAAGCGCTGGGACGTCGTCGTCGTGCGTACCGAAGCCGACGGGACAGTCACCGAGCGGCCTATGAGCGTCTCCCACATTGTCCTTGCCACCGGCCTCGCAGGCGGCGCACCCTTCATCCCCCCGGCCAAACCGGGCCAGGACACATTCGAGGGCCGCATCGTTCACTCGTCTGAGCACGGCGGAGCGGCAGGCTGCAAGGGCGTGCGCACGTTAGTCGTCGGGGCATGCACGTCGGCCCACGACGTCTCCCTCGACTTGGTGAAGAATGGCGCCACAGTCACCATGCTCCAGCGCTCCCCGACATACATCATGAGTATCGAGCATGGCAAGATTGCGATCCAGGGCGGCATCTTTGACGAGAACATGATCAGCGTCGAGGTTGCGGATGCCATTGCCGGCAGCGTGCCGCGCCCAGTTGCCAAGCTGTTTGCACAGCGGTCTACAGCGTGGCTGGCTTCGATGGACAAGGACTTGCTCGAGGGGCTTGAGAAGGCGGGATTCAAGACGTCGAGCGGTATCGAGGGTACTGGTGCCATGTTTTGTGAGTCCTCCCAAGTTGCGACAAACGCTTACACCCGCAGTGGCTGCCAAGAAGGCTGGAGGCTATTACTTTGACACTGGATGCTCCCCCTACATCGTCGACGGCACTATCAAGGTCCAGCAAGGCGAGATCGCCTCCTTTGGCCCCGGCAAGACGGTAACCTTTGCCGACGGAAACAAGGGCCAGTACGACCTGGTAATCTTCTCCACAGGCTACACGGGCAACGGCTACGCGCAGCAGGTGGCTGCTACACTTGGTGACAAGTGGGCTCAGAAGCTTCATACCGTGTTTGGCCTCGATGCCGAGGGTGAGGTTATGGGTATTGGCCGCGACTGTGGGATTCCCAACGTCATGTTCAATGTGGGCAATCTCAGTAGTTCGCGTGGGTTCAGTCGCAGTATCATTCTCACTGTGCTCGCGCAGCGCGAGGGGAACTTTGGGGAGCGATACACTATGGCCAAGCAGCACGCCAACGGGGCCTAATCACAGCTGATTAGCTCGAGTTCATAGGATTTTGGGCATGTCATACGTGCAGAAGAGGCAGTCGAAGCGTCAGGAGGACGAGTTGCTGTCAGTCTCACGTCAGCCCTGTTGCAAGCAAGACGCCGATCACTGCTGATCCCACACTGATCGCCGTCGAAGGGAAAAGGTGCGCATGTGCGACGCTGACCGGCTCACGTCAGACCACTTGGCTTGCAAGATGCTCGACTCTAGTTCAGCTGCTCGTGGACACTGAAGCCAACACTACCAACACACGCCAGCCCACCGAAAACCCTCGGGTTTGGCCGTGCGATTCCGAAATCCAAGCCCGCCTTGACGCCGCAGGCTGGGGGTAATCTCGCCGGCTAATCCTGAGCCGCAATCTGGCATCCCTCATCGACTGTTCATCTGGCATTTTGGACAGTGCATCTGGCATTTTGAACAGTTCATCTGGCATTTCTCTCACCGCTGTCGTAGCTCGTCAAACACCTAAAAGCCCGGCCTCTGTCCCCTCCCCTTTCTCTCCCTCCGCAGCACCATGTCCGCCGCCTCCCTCAAGCTCTCCCCAGCGCTCAAAGCCCTCATCGCGTTGCCTTCAGCGAAAGGCGCGCCCATCCCCGCCCCGGCAGCCGCAACGCTCAAGGCTCTCTTTGACCGCATCCGCACCGCCGGCGAGCGGGGTGGTGTCACCAAGGACGCGTGGCTGTCGCTTGGAGCCGCGACGCTAGTCACCCTCAACTCGCCTGCGACTCTTTGCGCGCTCTACGACTATGCTGCCGAGGGAAAGGCGGACAAGGGCGCCGAGGCGGCAGAGGTAAGCCCTGGCGTAGGGGGAGACTCTGACGGAGCAGATTATGCGCGAGACGGGTCTCAAGTGTATTACCTTTGGCGGAGTGAGTTGCCGCGAGGTGTGGGACGACGACTGACGACCAGGTTCCGAGGGCTATCAACAACCTCGGCGCGCTGCGCGACCACCTTGGCACGGATGTGACTGACAAGCTCCACACTGAGGTTACCCGGTAGGTCCACGCAGCTTGAGCAACACACCCCGAACCGCCCACAACAAGAACTAACACCCCAGCGCCCCCAAGGACATTGCCGACCTGTACAAGCGCGGCCGCGGTCTGTGGGACGGCATCTACGAGCCGCACGCCACCAAACTCGTGGCCAAGCTGGGCGACTCGCACCCCGACCTCCCCGTCCACATTATCAACTCGCACTACGGCCCCCTCCTCGCTGATCCGCCCACGACACCACCCCCGGGAGCCTTCCGCCTCGGCCGCGTGCTGACTTCCATGATTGCGGTCGCTGCGCTGCGGGCCCAAACTGGCGTCGGGCCCCAGGTGACGAGTCATGTGTTTGGGCTCAAGAAGGCGCTCCTGCCTGGCGGAGGCGGGGATGGGCTGAGCGTTGCGGGTCAGGAGTGGTTGACGAGCGACGAGGGCGTCAAGTGGGTCCTTGAGAGTGTTGATGACATGAGCAAGGTTGTGCGCGGGGACGAGGCGCCGCTCAAGGCCAAGCTTTAGAGAAAGTATGCAGCAGTATGACCGGACTGCTGACGGATACGGGACACTGATCCATCTAGACCATGCGGAATGACCAAAATGCTACGACAGTTGCGCACTACAGCTTTGCCTTGACGCCAGCCATACCACCCTGCTTGGCCCACGCCTCGCCTACAATCTTGCGAAGCTCGTTCTTGAGCACCTTGCCGTTGGCGTTACGGGCTGTGTGCGTCAGGTGCTGCTCCTCACGCTAGTACTGGGCACTCACGAAGCTCGTCGAGAATCACGACACAGACAGGTCGCGCGGGACGGCGCAACCGAGGGTTGGCCGCCTGGATGATACTGTGCGGCGTCGCCTTGGCTCCCGGCGCGAGTGTGACGGCCACACCCACGCGCTCGCCCAAGACTTCATCGGGCACGGGCACGGCGGCGGCGTGCTCGACACGCTCGTCCAGGACCATGGCGTGCTCGACCTCTCCCGAGGCAATCTGTTCGTCAGCTCTGTGCACTCAACGCCGACGTACGTTTTCTCCACCACGGATAATCATGTCCTTTGCACGGTCCCGGATAGTGATCCACCCGTTCTCATTCATGCTCGCCAAGTCGCCAGTGTCAAACCAGCCGTCCTTGTCAATTGCCTTTGCAGTCGCAGCCGCGTCACCGACGTAGCATGTCATGCAGTTACTGCCGCGGGCGAGGATCAGGCCCATCTCGCCCCTTGGTACGTCTTGTTCTGTCTCGGGGTCTACGATGCGGATTTCTGTCAAGGGCACAGGGGTGCCGACGGACGTGGGCTGGGGCTGTTAGAATGCGATGGTGTTAAAGAACATACGTTCTCGACATAGTCCTGGCCCGAGATACTGGTGATGCCGCCGCTCATCTCGGTCATGCCGTAGCCATTGGTACTGCTTGTCAGCGGGCGGTGAAAGCGGCAGGACAACTCACATCGAAGCCCCAGGCCACCGGGCGGCAATATCGACTGCCAAGCGTGCAGGCGGCGGCGCACCACCGTAGTTGACGCCCGCCATCTTGTAGACCTTTGGGAAATTGGGCGACTGCAACAACGAAGTCGCAATGGCCGGGACGCCACCAATAATGTTGACACCCTCTTCGACCATGATTCGAATAGCCTCGTCCACGTCCCACCGACGCATAAATACCAGCTTGCCGCCGCCGGTGATCGCCTTGACCATCCAAGACATGCAGCCCGTGACGTGGAAGAGGGGGACGGGGACGAGCAAGACGTTTTGAACAGCAGAAGGCTCGTGCCTGCTCAGTGCTGTCTTGAGGTCAGCGCCATCGCGGAGCGCAGCACGGGCACCAGCCATGTGCGACGAGATGGTATGGCTCAGTGCCGCGCGCTGGCTCGTGAGCACGGCTTTGGGGTGGCTCGTTGTGCCGGACGTGTAGAGGATCATGCCGTCGCTCTCCGGGTTGAGGGATTCTGTGCCCTTGCCATTCTCTACGTCCAGGATCGCACCGGCCGAAGGGTTCGGGTTCCCGATCTCGTGTACGCCGGCGCGGACGCGCTGCGGGAGATGCTGCACGCTGCTCCAGCAGTAGACAGGACCGATCTTGAGGTCGTTCAGCTGCTTGCGCACTGGGCCAAAAGTGGTAGCCAGCTCGACGTCGACTAGCACCAGCTCGGCGCCTGTGAGACCGATGCAGTGGAGCTGCATCTCGTCCTGCAACGTCGAGTTGAGGAGCACGGGGACCGCGCCTAGGAGGTGGACGGCAACCCAGCAAACGACCCAGCCGGTCGAGTTGCCACCGCCAACGACGACACGGGAGCCGACACGAATGTTGTGCTCCTCGCGCATCCAGGCAGCAATCTTGAGCGCACGCTGGAACACCTCGCCATAGGTCAGGTCCTCGCGCGCTGTGACCGGCGCGGGCTCGGGGAGGGGAGAGGAGAGGAGGCCGCGCTCGGCGAAGCGGGTGAATTGTTGGACTAGGTAGGCGCGAAAGTGCGGGGCTTGCTGTTGGGGTCAGTTGCTGTCAGTCGGGGTTGAGCTTACGTGTTTCCAGACAAGCTTGGGGAGGCCGTTAATCACGATCGTGTCCATCTCGTACCGGTTGCCCGGCGCGCAGAGGAGCTTGTCGCCTGTGGGTCAGCTACGTCCCTCTGCACTAAACTTACACTCCTCGAAGGAAAGGTGTTTGCCAGACATGTTTGTAGTTGCTGTAGTCATGAGTAACAGACTAGTCAGTGAATGTTCAAACCAGAGTCTTCTCGCGTGAGCAAGGTCAAGTGGTATTTAGGTCGCATTTTACACGGAAACTCACAATCCGGGATGTGGACCCCAGTTGCCGAGCAACATCCATCGGCTGATTATGATTAGCAGCGCTGATATGTCTGCCCTGTTGGGGTGCAGATGTGGGGTGGTACAATGCGGAGGACGTCGGCGAAGGCCGTTTGCCTGTCGGGCCAGAAGTGGAGGTGAGTGCTGCCTACGGGGCTCCGAACAGCGACACCGGTGACACCGAGTGCTTCGATGTCGGAGCTGTCGCCGAAATTGTGTGCGTTTTCCATAAAGAAGCCCATGCGCCTTGCCGTCCGCCGACACGCAGGCTTGTAGACGGTGCTACGGAACCTGGCACCGGCCACAGGCTACAGCAGATGAGGCAGAACCAGAGAATGCCGCGGCCGTAAGACAAGTGGAATGGAGTAGGATAGTGGTCGGTGTTCGGCGTTCATCCCTCTCGGCGGCAGTGGTGCCTTAGCGGTTCTTGGCGGTGATGTCCGTTGCTCTCACCTCAGCCATACCTCATTCCTTGCGCTCATTGTCTCGTTCTGCTGACTCTAAAGCTCGTCGTGTAAATTGCTAAAACGACCCTGTCTTTAGCATACGCGTCAGTATACAAAGACAAGTTGTGTACACCCACACCTCCCCCCACAACACCATCACAATGGCGCCCTCCACCTCCCCGAAAGTCAACCCTGCCTCCTCCACCACGGGCTTCTACCAGCAGAACCCCAACGTCCTCAACCAGTGGACCGAGGACGTCGCCTTCCGACGCAGCGCAACCCTTCTTCTGCCCGAGGACGTCCTCCGCAGCCTCTCCTCACACCTTACCGCGTTCGGTGCAGCCGTCCTCGAACGCGACATCTTTGCCGCCATCGTCGACGCCGAAGCCCACCCCCCAACCCTCGAGCCCTTTACCGCCTGGGGCGAGCCAAACGACGCCAACAGTCTCAAGACGTCGATTGGATGGCGTTACCTCCAGGACTTTGGGCTGGCGAACGGCGTCGTTGCACGCGGCTACAACGAGGATCTCGGTGGTTCTGCTCGTGTGGTCCAGGCGCTCCGGGTCGCGCTGTGGGCCCCTAGCTCGGCCATGGTGGTGTGCCCTAGTGGTATGCAGGATGGTGCTATCAGTGTCCTCAAGAACGACCTGTCGAGGCCCGACTCTCAGCTGCCTTCCGAGTACGACAACAAGACGCGCCGTATTCGCAAAAAGGTGTTTGAGACGGCTCTTGGCCACCTGCTCAGTGAAGACCCCAAGTACGCCTGGACGTCTGGCCAGTGGATGACTGAACGCCGCGGCGGCTCCGACGTCGGCGGCACCGAGACATTTGCGACCTATGCCGGCATCGACAAGGAGGTCGACAGCGACGGTCTCCCCCTTGGCCCGTGGAGCGTATCTGGCTTCAAGTGGTTCTCCTCTGCCACCGACTGCGGCTGTGCGCTCGTCCTGGCCTGGACACCCAAGGGCTTGTCCTGCTTCTTCGCTCCCACGAGGAGAAAGGTCGCAGGCCGGGACGACGTGGCCATGAACGGCATCCGCATCCAGCGCCTGAAGAACAAGCTCGGCACAAAAGCTCTTCCCACAGCCGAACTTGAGATCAAGGGCATGCGCGCCTGGCTAGTAGGCGACGAAGGCCGCGGCGTCGCTGTCATTGCTACAGTTCTCAACGTGTCGCGCTTCCACAACGCCGCCCGAGCCATTGGCTTCCTGGGCCGCGGTCTCGGTATCGCCCGCGCCTTTGCCCGTGTCCGCTCCTTCCCCTCCCGCAAGGCGCCTGACAACTACCTCCGCTCCGTTCCCCTCTTCTGCAAGACTCTTGCGCGGGTATCCCTTCGCCACAGGGCCGACACCCACTTGACGCTCTTCCTCGCCGCCCTTCTCGGCGCCTCCAACACGGGGCATAGCTGCACCCCACTTGTGCCATCGGACCCCGCCGACGCTGCACTTCTTCTCCGCTTGCTCACCTCCGTAGCCAAAGCCGTCGTCACGAAGAACGGCATCGCAGGCCTGCAAGAGTGCATGGAGGCTCTCGGCGGCGTCGGATATCTCGAGAACAACGAGACGCCAGGCATCAACGTCGCGCGGCTGTTCCGCGACGCCAACGTCATGTCCATCTGGGAAGGCACTACCGACGTTCTCTCCACCGACACGGTCAAGGTGTTCCGCGGCAAGGACGGGGCGGCCGTCGAGGAGGCTATTGACCGGTGGCTCCGCACGACCCTCGGCGACTGGGCGTTTGGCGGTGGTGGCCTCGGCGGCGCGGGCGGCATGCCGGCGGAACGCAAGGGCATCGTCGCGGCCTGGAGGGAGCTGCAGAGCTGGCCCAAGGGACGTGAGGAGATGATGCCATATGCTCGGCATGTCGCGTGGCGCATCGCCGATATCGTCAGCGCTACGCTCATGGTTGTCGATGCTGAGCGGGACGAGAACGACGTCGCGGTCGAGTGTGCTAGGCGGTTCGTCAAGGGTATTGCGGGTGATGGGCGGCCTGTTATTGGCGCCGACGTCGAGAGGTGGGATGCGAGGATTGCGTTTGATGGGGAGAAGGAGGAGGAGAGGAGGGCGAAGCTGTAAAAAGTGTTAGCGTTCAGATGTATCATGCTCAAAAGCTGCTACGGGTCTGCACAGCCAAGTCATAGGGCTTCGTTACAGGTGTGGGTCGGGCTGAAGGCTGATGGAACGTTTGCCATGCCAGTTCTGTGGACAATGGCTGGTCAGTTTAGTCGACCCTCAGTGACACGGAGAGGCACTGGGAACCAAACAATGGCGAGATACATCCGTTGCTACCAACATCCAACACTATACTTCTTACTTTACTACTGTTTTCCCATTGACCCCTTCATTCAGATACGAGGAACCTCATCGTGGTGCACCTCAGCCTTCTCCTCATCCATGGAACCCTTGTGGTGGTGGTCGGGCTCGACCTCTGCGCCAGTGAGGAGCGAGGGAGGCATGCCGTCGGGAGGGAACACCTTCTTCTGCCTCCACTGCGAGTACCTGCAAGGACCGCCGAACAGGACACCCATGGATTCGATGGGAACGCCCTTGGTCTCGGGAATGAACACATAGGTGAAGATGAGGGTAGCGAAGCAGCAGGCGCCGTAAAAGACAAAGATTCCCCATCCGACCTTTGCCTGCATGTGCGGGGCCGACATTGTGGCGGCAAAGGAGGAAAGCCATTGGGTGGCAGCACCAAACGCTCCAGTGATGGAACGCATGGAGATGGGGAACATTTCAGCCGAGACGATCCAGGCGAGCGAGTTGCCTCCCCAAGACCAGAAGAAGGAGTAGAGCATGATCATGGCGACGGCGGCCTGACCTCCTTGGTACTGGCTGGTGGACTGGGCGACGCCCTTGGTCGGGTTGGCAATCTTGACGTAGACACCGACGTAGATGAGGCAGACCGCGCAAGAGCCGGCACTCCACATCCAGGGCTTGCGACGGCCGAGGCGGTCAACACCCCACATGCAAAAGGTAATGGCACCAAAGGCCTTGACGAGACCGTAGTAACCGGTGTAGAGCTGAATGTTGCTAGTCGCGACACCGATGGCTCCGAAGAGAGTGGGCGAGTAGTAGTTGAGAACGACGGCACCCTGTCGTGTCAGCATTTGCGCGCATTGTCGAGCTCATGAGGCCAGGGTGAATACCCCAGCCACCATACACGGCCAACTCACCGAAAAGTTCATGAGAATGAAGATGCAGAACAAGATAATCATGCGGTGGCGGATTGAGGGGACGCGGCACTCGCGAGCAAACGCGCGAAGATAGGCAACGACACCAGTCTGGCCACCAGCGAGCTTGCGCTCCTCGTCGATAACGATCCTAAGCAGCGCGACCTCCTCCTGCAGGTAGTGGTGGTCCATGGGCAGCTTGCGAATCCAAGAAAGGTTCTCCAGGGCAGCGTCCTCGCGTCCCTTGCGGAGGAGCCATCCGGGGGATTCCTTGAGGATGACCGAGCCGATAGCAAGCATGCCACCGGGGATGAGCTGGAGAGCCATCGCGGTACGCCAGGCCTTGTTGCTGTCTACTTGGGTCCTCGAAATGAACACGTTGGTCCAGAATCCAATGAGACTACCGAGCTGATATGCGATTTCGAAGAAGCCAGTGAGCTGTCTGAGGGGAGTCAGCAACAATAAAGGGAGTGCCACTTTGGATCTCCTCGACTTACCCGCGGATTGGAGGTGGCGAAAACTCGCTGATAAACGTCGGGATGGTAGCCGTGAGGATACCGACCGAGAAACCCGTGATAGCACGTCCGGCATAGATCATATTCAAGTTGTGGGTGGTGACAGTCATGAGGATGGCGCCAATGTTGAACAACAGAGCGCTGACCTGCATAGGGCGCTTGCGTCCCCAGGCCTCCATCATGGGCCATGCAAACACTGCGCCAAACCATGCCGAGCCGGTAAAGGTCGAGGTCAGGTTGGTAGTGTTGGCGGTCTGCTGCTTTGCGGTCATGTTGTTGATGCCCATTGCCTCTTTGAACGAGGCGCGAGCGATTGTGGTGCCGATAAAGGCACCATCATAACCAAAAGTGACCGCGCCCATGGCACAGACGACAGCGAGACCATAAACGCGATAGTTGTACACCTCCTTGGGTGTAGGTCGGTCCTCGACACGGTGGAAGCCGCCCATGGTGTAAGATGTGAGTGGACTAGGAGAAGGTGGGGCAAGACTGTTCCTCCAGGTCCTTGAGGAGCAGTATATATCTGCAACTCGGTCCGGTCGGCATACACCTCCAAATACACGACGACGGCGCGTGATCCACCATTTGGCGGACCTGACGAGGCAGAGCAACACCTAACCCCGGCCCGGGGTGTTTACAAGCCCCACAATTCATCCCCAGCGGCCCCGCGATACCCCGGCCAGTTACGGAACTTGCGACGCAACGGACCGCTTGTGGGCCGCATTGCGTATAGTGGCCAGAGCACTCCACAATCTCCACACGGTTCAAACGACACGACACGGTTCAGACTCGGCAAGCCGGCAACTAACGGCCGTACCGCCGCGAGACCGCTATCACGGGCACATGTTGGCAAACGGCCCTGATCTCGTGGCTCGTTTGCTTGTGGAGGTGCGGGCAACCTGCGTATCCGGTCTCTCGGCCGCCCATGTGACGGTGATGTGCGGAAACTTGAGCGCTTTCCGTTTGTTCTCTGCCGCCTGTAGCCGTCAATTGTCTCCACTGCCACCCCTCCAGGAACAACCCGATACCGTGTTCCTATCGCCAACATCGTGGCCATTGTGGTGGGCAGCAGCGACAAGCCTGTTGTTCCAGTGGGCGGCAATGTGGGGTAAAAGGCGGAGGCTGACAACGTCACCTCGAAAGCCAAGCAGCATCGGTTTCAAGTCGGCGTCTCTTCATGCCGATATCCAATTGATCTAAACTTGGCACTCTCCAACAAGAGGTTCCAAGCCAGTCGCAATCAGTGGGGCACCGTCATGAGGCGGTCATGCAATGGCTTGGAACCGTTATCTGCCGCTGATGACCGCGCCCAGTCGTCTGGCAATAGTCTTGAATGACATTCAATGACAACAGTGGCGCAGCGTTTCCCACCCCGTCACCATGTCACCACAGCCATGCCCCGCGCGTTAGCGTGGGAACCACCTTGCCTTTCGGATCTTACAAGAGGCTCCCCGCTCACGTTCATTGCCGCATCGGTGATCGGTGTAGCATTCCAGCGAAGTTTCGGGATAGGATTCCAACGAACACGGCGCAATCATTCTCCTTGATGCTTGGCCCGAACAGTGGTACAGTGGTGACCGGCAAACCAAGTTCGTATCCGTGAGGTCTAGGAACATCGAGCCCACATCACCCTCATAGCCGTCTGCAGCCTGCTCTGGGCGCATTCTCAGGCTTAAGACCGCAGCGGAGGTCAATTCAGCATGCAGCATGAAGTAACGAGCTTACTTGTTCCACATCTTCGCGGAGACGTCGCAACAGTCCGGCAACCGAGGACGATGACAAAGGCAAAGCTGAGCGCATGTCGCCCAGTTGTCCCATTTACAGTGCTATGAAGAGAGCTCTGAACTGAAAATGTACAGGGTTGTCGCATCGCTGTAGCTTGCATCAGCTCAATTCCAGAATTCATCCGACTTCAAGACAACAATCGGAGTGGAGGTCTACTTACGTAATAATAACATCCCCCATCTCCCGGAGAGCGCTACAGAAGGCAAGCGCAAAGGGCAACGGTGTGTATGGTGTCTACAAACGAAAAACTGGGCGCAGAATGAGTCTCAGCAAAGCAATGCATACTTTGCGACTGAAGGGCAAGCTGCAATTGCCTTATAACCAATAAAGTGGCGACGAAATATCACCCAGATTAGCTGAAACATAACACTGTTGGTGAAACGGTATCATGCGTCATTGCCATTGACGCGGCAAGGGTTCGACTCCCTTACAGTGTATTTCTTTTTGACTTTTTTACCAGTCAACTTACTGCATATGGCATATGATTATACTTGGAATCCTACAACGCCAACTCAACTGTTCCGTGAGGCCTTGGAAAGATACTGACCGCTCAGAGATCGTCGATCCGACCCAACATCCAGCGCAGCTGTTTGAGCGCCGCGCGGGGCTGATACTGGGGCTGCATGTGTCCAGCCTGGAAACTCTCGACCCACATCAGCCCACGCTCATAGTGCTTTACACCCATGGTGCCCTGGCCGACAGTCGAGGTGATGTTGTACATGGGCGCCACGACGAGGTCGGGCTGCTCGACGATGAAGGGTTCCGTTGGTTTGGTCTGGAAGCCGAGCTGGCCGTTCCACGTCATGTTCTGGATGGCGAGCTGGGTGCCCGCTGTGATGATGACATAGTCCCACTCGGCGTTTGAGACGAGGACGCGGTTAGTATGCTCGATGACCTGTGGGAGGACGTGCTGGATGGGATCGAGGGACATGTCGCCGTTGGACTGGATGCCGCCGTTGCCGATGAACACGGGGTCGTCGGAGCAGGCTGTCCAGTTGAAGTCCGTGGGCGCGTGCATTGCCTCGAGGACGTCCGCGCGCTGGAAGTAGACTTGGGTGCCTTCCGGGACCATGCCAGAGGTCGCCGGCGACGCCATGGGGTCGTAAGGGAATGGGCAGTGGTCTACGATCTCGTACAGGTTGAAGCACGGGTTTACATCTGAGACGGCGTTGAGCGAGTTGTAGAAGATGTCGCACGTGTCGTTGGCGGTGTAGTTGAACGGGATCTGGACGGGCTGGACACCGGCGGCAGGGTAGGTGAGATATTTCTCAATGTACTTGTCGTAGCCGCACTGCTCGTGCATGCCCTTGAGCTTTTCCATGTACGTGTCGTTGAGACCCCAAATGTCCCTGTACTTTTCAATGTGGGGGTAGGCGGGGACCTGCTGATGAATCGTGCTCGTGTCGCCGATACACGGGTCGTAGACCAGTATGCCAGAGAGGTCATAGTGCTCCGTGTCGTTGGCATCAATCATGGCTGCCGAGATGTAGGGCACGTAGCGGCCAGCATACGACTCGCCAGTGACGTAGATCTTGTAGTTTTTGATCCCAAAAGTCGTTTCAAAGTTTTTGAAAAACTTGATAAAGTCCTGCGCAATCTCCTCCTCGGACGTCGCCTTGGGCGTACCGATAGAGAAACCAGTGCCGATGGGCTGCTCGACCCTGTTGTTCAGCTCTAGCCCAAAGCTTCAAGCACTCACCAGAGCATGTTGGTCTCCAGGTCCCAGCTGTAGGGATTCGGGGCAGGCCGATACGTCCCCGGCTGCCACATTACAGGCCCGTTCTCCTGGAACCACCCTTCGAGCGACGAGCACCCGGGCCCACCGTTCATCCAGATCGTCACCTCATCGACCGGCTCGCCGTCACGCGGCTTGAACACCCAGAACAACGCCTCCGACTCGTTCTTGGGATCAATAGGGATGAGACCCGAGTACATCTCGCCGAAATCCCAGTTGACCTCTGGCAGCGAGTTGATGAGGAACTCTACACCACGTCAGCTCATCCCACTGCAGCGTGACTCACTCTCAGTCTTGTCACTGCGGTACCGGTACGTGTCGTTCTCCCACCGCGGTTCCATCTCCTGCATCAGCTCTGGGGCGGGATGGCGAGCCGCCAAGTTCGCCTCGAGCCGCTTGTTGAGGAGCACCCCCGGGTCGCGATCGCGGAACCCGAGGCCGCCGCGGATGGCCGAGGCGGTGGGCAGAAGAGTTATAAGGATTCCCCACATGCTGTGTGCTGTTGGATGGATGGGAAGAAGGTCTAGAGGGTGTGGGTAGGGTGTTGATATACTGATTGCAGACGAGGTGGCGGCGTTTGCCTCAGTATGCGACCATGCGGAGGCGGTGGTATCATGTGGACCCGATGGTAGACTAGGTTGAGACTAGTGCGTTGGTGAGCATGATTCGGATAGAGATGGTGGCGTAGATGCAGTGGTGACGGCAGAAAAACGACCAGGAATAGATGACTACAGCATGGAGTGTTGTGCCTGTGACCACCCTTGAACATTACAATCATAGGGTACTCCCTTGGTTTTAGGCTCGGCTCGGTAGCAATGTCTCCAGCGCAAACGGCTGCTGCACTGCTTGCTCTACATGCTCTGCGTGTTCTGCTTGCACTGCACTGCGACGCTCTCGCCTAGCTCGTAGTCAGGCTACGCAGGTACGCAGATGTACGCTATCGTACATATGTACATGCAGCATGCAGGAGTATGCAAGCCAGGCTCTCCATAAAGAAAGGACATTGTCTACCACTAGCTCGCGGCGCTAAGCGCGCCTGGTTTCCATTCTTGTCCAAGCCCCAAAAGCCCCTCTATGACGCACTCTTGTCCATCTCCGCTTGCATATGCTCCAGGAGGCACCGTGGGACACCGGTGCCAGGCAGGCACTCGCCTATGCAGTGGATGGTGATAACGGCGTCGGCCGCCATGACATTGCGTGCGACACTGCTTGCGACATTTTGTGGTTAGCCCATGTGGTGTGGTTTAAGATAGTGGCCATGTGATCAGTCCGTGTCCCCCATGGGCCCCCATATCAGTGTCCCCATAACACACTTCGAGGTCCGACATGTGGTGACAGTGCTGGCTGGCCGGAACATGACTTGTGCGGGGCTTCGAGCTTGGCCGTGCGGTGCATTGGGATGGAATATCATCTGGCAGTGCGAGCTATGCGAGCGATGCGAGCAGTCGTGAGTGCCTTCTTTCCACCGAAATCAGCCACTGGCCACTAATGCTACTACAGAACGTGCATTGCTTGACGTCATACTATACACCCTCCATACCAACCTCCCTAGGTCGCACCGCCATGCGATTCTCCATCATCGCCCGCGCCGCTGACGACAAACGACCGCCTGCGGGGCCGGTCAGGCAAGAGCGGCGCGTTTTCGGAATCGCGGACCGCGTCACGGTGTCTGCCGGAAATGTATGCCGCCGCTCCCTGATGTGTAAGCATTGAGCTGTGCTCGGTGCTGCCTACGATGACCAGGAACAGGATAACGCCGCCGATAATGAGCACGATCGTCTTGCCGCTCATGTGGAATGGGCGGGGTTCGCCAATCACGCGCTGCGGTGTTAGCTGATGTTAACAGCACGTTGGACTCACGTCCTGCGCGACATGGTAGGTCGCGCCGGTGAAGACGGTGCCGTCGCCGCTGTTGAGGACCACTTTTTGCTGCATACGGGGTCGGATGGGCCCCGCGTAGAGGATACTCTCAGAGGTGACAGTGCTGTTGCTCCTGTGCCGGCGACCCGAGCCGGGGACGGGCGGGAAGACGTCGACGGAATATTGAGTCGCCTTGGAGGACGTCGCGCCGTGCACGGTAATCCACTCGGTGCCGCGGGGTGGGATGAGTGTGATCGTCGAGCCCTTGCGGCCGGTGAGGCCGTAGAGATCTTGGGCATCGGTTCCTGTTATCAGCTTGGTCTACCCGGTGGTCGTGTGACCGGCCCGCCGACCCGGCACGGACATGCATCCACTCCGCGGACGGTGCAAAACGACTCACCATGTCGCGACCTGAGTGTGACGGCGTCCCACTTGCCCTTGATCGTAGCATACGGATCGGCCTCGTGGGCCAGAAGGGCGGGGTGCGGAATGAACATTGGCACCGTCGGGCTGCCGTTGTCAGTGGCCGCCAAGCCGCACCACACTCACACCTCGGTCTCGGTAGTGTAGTCAATCTCCTTGAATGACAGCGTGCCCCGCACAATAGTAATAACCCGGTGGTGCAGCTCCTGCTTCCCCCTCCACTCGCTCCAAATAGGCGCCGCGCGCAACGAGGCCGTATCGGCATTGAACTCGGCAGACGACCCGTCGGTGCTATTGATATGAATCCGCAGGTCGTCAGAGTGCATGCCCCAGACCGAGAACGACGTTCCGAAAATGTCAAACTCAAAACTCGACCCAGCGACACCGTGATGCGCGCCGCCGTCGGGTGCGCCGTCCACCTCCCAGTCGCCAGAATAGTCGATGACCGCGTCCAGGTGGTTCAACTTGCCGGCTAGGTGAGACGGCTGGGGATCGGGCTTGGCGAGCGCAGACTGGGGTGACTGCGGTGTAGCGGTTGCAGCCACTGTGTGTGCCACTGCCGCAAGGGCGATGGCGAGGTGGGTGAGCAGCATGACGGACGGTGAGAGTAATGTGGTGGTGTCAAGATGTGCCGAGTTTGCCCAGCGTATGATGTTACCCGTGACCTCAGTAGCCGCTCTTGCCGTGGCTTTCCTCCGCCGTTCGGCTGCAGCTCTAGTGCAGTTGCACTCGTCCACCTCGAGCAATTTGACAAAGGTTGTCGTCAGTGCATGCACATATCGGTTCTATAAGTAGATAGAAAAAGAGTACATGCATGCATCTACACGAAAGGAGCAAAGGAAGACGCGCCCCCAGCAGCAAAGTGAGAGCAGCGGCGGCGGTTGCCACCCAGTGAGGATAAACTTGCACTACGTCATCGCACAAAGAGTAGCCGTGCCTGTCAGTGCTCAATCGCGATTGCTCAAACTACCATCTGTCGCTTGCTCATCATCCATCACCGCCAGCGCACCGTTGTGCATGACCTCCAGCTCATCCTCTACAGCATGCAAGCTAACCTACATCTTGACATGACTTGTACATTTGGACAGCAAATACTAATCACCCAGGACGGAACGACAGAGCTGCGCCGCTGCCCAATTTGTCTCGCTCGCACCCCCCTCCCCCTGCCGATCCCTCCCCCGCTTGGATCTTCTGCCTTGAGGGGGATACGCACGGGCCACAGCTCAAAACACTAGCTGCAAGCTGTGTGTGTGTGCTTTGGATTTCCTTTTGCCGATAGCCGAATGGGCTCGAGCGCCGTCAATGCCGATCACTGCGCACTGTGCAGGGTGGATCATGGCTGCGCAGTATATGGTTCATGCCTTACTGCAGCGCAGCAGTTCATCAGCTTCTTCACTGTCAGTTAGCTTTTCAAGAAGCTCGAAGGGCGGTAGAATGGCAGTCCCTCCAAACCTGCAACGGACATGGAGAACTGCAGTGGCTAGGACCAACCAGCACTCTACCATGCCAGCACGCGGTGTGCCGATCGTGGTGACAATGGCGATGCAGCGAAGCCAATGGGTTAGGGCCCGGGCCAGAGGGCGCACCGATGCAAGAGGTCGGTGCGCACTAGTCTCATCGGATCAGCAGCGGTCCGTGCCACCTTCTCCTGGCCTCCTGGTCGATCTACCCCCCGTCTCGTCACTGCGCCCTCTTGTGTGTGTTCCAGGTGCGAATTTGTCTTGGAACCTTGGCTACCAGGGATCAGGAGCCGAAAAGACAGGCGCGTGTGGCGTCAATCTGTCACGCTCAGCACTGACCTCTTCTCCCCCAAAGGATGTCTTCCCTCGTCGTCGTCTGCTGATCATCTACTCCTCGCACTATGCGTTGCCGAGATGGACATACTTAAATACTCTTCTCTCGCTCACTCCCACCCTCTCTCACCTCTTTACTCACTCGCGACACCCCCTAACCAACCCTCACACTCCCACACACAACACCATGGGCTTCATCGACTCTGTCACGGACAAGTTTGACCAGATCAAGGTCCACGACAACGACGACAAGGAGAACCGCTCCCAAGACGACACCAACGACGGCGAGGGCTGGTCCAAGGGCCAGAAGATAGGCGCGGCGGTCGGCGGCGCCGCTCTCGCTGCAGCTGCCGTGGGTGGTGGTGTCTACGCGTACAAGAAGCACCAGGAGGGCAAGGAGGGTGACAACGACAACGAGGAGAAGGTCCCCCTCAATGCTGAGCAGGGCAAGCAGGAGGTGTTTGGCACGCAGGACCAGAACCAGAACAACGACGCCGAGAGTGAGTCCTTCTGCTGCCCCCACGTCACAACTCCTCTCCCATCACCATCGCGCGAACCAGCTGACTCTGTAGACGCCAAGGAAGGCTGGTCGAACAAGAAGAAGATTGCTGCTGCCGTCGGCGGTGTCGCGGTCGCCGGCGCCGCTGCTGCCGGTATCGGCGCCTACGTCCACCACGAGCGCAAGGAGGACGCCGAGGAGCGCCGCGAGGAGCAGGAGCAAGAGCGCGAGCAAGAGCGCGAGCGCAACGACAACGAGTCCAAGCGCCACACCACCGACGACGACAAACCCGACACCGACCGGCAGGACGAGCGCGAGCGCCACGGGTCGCGCGGGGGCTCGCGTGAGGACCGCCGTTCGCGCTCGGGCTCGCGCTCGGGCTCGCGTGACCGCCACCAGGGTGAGGGGGAGAAGAGCGAGTATGAAAGGGGTCTCGAGGAGCATGCGCGCCAGCTTGAGGCGCATCAGCGTATGGTTGAGAACTACCAGCGTACTGTTGAAGGGCGCCAGGACTAGGCTGCTCGAGGTGTGAGGTGCCTGTGGGCCATCTGACAGTAGTGAGCGCTGCTCGGCTTGGCGTCGATGGAAAGGGCTCTGGATAGGAAAGGGATGAGTGACGAGACATGCATAGTTGACGAGTCTACTGTCCCGCATGGCCACAGTCGCTGATCAGAGCCCGTAGTTGCTGACAACACATTCACCCTGGGGCAACCGAGTAGCGCCCACAACCACATCATCTACAACGCATAATGGGATGCAAAAAACTCGAGGGACATGCACTGATGGCGCATCCTAGCTAAGCGTGACACTGCATGTTTCTCGCAGTCTACTCGGACGACCAAGCCACCTTGCCGAGCTACCCCTACAACTCATGCCGGCTCCCCACCGTCTGTGCCTCCCCAACATAGAACAAAGATGCATGCTACCCTACCTCTAACCTCCTACCGCTGCTGCAACGCCCTCAACGCCGCAATCTCCCCGACACCCGTCTTGCAGCATCCACCGACAATGACACCATTGACGCACGCCTCCCCAGCCCGCTCTCTCTCGGCCATCTCTTTCGCAAAACCCATAACCCCCTCGGCCCACTCGGCCGGCGCGCCGCTCTTCTCCGTCCACGTTCGGCTTACGACGTCGTAAACCGCCCCGCCGTCGGGGTAGAGCACGAGCGCGGGGCACGGCTGCGGGAACGACGACACAAAGCTCGACAGCTTGATGCCCAGCCCCACAATGTGCGCGGGGTTGGTGCAGTTGACACCCACGCCGTCGGGGCGCACGGCGCGCAGCCCCCCGTCCCTCCTAGGCAGCTCAAACAGCAGCGCGTCAGCGACGTCAGACAGCGGCGTCCCGCGCGCGTCGACCGGGACCTCCCCATAGGCGCCTCCGGGGTAGGCCGAGGTGATCCAGAACGGCACGCGCCACCACGCGCGCTCCCCCTCGGCAGCGGCGCCGTGGATCTCCTCCATGTCGGCGTAGATCTCCGCCATGGCGCGGCGGATCGCGCGGATCTCGCGTAGCAGCGGGATGGTCTCGAACGCGACCCAGCCCAGTGCGCGCCACGTGGTTTCGTCACCTGCAAACACCTGGAGGCGGCGCAGGTGGAAGTCTGCCAGGGCCTTTTCCGACGCCGTGTCGAGACCGTGGCCCGCGTCCGTGTCTGGGTAGGTGTTGACGTTGGGGCCGTCGGCGGTGAATGCCTTGGGGCCGTAGGGGGGTGGGTAGTAGCCGCTGTACTCTTGGCCGGGGGAGAGAGTAGCGCCATACGGACCGAGGGCGAGGGCGACTGCTGCACCAGCCGGGGCAGCGGCTTCTTTGGCAATGGCAACAGCCGAACGGAGGACACCCTCTGCCTCGGCCTGGGTGATGCCGAGCGAGGACATGCACCCCTCGACGGTCATCTGGTACGTTGCGGTCGAGACAATGTCGGCGCCAGCAGAGGCAAAGTCGGCGTGCACCTTCGAGATGACTGCCGGCTCGCGCGCAACAAGCTCGCTGCCCCACATTGCGCCGGATACATTGGCGCCAGAGTCTTCCAGTGTTGTGCCCTGTGGGTTAGCTTGGGTAAAAGAGAAGAGACGTACCATTCCGCCGTCCAGGATGAGGATCTGGCCGGGACGCAGGGCGGGGGGAATTGAGGCTCCCGCTGGAGGCTCGGGGACGTCGTCAATGTTGGCCATGGTGTGGGCCTTTAGAGTCTGCAAATTGTTGAAGAAGAAGAGGATGTAGGGATCGAGTTTCTAACCGGCGTCGAGTCAGGCCGATGGATGCCGAAGTGGAGGCCGCGTCTTTTACGTAAGAGTCACCGTCACGACAAGTTTCAGTCTCCAGCTAGGATGCACTACCAACGCTCAAGCTTGACATTCAATCATGCCTTTAAACGTCTGTCGACGGACTCGCGATTCTACACCGCCAAGCCATGGAGCCGAACGACCCCCGGGCCGTTCCTCTTCTCGGACTCTCATTCCCCTCAAAACACTCCAAACGGAGGCAAGATAGTCCCGGCGACAAATGGTGTGTATCTCGCATTCCTCGAGGTGGTATCATGTGCCTCCGCTGATCTGATGATTTGTGCGTCGACACTGTTCAACATCTTGACATGTTGTGGGAGGTGGAAGAGGACGTACGGGTGGTGCAGTGGTGCAATGTGGCGGCGTTGGGCAGTGGATCGGCGCCACTGGAGGATCGGTTCCTGTCGCTCGGGAGATCCTCGGCGCAACGATATCCATGACATGGGCATTTATCGCTCACTCGCCCTCAGCGGTTGGTGCTGCGTTGGCTGCTGCTTCTTCAGACTTTCCAAGGTAAGACTAAATCTCCCACCGTCTCCTGCTTTGGCGTGCTTCAAAAGTTTGCCGCCTGTCAGGGGGGGCACCATGACTGGAATACGAAGCAAGCGGCTTGGAAAGATGGGACAAGCAGCGAGATCAGCCGGATGCCCTGTCAAGGCAATTTGCAAGAAAAGCTAAACTTTATCGACTCTTTGACATTGGACAAAGACTCATACACCCTTCCGGACCCACAGGGGAGTGCAGTTCCTGATCATGTGGGCAAGGAGTGTCGATCGTCGAGTGTCAGTTGATGTCGCACAGCACAAAGCCATGTACGTTTCCAGCACTCCTCAGTCCTCCAGGACGTTCAATATGTAAGGGCGAGGGGTTGACGACGGGGTGCCCGTTGGGAGAAGTGGGTGTTGCTCAGCCCGTCAGCCCATTCAGAACAGCTTCGTCGTATAATATCGTCTCGGTCCGACAGCTCCGACAACGAGAGTATGACACCTCTACGGTCTCGTGACATCTTGTTGCCATGCCAGCATTTGCATCCTTTCGAAACCATGTTTGTGAATTCTCGTGGTTGTTGAGATTTGAACGTGGCATAAGTGTTATGCCTCGAGTGCGTACGATGTGGTTCTGTAAGGAGAAAGTCAACAACCGTTGCATTGTTTCACTATAAGACCATATTCCAACCCCACAACTCAAACACCAAGCCACTTATGCGCGGTCAAGGTGAGAGACGGCGCCCTTGTCGCTGTCCATAAACTCGGCCTCCTTCTCGCGCATGGCAGGAGTCTCGAGGGCGTGGTTCGCGACGCGGTCCGAAGCCTCCTTTCCGTCGAAAAGACGCGACACCTCCTCGAGCGACAGACGCCTAGTCTCGACCATGAGGAACCAACAAATGGCAACCCAGCAGCAGTCGAGGACGATGAAGACGAGGTAGTACTTCCAGCCAATCCTGTCGAGGCCGATGGGGTTGACGTATTGGTTGAAGCAAATGGCGGCAGTCTGGATAAAGACGTACAGCGACAGAGCCTTGGAACGGATACCGTAAGGCAAGATCTCGGTGGTGTACAGGGCGCCGAGGACGATCCAGCCCATGTTGTAGAACATGAAGAAGAGGTAGACACCGGCGACGAAGACGTAGGACTGGGCAGAGTTGCCGGCGCCCTTGGCAAAGTTTGCCGAAAGGGCAGTCATGACGACGAAGCAGAGAGTGACACCAATAGTGGCAGTGCGCCAGAGGGGGCGGCGACCAGCACGCTCGACAAACTGTGCGGAGATGGCAGAGTTGACGGTGGAGAAAATTGCGAGACCGCCGTTGATGCCCGAAATCTTGCGCACGTCGGTAATGCCGACGAGCTTGAGGATTTGCGGAAGGTAGTAAGAGACGAGCGCATTTCCGTTCATCTGACCAGAGACGGCAATAAAGATAAGGGCAGCGAGACGCTTGCGGTTACCCTTAGTCTGGAAGATGGACTTGAAGGACGAGTACTCCTTGTCAATCTCGAGGCCCTCCTTGATCTCGGCTAGCTCGTAAACAACCAGCGCATCCGAAGTGTCGCCGTTGGCGTGCATCCTGGCGAGCGTGTTGGCAGCCTCGTCGATGCGGCCCTTGGACACGAGGTAACGGGGCGACTCGGGCATCTGGCCGCAGACAATGAAGATGGCAATGACGGCGCCACCAACGCACTGGAGGAGAGTGGGGAGACGCCACGCCCAGTCGTGCTCCCAGGACAGCATGCCGTAGCAGATCCAGGCGGAGAGGAGAGAGCCGAATTGGTAGGCGAAGAACCAGAGGGCGGACGCGCCAGCCCGGAGACGCTGAGGCGTTAGTGCGAGCTCAATGTTGTGCCACCAGCCACGAGTGCCTGGCGGAGGGAGGCAAGGCCACATGATCTGGTTGGTGGCAGGCGGGGACTTACTGGGTGGCAGATCTCCTGCATGAGAGGGGGACCGACAGTGGACTGCATGCCGAGGGCGGCGCCCATGATGGCGCGGCCAGCAAGGAGGCCGGCCTGGTTGTTCGCAAACGTGTTGACCAGGGCCCCGGCAACCGAGATGAGCGACGCAAGGAGCAAGGTGAGGCGGCGTCCGAAGTGGTCGCACATGAACGAGGCAAAGAAGGGAGTCACCAGGGCGGGGAAGTAGAAAATGGCAGCGATCAGGCCAAGACGGTCCGAGGTCGGGTTGTCAAAGTAATCGAGCCAGCGGGGCAGGGCCTGGAGAGCGTTGAGCAGAGTTCCGTCATAACCCCAGGTAAAGGCGTTGAAGTAGAGGACGACCACGCAGAGCATGTTCTTGCGCAGTCCCGGGTCCTTCCACCATTGTGGCGCCGTGTTGTCTGTCGTCAGCAGAGTACGCTAGAGAAAGAACGTACTTGGGATGCTCGAGTACGAGGTTTGAGCTTGTGTCGTCGGCATGTCGAACAAAAGTTGTGGAGAAACCAACACCAAACCCTGGCGTCGATCTTTTTATGTTCTCATCTCTTTCTCTTCCCCTGGTTCACGGTGGTGCTCCGCCGCGGCCATCCGTCGAGAACCGGACCTCGACGGACGATAGGATGTTAGAAGCTCTGTCACTCTCTCCAGCTCTCTCCGAGGAACAGGATAAGATACCGGCCGGCTCGTCGATGTTCTGGACACCCATACCCATGTGCAATATCCCCGCGAGCGAACGGGAATCGCGGCATCACTTGTGTCGTCTGAACGGCAATAGTTGATCACATGGTGGGCCCATGTGTCATGCGCCTGATCCTCGGGCTCGCGGGCTATCGAAGTGGGCTGGTTTGAACGCAACAGAACGGATCTTGGGATATGTGGCGACCCCTTTACGACAGTCAAGGAGCGGTCGCCTCGTGTGTAGCTCGTCCCTGGCATGGCCACAGGGAACTCGACCTGGCCTTGGTGGGGACCTGGGGGTAATGAATGCGGGGCGAGGGAGGGGCACAGGGGCCGGCCACGTCGGAATTGGCGGTTAGCATGTAAAAATGAATGGTTGAGAGCGTTGTTGTGGGCGACGAACAGTTTGTCCGAGGCATCCCCGGCCTCGGCCAAATTGCCGGCCCTTGGCTGCGTTGTTGAGGAGTCGCGGTGGCCCTGCGAGCGTAACTTTGGATCTAATTTGTCTGTGTTCTACTGTCTGGCGTCTCCCGTCTCGCGATCCCATGCATGGACTTGAGCAGAATCGTTCTATTGCAGCTGGGTTGATGACTCGAGGATGTATGATGGGCTGGCGGAAATCCGTCCGATACCCCACATACTCCCTGATTCCTGGATATCGGCAGCGGCTAGCCCGTCGTTCCATGTCGTATGACTCTTGGTTCCCCCGGCAACCCGTGGACGTTGTGCAGGGCATGGGAATACAACAGCAAGCTCCGAGGTAACGGTCCCTACGCGCTCGACGACTCGCTTGAACTGGCAAACTCACGCCTAGCCGAAGAGAACCGGCCATGGCGCGGCAATTCCGAACGCCGTGCTGCTCGCCGTCTCGAGTTCTGTCGTCTAGCTACTATACGCCGTTCGAAGCAGCAAGCAGCACGCACAATGTGGGCAATTCGCTTCTCGGACGCTTGGCTCGGACCAACAGCAATGTCGGACAGTTGCAACCCTCCGCCAAGGACACATGGTCGTCGGCGCCACCGCACAACCTCGTCGCCGGTGCCGGTCCGGCGCAACAGAGGCGAGCACACTTATACCATCGACCCCCACTTGGCGCCGACCACCTCTCACGTATTCGCCCATCGACCGACCCCGCACCGCGACGACGGCACAGAATGGCCGCCCACCTCAGCCTGACCCACCTGCTCTACCAGCAGCAGACTGCGAACCGCAACTTTCAAAAAGAGTACACGCACTCAAAGTCGTTTACACCGTACCCGGTCGTGATTGACCCGCGCATCAAGGCCGACTCGTCCGCCGAGCCCATCACGCCGCTCCTGTACGCGGGCTTTCTCGAGCATCTCGGCAGGTGCATCTATGGCGGAATCGTCGACAACCCCAAGGACCCGTCCCCGGCCAAGCTGCTCGAGAAGCAGCCCGAGGGCGAGGCAGGCTGGAGGACGGATGTCAAGGAGCTGCTCGCTGCCGAGGGCGAGCTGGCTGTGCAGATGATGAGGTGGCCTGGCGGTGAGTCGGCAGTGTCGTCTGTGAGGAGCTTCTGACGGGGCAGGCAACTTTGTGTCAAACTACCACTGGCAGGACGGCATCGGTCCCGTCGCTGAGCGTCCGAAGCGCATCGAGCTGGCGTGGATGAGCACCGAGTCTAACCAGTTTGGCACCGACGAGTTTATCCGCATGTGCCGCGCCTACAAGTGGGAGCCTTACATCTGCTTGAACATGGGCACGGGTACTTATGAGGAGGCGCTGGCGTGGCTCGAGTACTGCAACGGTACCGGGGACACGCACTGGGCCAACTTGAGGAGGAAGAACACGGGAACGGACGAGCCGTATGGTGTCAAGTATTGGGGTCTGGGCAACGAGAGTGAGTACCAGAGCGCTAGGCAGTGGTTGGAGTATCTGGCCGAGTGAGGCTGCAGTGACAACCAGTCCCATCTCTATGACTCATCGCTGACAGCACAGTGTGGGGACCCTGGCAAGTCGGCAACATTGACGCGCGCGAGTACGCGCTCAAGGCCAAGCAGTGGGCCCACGGTCTCAAGCTCGTCGACCCGACCATCAAGCTGATCAGCTGCGGCGAGACTGGCTGGGCCGACTGGGACCGCGAGGTCCTTTCGCACATCGTGCCCTATGTCGACATGCACGCCCTCCACTTTTACACGACGCTCTTCCAGGAGTTCTACACTGCGCCGGGCAATGACTATGAGAAGAACGTCTTTGGTCCCACTGCCCCAGAGATTGGTGTCCAAATCACCAAAAACCTCATCGACCTCGTAAACGTCGACAACTCGCTGCGTGGCGTGCCCGCAAAGCAAGTCACCATTGCGTACGACGAGTGGAACGTGTTTTCCATGCAAAAGGCGTCCATGTTCGAAGGCCACGAGCAGATCTACGACTACACCGACATGCTGGGCACGGTCGCGTGGCTCAACATGCTCGTACGCCAGAGCAAGCACATTGGCCTCGCGTGCATCGCGCAGTCGTGCAACGTTATCGCGCCAATCATCACCAAGCCCGACGGCGTGCTCAAGCAGTGCACCTTCTACCCGCTCAAGCTGTTCAGCACCCTCATGCGCGACGGGCACCTGCTCCAGGTCCCGTCCCTGCCCGACTACTACACTGGCCCGACGTGGCCGACGTTCATCCAGCAGATCGGGGCAAACCCGCGCTACATCGACTTGGTCGCCATGGCCTCGCCAGACGGCACGGGTGCGCGTCTGTCGATTCTGAACCGCCACCCGACACTGGACTGGGACGCGTCCGACATTGCGTTTACGGGCATGGACGTGGCCAAGGTCACCGTCCACGAGATGTACAGCGACGACCTCGTTGCTGTCAACTCGTGGGAGGAGCCTGAAAAGGTCGTCCCAGAGGTCAAGGAGTACTCCGGGGACGAGTGGGCCAAGCGCAAGCACACTGTCAAGAAGCATTCGTGGCAGTTTGTCGTCGTTGAGGGAGAGTAGGTGTTCGCGGCGTAGAGTGTATTTAGAGGGCATGCAGATAGATTAGAGTGAATACTAGTTTGTGTCCACGACATTCGCTAGCTGCACTGGGCATTGTCTTACGCTCTGTGTGTCACTGGGTGGAGCGAGGGCCAATAGGTTGACGACTGTGTGGAAGGTCGACAAGTTCATGGTCTGTGGCCGGGCACTTTCTCTTCACTTGTCTGTATGTGGAATACATACCTGGCCGTCTCCTCTGTTCCACAAGAATCCCCTTGGCTTAACCCTATACAGTATCAATGGATGACCAACCATGTGTCATGAGCTGATTTCGGTAGGGGGGCATAGATTAGACAATAGCTGTAAAGCTTCACCCCAATCCCCAGCAATGGTTGTGTCGTCTCCCACCGTTTGACTTTTGTTGTGGCTGAGAGAAACGCACAAAGCGCCACTGGGACCACCCTTGTCCGTCTCCATCACCTATTGGGTATCACCCGACCTTGCCTATGTAAACACCCATGGAGTGGAGTATGTCTAAAGGTCCTTGGCCAAGCGACATGGGATAAGCCTACATCCTTCTCAGAAACAGCATACGACCCCAGCTTGTATGAGGTTTGGTGGCCAACTGCTTACGTACACATACACAAAACGCAATGTCCAGGTCCAAACGTGCCTAGATGCGGGGCACATACAAGGTTTCGCTTCTTCCCGTCCTCGCGGCACCAGGCCCGAGCGCGCACAGACCCTGAAATGGGACTGTTTCTGGCACGCACTGAGGGATTATTAGACATTGCGCCCTCCTCTGCTCTGGTGCCTTGAGTGCGTTTGCACACAAACGCGCACGGTGCATTCCTCACTGCCTCTCCTGCGCCAAGCTTGTGGCTCAGGGAATGCGTGTCTGATTCAGGGTCCACGCGTGGGTGGCGCAGTGTCGCGTTTGAGACTGACATGGGTTCCAGCTGTTTAAAGTGAGCCTGACACCATCCCAAATATGTCTCACTGTGCCTAGAGTGATGGCATTGATGGCCCGTGTGCCGTCACATCTCTGCACCCTAGACACCAAGGAGGTCTGTGCTCACAGCAAAGTGTGCCTTCCCTCTGTTGCCTCCCCTCCTTCCCTCGTCCCGTCGTCGTCGTTGTCGAGCTGCTCATCATCCTCATCTTTCATCCTTCTCTCTTTCTCTCTCTCCACAACTCTCTTTACCGTTCTCACCGCCCTCGTCGACAATCCCGAACTGGCTTCGGTGTCTCGTCCACCACCTTCATTAGTGACTCTCACACTCGCTGCTCGACGCGCATCCATCCATCCAACACCTCCCTTGTCACCTCTTTCCCCCTTCACATCACACCAACCCTCACCGCTTAACACCAAACAACATGCTCGCAAAGTACCTCGTCGCCGCCGCCGCGCTGGTCGCGCCGGTCGTCCAGGCCCACATGGAGCTCAGCTGGCCCCCTCCCTTGCGCTCCAAGCACAACCAGTTCACCACCGACATTGACTACTCGATGACAACCCCGCTCTCCTCGTCGGGCTCCGACTACCCCTGCAAGGGCTACCAGGCTCTGCTCTCCACCGACCAAGGCAAATCGGTCACTACCTTGAACCCGGGCCAGACCTACCAGTTTACCATTGCCGGCACCGCCACGCACGGCGGCGGCTCGTGCCAGGCTCTTATGTCGTACGACGGCGGCAACACTTTCAAGGTCATGAACTCGATTATGGGTGGATGCCCCACCGCAGGCAGCTACGACTTTACCGTCCCCGGCGACGCCCCCAGTGGACCCGCCGTCTTTGCTTGGACCTGGTTCAACAACCTCGGCAACCGTGAAATGTACATGAACTGCGCTTCGGTCACCGTTGGTGCTTCGGGACAGAGCCGCCGCGGCGTCTCCACCCCTTGGCAGTCGCGTCCGGCCAACTTTATCGCCAACGTCGGAAACGGCTGCACTACCGTTGACTCGCGCGATGTCATTTTCCCCGACCCTGGAGCTGACACTGTCGACTCGACCAACCCGTCTGGTTCGGCTGCCCCCGTCGGCAGCTGTGGCGCGTCTGGCCCCTCGGGTGGCTCGTCGGGTGGCTCTGGCTCTGGCTCTGGCTCTGGCTCTGACTCTGGTGCAGGCTCGGGTAGCGAGGCCGCCTCGTCGTCTGCTGCTCCTGCCGAGTCCTCTGCTGCTGCTCCTTCGGAGGCTGCTCCATCCGACGCATCTGCTCCCTCTAACGGCACCGCCTCCACCGACAGCGCTGCCAGCGAGGCTACTCCTTCTGCCTCGCCCAACATCAAGCCCAGCAATGGCAAGAAGAAGTGCAAGCGCTCCAAGCGCAACGTCCACAACAAGCACGGCAAGCGTCACGCCGCGCACGGCCGCAGCCACCCTGGTCGCGCTGGCCAGTTTGCCAACCACTTCTAAGCCACTCGTCTGCTAGCACAGGCGCAGTGGCGCCGATGGCGCATGAACACGGCAACAACAACATGTGCATTCAACAAGGCAACATGAGCGGATCCCGGAGATTCCACCCTGACAACAACACCATTTTTCTCTTTTCCTTCTCTTCATCCACAACAAAAGCCTGCCAGCCAGGCTTTTGTGCGACACGGTCGGCGTGCCGCTAGCTCTCTCTCACTCTTCATGTACATACCACCATTTTTACGACACCGCAGCCGGCCGAGCTGGCTGCGGCTGGTCCAAACAGCGGCGCAGACTGGGTCTGTGCTGCCGTCGTCGACCTAGCGTTGGCGCGTGGGCCTATGCATTGCTAAGACACTGTACTGCTTCGGGATGCGGGCCAAGGGTGCAGAGACAAGGCGGGAATAGCTGACACATCTCACTGATCACTGATGGCTGGGAACGATAATGCCCATCGTTTCCCTGCTCTATTGTCTAACACAATACCTGCACTACTGCTCCGGCGTACCGACCGTGAATGTGCGCAGCTCAAGACAACCTTGTCGTCCACGTACCCCAGGCGTCACACAGGCCACACCAACGCAGATACCTGGCACAATAACCGCCCAACACAGTCCTCCCGAGTCTCAACCACCCGCAACACCGCAACCCAGCCAACACGGATCGAGATCTGACTCCCGAGGAATGCCCCCCAATCCATACCCGGGCGTCATCATGAACGCGCCCAGCGACGCGCCGGACAGCGACGCGTCCTACCTATGGCTGGCACGTC
This sequence comes from Prillingera fragicola, assembly GCA_002335605.1. Lineage (NCBI taxonomy): Eukaryota > Fungi > Basidiomycota > Tremellomycetes > Trichosporonales > Trichosporonaceae > Prillingera > Prillingera fragicola. The sequence continues at coordinate 1,339,749 of BEDY01000006.1, read as the reverse complement.
AAGGGTTGTGGTGGCGTGCAGCGCCACACTTTGCCTCTTCCCTGTTGGCCATGGGTTATTCTCGGCGATGACTCGGGGTGCTTGCTATTCTCATCTCTGCGCAGCTGCACGCGGTTCGTCGCGCGTCGCTTGCCAACTTGCCGCTGCGGCGTTGCGCAGAAGCCATGTGCAGAAGCCGTGGGTGAGTTGGCGATGGCTGCGGCCATGGCGTCGGTGGGTCGTGCCTGCTGCGGATCACTGGCGCCGCCGATATATTCACAGTCATTTCATTTCATGTCATATATATTACTATTCACAACTTTGGCTGCATCGGCGGACGACAGCTCATGCACAGCCGAGCATGATCCCGCTCGTCACCTGTCCCGCAAGTCAAGCTGCAGCATCTCCAGCGTCCGTCGTCCACCTCTCCCGCTCTACCGGCAACCTAGCGCCCACGCCTCCACCCCCTGAGAGCCTGCTGATCCTCGTCGTCCACGCGCGGGTTGTAAGGCGGCGGCGGGTTCACGGCCGTCGGGCTGGGTTCCGCCGGGCTGGGGGGGGCGGGCACGATGGGCGGGGGCTGGGCGCGGACGGGCGGGGAGGCCACTGGTGGCGGCGAGCGCTGCTGCACCGCGGGGGCGGGTGGGGAGACGACGCGCTGCTGCACCGCGGGAGCCGGTGGGGAGACGACGCGCTGCGCGGCCGCTGGGGCTGGGGCTGGCGCTGCGGCGGCGGCGGTGGTGGAGGTGGTAGTCGCGCCAGCTGTGGGCTTTGCACCCTTGCGCACCTGGGTTGTCAGTGTGGGTGTTTGGGGGAGAGGACGCACGAGGGCATAGTCTAGGATCGTCTGGAGGTCGGTCACGCGCCGCTCCATGGTCGAGACGTTGGCCTTCATGTGGGTGATAACGTGTTTGTTCCACCCGCGGGCGGCAGCAGAGAAGAATGGGCCAGTGGGGATGGGGGGCTTCTTGCCAGCAGGAGGTGGGGTGAGGTCGAGCCACGCGAGGAGGTCCATGTCGGGCACGTCCGAGGTGTCGCGAATGGTCTCGCAAATCCTAATGTGCTCGCGGCACTCGACCGCCCATTGGCGCGCCTCGCGGACCCACACGAGAAGGCGTTCGAGCACGTCGGGCTGGAATGTCAATTGTTGCACTAGGCAAGGAGGAACTTACCTGCTCCCACTTGTCCGGGGTGACAGCCGTGACGGCCATATGGTTGGTACACTTTTGCGCCTGATTGCTGCCTGGGCAGCGTCAGCCATCGCCCCATCACGCCGGCAGCACTCACAGTACTCCATGATGCCGATAAACGCGGCATCGGCACGGCCCGAACGGCGCACAAAGCTCAGCGGGTCCTTGAACTGGTTCCAGAGCGACTTCCACGACGAGTCGTGCTCGGTGATACGAAAGGTGATGAGGGTTCCTTTAAGTCAGCGCTAGGCAGGTAAAGCACACACCATTATTTGTTAGAATACCAGAGCACAGTTGCCACGACGACGCCTGGATCTTGAGTCGCCACGCAGCTGGGTCCTCAGTCGCCAGCGAGCCGGCGGCCATGGGAATGAGGTCGTGGTACCACTCTCGAAAGGCGACGCGGAAAAAGACCTGGTGCTCAAAGAACTCGATGACGGGCCGGCTGGCGTGGTACGACCCTTCGAGAAACTGGACGAGGACGGTCGGGTGAATGCTGAGAATGTTTAGCATCCCCTTGCTGTTTGTACACGCCGCTGCACGCACTAGTACTCGTCTGCCAACACTTTGAGCACGTCCCAGTCAATAGACGACTGCTTAATGTCCACTGCAACGTGTCAGCGACTGCTCCTTACCCCCTCACCAGCAAGCTCAACCTACGCCATTGCGATTCGGTCGGCACGCCAGTCTCGTCGCGCTGCCGATCATCGCCTACGAGGTGCTTCCACGATCGCCCGCTGTACTCTTCAAGATACCAGTCGTTCTGGTTCCAGCGCATGCGCTTTGGAAATGGTCAGCTCACCGCCCCCCGCGCGCTGGTGTCAACATACTTTGATGGTGACAGTCGGCTGCTTGCAGTCGGCCATCATGATGTTGTCGAGCGGGTTCTGAGGGTCGAGACGTGGTTCTTCGCCGACCTGCAGATTCATCTGCGCACCGTTCATCCACTTTGACAGGCCACGAGAGTTGGCCGCCATGGTTGCGAGTGTGTGCCGGGGTGGGAGGGTAGCGGGTCAGGGGTTGGTTGTTTACGTGGTAGCTTGGACGATGCGCAGAGTGTTGACAGCTGCGACTAGATGTAAGGAGACGAGTACGACTGCAGTGTGGTGGCAGTGAGTAGTAGTAGTATGCACGAGTATGCAGTACAGCCCGAGGAGGATGGATGGGTGAATGAGTGGATGCACAAATGTAAACGATGACGGGCATGCTTTCACACGTCTTGCGACCCGGCCAAGGCTCGTCGTCATCCCATCTCACTGCACTTTGCTGGACTGTCACTGCACGCTGGCTGCATATAGTGTCTTTCTCCTCTTCCAAGGATACTGGTACGAACGAGCATGCACAGCACTGCTGCTGTTGAGCTCGTCCATGGCCATGCAGAGAGCACCAGTACCGCAACAGCTGTGCTGTGTACCTGTAGCGGCTCGGCTGCTTCTCGGAACTTGTACCTAGGTATCCCGTCTTCTGCTTCTTAAGAACCGGCCCGTACGGCCACGCATGCCCGCCATCCATGTACAGTTCACTACAAAGCGCGTCCAGCTACGGTGGCAACACACACATCGCTAGCCATTGACCAGACATTGACCTGCTCCCTGCGGTCCGTCTCGTAGCCCCGCCGCCACCTCCAAGCACAAGGTGGGTGGTCACAATGTTCACAGTGCCGCCCCCCATCAGAAGAGCCATCACATCGTGGGACAACGGCCGCGAGACCTGCATTGAGCCTCATGATGAACCACGATTGGATGCCAACAGTGCCGTCGACGCAGCAGTGTCGTTGCCATCTGATCCCCAGCTGGCTGTCACTATCAACGTAAGTTCGGCCACTGTTACGGTCATGCTCACCGTGGACAGACGGTACGATTCAACGTAAGTTCGGCACGTGTTACGGCCATGCTCACCGTGGACAGACGGTACGATTCAATGCAGCCAACGCAGAGTATAGGACATCCACCGCTGCCGGAGGTGACTGGCAGTCCCTTCTGAAGGATGGCCGCACGAGAGACTCTGGCATGTCGCAGTGGAGTATGTGCAAAGGCTTGGACAGTGGCAGACTGGCTAACCTCGTGCAGTTGATATCAAGTCTGAGCAATTGCATTATGACACGCTCAAAGCTCTGGGCCGCGAGTACGAGTGAGCCTGAACAAGCTGCGAGTCTCTACTGACACTCAGTCTGCATCCCGTTGTAATGGCCAACCTGGCCGAAGGTAGCTTCAAACCTGGGTCGCCCATCCTGCTCGTGTGCAAGGACGTGGTGTTTTTCAGGATAACGTTTCGTGATCTTTCTCCATCTGCTCTAGAAGACATTCCAAGGGAGCATGAGCTCAAGGATGAGACGGGGTTTCTAGAGTGGCGTACCAAAGTGACCGCCGAATCACAAGCGGGTTGCTGCGGGTTCTTGACCGGGAACGGTGAGTGCCCACTCGTGTGCTCGCGGTGGATGCTGACGTTGGGCACAGGTACGTTGGTCACGTTGCGTGTCAATCAGCCACAGTCTGTTTTCAACCACATGCGTAACAATCTCAAGAATCCAGAGAGCTATGTCCGACGTTCTGGGCGAGCAGACGTGTTGCTCGTCTACATGCTGAACATTGGTAAGCCTTGCTTCAGTTCAGCCCACTGACAGATCGGTCAGTCGCGGAACAGGGGGCCAAGGTAGGTGGCAAATTGTGGCCACGGACATGCACTTATGCCGTCAGTATACTACCTGCTACGACCTTCCCCCCTTTTGCTTTACTGCCGTGCACCTGCAAGCAGTGAGTACAGCCTACGTGACAGCCTCGAGCTCACATCCATACAGCCCGACATGACTAATCGCATGCTGCACTGGCTTCGATGTGTTCGAGCATGGAAAGCAGACCATCGTGCACACATGGATATGTGTCTCACGATCCGCAACAGCGGTTCAGAGGCTGGTCCCACAATGGCACCATGGCTCGACCTCGTACCGTCGCGTGCCGTCGCCAACAAGGATGCGAAACAGAGCCTAATCTTTTCCGATGTCGCCCAGGGATGGAACGAGTACGTGATCAGTAACATGAAGGTGAGCAAGCACTGCAACAAGCGTCAGCTTACAGCGTTCAGCAATCATTACACGACTTTGAAAGGCAGGAAAAGGATCTAGAGTCAATGCTGCAGGTTGCCCTCGCCCACAAATACAGCACTGTAGCAATACCACCACCACGTCCACCAGCGCAAAGGCCAACAGTGTGAGCCCTCCAACGCACAGTGCCAAGCCCCCGCCGCCGAATGAACCCCCCGCCTACGAGGCCGAAGGATCCTCGTCATTCGGAGGGTCAAAGAAGTCGTTGTGGAAGAGATAGCCTTTATAGCCTCCGGAGAATGAATGCCGATTCCCACCCGGACATGACCGAGGCGTCCACCGGCATATATCAGGCCGGACTGCCCACTCTCTCTCCCCCCGTATCGCCATGTCCTCCTCCTCCTGGGAACAAGTCTCCAAGGCAAAGCAGGCAGCCCGCTCGGCCCTCATCCCGGCCGCCTGGCGCCTGCCTCCCACCTTTGCACCAGGCCCAGACGTGACGCACGTACCAGCGCAATGCGGCATTCTCACCAAAGCCGAGCTGGACGTCACCGAGACCGCGGCGCCGCAGCTCGTAAAGCTCATGCTGGAGCGTGAACTCACCAGCGAGGCGGTCACGGTTGCGTTTTGTAAGCGTGCAGCAGTCGCGCAGCAGGTCGCCAACTGCTTGACGGAGATCTTTTTCGATGCGGCCATTGCACGTGCGCGCGAGATCGATGCCGAGTATGCCGCAACGGGCAAACCTGCTGGGCCGCTGCATGGTTTGCCAGTCTCGTTGAAGGATCAGATGCAAGTCACGGGCTACGACTCGACTATCGGTTTCGTGTCCAACTGCAACTCGCCTGCGGAGACGGAGAGCGACATGACCACCATCATGCGGAACGCTGGCGCAGTGCTGTATTGCAAGACCAACGTGCCTACAGGCATGCTCATGAGCGAGACCTACAACAATGTATGGGGATACACGCCCAACCCACGCAACACTGCTCTTGGCGCTGGTGGGAGCTCGGGTGGCGAAGCAGTCTTGCTCGCCATGCGCGGCTCCCCCCTCGGCGTCGGCTCGGACATTGCCGGCAGCATCCGCATGCCGTGCGTGATCAACGGGCTGTACGGCCTCAAGCCCGCTGCGGGTCGCTTCCCCACGCTGGGCATCAAGGGCGGTACCTCTGGCCAGGAGGCTGTGAGGGGCGTTCTCGGGCCTATGGGGCATGATCTCGAGAGTCTCGAGATGTGGTCCAAGGCCGTGCTCGCAAGTCGGCCCTGGGAGAGGGATGCGTGGTGTTATGAGATTCCGTGGCGCGACAACGTCGAGATTCCCAAAAAGTTGTGCTTTGGTACGTCCCCCTTCCGCGACATTGCTGACGCACAGGCATGGTCTTTGACGACGGCATGGTCAAACCCACCCCGCCCATCCTCCGGGCTCTCCACGAGACCAAGGCGGCACTCGAAGCAGCCGGCCACACCGTGATCCCGTTCACGCCGTACGACGTCCCGGCAGGCCAAAAGATCCAATGGCGCCTCATCCTCGCCGACGGCGGCGCAGGTATGCGCGCAAACGTCAAGAACGGTCCCAACCCGGAACCATGGCCGCAGCAGCTCGACTACTATGAGCGGTACTACAACAAGAATGCTGCGGACCCGCCAAAGGTCTCGAGGTTGTGGGAGCTTACGGCGCAGCGCACGGCATACCTCCATGCGTTCCTGCAGCACATCACGGCTAGCCGCGAGGTGACCGGCACGGGCCGGCCGTTTGACGGCATCATCTCGCCAGTGACTGCCATGCCGGCCGCGGAGAGGTATCAGTTCCGACACGTCATGTACTGCGGAATCTGGAACCTGGTCGACATGACGAGTGTCAGCTTTCCGTGCGGCACCGCTAGGCGCTCGGACGTGGTCACCCAGATGCCAAAGGCGAGAAACGACGATGAAAAGGAAATCTGGGCCCGATGTGAGTGGACACCACAAGAGATGGCGCTGACAATAGACGACCCGGCGGTCATGGACGGCATGCCTATGGGTTTGCAGATCATTACAAGCAGGCACACAGAGGAGAAGGGTCTCAAGCTTGCTAGGATTATTGTGGATGCCCGCCAGGCTGTTGGTGCTGGCCAAGAGGCGCCGAAATCGCGCATGTAGGGTGTGTCCTGTCAGGGTGGGGCGCAGGGAGGCGCAATGTAGATAAGATAACGAGGGAATGGGTATGCAATCACTTGTGTGGATTTCAACACTCCATGCCAACAGCGTTACCATGGGATCACGTCCCTCATTGGGATCAGTGACACTAGCTACATGACGACGTTCGGCCGTCTAAATGCCAAAGTCGCTGACAAGAGTCCAGGCTCGGCTGCCACTCTCGTACATACATCCACGGTACGTCATTTTCACCTCCTCCATGGCTCTCCCGCCCACTCGTTCCCAAGATGTGCCTCTTGCCGGCTCTCGTCTCTCGGCACGCTGCGTCATAGCAGGTAGCATGCATCCGTACAAAGGCTGACCCGTGTTCGAGCAGCTCTTCATCGTACACTACTGTTGTCCACTCATTCAAACTACTCCTACACTATTCCCAACCACAATGTCCCTCCGCCCCGCCCTCCGCATCGTCGCCCGCCAGGTGCCCACCTACCGCACCCTCGCCATCCGCAGCTTTGCCACGACCCGTAAGTCCCACAGTACACGCCCAGGGACTGACCCAGCCAGCGCGCACCCTCAACGCCAACGATGACAAGCGCCAGACCCTCGGCCAGGCTATCCTGAACCTGGCCACGCTCTCGGCCACCCAGCTCAAGGACGCGCTCAAGAACCAGTCGGGTGATATTGGGGAGATTCTTACTCTGTCCAACAAGGAGCAGCTCAAGGAGCTCACGCCCATCTTGGCTGCTTGGGCAAAGACTGGCGGCACCGTTGATGCTACAACTGCCGCCAAGATTGTTGGTGAGTTTGCCAGTCGTGCGCGGGATCGACGCGTCACACTGTCTAGCAGCCCGTGTCTTGCGCTGCTGTGTACATACACTAACGATTACACAGAGAAGTGCTACCGTGCCGGCCAAAAGGATGTCGCCAAGCAGTTTACGTCCAAAGCCAAGGACTACGGTTTCCCTCCCGTCAACACCGACGCGCTCGCGCGCCTCGAGGCCATGGAGGACGCAAAGTACACCTCGGCCTCGTTCGAGTCGCTCTTCACCTAGGCGCTGAAGCTGAAAGGATACTGGGCATGCAGAGAAAGAAGTTGCAATCATGTTGCAGCACGATGCAGCGTACTAACCCAGCCTGCCACTGACAGCTCATGATACAGTATACATTGAACATCAAACGCTACGCCTCTACGCAATAGTAAAACCTGCCGTCGTTCCCTCAAAGGCGTTAATCTTGGCTGTAACAGGGACCTTGCGGTCACCGTAGTACTTGATACGGTACGTTCCAGGCTCGACAGGCGAGCCCGCCTCGTTCGTGTCCCAAGTAATCGTGACCTCGGAGTAGCCAAGAACCAGGTCGGTCCGTTTCCACTCATACTGTATAAACCAGTCGGCATCATTCCGCACCTGCGTCCAGCTCCCATCGCCGTTCTGCTTCTCGACCGCAGCGTAAGTGCCCTCGAGACGCAGGTTGTTGCGCGGGTTGGCGCCCTGGAACTTGACGACGACGGTCGAGCCGCGCGCGACCGTGACGGGGGGCTTGGTGAGCACCGTGCCAAAGGGCTTGCCGATCGGCTGGTTGTCGTACACCACGTCGGTGAGGAAGGACAGGCCCTTGCCGCGATTATCGGGGGCCGGGGGGCCTGGGTCCGGAGACCTCGTCGAGTCGGGGGAGAGGTAGCTGATGTGGCTTGTCGTGAGGTTGATGTATGCGTCGAGGGTGTGCCTGCCGAACAAGGTAGACGCGCCCTCGTACCGCTGGATATCGTACTCTTCGGGCGTGACGCAGTAGTGCGTGTAGGTGTTGGCTGGGCCGCCGATGACAACGATGGGCTCAGTGTCGATGATGGACTTTGCCGCGTTACCGACAGCTTTACGCCAACGACGGCCAGACATGGTCGTGGCCTCGGCGGGGGAGACGATGATGACCAGCTGGCCGACCCGGAGAACCTGGACATCAACAATGTTGGCCGTCCAGGCAAACGGCCAGTCGATCTCGCCCACGTCGAGGAGAATGGGCTTTGCACCCTGGCAGTCCTTTTGCGCTTGGGTCGGTGACTTGATTGCGCCGCTCACAAACTTCCAGAAAGGGTTGGCGTCGGGCGCGCCGGCGTCAGACTGGATAAAGTCGCCCACGCCAGGGCCATCAGTGGTGCCGGCCGCGAACGAGTAGCCGAGGGCTGCGGGGCAGGTCTGCACCTCCGTGCCGTCGGCAAGGGGAAACTTCCAGTAGCGCATGTCATGGAAAAAGTGGAACGACTTGACGGTAGGTCCCACGACTTGAGTGCCAGCATTGTCGAGCGAGCCCATAATGTCCTTGGCAGAAGCGTACTGCCTGCGGCCCATCTCATACGCGCTGCTCAGGCCGTTGTCCTTGACAGTAAACGCCGGACCGCGGCCGCGGCAGTTTGTAATCTTGCCGTCCGCGCAGGTGGACTTGTCGAGCGTGCACTCCTTGTTGGAGCCGTCCTCGCACCACTGCCCGCCGACGTTGGGTGATACATCGCCGACGTTGGCCTGCGAGAAGCCGGCGACAAAGTTGTTGCCCATCTCCCTTTCAAGCAGCCACGCAGCCACGCCCTTGTTGTCACCAGAAACAAGAGTGTTGTTGTTGTACGCGCTCGTACCGTGCACGGCGTACCAGTTGAGAACAGCAAACTGGTTTAGGTTGTCGGCGCGGCGGAAGCGCATGAGCGTCATGAGCGTGTCGGTCGAGGCGCCGTACTGGTTGCGCTCGGCCTCGGGGTTGTTGAGATAGGCCCACAGAGAGCGGTTGATGTTGCCGTCCTTGACGTCGGTCGTGCCAACGTCGAGGTAGCCCTGTGCATGTCAGTCAGAGTACTTTGAAGTATGGAAAGACCAACCTCGGTGAGAGCCTCATGGGCACGCTTGACACTCAGGACGGCCCCATCGACAACGGCCTGGTAGCTTTGCTTGTTGAAGCCGAGGGCGGCGATCTGGGGTAGCACGTAGTTGTTCCAGCCACCCGGACCACTGTGGCTGTGGGTACCCGTGACAGCAACGTTGCTCTGCGTGTAGTGCTCATACCCGGCTCCGAGCTGCTTGAGGCCGTCGAGGATACCGTACCGCAGGGCAGTGTCGCCGGTGCCAATGTCGAGAATGATGTAGAGAATCCTGTCCTCTGGCTTGGTGGTTGAGCCCACAATAAAGGAGCGAGAGTAGATACGTTGCTTGAGACCAGTACCTTTCTGCTCAAGCGACGCATAGCCCATAAAGGGAAGCTCAGTGACGGGACCAGTGATATCGGCCTTGCCTGCACCGAGGAGGTACTTGTCACCCAGCGCCGAGTTGGCAGCTGCAGTCGTGAATGTCGCGAACAGCGCCACCCACGCAAAAGCGAGGACAGTCCATAGTCGCAGTGTCGCCATGTTGGATAAGAAGCAAGATGGGGGAAGAGACTCAAGTGCACGTTTGCTTAAGAACCCCTCGTCAACAGCGGGCCCGATGTTGATACTCTCGGCCAACGATCCCGTGCCAGCATGCGGGGCAAGGGATGCTAATGAAGCAATGAACACTGTGACGCGCTGCGCGCCGTATGCTTAAGGACGTACCTTGTCCCTATGCTGGAGCATGTGGCCCTGCACTGTTCCGCGGGAAACAAGGCGCCCTGCAGCCTGGATACCCAACCAACCTCGTCTAGCTGCCCAAGATCCCAAGAGAACAGCGTGCCCGAATAGAACACTCTACAGCTCACATGATCCAAATGATAAAACTAGCTTCGAACGCGTCCGTCTCGACGCCCTCGGCAGAAACGCACGATGCGTAGGCGACAGAAGTAGAGGTGGTGGAGAATGGTGGCGGGAGTGGCGCGCGTACATTCGACACGCGCCGCGTCCCGTCCACGCGCTGCATGCCGGCACACTACGACTCTAGCGTCTTGGTCAAAAGTGTTCGGCCACCGAGTGATGCTTCTTTGCCGAGTACGTTGTAAACAAATGAGCAGCCCCGCGTGCATGCTCTGGCGCTCTGGGTGCGTCGTGCGACTTGTCGTGCATGCCGATGCTCGACACGATCGGGTCGGCCGGCCAGTGGCGTCGTCAGTCCCACCCGATACGGTGGTACATGTAACCATCGACCTGACGGTGAATAGCGCGCTTTGCAAGTATACGCGTGGGGAAGAGGTATGGGTTCCCCGCGTTCCCCATATCATGTGATGAGCATGTTAATTGACTAGTGATAGGGCAAGGGTGGGTGGTAGCTTCGTTAGAGATCAGATGATGTTGAGCGCTCCGTTCAGTTCTCGGAAATCCCGTGGGGAGCAACACGGCGAAGGTGGTCGCGATAGGTGATATGGAATGTGAACAGCCTTTCTGCCTTGAGATGCGCTCGCCACAGTATGGCCACCATGCGATGGCCTCACATGTGATAGATGATCTGAGAAGCAATCGCGAGATATCCGGGGTCGAGCCAGACATGCCAAAAGGCAAGCCGAGGTGGCGACTCTGCACGATTCGGCCATCAAGGTAAGAAATCAAGCGCGAGTACGCAAGCCCTGGCCTTAGAGTCTATACACAAGCAACTGCATTTCCATTCCTTGCCACAACCCCTTGCGAGACTTGCACACTAGAGCTTAGAGCTTGCTTTTCCTCTCCTCGCCCTCAAACACAATCCGCCTGTCCCAGGCGGTAACGTCGGTCCACACACTGGCCCGCGCACCCTTTGCCGGGCCAAAGCATCCCGCAGCAAAGCGGCGTGCACACTCGATCGCGACGGGGTCATTGTCCCTCTCGGCGTCCGCCACGAGGAGCACGGAACAGACCACGTCGGCAATGTGCTGCACCACACTGCGGCCGCGCGCGAGGACGTCCTCGGGCACGCCGAGCATGCGCGTCCGCGTCGCGTTCCAGCCAATCTTGATCGACTCCTTTTCCTCTTCCAGGGGACCCTTTTTGTTGCGCGTGAGCATGGTGTCGATCCAGGACCCGAGCGCGTTGGAGACCGCTCCGCCGTCGCGGCCCTTGAGGACCTTGACCGTGTCCGTCGCAAGGACATCGGTCGTGCCCTCCCAGATGGCCAGGACGTTGGCGTCACGGAAGATACGGGCCATGTTCATCTCTGGCGACTCGACATTCTCCATGTACCCTACGCCGCCGAGGCCTTCCATGCATTCCTGGGTGGCGTGGATCGTGTTCTTGGCTGTGACGGCCTTTGTGACTGAGGAGAGGACGCGGAGGATGAGGTTGGCCTGCGAGCGTTCGGGAATGACATCGTTGACTGGCGTCTTGGGGTGCTCGACTGCGCCAAGGAGCGAGGCGTTGAACGCCGTGAGCAGCATGTCGGCACGGTGCTGCAGTGTCACGGCCGCGTACGTCTTGGCGAACAGGGGGAGGTCGCGCAGGACGTTATCCGGGGCCTTGCGCGAAGGGAAGGTGCGCACGCGCGAGAAAGCCTTGACGATTGAAAGACCGCGCGAGGTGGCACCAGTCGCAGACACTGCCGTCAGTATTCCACACAACTCGGCGTACTCACTAGCATTGTACAACCGCGTGATGCTCAGCAGCGGAGCAATGTGCCGCACACCCCGTCCCTCCTCTCCAATCAGCCACGCACGCATGCCCTTGATCTCGACCTCGGCAGTCGGCAACGCCTTTGTGCCGAGCTTGTTCTTGAGCCTCTGGATGCGGATACCGTTCATCTCCTCGCGGCCGTCGACATACCTGCGCGTGGGCGCGAAGAATGTAGACAGACCCTTCTCCGTCTTGGCAAGCAGGACGACGCAACCACTGTCGGTCGCGGAGGAAAACCACTTGAATCCGTCAATGTTGTAAGGGCCAAGCGCGCGGCCGTCGGCGTCAACAGCCTTGATGGGATCGGCGAGCGTCGCAACGCTCTCGCTCCCACTGACGTCCGAGCCGCCAGGACGCTCAGTCATCCACTGTCCAGCCGTCCACGCAGTCTTGGGATCCGTGCTCAACAGCCGCTTGAGCGCACCAGCAACGACCAAGCGCTGCTCCTCTCCCTTGTCATTGTTGTGCAGTTCCCGCTTGAGAATCACCACCGCGCCGTCCTGCATCGCACTCGGGCAAGTGACAATGGCACTGGACGAGGCCCAGAGGTTCATCTTGAGGAGCTGTGCCATGCGGGCGTGGGCACCGAGTTTCTCGTCGTACCCGCGTGCAACGATGCCTTCCTGGATACCGATAGCCTGCAGTGCCTTCCATCCTGGTGCGGTAATGAGGGCGTCGCCGAGCTTGCTGCCAAAGGACGTGAACCCACTGCCGGCAATGCGGGGCAGGTCGTGCTCGGCGTTGACGACGTGCTCCAAGACTTCTTTGCTCAGGACGTACTTGCCAAATGCGTCGAGCTCGGGGGAGATCTGCGCAACGATGTCGGCTGGGAGGAAGAGGTTCGCTGCACGCTGGAGGGAGGCATCCTCTGTCCACTGGTTCTGGGGTTGCGGCTGAGGCTGGAAGAAGCCCGTGTACGAGGTGCCGGCTACGAGGGGGGCCATGGTGGGTGAAGATGTGTGAAAGAATGAGTGTGTGAGTGGGTGTTTGCTGTACAAGAAGCAATGGGAGAAAGATGGACACTGAAGTAGACGAGTTCTGCGGCAAGAGTAGTTACCCGAGGTTGGCGCTACAGCGGCGATTCCCACCGCCGTTCCACGCGCCAAGAATGCAGTCGTTGTTCACAACCTTTCAGAGTAGCTCGGACCACGTAACCGTACCCGGTACCCATGCTTTTTGTCTCGTCACATCCTACTGCGTATTGGGTTTGACTGCAAAAGCATGCTGCTGACGAGATGACCACCTCCGGTTAACAGAATCCCAACAGGGGCGGTGATCGCCGCTCAGCCACGTGTTGAGCCCCTACCACGGAGGCATTTTTACCGGGATCAAATGCCATGCATCTGCCACGCTTAGTTACGTACTCAGTCTGTCACGTGTGTTTTCCCGGATGTATTTAGTTGTGGTCTGTGCACGCGATAAGCTTATTAATTAATTATATATTTTCCCATTTTAAACCACGTGTCCTGGGTGCGGGCGTTCAGGCACAACTGCCCCCGTGCGGTGATGATTTTTTCTGGGTGGCATGTGTACGGGCAGTGTGTGCAGTGTGCGATAAGCCCCGTCGATTTCTCCTCCTTCTACTCTCTCTCTCTCCTTTCTCTTCTTTCTTTACACCAAAGTCTCGGCTCTCTCTCTCCCTCTCCACCTCTTCCCCTCCTCGCCTCACGGGTCGCCACCGCGCCCAGCGCCAGCGCACACGGCCTCCTCCTCTCCCAACGCCACCACCACACGCGTTCGCCATGCCACTGTCCATGCCAAAGTTTCCCCGGTCGCGCGCCGAGCTCGCCCTCCCCAAGGAGGACAGCTGCATCGCCCCCGAGAACGTCTGGTCCAACAAGGGTGCGCAACCACAGGGCATCACTGGCAGCGAACACGAATACTGACACCCTGCAGACATGGACCCCTCGCCGCCCGACCACCGCATCTGGACCACCTGGACGTTCTTTGTCTGTGGGTAATGAGTTCATCTCATTCAGAAGCATTGCTGACAGCGTGAAGACTGGACTAGTGATCTGGTCTACCCGGCGTCGTGGGCTACTGTCGCGTCGTTTGTCGCGCTTGGCCTCACGTGGTGGGAGTCGTGTCTTGCAGTGCTTCTCGGCTCCATCTTTGTCGCCATGGTTATCACGGGTGAGTCTTGAATCTGGGCAGTCGGGAGGGGTCCGTGAAGATCCGATAGTGGAGGATGAGCACTGTTGCCGACCCTGCACGAGCACAGTGGAGAAGAGATACGAGGCCGGAGGATATCGTTTGGGCACAAGTTCGAGCCCGGTTCTCACGGCTTTGGCTCGATAAGCCACCAGCGGCCACATCTCCGGCGGATGCCATACCCAAATGCCCACCCCACGCTAGAGCAACTTGCTGACAGTACCAGCCAACGGTATTATCGGAGCAACGACCCACACTCCCTTTGCAGTGACGTCGCGTACGACTTTCGGCTACTGGGGATCAAAGTTTGTCGTTCTGGTAAGTTTCCACCATCCTCTCACTAGGGGTCCCAAGGGGGCCGGTGACGTTCAACATGCAAGTGACAGCAAAGCTAACCATTGTTCTCAGTCGCGCTGCGTCATTGCATGCTTCTGGCTTTCTATCAACTCTTGGTCGTGAGTGTCCTTGACTTTTGGTCGGTACTAGGCACGGTCGTCATACGACCACCGGGATATCATCGGATGCTGGCTATCGGCATCGATGTGGACATCCGCCATGCATCGACCAAACCAATCTCCATGCATCGCGCTAACCCCTCAGTGGCGGCCAGTTTGTTACCCTCATGATCACGGCCATCTGGCCCCAGTACGCTCGGCTGCCCAACGGCGTCCCGATGTCGCAAGGCGCGACGACGAGCGACTTCTTGTCGTTCTTCCTCTTCTGGATCATGCAGCTCCCCTTCATCTTCATCCACCCTTCGAAGCTCAAGTGGGTGTTCAACATCAAGGCGGCTATTGTCCCTATTGTGGCTATCGGCACTCTCATCTGGGCTGTCAAGCTTGCCGGCCCCATGGCAGGCCCCATCCTCCGTTCAGGCCAGAAGACTACACGCGTGGCTCCTGGTGCTGCGCGCTTCATTGCGTTCATGACTTCGGTCACTGCCGTCCAGGGCACCTGGGCCACGCTCTCGCTCAACATTGGTGATTTCTCGCGTTACTGCAAGAACCCCAAGAGCAACTGGATGCAGCTCTTCGCCTTCCCCCTCATCAACACCATTGTGTCCATCTGCGCCGCCATCTCGGCCACTTGCTGCTACGCCGTCTACAACGAGGAGTTGTACCAGCCCTACGACCTTCTCGCCAAGTGGGGTACTTCGCCCGGCGGCCGCGCGGCCATGTTCCTCGGTTCTCTTGCTTGGGCTCTCAGCAACGTCACCACCAACATTACCGCCAACTCCATCTCCGCCGCCAACGACATGTGCTCGCTCGCGCCTAAGTACATTAACATCCAGCGTGGCCAGCTCATCTCGATCACGATTGGTGTCTGGGGATTTGTCCCCTGGAAGGTGCTCAACAGCGCCTCCAACTTTCTCACCTTCATGGCCTCGTACTCGATTGTCCTCGCGCCGATCGCCATGCTTATGGTTGTCGACTTCTACCTCGTCAAGGGCCAAAAGTACAACATTTACGAAATGTACAAGCCAAAGGGAATCTACTACTACTCCAAGGGCTGGAACTGGCGCGCCTACATTGCGCTCGCGTGTGCCATCGCCCCCAACCTCCCCGGCATGGTCGCTGCCATCCAGCCCAGCGTCAACATTGGCAACATCAAGTACGTGTACATGGTCTCCAACCTTATCGCGTATGTCAGTGAGTACTTCCGTGGGCAGCCACAGCTATTCCCTGATTATTTTACTAACGTGTCAGTCGCCATCACGATCTACCTCCTCCTGAACAAGTTCTACCCTGCAACCCAAGCCATCGTCGACGTCGAGATCCACGACGTCCTCCCCGGCGGTGTGGACGGCGGCGTTGACGCCAAGGGTGGCGAGAAGTATCGCGCCGACAGCAGCGACGGCGCAAGCCAGCACGCCGAGGAGGAGCTCGAGCTCGAGCAGGGCTCTGTGCCAGCTGCCAAACTCGGCGCTTAGAAGGTTTAGAGTGCCCTCGCTCCCTCCACAGACGGGGAGACGGCGCACGCGGTGCCCGCGACCGTGCTGACGCTCGAGTACTGGGGATAACTAGCTAGTCTTCCGTAGACTAGAACAAGACACAACTTATAGAATATGCTGCTCTGCGGAGTTGCATTTATTGTGGCTTTCGCGCTGCGTACACTGTCTACAAGTGCGTGCGTGTGTCAGGGTTTCCTGCGTAAATATCCTTAACAGGTCGTAGTGTGTGGGGTGTTGGCGTTCAGTTGATTTGTACTTTGCCATGCATAGGCCGTTTTGTCATCTATGCGTTCAGTCTGTTGTAGCTCGCCTTGGGCATGAAGACTACACTGGGCTTGAGCACCTAAGAGGGGGCTGGCGGATTTTAGAACTGGAGGTTGTATCAGCGAACCTCCCTCCCCACCGTCTACAATCTGCTGCGGCCTTGATCTGTTTCAGATCTCGGGGACTCTCGCATCTCTGAATGCACACGCCTGGCGAAGCCAGCAGACAGAGAGAGCATGAGCATCGGGACGACGGCTGTCCGGCTGAGACGAACATGAGCACAAAGTTCGGCAACCCGGGTCTCGGTATCAGAGATGCCGAGCCAATTCCTGATCACTACACATCAAGTCTGACCGACCACCACAATCTCACGCGACTTTACCATCTCAAGCCTTCCACACCAAGCACAACACAGCAGCTATGCTTCTCCGCAGGTCACTCATATCCATCGCCCGCCCAACCCTCGCAGCAGCGACACCCCGCGCGGCGCTGAGCCAGCGCTTCAACTCGACCACCCGCCCCGCACCCCCCGCCGAAGTCCAGTCATGGATCGACACACTCACGGCCGCGCCGCCAGTGCTGCGACACGACAATCTGCACTTGGAGCGCACGAATCAGCTCCAGACTACCCTCCCGATCCGCCTCGAGGGGAGCAGGTATGCCCTCCCGCTTGTGGGCGAGGGGGAGGCGCTGCCCAAGGCCCATCACTTGCTGTACTTCATGCCTACGCCGAGGCTGGATCAGCTGGGGGAGGACGGGACGTCGACTGTGAGTAGCCTTCTGCGCAGTTGTGGCAGGAGGAGGTGTACTTGCCGAGACTCAATAAGCTAACCCGCGCGCAGGAATACAACGCGCCCGAGCCCTACCTCCGGCGTATGTGGGCTGGCGGCTCGTTTGAGTGGAACCCGGACGTGCAGCTCAAGATTGGCGAGCATGTCACCGAGTCGACGCGTGTGGGCAAGGTGGACTTCAAGTCGGGCATGCTGTTTGTGCAGCAGGAAAAGACCTTCTTCCCGGGAGACAACCCTGAGGGGGACTGGGCTGTCAAGGAGATTAGGAATCATGTGTTTAGGAAGATTGTCACCAACACATCCAAGGCGGCGGCAGCTGGTGAGTCTGAAGAGGTGCTGGGGCTCAGCCTTCCGTGAGGTGATTGAGAGCTGATGCCGCAGCTCCCACCGAGCCAGCCCCCGCAGACGCCATCTGGAGCTACATTCCCTCTGCGCCGCTCCTCTTCCGTTTCTCGGCACTCACCTACAACGCACACCGGATCCACTACGACATTGAGTGGACGCGCGCGGTGGAGGGCCACCCTGACCTTGTGAGTCGGCCGCTGCTGCTGATCTTCAGCCAACTGACAACGACACTCAGGTCGTCCATGGCCCAATGAACGCCTCCCTCCTCGTCGAGCTGGCAGAATCGCTGGCAAAGGAGTCGGGTCGGACGCTGCAAAAGTTTGAATACCGCGCCACGTCGCCCATGTACGTCAACAAGGAGATTACGCTCTATGCCCGCGGTGTCAAGGACGGTGGACAGCTTGTGCAGATGGATGTCATGCAGGGGGGGAAGGTTGGGATGAAGGCTAGTGCTACCCTTGTCTAGTGGGTGGGCGAAAGAGAACATGCATGTTGTGTATTTGAACCAGGGTGGAAATAAGCATGTTCAAAGTGATTGACTGGGCTTTCAGCTTGGTGCACACCCAAAGACCAAGCTGGCGTGCTGTGCTGAGGTATGCAACTATCCACAAACAGAAGGTACTTGAGCTACTAGACAAGGTCGTCTTGCATCAAGGCCGGAACTGAGACGAATGGAAACCTCCAAGGTCATGCTGTGACTGCGTGACATGGACCAGAGAGTGGCATAATTAATTAAAAAAATTACGACAACGCTCAAAATGATTTTACTCCATTCTCTCAATGTCCAGGTCAAGTCGCATGCTAATACGTATACTGTGCGGCAGTTGCTGCGTGAGCTGATACAGTCAACACTGAGCGCGACGCAGCAACTGGCCCTCAAAGCACACTCCGACAATACAACTGACCTCATCGTCCTCTTCGCCTTCACATCAACCACTGTTCTCCTCGATCCGGGAACCCCAAGCCTCCATCGACTCCGTTCCAGTTCGCTACACCAGCGTGCCAAACTGGGAAGAGCTGGCTAAGGAGGTGGAGAGGGACGACCAAGGCGTCATCTGGGTCACTATTCTCATGCCAGCTCTCGTGCGAGGATACAGCTGACGAGAAAAGGCAGGATGGGGCGAGGTTGTGTCTCCCCTCCCCCGTGGTGTAGGCCGGGCACTCGCTGCGGAGCCATGCAGTGCGCTCGGGCCGCCTGAACCACTCATCCGGGGACCAAGACGACCTCTCCCCAAGGGCGCGCCTAAATTTGGTACATGAGGTGCGCCGTTCACTGTCCCACAGGAAGCCCTTGACAGCTTTGGCAGTCTGTGTGTCGCGGGGGCCCGAACCAGGCTCCAGGTAGTTTCCGAGTGGCTGCTTAGTCCGAGGGACTTCTACACCGAAAGGCTCTGGACGTGGGGGGGTGCTCGTGTCCACAATGACCTTCAAAAGTCCCTTGCGGGTGGCGTAGGCTGTGTAGCCCGGCACCTGCTTGGCAAGCCACGCCCAGGGCAATGCTTGCTTACTACGAGGGATGGGGGCCGTGGGTCTCTTTTGTGGAAGAGGCTGACGATAGACTGCGCCAGGTGGCCAAACCTGTCGTGCCACGAGGTGGGAAAAGGAAGCGCCAGTCGCCCCGAGTACCGCTCTGCCCTTGACCCATTTCTCAATGTCTGGTAGTTGTGCGCGCTGATAGTCACATGTGTACACTAAATCACATCTAGCGGCTACAAACCTCCTCCAATGTCACCCTCGTGCCTCACTTCCTCAGAGCACTTCCCTCCTCTCTCGCCTCCACTCTACGTGCTCAGCAGCCCGCCCGGCCCTACTGCAGCATAACCTCATCCCACCCCTCTCCACTCAAGAACGCAAACGGATCATCAGTCCCCACCGCCGCCTCGCCCAGCAAGTCGGCAAGCGCCTGCTGGCTGAGCGGATCGGCAAACAAGGGGTTTGGCGCCCCCACAATGCCTCCAAGGCTGATGGCGCCGCCGCGGCCGCGGTTCGACAGCAGGCCCGAGGCAGAAGAAAAGACCTCTTCTGGGCCCGTGGTCGAGCCTGGAACCCCGCCTGATGCCGGGCCCGAGGGGCCTGCCGAGCCTGCGTTCGAGTCGTTGGGCGAAAAGCTCGGGGGAACGACACGACCCGGTGCGCACGAGGCGGCAAACGAGTCAAAGGGCTCGCCCATTGCGCCGCCCTGTCGCTGCGGACCGGTGGAGAGGCCTAGGGCCGGGTTGGCGCCCATGGGCGCGTGGCGGAGGGAGGATTCGGTAAACCTGTCCATGGAGGAGGGGGCGTGGGGCATGGCTGCTTGCAGTTGGGATGCGATGATTGAGATTCCGCGGCGGATGCCTGGGCCTTGGGCAGAGGCTCGTTCTAGGATTGCGAGGGAGAGGTGAATGCGCTTGAGTGCTTCGTCGCGCATCGTCGCGTCGCCAATGCGCAGGAGGATGACGTCTACACCGGCTGCGACAAAGGTGCAGTACATTATCAAGTAGACCATGTTGACATTTCCAAAAGTCCTGCCCCAGAGGGAGAGGATTTCGTGAATGTCCATTGCGCTGGCGCGGCAGACTTCGAGTGAGGAAGTTGTCACACCCGCGGGCTGGTTACGCAGGAGTGGGCGGTACAGGAGAATGCGCGTGACGTGGTAGAGCAGGTTGAGGACGGTAATGTTGGTTGGCGGGCAGAACTCTGGTAGGTTGGTGGAATCAAGCTTGATGACTGCAGGCAGCTCGTGCCGCCACGCACGCAGGCGCTCGTCGCAGCGTCGAATAAAGGTCGTGCTGCGCGCTTCAGGCCGGTGCGGAGAGTACATGTTGACAAGGATCGAGTCGAGGATGATGTTGAGCTTGGACGAGAAGCGGAGGACAAAGTTTGTCATCGACGTCGTTGGGGGGTAGCGTCTGGCGTTAGCTCAACGCAACGATGTAAACTTACAGAACGAGATCCAAGTTCCCTCCAGTAGGAAAGTACGGCTTCCACTCCCAATCGTCTTCTGCGTCGTTTAGTATGACATCCGGAATCCTCTCGGGCCGACAAGTGAGCGCCGGTTCACGGCCCATTCCAAGCGACAATGTCTTGTCCCAGCAATAAGCGCTCCAGTACAGTCGTACGCGGATGTCGCGAATCTCGGGCTCAATATGCGAGTCTAGACTCGGCTCCTCAATGGCCAGGTGGATACCGAGCTACCTTGTCAGCGCAGCGCGCGATTCTGTACCCACGTCCTGGATCATGCGAATGCCCAAACCAGTAAACAACCAAGCCTGGGTCATTTCGCCAACTGCTACCATTCGCCCGGCCAGAGTCAGGAGCGCCTCTGCACTCATCAGCGCCCAGCCTGTGTTGGGGTTACGCACGTGCCGTGACAATTGTAGTCGGTTTTGCAAGCTCGTCCACAAACATGGCGTAGAAAATGCCCATGTACTGCTTTGACATGTCTGCACGCGCTTGTGCGTCGAGGTTGGGAGAGAAGCGGAGACCAGAAAGGTAGACCGCTAGAAGGAGCAGGTCCGAGAAGTAAGGGCCGTTGATGGCCATGTCACCTGTAGAGTTAGCTTTGCCATGATGCTTTGAACTGTTTGCAGGACGCTATGCATGGGACGGTCCCAGAGCACTCAACCCACTCCCGCGACTGCCCCATGCCGCCAAGGTCAATTGCACTGCCCGTGCTCATCGGCATGATGGACTTGGCGTGCTGCCATGGACAGTGCCAGTGCGCGCCTGGGATTCCCACCCTGTTCCCGACACTAGCCACGCAAACCCCCGAGCTACGCCGCCCACGACGACGACCATCAACCGAGACTCACGCAGAAACAACGTCCTGTTGACAACGGCGTACGTCGGACTCGCCCAGCAGAAATAAGCATCCACCAGCGCCTCGCCCTCCTCTGGCGTCGCATACTTGTGTCGCAGCCGGGTAAGCGACCGGATATCGTGTTCAGTCCAATTACTCGCGTCGATTCGTGGTAGGTGAGAGCCCGTGCTTGGGTTTGTTTGTGGTGAGGGGTCGGTGTACGACTGCGGCGGTTCGTCGTACATGCTCGTTTCGCCATGATATACGTTTTGTTCTTCTCCACCTAGCGCAAAGCGCGGTGGATCCATGTCGCCGTGCGCCCCGCCGGCGTCGCTCGCGCCATCGCTCGCGTCCGTCTTCATATCGTCATCCCCGTCGTGATCCCCTCGGCTTGCGCGCCGGTCGGTACTACCCAGCAGCCGGCGGCCGTGGAGCAGGATTTCGGGCGAGTCAGGCGACAATGGCGGAAGATGCAATGTGGCCTCCAACCGTGCCAATCGGCGCTGCATGGATGCAAACGCTGACGCCGAGACGGTCACAGTCGGGTGTTGCGAAGACTGTCCAACTTCGCGCGACCCAGACCCACTGGGCACGAGTGCGAGTGCACCTGCGCCATCCTCTGCTTTGGGCACCTGCACCCTGCGTTGCCTGACGGGGCGCGAGGGCAGCTCGCAGGGGATGCGAGCTGTGCGGCAGTTCTTGCACGGAGGGTCCTCTATGTCACGGCATCGGATCTTGCGAGCCTTGCATGCCTGTGTGCATCAGTGCAAGTCGGATTGATGTGGGATGACGGATGCCAGAGGACGACGACGTACGAGGCAGGCTTTGGCATATGGCCTTTTCTTGTATGGGTGTTGCTGCTGTCCAGACGTGGAGGCTGTTGGTGATTGAGACATCCCTGTTGTTGGGTATACTGAGCAGCTGCTACGCTGCTACAGGGCCGGGAGGAGGAGGAGGAGGGTGTGGATGGGGATGCCACGAGAGGATTCTAGGGAGAAAGAGAGCAGTAATCTAGCAGCAGACAGCGACAGAGAGAGAGAGAGCAATGTTGCAACGAGGAGCACCATGGGGGAACAGTCTACACCCGGCAAATCCAGAAGCCGAAGGCACACCGAGAATCACGTGGAACGCACGTGAAAATACTCCCGCTCTCACCAAAGACACAACCACGCGGCTTTGATTCCGTTGCTTCTCCGCCGGATCTTACCGGACCGGGCTCGGCATCTACAATTCCGGGTTTCGGATTCTCACTCGCTCTTCATCATCTGTCGATCCGCAATCTCGACCCATTCTCATCGCCGTCTCCGTCTCTGGACTCGCCTTTATCAACACCTAGCAGACACGTCTCTCCCTCCTCATTTTCTCTCTCTGTCGCCCACACAAATCCTAGCAATGCGCCAGGTCACCCACCCCCTCAGGCTCCTCACACGCCTCCACCCCGCGTCATCCCTGACCCATGTCGCAGCAAGGCGCACCTTTGCGACAGCCCGCGGCGGCGCGTCCCTCATGGACACGTCAATTCTAAACGAGTCCCAGCTTGAAGTACGCGAGGCCGTCGCCGAGGTCTGCTCCCAGTTCCCAAACTCGTACTGGCAGGAGCGCGATCAGACTGCCACCGACCCCAAAGACTTTCACAAAGCCATGGCCGACGGTGGCTGGCTTGGTATTGCGCTTCCGGAAAAGTTTGGCGGTAGCGGACTGGGGATTGGGGAGGCTGCCATCATGATGCAGACTATCGCTGAGAGTGGTGCTGGTAAGTCTATCCGGCCATCGCGTGCCCAGCTGCACCCGCCTGGCTTACGCGAGCCACACACCGCAACACACAGCTGACACAAACAGGCATGCAAGGCGCGCAGTCGATCCACGCAAACGTGTACGCAACGCAACCTCTCTCCATCTTTGGCACGACCGAGCAGCGCGGCGACATCATTCCCAAGATTGTCGGCGGCCAGTGGCGTACATGCTTTGGCGTGACCGAGCCGAACGCGGGCCTCAACACGCTCGACTTGTCGACCCAGGCCACGCGCCTCGAGGACGGGAGCTGGAGCATCACGGGCCAAAAGATCTGGATCACCTGCGCACAGGAGGCGAGCGTCATGATGCTCCTCGCCCGCACCGAGCCAGAGGGGACTAAGAAGACGGACGCGCTCTCCTTGTTCGCCATCCCAATGGACAAGAGCGCCAACGGCCTCGAGCTGCAGCGTATCACCAAGATGGGCGGTCGCGGCGTGGACGCCAACCAGGTGTTTTTCGACAACTACATTGTCCCCGCCGACAGTATGCTGGGCGGTGACGCTGGGCGTGGAAAGGGATTCCGCATGGTGCTGCACGGCATGAACGCCGAGCGATGCCTGATCGCCGCCGAGGCGCTGGGACTCGGCTACGCAGCGTTGGGCAAGTCGGCGCAGTATGCCAAGTGAGTCCTCCCCAGCACGCAAGGACAGCGCTGACTCTGCAGGGAGCGCGTAGTGTTCAACCGCCCCATCGGCCAAAACCAAGGCATCGCCCACCCGCTAGCCGACGTCGCAATGAACCTGCACGCAGCAGCGCTGGCGACCTACCACGCCACACGGCTGTACGACGCCAGCCAGACCGACAAGAGCATCAAGCCCGAGGCAGTCGGCGTCGCGGCCAACATGGCAAAGTACTTGGCCGCCGAGGCTGCGTTCACCGCGTGTGAGCGGGCAATCCTCACTCATGGCGGTATGGGGTACGCTGCAGAGTATGATGTGGAGCGATACTTCCGCGAGTGTCTTGTCAACCGCATTGCGCCGGTTAGTAGGGAGATGGTCTTGAACTTTGTTAGTGAGCGTGTGCTGGATTTGCCAAGGAGTTACTAGGGCTTCGGTTGCATTGGTGTAGAGATGTCACACGTCTGGTCATTTCTGGTCGTGGCGTCACCAAGTGAGAGTGCGTCTTGTCATTTTCTGGTTGTCGTCACCAAGTGAGAGTGGTACTGACTGCTGCGGGCTAAGTGCACGCCATGACACTCATGGACGATTCACCGCACCGAAAGCTACTGCCAGCAATAATCCCACGATCCCACAACGAACACCCCTCGAGTCCAATCAAGCACACCCGTCGTTGAGACGGACACCGTAGCTGGTGGCAAGTACCTTGTGCCTCTGGACCTCGAGATCCACCACCCCGAGATGAACTCCTGCCGTCAACATTGGGCAAACTTTGCGCATCGGCAACCCCTCAATCAATGTTGACTTTCCGCTCGAAGCGCAGCAACAAGTAGATGAAGCGTACAGCCGTCCCGTGCGGCCAGTCGGAGGAATGGCGAGGTGCTCGTCCTAGACCGCGTCGACCTGTCAGCCATTGGATATCGCGGAAGATGAACCCGTTTCTCCTTCTTCTCGAGAACGGAACAGCGAGTGCGCAGTTGGTCTTCCCGGTGCTCGGCCGCCGTCATACATCAACAGGTAGCCACACGATGGGCACGGGAAGACCTTCGCCAGTTTTCCACACTTAAATATTGTTTTGTGCTCCACATCTCCTCCCGTGGTCGATCACGGTGTCGTCAGACTCTGCTCCACATGTCCAACCCTCAATCTTGTCCAAGCCTAACCGTCACCACCGCGAAGCACTCACCCAACGGCAAAGAAGTCGTTTAAAACTTGAAACTCGCGGACGACAACGCTCCAGGCACACTCCTGGATTCGTTCAAAGCCCTGCTGAACGACATGCTCGTCGCGTTCTTCTAGGGCCTCGTCTGGTCGGTGGTAACGGCATCCAGGGGTTTGAGGGTGGTCTTACGCGTTTGCGTGTGCGTTTTGCATGGTTGATGGGTTGGTTGTGCTCGAGGACGTTTCGGTTGTGCTTCACGAGTTGGTTATGGGCTGAGTGAGTGGGTGAGGCTATGTGTTGTTTGCTGGTTTGCAGATCTTGGGTACGCTGGATATGTGCTCAGAATATTAGCAAGTGGACGACATGCTGTAGGAAATCGAGGCGGTCGGCATCTCTCGTGGTGACTGCCACTCTTCTGTCCCTTGGAACTGTGCGCAGCTTGAGAACACTTGAAGGTTTAGTACATTACGAATGGATGCATCAGACGTGTTTTGCGTGTTCGCGCAGTCAGGCTTTCCTTTCAGTGTACCAAAGAGATGCAACGATGAGTAGACTTTGTTTATGCTCATGCTAGGACAAAACAATCACATACGATGCCAACTAGCAGCACCGATGCCACCTGGGCGGGCGTCGACCAGCGACTCTATAAACTCGAGAGCTGAGACATCTAGACGGCCTGGAGCTTGCCGACGTTCTCGACGTACTGGCCCTGGTAGTTGGGGGGCGAATCGTACACGCAGGTCAGGTAGACCTTTGCCTTCATGCCCTGGTCGGCGGGGCAGTCGTATGTCCAGCCGCAGCCGAGGGTGGTGGACGCCTTCCAGACCATTGCTGAAAAGTGTCCGACCATGGGCTGAGGAGACTGGTAGTACCAAGCCGAGTTGGGGTCGTTGAAGGGGAAGTCCTTGTACTCGTTGGCCCAGCCGTCGAGCATGTCATTGGGGGTCCACTGCTGGGTAGCGACCGACGACCACGCCTGCGAGAGGTTGTCGGCGCCCATGTGCTCCCACTTGCACTGCTTGGTCCAGTCGTGCGACCTCTTGGCCGAGGTTGGGTTCCAGGTGAGCGGGGGAGCACCGTACTGGGCACGGAACTTGTTGTGGTACTCGAGAATCCACTTGGAAACATCAGAGGTGCCCGCAATGTCCTCGGCCGAGGGGTTCTTGGGGAGGAGGAGGTTGGTCGGGGGCTGGGGGATGGTGGGCGCCGAGGGGGCAGCGCCGTTACCCGCGGGAGGGGCCGCCGACGCCGAGGGGGCGGGGTCCGAGGCAATCAGGACGGGAGGAAGCGACGCCGAGGGAGTGGGGGAAGGCGACGCCGAGGGCGAAGGCTTGGGCTGCTCGACAGAAGGCTTGACCGAAGGCGAGGCAGAGGGCTTGGGCTGCTCGACAGGAGGCTTCACCGAAGGCGAGGCAGAGGGCTTGGGCTGCTCGACAGGAGGCTTCACCGACGGCGAGGCAGAGGGCTTGGGCTGCTCGACAGCAGGGACCTCGGGGGTCTCGGGCTGGCTCTCCTCGTCGTCACCGGGCTGGCCCCACCAAGCGTCATGGCACCGGCGCGAGTCGCCGGTAACCGTCCACTTGTGGGTGCGGTAGTCGTAGCGGTAGGTGCAGTCCGAGGACGACTGGCCGTTGCCGCCATTCTGGCCGTTCTGACCGTTACCGCCGTTCTGACCGTTCTGGCCGTTCTGGCCACGGTTACCCCAGGAGTTGTACGACCACCAGCTGCTGCCTTGGGCCTCAGCCTCTGGGGTGGGGGCGGCAGCAGCGAGGGGAGCGGCGATGGCAACCAGGCCGGCGAGAGCAATGAGCTTGGTCATCCTGGACAAAGCAAAAGTAAACGAGTGTGGGTAGTTGACGATGAGGGGTACGTGAGTTTGCTTGTTAGTACTTATACATTCAGCAGGTATCCTGGTACGGCTGGCGGAACAGGAAGCGAAGATGGATGCCGCGAAAAGTGTCCCGGGGGTGGTATACAGGATGGACGCGATGCTACCAGGGCAACAGGGTCATCGAACACGCACCACGGCGCTGCCAAGCGTTAACTCTAAACAGGATATCGGGTGTGTCTGCAGCTGCAGGGAAGAGACCTTGCAAGTGTTCTGGCCATACATTGAACAAGGGGAGATTGAATTTCTGACGCGCGAGGGCAAGACTGCTGGGATCGAGAAGGACCCCCAAACGCCACCATCACGCAACCTCTCGTAAGCTGGAGTACTCACTCCCGGCGGTCCAGAGTCTTTAGGCTTCGAGTGTCCATGCATAGGGTGTTCTGCGCATTATGACGATGGTTGCGGCAAAGCTACGAGGTCTGCAGAGCTTACGTCCATGATGACCGGTGTTTGTTCAAGATGCACACATCGACGCAGGCAGAGTGCAAGAGGTCAAGAGTAGTGGTGTTTCATCTCGTCGCAGCTTCAGGATCCATCTACTCCAACTGCAGGATCACTCTGCCCAGGACCTGAAACGAGCAGCTGGTTCTGGGCCATGTGCCGGCATAAAGGGTAACATGCTCGAGGGTTGTGACGTCGAGAAGCTCAATGGACAGGTCGATGGACTCGTCCGAGGCGAGGACAGCCTTGGTAGTCTTTGGTAGCTGTCCACGACCGACAACGCTACCATGGCTATCCCCACGGCCGAAAGCAAACTCGTGCTCGAATCCCTGACCGTCCAATGGCTCTTGATAGTTTGCTTTGTTACATGAGACTGTGCTTTGCCCCTGCACATTTGCAGCGTGATATTTGTTTACGCCAGCAACCACGCGCTCCGTCGTTGAGAGGTGTCCTGGTTCTCATAAGCAACAATCCCACGATACCGCCTACGGATCGACGGACTGTTTGTCTATAGCCTTGAACAGATTGACAGCTCGACAGACTCCAAGGCGAATGCATGGCTGCGCACGCCTACCCAGCCTACCATCGTACCGCCCAAGGGCCAAGGTGTCCACAACTGCGCACCAATCTCTCCGGCACAGCGGGTACCTCTTGTACCATTGAAAGGCGCGCCGTCTGAACAAACGGGAGACTACCCGCGCCGCGACACCCACGGTATCATGATGAAACGAGGGTAATACTCACAGTACTTTGGGTCAGGTGCGGCCACGCTGTAGCTATTGTGTCCTATGTAGCATACAAACGACGTCCCACACTGGAGATGAAGACGCGCTGTCGGGCGATGGGCAAACAATGGGCAGAGCTGGGGAACCCGCTGAGCTGTGTTTGGTTCCAGTCTTGAGCCATGTGAACTATCAACTCTAATCATCTATCCGTTCTTCACTCCTTTGACTATACGGCCTGAAGTGCTCTGGAAGCCCCTGCAACCTCCAGTATACCTTGGTCCCAGCTTGTTCTCGGCCAGCAAGCAAAGCTGCCCACAGCGCTGGCTTATGTGAGCACCACAGCTTTGTCCTTACACACTCTGGTCCACACACATATACAACTACAGTGCATACCAACTATTCGCTACAGTCTGCCTATCAAGTCCCAACGGAGTACAGTGCCAACTGCATACAGTAGTAGTGTCAGTTACCAGGCTAAGTGGCATCTCTACCAAGTCGGCTTTAGCAGTGACGAGGAATATGAGACGAGGTACCTGAACCCCAGACGACGGGGACCTCAGTCACCGACTGACTGCACTCCGCCTAGAGGCTACTCGATGCTCACCCAAGCCAGCAAGTGCGTGTAGCGAAACCGGGCCACCTGTAACGCCGTACCTTCTCGCAAAAGCTGGGGATAGAGGCACTGCCATCTCTTGCCTCTTGCCTGCCTCTTGCTGCAGCTCGTTGGCCATGTCAAGACAGCAGCAAGCTGCGGGCAAGACCGCTGACGACGCCGATGACACTGCCAGAGTCGCGTCCGTGACCGCGTTGAGCTTGGTGTCGATGAATGCATTCCTCCTCCTCCTCACTTTACTCTACCCACTCATTTCTGCTCTGCAGTAACGTAAGCCGACGTCGGCAAAGACCCCCACCACCACGCGCCGACGCGCTCCTGCACAATGTCCAACGACACGCAACACCTCGACTGCGTCGTGGCCTTCCCCCGCCCCTCCCTCCTCGCCCTCGGCACACCGGGCCACCTCATGGCCGGCAGCGATGTCCAGCGCACCCACCGTCTCGTGCTCGTGACCGACCGGCAAACCCGAGGAGTGACCACATTCACCCCCGCACTCCGCCCGTACACACCCCCAACACCACCCACGCTCGTGTCCATTCCCAACCCTAATGCCAACCCGGTCCGCGCCTCCCTCAAAGCAGGACAGGGCGAGAACTGGTACTCTCCGCCCAAGCGCGCCGCGCGCGGTTCACTAGCGACCATGCCATCGTCAAGCGAACCCGCACCGCCAATGAGGACCCTCAAGAACAAAGTCGTCCTCCCCGACCGCACCCCGCCACGCTCCTCGACCTACCCCCCACCACTCCTGACGACGGCGCGGTATGTAGACATCTACGCGGCCTCCCCCGGCGCACCGCCCGCGTCACTCTTTGCCGTTCCCCGGACGCTCCGTCTCCTCCCGGGCGCTCACGCAATGGCCGCGCTCGCCGCACTGCCCAAAGCCCCACACACTCTTGTGCTCTGGCGGGCACCTACGCGGGCTCGCAGGCTGGTCGTGCCGATGCGTAACGGGGTGGCGCGGCTTGTTATCTGCCTCCCTAGTGGCGGTGGGGAGGTGCGCGGTGTGGAGGATGTAAAGTGGGAGGGACGCGGGCGGGAGGGTGCCCGTGGTGTACCGGTGATTAGGGAGGGGATGGGAGAAGTGTTGGGCGAGGTGTTGGTCGAGGAGCCTAGCAGTGTTGACGCTGCTGCTGCACTGGCCGAGACACAGGCAAGGCTGACTGGTGGCCTGCAGCGGAGTAACACCTTTGGATCCCTGCAAGCGTGCAATGCCCGTCAGCCAGTGGCAGCGGTCGACCGATCAGGTATCCCCTATGAACGCTCCGACACCCAGCTGAGCGTCCCCTCATCGAGCAGTCATGCCGGCCGGAACGCAGACGGGGCGAACCGCATAAGCCGCTCCTCGAGCGACAGCCACCCCTTCCTCGCTGCGCCGACTCATGGTCCCGTTCTGGCAGCGACAAGTGAAAACATGGTCAACACACCCGCCAGGGCGTCCTCTCTCGCTCTCTCCCAGCAGCTAGGCAAGAAGCTACGCAACGTCCGCGGTCCACCCCCGCCGACCAAGCCTGTCCCCTCGCTGCCCACAGCGGAGGCGCCACGAGTACCGCCACCAGCATACCTCCCCGCGTCGATCGTAGCCTTCCCCAGCGTGGAGCCAATCGACACGCCCTCTGCCGAGCGGCCCATGTCAACAGTGTCCTTCAAGAGTAGTGACTGGACAATGATCACGCCGCCTACACGCGCGGTGGCCCCGCTCACCCCGCCAACGCACAATACTCCCCTCGACACGCCCAGCAGCAGCGGTCACGGCCACAGAACGTGTTGGACGCCCGAGATACCAGTCACGTCGGGCAAGCCCAAGCTCGGCGCGCCGATCGGCCTAGCTACCCCGCCAGCATCCCCGGATGTGGGCACGGTAAAGCTCAACCTCAACAAGCCCACGCCGCCTCGGCCCGTATCCGTGCTGGCGCAGGTTGATATCGTGCTTGACCCACCGGGCGTTCCGCAAAGCCTGAACGAGATCGTCCTGCACCTCCCGCCTATGGGTGCGTTGATCGCGCCGTTTGAGGGAGGCGAGGTCGCGTCTCGCGCGACGACGGGTGTCTTGTCCGCCCTCGCGCGTCTTGTCGCGCCCGTACCGCGCGTCAAGGTCGTCGTGGTGCTGCCTGAAGCCAAGGCGGCGGCTCGGGTGCTCCCGGGGAGTGGAGGCGGCGACACACAATGGGAGGAGAGCCCCACGCGCCAAACACGGAGGAGCACCATGCCCGCCAAGCCCAAGACGAAGCGCAGTCTCGGCAGCGCAACAAAGGTCCTCATGAACCGGCGTCCGTCTACGCCCACGAGCCCGACGCCGCGATCAGACACACTCGGTTCGCCCCTCGCGTCCACTCCAAGCAGTTATCACACTGCGCGCCAATCCCCGGTGTCCCGCAAGGGATCTCCCCTCAGCGGTAGAGCGTGTACATCGCCCGAGGCCGAGGAGGCGCCGGTCCTGAGCGTGCGGGATGAGCTCGTCGGCCTGATCTTGGCCGCGCGTGGGTTGAGCCACGGGTGGCTCGAGCTGGAACAGGTGCGCGCCCAAGTCGCCGTGCTTGAGCAGCACGAGTATCGCGGTACTGTGGAGGAGTGGGAGTTTGGGTTGGAGACTATGCAGAGTTATGCAGAGTAGGATACACCTTTATGTAGATACCCGAGATGAAGTAATGGGCCAGAGGCTCGATGTGACCCCAGAGACATCCTGGAGATACGATGTGTCGATGACCCGCAAGAGTCAATTTTCACTATCGCTATCTTTGGTGCTGCTGGAGTCCACCTGTCTCATGTCTAGTGCAATGGAATGGGTGCGACATCTCTGATGGTCCTCACTTTCGCATAAGTGGAACAATCAGAACAAGATCGCAGCCAAGAAAATACATTTAATTGACAAATTCTAAATCTTCCCCAACGGTAGGGTGACAATGCCAGGATTGGCTGGGCAGGGTGGCCTGTGCTATCATTGCGTCAAACGGAGAGAGACAGTAAGGTGACCAGGGCTCCATTGCGAGATGGAGAAAACATCCAGTGTCTATCAGTCCTAAATCATTTGCCGCCTTATCAGCTCGGGGTCCTAAAAGGCACCCTCCTGCACATTGCGCAGCACGCAACAGACTGTTCTCTTTCAAGCTTAGACCACTGTACATCAGTGGAGCGGTAGTCGCCGACAAGAGCCAATGCCATGGCACCAGTTGACATAGGATATATCCCGGTTATAGACCGGAAGAGGATCGACCGGTCGGGAAATACACGGGGTATCGCCCAAGATGCTCACTCCAGCATCAGACCACCTTCTACTCGAACAAGAGGGGGTTTGTTGCTACGTCTTGGGGTATGGCAGAGGCTCACTGGATGAAGACGCCGCCGTGACTTGTCCTTGCAACGTGGAGCTTGCGGAGGGGGGCATTATGGTATACATCATGAGGCAGCCACCGGGTCGTCTTCTCCACAACTTGTGCGTGTGGCTATGGTTATGCAATTGACGCGGCTATCAATGGCAAGCAGAGGTTTCCAGCTTCCAGACAGGGGGATGCTTGAAAAGTGAAGTGGGTCGCTGTAGGTGCCAGCTGTATTGCATGCTTGGAAACTTGTCGAGTGGAAAGTGGCTGAGTGGAGATGCCTCTTGCAGTTTACGTCAGCAGCGACGATCACACAACTGACACCGGATCGACATGCAGTATACACTTTGGCCAGATTGTACTCTGCGTACGCATCTCTACCTTTTCATGCATCCTATGCAGACGACCGAGCAGCTCACAGACCAGGTCACGACCTCGGTCGACCCAGTAGCAGCGGAGACCACGTGGCGGCACTTCCGGCCCGTCGCCCGCACCATACATAATTCCGGCCACTACCGGCGCCGAGTCCACTGCAGCTACTCAACCCACTTTTGCTCGACCACTTTGCGCACCTCCCAACTACGAGCAAGGGATATCCCACTATCTCACTCTGTAAAAGCTTCGGCCGCAAGATAAGACACCGAGAATACGACTGGAGGAGCCCACCGAATAGTAGCCGACATCCCGCTCGCCCTACACTCAACTCTTGAGGCCCACTTTGTCCACCCCCCCCCTCCACTCACACCTCAATGACAGTCACCATGCCGGTCCCAACAGGCAGCACAAGCGAGCGCAACCAGTTCTATCTCTTTGGCTATCCCATCGCGCACTCGGCCTCTCCAGCCTTCCACAACCAGATCTTTGCCTCGTCTGGTCTCCCAACCCACCTGTATCAGCTGCACGACACGGTTCATCCTGAGAACATCGGCACGGTCATCAAGAGTGACATTCTCGAGATTATCCGCAGCCCCAGCTTTGGCGGCTGCAGCGTCACTATGTAAGCCCACTCTCTTCCACAACCGCTGAGCCAAAGGCCGACCAAGGTCACAATGTGCAAGTACGTCGACCGTCTCGGCCCCGCCGCCAAAGAGATTGGCTCTATCAACACAATATTCCTCGAGCAAACCGCCACCGGCATTCAGTGCGTGGGCGAAAACTTTGACTGGCTCGGCGTGCACAATGCCCTCAAGCTCGCCCTCCCCGCGGCTCAACAGGAGCTGCCCAAACCCTTTGGCGACGCCAAGTGCGCCTTCATCATCGGCGGCGGCGGCACAACACGCGCAGCAGTCTACGCGCTCGCCCAGCTGGGCCTGAGTTCCATCTATCTCGTCAACCGCGACGCCGGCGAGACACAGGACATTATCGCCGCGTTCCCGCAGTACGACCTGCGCGTCCTCGCGAGCACCGACGACTGGACGCCCGACCATGCCGCCACTGTCGCGTGCGGCGTCGGCGCCATCCCCTCCTTTGAGCCCGTGACGCCAGAAGAGACCAATGTCTATGCCATCGCGACGAAAATCTTCGACTCACCCCAGCCAGAGCACGTCGCCCGGCGCCCGTTCTTGGAAATGTGCTACAAACCCCGCAAGACGATCATGTACAACCTTGCGGCCGAGCGGGGGTGGGACGCCATCACGGGCATCGAGGCCATGATCGAGCAAGGGTTTGCGCAGAGCCGGTCGTGGATCGTCGACTCGAAGGTCTCGCGGCCGTTTGCTGCGCGGCCAGAGGATATTAGTGATGCCGCAAAGGCGGACGCGCGCGCGCTGGTTAGGGGTATGGAGGATATCACGGTGCCGAGCGTCAAGGTCCCGGGCCAGTAGGGTCGGGCGATGCATGTTGTATGATTATGTCTTGAGTGAGAACTGGAACGGACTGGACCAGGCTGGAAGCCATGGAGCTGAAGTTAGGGAGAGTCAGTCACGCTGGACCGGGACAGTGATGAACAGAGACACCGTCCAGTCTCTCAAGCGCGATAGAGGCTGCTTCCTGCAGTGCCCGGCACCTGTGCTTCCAGTGTGATTGCAAAGACATACATGCTCTAAGACAACTATATCCAGATCGAACATTCACAACCGAGCGATCAAGGCGCTCTACAACCCCAACGACAACGATGTACAAAGCAAAATATATGAACGAAGCAGAGCCATTCAAGGCTGCTATACAACTCGACAACCTCTGGGCGGTCAACACCCCCTCCTCCTGCCAGGACTACCACCCTCCGCCCACAAACCCAAGTTTCTCCCTCTTTGCCCTCCAAATCTCAGCCTTCTTGGCCTCAGTCTCGAGATGCTGCTGGAGCAACACCGTCTGCCGCGCCCGCCGCTCCATGACGTGGCCGCACTGCTCGCAGTCCGGCTCGTAAACGCCCTTGTCCGCCTGCTCGGCATGCAGGGCATGCGCCTGCGGCTCGGCAGGCAGGGCTGTTGCGCGTTTCGCCGCTGCGCGCGCTGAGCGTTCCGGGTCCGTGTCGCTCGTGCTCCGTGGCGCTGGTGTGGGCGGGGCCATCATGCCTGGAGGCATCGTGTCGTCCTGCGCGCTCGCGGAGCGGAGCATGGGTGTCGCGGGCGTCAACATTGTAGGGACTGTCGTCATCTGTAACGGCGGTGAAGCGAGTGGCGCAGGCGTGGTCGACCCCGCACTGGACGTGCTGCTCGCTTTGCGCGAGTCCTTGCTGCGCGACTTTTGCTTCTCGGCGCTGTATCGGCTCCTCGCGGCTTGCATGCGCTGACACGCCCCGCAGCCCGGGTAGAATTTGCCAAGGTCCGCCTCCCGCGCGTGGTCGGCGTGCACTATGTCTGCAATGGCAATAGCGCCGCGTTCGAGTTTGGGCACGGGGGGCGAGTCCAGCCCGCCCATAACTGGCTTCGGCATGTCGCTTGCGCTTGTAGACTTGGCCCGTTTCTTGGTGCTGAACAAGCCCAGGCGCTTTGTCGCGGGCGCGGGCATCGTGGCGGTGGACGGGGTGAGGGAGCTGAGAGAGTTGATGGAGTGGCGCGTGTCGGTGTGCTCGAGGGGGAAGCCGCCTGAAGGGGCAGACTGGGCCTTCACTGGTGCCGGTACACGCGGTACCGTTGGCGTCGGCACCGACGCCTGGCTATAGGCAGCCGGCGGCATGTCCGTCTTGCGATCCACCGGACTACGCCCATTGCTGCTTCCGGACGAACCTGCACGACGAACGGGCGTGTGCGTCGGCGGCTGAGGGAACCCACTGCTCCAAACAGTGTTGGCGAGGGGCGAAGACCCAATCGTGCCTGTTCCACTTGACGCAGTTGCGCGCCGGTGCTGTGGGCCGTGCGTGTGGGCGGGCGGCATGGCGACGGGGGGAGGGATGGGCATGGCTACTGGCGAGTATGCTAGCTGGGGAGGCGACTCGGACGGCCGACTGTTGTTGGAGAACGAAGATGAGCGAGGAGATGACGACGGGACAGGTGTACGAGGACCAGCTGGCCGAGCCGAGGTGATTGGCCTTGGACCAGTGTGCGTCGTCGACGTACGTGCGAGACTCGCCTGCGTGGGGACTGGGGACTGGACGATTTGGGGGCTTGGTGTGGTGTATGCGCGCGGGCGGTTCTCGTTCTGCGTTGCAGTGTGGTCGTTGGGGAAGGGATCGACGTGCGGCCACTGCTCTGGCGAGTGCGGTGCGGGAAAGGGCTCGCTGCGCTCTTCGCTTGCGTTCTTGATGCGTAGGATGCGCTTCCACTTGGTGGTACTTGGTCCTGGGGCGCCGTGGGACGCTATACTCGTCGAGCGGACTTTGGGACTGGGGTCAAGGACGTTTGGAGCGTCATCCGATTCTTCGTCGTCCGACTCGAAGACGTCGTCAAACTCTGGCTCGGCAGTGAGTGCGCTCGCTGTGATGGATGCAGGTTCTGTAGAAACAGACAATGGGGGAGCGCCATTGCGGGGGTACGTATGTGTACTCGGTAATGTGGAATGCAGCGTGCCGCCCACCGGTCTCCCCGTTTGTGGACTTGTTGTGATAGGTGCAGCCGCAGCCGCTGGAACACCCAGCTGGTCACTCCCGCTTGCCCTGTGCCCTTTGTAATCTCTAGCGAGCGGCGGCACGACGCCACCAGCACCACTGTCGTCGCGGAAAATCTCGTCGTACACGGGTGGCGCAACACTGGGAGGACGCTCAATGAGGCTTGGTTGCGGGGACTCATCGTGGCTGCTGATGTCATTACTGCTGCTGACGCTCGCCCCTCGCCGTTCGGCAATGAGCTGTTGCACAGCAGGGCACGCATCGAGCGAGTGGGCGGTTGTCTCATGGATTGAGCAGTAGTTGGCCCGTGTGCGACCGCTTGGAGCGGTCTGTGGGCTATGATCGTGGCCATCCCACTGCCCTTGCGAGCTCATGGTGGGACACCAGGCGGGGTGGAGGTGAGTTGGGAATGGTCACGGTTGGTGTCGGTGGGCGCTGGATGATGTTGAAGTGTGGATGCAAACAGTGTAGAATGTGGGATGGATGGTGCAGTTGGTGGTTGTCTTGCTGGCAGGCAGTGCGTTCGGGGTCCAGACGAGCCGGCCGAGAGTAGTTGTGATGTTGAGCGTGTCACCAACATCCATCCATCCATTTCTCACGCGACTGCCAATGCACCACCACTCTGACACTGCCTCTCCGCCTGCAACTCGAACCTTACTCCCATCCATGTCCTTGAATCTCGGTCCAACCAGGCCAGCAACCTCCGCTCAACTCGGCGGTGCAACAGCTCCATTGGCTGACTAGCGGTGGCCCAGGCGGAGCGAGGGGTTGCACAGCCGAGCTGGCCGATGACACGCAGCGGTCAACGGCACATCCCCGCAACACGCAACTTTACGGCGCACTCTTACCCGCGTCATGCTTCAGCGCCAGACTTTAAGCTCTCGGATAGGATACGGTTGCACTGTCTGTGACTGGGACTCTTCTTCTGCCATTCTGCCTTGCGCAGCGTGCAGAAGGAGCTGATTCGACAGGAGGAGAAGAGAGGAGGGTGGGTCTCTTGGCATTCCTCGTGCTCTCCCGCCGGCTACTCCAAGAGTCACCCTGCAGCCAGGCACAATCATGCTCTTGAGCACATAAGAGCTGTGTGAACGGGGCATGGTGGTCTCCTCTTGCAGTCTGCATGCTGCATGCATGAGAATGCTGCTAGAATTCAATGATGTTTGCGTGATACAGTGTATACAATGCGCTGATCACTCAGTAGTTAATACAAAAGTGAAACAGTGCCGATCCGCAGATCCCCAGATCGACATACGCCCCAGTGTCAGGTCAGCCACCACTTCCCGGGTTACCCAGCAGCCAGCCCTACCTGCAGCAGTGACACAGAGATCTTACCCCCATCGTTCCCGTTCAATCTTGAAAGATTAAGTACTTGTCCGGACTGCGAGCAGATGTCTGGCAACGAGGCGTGCCACTAGGAGGAATGCCCGTCCTGCTGGTTATTGACGGGCTACTGGGTGGAGGCTGCTGAGAGGCGCCATTCCTCGCTCATATGTCTCAGCGCATGTGCACATCAAGCGGCAAAGGAACGGAACCAGAACGACTCCAGCGCAGTTGGAACGACTCCAGTGCAGCTAGCTAGGAGCGATAAGAAGGAATGTGGCGACGCGGCGGCGCGGGCATGACTAAATGCGGTGCGTTACGATAGAGTGGATCCGAGCCGATGGTGGGTGTCGCCACTGTCTTTCTTGGTCCGGCGCGTGTTTAACTCAGATCTGCTTCGGAGATCAGGGGGCTACGCCGAGTGGTGCACGGCAAGGTGACTGATGTTGTCGGTGTTGTTTTGTCGCCACCCATCTGAGTCGCTGCTACCTTTAGCCAATGTCACACCTCTACCTAATGTCAATCGCCTTCCATTGCCAGTGCTTCCGCTCGTCACTGTCAGTGGTCAGCAGCAATGAATGATCCTGTACATGCAATCTATGTATCGCCTCTAGCCCCTCGACTCCAAACCCAGCCTACTCTCCCCTGGCCTTCCAAATACCGACCTCTCCATCCTCGCCACCGGCGACGAGCAGCTCTCCATCCCAGTCGACAGCCAGCAACCGCTCTCCAAGCGACTTGCCGTTCTTGGTCACCTTCCTGTCGTCCTCCTTGGGCGTGCGCTTGACGCTGAACAGCGCGTTGCGGGGCGAACGGATATCCCAGATCTGCACGACGCCGCCGTACGTTGCCGACGCGAGGGTGAAAGGCGAGTTGGGGTGGCACGCAATGCTGGGCACGGGAGAGCCGACCTGGAGCGTCTGCGCAATGACCGATGCGGCCTCGCGCGTGTCCCACAGCGTAATGGTGCGGTCCATTGAGCCGGCGGCGAGCTGGAACGAATTGTTAAACTGGTCCACATACAGGAGGGCCTTGTCGGACGGTCCTTGCCTGATCGTGGCGTTGATGCCCGTGCTGACGTCGAAACCACGCACGCTGCCGTCCCATCCAGCCGACCAGACCTTGTTGTCGTCCTCCTTGTCCCAGACCACGCCGCCGATACGGCCCTTGTGGCCACGGAAGGTAATGTCGGGAGCGCGACGCCAGCCGAGGCCAGCCTCGCCCGTCGCGTCGCCGTCGGTAAGTCCCTCAATGGGAGTGGGGACGCCGTCCTTGCCCATGACCTTGCGGCGCTTCTTCTGGCCGGGCAGGTAGGACGTAGGGTCAGCGGGGAGCTGGTGGTCCTCTGGCTCCTCGTCGGGGATGATGTAGAGGTTGAGGGCGGCGTCCCACGAAGCCGAGATGAGCTCGCGGCCGGAAGTGGACGCGGTGATGGACGAAATGGGACCGGTGTGGCCCATCAGAGTGTAGACCTCCTTGGCGGTCGAACCCTCGGACGCCGCGACGTCGGGGTCGAGCGAAGGCAGCGAGAAGACGTGGACAGCGCGGTCGACACCGCCGGCAGCAACAAGAATGTCAGAGGTGGCCTCTTTGGGGGAGAGCCAGGCGCCGCAGGTGGCACCGAGCGAGGTGGGGAGGTTGAGGGTGTAGAGAGCCGAGGGGGTGGTGGCGCCCATGGGCAGGACACGGAGGTGGGAGAGGTATGACGAGACGAGGACGTGGCTGCAGCGTTAGCACTAGCTCCAAGCTGCCCGCACGGCACTGTTACGTCTCTGTACTCACCCTGGACGCGCCAGACTCAAACCCGAGATCCAGTCCTCCTGCTCCCACCGTCCAACCTCTGACGGCGGTAGGACACTCTGCATGTACTCGACATTGATGGCCGTCTCCTCGTCGTCGCCGCGGTTCTTCTTCACCCAAGCCTCAAGACTGCCACGCAGCACCTGGCCCTCGACGACAAAGTCGAATGGCACAGGCGCAACACCAGCCTCGGGACCATGGCCGAGGACCTTGTTGATGAGCTCTGAGAGCTGGAAGCGGCGCCAGTCGCCTGGGATAAAGTAGGTCGAGGCTGGGATGGCATAGGTCTCTGCGCGAGTGAAGAGGTTGACGGGAAGCTGGCGTGCTCCTCCTCCTGGCTGCTGTGTAGACGCCATTGTGGGTGGGATGAGCTGGAGAGTATTGTCGAGAGAGTACAAGATGTACCGTCGTTCTGAAATTTCCATGGGCCCCGCGAGAATTACAATTTGATTCCGTCAAAACATCATTTGTAATAGTCACGTGAGGGTGATTAGAAACGGGAGTATATCTTTTCTAATAGCGCTGGATCTGATTAGGAATGACGGCGCACTGTTGTTCTTGCACTCACCCACCTCCCAACCATGCAGCAACTGCCCACAATCCTCCCTCCTCCAGCACTCCCAGACGGTACAGTCCCACAGCGTTCGCAGGAGAAGAATGCGAATCTCGTCAGGTTTCAATCAGAGCTCGAGGTGAGCTAGTCGTCCGTCAACATTGCTCACTCGTCAGTTTGTGCAGTGTCTCGCGAACCCGCTGTATCTCCATGAACTGCATGTGCAAAAGTATCTCCAGGACCCGGCGTTTCTCGAGTACTTGAAATATCTCGACTACTGGCGCAAACCAGAATACGTGCGCTTCATCATGTGAGTGTCGGCGACGCTGCGCGCAGCTGACGACCCAGCTACCCCACCTGCCTCGTCTACCTGACCCTCCTGGCGACGCCGACATTTCGGCAAATGCTAGGCGACATGAACTTTGTCGGCGAGCTGATGCGGATCGGGACACGGCACCACGAGACATGGTGCGTTGACCTGCTCGAGGATAGCAGCTGACAGCAGGCGCGCGGACGACGAGCCCAAGGCCAAGACGGAGGAGGGTGCGGAGGGCAAGCCTGGTGTTCAGGCATAGAGCGATAGATGGCGTGTTGTATGTATTAGTCTGTCAGAGAGCTCACCGATAACCGAAGGCCACAGTTGCACAGAGCTGACTTGAGCTGACCTGCTGACCCACGCTCCGACGCTGCAGCGGCCAATGGTTGTTGATACAGTATTCTAGCTACATCTCTACAACTCTACAACTCTACGACTCTAAGACTCGAGTCCCTCAGTCTCCAATCTCCACTCCCACTCGTCGACACTGAGCCTGTACTCCTTCCTGCTGACAACCCTCACGCCATCCAAAACCCCACCGTCAACAGCCATCTCCCCAAGCCTCGCCCCGACCACAGTAACACACACCCCAGGCCACTCGGCCGCGAGCTCAGCGACAGCAGGCAACACCCCCTCGAACCCGCACCCCCCGCCCCTCCTCGTCACCCGCCTCACCAACCCCCCGACGCCAGCCCCCTCGCGCCGGGCCAAATGCACGACCAACTCGCTAACCGACCCGGGCATCCGCGCACACTCAAACCGCACCCGCCCAACCCCACTCCCAGGCATCAACACGAGCACAGCGCGCCTAACCCCCTCCCGCACCGGCAGCCCGACCACCCCCTCCGCCCGCCGCACAGCAACGACACAGACCGGCGCACTCGGCAGCGCCGCCAGCCCCGCCCCGCCCGCCCCCACGCCGAGGCGCACCGTGTGCGGCCGCGCGAGGAGGGGGAGGCGCGGTGACCCCTCGCAGAAGGAGATATCGACAACGCGCGCGTGTTCCACCAGTGTCCCCGATGCGTGGGGGGT
The DNA here is from genome assembly GCA_002335605.1 of Prillingera fragicola. NCBI lineage: Eukaryota > Fungi > Basidiomycota > Tremellomycetes > Trichosporonales > Trichosporonaceae > Prillingera > Prillingera fragicola. The sequence continues at coordinate 1,299,034 of BEDY01000006.1, read as the reverse complement.
GCTCGGCCTGCGGAGGCTGGTGCGCCGGAGGAGGGTCGTGCGCCGCGACAGGGGGAGGTCGGGGAGGCATGGTTCGAGGGGCGGCCATGCTACGGGACTGTACGGCCGCGGGGAGGTCGGGGTTGGTGGTGCCGAGCTGCCGGGGGAGGTGCAGGGGGAGGTCGAGAGGTCGGGGAGGGCTAGGATGGGGTCGAATTCCGGCTCGGGGTCGATTTCGAACACTTCTGAGCGCCGGACGCGGCGGGGTGGTGGATAGTATTCTTCGAAGGACGGGGTGAGGGCTGTGACGTCGCAAGTGTATGGGTCGGTGACGAGGACGACGTGGTGGGTCTGGCTCGGTGTTGGCGAGGCTACGATGCCGCTGGGGGTGCGCAGGCCGAGGAGGGTTGGGCGCGGGGTGAAGGAGATGGTCGCTGCGAGGACGTGGGGGAACATTTTGGGGTCTATTGAGGCCATCGCGGCGGCGGCGACAAGGTTGGTGGTGACGTCGTGGGGTAGGTAGCCAGCGGCGAGTTCGAGGTGAGCACGAACAACACTGTCGATGCATTAAGTACTTGCTGCATGTTGCTTCTTCATGGCCAGTACAGCAGTGCATAATGCAAGCACGGACGCAGGACCGGATACCAGTGTCCTAGCCAGTGTCCGACAAGCTGTGCGGTGAGCGCCACCGCCAAAGCCTGCCGCACAGCGCCAGCTACACACGCAGTACGCTGCTGTGTTTGGGTACCTGCTACCAAAGTTCGGGTGCTAGAATACCATGGCTGACGACTCACGTAGCGGGAGGCAGGAGCTGTGCGGAGCGAGGGGTGAGATGGATGGCGGCGGAGTTCAAGTCGCCGAGGGAGTGTGACGCCGATAACGCTCAGGTCAACAATGCTCTGTGCTTCATTGTTCTTGCTGCGTTGTGGCCATGCAGTGAGTGGCTGAGATCAGTACCGTGTAGTGCAAGCTGTGAGGTAGTGAGAAGGCTGCACAAGATGCCGGACCGTAGAACATACTCGTCTCGCGATCTACATCTACAGCCCCAAAGTCCGTCGTCCTCTCTTCGCTCACACCAATGACCCCCTCCTCGCCGCTCAAGGAGTCGCGCACGCTCACACGCCTACTGCTCCTTGACAGCCAAAGCCGCATCAGTCTCCAACGCCCAAACCCCCGCCTCGGCAGCAGCCTTATACTCTGCCTTTCCCACCACGACGACACTCCCCTTCCCCCCCGCCGCGCGCATGAGCTCGGCAAGCTCCTGCCGCATAAGCGCAATCTTGCCCGCGGCGTCCTTCTCCTCCGCCCTCCCGACGACCGTAAGCCTGAGCTGGGGGTAGTGCGCCGCAAACGCCGCGAGGGCAGGCAGTGCGGACGCTGCAGCAGTCTTTTTAGTGAACAGCTTGGGTTTCCGCTTGGCACCGAGATGCACCACAACCTCGGCGAGGCTCTTTGGCGCCGCGGGCGGGTCGAGGTCGAGGCTCGTGACGACGCCGCCTTCCTCTGCGTCAAAGCAGAGGACAGCACGGACGACGCCGTCGCGGATGGGCACGCGGACGTTGCCGGCCGGTTCGCGGAAGAGGACGAGGGTGTGCGGCGCTGCGGGGAAGGCGTGGAGGGCCGCGCCGGCTGCGCCGCGGAGGAGGCGGAGGGTGTGTGGGCGCGCGAGGAGGGGCGCGTGCGTCTGGCCTGTTGCGCGGAGGACGTCGATGGAGGCCGCTACGGGGACGAGGTCCGGGTCTGTCGCGGCTGGGGAGGGGGTGGAGGCGCCTTTGAGAATGGACGAGCTGGTGGCTGTGCTCGAGGAGGGGACGTAGGGCGTGAAGACTGGGGCGAGGGGGAGGACGCTGTCGGTGCTTGGGTCGCGGGCTAGGACGGCGTGGTGCGTGTTGCCTGGTGTCGTGCCGCCGACGACGAGCCGTGTGCGTCCTGGGGAAATGTCGCTGGGAATCTCCATGGCGAGCAGAGACGGCTGTGGGTGGAAGGAGACGACGAGCTCGAGCAGGTCGGGGAACATGACAAAGTCGATGGCGGACGTCTTGTTGACGCCCTTTGTGCGTGAGGTCTTGCGCATGATGGCGAGGTGAGTGAGTGTGCTGTGGTGAGTGGTGAGTGCGATGGAGAGAGTGAGCAAGTAGTGGATGATGGTGGACGAGTGGCAACGCTGTGCAGGCCAGGGATCGAGACATGCCTTGCCTAGGCCTGTGCATACACGCTGCGTGCTGCGTCCTACACATGCATGCGAGCCTATTCCTGCGTTGTGCGCAGGAAGCAGCATGCAAGAGCGAAGGGGCAGGGCACAACCGCGGACAGATAGGACGAAGGGACAATGGTCTCGAGACGCGCCAGATCTTGGGTTCCAACGGGCTTCTTGCTTGGGCACAGGCTGCACAGGCTACGCGTTTGTGAGTGTCCCTGTTCCCCTACGCGTCGCTGCTTCTGCTTCTGCTGCTGCCTGGACGCGCGGAGACATTGCTGTGCTTCTTGTTGCAAGAGGAGACTTTGCACCGGAGAGTAAAGGGAGCAGTGGCGGTGTCTCTCTCCCTGGCAGCGGGGCTGTGGCTGCGGATCGCGACGCGACGACGCGACAGTGATAACAATGCATACGGCCTCTGGAGCTCTGGACGTGCAAGCAGGGCATGCATATCTGTGTAATGTTCGGGGTTTGCTCCTCGTCATCATCGAGTGGGAGCTCGACGGTCGCCCTCGGCTTCCCATAGGAATCGTGGCTGGGGAACATTGCTTCGGTGCGCACATCTCTCTCACGCGATCTCACGCTCCCTTCTTCTTCTCACTACCGGCATCATAACCGGAGCTTACAGGCGGCACCTGTATTGTTCTCTGCATAGAGATCTGCCGGCTGGTCCTCGCTGCCGCTACTGCAGAACCGCTGCTCTTCTGCACACCAGCCATGATCGTCACAGCTCCATCGCAACTCTGCTGCAGGAAAATCTCCTGTTGACGTCGAGCACGCTGCAACACGCGCCGACCACGCGACGTCCACACCTCCGCCGCATTTAACAGCATGACGCAGCGTGCCTCGACGTCGCCGAGTCGGCGTGGCGCCGACCAACGCCGAGTCAACAAGATCTCTCTTCCTGCTCCCTCTCTCACTGCTCACTGCTCTCGGCAGCTCGGCGGTGCTAGGCTGGTCTCGGAGGCTACCCTGATCGTCGCTCCTGCATCTCCCTCATCCTCGTCGTGCAATGCAGCTGCTGACAGCACAAGTAATGAGCAACGAGCAGCGGCGTGCCTAGCGCGGCCGAGACCACCACTCTCCACCACTGCTGGGTATAAGGCACGCGGCATTCTTGCCTATCTGCAGAGCGCTTACAGCTGCGAGCAGTGGGTATGGGACATGGTACAGGGGGAGATGAGCGCCAGATACGCTTGAGAGTCAAGAACGCTTGTGCCGTGTCCTGTCGACGAGGCTGACAGCGAGCACACGACAAGTGACGTCTTGTAGCAGACTCGACTTTTTACCCGGTTTTGCCGGCCTTTCGCCGGGCATCCATCTCTGCCCTCGACCAACACATGGCGAGCGACAGCGCCTGAAGGGATGATTGGCTCTGTGCTGTCGAACGCTGTGGATTGGCCGACCCCGGTGTCTCCAGGGTGTAGTCTGCGGGGGCTGCGAGTGTGGGGGAGGTATGGGTGGTCATTGCCGCCGGGCGGACTGGGGTGGTGTGGCTGTCTGTGGTTGGGTGACGCGTGGAGGGTTAGTGGTGTGCTTGCAGGAGGGCACGACGAGGACGAGGAGGTGTGTAGTTGTGCTGTGTTGCTGCTGTTGGACAGAGAACAAGAGAGAAGGGAACAAGTGTCGAGTCGGCAAGTCATGAACAGGATGGATGTAGCATGATGACGTTTGACGCGTGGCAGCCATGGCTGGGAGGGAGATGGTTGTCGATAGCTTGCTCACTGTGGCATACAACGAGCTACTATGCATACATCGTGCTCTACAGTACAACTCCTACTGCTCTACCTATCTGAGCATGCATGTACGCTACTGCATGAGCAGTTGTCGCTGTTGCTCGAGCCATGACGGAACAACTGCCCACTGTAGGGTGGGTCATGTGAGCGGCAGTAAAACCTTCATCCGACCATCATCATCATCATCCTCATCTCATCGTCCATCGTCCATCCAACCTCCCCCAACTCTCTCTCCCCTACACCACAACAACACCAACACCCACAGCACAGGCACGAGCAACAGAGCATCCAGCTCTCGCTCGCAGGCCCCCCTCCCTTCTCCCCTCCCCGTGGCCCAATGTCAGCGTCGTCGGCCACAACCCTCACCTCCCCGCACAACGGCCTCTCAACGACAACCACCATGGCCTCTGCCTCCTCCGACGCGCCACCAGCACCAGCCGCAGCCCCAGCTCCACGCAGGACACACTCGCGCATCTCCACCCACAGCGCCCACGCCCATGGACACGGACACGGCCACGCCCACGGCCACGGCCACACGGCGCACCACGGCACAACCCGCCGGACGAGCGGGCACACGCACACGCACGGCGCGCACACTGCGCATGCGTCGTCTCGCTCCAACCGCCGGGGCAGCGACGGGGAGGGCGGGCGGCGCGCCGTCGCTGCCGGGCTCGCTATGCATGTTCTCGACGCTGCCGCGCGGCCAGCGGTGGTTGCGGCCGCGCCGGGCAAGGCGAAGCGCAAGACGAGCGACCCATATGCTGGCGCCGTGCCGGCTGCGCCCGTCGCGCGGCCGGGGGCGACCAAGGCGAATCGCAGCGATACGGCCCTGCCGCGCTTGAGCCGGACGCCAAGCGTGGCGTCCAACATGAGCCGGCAGAGTAGTGAAAGCGGGCGGACGACGAGTGGGCCTGGTCGGAAGCGGGCGCCGTCGGTGAGGGAGCGTGAGCGCGGGAAGAGCGCCGACAGGGGGAAGAGCAGGGAGAGGCCGAGGGAGCGCGCGGTGAGTCGCAGCCGGGACCGGAGGACGAGCAAGGAGGAGAGGAGGGCTAGTCGGGAGGTCGACAGGAGGACGAGTAAAGACAAAGAGGCAGAGAGGCGGATCTCGCGCGACAAGGAAGCCGACCGCAGGGTGTCGCGCGATCGAGACGTCGAGGTCCAGGTCCTTGCTGGCGATGACGAGGATCAGGAGGACGAGGACTGGGAGAGTGGAGAGGGAACGCCGGCGGATATGTCCCGCCGCGAGAGCGTGCGTGAGCCGTCGCAGCTTGGTCAAGTTGTCGCGGCTGGCGACTCGGCGATCAAGGGTGCTATCGTCGAGTCACCGCTCGAGCTGCGTCCCACCTCCCCCGGCCACGAGCCGCCAGCGACTCAGCGCACGACGGGATTCCCAGACACGCCGACAAGGCTGGGGCTCGAGACGGACAGTCGCGACTCGTCCCGCCCGCCATCGAGACCCCAGTCGGTGCTCAGCTCGAGCCGCCCCGTATCGCTCCGTGGCAACTCGTCTGTTGCAATCGACAAGCTCCCAGCTAGCTCTACGCCAGGCGACGGTGCAAAGTCGGGCGACGACGCCTCGTTCCCCTTCCCAGCCATGACGTCGTCGCCGAAACGCACAGCGAGCAACCTCGCATTTGTCTCGTCAGCAAACGACTCGGGCGAGTCGTCCACCCCGTCGTCGGACACTGCAGCGAGCGGCACTGGTGCAACAGGCACGCGCCAGCCGTCGCTGCCAAACTCGACACACGCCCGCGCCGCCGCCAAGTCACGCGTCGATGCCCAGCCGATCGCTCTCCGCCGCCCACCCTCGCACGCCTCGCTGCGCAGCATCCAGTCCCTCCGCGCACCGCCCCACCCGCTCAACTCGCCAACAGGTGGCCGCTCCGGCCTCGCTGCCATGGACTCGCCGCGCCAGAAACGCGTAGCCAGCCTGCACTACCCGCCCGCCGCCCCGGCCGTCGTCTATCGCGAGACCGTCGAGGGCCAAGGATGGGACGAGGTTGGCACGTCCCCGACGGGTGCGCCGGCGCCGCCTCCCGTGCGTCAGCCGGCGCAGGAGCAGCTCCAGCGCCCGCGTCCCGAGCGAGTTGGCTCGTTCTCGAGCGTCAGGAGCTTCAAAGACCGGCTCGTTGGCAGCGGCGCCCCCGCCCCGCCTTCACCCGCGCGCACGATCTCCTCCTCGCAGCCCTCGCACCACCGCGGCCCCCAGCCCCGTCGCCTGACCGCCATGCAGCAGGCGTCCGCCGTCTCGAGGCTCAACACCACCTCGGACCCGGTAGCGTACCACCAGTCCCTCGGCTTCTCCCCCGCGACAGCCGAGACAGCGCACCTGCTCTCCCGCTTCCTGCCCGTCAAAACACCTCGTCGACCCACCTGGGCCATCTCTGCGCGCGACGCCATCTCCGGCGACGCCGAGGGGCGCGTAGGCCTCACTGACGGGCAGTACCGAGACGCCCACGAGGCGCTCGTCGAGACCCTCCGCGGGCTTGCGCAGTCGGGCGGCCAGGGGCGCGTGCGCGGCGTGCCGAGGAGCTACACCCAGACCCTCCTTGGTGGGCCCGGGGAGGAGGGGGTTGTCAAGGAGGTGCCGAGGAAGGGGCAGGGGGAGACGCCGTTTGTGCTGGCTGCTGGTAGGTGTTTGGCGCAGAGGCCGAGGGGGTTGTACTAGGCGAGCTGGGGCCCGAGCTCGGAAGGGCCGGTGGGGCCTGAGAGGCGGGAGGTTGTGACGATTGAAGAGCAGAGTTGTGAGAGACCGAAGGCGGGAGGGAGTAACGAACCGCATAAACACCATAGCATGCCATGCTCGTCTGAGCAGGGTTTTTCTTTTATTTCTGGACCAGTTGACACACGTGGAGGTGCAGAGGAGGGGATGTAGGACTAGGGGGTATGCACGCCTCGACACTAAGTGCAAGCAGCAGCAGCTTCAGAGCATGTCGATGGATGATGATGGGAGAGTAGGTGCCACTGAAATTTGATCCCGTCGCCGCTCTTTTCACCCTCAACTACTCCATCTCGACATCGCCATCCACCATCCATCATCCCACTGCACAGATCAACAAAATGGCATTCTCAGACGAGACAAAGGACCGCGTCAACGCTGCTATCGGGTAAGTCACCTACGCACCCGCTAGTTGGGAGGGGTACTGACTTTTTCGCAGCATTGCCAAGGTTAGTGCTTTTGTGTTCTTTTGCCGCTCGATTTGTGGAGTATGCGCCGTCCGGGTCCCTGCCTGGTTTGTGTGCGGATGGAGGGATGGCGGGGCAAACTTGGGTCGAGAAGTGGCTGGCGTTGACGCCGCGGTGTGGTCTATGACTGCGCTTGGGCGTCGTTCCGTCTCGACTTTGCTGTCCGCGCGGTCTTGCGGTCGACACGGGCTGCGGGGGACTCTAGCTCTGGTGCCAGTAGGGGCAAGGGCGAACCGGGACTTGCTGGCGGCTCGTTGGCAGGGCTTGCCGTGGACGTGGTCGCAGCCCACGACAGGCGCTGTCTCTACATCTCCTGTGTCGCCTTGGGCCCTGCCAGCTGTCTGGGGCTGCGAGGGACATGGTTACCATCTGCATGGCTGTGTACAACCTGCTCAGCGTTCTCAACTTGTGGTCTGGACGATCTGGACATGGGACACCTTGCCTCTCGCTCGCCACACCCGCTAACCTCCCAGACCGTCATCACCGTCGGCTGGATCCCCATGATCATCTGGATCGGCTACCGCTCGTCCAACCCCCAGCCCTCGCTCATCAAGCTCATCACTCCCCTTGCCTAAGCCCTTTGCGAGTCTTGTGTATTAGCGAGCAGATGGTGAGTCCCCGCACATGTGCTGCAGTGGTGGCAAAGCTGACATGACAGTGTAAGATGTATCCCCTCTCATGCACGCATATTCTCTATTCTACAGTTTCCATTCCAGGCGTAGCGGTGGTCTACATGATGATCACATAGTCGTCGTCGCTATCGTCGTCACTGTCGTCCTCGATGTCGGTATCATTCCCATCCCAATCGGCCGCGGCATCCTCCTCACTGTGCGAGGAAACGTACCTCGTCGAGTGCAGGACAGGATACGAGCGCCGCGGAGCAAACAGCTTCACCTCCTGAACAATGTCAGCACCTCGTCACTGCCCAAAGACGCTCACATGTGCCCTTGTCACGCGGCGCGAACCAGCAAGTGCCCGCCCGAGGTCGCGCATAACGACGTGCCCCGACGGGGCCTGGGTGAGCTGGGGCTGCGCTAGCGTCGCGAGGGGGCAAGCGCGGAGAGGCAGGAGGGGGACGTATTTGCGTTTCTGGCCGCGAGCGGCTTGCACCCCGTGTGGATGCGCGGTGGACCGGCTGCAGGTGGCCTTGGGGGTGTCAGACATGCCGGTTGCGACTTGGAAGAGGTTGAGGTCGGACTGGCCGGGATGCTGTTCGTTGAGGCCGGCCGTCAGGGTTTGCTGTCTGTGCTGGGTGGGTGGTTGGGTCTCGCCAGCGAGGTGAAGATGGCTTTGGCAGTTGGTGAGAGCAGGAGAGCGATCACTCGATGTGCTAGCTAGGGTGTGAGGACGAGGGTGAGCAAGCGAGAGCGTCAGAGCTGCAGGTATAAGTATGCACCCTCAGCAGCAAGACTCTGTATCTTTACATGCAGCGAAGAGGACGGCGTGCGAGGAAGAAGAAGTGAGAAATGCAGGTGGATGATTGAATGTTGACACCAGTGGCGTCTTTGGGGACGTCAGCCGAATGCGCTTCAACAGCTGCATCAAGACTCCCTTCAGGCTGTTGATAGAGTACTACAAGATGTACAGAAAAGCCGCAAGACTCGTGGACCAGAGTACCAGATTAATAGCAAGATGCATGCAAGAGTCAAGCATGTCGAGAGTCCCTACGACTTCACCAACCAGGCTCAGGGCCGGCATTACCGCGGAACAAACATCTCCACATCTCACTCACTTTAATCCATCTCTCACCCCATTCTTACCCACGCACCTCAAAACAGAAGCGCACATGTCAGCCTCGATACGCGAGCAGATTGCCGCCAAGCGCCTTGAAGTGCGCAACTCGCCTGCGCGGCCTGTACGCGGCAAACCGGCGCCGATCGAGGTGCTCGAGGACCGCACTGTTGACGGCCAGATTGAGCGGGCTGTTCGGACTGGTGAGTCCTGCTGCGGGTGTGCCAGCGTGGGATAAGGGGACGCTAGAGGGTGGGATTTAGGAGGGTGAGGCTGCACGCGGCGCTGAGCGAGCTGTGCTGCGCTGGAGCTTCCCCGACGCCCGGGTGCAAGGACGACGGAGCTCGGCGTCGAGTGACGGGCCGCTCTTCGCCGTGGGCTGGGCTGTCTTGTTGCCTCATCTCAGGCGCACTCTTGAGCCCCTCAACTCTATCGTTGAAGCGTATCCGCCCACTACGCTCAGCGCCAGCACACGACGCCCAAACCAAACAAAGCTAACATCTCCAGGCAAGCTCGACCTGACCAACCTTGCCCTCCCGTCTGGCCACTTTCCAGCCTCTCTCTACACCTCCCTCCTCTACCTGAAAGAAGAGGAACTCTCCAACCCCCCACCCAAGCCCGACCCATTGCCCGAGCTCGCCAAGCCGGCAAAGCCCAACAAGCCCCTCTACGACGTGTTTGGCGCACTGGTCATCAACGACGGCACCGAAGAGACGGACGAACATGTTGTGTTTGCTACGCAGAAGCAGGAGGAGAGGGTCGATCCTGAAGAGTTGTTGAGCCTCAAGGCGCCTGAGTGCGGTTTGCGTGGGTTGGAAATTGAGATGGGACTCTTTGGAGGGTTAAAGACGCTGGATGTGAGTGCGCCGACGTTTGGCGAGTGGACTGGTATTCTCGGCACCGGTTGGGTCACCGATGGAGACACTGTTGCGCGGCACCGTCGTGAACGCTTGGTCCATGCCCAGCTTGCTAACTCCCCAGTTGCACGGCAACGAGCTAACCGACATCCCGGACGCCATCGCCGACCTGCTCCAGCTCACGTTCCTCGACCTGTCCAACAACAAGCTCACCGCCCTTCCCGCAGCTATCCAGCTTCTTCCCCAGCTCGAGACGGTCAACCTCTCGTACAACTCGATCTCGGTCCTCGACCTGTCCAACCCGACCAAGCCGTCCGAGGAGGGCCAGGTTTACGGCTCTGGCTTTCTCGTGTCGAGGTTTGACCGCGAGGCCAGGACGCCAAAGTTTGCTCTCCCGGCTGTTCGCTCGCTCAACCTCGCGCACAATGCCATCGCTGCCGTGGCTCTCGAGTCGCTGGCCGGCAAGAACGCGCTCAAAATCCGCGTCCTCACGTTGTCACACAACAAGCTCGCCGGCACCCTGGACGCCGAAGCGTGCGGACTTGACGAGAAGCGCATGCCCGAGCTCCAGTCGCTCCTCCTCGGAAACAACCCCTTTCTCAACGGCGTGTCCGGCATCCTCGCTCCTCGCGCGGCGCTGGACACTGAGGGTTGCGCTTGGGGAAGCAAGGGAGGTTTCCTCCCAGCCGAGACGTCGAGCCCGACGAAGACGGCAGGTGGAGCCAAGGCGCCTGAGCCCCCGGTCGCAGCGTACGTGCCAGCACCAGGTGGGCCCACAGACGTGCCCGAGCCGACTCTCACTGTGCCGTTCGTGACTCGCCCCGCGGCGACCTTTGACAGCGAGCCCCTCTCCCTCCTGATGGACGTCTACCTGCCTCCGAAAGACGCCCCTGTGCCAGCAGGTGGAAATCCGGTGGTAATCTGGTACCACGGCGGAGGCCTTCTCCAGGGCAACAAGGAGAACCTCCCTCCCCATCTCCGTCGCCTCCCGTCTCGCAAGATTGGCGCCGACCAAGCCCACACCATTGTCATCTCTCCCAACTACCGCCTGGCCCCCCAAGCACCCATCCTAGACATTCTCGACGACACCGACGCCTCCATCACATTTGTGCGTACCAAGCTCGCCGACAAACTCGCAGCAGCAGGCTACACTGCGCGCCCGGACCCAGCCCGCATCGTCCTCTCTGGCGGTTCCGCCGGCGGATACCTGGCCCTCATGGCTGGCCTCCCCATGCCCCCGAAAGCAGCCGACGTCGACGTGGGCGGCTACCGCGGCCCGACGCACTGGTCCCCGCGCGCCGTCGCGCCGTTCTACCCAATCTCAGACCTCACCCACAAGTTTTGGGCGACAGAGACAAACCCCGTGCCGTGGTGGGGCAAATCCGTCCCCGACAGCGCCGCAAGGCCCTTCCTCAACCCACGCGACGCACCAGTCCAGACCGCCGTGTCCGGCGGCCCACGCAGCGTGCTCTACGCCTACATGCTGCAGCACGGGCTCTTCCCCGGCCTCCTGTTCGCCAACCAGCGCTCCCGCGGCGCGGGCCTCGATGGATTCCGGCCCACCCCGGCCACGCTGTCCGTCACGCACCGCCTGGCCTTGCCGGACCAGGTCGCCATGCCGCCCGTGTACTTGGTGTACGGGAGTGTTGACGACAAGATTAACCCCCTCGACGACACTGTGCCGCTTATTAAGGCTATTGGGGGTGAGGTCGAGGTGCTCGAGGGGGCGGACCATATGTTTGACGAGGATCCCGTCGAGCAGTGTCCTGGGTTTTATGCCTGGTTGGACAAGGTTATTTAGAGGGCGTTGGCGAGGGAGAGGAAGGGCGAGTGGGGGGTGGTCAGCCGATATGCAGATATATTCATATTCCTGCTGCTGCGTCTCTGCGGACAGGACGGCCCAAGAGTTGCAAAAGACACGCACACGCGTGAATCCGAGCGACATGAGACAAAACAGCACTCGGAAGCCAAAAAAAAACATTCTCCGCCAGGGAGTCGAACCCTGCTCTATCGCGCGCTTCCCAGTAATCTGGGGCACTCTCACTTGAGAGGCGATTATACTAACCGATATACTAGCGAAGATTGATGTTGGTTGTCTGGACATTTTTACTATGATGCTACGAGAATGGCAAAGGCTCTCCTTTACAAGCAAATGGCTTCCGCGGAAGGGATCAAGCATGCACCGTATCCCTGCAGCATGCCCGCGCCCACCTGGAGTGAAACTCTGCAGTGTCTAGCCATCCCTACATCCGACGCGCAAGCACAGCACAATCAGATACGAACAGCCACCCTCGGTACGACGTCCTCCTCGGTCGGTGGGTGCACGCCGCGTCTTTCCGAGGAGAACCCGATATGCAGCCTACTGCGCTGTTGCCACGTCCGAGCAAGCCCTGGGTTTGCCCTGGAGCGTGGTGTCTGTGAGTGCGTCTGGTCGCGAGCTGGTCCTCTTTCGCAGCTGGCTTGCTTCTAGCCACGGCCATTGTCTGCAACTGGTATGAGCTCAGCCAGTGGTTAGTGACGGCTGATGAAATTCGACATCAACGAGTCATGGATCGTCACTGGAGTACGTACGCGTCAGAGCCGGCGGCCGATGAGGCAGCTGTCGAGTGCCTGCCCAAACTCAACTTTCGTTGTGATCCTGTCCACTCGTCGTGCCGACATCTTTCCGGCTTTTGACTGTTGGATCGCTCATCTCCGGGGGCTTGGTCTTCGGGACGAATAGCAGGTCAGTGCATACCCGGCTGGACTGCAAGTGGGCTCTGTGCATGCGCACCGAGGGGCCGAGAGAGAGAGAGAGTAGTCGGGAGTGAAGTGCCGGAAAGAATCGGCGGTGACAGGGAGAGTGGTGATGACGCACCCTGTAAACAAATGTGACCCGATAATCGAGACGCTCGTTGAACGTGTATTCTTGGTCTACTATGCATTCATACACCTGCAAGTGCAGTCAAATACAGTGATACAGTACGCATGCATACTACCGAGTCTTTCAAGCACCCAGCTGCATGCATAGCTTGTGCGAGTCGTGTTTGCAAGATGGGCTCGAGTCGGACCGAATTGACCGGAGACTCGGTCCAGGGTCTAATGAAATTTGAATAAACAAAATACAATTCCTAATAAGTCATTAAGATTGTATTTCTAATGATTAAGAATGTTTCTAATGATGGATTTTTCTAATAGCCGACACCGGAAATTGTGGCTCTCGTCAGGGAAAAATACTCTTGAAGCCAGCGCATCTCTTGCTCTCTCTCTCTCTCTCTCTCTCTCTTCACTCTCCCCACCTCTGCACCCCTCGCATCCCCCTGCTAGTAGTGAACACCATGCTCACCACCGTCACCCGCACCGCCCTCCGCCTCCGTGGCTCCCCCAGCCTCGCCCGCTCAGTCTCGGTCTGGGCCAACGTCCCCCAGGGGTAGGTGCTAGCGATCCGGGTGGTACTGGCCTTTTGCCGCCCACTACCACCTAGCCAAAGGCAACACTGACAAGTACAGCCCCCCCGACGCCATTCTCGGCGTCTCGGAGAAGTTCAAGGCCGACACTTCGCCCAAGAAGATCAACCTCGGTGTCGGTGCTTACGTGCGTACTTGACGGGCACTGCTGGCGTTTCGCCCACAACAATGACTGAGAACGCGCTGACAACGTACAGCGTGACGGCGCCGGCAAGCCGTTTGTCCTCCCCTCGGTCGTCAGGGCTGAGGAGCTCCTCTTCGCCGAGAAGGCTGACAAGGAGTACCTCCCCATCACTGTATGTTGTGTGGATGGAGGATGTATACTGACAGACAGGGTCTCGCCCAGTTCACCAAGCTCGCCGTCGAGCTTGCTTATGGAGAGGACTCGGCTCCTATCAAGGAGAACCGCGTAAGTCTTCTTCTAGCTCGTGCAGGCAGGTGCTAACACTGCAGCTTGCCGCCACCCAGACCCTCTCGGGCACTGGTGCGCTCCGCGTCGGCATGGAGTTCATTGCCGCCTTCTACCCCAACAAGACCATCTACGTCCCCAACCCCTCGTGGGGAAACCACAAGGCCATTGCCGGCAAGGCTGGCCTCAAGTGCGAGACCTACCGCTACTTTGACCCCAAGACTGTCGGCCTCGACTTTGCCGCCATGAAGGAGGACATTAAGAACCTCCCCGAGGGCTCCGTCGTCCTCCTCCACGCTTGCGCTCACAACCCCACCGGTGTTGACCCCACCCAGGAGCAGTGGAAGGAGCTCGAGACCATCATTGCCGAGAAGAAGCACTTCCCCTTCTTCGACATGGCTTACCAGGGCTTTGCTTCGGGTGACACTGTCCGTGACGCCTTTGCTCTCCGCTACTTTGTCGAGAAGGGCCACCAGCTCCTTCTCTGCCAGTCGTTTGCCAAGAACCTCGGTCTCTATGGCGAGCGTGTCGGTACCGTCTCGATTGTCTGCGAGAGCCCCGAGGAGAAGGCCCGTGTCGACTCGCAGCTCAAGATTGTGATTCGTCCCATGTACTCGAACCCTCCTATCCAGTGAGTAGCTAGCCCAGGCGTGGGGGGGGGGCCGGTTGGACCTTTGTGCTAACACCTACAGCGGCGCCCGCCTCGTCGCTCAGATTCTTGCCGACCCCGCTCTCAAGCAGCAGTGGCTCGGCGAGGTCAAGGGCATGGCCGACCGCATCATCGACATGCGTGAGAAGCTCTACAACAAGCTTGTCGAGCTCAACACCCCCGGAGAGTGGGGACACATCAAGTCTCAGATTGGCATGTTCTCGTTCACCGGCCTCAAGCCCGAGCAGGTTGACGCTCTCGCTGCCAAGGCCCACGTCTACCTTACCCGTGACGGCCGTATCTCGATGGCCGGTCTCAACGACTCAAACGTCGAGTACTTTGCCGAGTCGATGAGCAAGGCCGTCAAGGGCGAGCTCTAGGCTGCGCAGTAGTAGTTACTCTATAGATAAAAGGGGTCGCACGGCCCCATGAAAGATGTGCGGTAGATGCGTGTATCGATGCATGGGCTGTCGTATGGGCTGTCCTCGCTGCGGGGAGCGTGCAGTCCAGTGTAAACAATACCGTCGGCGACGAGCGGCAGTCTGCCCAGGCCATCTCGGCCGCGGAACTCTCGGCGACGGAATCAAATTTCCAACCCATCCGGGATGAGCCATAGCCGTCGAACACATGCCCTGGACCCCATCGCCATCGTCTTTCTCTCTCTCTCCAGTCTTCTTCTCGGCGACGACTGCGCATCTGCACGACCGCGACAACGCAATGGACGCCCCACCAGCATCCCGCGGCGACCTCGTCCGCAACGCCGTCCTCTTTCTCAACGACCCAAAGGTACGTACCACCTTTTCCCAGCCCCACGCCCGAGTCTTTTGCCGCTCGACTCCGGCGATAGACAAGCAGAAGCTAACACGCCACACAGGTCCACGCCTCACCGCTGCAAGAGCGCATCCAGTTCCTGCAATCAAAGGGCCTGACCGAGCCGGAAATCTCACAGGCTCTGTCCGAAGCTTCAGGCCAGGGTAACAGTGCACCCGTCGCTGCACCGGCCTATGCGAGGCCAACGACCGCCACGCCCTATGGCTTTGGGCAGGTCTATGCCCCGCCTCCCGAGCCGCCTAAGCGCGACTGGCGTGATATCTTTGTGAGTGCGCAGCGTCGCCGAGGATTCGGCTACCATGTCGAGGCGTGGGATTTCGCAGCTGACAGGCTAGATCATGGCGGTCGTCTCTGGTGGTGTCATGTACGGCCTCTCTGCCCTTGCGAGGAAATACCTCACTCCGCACCTCAAGCCCCCCTCGTCGTCCGCTTTCCAGGAGACCTCGGCCGACCTGTCGGCGCAGTACGACGCTGCCCAGGCGGCGCTCGACGAGCTCAAAGCCGAGACCGAAGCCCTCACCAAGGCGGCAGCAGGGGAGCGCGAGCGCGTGAGCTCGGCCCTGGACGACGTCGAGGCCGCCGCCCGCGCGGTGCGCGACGCCGAGTCGCGCTGGCGAGACGACATGCGCGAGGTCCGCGGCGAGGTCGAGTCGGTCCGCGAGCTCGTGCCGCGCATGATTGAAAAGCACGCCGCCTCGCAGTCGGCAGCCCTCACCGAGCTCCAGTCCGAGCTCCGCAGCCTCAAGACCCTCCTCGTCGCCCGCCAGGGAGCCCAGAACCCCCCGCCAGCCACGGCAGTCGACACCTCCGGCGCAGCCTCCCCGGCCGGCCCAGCGACGCCGAGCGCGACGCAGAACGCCGCCAACGCCCTGCTCGCGCCCCGCGGCAAGGCTAGCATCCCTGCGTGGCAGCTCGCTCCCAGCGCTAGTGCTGGCGTGAGCGCCAGCGCGAGCTCGAGCTCGGTCAACGGCCTCGGCGCGTCGTCGGCCGCTAGTGGATCGGGACCGAGCAGCCCTACCCAGTAGGAGTAGGAACGTTAGGCGGTGGCGAGCGTTGGACGAGACGGCATTTGGCATTATTTTTGGCATGATACCAGCCGAGGACGGAGAGTTAGACGAGTACGAGGCACTGGTTGATGTACGATTGTGCGACTGTGCTCATGCTGCAGCAACACTAAGAGTAGATGATTTACATGGCCTATGACAACAAGGACGGCCCACCACGCACTCCACATGCAAGACTGACCACGGACTATGCGTCCACCATACGACTCGGGGGCTTGTCCCCAACCGCCGTGTCGACCATGACCCCTCCATCGACCATCTTGCCCCTCGGTTTGGAGGGCACGATGACTTTACCCGGGACAGACGTTTTCGCGCCCTGCGCGGCGAGGGCGGCGCGCCGCTCACGTTGCCGCTCGGCGAGCAGCCGCGTGACCTCCCCCTCGAGGGCGGTTTCGTCGTCCAGGTCGTCGTCGGGCGTGTTGGTCGCTTGGTCCATCATTGTAGGTTTTGGCGCGGCGGGCGGTGGAGGCGGTGTGGCTTTCTTCTTGGGCATTACAAAGGTCGAGATGGCGATTCCTGCGATCACGAGGACGGCAATGATGGCTGGGTGTGTTAGCTGGCAGCGGACGTGCGTGGACTCACAGATGGCCCGCCTCGTTGCGTCCCACTTTGCGCTCTCAATCTCCGTCTTGAGCTCGCCCAGCGAGATTGTAAACTTGTTGTTGATCTCTTCTGTCGCGAGGTCAAACTTTTTCATGTCACTGCGTGTCTCGGCTTTGCGCGTGTTCATGTCCATTTCAATGCTGCAGAGTCAGCTTCTGAGGCTGTGCCGCACTCACTCATGCTTCATGACCTGCACGTCCTCTTTAATGTTTTGCTCCAGCCCGTCCACACTCCTCCTGATCGCGCTCGTGACGCCTCGCAGCTTTATACCATCGTTGCGCGTCCGCACCGACATTTCAGTTCGGAGCTCGGACAGCGCCGCCTTGAACAGATACGACTCCTGCGTCGCGTCAGCCATGCCCACAACGCGCACGGCGCACTCACATTATCATTCTCCTCCTTGCCCAGCATTTTCTCATTAGCCCTCTCGGCGCGGCCGACAAGCAGCCCCCGCACGCTCTCCATCAACACCCGTGCCGAGTCCAGATCAATCCCGGCCCCCTCGAGCGTCTTGACAAACTGGTACGTATGAAACGGATGCCGCGGCACGCGTTTCCTCGACCCAGGAATCAGCAATGTCGCAAGCGCATGCGCGTGCGCGTGCTCTGGGTGGGCCTGGTCGGTCGGCCCAGGCGCCGTGGTCGCGACACCTGCATCGGGCTCGGCATGGGCAGACGGGGGAGTCGGCGGCGGGGGCACGCTCGTCGTCGCCTCGGACGCCTCAATTTTGCCTCCAGAAAGCACCGTCCCAGCCTCCTCCTTGACGGCCTCCTTGGGCGGTTCCGGCGTCGGGTTAGAGTATGGCCCCTTTGACGGCCGATCCCCTGGGTCGTTGGGTGAGCGATGCGGCGCGCCCGTGACAGCGTCGTCTTTCGGCTTGCCCGGTCCCCCAGAGTCGCTTCGTGCTGTTGCAGCAGACGGTGCGCTGCCGCCTGTCCCCGCAGCGTGGCCCTCGGCAAAGGGGTGTTGGCTCGTCGACGCGTGTGCCGCCGGGTTGGGCTGGCGGACGTGCGGCGGGACAGCAGCCATGGCGCGTATGCTTGTGCGGGCGGAGTGTGGTGAAAGGTGGGAGAGTGGCCATGCTGGTGGGCGCGCGAGGGTGCGCGCTATTGGGCGGAGCATGGGATGTGGGAAGAGGAGGAGGGTGCGAGTTGGATGAGAGATGGACCAAAGCCAAACAAGTTGGGCGGCGAAAATGACGTCTTGGCCTGGGTGGCAGTCGCAGCTGGGTGGGGATGCAGTCTTCAGGCTGTCAGGGGCCGAGGTGTGCAGTTTGAAGCATGCATGTCAGGCATGAGAGTACTTGCGCATTGCCT
Source organism: Prillingera fragicola (assembly GCA_002335605.1). NCBI lineage: Eukaryota > Fungi > Basidiomycota > Tremellomycetes > Trichosporonales > Trichosporonaceae > Prillingera > Prillingera fragicola. Next base: position 1,281,033 of record BEDY01000006.1, on the reverse strand, counting down.
AGTTTCAGCATTGCCCTTGCATGCAGGGCCGAATGCAGCTGCACCAGGTGGGACCAGGTGGACGGCGATGCCAAACCCCGAGCCTAAGGTGCTCGGGTGGAGGTGGCACTCATGACCTTCAACATTCTCTCACTCTCAGCTACTCGAGTCTACATTCTGAGCCAACCGTGGCCTTGAGACTAGCTCAAAACACAGCACAAAGACCCCCAAGACAGAACGCAACCCTCCCAAACCCTTGAAACCTCGCACCACCCCCGCACCCGCCCATTGGCAGACGCAAAAAAGGAAACGCCTCCACACACCCTTACTCGCGCTGTTCATTCCTGAACGAGCGTCTGCAAAGTGTTGCTGCGTCGACTGTGATGGAGCCAGCCGGGATCGAACCGGCGACCGTACGATGTGATGACTGACGCTTCAGTCGCACGCTCTCCCAACTGAGCTATGTCTCCTTCGATGTTGTTGAGGGGGAACTCGGGGTTTGGTCGGAGGCCAGGGTAAGTCAAAGGAGGCTGAGAGAAGCTCAATTAATTCAAGGTATTATTCTGTTCACGAGCATGTGTATGTGCATCTCTTCTCTATACTGCTTATGAAGGCCAAGACCTAGTCAACTTATTAACGAGACGACGCGTTAGCCTCCCGCACCCCGTTTCCTCTTCGTCACTGCTGGTCGGCAGGCGCCTCTGGCGTTTGGTAGGCAACCCAGCCACGTTCTCCTCACTAGTCGTCGGCTCCCATTTCCTTCGCCGCAATCGACGGCCCGTCTTAGATTCGGGTGAAGGCAGGGCGACGCGGCGCTTCCTTGGAGAGGGGAAGTCGTCGTCCGAGTCACTGGCGTTGGTGACATGCACGCGAGGCGCTGGGTTGCTGGTGGGAGGATCAAACTCAATAGGCTCCTCCTTGACGACAACGTCCAAGGAGGTCACACGCTCAGCCGGCGGTGCAGGCGCAGGGATGGTTTCCGTCTCGTACACCTCGCACAACTTGGCCACTCGCCCAAGATTCTCCACCCCACCAAGCCCGCGGAGCATGTCATTGAACAGCTGTTCAAACAGCACCAACCCCCGGGATCCAACTCGGGCAGCCTCGCACCAGCGAGAGTACACAGGCTCGACTACGTGTTGAACATCTTCGTTTGCGTCGTAGCGCAGAGCGGTGAGATAGCTCGAAACAATGCGGTTTTCGGTACGCATGTCGTGTGGCACATTGCGGCAATAGCGTTCCACAAAAGAGGCGCGGCAGTGTTGGCGAAGCGCTTCCGGGGTCGTGTCGAGAACTCGAGCGTTTGGCCAGGATGCAATGCTTTCGTTGGTGGTTGCAGCAGCAGCCTGCCCCCCATCGGCCTGACCACCCAGCGGTCCGTAGTCAGGATGCTCCTCAACATCGCACGGCCTGTCCTCCACGGCCATCTCGGCGTCCCCGATCCGTTCCACCTCCACAATCTCCTTGGCCGGCTCGTGGCTGTTGTCAACCAGACAGCCAAGTGCATCCTCAACAGCCACATCGTCCCCATCTTGGATCGTCTGCAGCCCCGGTAAAGCCCGATGCGCAATCACTTCAAGACCACCTCGCTCCTGGTCTTGCAGGTTGGAGAGATGGGCTGATGCCGTTCCCGGTGGAAGTGGCTTGGTAGGTGACACAGCTGACGGCGGCGTGCTGGGTGAACTCTCCACAAGTGGTTGTGAGACTGGTTGCTGAACATCTGGTGAGATTGGCTTCAGGCTTGATTCCTTGTGGGACGGCCGTGCTGGGATTCGAAGTACTATCCGGTCGGGCCGGCCGCTGGGTCCAGCGTTGGCAGGTGTCGGGCTGCTGAGTGCGAGCATTGACGTCTTCGATGTGACGGTAGTGTATGAGGGTGAGGGTGCAACAGCTTCAGTCGTTAATGCCGTTGTGACCGGTAGCGTTCCCGAGGGCTCTTGTCTTGTCACTGCTTGAGCGACCATGGCAGTCATAGCTGCAGCTCGTGCGATTGGGTTCGGCTGCGGAGCCACCATTGTCGCATTCACCAGCGATGTGACCGGTATTTGTGCTGGCGGCCCAAGGACTGACGGAGGAGCCGAGGTCGGCTTGGTCTCACGAGCGGCGGGCGTAGTTATCGACTCAGCAGTTGTGGCGCCAATGAGAGCCGGCAGAGGTGCTCGGACAGGAGGTTGGTTTTCTGATGATGGCGGCGTGCTTGGCTCACACCGCATCGAGGCTCCTACGGCATTCGGGGTGGACTCGATGCGGACCGCACTGTCAGGTTCTTGTCTCTGCAGAGAAGTCACCGCCTTGGCAGACTCTGTACACGGTGATCTTGACTTTGTCATCTCCACCTTGCCGTTTACACCCTTGTGAGCCAAAGAATGGAATCGGGCCAGCCTGTCCCGCTGAGCGTCCGCCATGTCCATGGCCTCTTTGAACCGCACGCCGAAGACTATCCAGGAGGGACTTTGCCGTCGCGACAGATGTGCGTGCGCTGCCGCCACAATTGGGTCCGACACGTTGGCGAGTGTCTGGAGAAAAACTGAAATTTCGGCTGCCTCGTCCATGAGAGTGGTGGTTGCGCGGATGTACTCTGCATAGTCGCCGCCGGGGCCGCCGAGCTTGCTGATCACGGCGTCAGAGTGTTTGCCCAGACCCCGAGCGTAGGCATCTAATTCCTTCATCGCGTCTGCGAAGCAGACGAGGTGGGCTATCATAGATCGCGATGGTGGCAGCGTCGCGTCAATTTTGAGTTTGCCGCGCAGCTTGATCATGATGTGGGAGGGGATGCCCGTAGTGTCAGAGCATTGCTGGTAAACATGCTGGTAGTCCTCCCAAGGGCTCTTCTTCTGCAGCCACACAGCCCAGTATTGGCGAAACCATTCTCGGGGGGTGATCCTGCCAACAGAGGGGCGATACAGAGTACTGTCGCAATTGTACGTCTCGACATCACACCGGTCGCAGTGAAACGGCACACACTGACCCAATGGGCAGGACAAGTTCCAGCGCCGGATACGCCGATTCACAAACCTGGCGAGGTTCGAGGACAGTGTTTCTTCAAACCGCTGCAAGATGTAGGCGTCTGTCACAAGAGACAGGGCCCCGGCCTTGTCGGCTTCACGTGCTTCCTGCGCAAGGCTTGAGAACGCGCGCATGTGAGCTCGCAACTCCTCTGCGGTCGCTGGAGCGGCGAGGTGCATGTTCTTCATGTCTTGCAAAACGAGTGAACGCCGCTGCCGGGGGTTTGTCATCGGGCCGTATCGCGCAACGCAACGCTTGTAGATTGCATGTGCCGACCACATGTGCTGAAGCTTGCTCCATTGAAGGGTGTGAACTTGAGGATGGTTGATGCTCGACAACAAGATCTGGCGCACGCGCACTTCGGCTTTCACCCATGCTTGCCAATGTGTTGTCTCGGCCGGAGTGACCAGCTGCCAGTGAGGAGTAGCCTCCATGGATTGATGAGACAAAGAAGAGCTGGTGCCGAGCACCATAGCCTTGCCCTTGGGAGCAGGAGCAGTCCCCAGCTGCTTTCCGAATGTGCGAAACCCGCCGGGCACGTCCCCGGCATAGGTGAGCTCTGGAGTGTCGGCGCGATATGGCTCGTTGTTGGGATTGTCGATAAAGTACAGAGCATCATGAGCCGAGAGATGAGCTCGCAGTTCGGTGTTCCATGCCTCGAACGAGTCGGCTCGTCCCAAACGATGTGAGAACTGGTGTGCTGGAGGGAGGAGTGGGGGTGCCTTTGAGATTGGGGCAAAGGCGCAGACAGCCGGGGTGGTTGGGGTGAGTGATGGTGCTGCAGAGGCAGACGATGACGAGCCCCCCAAGCTCGCACAATTCTCATCGGACTTGATGATCACGCCGCTTGAAGTCGGGGGCACGGCACTTGAAGTCGAGGGCTTGACGTCGTTGTCCGAATGCACCGCCTGGGGAGTGGCTGGAGTTGGGCCAGCCACAGTGGAGAGCTCTGGCATAGAAGATGTTGCCATGAAGAAAAGCTAGAGCATCAGTGATCAAGTAAGTAATGCGGACAGAACCGCAGCAACACGACGAGACACACGCGTAGGCAGGGGCACTCGCGCCCACATCCACCACCACACAGACTTTACCCTCTCGCACGAACGAGCAGTGGCATCGTGGCACAGTGTGAGGTCGTTGCTGTGTACTTCGTGAGCAAAACAGGTATAATTACTTGGCCCATTGGATGAAGAGAAGAGAGTGCGCAAGATGGTTCGCATGGGAAGAAGAGTGACAGTTTGCCCATGACAAGCTAGCACTACTAGTCGTGGTGGACGCATCGAGCCCAGTCTTGACATTCTCACAGCCCTTTCACTCACTCACACTCACAATGACTGAACCACAGCCATACGCAACAGAATCTTGGTCCTCGCCAAGACACCTTTGAGGTATGGAACAAGGAGCTTCGCGACCATCTCGCAGCCCACCACGCGCTGGCGTTTATTGACCGTATGACAACGAGCTCTGTCAGAGATGGCATGTTCCCGTTGATTCAAAAGAAGACCCATATAGAGGCATCACGACTGGCGGTCACCTTGCTTCAAGGCTTGCAGGGCCTTCGTCTGGCGAGTCGATTGTTCGCCGTGTTGGCTCAAGTGGACAAGTGGCTGCGAATCGATTGACACTGGACGAGGAAAAGTGTATACAAATTAATCTGCAGCGAGCACAGCTTGTTCTGCAGTCCTCTGCATTCCAGCCCAACTGTTACAATAACTACAGTTCTCCTCATTCCACCTTCTTACACCGAGTTGTCATCGCAAGAAAAAGGACGACTAGTCTTGCCGCCCTTGACATGCGCATCAATGCTCAGCACACTCGAATACAGCCCCGCAACCATCATGAACGCCGAGAACACGACCAACAGCACATTGAGCGCAGCGACAACACCGGCCCAGCCACGGAAACTCCTCCCCTGCTTCCAGCAAAGCCACACCCACATGTATCCCTCCATCCCGATGGCGAACGGTGTCGAGGTAATAGCGCCAAGCAAGCCGAGCAGGTCCGAGAACACGGGAATAGCCTCTGCGATAATGAACGCCACGCAAGTGTTGCCGATAACGCACGCGCCCCACACGATGCGGTGCGTGGGTGTGTTCTCGGCCATGTGACGCGAGTTGCGCATGAAGCGGACAAACAGGAACTTGGCGGGGAAATGGGTGCACAGTACCGCGCCGACGATCAGGCCGGGCAAGGCGAGGCCGTAGCAGACCTTCTTGAGGAGGGGGCCGGCCGAGCCGAGAGCAGGCGAGGAGACGTACTGGCCGCAGTAGTGGTACACCACCGACCCGACAACCACATAGGTAACCGTAGTGAGGATCTGGCAAGCGAACATTGACTTGACGTAGTCGTTGGGGCGACGCATCTCGGCGGCAATGTTGAGGAAGTTTGGTGCGCCGGCGTAGGCGAACACGACGGACGCAATGGCACTGACGGCCTCCATGAAGTTTGGGTTTCCTGCAACCACGACGCCAGTCTCCCAAGGCCCAGTTGGGGGAGCAGCGGATGGGCGGTCCTGAAGGCTGACGGCGACGGCGAGGGTGATGACGGATGAAATGATGCCAAACACGCCCACCCAGCCGAGCCAACTGATGCGGTCCAGTGTCTGAATAAGCGCAATGCCGACAATGATGACCGAGGCGACGACGACCCAGGCAACGGTACACATCGCGTGCTCGGAGATGGCATTAAATGCTGTCGAGGCGCCAACGAGGCCCGCGGCGGCGACGGCGGTGGAGCCAATCTTGTGTCATCAGCCACTGCGTTTGCGGTAGACGGTATGGCAACTCACCCAAATGAAGAAGGACATAATTTCGTAGCCAATAGGCCCCCACATAATCTTGGCGACGTCGGCGAGGGAGTAGACCTCGGGATAGGCAATTTTGAACACACCCACGACATAGTTGGACCATGAGGTAACGGCAGCAATGATGCAAATAACAATCAGGCCGGGGACGAAGCCGAATGTGTGTAAAACAAATGGCTATTCTGTCAGCCTCCAAGCACTGCAAGAAGGGGGCAACTCACGACACCAAGCACACCGAGTCCAATCTGATACTTTGTCATGAGGACAAAAGCACCCAGCCATCCCAAGTTCCTGTACTTTGGACCATTCTCGCTGAGCTCACCCCACAGGTCGTCGTGCTGCTGCTGCGGGGCCGGAGCGACCTTTTCGTCGGCGGCAGCGGGATCACTGTCGACGCGGGCGAGCTCGACGTCGACAGCCTTCTCGTCTTTGTAGATTGGGGTCACAGTGTCCATCTTGCGGTGTCGGTGGGTGGGCGGGTGTAAGTGTGGCGGCACAGCCGGGTGATGGGTTAGTCTGTCTCGTCCTCTGATGTTATTATATCTGCGCAACATTTCTCACTCGGCCGCGTTACCCGTAGCGGCGCTTGCATGCAGTCAGCAGACATCCTGGAGATCTACGACGCCACTCCTCCCTCTGCATACAGAGCACTACCAAAAGCAAGCGTCCAGCGGGTCAATGATGGCTCGAAACAGCCAGAGTGCGGAGCTACGGATGTTCCGGAAATTGAGGAAGTCGCAACCGCCACTCCTGCCCCACACACGACCTCTGGCCCCGACTGCTCCGTCTTCAACACACCCAACAGTCACCAACAGCGTCTCCAAAAGTATGGTATCCAGGGGTAAGCACTGTAGGCCCCGCATAAGAGCGCGGGTACGGATATGCTCTCCTCCCAGACATCCTGGTGCCCTGTCGGGCTCGATCGTGAGTGTGTCGTCAGTGTGGCACCCTCGAGCTGGCCGACAGCTGGCCGCGGGGAGTGTGGGCTGTTTGCTGCGTAGAGGGATGCGGAGCAGGAATTGGAATACCTCACAAGGTGGAGAAGGAAGCAAGGGCGGGGGCCCTGTGGTGCCCACATCTACTGTCACATAACGGGCCTGTATATTTTCCAGGGCCTCCGTTGTGGCTCGTAAACCAAGCCGGATAGTGCGAAGCGCTACCACATGAGGTGATTACTGGGCTTTTGGATAGGAACAATACCATCTCAACTCCTCTGGCGCAGCACCGCAATGACTGACTGACTGCGGCAGCCCTGTGTGCTGGCAACATCCATCAGCGCCGAGCGCTTGCGTGTGCGCAGTCAATGTGTAGCGCCTAGTCTCGTGGCCTGCTTATCTTAGCGCCAAAATCCGAACCTATAACGTAAACGCCTTGTCTCGGTAACAACGACCTCAGTCACTGGAATCGTTCGCCTCATGCCACGGACGGACGCTCAATTGACGCGGCAAAATGTACTCTCGCGCTGCAGCGCATTCATCGGTTAAGTAATTACTTCTTCTTCGTCCTATCACGTCTGGCGTCGTGCCATAATTTTTATAGCTTCCTCACCCAACGTCCTGCCCTCTGGCTCGCAGCCACACTGCCGAGTCCTGGGCGGGAATCTAAACCGGTACCATGGCGAACCCCGCACTCGCCGCCGCGCGTTCCCGCTCCCGCGCCTTTGCGCCGTCATGCACACTCATGTGCCGCTTGAGCTGGTCTGGCCTAGAGAACCGTTTGACGCACCCTGGGTGCGTGCACGCAAACGGCTTTTCGCCCGTGTGGGTCCGTATGTGTTTGGTCAGGTTGGAGGCTTCGACAAAGCCCTTGTTGCAGTGCGGGCAGATGAAGGGTTTGTTGCCATTGTGCGTGCGCTGTGGTGTCAGTGTCTGCGATTTCCGCGGCAAATGGGGAGACTCACCATGTGAATCGTAAGTGACGACGCAATGGCAAACGCCTTGCCACACCCAGGATGCGTGCACGCAAAGGGTTCTGAACTGTCAGTGCATACCCAACAAGGAGACACGAAGAAGACTCACTGTCATCAGCATGCCTGCGCATATGCGCCGCCAACGGTGCAGCCTCTGAATAGGCCTGCCCACACACTGTACACACAAACGGCCGGTGTCCCGTATGGCTCTGCAAGTGTCGCAAGACTTTCTGCCTCGAACTAAACAACCTGCCCTCAGGTCCGCCGCACCCGTCCCAGTGGCACCTATAGCTGTCCTTTCCGCGCCCGACGTGGTCTTCTGACAAGTGTTCCATGAGCGCGCCGGCGGTCGGAAATGGCGCGGTAACGGGACAGTCTGGCCAGCGGCAAATGTGTAGTGTCTCGTCGCTTGGCGTCGAAGACGGTGTGGGAGGAAAGTCGCCGTGGTGGTGATGCCCGTGGGCGTGGTGTGTGTGCCCGTGGTGCGCGTGTGGGTGTACGTGCCCGTGAGTGTGAGAATGCGCGTGCGAGTGCGGGAGGTGTGTGCGTGTGTGCGATTCTGGACGCGTGTAAGGTTTACGCTCCATCGGTTCCAGCTTTGGCGCTTTAAAGTCGCTTGATTGACGCACGTGGTGCGCGTGTGGGTGAGGATGAGGATGTGCGTGGGGATGGGCATGAGCGTGGTGAGCATGGCCGTGATCCATGTTGACATCCTGCTGCACGGGCTCCGTAGCTGCCCACAACGCTGCGGCCGATACGCCCAGGTGCTCCTCGAGCAAGTGCCGCAACATAGTTTGCGGGCTGAGCGGCTCACCCGCGTCGTTGTGCGTGCGTGAGTGAGAATGCGAGTGCGGATGTGGGTGAGGGTGGTCATGTGTCATGTCCGTGCACGGCGGTGCAACTGGCAGCTGCGGCCCAACCATGGCTCCCATGTCCGGGAAGCAGTCGTCCCAGAGACAAGAGAAGAGGTCTCCGCTGGGTTGGCCCGGTGTTGGCAGCGGTACTGATGGCTGGCTCATGAGGGAGCTGTCAAAGTTGAAGGACAGGCCATCGAGACCGAGGCCCGAGGGCGTGGAGGCTGGCGCCGCTGGTGTGGTGATTTGCGCGTGCGGAGTTGTCTGCGCAGTCTGTGGTGTCGGGACCTGCGGGGTCATCTGCGCCGGAGCGGCGCCGCCGAGACCGCCAAGATGGTCTGCTGCAATGTGGGACAGCAGCTCTGGCGCAGTATCAAACTGGCGATGACAGTTTGACCAGTGACACACGTTTCCTCCCGGAAACACCACTGGTGCAGCCGGTGGCACCACCTTGCCCGCCAACGCAGCATTAAAGTCGAGCATTGGCACGGGTGGCGGGGCAGCACCCACTAACAACTGGCAGGCATCGGTACACTGTTGAATCTGTTGTCAGACTTCTTCTTGTCGCAGCAACTCACATATTCCTCCACGGTACACCCGTCAGGACACCACTCATTTTCCGGCTCGCATTCTGGATCGTCACAAATCTCTGCCGGCGCACAGCACTCTGGCTCCTCGGAACAGTGCGGATCAAAACAAGCCTCGGCGCAGACCTCGGCACAAGGGCTGTCGCACGCGACGCTCGAACACTTGTCTGCGCAATTGTTTGTGCAATCGGCGTCGGTGCATGGCTGAGCGCACGGAATATGCACGTGGACGCAGCCGTCGGCGTCACACGTCTCGTCGACGCAGCAGTAGGCCTCGAAAGGGCAGGGGGAGACTGCGCCGCGTTCTGCTGCTGCTGCTACGGCAGCCGTGGAAGCTTCGCCGTGGTCCTCGGCGTCACAGCAGATCTGTTCGGGGCGTGGTGTTGAGCGCGCTGACATGCCGCGCTTTCGGTCCATCCCGCGAGTGTGGGGTTAGCGTTGTTCCGGGTGTGGGGTTGCTTTGTGTAGTTGACGATGATGAGAAAGAACAGTTAGGTATCGAGCATCTTGAGTTTGTCGCTGCTGCTGCTGCTAGCTGCGAAGGCGTGCTTTTGCACTGTCGCACCCGAGACTGAGAGGCACTAGTCCCAGATCCCAGACGGTGGCTGTAGAGGGTGTCGAGGCTGCTGGCGAACGAGGTTGCAGGGTTGGAGCGAGTGAGATGGAGATACAGGACAATGGAGAGGACCCGACAGGTCACTAGCGGAGATACCCACTTCGAGAGTGATTATGTAATCAGACAGGTGTTTACCGCGTGGCCTCCTTATCAACTCCCAGCTCATTACACGTCATTCTACGGCTTCCGGCCCGGCTCTCCGACTGATAGCCAATTTTGATCCCGATAGCCAATAATTCCCGGCGATTACCGACATTAGCCGTTCCACTCCTCCCTCCACTACACATCTCCAGCCCATATACATTGTCCTCGTACTCCTCATCCCCTCTCACACTCTCACACAATCATGTCCAAGGTCATTGTCATCACAGGCGCATCAGGAGGAATTGGCCGCGCATGCGCAGTCGCCCTCTCAACCTCCCCCTCGACACCCAACCCGATCCTCATCCTCGTGGGCCGCCGTGAGGCGGAGCTGCAGGCGACGGCCGATGCGTGCCCCGGCGCGACCTGCGCCGTCATGCCATGCGACGTCAGCGACGAGGCCGAGGTCGGCAAGCTCTTTGAGGCGGTCAAGACCAAGTACGGCCGTGTCGACGTGCTCTTCAACGTGAGTATCGGCGCAGGCCACGGTCTCCTGACCTAGGCCACGATCTCCGGACCGGAACGCAAGCTAACGCGACACAGAACGCCGGCGTCGACCTCCTCAACAGCACCCCGCTCGAAGACGCCGACATGGCAAAGTTCCGTCGCGTCCTCGACGTAAACGTCATGGCGGCCGTGCTCTGCACCGCAGCCGCTATCCGGGTCATGAAGACGCAGGAGCCCATGGGCGGACGTATCATCAACAACGGCTCGATCTCGGCAACGTCCCCCCGGCCCAACTCGGCCGCCTACACCGTGTCCAAGCATGCGATCCTCGGGTTGACGCGGAGTACATCGCTCGACGGCCGCAAGTATGGGATCAAGTGCACGCAGCTCGATATCGGGAACGCCCAGACGGACATGGCTGGCGGGGCGGCAAAGGGATGTCCCCAGGCAGACGGCAGTATTCGCACCGAGCCCATGATGGGGGTTGTTTCTGTCGCTAATGCCGTCGTGTTCGTCGCAGGCCTGCCGGCGGACACGGACGTGCTGCACTTGGAGATTCTCGCGAGTGGCATGCCGTTTGTCGGCCGTGGTTAGACTTGTTGGGCCAAGGCTGGGGAATGTATTTGGGTATCACTCTACTGGGCAATGTGGCTGATGGCTGACGACACTGTGTTACTGTTGCAGTGCTGCTGATCATCCTCGGCGCGCTTCGGGCCTCGACAGAAGTGCAACGACAGCAGAGACAAGAACTGACATATGCTTATTGATTATAACTGCAATACAACGACGAGCGCGAGTCTAGAAGCGCGGCAAATTCCCATCCCTCCTCACCGCCTGCCCCAGCCCCACCGTCCCAGTCGGCGGGGAAGAATCCAAGCAGTGACCAACGTCGCCCTCGGCACCGTGTAGTCGTGACCACGCCCACAGCACGGTACCGAGGCAGGCGAACATGACCAGCATGACCAGCACGGCGCGGGCCGTGACGATGGCGTGGCAGATGCCGTGCGTGGTGGCGATGTACCGTATAGCGCACTCCCGGAGGTGCCGTCCGGCGCAAATTCCGGGCCGACTGAGCGGAAGCTGGCGGTGCGCGTGTCGCTGCAAGCGTTTACGAGGCGGCGAGCCCGGTGGCAATGGGTCGGGTAGTGAGGATGTTGGCGCATGCCCAGGGTGGGCAGTCGGGAGGGCAACGACGCACCGACTCAAAGCTGGCGGTGAGAGTGGGCAAAGCCTGGTTGTTGTGAGTATTGGCCCGGACAGATATGCGCGGAGACGTACCAGTGTAGTTTGCGATGCGCTTGAAACGGGCGGGCTTGGCTGGCATGCCCGATGCGGCTTGGGCGGAAGTGGCGACGTCCGAGGCGAGCATCGAGGTCGACAGCGACGAGGGCGAGGACAGCTTGGAAGAGATGGAGGGCAGAGGCGAGGAGCGGACACCGCGAGTCGAGGCAGGCGAGGGCACGCGGGTGCTGGCGGTGAAGAGGGACTCGCGCAGGGAGGGGATGGAGGGTGGCGGGATCGTGTCCCAGGCGAGACGCGTGTCGGCGCAGCATGCACAGTCGGCGTGTTCGGGAGCGGGAGTGCGCTTGAAAGGCCAGAGAGTGAAGCGCATGTTGGTTGGTGGTTCTGGTGGCTGGTTGAGTAGGGTGAGGTTGGGTGGTTGGGTGAGGGTTGGCGGCGAGTGATGCGCTCGGGTCGATGAGGAAGTGGATGTGGGGATGAGAAGAATGAAGAAAGCTTCCCAACTCGACCCGGGGATGGGCTTCCTCTTAACCCATTCTTGGTCCATGAAGATGTTGAACAGAAACGACGGTTGCGGAGATGGTAGATGGATGCAAGCGGAAGAGATGGGCAATGTTGCCACTTGCGTCCATGTACTCTTGACGCACGCAGCAACAATCACCTGGGGACCGGTCTGGGCTTCGTCCATGGTGGCGATGGCGTGGGAACTTGACTAGATGCATTCAGTAAACCATCTGAGTGCAGAGATGGCTTGTGCATGCGTGTTGATGCATGCGGATGGGTGATAATGATGGTGAGAGTGGATGGCAAAGGCTCCGTACGTGATCCGGTCGTCCATGGAGTCATTCATCAGAACGTCATCGTGCACGGCCGGCGTGCGAGGACTTCGTCTTGGAGATAGAGATGCACAACATGAAGAGGATGCCTGCTGCTATAGAGCACAGCGACACCAAGGTCGATACCGGCGATGATCTCGGCAGAAGCAGTGTTGGTGAAATCACAAAAACACCATGAACCCGAACATGCTCAGGCCGTACACGAGCAGCACCACAACGCCAACAGCTGCACAGAGCAGCGGTGCCACGTCCTCTCCCAGAGAGCACCAGCCGTCTTGGCCATGCTCTGAGATACACATCCCGTGCCCGCAGTGCGTTGGGAGGAGCGGGGTGCGCGATGTCGCGCGCTTGAGGGGGAGTTGTCGCGTGGGGGTGGGCTTGGGGGATCGCGGAGAGCCGAGGGCTGTGGCTGCTTCTTTGCGTTGGCCGAGGGCTGGAGAATCGAGATGGGAGGCGTTGGCCGGGAGAGGGGCAAGGACTGGCTCTGAGAGGAAGGTAGACATGCCGATGGAATCGTCGTTGGCTGGGGAGTTTTGCGATGAGAATTGTCGCTGTTACGGACAAGCATGCGCGACTAGACGTTATATGCATCAGCTACACTCGTAGGTCGGCCCATCGCTGCGCTTGCGAAGCCAGATAAGAGAAGCGTTGGGATAGGCCGCTGATGCAAATTGCGCATCATCAACACTGGATCGCTTGTCGGCACTGCGGGCCTGTCGCTTGCTGCTTGTCAACACCCGCCCGATGTCCGGCCGTAGGCCGTTGAGCGTCGTGCTTTGGTTAGTCTGCATAGCATTGCCTCCAGTGCCATGCTCGACTCGCAGCGAAGCTACCTCTAGCTCCGAATACCGTCGGCTCAAGACTACGGCGCCAACGGTTGATTCTTTCGGGCTGTCGCCATCGGTTATGCAAATGAGGGTACATGGTCTTGAGTGATATGATCTGGTCTGGTATAGCTCGCCCTGGGTTGGTCAGCCACAGCAACGCGAGCTGTGCTTGAACACGCGGTACTCACCCTCTGCGCCTCACAACAAGTACGGCGCAACCCACTCCTTGGTTTCCCACACATTCGCGCTGAGGCCATTGACCTCTGGCCAGGGATGGCAGCGTACCTTCTTTGGCGGGCTAGACGTCAGCACAGAACTCAAGGGCAAGAAGACTCACTCTTTGACCCACTGCACCGTCTTATCGTACCGCTCACTCGGCGCGCCGTCGAGCCACCCCAAAGTCCGCCTTTGCGCGCGCAGCATTTGAGCAGTCTGCAGCGCCGTCTTGCGCGAGTATGCCAGCTGCACCGAGGGCACAACTTGAATACGTCCCCATCCGTATGCCCAAAAGTCTGTCGCAATGAGACTGCACTCGCTGGCCGCACACTCGTTCTTGCTCTTGTCACCGCGCCGGAACCGCACGCTGAACGGGGGGAGAAAGAGATTCGGCGCAAGAACCGCCAGACCATTCCATGATGAGTACGCTTGGAAGGGTTCAAGGTGGGAGAAGGCGTTGTGCGAGACTGGCGAGTCAAGCAAAAGCTTGTCCGAGGGCGCCCACCAAGTCCATTCAATAGGGTAGAAGAGGTCGCCAGTGTCAATCTGCTGTCAGCTGCGCAAGATAGGGCCAACGTACAGTTCGTGCGACCCAGACGTCGTAAAAGTAAGCCGGGTCGCGCTCCATCCAGTCCCACGCCGTCGTGATGCCTGTCCCAGGCGTTCCAGCGCCCGCGACAATGTGCTGGTGCAGCACTTCCAAAAAGTCTGTAGCGTGCAGGAACACGTCGTTGAAGAACACCACAGCCGCAACGTCGACACCGACGGTTCTCCGACTCTCCTGCGGTGTACGGGTCAGATAACCCCTGTCCACGTCCTCCCACAACGGCTTGAGAGCGTCGTTGCGCAGGTTGGCGAGTGCTTCGATGCGGTTGACCTTGCTAAAGTCTATTTTCGGGGCATTAGTCTCTATCCGGATGGCAGACGCTGGTACGCCGAGTTGCAGCAACAGCGGCTTGAGAACATGCTCGAGCGCGGCGGCACTGGGGTCGCCGCTAGGACCTTCAAGGATGGAAAAGGAGACGTGCTGCGGTCCCACAAAGTCTGTGACGACGGCCAGGGCGTTGATCATGTCTGGCAGCATGGCGGCAATATCACGCGTGAGGGTGGTGAACATGAACTTTGGTGTGAGCTGGGCACCACTCGCGCCGGCGGCGATGCGGCTAGCTTTGCTAGCGGGAGGGCGGCGCAGGTGGCTGTACCGCTCGCGCTGTATGTTGGTGAGGCCTGGGCCAGCGTAGATGGGGTTTGGGGGGCCATAGTTGTGCTCGGCGTACAGACGCGTGAGGTTGGCCTGTGCTTCGGCAAGCAGGGGTTCAAGCGTCTTGGGAACGTAGGCGCGGGGGAGGTTTGCAAGAATGTCACCAGTCTCTGCTGTTACCTCGCTCGACTCGCTGGAAGGCAGCAAGGTAGGCCAGTTGGAGCGCGGGATGAGGAGCATGAAGGTGCAGACGATGGTGGTTGCAACAGCCATGAAAGCGATGCGGGGGCTGCGCGCGAGCGCTCTTGCGCGTGCAAACGTTCCTGCTGAAGGAGGGTCCCCTCTTCCCCCCGCTGGGTGGTACCTATGTCGATGGCGCATGGCCGCTGCTGTGGACGACGACGGCGACGGCGGCGACGACGAGCAGAGATAGTTGGTGGAGGAGAAATGACGACGGAACAACAGCCAGACATTTCAACCACCATCTCCTTGGCATTGCACTCTTCATCTCACTCGTGGCCGTCCAATGCGCGAACAACGAGAGCGCAACGGCGCAAAGGCAGGCCCATCAGCAGCTCCAACAGCTGCATCACTAGCAGCAGCAGCCCTCACACCACCCCGACCCCGCTCGCCATTCCCCACGCCGCCCCGCAAGGCGGCCGCCGGCGCAGCCACGTCGAGCATATCCGTCTCCACCGTCTCGCGCGCCAACCTCGACCGCGTCTCAGGTCGCAACGATACCGGCTCTCCACGACGGCGCGCAAAGTCTTCTGCTGCCGACTCACTGCGCGCTGCATCCCCGCACATCTCTCCGCTCCCATCGCCAGACCTCCTCTCCCCGCGGCGTCCCGCTGGCACAACGGGGTCGGGCGACCGCGATCGCGACGCCGGTGTCAGCGACCCCCCAGCGCTCAGCATATCCCCTCCGTCAAGTAGCGCGTCGCCGAGTATACCCGGCCTCTCGCCGTCGCCTGCGCCGTCGCTCCTCCCAAGCGAGCGATCTGGCACGCCAAGCACGACACCAGGAACCCCATCACGCAAGGGCAAGGAGCGCGCCGCTCCGCCCACCGAGGACGCCGAGGCAGCAGGGGAAGTGAGCGTGGGAGCAGGCGATGTGCGACGCGAGCTGCGCGAGCTTGTCGCGCGTGCTGGGGCCGAGGATAAGCAGGGCAAGGAGCGGTCGGGCAAGAAGCACAAGGGGCCAAAGGGGTCGAAGACGGCGTCAGCTCAAGGTTGGTTGCGCACCGGGACGTGCACTGACGACAGATGTGAATACATTGGTGGGACCGCCCGAACGGACGTACAAGCCTCGACGGTACTATGTGCTCACGAACGCTGGGAAGCCAGTGTTTACATTGTGAGCCGACGCACCAGGCCACGGAGGCTGACAACCACAGCGGTCATGATGGCGACGACGTGACCAACATAATGGGTGTGGCCCAAGCACTCATCTCCATCTTTGCCGAGGACGACGACAGGTTGAGATCAGTGGTCAAAGGAAAGACGCGGATTGCGTTTGTTCTCAAAGCGCCGCTGTATCTGTTCGCAGTTTCCGACTGGGGGGAACCAGAGTACATCGTGAGTGTACGGCGTTGGACAGGGCTGACGGCAGCTCCGCATGCACCTCGAGTACATTAACTTGCAAATCCTGAGCGTCGTCTCGGGCGCGCAGCTGTCGCGCGCGTTTCAGCGCCGCAGCAACTTTGACCTCTCAAGGTTGCTCGAGGGTGAGTGTCTAATCTTCACCGACGCTGACAACCATAGGCACAGAACTCTATCTCAACAGCCTGGTCAAGCGCTCCCAGTATGACCTCTCCTTTCTGACAACAACCCTCGAACCTCTCCGCATGGCGCCAGCTTTGCGCGACACGGCCGCGGCAGCCCTTATGCCACCAGCAAAGTTTAAAGACCTACTTTACGTCCTGCTAATCGCTGGCGGACGTATCGTCACTCTCCTCCGCCCACGGCGTCATACCGTCCACCCCTCGGACATGCACCTGCTTCTCAACACGCTTGCGACCTCTGCAACGCTGCGAACAGTCGAGACCTGGCTCCCGCTGTGTCTACCAAAGTTCAATCCCGCAGGCTTTGTCCACGCCTACATCTCATTCATCCGCGACGACGTAGGACTAGTCTTCATCTCGGCAGACAGAGACGCCTTTGAGCCACTGTGTGTATGGCGCGCAAGCGTCGAGGCACAGCTCAAGAAGGACGGCGCGCTAGATCGCATCGAAGCTAGCATTGCAGCGCACGCATACACCGTCGCGGCAGTGGGATCACCGGGCTTGCGACACTTTATTTACAAGTCTCGCGGGCTTATCCAGGTCACTGCGCCGGAGTGGGAGCCGCCCTACACTGCGGATTCGGCGGCGCGCTCACGCCTCCTCACGCTTTATCAAAAAGTGCAGGACGCGCTGTTTGCGCGGTCGGGGCAGGCGGCGCCGCTCAAGCTCGTCTACATGGCGACACCGCACGAGGCTGTCCTCGGATGGCTGACCAAGCCGTTTGAGCTGTACGTGTGTGTCAGACCAGACTTGCCTATGAGCGCTGTTGTGAGCACGGCGAACCGCGTTGCCAAGTGGGTTAGTTCAGAGGAGAGTCGGTTGTTCTTGAAGGACGCGCCAGTGTTTTGATCAGTAGGCATGGTCTCGCGTGCATATGCATTACAACGTCATACTGGTAACTCCGAACTGTGCAGCGCCATTGCTCTGTCACAGCGCACCTACTTGGCCTTCACCGGACATCCCTCGCCAATGACCCCAGTCTCCCAATCCTTCTCCCTCTTGGGGTCCCTCTCGCGAATCAACTGCCCCATCTCCGTGCCCGCCTCGGTACCCAAGCTCTCAAACTGGTGCAAGATCGACACCCAGTCCTCGGCACTTTCGTCCTGACCCATCTTGAACCTTCCCTCAATCTTGGTAATCTCCACTTCGATGCCGATGATCCTCTTCTTCAAGGGATCAATGTACGTTCTCGTCGTGTCGTCGAGCCCCCACTCGCGCGTCCCCCAGTCACGCGTATCGACGACATCGGGCCCGCCCCACGTCTTGGTGTCGAGCTTCTCGCTCGCTGCCGTCACGGGGCACACCGGTCCGTCGACGGGAACGGAAGCCTCGCTCTGCGCCGCAAGGTCGCCGAGCAGCTCCTCGAGCCAAGGCAGCGTCTCACCGTCCTTTGGCGAATGGAAGATCTTGGCCCGGCCATACACCTGCACCGCAGCAAAGTTCCATGTCGGCGCAACGAGGCCGCGAGACTCGGACATCCACCGCGGCGAGACGTAGGCGTGGTTGTCGTGCGTGAACAGGATCAGCACGTCTTGCTCGAGCACGCCCGGCGAGTCGGGGACGGCAGAGATGAGCGCTTTAGCTTGCGGGTTGGCGCGCGCCATGTGGCCCCGCAGCCTGCCTAGCTTTGCGTTGGGGCCGGGGGGCTTTGCTGAGACAGCACTCACGTCGAGGACGTCTTTGGCGCGTGGGGCAGGCTCGTCAATCTCGTCCAGCACCCAGGGGATGTGGGTGGACTGGAGCGTGTCGATCGTGGGGTGTGGTATCGCGGTTGTGAGAACGCCAAAGGGGTTGGCACGCAGGAAGGGGTGCAGAGTGTCCAGGTCGCGGACGGCTTGGCCTTCGCGAATGTACATCGCGGCCTATGCGAGTGGGTGAGGGAATGCGGAGCGGTTAGGGTTGAGGGTTGCTGGGTCTCCACTAACGTTCAGCGCTCCATACGAGGAATGAGATTGGCGTATGTTAAATGCGATGCCAGAAGATGATGCAAGAGATCAACTTGAAGTACGGACAATGTGAGGGTTGCTGTTCGGGCTCGAGTCGATCTCAGCCCACGTCACAGCAATGCTCGGTCAGTATGTGGGCCGAGTGCCGAACACTGGCGTCGCGTTCTGTACACGCGTTTAAGCGATAAGAGAAGCGAGATACAAGCGAGATAGTAGGTATGAGCAGCTGTTTGCGTTGAATGTTGTCCCAAGCAGTGAGCAATATCGAGTGGGAGGATCAGAACTGGATATGGGCTCGAACGAGTCGTTTGTTGACATTGTTTTCTAATCAAATTTACTAATCACAGTCTATTGATTAGTAATGATTTTCTATTCAACCCAGTGACTGTCTCTCGAGTCGACATGACCTCTGTCCTATCGCTAACAACTCTAGACCAGCTAGAAAGAGTATCCAAACCTGCGCAGCTCAATCTCACAGCGATCCAAAATCCCCTCAAACTGCTCCTTGGCACTCTCAAGCCATCGCAGAGGCTGGCCAACTCTCACATCCCACTGAGCGTTGACCCGCTCCAGAACATGGCACGCCTCAAGCAGCTGATCGTAAACAGCGCGGCCAGCAAGCCCCACTGAGGGGACAAAGCTTGCGTCCTCGTCGAGGTCGTACACGTTGTCGATGAGCGCAAGGTTGACGTCCGAGCTGATGTGCAGCTGGCCCAGCTTCCTCGCAGCAGAGGACGAAAACGCGCGCTCGAGCCGGTCGTCGAGGTGGGTCATCGCAAGCACCTCGGTCTCCTCTTCAAGCGAGACCTCTTTCCCAATCTCGTCAATGACAGACTGTCTCCTGTCCAACAGCTCATCAAAGCTGGATTCGAGAGAGCCAGGGCCTAGAGATCCCCCTACGCAGGCCGAGAGATGCGCGTCCGCCGGCGTGCCGCCAAGTGCCACCGCTGGCTCGGTGGGAGTGAGAAGCTGGTCCGATTCCGCCGAGGATATACTGCTCTTGCTGCTAGTCCGCGGCAATTTTGGCGGGAGCGCACCGATAAGGACGGCCTCGGGCGAGGTCTCGAGACGGGCGCGTAGAGCGAGGATGCTCTCTTCCCTCTGCCTCATATCCTGCTCGTGCGTGGCTTTAGCAAAGTGGAGGACGCCGAGCAGTTCCGCCATTTTGGCAACATTCCGCCTCGCCAGTGGCAGCGCCTTGCGCAGTTCCCTCACGAGCCGTGGGTCGGGCTGAGAGCGCGTGGGCGTGTACTTGAGTTGCCGGAGGGAGGCGGCAAAGTAGGCAATCTTGGCCGGGTGGCTCGCGTGTAGGCTGTTCCAGAGCACGATGGTTTGGCCGTCGGAGACGATCAGGGGAGGAGTCGGGGGGAGCGGGGCCGCGAGGTCCTGCACTGATGCTGGCGGAAGAGTGTGCGTTGTGCGGGGGTGGGGTGTGGTTGCTGTCGTTGTGCTGATTGTGGCTGGCGTTGGCGGCGCGGCGGGTGGCTGCGCCTGAGGAAGGGTGAACGGCGCTGCGATTGCCGAGAGAACCTTGAGAGCAGTGTAAGCCGTCATTTCTGATTGTAATAGGGATGCAGAAGCGTCTTGGATGCATGCTTTATATATTCTTGCTCTCCTGGCTTCACGAATGGTAGTAGTGCGAGCACCGAGTGGGAGTTGAAGCCACTCGATGTGATGAGATGAGGTGGTGAAGTTGTGTGCTATCAAAAACCACTCGACGGCCAGCCCTCGCACCGTCTGTCGCACTCATTCATCGCCGGTCTCTCTACTGTCAACAAAGTCAAAGGCTGTTGCATGGCGATAAGATCGTCTGACGAGATACTGAAGTTTCAATGTCCATTGTTCAAACGCCCACAAGATCGACAGTCAGCCAGAACCATTGTCACGTCGACGGTTCCTAAAAAAATGCATGTCGTCGAGTTCAGCTACAAGTGCACAGCTCAAGGAGTAACCTCGACAGCAACCATGCACGGCGCCGTGGGCGTCTTGGCCATTTTCCTCATCTTCTGGCGGTGCTCGAACTCCTCCATCTGAAGCCCCGCCGGCTCGTTCCCCAGGTCGTGGTCAGATTCTGAAGAATCAGGCTCCAGTACTGCGTGGGCTTCAGACAGATCAGAGTCGGCAGCAGAGCTCAACTCTGGCGTAGACTGCGGCGTGGGCGGCCGTTCAACAAGCAGCAAGGTGGGAGCGACGACCACTTGCGTCGAGCTAGACGGGACACCCGTGGTCGTCGATGGCGGGGTGGGGTTTGGGACTGGGAGGCCGGGAGGATACACTGGTTCCTGCAGGGGGCGTGGTGGGGATCGGATCGGAAACGGCGTACAGATACAAGAGCTCGCGAAGGGTCAGGGAGCCGAGCAGGCCTAAATCATCCGCGGCGGTGGCTACCGCGCGCGTAAAGTTGGCCTCGTCACTGAGCCCGTGTACGTGTTCGCGGCAGGTGGGTCTCGCGTCGAGACGGGTGCCCATTTCTGCTATCCGGAAAGAGATTTGGTTGTGGAGTGCTGAAAGGACATGGTGCGGGAGCTGGACTTGGCGCTGACACGGGGGAAGAGAGCCCGGACGTCGGCGGGGGACGAGCGGATGGCGTTCTCGAGGTTCAGGTCCGTTAGTAGCGCAAGGTCGCCCCCGTGTGGCGCGGTTACGGCGGGTGGGAGAGGCGATATGGGCGATATGGCGCGGTTGGACGCTCCTTTTGTGGCTGGCGACGACGGCGGCGCTGGCCCTAGGCCAAAGACGGGGGTCGTGGACGTGCAACGCAGCGCAGAAATGGGTAACTGCCCCGTCGGCGCATCATCCACATGTTCTGAGTCTCCAGCAGCCACAGCAGGCCAGGTACAGTCCCAGTGCCGATGCGTGGTGCTCGTACTCGCCTCATCCTCCCCAAAGACAGGCGAATCGCTCACTCGCGCGTCCGGGTAGGTCCTTTGAAAATCCGCTAGTTTGGCCATCCGCTCACAAAACTCGGCATACTCGCGCCTCGCGAGGCGGTAATACGCCTCGACACGGTTAAAGTCGTCCACGAGCGCTTCGGCGCGGTCTGCTGCTTGTTGCTGTTTCTCCAAAGTCTCGATCTGGACCTCTGCCTCATGCCACACGCGGCTGCCCATTGGTTCCGCGGCCCGAAGCTGCTTCGCAGCGTAGAGGGCATGGAGCGCGACCTCGCGCGTGGTGTCGACGGGCCGTTCCGCGGTCCAGGCTCGCCACGCTGGGGTGTCCGTGTCGCGAAACGTCTCGAGTGTGTCGTGCACTTCTGCGGTGTATTTGTCCGGAGTGTCGATGTTGGGGAGGTGGATGTGGGCTTTGAGGAAGAAGTCGGCCTTGGAGTCGAGTAGGTGTTTTAATTCGACAAAGGTTTCTGGGCACGCGAGGTCGGTTATGCGTGGGTTGCCTGTGTTGTCAGTCATTGGTCGAAGGATGGCCTACCTGTCAGTTGAGGGAGGGGGTATAGGGGAGAGCTCGAGCTGGTGCTCCAGAGGGACGATGTTGGGACATCAACTACTTGCTGCCAAGGAGGCATCGTGAACCTGCAGGGGGGTGGCGGCGCCGTGAGCAGACGTGAACAGGCATCATCAGTAATTTATAGGCTTTCAAGCACGAGATGGCCATGGGGCATACATCAGCGACTTGGGATGTATGCACCGCCCGTGTAGATGCTCATCAGCCATGCAGAGAACCAAATAGTCCTGATGGAGTAATTAGTTAATCACGCCGCACTGGATTCATGTGCCAAGCGCCACCAACGCCCGCTTGGGGGCAGTAGTAGGTAGATGCAGAATTATGCTAATGGGGTTCTGTCGTATACGTGTCATGGATCAATGTCCGGGCTGATAGCCCATGTCGTCAAGAAGGGAGAGTGTCCTCGTACGCGCCATCAGGATGGGTCACTGGGCTGTGCGGCAGAGTCGCGCGGACGCTTCCCTCGCTGCTCGCTCGCGCGCTTACACCGAGCCAACGCCAAGCTCAAACGGACACGTAATGCCGATAAGTTGGGTTGCCGAAATGGGCTTGTTCGTAAGTCCAATGATGGACTGCTTGACCTCGAGCCTAAACTGGAGGTCTGGCCGAACGACACCATTCCACTTGTGCCCGCACGCCTTGTACATGTCGTTCCAGGTCGTGTCCGTGTCGTTGATTGCCGAGTAGGAGAACTTTAAAGGCATGCGGACAGGAATGTCGCGCTTGTGCGGTACCTTGTAGTTGTACAGGTGGCCGACGCCGATTATTTTTGTTGTTGCGAGGTCAAAGACTGTGGCCTGAATGTCCTTGAACTGGACAGGAATGTACGAGTTGGATGCGTCGGCCATGAGAAGAAGGTCAGCATCGAATGAAAAGTTCGTGGGAGTGCGGTTGAAGACAATGGTAGAGTTATCGTTGACTTCGATCGGGCGGTCCTTGTAAAACTCGAATGTGACAGCGCGCGGGATGACAAAGTAGAGCGTCACAGCAAGACTGCCGTCAGCTCGGCACACGCTGTCGCACTCACACAGCAACAAAGAAGAACATTATAAACACAAACACCTTCCTCGTGAGCCAAGGGATACCACAGCATCCCTTCTGATCACGGTTCCATGCGCGCCACTTTGTCTGGCGCTTGTCTCGCTTCTTTTCGTCCCGTCCGCGTTTCGACATTTCGTGCAGCTCATTCTTGCGCCACCTGCGTGTGTAAGCTCAGCACTCGCTGCTGCACAAGCTGCAGACTCACTCAGGACCCAGCACGGGCACGGACACCATCTCGGGGTCATTGTAAGAGGCCTCCTGCAACGGCTTCATTGCACCGACACCATGCGAGTTGCCATGCCCAACGTCGTGGTCGTACACGGGGCGGTACCTTCAGTCAGCCCTAGTTGCTACACACTGACTCACTGCTCCTGCTTGGCCACGCCATACATCTCACTCCACCTGGGGCCGTCACCGTCGAAATCAGCGCGCACATCAAAGCCAGGGTCCCCGCGTTCGTCAAACGAGTCTTGGCGCAGTGGCTGGAGCTGAGCGCCGCTGCTGTAGCCGGCACGGTTGGAGTGGCGGTCCGCGTACTCGAACTCTGGTGAGGCGGCGCGGTCGTTCTGGGTGTAGTAGCGCGACATTGTGGGTCGTGGGATGCGGGACTGCGTGGGCGATCAGCGGGAGGGGTGTCGGTGGGTGTGCAGGGGGGTTGAGAGGAGGTTGGAAGGGGGTTCCAGGCGGTTGGAGTGGTAGGATGTGGTATCTAAAGCCGCGAGAAGGCCAAGGGATGCCAGGGGGACGAGCTGGCGACAAGGCAAGACGAGTAAAAGACTGTGAATGAGTGATGAGTTGTTGGTGGCTGTGCCGTGCTAGGGAGGGAGGCGTTCTCGATGAGACGGAACCAAATATTCCAGTGTTGAAACGCGATTCCACGTGGCAAAGCGGGGTGCATATTTAATATTCAGGGACTCAAATGCGGGGAATGAAGCAACAGGGGGACACTTGGTAGCAAAAAGGGCAGTAGTACATGTGGGTGGCGAATGCATGCATATACTCTCATTGTTCTCTTTGCATGCATGTTGCTGGACATGATATGCATGTACATTGTAGATTAGAACAGAAAAGTAGAGCAGGAATGGTGTAAAAACGACGCGTTCAGAGTACTTGGATGCGGTGCCTTGTTGGCAACATTGGCAGAGCACCGCCATTCATTCACACGAGAACAACGACCAGAATGTGAGAACGGCTACGTGGACATGCATGCCGTGACGAGCACGATGATAGTATAGACTACAGAGATGCATGAGATGGTGATAGCATGCGTAGAGAGCAATAGTCCGATGCAGGAGAGCTGGCCGAAGGAGAGTTCTCGGCGGTGAGATGCTGTTGTTGTCAGGGCGGGGGAGCGCACCGCCACCCTGTCAGATGGGACATTGAGCAGCCATCTCGACCTCTGTTCGTCATTTACATCCTCTTGCACTTGCTCTCTTGCACTACCCTCATCTATCCATCTGTCCACGCCACACTCGCCATTCACAAGCTACACCCCTTCCAGTGTGCATACTCCCACAGCCAAAGTCAACAGCTCGAGTCCGCCCACCCGTCCTGCTCTCGTGTCAACGCTCCGCCTTCTCCCACTCTCCCTCCCCCACATCCAAAGGAACATTCACTCCAGACACCCATCTACACTCGTCGCTCCCCGCTACCAGCATGGGCTTTGCAGCAGCAGCCCCAGGGCTACTCCTCATCACGGCAGCGTGTGTCGTGCTCGCCCTCGTGTCGTTCAACACTCCGTTGTTAAAGAACTTTTACTTTCTCGCCGCAACCTTTGACTCGGGAGACTATGATGGTACTCTCAAGCTCGGTACGCTCGGCTATTGTCTCGAGTCTGGTGGCAAGAGTACCTGCACCGGTCCTGTGATCGGCTACAACTTTGGTGAGAGCTAACGTTGGGCATGACTGACACGCCAGACTTGAATAAGATTCTCAACTTTAGCCTGGTCAAGATTCCCACTGCAGTCTCCAAATATCTCACCTACGCACTCATCTTGCACATTGTCGCTCTCGGCTTTGGTGTCGTCGCCCTCATCTTTGGCATTCTCGACGCCATCCCAGGCTTCTTTCTCATGTGCTTTCCGACGTGCTTTGCCGGTATTGCCGCGACCTTGTCCCTCATCGCGTTCATCTTTGACGTGGCAATCTTTTACATTGCCAAGTCCCGCATCGACAGCGCAAGCGGTGCCTCTGCTACCATTGGCGCAGCTGTGTGGATGACGCTCGCGGCCTGGCTTCTCTTCTCCTTTGCAGGCTGTGCCTATGGCATGTCCCGCTGCTGCTGCTGCGGCAACCAGAGCGACGAGCGCGACCGCCGCCGCCGCGAGCGGGAGCGCAAGGCCGAGCGCAAAGCTGAAAACGACGACATGCGCATGGACGCTATACGCGATGAGCGCCGCCGTCAAAAGGAGCAGGGGCTTCCCAACTTTCAGGAACTCGAGCGCCAGCCTCTCACGAGGGCAAACGAGGACAAGTACCTGTACGAGGAGAACGATGTCGTGCCCGCCCTCGCGCGTAATGGGAGTGTGATCCAGGGTGTTGGTGTGGGCTATGGCCGCAGGAACAACCAGCAGCAGACGCAGTATGACCAAAACTATTACGACCCGTACGCTGCGACGTCATTGGCGCCCGGCGCAGGAGTGCGTCGCCAGCCCTCGACGTTGAGCGCCTTCACCAACCCGGGTGCCGCTGGCGTAGGATCTGGCGGTGCCGGCCTCGACTTGCCCAGGAGGTACAACAACGAGTACGAGAACCAGGCGTCTGAGCAGATGGCCGACAACTATGACGGAAACTACAACGGCCAGCAAACTGCATGTAAGTTGTTCTCGCAGATTGACCGCACTGTGCTGACACCCCAGACTACAACGACTATGGAAGCTCCCAGAGCCACGGCCAGCAGGAAACCTACTACAACAACCCCAACTACGGCAACGCTGCCTACGCCCCTCCTGTCCCACCGCCTGCAGCCGCACACGACTACTACCCATCCAACGACCAGTTCCCGCAACCCCATACAGACCAGTACGGCGCCCAAGCCCAGTCCCGCGGGTACGGGTACGAGGACGACGGCCTCGGCGCGATCGGCCGCGCAGTCACCTCCCCCACGGGTGAGCGGCAATACACGGGCGCGCAGGGGTTCAACTCTGCACCAGCAGTCCACGCCCCGGCGCCACAGCACCTCGCGCAGGCTCAGAACTCGAACCTCCTCACGTCCCCGACGAGCGAGTATCCAGACTATAGCAACGGAGCGCGCTCCCCGGCCTCGGCATACACCTACAACACGGAGCACGAGTCGACCGAGCCCCGGCCACCGAGTTATGGAACAGTCACGACGCCAGTTGTGGTGAGGCCGGAGAAGAGCGGGTTTTGAGCCGGCACGGCACGACAGGACGCTTTGATGTGCGCGTACGACGGATGATAGACGATACACATACTTGTACCATAGATCACGTATATGACTGGCCTATGCAGGTTGATGCTCCGTGCCCTTTACTCACACGGCTGCGGGCATCGTCTACATGCTGGATACAAACCGGAAAGACTACGTGACTCCAAATTGGGAAGAAAGCACTGGCGCACTGGGGAGCGTAGCGACAAGTCCCACTTGGAACGTCTGACTCCTTCGCTTCGCTCAACAGAGGGAGCCTACGACGCCCACTTCTGCGTCCACTGCCTAGCCTCGGCAATGGCGGCCTTTTCATCCTCCTTCCACGCCTGGGCGACGTCGTTGGCGAGCGGGTCGTCGGGGTTGGGCGCGCCGAGCAGGGCCTGGATGGAGAGCAGGACGGTACGGATCTGGAGCGCTGGGGACCACTTGTCTTTGAGAATGTCGAGGCAGATACGGCCGAGCTTGTCTGAGCCGCGTTAGTGGCGGCCCCGCGCGCCGACTTACCAATGTTGGGGTGGTAGATCTTGGTGAGGAAGCGGACCTTGGGCGGGTTCATGGGGTATTCCTCGGGAAGGAAGAGCTCGAGCTTGAACACACCGCCTGGGAGGTCAGTACGCTGGTGAATGCGTGCACGGATCGTGGTCGGTAGGCGGTGGAAACGTGCTTTGTTCCCGCATGCAGATGCTGGTGTATCGCGGCGACTGTTATCGCGCAATGATCGCCCACTGCGACAGCTACGCCGCATACACACCCGGCCCCCTACCGCTGGCCCAACTGCAGACTCACCCTCATAAGGAGACGACTCTGGGCCGGCTATTGTCACGTCAAAGTACCGCAGGTTGTCGTCGTGCGGCGCGGCGGTGATGCCGGGGGGCGAGTCGGACATGAGGCGTTCGGTTTCCTGTTAATGGCCGAGCGTGTGTGGTGTAAGGAAGGCGGGAAGGATTGACAGCCAAGGAGGTCGAGTGAAGTGAAGGATGAAAGAGTGACAATTCAGTTTGAATTGTGTACCCGACCATAGCCAAAGGAGCAAGCAAGACAAACAACGTGGGACGGGACAGAGGAGACGGTCGCTCGGTCAGCGTGTGCTCCTGTACTTGATTGCCAGGCAGTACTGACCTTGAGGATACGCTTAGGAAGGCCAGACATAGTGCTATCGATGTCTAGAGAAATAGAGCAGTAGAGAGTCGAGCCAGAGGGATGACTAGTTTGTGACAATGGAGGAAGAGAAGCAGTAGTGAATGCCTAGGATGGATGGATGCAGTGACGTTGAGAGCACCGAGCTGTGCGAGGGTGTCAGGAGGAGATTACATAAGTAGTCTCATTACCTAATACCTCCCAGTATCAAAAATGCTTCCGCTCATCTGCATCTGCGTGTGGGCTGTTTCCCTCTGCGTTCCCACCCTACGAACTGCCCGCCTGGCAGGGGTTGCGTACGCAGAGCGGCAAAATACGCCTACACGTACGCAGGTGTATCTTTCTGCTCCCTTCTCTGTTATCCTTTTGCTAGGGTGTGAAATCGTAACAATGAGGTTTTACCGAGTTCGATTATCTGCTAGTTGAAAAATAACATCCTACTCTTCTGTAGAATCTTACGGTTCAACAGAGAATTTCTGGCAACCATCTCTGTCGAGTATACATACATCTTCATCATCTTTTTGGTCCACTATGCCACCCCTAGTGTGTCCAACGTTACGCTGCCATTGTGTGTGACAGTTGACCGAGTGACCCACTGCAACACCTGGACGTTCATGCCACCCGGTTCTTTGCACAGTCTAGCATAGATATACAAGTTACAAACAGCGCGCGTCTACTGGGGACCCTGGATGACACACTTGATAACCGGCTTGCCCTCTGCGTCCTTTCCGATCCTGGTGAGCTCAAACGCCTCCAGAGCCTGCTCAAAGGGGAAAGTGTGGGTAAGCAAGGGCTTGAGGTCGACGAGTCCACGAGCAACAAGGTCAATGGCGAGGGGGTAGTCGCCCGAGCCGTACCTCCACGATCCCTTGAGGTTGATCTCGTTGGTGACGGTGCGGAACATGGGGATGGCGACGTCGGGGGGTCCAAAGCCGGTCTGGACGTAGGTGCCGCCGGGGCGGATGGCGTTCAGGCCCATCTGGATGCAGACCTCTGCGCCGGTCGCGTCGACGACGAGGTCGATGGAGCCGTGGCCGCGCTCGGGGATGCGGAGCGAGGAGAGCAGGTCGTTGGCCGCGCGGAGAGAGTAGTCGGGGCGCGACTCGCCGTCCTTTTGCTTGATGGGAATGTAAATGTCGGTCGCGGCGTACGACTTTGCAAAGTTGAGGCGGTCCTCGTTAATGTCCACACCAATGATGCGGGCGGCGCCGAGACCCTTGGCGACGGCCATGGCGAGGAGGCCGACGGGGCCGGCGCCCATGATGAGAACGTTCTGGTTGGTGCGAAGGCCACCGACGTTGGCGACCGAGTGGACCGCAACAGACAGGGGCTCCATCATGGCGCCGTAGATGAGGTCGACCGACTCGGGGAGCTTGTACACGAGATCAACGGGCAGCTTGTAGTAGCGGCACAGCGTTCCGTCAAACGGAGGGTAGGCGGCAAACTCCATGTGCTCGCAGATCTGGTACTGGCCAGTCCGGCAGTCGGTGCACATGCGGCAGGTGGTTCCAGGCTCCATGGCGACGTGGTCGCCGAGCTGAATAGGCTGCTGCCCGGGCTTGCCGGCGCCGTTGGCCTGGCGCGCCGAGTCGGCCTTGGCGGCCAGGCGCTCGCCGAGCTGGACGACGACACCGGCAGACTCGTGGCCGAGGCACATAGCGCCGCAGCACGAGACGAGGCCCATCTTGCCAGTGTTGTAAAAGTGGACGTCCGAGCCGCAGATGCCAGTGTGCTTGACCTCGATAAGAACCTCATCGGGGCCAACCTCGGGAACGGGGCGCTGCAATTGTCAGTACAAATTCTGGCGCCTTGAGCCAGCCGTGACTTGCCGTTCCGTAGCAGGTGTCGAGCTTGCCGTTGAGGATGAACGCGGGGTTGTCCTTGGGGGTGAAAGCAGTCGCCATGATGGATAGTGTACGCTGGGAAGGGAGGAGAGAGGAGGCTGAGAGGGTGGGGGACGTCGCTGCGTGTCTTTATACCGTCTTGTACCGTCGAGAGAGAGAAAGCGTTGGCTGCTGTCTCCGGAACGGCCCTCGGGTTCATTGTGCGGCTACTCGAGGCAGGCATTGACCGGCCCGGATTTTAGTGCACAGCACGTGGTATTATGTAACGAGATGGGTGTGGGGGTGCCTGAGTGGTGTGGGGCACCATTGTGTGTGTCTCGGGCGCATGTTCCCAGGTATTTTCGAATTTTGGCTGGATTCCTGAATTTTTGACTCGGCGAATTCCCTGAAATGTGGGGAGGGATCTGCGCCCCTTGGGTGGTGCGCCCTGCGTCTGTGCGTAGGGCGCAGAGGAGGGAAGGTGGTCGTGTTCGAGTAGATGGATGCTACGAGTCAATGTTCTCCATCCGCTTTCATCCCTTCTCTCCTTCTCTCTTATACTCACGAACAACCAAAAGGCTAACAGCTACACTCACCATGCTGCCCAAGCCATCACGCGCTCTCCTGCGCACCCTCAACACCACCCATCGCCAGACCTCCACTCTTGGTCTTGGCGCTACGAGGTATCGTTCGACTTCGGCGTCTTCCTCAAAAGGAAATGCCTCGGCCACCCTCCACACGTCTGTCAGCCAGCAGCAGGCATCACCTACTCTCCTCGAGTATGGCCGCAAGGGCCATGACATGACCCCCGAGGCCAAGGCCCGCGTCCAGGAGCAACTGAGGAGGTTCCAGTCGAGCGCCGTCTCGCCAGCAGCACAGGCTGTCCGCCCAAGCCCAGCACCCAACTTCAACATTCCCGCAAACCAGAACACGCCCGAGTCCAACTTTGTGCCCCGTCCTCACGCTGGCAGTATCCGCGATGGCTACGACCACTCGTACGTTGCTTTAGAAGATTTAGCTCACACCCCACAGCTTTGTCGGCATGTCGGGCGGTCAGATTTTCCATGAAATGATGCTTCGCCAAGGCGTCAAGCAAATCTTTGGGTACCCCGGCGGTGCCATTCTTCCCGTTTTCGATGCCATTCACGACTCTCCCCACTTCAAGTTTGTCCTGCCTCGCCACGAGCAAGGCGCCGGCCACATGGCTGAAGGCTACGCTCGCGTGACGGGCAAGCCCGGTGTCGTTCTTGTGACTTCTGGGCCCGGCGCGACCAACGTCATTACGCCGATGCAGGACGCGCTCTCCGACGGTATACCCATGGTCGTCTTCTGTGGCCAGGTGGCTACCAACCTCATTGGCTCGGACTCGTTCCAGGAAGCAGACGTTGTCGGCATTTCGCGCAGCTGCACAAAGTGGAACGTCATGGTTAAGGACATTGCCGAGCTGCCTCGTCGCATCAACGAAGCATTCAAGATTGCCACGTCCGGCCGTCCGGGACCGGTGCTCGTGGATCTGCCAAAGGACGTGACCGCGGCCATCCTCCGTACGCCCATTGCCGCTCGTTCCATTGAGCCTGGACAGTCGCCCCACCTCCCTACCCAGTCGAACGCTGGTCACGGCCAGCCCGGCGACGCGACTCTTATCGCCCGTGCCGCTGCCATGATCAACAAGGCCAAGCGCCCCATCGTCTATGCCGGCAATGGTATCCTGTCCTCTCCCGATGGACCCCGTCTGCTCAAGGAGCTGTCCGACATTGGCAGCATTCCCGTGACCACGACCCTGCAAGGTCTGGGCGGCTTTGACGAGATGGACGAAAAGTCTCTGCACATGCTCGGCATGCACGGCTCGGCGTACGCCAACTTTGCCATGCAGGAGGCCGACGTGATTATCGCTCTCGGAGCGCGCTTCGACGACCGTGTCACCGGCAAGGTCGACACTTTCGGTCCCGCAGCCAAGGCCGCCGCCGTCGAGGGCCAGGGTGGCATTATCCATTTCGAGATCCAGCCCAAAAACATCAACAAGATTATCGAGGCTGATCTCCCCGTGCTCGGCGACGTTACCGCCAGTCTTGAGGAGCTTGTGCCCCAGATCAAGTCGGTTGACCGCTCCGCGTGGGTCAACAGGTGCAAGCAGAACAAGGAAAAGTACCCGTTCGTGTACAACCCGTCCAAGGCCGGGGAGCGCATGAAGCCGCAGGAGGTTATGAGCGAGTTCAACAAGCAAGCCGAGGAGATTGGCAGTGAGTGCCCAACCCTGTGACCGAGAATGAGACTGACGTATGCAGAGGAGAAGATTATTGTCGCTACTGGCGTTGGCCAGCACCAGATGTGGGCCTGCCAGTACTACCGCTGGACCCAGCCTCGCAGCTGGATCTCCTCGGGTGGTCTGGGAACAATGGGTTTCGGCCTGCCGTCCGCCATCGGCGCCAAGGTCGCAGCGCCGGAGAAGATTGTCGTCGACGTCGACGGCGACGCGTCCTTTTCCATGACCGCCATGGAGCTCCAGACGGCCAACCAGTACAACATTGGCGTCAAGGTTTTGCTATTCAACAACGAGTTCCAAGGCATGGTCGAGCAGTGGCAGGATCTGTTCTACGAGAACCGCTACAGCCACACCCGCATGACCAACCCCGACTTCCAGCTCCTCTCCGAGTCCATGGGCGCAAAGGCCATCAAGTGCGACAACATTGCCGACCTGCCGGCCAAGATGAAAGAGTTCCTCGAGTATGACAACGAGAGGCCCATCGTCATGGAGTGCATGGTCAGCAGCGAGCACGTCTACCCCATGGTGCCAGCGGGCAAGGCCCTGCACGAGCAGATCCTGCATCCCCTGCTCAGGGCAAAGCAGGCGCTGTAGGGGGTGAAAGAAAAAGAAGGGAGTGTGTTGTATCTTTCCGATAGTGGATGTATCCTGCGTTAGCATGTGTAGGCCTCTGTGCTTCGTTTGTGTGGCCCGAGCAGAGCAGAAGCGACGTGACCCGTACCGAGCCTCACTCCGCCGACAATGTATGCTGATATGTGTGTGTGTGCATGGGAGCATGATAAATGATACAAATGAGGCTCTATGCAGAGATCAAATCCTCCTCGACAGGCGTAGCAGGTTCCTCGGGCAGGGCAATCCTAAGCACAACCTTGTTGCGTTTCCGCTTCTCCTGCTCGGCGCGCTGAGCGTCGACGCTGTCGGCGAGAATCTCGACGAACGTATCCAGCCCAGCCCCGAATTTCGCGCTGACGACCAGCACTTCAGGTTTGCCTTCTTCCCTCGCGGCGGCGGCGGTGAGGCTCTTGAGCTTGCGCGCCAGGTCGTCGGCTTCGAGCTCGTCAATCTTGTTCAGCGCAACCACGCGCGCGCGACCCGCAAGGCCGGGCTTGTAAGCGTCCAGCTCTTGCCTCAGGACCACCAGATCCGCCGCGGGGTCCTCTCGCCTGCCGTCGAGGACGTACGCGAGCGCGAGAGAGCGCTCGATGGAGCGCAAGAAGGAGTGGCCTAGACCGACATTCTCAGAGGCCCGCGCTAGCAGACCGGGGTTGTCGGACACGCTGAAGCGAGTGCGTTCCTTTGCCTTTGTCCGCGCTGCGCGAGGGAGGGGCTTGTAGTCGCCGCGCTCACGTGCTTCGACATCCATGCGCCGCTCGTCCTCGGTCTCGAGCACGGGCGTGCCGGGCTCAGCGGCCCAGTGCCCGTCCTCAAGCACTCGCACGACGCCGATCTGTGGGTGCAGGGTCGTAAATGCGTAATCGGCCACCTCGGCGCGGCGGCCCGTGAGGGCGCGGAGGAGGGTTGATTTGCCGGCGTTGGGGAGACCGACGAGGCCGACGTCGGCTAGCAGTTTGAGCTCGAATTCAAAGGTGCGGGTCGTTGGGATGACGCCGCGTGAGGCGAGACGCGGATGGCGCGTGTTGGGGGTCACAAAGTGGGGGTTGCCCAGCCCGCCAACGCCGCCGCGCGCGAGCAGGACGGGCTCGTCGACCGGCTCGGCAATGTCCAGTTCTAGTGCGGCGAGTTCGTCAAACTTTGGCGTGGTTTTCGACCAGCGACCTTGAGAGCGGAGGAGGGTCTCGGCCTCGCGCACGTCGCGGTCAGAGGCCTCAAAGTTGGGGTGCGTGACGAGCCAGCGCTCAATAGTGCGGCGGCGGCGCTCCTGGCGATCTAGTCCGAGAGCGTCGTAGTCGGCGCCAATCTTTTCTGCCTCGCCTTCACGTGCAATCTCGCGAATGACTGTTCCAACTGGCACGGCTACAGTGATGTCGTCGCCCCTCCGGCCGTGACGGAGGTTTCCCGAGCCGTGCCCGCCTTGCCCACCGATGAGGCGCTTTTTCAGGCTCGAGAGAGAAGTAAGATGTGGCGAGGTCGTTAGGTAGACGTTGCCGCCTGGACCGCCGTTACCACCGGACGGCGGGCCGAGACCCCTCTTCGTTGGGAGGAAAGCAGACGTGCCCGACCCGCCCTTGCCTGCGTCGTTAGCTCTCTGCACTGGCGCCGTCAAAGACCACGCACCTCCACGAACAGTGACACGTAAAAAGTCTACGAAATCGCCTCCCTGCCTGTTCTGCTTGTCTGCAATCTTCTTGCGGCGGCGGTGCAGCTCGCCAGTGACTTCGTCAAAGTCGTCTTCGTCCTCGAGAGCTCGTGGTGCTGGCTGTGTCGGTGGTGCGGCATAGCCTCGTCTCCAGAGTTTAGTAGCTGCTGTCTGTGGCCTTGCTGCACGTATGCAGACTCGGCATGGTGCTAGTGTGAGCATGGTGAGTGAGTTGCAGCAACAAAGGTCGTCTGCTGCTGTCACAAGATCAACAGCCATGCATGCCAGAAAGCAGACTTATTATGATTACATAATCTAATTCTGTTTACGTAAACATGGTTTGTCCAGACCACGTGGCCATCGGAACTGGGGCGTAATTTTATTTTGATTCCGCTTCTTTGCGCCCCCAACCACCCGGCGGCTGTGCCCCGTGCCTGAGATTTGCGTGATTTCAAGAATGTTGATTTGTACATCTTCGACTCATCCCGATTCCTGTTCTGCCCATTCTACCACGCAGCCATGCCGACAAAGGAGCTCATCACAAGGCAGCGCAAGGCCCTCGTCGTCGGCGCAGGCCCAGTCGGAGCTCTCACCGCTCTGGCCCTCAACAAGCGCGGGTGGGACGTCGAACTGTGGGAGGCTCGAGATGGTCAGTCCCCGTTCCGATACTCTTTCCGGGTGGGACCGGCTTGCTGCC
Source organism: Prillingera fragicola (assembly GCA_002335605.1). Taxonomy (NCBI): domain Eukaryota; kingdom Fungi; phylum Basidiomycota; class Tremellomycetes; order Trichosporonales; family Trichosporonaceae; genus Prillingera; species Prillingera fragicola. Next base: position 1,246,574 of record BEDY01000006.1, on the reverse strand, counting down.
AAAGCAACCACCACACCCCCCATACCATCCTCTTTGCCACCCATAATGAGGCCCTCAACAGCCTGCACACGACCACTGACAGCATGCTGACATGAGCAGACCCCCGCGGCCGCACAGTGTCCATGACCAACCTTCGGTCAATCAACCTCAACATCAGTGCCCGTGGCCTGGCAGCCCTCGAGTCGGTCGACCCCGCGCTCTCAGATCTGCTCCTTTCCGAGTCGATTCCCATGCCCAGCCGCATGATTCACCACCTGGATGGACGCATGGAGGCACAGGCTTACGACCCTCTCCGCCACCAGCACAGTAACTCGATCTCGAGGTCGATTCTCAACCAGCGCCTGGTGGAGGCTCTCCCCAAGAGCGTAGACGTGCGCTTCAACACCAAGATTGAGCGTCTCGACCTGGACAAGAATGTTGCATTTGGTCGTACGACCGGCCGTGGTGCCGGTTTGGGTGAAGAGACCGAGGTCACCGAGCTCAACCACACACCGGTTCCTACCGAGACCGACTTTGACCTCGTCGTCGGCGCCGACGGGTCGTGGTCCAAGGTCCGCGCCCAGATGATGCGCAACAACGGACGGTATGTCTGTGTCACCGGAGCTCTGCTGACAGCTAGGGTTGACTTTTCGCAAAAGTTCATCTCGCACGCATACATCGAGCTGCACATGCCACCCAATGCCGACGGCGGCTTTGCGATGCCACCAAACCACCTGCACATCTGGCCTCGCCACGCGTTCATGCTTATCGCTCTTCCCAACAAGGTACTCTCATCGGTTTGTTGACACTTGCTGACAATGTAGGACTTTTCCTTCACCCTCACCCTCTTCATTCCCTTTGAAGAGCTCGACAAGCTCGAGTCGCGTGACCAGGTGGAAGATTTCTTTGCGACGCACTTTGCCAACGCGTACGACATTGTCGGCTCGCGCATGGTGGACGATTTCATTGCCAACCCTCGTGGCAACCTCGTGACCATCTCAGTCGCACCCAGCACCTCTCCCTCGGTCGTATTGCTGGGTGACGCCTGCCACTCGATGGTGCCATTCTACGGCCAGGGCCTCAACTGCGGCCTCGAGGATGTCCGCGTCCTCGACACGTACCTGGAGAACTATGGCGTCAAGGGGACAACCACAACACCGGTGGGCGAACAGGACGACGATCTCGCTGCCGCGCTTGCAGCCTACTCGAGCGAACGCGCAGCCGACCTGGAAGCTATCTGCGAACTGGCCCTGTCCAACTACACCGAGATGCGCTCCTCGGTGCTCTCGCCCTTGTACCACGTTCGCCGCGTAGTCGACTGGGTTCTGACCAGGATCTACCCTTCTACTGGCGCTGCATCCCTTCTCGCGAGTCCGAACAAGCCCTTCCCCACTAGCCGGGTCCGCGGCTGGACAGCGTTGTACGACCTTGTCACGTTCCGCCCCGACGTCGGATACGCCGAGGCTCGCAGGCGCGAGGCATGGCAGAAGAGCGTCGTGCACTCGGCGGCAATTACTGGTGCAGCGGGTGTGGCGGGTGCGGTCGGTATCTTTGCCTTGAGGATGGCCCAGCCTTGGCTCAGCCGGCGATAGTCAGTGCGAACGTAGAGGTAGATGTGTGGATAAATACCGTTAGAGGTGTGTATTATAACCCCCGATACATAGAGTGTGCTTTCTGGGCGGCAATGGTATCGATGCATAGATATAGCCCGTGCTGCGAGGTCGCGCTGGCGTGTGCCTATCTAGTAACATCCCGGAGTCAAGTCTTGCGACCAGCTGCCTTCATCGTTGGAGGTCCATCTTGGCCACTAGCCCCAAAGCAGCCTCCCCACCAACATCATCAGTGACCTCGACGCGGCCAAACTCGACTCCCTCCTCTTTCAGCATGCCCACAATGACCGCGCGATACTTGTCCTGGCGAATAACACCGCCACCACACACGAGCATGGCCTGGTTCATACTTGCTTTAGCGTGGGCATCCAGCGACATGCCCCAGAGTTGGCGCACGAGGGCGATGATGGACGCCGCGAGGGGGCGGGCCGCGTCGTGGATCGCCGTGACCGCTACGGGATCCGGAGGGGTGGTCGAAAAGTGTTCGAGGACTGCACGGGCCAACGAGGTGATGCGCAGCTTTTGCTTGTTTGCCGCGGCGTATGGATCCAGTGTCGTGTCGAGCTCATGCTGTCTGTTAGGTACTGTAAGAAGGGGAGCAACTCACGACCTTGGCCAACAGCTCGCCCGTCTCGTGCACGCCCATGGCCGCGCGGATCTCCTTTGCAAGGCCGCCCCCATCCTGGCGCTCCTCCCCGGCGTCAAACGCATTCACCGCCGCGCGGATAGCGCACCGCCCAATATCGTAGGCGCTCCCATCGTCACCCAGCAAGTATCCGTGCCCGCCGCGGCGGGGTCCCGCACCCACTCCCTCGGGCGTGACCTGCAACACCACCGCGATGGACCCCGTGCCCGCAATGACGGCTACGCCCCACGGCGCGTCGTGCGTCAGCAGCGTGCCGCCGAGGAGGAGCGCGTCGTTCTGGACATTGAGTTCGTGCGGGTGGTTGAAAAACGGCGCCAGCGCTGAGCGCATGGAGGCAGCGTCGCGTGGTGTGTCGCAGCCCGAGATGCCGATCCAGATATCCCGGAAGGCGAGGGGGCAGGTCGGCGCCGCTGTGTCGATGGGTGTGTCGGGGAAGAGAGAGTTGATTGCTTCAAGGACTGTGGTCTTGATCCTGGACGTCAGAGATGCTTGAAATGCAGACTTACACTGCCGACGAGCGCTCGACGCCGACCTGGATTGTCAGCGGTTGCTCTGATGTGCTCTACACCACCTCGGCCATGTTCCCTGTCCCGCCTACAGCCCTAGCGCGCACGCCGCGTCGACTGGCAATCACCGCCTCCGTCTTTGTGCCACCACACTGCATGCTCAGCGATCCTATGCTATTGTGTTTAGTGCTGCGGGGTACTAACATCGACGGAGAGGACAAACTCTTCCGGCTGGGCGGCTGCGGCCGCCGCGGTTGCCGGGTCGGTCTTCATGAAGGCGACCGTGCAGACTGTCTGGCCAGTGCTGCCGCCAAAGGAGAAGGATTTGTGGGGAACAGACGAGCTAAGGTCAGCTGAGGAGGCAAGAGTGGCTCACTGGAAGACTAGCCCCGTATCCCGTGTAAAGCGGCGCTTGGTCTCCTCCTCGGTAAAGTTGCAGCTCGTGATCAGGAAGAACCCTCCGGGACGCACGAGCTGGGCAACCTTCTCGGGGTAGACGAGGCTCGGCAGACGTCCGTCGCCCTCGACTGGGTCCTGGGACAAGGCCAGCGCGTCAAAGGTTCCCTTGTCCATCACGAGATCCCAAGTCTCGTCCAAGTTGTCCCGCAGCAGGTCACCGACGCGCCACTCGGTCTGGCACGAGTTGACAACGTCGTCAATGTCAATCACGTCCTCGTCGCCCTCGGCGATCGCGGTGCGTCGTGACTTCTCGACAGAGGCAGCGAGCGACGCCGCACCGGCAGAGTAGTCGATACCCGTGAGGTGGAATGCCTGGGGCGTCGCGTCTGGTCCGGGTGATGTAAGAAAAGACAGAAGCAGAGTACCGTTACCGCTGCCGCACTCGAGCACGCGCGTGGGTGTCGAGCCGTTGAGCGGGAGGTTGTCGTGGGCCCACAGACGCATCTTGTACACGCTGTCCTCGCCAAACCTGCTGTCAGCTCGTGCACGTCGAGCGACGCGTACCAAATCTCGCCCTCATCTCCAACGTCGTCGAACACACGATTCTCGCGCCTGCGGTTAGTGTGCGGCGTCGGGAGAGGCTTACTCGTAGACCATGTCCCAGTGCTCCTGTGGGGCGTCAGAGTCGAGGTACAGCACAGAGGGGTCGCAGCTTCTGCATGTTCAGCTGAACCAAACGCACCTTTGTCCCGAGCTTGCTGGGGGGCAGCTCCTCTTCTTGGCTCATGACGGGTATGGGTAAAAGGTGTAAAGTACAGAAGACAACTTGGTCGTGGTTGGCTACATTTTCAAAACCTTGAACAAGTGGCAACAACAGCCCACGCGGTGGCAGCGAGGCAAGCGGCTAGCGCACCCCGTAGACATCCTGGATGGGCAGATCTCTGCCAGTCCATGTGCATACAGCTGAGCTCCTCACCCGGGATTGCATGGAGCATGCACTGCTCCACAGCGTCGAAGAACAGCGGCATTGATCTCGGCTGAGCCCGATTAGAAATACAAGTTGATCTGAATAGAAACTCGGTCTAATCAATACAATAAGAGTTGAAATGAATCCTAAATGGCCCACCCATTTTAGATGTTTGCCGCCCAAGTTGACCACTTTGCTGTTTGAGCATCGGCTCTTGTCATCATCCACTACAGTCCAACATGCCCGCCAAACACGACATCAACGTGAGCACATACACTGCAGGGAGGAGCCAGAGCTGACAGCGTGCAGAAAATCGGAGTCGAGAGCTCAGACTTTCCCATTCTGTAAGTAACAAGCTCGGCTCGTTGAGTAGTTGCTGACCCACCAGTTGCGAGACATGTACGTCCCCACTCCAACTCACAGCCAATACTAATCTCCAGGTCTGGGGCCCAATCCCTATGTCCGCATGTCAAAGCAAGAATTTGGCCACGAGTGCAAGATCTGCAACCGCCCCTTTACAGTGTTCAGGTGGAACCCAGGACAGGGTGGTCGGTTCAAGAAGACTGAGATCTGCACGACCTGCGCAAAGATCAAGGGCGTGTGCCAGACATGCTTGCTGGATCTCGAGTTTGGTCTTCCCGTGCAGGTGCGCGATGCTGCGCTGGGCAGGAAGAACCAGGCACCGTCGAGTGATATCAACAAGCGTGAGTGCGCCGCCGTAGAGCTGTGGACTGACGAGCGTAGAGTACTACATTCAAAATCTAGAAGCGCAAATGGCCGAGTCGCCGGATGGCATGGCCTTTGACTCGCAAGTAGCCAACGCCCAGGGCCGTGAGATGCTCAAAAATCTGGCCAAGACCGACCCAAACTACAAGCGCAACAGGCCACACCTGTGCTCCTTCTTTGTCAAGGGCGAGTGCAAGCGCGGCGCAGAGTGTCCCTTCCGCCACGAGGTGCCTACCGAGTCCGAGGCCAGCGGCGGCAGCAAGCAGAGCCTCACGGACAGGTATTACGGCAAAAACGACCCAGTCGCGCAAAAGATTCTGCGCAACGTCGCAGAGTCCAAGGGGCTCAAGGCCCCCGAGGACAAGTCGGTCACGACGCTCCTCTTCCTGGGTCTCCCCGCAGGCAGCACCGAGGCAGATGTGCGTACGTCCATGGGCGCGGCGCTGCCGTCGGTGGCACCGAACCAGATCCGTTCCATCTCCATTGTCGCGGCCAACAACTGCGCGTTTGTCAACTTTACCGACCGCGCGACGGCCGAGCGCGCCGCGCAGGGCTTGTCGGCCCAGGACGGGATCGAGGTTAATGACAAAAAGACAAAGGTTGTGTGGGGTCGCGCACGGGCGAACAAGGGCAAGGCAGCGGAGAAGAGCGTTGCGGCATAGAACCGAGCAGGCGTAGGCTTGAGGCTGGGATTGGGACGTGGTTAGATGGCATTAGTGCATTACGCATGTATTGTATACCGACACCTGCGCCAACCAGCCCCTGGCGCACACGGCGAAACACAAGATGACAAGACAACAATGCAACTAATCACTATCACTAACGACCTCATCATCACTGCTCTCGCTCCCGCGCTCACTCTCGCCCCAGTCCCCGCCCTGGGCCTTTTCCGCAAACAGCGCGCCACCGCACTTTTTCACGTCCTCCCATATCGCCTCCCCGCCCGACTCGACCAGTTCAATCTCCTTGCGCGGGAACGAGGTCACGAGGCGGAATCCCCACGCGTGGTCGTACCCGGCCGGCGGCGTGTCGGGGTCGTTCTCCGCGAGGTCGGCCGCAGGGATCAGGCGGGTTTCCGCAAAGACAAACAGCGGCAGGGTGCTGCCTCCGGGGACAAAGTTCCACACGTGCCGTTCAGCAGATATAGGGGTACGCAGCGCGACGCGTATAGGTCCACTGGAGGGGGGCAGGAGGTGCTTGCGCGCGTATCGGCGCCAGACGGCGCGGTCGGCGAGTTCCTTCTGCTTGCGCTCCTCCTCGCGCTCGGCGCGTTCACGCTGGACACGCTCGAGCTCGGCGGCTGCGCGGGCTGCGTGGAGCTTTTCCCGGTCCGCGGCCTCGGCGGCGCGGAGGGCGCGGTCCTGTTCTTCGCGCACGTGGCGGGCTTCTTCGAGCGAGAGGCGTTCGCGGCGGAGGCGCGCGAGATAGGCGTTTGTCCGGGGGAGGATGGCTGTGGTGATGGTCTGAATAATGTTGGAGGTCGAGGTCTCGGTAGAGGGTGGGCCTTGGAGCGTGGTGAGAATTGAGAGGCGGCCGGCTGTCGCGCTGCCGCTGCTGCCTGCTGTTGGGAGCATGGAGGCAAATGTAATGGACGGGTAGGTGGTGGTGAGGAGAGTCTGCGAGACCATGTATCCCTCGCGTGATGAGATGTCGGCTGCCCATACCATGATATCGTTGTCCTTGAAACACTTGACGAGTTCCGGGTCAGCGACGACGTCGTGCTTGAACTCATAGTCGTCCTCATGCTCGCCGCAGACTAGGATGACGGCGCCAACGCGGCCGGCTTTGCGGACTTCGGTGAGAAACTCGCGGTAGGGCCCCACCCAGAGGTCGGGAAGGGTGCCAGCTGTGGCTGATGAGCCTGTGAGGGTTTCAAGTTCGCGGACAAAGCGAAGGGAGGCAGTTGTTGGGTCACGCGGACCCCGAGGTGGCCCAGCGTGCGCTGGCGGGAGCAGGAAGCGCGGCAAGTGTGGGAGGAGCGACAGTGGGACAAACGTTCGGACTGCGTTGTTAGCAAGGCTAGCGCACATCACCGAAGCGGCAACATGCACCGGCTGACTCACTGAAGAAGTACCACGTTCCCGTCAAGATAGACGCCACAATGGTGAAAGGCCACGCAAAGGTCTCCCACAGTCCCAAGCCAGCACTACCAGGTCGTGATGGTCGTGCATTGTGCCCACTAATCCGCCGTCCACCTGGCGGAATCGGTCTCATTGCCAAGTCACCCAGGTCGTCGTCACCACCTACCCCCGTCGCGTAGCCCGAACCCTCTGTCTCGGGCTTGTGCACCGAGGGAGCTGCCGGTGGCGAGGTGGCGCCAGTAAAGATTTGTTCAATTGAGCGCTACGTGGTCAGCAGGTGACGACGGGGTGTTGTGGGCTGCGGTGGAAGCCGGAACAGTGCTCACTTGGACGTCCCAATTGTTGTCGCGCAAGATGCGTTCCTCTCTTGCGCGCGCAGCGTCAGAGGACGAGTCGGTGATGGCCCAGAGCTGTTCCAGCGCATCTTGCTGCGCTGGTGTTCTGGACATGGCGTGTATGGTAGTCTATGCAGTAGAGAGTTGTGATGAACGCGTTGTTCCATGGCTGTAGTCGTCGTCGAACTCGCACGTCACTGCTGGGTGGATGGAAATAGGCACGCCAAAGGCATGAGATGATCTACACGCCTATGTTGCCCACCCACCCATTCACCCTCGCCGGCCTGTTCACCGTGCTCTCTCTCACTCTTTGCCCACATGCATGCATCGCCAACCCCCGCAACATCTTCGCTCCATCCTTGCTCCGGAGTACATGCTGTTTCCCTGCACTGCTCCTCCTGTACTGCTCTGCTCGTACGCGGTACGCCGAGCTCCGGCGCGTCGGTACCGGGCAGCACGGCACAATGTCACTGCGGTCCGGGGCTTGGAGATACGATTACTAATAAAGAAAATACTTCCGCTAATGAAGGTGTTGGGCAAATTCTAATGAATGATTACAAATCTCAGTGCAGGTACCGGTGCATCAATGTCCCGAGTGACCGTCGCCGGAATGCCCGGCCCGGCCATATGTTCATGCAACACATCGCTATAAGACGCAGCCATCCAAAAGGGGTCCCCAGCTCCACCTACCACCTGCTACTGAACAATAATGACCGCTACTGCTTCCTCCTCAAGCCCCAAGCTCGAGCTCACCCACGAGCGCGCCGAGCAGCTGATCCGCCTCATGACCGATGGCCTGGTCAACATCGAGGACAAGACCGGCGAGTTCCTCCTGCGTCGTGAGTCTTTGTGCAACAGGCAAAGTAGATAAGACTAACCTTTGTAGTCGACGACGGCACGGTCATCGACACCAAGGGCTGGGCCGGCTGGGAGTGGACGCACGGCATCGCTCTCACTGCGCTGTACCACCACCAGGCCATTGCCTCGCCCGAGGCGTCCGAGTACTCGCGCAAGACGGCGCTCGACTGGTTTGAGGCCCAGTACAAGATCTCATCAGTCGGTGCACCAAAGAACATCAACACGATGTCGCCCTTCTACTGCCTTTCTGCCTTGCTGGACGACAAGGCCGTCACGGACGAGAGGTGGCTTACGTGGTGCGCCGACTGGGCCGAGTGGATCATGAACGACCTGCCCCGCACCAAGGAGCGCGGATTCCAGCACATGACCTATGCGGCCATGCACGAGGACAACCTCTGGGACGACACGCTCAAGATGACTGTCATCCCCCTCGCCAAGATTGGCATCCTCCTCAACCGCCCCCAGTACATTGCCGAGGCAAAGTACCAGTTCCTGCTCCACGCCCAGTACTTGGTGGACACGAGCTCTGGCCTCTGGTACCACGGCTGGACGTTTACGCCAGAGGGCGGCAACAACTTTGCCAACGCGCTCTGGGCGCGCGGAAACTGCTGGATCACCATCTCGATCCCGCTCTTCCTCGAGATTCTCGGCGAGGAGCACCTCCCGGCCAACGACCCCATCCGCCTCTTCCTCATCTCCACCCTGCGCCGCCAGATCGACACCCTCGTCAAGACGCAGGACCCAGCCACGGGCCTCTGGCACACCCTCATCATGGACCCGACGAGCTACGTCGAGTCCTCGGCCAGCGCCGGCTTTGCCGCAGGCATCTACGCCGCGCTCCGCCAGGGTCTCATCAAGGGCGACCACTACCGCGCCTGTGCCGACGCCGCTATTGCAGGCGTCATCAACTGTATCGCTGAAGACGGCGAGGTGACCCAGACCTCGTTTGGAACGGGTATGGGCCCTGATTTGCAGTTCTACAAGGACATTCCCATTACGAGCATGCCGTATGGGCAGGCGCTCGCTATGCTTGCGCTCGTCGAGTGGGAGAGGGCCAACAAGGCATAGAGCACTGGGATGGATTAGGTGGTAGAGAGGTTTGGTTTTGTTCTTGGTAGCATAGAGTATCAATGTACGGTGTCACGATGCAAGTGAGCAGGAGTCAAGACTGTCGCAGCAGGGCAATGGCAGTCATGCTCACGTGCGTTCTCAGGTTGGGTAGAGCAAGTGATGCAGAATACCCTCGTTATATGCGCAGCAGTGACTGTTGCCGTGTACTAGGAACACTCAAGCTCGGCTGGCAGCGATCCGATTCGGCGACCCTCGGTCCGAGCCCCCGGTCCACAGTTCTATTGTACGTGCAACTCTGTGAGCTGTGCCGAATGCACGACCTTGACGTGCTGGAACGATTGGAACAGAGAAATGCGTCCAACGCGTCCAAGACGTGATGCTGTCCAACAACACAAGGTGTTGGAAACTTGTGAATTAGGCAGCAAGCGCCACTGGATGGATTATTTCCAAGCGAGAGGCACAGTGTTGGAAACGTCCGAACCAGGCTGTACTTGTCAATCATCTATCATCACTGGCAAGAGCAGCACTGAGTTCTCAAGCTGTGCGGACTGGCCTGCTCCGGCTCGGTATCTCTACGTCTCGTCGCTGAATCAAAACAATCAGCAACAATGCATACAATCTCCAGCGATGGAAGACGACTGGCCGAGCGGGACAAACGTCCGTGCCGGCCGAGGGACAACCGCCCAGCCAATGGTCCGACATCACGCCGGCTGTCCAGGATTGAGCCGAGCCCTCTTGCTACCTTGTGCTTTACCGCACACCCGGCCAGCACCCTCTCGGCGTCTCGGCCCACTGCCCACATGTCGTTCGACAACGGTGCGAAGGCGCTGCGAGCGTATACATAGCCTGCACAGATATCCCGTCCCGCGCATCTCTTCCCATCCACACTCACCGCAACTCACTCATCCCTTCTCACCAACAGGACGAAGAAAAAGATGACCGCCGCCCCCGCCCCCGCAGCCGCTACCGGCGACTCGTTTTACGAGCAGCGCTACGACCCAGCCCGCGTGCTCAAGCACCCGGCCTTCCGCGTGCTGGCCGAGGACGACCCGTTGCTCAAGGACAAGAACGCCAACATTGCGTGCGCGTACAACCCGGCGCACGAGGTGCACATGATCGCCAAGCCCGACGTCGTCCCGCGCGACGGCGAGGTGGTCGTCCACGTCAAGGCGACAGGTATCTGCGGGTGAGTCGAGGTGTGCGCGCAGTGGAGCACGTCTGCTGACGGCGCAGCTCGGACGTCCACTTTTGGAAGCACGGCCACATTGGCCCCACCATGATCGTGACCGACGAGTGTGGTGCCGGCCACGAGTCGGCGGGCGAGGTCATTGCCCTCGGCCCAGGCGTCACTAGTCTCAAGGTCGGCGACCGCGTCGCCATCGAGGCCGGCGTCCCCTGCTCGCAGGCAGACTGCGACCCCTGCCGTACCGGCCGCTACAACGCTTGCCCCCGCGTCGTCTTCTTCTCCACCCCGCCGTACCACGGCACCTTGACGCGTTTCCACGCCCACCCCGCGGCCTGGCTGCACAAGCTCCCGGACAACGTGTCGTACGAGGAGGGCTCGGTGTGTGAGCCCCTCGCAGTCGCGCTGGCGGGCATGGAGCGCGCAGGCGTCGTGCTCGGCGACCCGGTCGTGATCTGCGGCGCGGGCCCGATCGGCCTCGTCACCCTCCTCGCGGCGCGCGCAGCCGGCTGCTCCCCGATTGTCATTACGGATCTCGTCGCGTCGCGCCTCGAGTTTGCCAAAACGCTCGTTCCCAACGTCAAGACTGTGCTCATCCAAAAGGGCCAGTCGGCCGAGGACGTCTCGGCGGCCATCCGCCAAGCGGCGGGGACCGGCATCCGCGTCGCGCTCGAGTGCACCGGGTTTGAGAGCTCGATCCGCGCCGCCATCTACTCGGTCGTCTTTGGCGGAAAGGTATTCGTCATCGGCGTCGGGCCTACCGAGCAGAACGTGAGTCCTCCCTTGTCGTCGGCGCTGACAGATAGTATCCCTTTGGCTACTGCTCGGCCAACGAGATCGACCTGCAGTTCCAGTACAGGTACGCCAACCAGTACCCCAAGGCGCTCCGCCTCGTGTCTGGCGGCCTCATCGACCTCAAGCCCCTGGTCACCCACCGCTTCCCCCTCGAAGAGGCTGCCAAGGCGTTCAGCGTCGCGGCTGACCCCAGCCAGGGTGCTATCAAGGTGCAGATCCAGGACTAGTGCGGCGAGACAGAGCAGGAAGGGGGTCATGGACTTTTTATTGGGATCGTATGCATTGTTACTCTACACAGGTACACAGGTTGGCAAGTGGAGGGGGAGATTGCACAACTGCGACTGTGTGTTGGAACAGTGCTTGCAGGGAACTACCTGCTGGCCACTCGAGAAACACACTGCAACAAGAAAACATCGATGACATGTGGATATAGTGTGTTTTCACAAACGTATGGACGCAAAACATCAAGACATGGACAGACGTCAGTGCGTTTTGTAAAACATACTAGACTGATTGGCGGGCAAATGATACACGTCTATGCGTTTCAGGAAAGACGCTAACTCGAATGGATGCCATTAATGGCTGCTGTTCAACGGTGTGTGTTTCACGATACACACTACGACGAGGCATTTTTATGTTTAACGCTGGTTTTAGGCCCCTAGTGTGTTTCGCCAGACTGAGCCTGTGGGCTGACAGAGACTCCGAGCGCTCAGTCCTGGCGTTGAACTTACTTGTCCTGCCGTTTTGAAGTCGTCCGAGATGTCCACATTCACTTGCAGCAGTCCTTGAGATTCCACCCCAGATACCACTGTTGCCCACTGCTGAAATCACAGACAACACTGGGCAGATATGGCAAGCTCTCGTCAGTGGTATGTCAGTCTGCGGTCCTACGTCGACCCTTTGAGCCACTCGTGCCCACCGCCGCACAATGCTACACTCTGCATGATGCCAGACAAACCCCGTCCCCCTCTCACCCCGCCTATTTCCGTGCTCCACGCTTGACGAGCGTGGCAACGATAACACCGGTGACAGCTGCAGCACCGGCAAGAATGCCCATGCCAATGTATCCGTCCCTCGTGACGGCCTGGTCGATCAGTGTCCGCAGAGACTGGGCCTGGAGGTTCTCGGGCTCGACGGCGAGAAGGAGGTCGTTGAACTTTTTGGCGTACTGAAAGTTGCGGAGCTTGTAGTAGCCCACTGCAATGTAGTAGGTGCATTCGCGGCGGTGGCTTGGTGAGGCCGAGTAGATTTCTGCATAGGTGTTAGAAGGGAACACAGCCATGGGTGCTACTGCTCACCCTGTAGAAGCTTGACGCCCTCGGTCTGGAACTCTGCCGAGCCCGACTTGACGAGTCCCCAGCCTGCCTGTCAGTTCCGATTGTTACGATGGGTGGCGGCAACGCACCATAGTTGAACTTTGACTGGGTGGTGACGTGACCGCTCTCAATCTCCTTGTAGTACTGGTTGCGGAGGACCTGTTGGTGTTAGTATGGCGACCATCGACGTGGCAGTGGGCATTCCCCCACGCCTTTTTGGTGAGCGCACCTCTAGCTCTTCGTAGCCGAGTGAAGCCTCTGCCTCTGCTGCGTATGGGAGGTCGGTGCTGATGCCGGCCATGTTGTGGGGTGGATAGATTTGTGGTGGTAGGGGCTGTGTGTGCTAGGTACTAGCTGTTCTAATGAGAATATGGTTAGGTGGCAAACAGAAGACGAGCAAGAGAGAGAGATGAGATGTTGATGCTGTTCATGCCGAGGCGGTGACGATGCGAACACCACTCGACATTGAGCCTTGCTAGCCTGCCATGCAGATCTCACGTGGCTCCCACGGAAGTAATTTTGGGTGGAGGGCTCCGCCTCAGGGTCCACTGTCGGATCTGTCGAATAACCGCGGAGGGTCCAGGCACGCCCTTAACGAATCAGAATCCGTTTGTATTAACGCGATTAGAAAGAAATGCTAATGATTACAAAAGTGTACTAATCATCATTAGAAATAGTTTCTAATGGCATTTTGTATTTTCCAAGGAACGAGCCGCCCGTTTCCAATGACGAATTTCCAACGTCATTGGTGTTCTCTCTCGTCGTCTCCTCGTTGTCCAACCAGCTGCGATTGCTCTCTACCTCGCGACAACTTGCTCTTCTACTCTTCTCTTCCCATCTCCCCACTCTCTCAACACAACACACACGCAACCATGTTCGCTGCCCGTCTCGCCCGCCCCGCCGCCCTCGCGCTCCGTCGCCCCGCTCCCATGGCCCAGCGCTTCACCGCTCTCCGCTTTGTCTCGAGTGAGTTGGCGCCAAGCAGCAACCAGCCTCTGGAAAATAAACCATCCAGTCACACGCGCTGACACTTGTCCTTCTAACCCACCTTATCTAACCTCCTATCTCCACATCCACAGCCCGCTACACCGAGGACCACGAGTGGGTCGCCTACGACGAGGCCACCAAGATTGGCACCGTCGGCATCACCGACTACGCCCAGAAGGCTCTCGGCGATGTCGTCTTTGTCGAGCTCCCCGCGGCCGGCACCGAGGTCGAGGCTGGTGGTGAGTAGCTTTGCGTGTGCGACAAGGGCGATAGGGGTTGGGCCAGCGCTGCACGCGTCGGTCACTGCGCTTGGCGCACCGAGATGAGCTTACCGCGTTGGCGTGGTCATCGTCTCCATGGTGATCAGTTGCTCGTACATCCAAGCCGGGGCCGATTGCGTGCCCTGCGCCAAGATAGCACACCCCCGGACCAACCCGGCCAATCATTCCCTTTCTCACTCTCGCCCCGCTTCGCACCCCCGTTAGGGAGCCCCACTGACATGCCGTGCAGAGACCATTGGCGCCGTCGAGTCGGTCAAGGCTGCCTCGGACATCTACGCCCCCGTCACCGGTGTCGTTGAGGCGATCAACGAGGACCTCGGCGAGAGCCCCAGTCTCCTTAACAAGTCGCCTCTTGAGAACGGTGAGTGCAGGCTCGTGGGCTGGTGTGGCTGCTCAGACACGAGCATCCACGTCAACCTGCCAAGATCCAAGTGCCCCGGTGCAGGACTGACAAACACAGGCTGGCTCGCCAAGATCAAGCTCTCGGACGAGACCGAGTTCAACGCCCTCCTCGACGAGGCCGCGTACAAGACCCACTGCGAGGGCCAGTAAAAGCCGTTGTATATCTATGGGATTTTAGTGGATGGCAGAGTACTACAAGCAGCAGAGAACAGAGGAAGCAAGTGAAGAGCGAGGAATACCGTCGTGCAGAGCAAAGGACGTTATGCAGCCTGCACAACATGTGACGCACCGTCCACCAAACTGATACGCCTGGGCACAGTCTATACGTGTATACATGACAACCAGCGAGCACTCTAACCAATCTATCCCGAAAAGTATCCACCGACAACACCGGACCACCACATGCCCCACACCATGGCCAAGAACGCGCCCACGCCCATGCCGGCCTTTTCGTTTCCAAACCCGAGCAAGACGAGGATTGTCCACGGCCAGCCGACGAGGCGGTCGAGGATTGTCCCGATAATCTTTTGGAGGAGAATGTCCTCGCGCTGCCGCGCTGCTGGGCGGGGGCGCGAGGGGGCCGCGGGAGGGGCGAGGATGGGCGCCATCATTATGCTTGGTGCTGCGTGGGTGATGGGCGGGAGCTGGAGGAGTGCGTGGACCGGCTTGTGGTCGGAAATTACAAGTTCGGGCGCGGACGTGAACTGGAGAATCTGCGTGGTGTTTGAGGAGGCTGGGCCCGCCTGGGGCAGGTAGAGGTCTGGGCTGTCGGTGTGCGAGGCAAACAGGATACGGTCCGTCCAGCCTGGTATCCTCTTCTTCGAGTATCCCTCGACCTGGCCGACGATGCGCTTGTATGTCGGCGCAAAGCGCGTGAGGTCGCCCTCACGCATACCGCCAAAGACGCGGCCGGCGGCTTGCTCCCGCTTGAGCGTGTCGAGGGTGACCATTTGTGCGCGGGCCTTTTCTTGGTCGAGCAGTTCGGACTCTGTGGTGGACGGCAGGGTCTCGCGCGGGTAGACGTTTGGCTGGGGGAGACGGAGGAGGCGATAGTTGAGGTCGCCCATGATGAAGAGATGCGAGGTCTGGTGCGGCTGCGCAGGATACTGGAGCGCGTCCTTTGGATTGAAGACAAGGCTAGACAAGATGGCATCGTACTGCGCATTGCGCTTGTTGATGTTTTCGTCATGGGCTTCAAGGTGAGCAGAAACAAAGGTGAGAGTCTCCCAGCCGTCGCCGCCGGGTTTGGGGCCGCGCTGGATGGGGAGGCGCACACCGACCGCTCCCTTGTTGCCCATGCCAAAGCGCCAGAGGCCGATGGACGCCTCGAGTGCACCGCCCAAACGGCCGGCTGTCGTGGCCTCGCGCGCAAAGACCCAGAGCGCTATACCGACGTGCGAGACGCGCGATACGAGTTTGTACGTATCCTTTTCGCGGTTGGGAGAGACGGACGTTGCGTGGGCGGACAGCAGCGACTGAATCTTGTCGGTGAGGGCAATGAGGACGGGGTGCGTCAGACCGGCGACTTTGTGTGGGTCAGCGCCACGCGATACACGAGTGTTGGTGTATTTTTGGACAACTTACAGGCGAGGTGGAGAGGGAGGAGCTCTTGGACGCCGATGGCGTAAATGTCGGGCACGGTACCGCCATTCTTCCTAGCATGGTTGTGCAGCACGGGGATGAGCCATGACGAGAGGTCTTGCTCCTGTGCGAGGGATCCCTGCAGCCCGGTGTTGTACGTTGTGAGGAATACAGTGAGAGCCGACATTGTGTTACGTATGAGTGTGCTCAGACGTCGCTGTAGAGGATAACGAGCAAGAAATCTACAGCAACAATGACCAACAGAAGAGGGAGAGAGATGTTGTCGACGTGACGTACCTGGCGGGGGACGAGCGGGATCAAATTGGCTCGGGGATGTGCCACACGTCGCGTGGACAGTGACATGGACCATCGGCATGGACATCGAGCAGCACATCTCTGTTGACAGCTCACTACCCCCTCTAGAGCATACCCCTCTTCCCTCCTCGACCTCTCTCCTAGCTTCTACACGGCACACACCCCGACTACAGCACAGCGCGATCGGGCAGCCATGAGCGGGCACTACAACTTGAAAGGTAAGCTATCCAGTCGGGTGGAGGATTACCATGGCACTGACACGTCCACAGCCCTTATTAAGGCCATCCGCTCATGCAAGGTAGGCTTGATACACTCTCAGCATAGAACAAGAGCTGACCATTACAGACACTAGCAGATGAACGCTCGGTGATCCAGAAGGAGTCGGCCGCGATCCGAGTGCGTACACCGCTGTTCACACTGTTCCGCACAGCCCTTGACGTCAATGCTAACCACCTCCAGACGTCGTTCAAAGAGGAGGACTCGTTCTCGCGGCACAACAACATTGCCAAGCTTTTGTACATCCACATGCTTGGCTACCCGGCACACTTTGGACAGATCGAATGTCTCAAGCTCGTCGCGTCGCCGCGCTTCAGCGACAAGCGTCTCGGATACTTGGGAATAATGCTCCTACTGGACGAGAACCAAGAGGTCTTGACGCTGGTCACCAACTCGCTCAAAAAGTTAGTCCCCCGTGCACTGCTCGCACTAACATGGCAGTGACATGAACCACCCCAATATGTACGCCGTCGGTCTCGCGCTGTGCACCTTTGCCAACATTTCGTCCGAGGAGATGTCGCGCGATTTGTGTAACGAGATTGAAAAGCTGTTGGGTAGCAGCAACACGTACATTCGCAAAAAGGCCGCGTTGTGCGCGCTTCGCGTCATTCGCCGTGTCCCCGACCTTATGGACCACTTTACCAATCGGGCCAAGGCGCTGCTCCAGGACAGGAATCACGGTGTGCTCCTCGCGGGCATCACTCTCGTGACGGAGATGTGCGAGTTGGACGACAACGTCGCTGCCAGCTTCCGCCCCGCGACCGCCATGCTCGTCAAGCACCTCAAGTCGCTGGTCACTACCGGCTTTAGCCCAGAGCACGACGTCGGAGGCATTAGCGACCCCTTCCTCCAGGTCAAGGTAGTCCGCCTCCTGCGCTTGCTTGGACGAGGAGACGCCGAGGCGAGTGAGATCATGAACGACATTTTGGCACAAGTCGCGACCAACACCGACTCGTCCAAGAACGTTGGCAACTCGATTCTCTACGAGACTGTCCTCACCGTGTTGGAGATTGAGGCCGACAACGGTCTCCGTGTCATGGCGATCAACATTCTCGGAAAGTTCCTGACCAACCGCGACAACAACATACGCTACGTTGCGCTCAACACGCTCAACAAGGTGGTCGGTATCGACACCAACGCCGTGCAGCGTCACCGCAACACCATTCTCGACTGTCTGCGCGACGGAGACATTTCGATCCGCAGGCGTGCGCTCGAGCTGTCATACGCGCTCATCAACGAGCAGAATGTCAGGATTATGACCCGCGAGTTGCTGGCGTTCCTCGAGGTGGCCGACAACGAATTCAAGACAGGCCTTACGACCCAGATCTGGCTCGCTGCCGAGCGCTTTGCGCCCAACAAGCGCTGGCACATTGACACCACCCTGCGCGTGCTCAACACTGCCGGCAACTATGTGCGTGAGGAGATTTTGGCCGCGTTCATCCGTCTCGTGTCGCACACCCCCGAGCTCCAGTTCTACACTGCGCAGAGGTTGTATGCGTCGCTCTCGGCCGACCTGTCGCAGGAGTCGCTCACCCTCGGCGCCGTGTGGATCATTGGAGAGTTTGGCGACGTTCTGCTCCAGGGCGGCACCTTTGACGACGGCGAGGAGGTCAAGCAGGTGACCGACGTCGGCATGGTCGACTTGTTCGAGACTGTTCTCAACTCGCCCTACACCAATACCCTTATCCGCCAGTTTGTCCTCACTGCCATGTCCAAGCTTTCGACGAGGTTGGCTGAGCTGTCGACCGCCAACTCGAGCTCGCAGCAGGAGCGCATTGCTGCCATCATGGCCAGCTACTCGAGCAACCTCGAGCTTGAGATCCAGCAACGCAGTGTCGAGTTTGGCAACTTGCTCCTCATGGGCGACGTTCGCGGTGGTGTGCTCGAGCGCATGCCACCTCCCGAGATCAGGCCGACCATTATGGGTACAGTTAGTGAGCGTCGTTCCGTTGGCACGACTCGCGCCGACAAGGACACTGTTGTGGACCTCATTGGCGACGACATGGGCTCAGCCCCTGCAAACGGTGGCGGCGCTACCCCCACAGCCTCTATCCAGTCGACACAGGACCTGCTCGCAGACATTTTCGGCTCGTCCGAGGACATGGGTTCCGCTCCAGCGGCAGCTGCTGCCCCCGCGCCGGCACGGTCAGCGCAGCAGGACATCATGTCCCTGTTCGATGCCTCCCCCGCCGCGCCGAGCGCGTCACCTGCTCCCCAGGCCGCCGCACCCGCAGCGTCCGCCTCGCTCTTTGACATGGTTACCCCGTCGAGCGGCCCCACCTCGCCCCCTCCCCAGGCCCGATCGCCGCCAGCCGCCGCCGCACCACAGGCACCGCAGCTCCAGACCTACCCTGCCTACGAAAAGAACGGCCTCAAGATTACGCTCACGCCAAAGGTCAACCCTGCGCAGCCCGGCATGGTCCAGATTCTAGCGCGGTTCACTGCCCAGTCGGCCGTCGAGGCTGTCAACTTCCAGGTCGCCGTACCAAAGGTGAGTCGGCCCTTGAGATGTCTACTGACACTGTCCAGACCCAGCAGCTGCAGATGCAAGCAATGTCCAACCCGAACGTCGGGCCCGGCTCGACCGAGACGCAGCAGATGCGCATCCTCGCCCCGGCCGGCGCAAACATTCGTCTCCGTTTGCGCATCTCGTACAAAAAGGACGGACAACAGGTTACCGACCAGCAGGACTTTGCGGGCTTTCCGGCAAACCTGACGAGCGGTGGCAAGTGAGCTAGCTAGCTGTGCGTGAGGGGTTGATGAGTAATGATATGAGATGGTGTTAGAGTATGCATACGCAGTTTCCAACGACGCCCGCCCAGGAGTCAGTTCATGCCCAGTCCTTGCTCTCGCCGACGCTTCTCTATCTGCCATGCATCGTGACTTATCTAGCACTGCATCTAGCACTGCGTTTTTGCGTCCTACGCCCGACGCCCCCCACCAGCGGTCCTTCTAGGGGGTCCCGCCAGCCTTGAGCCTCTCGACGCGCGCACCACGCAGGGCGACGGTGCCGATGTACGCTGTACCTGCCGAGACGAGGAGGAATGGTGGGAGGAGCTGGTAGAGCCTCATTCCGATCCAGTACTTTACGATCAAGACCTCGAGGATCATGAGGCCGGCGAGGAAGGCGTGCATCATTGACGAGATGGTGGTCCAGTTCAGCCCCGGGGTGACCTTTTCAATGAGGTAGAAGAGCACGAGCCAGGCGCCGAGGACGACGCCGGTGCCGATTGCGGCCTTGGGGCGGGAAATGTCCTTGGGTTCAGGCTGGAAGGTGTGGAAGATCTCTTCCTGGACCGCAAATGCTGGCTCGCCCGCGCGCGGGGGCAGGGAGTGGCGCAGGCGGGCGGGCGTGGTGAGGGCCGAGGAGGGGAGGGTGAGGTCGCCGAGGACCCACTTGACGGGCTTCTCGGAAGGAGACGAGAGGTAGAGGGTTGCTTTGAGCGAACCAGAGGAGCCGGCAGCGAAGGGGGTGAGTTTGGAGGTGTTCTGGGGGTCAGTACAAGCTCGAGTCGGGGGAGATAGCGCTCCGAACAGACTCACGATAGTAAACGCCGCCTTGCCGTTCGCCTTGGTGCCAACCTGGAACACGCCAGTCTCGCCAGTCTTGGTGTCGCGGAGCTCGACCTGGGCCTGCGCAGGCGCGACGGCCGATCCAGCGTCGTCGGCGACAGAGAAAGAGACCTTGAGATGCGCGTGCTCTGGGATAGCAATGGTTTCCGGCCAGGCGTTGGTGGGCTTCAGGCTACGAGGGTTAGCTGGCGTCTACGGCGCGTTGGAGCAACGAGCACAAGCGTTGCCAGGTAGCGGGGTTCCTGCTCGCGCACGCAACAGTCACAGCCCATGCGTCCGCTCTCCGCACGAGTACGTCTCCCCACAGCTACTCACGTATAGCTCGGCTCGGCGATAGAGTCACCAGCAATGACGCTAGCCTTGATGCTCTTGACCTGCAGCGCGCTCGTGAGCGGCAGCGCAGCCAACGCGGCGGCGGCGGTGGCAGCGAGGGCCCTCCGGATAGCGACCATGGTTTGACGCGTTCGGGTAAGGGAGGGGCGAGGGGCGAGGGAGAGGGAGAGAGGGAGTAGGTTGCAAGTAACAGATGTTGCAGTGGGTGAACGAGCGTGCAGTATGCTCGACGTGGCGGGAGACACGTGATCAATGAGCACGTGGTTCTCGCGTGCAGTTTGCGTGGGGTTGATGGTGCCTGAAATCAACTGTGGCTGATGTGATGGACTCTTTGCATCTTTTGATCTTTCGCTCACTTGTCATGGCTTTGCTACCTGCATAGGATGAGAGAGACGTGCCCTTCATCACGTATTTATCTGAGAACTCACTGTCAAAAGCTGTGAAACAGCTGGCGAGTCCAGTTCACGGTTCACAGCATGTCGTGGTCGCTCAGCCTTGTACCCCATCTCCCCACTTGTCGAGGCGCGGCGTTGCGCCGCGCCTTGCTGGGCATTGTACACTATCACATGCAATCGACTGGTGTAGGCAGTACAGAACAGTTGCACAGAAGGTGGCACCTCGTCGCTCACAATGACCCATCCGTCATTCATTGATGAGGCCACACCTCAGCACCTCAGACACAGAGCTGGGGCACCTCGCGTACAGCGTCAACTCCCTACCCAACGACAAACCCAAAGTCCCGCCCCCAGCCCAACCTCGACCTCGCCTATCAGTCGACCCGACCCACCAACGCCGTCGGACTAATCAAAACGGAACGCCACCACCTTGTCGCATTGCCGAGCTGGTTCCCGTGCCGGTACGGAAGCCCGCCCGTACACGCCTCCACCAGCTACGGTCTGTGATCTGCAGCCCTGCAACGAGCCGCAGATAGAAGGAGCCGCAGATAGAGAACCATGTCCGAGTCCATGTCCGTCAGCGGGCACCAAGCCGCCACACTCCTTGCTCACCACTGACACTCACCCGTCTCCCACAGTCAACCGCAGCAAACCACCCACATCCAAGCAGTGCAGCTAAGCAGCACAGAACCAAAGAACAAGAACAGACTCGTACAACGCTCCCCCGGCAAGCCCATCCGGCAAAGACCCAACCCCACACTGCCCCGCAATGCCTCGACCTCAGGGCAGGCAAGCCCCGCCCGCTCTAACACCCGCGCCCAACGCAGATGTTGCTGTCTATCACCCCCCACGCCGCCGCCGCCGCGGCGCCGATGTGCGGCTAAACGGTGATGGGCTCGGCTAAGGCGGTTCGCTTATCCTACTCCCATCGACGTCTGCTACAACTTGCTATGTCCGCGTTGCCGCTGGCCACACCGTCTACGAGCTGGTAGATGTCAGTGGTGGTGCACGGGTCAGTGGTGCAGCTGTGCAGTCTGCTCACGCTACATGCTTTCACTTCTCTGCCTACATAGAAACTGCACACGAATCACATCCTCATGCCTCTTTTTCTGCTGTTGATTTTCTGCAGGTGTTTCGTTCACTAAATGCACCACATGCTGGGGGTCTCACTCGACACTTGCTGCAGGAGCCAAGAGCCTTTTTGGAAGAGCGCCGCGGGGGGCTTACCAGGTAAGGGCGCCCTCGAGGATGCTGGAGAGCTGGTCGAGCTCCTCGGACTTGTTGTCCTTGACGAGACGGGGTGCGAGGTCGAGGACACGGCGCTGGGGGAGCATGCCGTTGGCGAGGACCTCGATGTCGCCGCTGTTGTAGCCGACGCCGTTGAGGCCGCGGGGGACATCGAGAATGTCGAGGAAGCGCTGGATCTCCTCACGGAGGACCGAGCCAATGTCCTCGTCGCGGACGTTGGCGAGCTCGCCGGCGCGGTCGCCCATAAAGATGGCGGCGGCGGTGCGGTGGCGCTCGGGCGACGAGGGCGCGGTGAAGTGGAAGACCGAGGGGGCAGTGAGCGAGACGGCGATACCGTGGGGGATCAGGGGCAGCTCGGGGTTGTACGAAGGGTGGAAGTACTGCTTGTCCCTGGGGCGGGCCTTGTTGAGCGACGAGATCGGGTACGAACCGGCGTGGCACAGGTGGACACCGGCGTTGCCGAAACCGATACCGGCAGTCGACGCAGCGAGCAGCATCTGGGCGCGAGCCTCCTCGTCACCGAAGGGGTCCTTGAAGATGCGGGGCAGGTACTTGACAGTCTGCTCAAGAGCCCACTTGGAGAAAATGTCCGACACCGGGTTCGAGCCCTGGTACGCCGGACGGTTGAGCGGGTTGGCAGGGCGAGGGGTGCGCTCGTAGTAAGGGACGGCAGTGTACGACTCGAGCGAGTGGAAGAGCACGTCGAGACCGGCGGCGACAGCGACCTCGCGGGGGCAGGTGGCAGTGTTGAGCGTGTCGACAATACCAATAGTAGGCTTGAGGGCACGCGAGGCAATACCAGTCTTAAACTTCTTGGAGGGAATGTCAAGAATCGCAGTACCAGTGGTCTCGGAACCGGTACCGGCAGTGGTGGGGACGGCAATCAGGGGCTTGAGGGCCTTGTTGATGGGGGTACCCTTGCCGACGGGGGCGTTGATAAAGTCGTACATGTCAGAGTCCGGGTAGCACGAGAGCAGGTTGGCAGCCTTGGCAGTGTCCATGACGGAACCACCACCGACGGCGAGGAAGTGCGTAATGCTCGAGTTACGGGTCCAGTCAATAGCCTCGACCCACGACTTGTCAGTGGGCTCGACCGAGACCTTGTCAAAGACGACAAAGTTGTGGCCCTCCTTGAGAAGCGCCTGCTCGACAGTCTCCATGACAGCGAGCTTGGACACGTTGGGGTCGGTAAAGACACCAATCTTGACATTAGAGCGGTCCGACGCAGGCAGACGCGAGATCATGTTGGTAAAGTCCATGCCGACCTCGCGGGTGGCACCGGTACCGAAACGAAGGGTCGAGGCGGCCATCTACAGCGTCAGCGTGGGTGTCACGACGGCGCGGCAAGCTACGCGGGTTTCGGCCGGAGCTCTTGGCGGGACACGGCTCGGCTAAACCGACACTACAACACGACGCAAGAGAACACCAGTACTGACCTCGAAAGCATAGTCGCCGTTGCCAGCGTCGGGGCCCGGGTTGGCGACGGGGGTGGCCATGCCGCGTGCACCGTGGGCGTGCGAGTGGTTGTGGCCGGGGGTCGCGCAGGCGTGGGCCGAGGTGTGGGTGCGTCCGCAGCCGCGGCAGCCCGACGAGGCGGTGGCCTGCATGAGGCGGACGATGGAGGCGCGCGAGGCGGCAGTGGGGGGAGCGGGAGGCATGGCGGCGAGTAACGAGTGGTGAGTGGAAGGGGGGTTGTAAAGTGGTGTGGGGGGAGGGAGTACTTATATACTGGGTAGGGTAGGTGTAGGTGGTACGCCTGTGGACCGGTGTACGAGCAGAGGACGGAGGAGCACGAGGAGGCAGGGAACGCCGAGAGCTTGCTTCACCCAGTAGCAGCGGCGGCAGGAGCCAGAAAGACCAACGAGCAGGCCGAGATGTGAGAGAGAGAGCAAGAGAGTGCCTTGTGGGTCCCTCGAGCCGAGATCCCGGGTAAATGCCACCGAACATGTACTCGGCACAGGCAGTGGCCGGACCATGGCGGCGTGAGTTGCTGCCAGTCCAGCCAGGACCCAGTCTGCATACGCTGCTGCTGCTGCATGCATGCTACCCTGTTGGGGGAGTACAGCAGCAGCAGCAGCAGCAGCAGCATGCATAGAGGACGGCCATAGAGCGGGTCGAGCGGCTAAGCCTGCGTCCCCTGGGGCTCCAACCACATCACTCCAAAGTCACGTGAACAGCACAGTGTCCCTGAGCTCCACGTGCCTCGCAGCGATCAGCCCCAGATTGATCCCGCTCGATGTGGCTAATAGTCCGCCCGTCGTCATTACAGCGGCAATGCCCACTCTCTCTCTCTCTTGTCGATACTGGCAACAGCGGGCATGCAAGACCACAGGCCGGCGCGTCGCATAGCAGTAGTGTCCATTGTCCATTTCGTCTTACTCTCAACTTGACCGCTTGCAGCCAAAAAGGCCCCTTGCTTCTGAATCTCGCCACGAGCACAGAGCTTCAAAGGCACAGAACCCCCTCCCGTGCTGTATTTGTGCATGTGTTGCCCAGGCGGGTGCCAAGGCGGACATGTGCGCGACACTGCACGGCTTTGATAGCCCACAAGCCGTTATCGTTGCCGAGCAGACAGTGCTTTGATCGCTCGAGGCCGTGAGGCGTGTCCCGCTTGGCCGCTACGCTTGGCCGGCTGTGATCGGGGGCTGACTGTCAATGTTGACCTCACCGTCGCGTTCACTACTCCGCTGCATGCCGATACATGCTGAGCAGTGTATTCATGCTGCTGGCAGTCGGCGCGTGGCTGGCCCGCTGTGCCCCTCGTCAGTAATGCACATCAGGCGTTCCAGCATGCAGCACTCGCACTTGCAATACCGGATCAAAGCAGGACATGCTTCGAGAAGCCCGAGTAAAAGGCCCAGGCTAGGTTCCCACTGCGCAACCAAAGCGAGCTGCGGTTCTGCGGAGCCTCCCGTCTGGTTCCACTTCGCTTTGCAGCTGCGTCGAGGTGGCGCTCGAGTGCGACGAGAACCTGACGCAGACTGTGCACGGCTTGAGTCGCCTGCTGAGTTTTCCATAACTGTCGAGATCCACGACCGGTCCATGTTCACCTCATCAGTTGGAATGTCGGACATGTGTACAGAGAGTCGTGGTCTTGCGTCCGACCATCCGACGGACGACGATAAAGAGTTGGTTGTCATGATAGGAGACATGTGCATTCGCCGGGGTATGTTGTTCATCATAATCATTGTCGTCGTCATGTACTGCAGTTGGATAAGCATGCAAGCATGGCCCATGCATGAAGAGTGAGTGGTAGCTGTAGCATTGTGATCAGTTTGATGCATTACGATGGAGTGAGCAGTGACGTCTTGGTTGCCTGGCCCTGGGAGAGGGACCAGGGTCAGCCGGGGTGGTGGACAGGCCGAGAGCGGCACTGCTAGTGCATCATGCATTCATCTGCTTCTACTCCTTGATTCATACTTGCAACAACTACTGCTTCTCCTCTTCACCCACTTGCCTGCTCCCCAAGCGAGCTGCTGCCATTGCTGCTGTACGAGCCGTCGCCGTGATCGACAAAGTGGCTTGCCTCACGCGCCACTCTACGTGCTCCCCTCCCTGACATCCCGGCCAGGCTCACGTTCCTCGATTTCTGCACCACCTCGTACTCGTCTTCGCGTACATCTACCTCTCTCTCCCCTCTCCTCATCTCTCACTCGTCGTGCATAGCCACTCCACACCACACCACACACACCTGCGCAGCGCAGCATCGCCGCCATGCCGTCGCCCACTTCTGCGCCAACAGTCAACGGCCGCCTCGCCCCCCTCCACCTGCCGCACCACCAGCAACACCCACGACCATTGCGCACAGCGTCCTCGTCCTACTCTCCCTTGCTAATGACGGGCACCGGACGGCAATCCCCTTCACCAGGCGGCAGCGGCAGCGTCACCCCGACACCACAAACCTCGGCGCTCCACCCGGGCTGCGTCCTCTGCGGCCTCGTCGCCAGCGCTGGCGCGCAGTCGAACAATGGCGGCTCGTCTGTCCCGGCATCGCCCATGGAACCGTGCCTCCCTCTTCCCTCGCCCGTGCGCTCAGCGACTCCCGACCTGCAGCGGGCTGGCCCTTCGTCGCAAGCTTACAACGGCGGACTGGGCTCACCAGCAGTCTCCCCCGTCACTGCCCGGGGACCGAGGCCGGGGATGCCGCCGCTGCTGCCCCAGGATAACATTGTCTCGGGCCATCGCATACTGTACCGCGACGAGGACATTACAGTGTATCCGGCCGACGAGAAGCAGGCTCTCTGCGCGAGTGGACGGCACTTGATTGTCGTGCTCAACAAGCACGTCACTAAGGTGTATGACTTTGTGAGTCGTTGTCGCCAGCTGATGCTAACGAGACAGGGAGCGTCAGACATTCCCCTCCTCTCGCACATGATCAACACGGCCCAGCGCCTCCTCCTCGACTCGCCCTCGGCATCACTCTCCCAGGCCGAACGCCCCCTCACTGCTAAAGACTTTCGCATCGGCTTTGTCAATGGCATGCCTGGTGCGTTTTGAATCTTTGCCGCCACTGACCCCCAGCCGATCCACGCTCGCCCTACTCGCACCTGCACGCGCAGGCCTTTCTGGGACCGTTTGACAAGACGCTCCCCGGCTCGACATTCTACCGTCGCAACTTCGTGTTTGCCTATCACAACTGGTGGAACCTCGAGGACCTGCGCGCCGAGATCCGCGAAGAAACGTCCAACAACCGCATCAAATCAGGCTACGATGACCGCCTAGACTCGCCCCTCGACAAGGTCCCCGACGCAGGCTCAGTCGCGGGTCTCCCCAGCGCACTCGATCCAGACGCCTACGTCGACGACCCTGGACCGCCTGAGATTTCAGGCGCGATCGGAACGACCAAGCGCGCATCGCTGCAGCCTCTTGTCAAGACGAGCCCGGTCGCCTCGCCGACGTCGTTGCGGATGGGCGGCATCGGCAGCGCGCGCAACTCGCCGCGCAGCAGCCTGTCCCCGCGCCAGAGCGCTGAGCGCGAGCATCGTCCCGGGTTTGACCGCGTCGGCCTCTCGCGCACGCCGGTGGGGTTTGACCGCGTGAGTCTCACGGGCACGCCGCCGGTGGGCAGTCCGCTGGGAGGGAGCCCGACGAGCTTGACCTCGCGATAGCGCCGCACACCGCAGTGGGAGCGATAGCAGCGACGACGACGAACGATTCCTTCAACTTTTATCAACGACACTAGAAACCCACCCTCGCACTCGCATACCGAGCTGCGCCACTTTTATACACGCACTCATACTTTGCGCCGCATATTACGCGCATGTAATCATTATCACACGCCGGGTCGAGCTAAGGGACGGGGCCGGGGCACTGACAGTGAAGTGACAGCTGATGCCAGGCAACGAACATGTGCAGTGTTGGCAGAAAGAAAGGCAGTGCTTCATGTCCAAGCTCACTTCTATGGCTTGGCGAGCCAGGGTGTTGCCATATTTGGACCTGCGCCACCAGCATTGAATCACGGCCCCGGGGCCCAGACGTGCAGCCACGCCACCAAGCAGTAGGTTTAACCATCCCGGCCAGCGAGATGGCGGCGGAGCGCAGCCAGCTCCTCACGCACAGCCCGGCTCTCCTCCACGCCCGACGCGAGCTCGTGCGCAAACGTCTTGAGACGGACAAGTAGCCGATCGTCGCGCATCTCCGTCGCGCTGTCGTCAGCTCTGCCAACCCCGGCGGCCTACTGGTCGTCAGTGAGCTTGCTGCCCGTCAGCGCCGCGCGCGCGGGGTGCGTACCGTATAGCCTCGACGACCCATTTTTCCCTCTTCGCGACGTCGCGTTCGCGCTCCGCCAGCTCGGCCGCCCTATCCCCTTTCGATTGCGCGGTGCCAACAGTCGCCGCTGTGGGACAAACACACTCGGCAGCCTGGGCGTCGAGGAGGTCGTACGCCCGCTCCCGCGACACGAGGCAGGCGGTGGCCGCTGCGCCGTTGGCGTCGGGGGAGTGCAGGACCCAGACCTCGCGCCCCGAACGGAGGACGGCGCCGCCGAGGTTCTCGAGCGTCCACCCTGCCTGGGCGCGGGTCCATGCCTCCAGCGGAGTAAGGAGCAGGTCCAGGTGGCTCGGCTGCGAGGGTTGGGTGAGTAGTGCTGCGAGCGGGGGTGGGAGAAAGGTCGAGAGGTGGGTTAGGAGCGTTAGGCGTTCTTGGACGAAGCGTTCTTGCGTCTGGGGTGTTAGGAGGACGAGGAGGTGGGGGGCGTGAAGATGGGGCGTCTGCTTGCGAAGCCGTCTTTACGATCATGGGCAGGCTTCTGTGCAGCTGTGACAATAGCCTACGCCGCACCCCAATGGCCAGTCCATGGTTTAGGGGAGCCACTCCACGAACAAAACGAACATCCCTGGGGGCAGACTCACTCTCAGAGCACGATGACGCCCCGTAATCGTCAGGAGCGTCCCCTTGGGCACGCCCAGGACGATGGCCAGCACGCTCAGCGCGAGCGTCACCCAGAGCAGGGGGTGGGGCTTGCCGACCGTCCAGCGCGAGGGCGCTGGCTGCGGTGAGGAGGCACGGGGTGGTGGTGGCATCGGTTGATACTGGTCCTTGGTCTTGTGCTCTCTGTCCTTTGGGCGGTCCTTTGGGGTCTCTTTGTTGCTCTTTGAGTCCTTCGCCGGCGGGGCAGGTGGTGCTGGTGCTGGGGTAGTGTTGGTGGGCGGCTGGAAGTCAAAGTACAAGTGCGGGAGGTGGATGGGGATGGCCTGGGGGCGCGGGTCGTCGGGGTTGGCTGCGGCTGGTTGGACGTTGACTGTGCGTGTGCTTGGCTCGGCGGTTGCCATGTTGTGGAAGTTCAAGGTGTGGCTGGGTTGGAGATGTGGTGTTGGAAGGATTGAGGAGGAGGAGAAATGTGTGAATGATGTTTGGCAAGAGATCTGTGCGTCGAAGCATATCCAGTGTCAACGGCGTGCACAACACGTTGCACAGCGACAGCTTTTAGTCTAGGCGCACGACTTGCATGCAGTTTGCCTTTTGTACATCTGACAGTAAGCAGTGGTCACATCGCCCTCGACGTCACAAAGGCAGCATCTTGCTGCGGCAGACGGCTGGCAGGTCGATACGAGCTCACGCCCTGCTGTGCCCCTCAAGTCCATCGGTACCTCCACTGATATCAGCACCGGACACGGTGTCAGCACCGAACACGGCATGTGGTGAGTAAGAGTGAATGAGTGTCTGCACCATCGTGCACGTCGACCGACCGCAAAACACGCGTCGCCCAACCGCAAACACGCAGACATCCCAACATCCCATTACAACGCAGTACACTAGCTCGAGGTGGCGGCCGAAGCGGCGGCGGCGGCAGCAGCAGCAGCTGGGGGAGGCGAAAGCATCATCTTGGGCATCGAGGTAGCGACAACACCAGAGAGGGCCATGCTGCGGGTGTGTCAGCTTCTACGCTTTGTGTTGGTCAAGACAACGTACCCGAGTGTAGCAAGGGGCGACGAAGCGTCCTCCTTACGGCGCAAAGGCTCAGCGGTAACGTAGCCCTGGACAGCAAGAACCATGGCAGTCCAGATAATGCTGATAACGTGTTAGTATAGCAGTCACAAATCCACGGTCCGTCGCATCTCGCCTGCGCGCCGGGGTTCACGTACAGAGGGTTCTTCATGAACATACCGCCACCGGCCATCTACATTCGTTAGCACTGATCTTGAGCGTTAGAATGCACACTCACCATCATGGTACTGCTACCGAAAAGCTCCTTCTGGGGTGCCCAGTCATCAGAGAAGGGCAGGTGGAAGGGGTAGAGCCTACAAGGTCAGCTATCAGGTCGCACGATCAACAATGTCATCGACACGGCGCAAGAGTCGCCTTGCGCACGCACACCTGTGACAGATACGTACTTGTCGACCTTGGGGTCCGACTTGTCGAGAACGGGAGCAGCGACGACCATGGTGACGGGGCTGGAGATGGTTGTGGATGTTGGACGAACAGGACAGGGTCGAGCAGCGATGGACGACCCACTGACTGCCGGTATCGGGCCGGTTGATTAGCGGGGCCATTTTGTGGGGAAATTGACACATCATTTTAGATGGCAGTGGTGACAAGTGTATGAGATGTTGCAGTAGTAGTTGTTCTGTCTGCAATGCATGCTAGCTCGATACTGGTGGATTAATGGGATGCATAAGAGTACTGTAAGGTGTGCACGTCAAAGACCACTACGCTGCAAGATGACATGACATCGGCTGAGTTCAAGGTGGAGGTCGTCGTCCGGGATTATTTTCAAAGTCACAACATCTCACTCTCCTCCTCCGCCAAGCTTACATCGCTACACCTACAAGCGTCGCCATGTCTGCGGCCTCAGCGGGCTTTGTACCGACTGTAGAACGCATACCTCTAGCACGATCTAGGGGCGGACGACCACGACGAAACGCAACGGAGGACGACCGAGACAAGTCGCCTGAACGACCTGCTCCAGAAACGCGGCTGGGTGGGCCGCTGTATACCTTTGGAAGCCATGGAACGGCGGCATTGAGGGAGATGGGAAGGGGAAAGTGGGGATGGGTCTGGATCAATGACGAGTCGGGTGAGTGTGCGGCGGCGCGCAGAGCTGACGGGCAGGTACGCAGTTGCAGCTCGAGACACCGGCGGTGCTGCTGTTCCCCCCGACGCGTGACCCACCAGAAACTCACGCCGAGCTCCCGCTGGATGTCATGATTGCGTCGGCCGTTAGTATCTAGGACAAGGCTTGGTGCTGACTCTCAGACCCGATTCATCAACTCGACAGACGACATCCAGGAGCCCGAGGTCGTGACGCAGCTTGTCATCGAGGAGATGCAGGCCAACCACGACCACCCAAAAAGTGGTGGACCTACACAGACCAACTTGTTGGCTGTGGTTAATGACGAGGAGTCAACAGTGCAGCAGGTCGTGCTTTGCTTTCCCATGGGACGGCTGGGTGAAGAACTCAGTTTGTACTTCTGAGGTGGTCGATCACTGACTCCAGATCTGTCGCCATTCCTTCCCACCAGAGACTCATCATTACCTCGCTTCGTGCCGACGTCGACCCCAGCTGCGACCTTTCCCATGCCGATTCTGCAGCTCGAGGTCTCTCCATTCGTCTCAGAGGACGAGTATGACGGTGGGTCGCGCTCTCTCAGGCTCGGCAAGTAGGATCTCGCTGACAGCCATAGCCGGAGCCAAGGCAATGCTCGTCCGACTCGCCTACAGCACACATCTCCTCAACATCATTCCGAATCACTCGTCTCATCCAACTCCCCCACGCGCAATCTCTGTTGCCGAGCTCTCGGTCGCCGCCACCGACGGACACCGGCCCGTGGACGTCGCATTAGATCCAGCGGCTTGGAGCAGAGCAGCGATCGTTGACGACCACGGAGCAATCTGGCTCTGGTGCGAGCGAAAAGAACAGCACGGCCTCGTCATTAGCAAAGTGATGAAGCTGATCAAGCTCCGCGACGCTGTACCGGATCTCAAGGAGCCCTGGTTCCGCGTTACATTTGGTATCCGCCCCGACACCATTCTCGTCCTGTCACGGACAACATTAGAAGAAATAGATTTCGAGGTAGGCTCTCCTACCGAGTTTGCGCTTACGCCAGACCCCGACAGAACCCCGCATCAATACCCTAGTGACAATCGACGAGAAGACGCATGTGTTTACGTCAATAGACAAGTCGGCAACGGCACGGCGAGCCGAGTACATCTGCCTCACCACGAGCAAGGAAGTAATCTGGATCGACGATTTTGGCAGGCCAGTCCTCCGCTGGGGGCATCAGTATGGAGGAGGCAAGGTACGGGACATTGAGGCCACGGTCCTCAGCGTCCCTGGAGAGGATGCTGAGACAGTCCTGATCTCTGCTCCGTCCTTTGGTCTCGTGGACGCTATCAGGACGTCGGCCTCAGCACCACTCAAGTTTGTCACCGAGTCATGGTCAATCCGTGGCTTGGTGTCAAAATCGGACACGATTGCCAGTCTGGTGTCCCTGCCTATCGGAGGCACAACTGCAGCTCTAGCTAGCATGACCGTGGACGGGGCGATCAAGCTTGCCAAGCTGTCTGGCCCTCGCAATGAGCAAACGCTTCGGGACGTCGCGCAGCCCGAGGACGCCGTGGTCTGGAGCTCGCATATCGAGAGGCTGGCACGTGATCGACCTGGCCCGCTGCAGAGGTGTGACTGGCAGGGTAATGCTGAGACAAAGCATCATGTCTACCAGGGTCGTTGGGCGTGGATGTGTAGGTTTACTAATCGGAATGTGTGGCTGACGACAGACATCAACGCGAATGATGAGCCTGTGCTCCAACTGGATGACTTCAGGAGCGCCATGGAAAACTGGGATAGGCCAATTAACCACATTGTCACAGCGTGAGAAACAATGCGTTGCTTTTACTGACATCCCAGAGCTGAGCTTGCCCGGGACGTCGTATATGAAGGCGACGACGGTCCGAGACCTCGGTCCAAAGTCCTACGCGGTCTCACTGTTGGCGACGGTGACGTCGAGGAAGTCAGCTACAGTGTCAAGTTTCCTTTTATGCGGACTATTGGCAGCAGGTCGACTGCTGGCTTAACGGCTCTCGCCGCAACGCTCCCGGACCAGGCCTCAGTGTCTGCATCCGTGTACGAGCGCATAAGCACTGCCACTGCCCGGCTTGCCGATGACCTGCGCCTGTCACGAGTCATTCTGGCAACAGATGGCCTCTCCGGCCTGAGTCCGCCTGTCCCGCGTCTGCATGAGTCACCCGAGGATCTATTCGCCAAGGCAGCAGGTGCGCTTAGTCTCGAAGATCCCAAACCGCCCATCGAGTTTGGTCTCCTGCACCCCACGCCTCCCATCCCCAAATCCTACTCATCACACACTCCGGGCGGTTCCCGCCCATACGATCCAGCGAGCATCAACGCCCTCCTCGCTGACTGGACCGTTGGCGATGACCTGGACGATTTCACATACACTGACCCAGCGCACATCCTGCAAGAAGGCTACATGGCAACCAACAGGCCCATCCGGCCACTGCCCAGCGGCCGACACACACCCCCACGCACGCCGACAAAGGGCAACGGCCTCCGCGCAGCACAGAGCATGCCCACCCTCCCCGGCGTCGGCAGCATCCCCTCCGTACGGGGCATGGGCAGCATCCCGCCGGTTCTCGGGTCACAACGCAACGTCATCCCCGCCGTGCTAGGCTCTCAACCCTCGGCGCCTCCCCGCCCTTCGGGGCTGCGCGTAGCCACCCGCCCGGTGGTGACTTTTTCCTCGCCCCCGCGCGCGAAAGCGGTCGAGTCGTCGCAGGCAGTAGACTTTGCGCAGACGCAGGTCATGCCTGGCCCCTTTGGCGCGCGGCCCGAGGCGGCCGCCAAGAAGAAGAAACCGCCAAAGAAGCGGATGGGAGGGTTCTAGTTCTTTGCGCTTGTGGTGGCATTCTTCAAATCAATCATACTGCATTATGTTGTACACATTATAGGATGTATTCTCTACACATTTAGATGAACAGTACAGGCAGAGGGGAGCAGGAAACACTCAGATGTAATCTAATCAACACCGATCCCCGACAGCAATAGCATACGACCGCCTCAGCCCAGCCTGAGCCTTGGGCGGCGACCGCCTCGCAGTAGCCTCTCCAAGCATGCGCGTGTCAAGGCGCAGCCTGACCGGCGTCCGCGGAACCGCCACTGCTGCCACAAAGGCAGGGCCCTCGCCGGAGACGGGGGAGAGCGGCGAAGGCGGGGGCGCGGGGCACACACTCGCCATGGCAACTGGCGGTGACGGCGGGTCGCCCGGGATAAAGTGGACGTGGTGGTGGTGGGTCGTGCTCCAGTGTGGCTTTGTGCGGTGCCGCGGCGGGACCTGCCTGTGGGGGAGGGAGGGTGCGCGGGTGTGCGTGGGGGTGTGGGTTGTGATTGAGAGGTGGGGGCGGCCTGCTGCGTGGGAGGGGCGATGCCATGGTGCTGCGGCCATGTAGCTGAGTGGCAGGCGTTCTGGGGTCAGCTTGGTGTCAGGGAGGGGGGCGTACCGGTCGAGAAGAGGAAGGGGTTGGGGATCTTCTTGACTGGGTCGGTCTTGGTTGGGGCCCAGGTTTCGGTCGTGTAGAGGCCTAGATAGTTTGTGTGGCTCGGAAAGGAGGTGAGTTTCTCGAGCTTGAGTGGCTCGGTGGCGACGGTGGGTGTTGCGGGGGGAGTTGGGGGGCGGGCGAAGGCGAACTTTGATCGAGGGCGGGTGGCATTGAGCGCGGTAGAGGGGGTGGTTGGGGACATTGTTGGGTTGAGTTGGGTATGAGTATGGTAGTGGCTCGGTGGGATAGTGAGTAGATGCCCAGTAAGAAGAGTATGAGCGAGGAAAGGTCCAGACAGGCCACCTTTTAACTCTTTACAGTACAGTGGCCATGCATCAAGATGCACGCATTCGTCGACAACATCGATGCAGAGTTTCCTTCTTGCGGCGACATGAGCATGGTGAGTCCGAGTTGACCGGCATTAGTTGGCTGATGGCAGCAAGTCGACCGCAATCGGTCAAGTTTGTCCTCGACGCATTCGTCTGTTATCATGTCATTGGCCCTTGGAAATCCATTTCGCGGTTCAGACGCATGAGGATAAGCACTAGTGAGGGTTCCCATGACTGGTGCAAGTAGTCTGAATGCTGGAGGTGCCAGAGGGTCCAACATGGCTTGGTGGTCGTGGACAACCTCGATGTGGAGAGCAGGCCATTTGCGTAGCGCGTACGATGCTTCAGCGCGAGTGAAGCAGCGCACCATCACGCCACGCCCATCTTACCGTGTCACCCTGCAACGTTTAAGACCATCGTCAGTGCATGTGCTATGCGCCAGTCCTTACAGCACTGGGTCTTGACGTTAGTAGCAGAGTGCCAGACGGCCATAGGAATGGATGACATCGGCAAATAAATAAATATTCGGTTAATTAATTTGTTTACAAGTCAGTCACCCACCAAGAGACTCGGGCTCGGCCGTCGGGCTTAGGCATCCCTCGTCACTGCTGCTGCTGTCGTCGCAGCCGTTGCCCGAGGTTGGACTGCATACGATGATGAGTAAGATCCTCGTCATGACATCGCTTAGTCTCTCTTGGCATCGATCGACCATGCACTTTAAAACCAAGCCGCGTTCTCGCTGTCAACCCAACTCATCATTGCAGCAGTGACAACATGGCCAGCACCGACAAAGTGTGAGCATCCCCCGCATCCAAGCTTACCCTCAGCTACACCCGTGTCTACGACGACTTTACCGCGCCGACCTTGGCCTCTGACAAATGGGCCCTCTTCGACATCGGGGGCTACAAGGGCGACGACGGCGTCGTGACAACCGGCCCAACCGGATTGCAAGTCACAGCAACGGGCACAAACCCAACCACAGGCGAGCCAATGTTCACCACCACGACCGGCTCGGACATTGAGCACATCAAGTGGCTCGTCTCTGCCACCGCCATGTCGTCGGCAGGTCTGCCAGGCTTTGACACGCACCCCGGGCACGTCCTCTCCCTGCACGCGAACGCGTTCAGCGGCGAGACGTACGGCACAGCCCGGCATCCCTTTGGCGACCTCATCGAGCCCCACCACCCCGCGCTCGGCACGGCACTGTTCCTCTGCCCAGACTACATGACAGGCCTGATCTTTGGGTTCTTCCTGACCAACTCGCACGTGTACGTCGTGTATGAGCGGTTACCGCAGGGCCGCACTGCTCAGAACAACTTCGCGTCCTTCACGTACGCGATTCCCGTCGCGACGCGCTCAGCGAGCGACGTCCACAATGTGAAGGTGAGCTACGACAAGTCTGCCAAGACGGTCAGGTGGTATCTCGAGAGCGACGAGGTGTTCAGCGTCACCCGCATCGGGCACTACCTGGCCGACGCGACACACCTGTGCGTCGACCGCGGGGGCATCCCGGCCGACGCCGGGGACTTGCTGCAGCTCGGCTGCGGCGTCGGCCTGCTCACCCTCCTCGACACGTACAGCCAAGCCAAAGGACAAGCGCTCGTCAAGCTCAACTCTGCGCCGGGGTTCTATGTCAACCCGGCTACACACGCGGGAGAGGTGGACTTTTGGGACGAGGGGGATAGCGAGTCGAGCAGGCTGTTTGGCCAGGGGGCACGGGTTTGCGTTGGGGAGGTTGTAGTGTCGAGCGAGAGCAAGTGAGCCACCGCGTCAGGAGTCACCGCGTCAGAGTCACCGCGTCAGGAGCCACCGCGTCACTGGAGCGAGGCGGCGTGGACCACCATGGCGTTTGCCGCGAACATTACCGCGAGGCTTGGCTGGGCCAGAGATAGCACTGCTGCTCGTCCATGCGTCCGGTGCTTGATCGCTTCATAGAGCGCCACCATGCTACTGCCTCGCATGGGCATGGCCCGCACTGTCTCATGTCTGAGAACTCACATGAATGCTCGTGTGGGCAGCCATGCGCGCATGGACGGTACAGCACGGCAAACTCGCCGGCACGAGGTGGATGCATGGGCAACCCCATGGGATCCGTCCAGCCATCGTTCCGCTCGGTTCGATGGCATGGTTCCGGCCCGCTCGCCACCGCTGGAACGGTTCTCGGACGATGGCGGTCGACGCCAGGAGGCACCAACCCCGCGGCTACATGGAGCCAATGGCGCGATGCTGGGCATTCTGCTGCTTTTAGCACGGCGGAAGGTACAGAGGAACAAGAGTTCCTGTATCACATGGGTGGTGCGTACCTCTCTGCCTGTTGCCAGTTCCATCCAATGCCAGTCCTTGCCGCCGATATGCGGGGCTTTGTTCCCAATATCCCCAATGACTACCCTTTGCCGTGCACATTGTGGGAGAGTGGGGTGTGCAGGCGATGCGCTCTCTCGGTGTCTGGCTGGATATCACTCACCCCAGGAACAGAAAACTGCTCGAGATGAGGCCCCCTGGGGACATTGAATTCTGCTGCAAGAGATCAATAGGCTACAGACGGGAGTGGTGGTGAATTGGACGACCAGGACCACCGTCTCACATCTTTGCATGAGCACTTTAGGATACAGGGGTTAGCGCTCATGTTCCGGATGGGGGCGGCCCTGGTTAGAGTATGTGCTTCATTTTGCTAGTGGGGAGCATGCAGGAGGCGAAGAAGAGTGGGTGGTACGAGAGGATGCAGGGGACTGTGCGATGAGACAAAGCCTGTGGGTTGGGACAAGTTATGTCCATGTCCTCTTGTCCACATTAAGCTGCTCCCTCTACTCCAGTCTGTCTCTTCTCCTCTTGCAACAACAACACCACTCTCTCTTCATACATTGCTCTTCCCGACAGAGCCTCTGCAAAGTGCATCTGCATATTCTCAATCGCCTGTCCCAGCCTACCGGCCACCGCGGCTCTTTTGTTGTCAACGAACCGTCTGAAGCGACACCACCGCCGCATCCAGACACTACTACTGCTCTTGCTGTCACTGCTGTTCCCACCCGCATCAAGCAATGGTCTCAACCCCCGCCTTCCTATAAACCCACTCGCAAAAACTCGCTCACTGTCGCTCGACCACAACCATCACCCCGCGCATACCTCAACCGCACTCCCATTGCGTCCTACAAGCCCAAAGCAGCCGTCCCTTCAATCCTCCTCTCACCACCGACCCACCCTCGCTCAACAATGTCTGCTCTTCCACTCTCAGTCGACACGGACGCCAGCCCCGACTGGCGCAGCGACTCGCCCTCGACTCCCTTTCCCGAACCATCTACTCCACAAGGAATTCTCCGCCCGTGTGACTCTCCTCCCATCTCGCCCGCCAGCTCCACCTCGGCCTCTCGCCGTGTGAGCTTTGAGCTCCCCCAGCCGTGCAAGGCCAAAAACACCAACCTGACCGCCGTCATGCGCTCTCGCAACCCACCCCGTCTTCGTCTCTGCCCAACGATCACTCGCGCAAACTCTTACCCCCAAGGCGGAAAGAGTGGGGGCCCACCAAAACCCTCCTGCGCGGCAACCACCGCCACCGCCGGGCCGTGTATTCCGTCCGGATACTACTCGGCTTGGGCTCACAAGCCAGTCGTGAGGCGTTCATGTACAGCCCGTCAGGCGTCAGAGGCGCCATGAGTCGTGCTCGTGGTCTCTGCAGCCACACGAGCATCCCCCTGCATCCGCCCCACTCCACTGTACACCACCACCCTTTATAATAGATCGGATCGGGAAAAGCACCCTTTGCTCGTATCGATCAGACATCAGTGGCTGAGCCCTGCCACCCCACACCCACCATGACGGTGTCCTGTGTTGTACCCTTTGACATGCATAGCAACGACTATACTACTACACTTGCTGCTCCGTCTTTCGTGCGCACGCATCGAGCATTGACTAATTTGGAATTCCAACAGTGTCTTCAGGCCTGTACACCCAGCGTTTAACAGCAGCCCCTGCCCTGTCAGCTTGCGCTCCCTCGGGCAGACTCACAGCATCCCTTTACATGATACGGCCAGTTTCCCTCCTGCTCAGCCTCGAACAGCTCCTCCATCGCCCACTCATGGCGCCACTTTTTGTCCTCTAACCGCGGGGTACGCTCCCAATCCGCCAGATAGACCGCGCGGGCGTCGACGACGAGCGACGCCGTTTCTGCCAGATCTTCCAGGTGGGACACTAGCAGCAGGAAGCCGGGGATCACTGGTGGGCGCGCGAGCTTGGGTGGTTTGGCATCTTGGGCACGCGTTTGCGGGCCGATGAGGCTGTGTACAGCCGGCGTCGGCGGGAGGGGCAGGGTGGGGAGATCGTTCGCGTCGAGCACCAACGTGCAGACCTGGTGGTGTCAGTGCTTTGCTCTTGCTCGTTGGGTGTGGCGGGGAGGTGACTGACATTGAGAGCGCCCATGATGATGCGGTCGCCGTGCGTGTGGCACACTTCGATGCCCGTCCGGATCGGCAGCACGAGTGTGTTGGACGCGAGCAGGGCCACGCGCTGTGATACTGTCGTAGCTGCGGCTTGGCGGAGGACGCGGCGATAGTCTCGCATGATAAACACGGCGCCGAGTGCGCCGCGGAGTACCAGATCGTTTGTGGTAAAGCACACGCTGTGGGTTAGGTTGATCAAAGGGCGGGGAAACTCACTCGCGCAGACGTGGTTCCATACTGCCATCATGACAGCCGTACGAGTTATGCACCGCGTCTTTAAAGCGCAGCCAGCCGCGTCGGTAGCCCGTGAGCCGCACCTTTGACGTCTGGTTCCAGCCGTTCCGGTCGTCATACCTTCTAGCGTCGCCGTAGACGTCGATGTCCTCTTCAGGGTTGTCCCAGAACCGGTCCTCATCAGACGTTTCGGCAGCGCTGTCGTCGTCCAAGCCGGCGTCTGTGGCGCCCGAGTCGTCGTCCATGGCGACATCCTCACCGTCCTCGGCCTCGCTTCCACCATCCCTGTCCTCGCCGTCCTCGGCCTCGCTTCCGGCGTCACTGTCGCCGTCGGCCCAATCCTCATCGTTCTCGACGTCGGCATCGGCACCGTCATCGTCATTCTCAAGAACAGACTCGTCGCCGCCACTGTCAGAAGCGGCAGCGT
The DNA here is from genome assembly GCA_002335605.1 of Prillingera fragicola. Lineage (NCBI taxonomy): Eukaryota > Fungi > Basidiomycota > Tremellomycetes > Trichosporonales > Trichosporonaceae > Prillingera > Prillingera fragicola. The sequence goes on along the minus strand of BEDY01000006.1, from coordinate 1,207,297 downwards.
CCGATATCAACTCCTCGCCGGCCCCTTGCTCCTCAACCTCGGACTGATGGTCGGGCTCGGCGTCGCTCGTAGCTGGCTCGGGGGACACGGCGTGCAGACTGGCCGTATCGCCTAGATGGTCTCCATGCAACTCATTCCCACTCTCGTCCTCGTGTTCTGACGAAGTCTCGCGAGAGGTCTCGAAATCCGAGTCTGGCTCGTCCATGTAGCTCCTAGGGTATCCTGCTCCATAAGCGGCCTCGGCTGTGTGGTGCGGCGCGTGTGGGTCCGGAAATGCGACGATGCGCTCCATGGTCTTGCGATCGTACACGTGCATCTGCACAGTGTTGACGACAAACACAAACTCGTCCTCAAGCTTTACGTCCCAAACGAGCTCTGGATTGAGGTCGTGGCGGTCAGCGTGGTCTGGCCAGCTCGCATTGTCGTCCAAGCCCGTAATGGCAAAGGTCTCGCGCTGCCCGTCCTCAAGATAGACGAGATGCACGGCCTCGCGCGCAACAGCAATGAGCACGCCCTGGGCACGGCGCCGGTCATACGACACACTCATGGCCTGGCAGTGCGCCAGGTCGGTGATCGTGCAGTGATACTCGAGAGGAAGCGGGTCGCGGAACGCGTTGCGGGTGGCGCCAAAGTGTCCACGCCCGTTCCGTACGCGTTCGCGCAACCGTTCAGTCGCGCTCGGCATGCGCCAGACTTTGAGCTCTCCGAGCGGGAGATACCACGTAGCCTCTTCTGACGCGCTGGACAAGGGCTTGTCGGGCCGCCCCACAAACTCGAGAATCCCCTCGCTGTGGTGGCGCCCCCACGTCTGGCGCGGGAGCGACGACGTGACGGCGTAGCCTGCGCCGGCCTCGAGGCGCGCCCGGGGGTTAATGCCGGGGACACGGGTGAGGGTCTGGCCGGTATACTTGTTGATGACGAGCAAGCAGCCCTCGTCCCCCGAGGTCGCGAGCACGACGTCGTCGGCCGGGTCGATCGCGAGCTTGTGCAGCCGATGCACCGGGACAGGGTGCAGGCGCTCGTGGCCTAGCTGGTTGGCCCAGTTCTGCTGCAGCTCAAGATGCGCCTTGTCTGCCTGCGTCAGTGGACAGCCTCGCTGAGTTGCACGACTTACACGCATTGAGATAGTCTGTCGCCCGCTCCTCTTGCTCCGGCACAACGCGTTGCTCAGCCGCCGCAAAGTCGCCCACCCCCAGCAAGTCGTCCATCGTAGCAGCCCACTCGGCCGCCTGGGTCTTGAGCGCGTCGGCCTCTCGCTCTACCTTTGTCTGCGCCCATTCACGCATGTCGACGCCATGGCGCCGACACACACCCTGCCATAGCAGCGCATGGGTGCGCGTGAACTGCCGCCAGTGGGTGTTGACGCTGCCGAGGGCCAGGAGGTCGCGCGCCGAGAGGTGTCGCGCAATAACAAACACAAGGTCAGGTCCGAGGTGGCTCAGCGCGTCGGGCGGGTCCGAGCTAGGGCTCCGTCGTCGGTGTGCCGCCGTGGGCGCCGTGTTGGTGGTCATGACGGCCGCGAGTTGTCAGTAGGTGATGAGTGATGGAGGTGGAGGTAACCATCAAGAGCAGTCTGGCCCGCTGTGACGCGTCTATGTTGGGCGAGAACGGGCAAGTGATGGCCGCTATCTTGATCTCGGGTCATTGCAAGGCACGGCTGGATGCCTTGATGGACGAGCTTCGTATGCCATGCTGCATGCTGATCGAGTCTACACTAGAAATACAAGCGACGAGGGTGTACGTATCTACAGTCTACATAAAGACGGGGCCATCTACAGGGAACGAACGAGCTGCGCCAGCGCGGTCCAGCGACCCAGTGGGACTTGGATTCCCAACGAGGGCAGCTCGTGAGCGAGCATTAGGAGCTGCTCGGCCGCTTCAGCGGGGCGAATAGGTCGCTGACCAGACGTGGCTGGTGGTGCTGGTCCGAGAAATTTGAGAAGAGTATGGCAGGGAGCTATGCAGCGGGCAATGGCGCGGCTGGCTTGGTGCCGGGGGCCGACGGTTTGGTCTAGTTGGTCGAGCGAGGTGAGTAGTGCCTTGACTGCTGCGTCGGCTTCGGCAGTGTCCGGCAGTGGAGGTAGGGTTGAAGGTAGAAGGGTGGCGGTTTGGGCGACGACTGGGCGGAACAGTTGGCCGAGCTCGGCCTTGACAGGTGCAGTGGCGAGCGAGGGAGCCGCAGGTGGCGCGACGGGGAAAGCAGAGGCCGGAGCGGCCTTGGGAGGGGAGGAGCTGGCCGGAGGGGCGGGACGGGCAGAAGGAACCGAGACGTTGGCAGTGGCAGTGGGCGGTGCAGAGACTTTAGCGATAGCGGCGGCGAGGCCAGAGTCTTGATCAAACATAGACTTGGCCGTCTTGGGAGGCGAGTGGCGGTTTGATGCTTCAGCTTTGAGCCTGGCATACTCCATGTCGAGGTTTGACAAGTAGGTGTATCGAGAGGTATCGGGTTGAGGTGCAGCATCGATGGCGCGACGAAGCGATTGCTCGGCATCTGCCGAGTATCCTTGCGTGGGCGGCGATGTGTGTCGAGTGGCGTATTCCATGTCAATGTCGGGCGAGTAGGTGGGTGAGCGTCCAGGCGGAGGAGCGTTGATAAACTGGCGCAGTGAGGTTTCAGCCATTGCTGGGTATGCCGTTGTCCAAGGATCTGCATGGTCGTGATTCATTTCGACCTCGGGAGAGGAGACGGCATAGTGCTGAAATGCGTGGCGCAGAGGTTGAGGGGCGTCTATTGCAAGACGGAGCGAGTTTTCAGCTCGGGCCAGGTTGGCCGCTGTCAGAGGCGACGCCGCTGGCATGGCAGGTGGCGATGGCGACTTCTCTCCTTTGCCACTACCCCTTTGCCTGCGCCGCGAGTTTGGCTCTCGATCCATGTCAATGTCCAGAGAGTCGTTACGTCGAGGTGAATTGTGCGACTGTGGCCCGCCATTGATGGTTTGTCGAAGAGAACTCTCTGCCTCTGCAGAGTATCCTGTTGGCGGTAGAGGAGCATTCGTCTTTGGAGGCGATGACGACTTTGACATCATCCTGACAGAATTCTGCCTCGTTGGGGGAAGACTCGTAGCCCTGGCAGGAGGAGTAGGCGATTTCATCTTCCTAACCCGAGGAGGGCACACCGTTCCCGAGCTGGGCAGCGGCGCGCTGCTCTTCGGTGGACTAGGCGTTTTGCGCTTAGCGCTGCGCTCGCGCTCGACTCGAATGGCATTGAGCGCCGTCTGCGCCAGCGTTGGGTTATGATACCTCACGACGTCAATCTGACCGTCAGCCCCGGCCTTTTCGTGTACTCACGGGCAGATCGACATCCATCCCGACGTAACCATCAAACGACGCCCCAGCACCCTCCGCGAGCGAGCGCAACGTAATACCATTCCCGCCCAGCACCCGCACGCCGTTGGCCTCAGCAAACAGCGTCAACATCTTATCATCAGTCCACACCACCACCCGCCCGCCCCCGGCCGCAAACTGCAAGCAACACGCAAGAATCATGTCGTCCCCGCGCGCAGACTCGCCGCCGGGCACATGCCGCTCCATGGCGGCCTTGACCTCGGTCCACGTCTCGAGGCGCAGGTGGGGCTTGTCGAGGTGTTCCTGCACGATGGTCATCATCCACATCGTCGCCGCCCGCGCGGCGATGCCGACCTCGACGTCCCGCCCCGACACGCGGTTGTAGCTGTACGACGTCTTGAGGCCGTCCAGCTCTGTCCCATCAGCCACGCCCCTGCTGCAACACACACCTTTGAGGACCTTGTCCGGCACGAGGAGACACCCGCGGTGCATCTTGACCAGATGGCCGTACAGCTCCTTGACGAGTGGGAGGCGGCTGATGAGCACATTCGTGTCGAGCGCTAGATACTCGTTCGGGGCGACCTCAACCAGACTGGGTGCGGGCGGGGCGCGGGGAGGTGGCGCAGCAGCGTCGGATCGGGCAGTACCAGGCTGCACAGGAGGTAGGGCAGGCCCTGGAGCAGGTCGAGCAACGGCCGGTGCACTCTCGGTCTGAGCGGGCGGGGGAGCTTCAGACCCAGCTTGCGCCGGCTCGTGCAGCTCCCAGTCGACGTCCATCCCGTCATCCTCGTCCATGGCGCGCCTGCGCGAGTGTGTGGTGGCAAGTGTGGTGTCAACAATTCGTGTGGGCGATTGTTGCTGCTGGGTCATGTCCGGGTACTTTCCCACGGTTGTGCCATCGACCTCCACTCTGCACACGACCCATCAACCAAGATACTATCATCCTTCACTTGCGCTCGCCGCGCTGGCTCCGGAACAATATGCAGCGGCTTCATGTACTCTACATATCGCTAGTTGTACAACAGTGTATCGCGCCTAGCACCACAGCCCATCAAGCTCACTAAACGTCTCCTTGTCGACGCGCCAGATCCTGCCATCGTCCCCACGGCCCCAGCCCATGCTCTCGAGCACCCGCTCGGCATCGTGTGCCAGCCATCCGGGCTCGACAACGTCCGACGCAAAGCGCCAGCCCTTGCCGTCGATCCCGCCTGCGGCAAAGGACATGCGCTCGGCGTTGCCGCCCGGGTTGACCGTGCCGTTGAGCACGCCGAGGGTCTCGGCGACGCGGCGGACGAGGATGCCAAAGGGGCTGCCCTTGAGGTCTGGGTTGCGCGGGGTGAGACTGTACACTACGCGGGCGAGGACGGCGGTAGCACCCGGGGTGGCGCGCATGCCGGCGCGGGCCTGCAGGGGAGCGAGGAATGCGAGCGAGTACACGGACAGCGCGACGAGTTCGGCACGGCCGAGGAAATCCTCGACAGTGTGCATTGCCTCGACTTCGCGGTTCGACAGCGGGAACTGCTTGATGAGGGCGGCGAACAGGTCGACGAGCTCTTCAGACGGTACAGCCACCGCGAGGACTTCGCGGTTGTGGTCCATAAGCGAGAGGCGGCTGAAAGCCTCTAGGGCGCGGTCGAGGCTGAGACACTTGCGTGGTGGGAGCTCGCGGATGGAGATTGACGCGCTGGGGCCGTAGGCGGGCGACCGGCGGGCGTACTCCCATCCAGAGCAGATAAAGCCAGAAAGCAAGCGGACAATCCCAAGGACAGAAAACTTGGGCACGTTGCGCAGATCAAACGAGTTGCCCAGGTTGGTCAGCACAGACACGGCCTCGCGGCGCACACGAGCAAGCTCGAGGATCGAGTATGGCTTGTCCGAAGTAAGTTCTCCAGGCATGCGCACGAGCGACACGTCCGTGATCGCAGCAAGCAGGTTGAACAGCTCGGGACGCGCCATGGCGACCTGGTTCTCCATCAACAGCGAAAAGTTGCGGATAATGTTCAGGCCGGCGAGGACAATGTCCGTCTTGCCACCAGTGCGCTCACGCGAGCCAGTGCCAAAGTTCTCTGCCTCGTCGTCGACGCTAAAGTCAAGGTCCAGGCCGAGCTGCTCAAGCTCAGCATAGCTCAACCGTGCGAGGTCGTGAGGCGGCGGCGCGGACGCGCGTCCAGACTCGGTAGCCTCCTCGGCCTGCTGTTTGAGCCATCCGTCGAGACCCGCCTCGCCGAGCGCAGACTCGCCAATCAGCTCCAGCAACTCGCGATACACTTCCTGCAAGTGCGAGATCGGCAGCAGGTTGCTCGTCTGGTCGTGATGAGGCATCGACAGCATGGACAGCACTGTCAGAGCGTAGCCGACCTCGCGGGGCAACCTGGACCGAAGACCCATGAGGATTGCCTCGACGTCTACCTGGAGCTCGTGGTAGTTGCGAACCTGGTTCGCGACGCGGTGCTTGGGCATGGCGGCCATGACTGAACGCTCGTCCCACCCAGCCATAGCAGGCTGGGGAAAGTGCAAAGGGCGATACTCGACCTTGTAGCGGGCACGCTTGGGCTTGGCCGACTCTGGTGGTGCGCTTGCGGTCGCTGAAGCAGGCGAAGAGGAACCGGCGGGCGATGCCTTGCTCTCGTTTTGCAGGTCACGTTTGCGTTTCTGTGCGAGAGCAGGGTTGGCGTTGCCGTTGGCTATTGACGGTGAACCGACTCCTGCCTCGGGCTTTTGAGGGCGAGGCTGGGCCTCTGGCACCGGGGTAGGTGCTTTTGCGAGAGTGGGAGGCTTGGCCGCCGCGGGACTGGGTGCGGCGACGGCGGGACTCGGTGCGGCGACAATGGGACTGGGAGCGACAGCAGGACTAGGAGCGGCAAAGGCGGGGCTCATAGCAGTCGCGACTGGGCTCGGAGCGGTCATGACGGGGGGAGTGGGTGCAGTCATTGCTGGGGAAGGAGCCAGTGGTGATGGCGCGGTCATCGGCGTCGGTATGCCCACTGGTGGCCCTGGTGCCGTAGGCGTTGACGGAGTGCCAGCCTGGGGAGGTCGCACTCCTGCGGCAGCCATGGCGGCGGCCTGCTGCTGCTTTTGCAAATGTGCGAGTTTTGAGCGCTGCATGGCCTGCTCGAATCCGAAAATCCACGCCTTGTAGCCTGCAATCAAATAGTCGACGGCGCTGGTAGTCATCTGTGGTGGAGTGTTGACATCGGTGCCGGGCATTCTTGGCATGGCGACTGGCGACGGCAAGGTAGCAGGGATGCCCTTATTGTTGAGCAATGCGAGCCAAACGGGGTGCGCCTTGGGGTCTTGAGTCTGAGTCAACTTGATCATACCTCCCAGACGGAAGACGGCGATAAACATCTCTGTGAGCTCGATCCACACGTCGCCGAGCTTGAAAGCGCCATCGCGCTCGCCGTTGAAGATCTCCTGCGGCAACGGCTGGTTGGTCGACTTGAAAAAGCTAACCAGCGACTGCAACAGCTGCTGCTTTTGTATCATGGCCGGGCGAACGGGTGGACGACCTGGCATTCCTCCTGGACCAGCTCCTGGAGAAGGAGCGGCTGGTGAGCCAGCGTTGTTTTGCCTTCCTGCCGCTGCGAAAATGGCGTTCATGGGAGACGGTGCCGAGACCGGGTCAGCCTGAGGAGTGGTCGCGTTGGGGGCAGGAGAAGGTGCGGAAACGCTGCCGCCAGCGGGGGATGGGGCCGTGGCATTCGCAGGTGATGGAGCGGTAGCAGCAGGATTACTCGGCGTGGATGGTCCTGCGAGACCAGGAGCCGCCTTGGATCGCTGCACATGCGAGGTGTGCAGGGCTTGCAACTTTAAACGGTCAGCACTGACTCGTGCGACCAAACATCCAACTCACCTGCTTCATGATGGCCTCGCGGTCAGAGCCGTTGATGTTGCCGAGCACTCCACTCGCGGCAGCAGCGGCGGCCCACTCTGGGATACCGTTGGGAGGTTTTGGTCCTTCTGCGCGCGGTGTTGGCAGTGTCTGCTGCTGACCGGGGTTGGCGTTAGTAGCAGCTCTCAACGCCGCTGCCTGTTGTGCTTGCTGTTGATCCTGGAACATGCGCGCCTGTAGTCTTGCCTGGAGGGAAGACACGTCGTTGCCTCCGGCGCTGGGGAGGGCGCCGGCGAGGGTGTTAGCAGGAGGGGCGCTCCCGTTGGCGGCACCGGTCGTGTTGTTCCCACTCGTCTTGCGGTTGGGTGGGAGGGTGAGGTTGGGGAGTCCGCCGAGAAAAGAAAGTCCTCCTGGGCTACCAGACAGATTGTTGCTGGCGCCGCCGGGGAGACGCGCGGCAAACTGTTGTAACAATTGCTGCTGAGTGTTTAGATCGAGACCTGCGAGCTGGGACGGGGTGGGGACCTGTTGTTGTTGCTGCTGCTGCTGCTTTGCTTGATCCCCCTCGGTGGAGGTCGATTGCCCAGCCTGTTGCGACATGGCCAAAGCGACGACGCGTCCAGAGGTATTGGCCGAGGCGCGCCGAGGGGGAGGAGGGGGTTAGGGAAGAGGTGGGCGACGACAAGTGACGTGGCGTAATGACACGGATGTGCGCGGTTCCGGAGGGTGACTCGGCGCTGTGGATGTGGGGTGTTGCAGCCGAAGAGGCCGCGTTGGAGCGTATCGCTGTGGATGGCAGCTGGAGGTGGTGGTGGAAGGTGGGTTGGGTATCAGGGGCCGAGGTTGGGCCTTGGCTTGCACCTGGGTGGGATCTGCAAACACTGATAGAGCAGGATGGGATGTGCTTCCCGTCGGCCGGTGTCCTGTATTGCCGCTATGTACCGAGGTCTGCGCGTGCTTGCTGCTTGGGAATGAGGTGTGACCACGTCTGCGGCTGCTGCAGAGTGGACAATGGATGCTCCTCGTGATTCGAGCGTGCAGGCGGCGGCAACGGCGGCCAGGGACGACGGCCGTTAAACCCGTTTCGCTGTTTTTTGATACGACACCAGGTGGGCTTGGCTCGCTCTTTGTCGTTTCCGTTTCCTGCCTTCTATAGCCTATCGCTGCTGCTGCTGCTGCTCTGCTGCTGCTGGAATGCACCGAAGCTCTGGGTCGAACGTGTGAACTGCTGCCAAAATGGGCCGGGGGATGCATGCGGCTGTCGTCGCCCGCACAGACTGGCCGCTGTCGTCACCCAGGCTGCCACACCCACCATAGCACCGTACGCCACGATAGGGAGGCTACCGCCGCGGAATTGACTCACTTGTGGCACCATTGCCACGTGTAGCCCACGTTGTATTCGCGTTTAGAGGCAAATATGCTTTGCTGAATCAGCGATTTAGAGTTGTATTACTACTTTTAGTAATTATTAGGGAATGATCAGGGCTGTAAGTTCCGGTAGAGTGTTCCGTCAACTGCTGCAGTGGCGTCACTCCCCCACCCACATGCATGCAGCTGCTTGAAGTTTATGCAGATATGCACGCAGCAGCGCAGCAGAGCAGCAGAGCAGCAAGGGGGCGGGAGGGCCAGGCTCGCATAATTGGAATCGAGTCTTTGTAACCTTACGGTAGGCAGACTTGGGCGACACGCCGCCACTGCCGGTCGCCATGTGCAGCTGAATCCACAGTGGCTCGACTCGTCGTCGTCCTCGCCAACATCTTTCACTCTCCACTACTCTAATCTCTTTATCCAAACACAGCCAGTCAGTCAGTCTACTGCTGTTCTTGCTACGCAGCAGCTAGCTAGCTTGTTGGCGATCACTGGCCACCGTCTGTTGCTCTTGCCCACGATCCACGGACATTGTCACTGCCCGCGCGCCACCCAAGTTTAAACCGGGGCATTCTACCCGTCTGCATCACACGTTCAACATCGTCCTTTTCTCTTCCCAACGTCCCATCTCCCTCTCTCTCTGTGAATTGCGACCTGCCCCAGCCGCAGACACGCATCCCCCCGTCACTGCGCCATCTGCACACGTAGAGATCGTCCCAACACACGACTCTTGTTCGCTTGTCGCTTGCACATTTCAGTGAACGCCCGCACAGACACTGTCGCCACTGCTCACTCTGGCCGTCTTGTCCTCTATCCTACCACATATCCACCCGTCTCGACTCGTTTCGAGGCATATAGGGCACTAAAAGCGCAAACTTCGGTTCCGTCGCCCGTGGTCTAGGCTCTACACAACAGTACATCAATCTTGAACACTCTCCCTTATCCTTTGTACTCTTTCCCAATGCCCAACATGGAGGACCTCAACCCTCTGACCCCTAACACGGCCGCTTTCCTAGACTCGATCACGTTCGAGCAGGTCGACCAGAAGAATCCCAATCCATCGTTCCCCGTCTCGGCCTTCTTTCCAATGCCGGGCCGGGACACCCCCGAGGAGTCGTCGCCGTCTTCGGCCGGCGGCAAGGCCAACGGTGACGTTTCGCGCTCGTACAGCATTTCAGACGACAGCGAGAACGAGTTGAACTCTGTCAACGACGCGGTTCAGCAAAACAAGCGCAAGGCGGCCAATGAGGGTGTCGAAGATCACGACGACATGGAGGACGACGATGGTGTGTAATCAACCATTCAGAGTGGCATCTTGCTGACAAGTCCAGACTCACACTCTGACAATGCGCACGAGGACAAGCGCCAGCACCCGAACGAGCCCAAGGCTGGTCGTGGACCAAGGCGGTCGAGCGGTAACAAGGATGACGCCAAGAAGTCGGGCACGGGCGAGAAGGGCGGTAAAGACAACATGACCAAGGCTCAGCGTCGCAAGGAGCAAAACCGTGCCGCTCAAAAGGCGTTCCGTGAGCGTCGAGAGGCAAAGGTCCGAGACGTGAGTGCATTCCTGGGTCAACAGAAGCGGAATCCTAATTAGTGCAGCTCGAGGAAAAGGTTGCCGAACTCGAGGCTAAGTCGTTTGGTGCCAACGTCGAGAACGACAACCTGCGCGGCATCCTTCGTCGTCTGCAAGAGGAAAACGTCGCTCTCAAGCAGGCTTCGTTCACATTCTCGATGCCTATCAAGGGCAACGCCCAGAACGGTAACGCCGCGCCCAACCCTGCCACCAACACCACTTCCACTCATGTCAGTGGCCAGGAGACGCCGACGCAGTTGAATCAGGCGAGCAACCTAGACTGGTCGCAGTTCCAAAACTTTGCCGTGCCGGCGCAGGTCGCCAAGCCGCCCTCGCCTCCGCAGAGTGTGTCGAACGACAGCCTACGCAGCATCAACGAGAACTCGCCGCCGCTTCTTCACAGGTCGTCGACGAGCTCAGCGAGCAACAACAGCCCTGACTCGCTCGTTTCGATAGGCAATGAGCAGAGCCCTAACGGCATGCCCAGCTTGTTTAACAACGGCAACATGGCCGGCAACCTGAACCGCTCCAACAGCACGAGCAGCCCATCGCTGTCGACGCCCAGTTCGATTGGCACTAGCAAGGACGACGTCGACGCGCTCTTCCGCAGCCTCTACCCCAACGGCATTGACGCTGTGCTCGCAAACGCGGCCAACGCGACCAACGCTCCCATGGCGCCTCAGCAGAACATGCAGACGCCGTTCACGTTCCTCAACTCGCAGCCCGGTCTGACTTCGATGGCCGACTCGACTTCGAACGCGCTCGCCAAGCTCTTTGGCGATGCCACGTCGTACCGCGACCCTAACCTGGGCAACACGAGCAATGTCAGCAGCAACCCATTGTCGCCCAGTAACGGCGCAAACGGTGCTCTGGCCAACCAGACTCAGTGGGCCGACCTGACCGACAACAGTGTCAACGACTTTCTCGCGTCGCTCACTGGTGGCGGATCGGCTGACGCTGACACGACTGCCGACGACGAGGCGTTCTCTCGCCAGCTCGAGGCACTCATTGCCCAGTCTGGCGGTGCTGCCTCTGCGCCGTTTGCCTTCCCTACAAACAATGCATTCAGCCCGACCAACTATCTCAACATGTCGCCTTCTCCCCTCAACTCTGTCTCCAACTCGACTCCCCAGTCTACCAACGACACGAGTTCGCCATTGTCAGACGCGCCCGCGTCGTCGACATCAGCGTCGTCGCCTCCAGCTGCCTCGTGCGGTGTCTCGCAGATTATCAACGTTGTCGGTGAGGACGGCCGCGTGATGCGCCCGTCCGAGGTCTGGATGAAGATGGGCATGCCCAACACGTCCGACCCTCAAGACTTCCTCATCGACGACCTTTGCGACCAGATGCGCCACAAGGCGACCTGCAAAGACGGACAGAGGTACATGAAGTACGATGACATCAAGTATCTCGTCAAAGCGCGCGAAAAGGAAGGATCCTGGGACAGCGAGACGGGCCGCGTCCCCGCGCTGCCAAAGAAGGAGGCACAGTCCGGCGCCGACCCGACAAAGAGCTACCACGACCCGGCAGAGTGCCAGGCAAAGCTCAATGAGGCATACCTCCAGGCTGCGACCGGTTCGGCATGATCCCCAGACCCACACTATCGAGGCGATACAACCGGGTCGCCAGCGCGCCGCCGCGACCCCGCCCCTGTGTATTAACCATCACCTCTCGAGTACCACCAAAACTGTGTATAGCCTCGCGCGAGTGACAGCAAAGGGCGCCCCATATTCGTGCAGCCTGCCACAAATGCCACGAAACAGCTGCCCGCAGCCAGCAGCGTCACTCCAGGCTCCAGTGAACCACAAGTAATCCGCATGTATCTGTATCCTACGTCTGTCTGTGCTAGAACGGACCAGAAGCACGCTACGTATGCAAGTGTTGAATGGACTGTTGCCAGTTCCGAACCGGGCCTCGTCTCGAGCTGCGCGAGTTTTGCCAGAACACGTAAAGAAAACACCACCATTGAGGCAGAATGCCATAAACACGGTGATCACCTGATCCTCCCCCACCCAAAGTCCACTCATCTCATGCCGCCAAGTCCACTCATCTCGTGCGCAGAAAGCACGCCTGTAGTCCGCTCCCTTCGTACCTATGTGCCAACGACACGACAGACGATACCCATCTCGGTACCGACGATACGCGATGATATCCGCTAGCCTCCGTGGCCATACCTCAACACCATAGGTTGCACAGTTCGGACCCGGTCGCTGCTGCTGTCCGCTGAATACATGGCTGACACCATCCTTCGCTCAGCATGTCACTCGAGGGCAGGCCTGTATTGCCGTATTGACAATGTCAGAGTGGCGTGGTCTCTAGACCATTCCGTGATCGTCTCGTGCGCACGGCACAGGCAGCCTCGTGGCGGGTCTGGATCTGGGACTGCGCATGCCTTTCTGGATCTCTGGCCTTTGTCGGAAACGAGACGGAAACTGAATGCAGCCCGTTCCGTGGTTCGGCCGGCCGGTCATTCGCGTTGTTGACGCGAGGTGACGGAGGTGGCGGAGATGGCACTTCAGTTGCTTGCTGGGCATTAGTTGATGAACTCAAGTCTGGCAACGAGCATGTGAGGTTCAGAGGCTGTTCGGTATCAGTAGCGCATCCGTGCCATCTCGAAACCAAATCAATGCATGTAAATGAAAGACCCCGGACGCGTCCCCAAGTAGATCTTAGACGCGCTCAGCGAGGGTAAGGATGAAGCGCTCGGCGGGGACGTCTTCTGCGTCCTCTGCGTCCTTCTTTGCTGCGCGCTCCTCGGTCTTGATGACCTTGCGGCCCTCGCCCATCTGGGCAATCTCGACGGGGACGGCGTAGATCTGGGAGACGAGCGTCTCCTTGCCCGAGGCAATGGCCGCGGCGAGCACGTCGGCCTCGCTGTTCTCGTAGCTGTAAAAGATGTCGATGCGGTCCGTGGGCTTGAGGCCGGCGGCCTTGCGGAGCTTGTTGACACGCGAGGTGAGGACACGGAGGAGCGCAATGTGCTCAAGGTCGTCGTGCCTGCGGCAGTCGAGGAGGATGGTCACGTCGCCGTCAGTGGCAGTCTCGTACGAGACGGCCCTGTCGCCCTCGAGCTCGACGTAGCGGGTAACAACAAGGTCGCCGGCGACGAGGGGGACGCCGTTGAGAGTGACCTCGCCGGTGGCAAGGTAGTTTTTGCACTCGTCGGTCGACATCTTGGGGAGGTGCGACTTGACCTTGCCGAGGTCCTTGCGGAGCTTCTTGCCAAGGACGGGCCAGTCGGCGTTGGCCTTGTACTTGATACCAGTCTCGGCTTCGTCCGAGGTGTACTTGATCTCGGAAACGTTGAGCTCGGCAAGAACATACGGCTCGAGCGACTTGACGTCGTCGAGGTACTCCTGGTCGTGGTGGTAGATGACAAGCTCCTTGAGGGGGACCTTGAGGGGGAGGGTGCGCTTGTCACGCACGATACGGCCGAGCTCAATGACGGCCTTGAGGCGCTGAACCTGGCGCTCAATGACAGTGTCAAAGTACTCTTCGCGGACCTTGGGGAACAGAAGGAAGTGGACCGAGCGGGCGTCCTCCTTGGACGCGGGGGTGGTGGCAAGGAGCGACTGGTAGACCATCTCCGAGGTGAAGGGAGTGTACGACGACATGGTCAAGCACAAGGTGTAGAGAGCCTCGTACAGCGAGTTGAGAGCCGCCTTGGTGTCCTCGACACCGAGCTCACCCTTGAGTCGCCTACGGTTGAAGCGAATGTACCAGTTGGTGAGGTCGGCAATGAGGTCGAGGAGACGGGGGATGACAGTGTAGAGACGGTAGGCAGCCATCTCCTGGTCCACAAGCTGGATGAGGGTCTGGCAACGAGCAAGGATCCAGCGGTCAAAGACGTTGGTCGACTTGGGGGCATCGTGGTCGTACATAAACTTCTCGCCGGTAGCTTGGTTGAAGAGCTCAACCTGGTTCAGGTAAAAGTTGCACGAGTTGATCCACTTGAGAATGACGTTCGAGAGGACACCGGCAACACCCTCCTCGCGGAAACGCAGGTTGTCACCACGGACAACGGGCGAGTTGATGAGGAAGAGACGAACGGCGTCGGCACCGTACTTTTCGACAACCTCGTTGGGGTCGGGGTAGTTTTTGAGCTTCTTCGACATCTTCTTGCCGTCCGACGCGAGAACGAGACCAGTGACGATAAGGTTCTTCCAGGGAGCAGTGTTGAAGAGGTGGGTGCCGAGGACGAGCAGGGTGTAGAACCAGCCACGGGTCTGGTCGATACCCTCGGACACAAAGTCGGCGGGGAAGGTCTTCTCGAAGCGGTCATTGTTCTCAAAGGGGTAGTGCGACTGGGCGTAGGGCATGGAGCCCGACTCGAACCAACAGTCAAACACCTCCTCGATACGCTTCAACTCGCCCTTGCCCTGCTTGGAGGGGATGGTGATGCTGTCAATGCTCTCGCGGTGGAGGTCGGTAATGTTCTTGACACCCGAAAGCTCCTCGAGCTCGGCAATCGACTTGACGCAGACAATCTCCTGCAGGTCCTCTGAAGCCCAGAGGGGGATGGGGGTACCCCAGTAACGGTTACGCGAAATGTTCCAGTCGCGAGCGTTCTTGAGCCAGCCACCAAAACGGCCCTCGCCGACGTGAGCGGGGACCCAACGCGTCTTCTCGTTGTTGGCAACAAGCTCGTCCGACTTGGAGGCGACGCGAACAAACCAGACAGGGACGGCGCGGTAGATGAGGGGGGTGCCCGAACGCCAACAGAAGGGGTACGAGTGCATAATGTCGGAGCGGACAATGAGGCGGCCGTTCTTGGTCAAGTCCTTGATGATGATCGAGTCGGCGTCCTTGATGTACTTGCCGGCATAGTCCGAGACCTCGGCGGTAAAGAGACCAGACTCGTTGATGGGGCAAGGGGGGATCTCGTCCTCGCGAACAATCTTGTTGGCGACAGCGATGCGGTGGTCATCCTCACCAAAGGCCGGGGCCTGGTGGACGATACCGGTACCCGACGAGTCGGTAACATAGGTGTCGGAGACGACGCGGAAGGCGCGGTCCTCAAACTGCTCGGTAAAGTAGTCAAACATGGGGGTGTAGCGCCAGCCGACCATGTCCTTGCCGACAAACGAGCCGACCTTCTTGAACTTGGGCTCCTTCTTGGGGTCGGGCTTCTTGCCGTTCTGGTACTCCTTGTAGACTGTGCCAAGGAGCGACTCGAGGAGGATAAAGTTCTGGTTGCGCTCAATGTCGTGAATCTTGATGTAGGTAAAGTCGGGGTGGACACAGAGGGCAAGGTTGGAGGGAAGGGTGTAAGGGGTGGTCGTCCATGCAAGGAGCGAGGTGGTGGGGTCGTCGGCCAAGGGGAAGGCGACGGTCACGGCGGGGTCCGAGACGTTGCGGTAGTCCTCACCGGCCTCAAAGTTGGACAGAGGGGTGGTGCAACCAGTCGAGTAGGGCATGACACGGAGACCGCGGTAGACCTGGTCCTTGTTCCACAGCTGGCCAAAGACCCACCACACCGACTCCATAAAGGTAGGGTCGAGCGTCTTGTAGCCAGTGTCAAAGTCGATCCAGCGACCCATGCGCTCGACAGTGCTCTTCCACTCGTTCGAGTAACGCATGACAATCTCGCGACAGGCAGCGTTGTACTTGTCAATGCCCATGGCCATGACATCCTCCTTGCCCTTGATGCCGAGAGATTTGTCAATCTCGTGCTCGACGGGGAGACCGTGCGTGTCCCAACCGAAACGACGCTCGACGTGATGTCCGGTGGCATGAGCATGACGGGTTACAATGTCCTGCTAGCGTCAGCAACCGCCCAACACTTTGTTAGTCATATTACACACCTTGATGGTTCCAGCAAGAATGTGTCCATAATGGGGCTTTCCGGTGGCAAAGGGAGGACCGTCAAAGAACGAGTACTCGGGCCTTCCCTCGGACAGCTTGTTCTGCTGCTGGAAAGCGTCGATCTCGCGCCAGAACTCGAGCACGTTGTGCTCGGCCGTGGGGATGTGGATCGGCTTTGAGGCTGAAAATAAGTCAGCTAGCTGTCGAAGTGGCTCTAGCTCGTGCCAGAAGCGCTACTCACGGTCGTGGGTCTTGAACGACATTATGATCTAGTTTTTAGAGGTAAAGGTCCTAGAGGATGGAGAAAGGGGTGGTGGCGAAACCGGTCCGAGTGACTTGATAAGAAGCCAGAGGTGGTCCAAATCGAGTCGCAAGGGTTTTGTTGACGAGCGCGAGGATGCACACGTCCAAATCAAGTCACACAAGGATGCTAAGTTGTCCTTGCGATATGACCTTTTCTGCTATCGCCGCGGGGAAGGGATGGCGACTCGGGAGGGGGGGTCGAGTTGTGTGGGGGTTGCAGAGCAAGATGCTGCGTGATGATATCGACTTTTCGACTTACAACAGTGCGCCGGGCAGCCATCGACGACTTTGCGTGGCCCCAGACTCGAGTCCATCCACACCCGCCCAGCACTCGGGGTTTCTGGGTGAGGCACTTTTGACCCCGCTAGACACGTGGCACATCTGATCCCGCAGCCGCCACCCACTCACCCTGTCCAAGATTATTTCTGAAAGTAAGTAGGTCGCTCGCATCAACAATCACACCGCGAGCATGGCTCGGTCGCAAGCAACATCAAAGGCAAGCAGCAGAGCAGTGTCAGTAGACACATCTCGTGGCGCTACTCCTGCATCGGGTGCTACAACTCCAACCACCAAGGGCAAGAGAAAGTCCAAAACAAAGTCACGCAAGAATAATCTCAACCGCGTCGAGGAAGGACTGGTGTTTGAAGAGTCTGCGTCATTCGCCGATCTTGCCGCAGGACACAAAGATGATGAGCAGGTCGTAAATCTTTGCTCGTCGTCGCCAGTCGCTGCACCCAGGACTGCCGGCTCCAGCGCGGTCATCGACCTGCGCTCGTCCTCACCAGCGTCGGAAGCACCAGCTGGTCCTAGCCGCCTCCCAGCTGGTCCCTCTACGCCAGTCACTATCGGCAAGGGCAAGGCGCGCGACACTGGCTCAGGCTCGGCATACAAGCCATCCACCTTTACTCCCCTGCGATCGCTCTTGTCTGGCGTCGATGTCACGGAGAAGGACGACACGAACCGTGACTTGGAGGAAGGCGAGCTCGAGGACGACGGGCTCTTCAGCGACAGCGGACCCAGTGTGCCTATCAAAGATAGGACGACTGCGCCAAATTTGACGGGCAAGAAGGCGGCAAAGGGCAAGGCGGTGACAGAAAAGGAAAAGGAAACAGAGGAGGAGCAAGACCCGGATTCCAGTGTTCTGCTCTTGCCAGACCACGTCCAGCTGTTAATGTCAGACGACGAGGATGGACCGGACGCACCACCAGAACCTGTTGTGGAGGGCGTGCATGTCGTGGACGATGGAAGTGCCAAGGGAGCGGCGCGTTACTTTATGGACCTGGACGAGGATGACGCTGCCTTCCTCGCCACTGCCGACCAGAGCAAGCTCTGCCGCAAGTGCAAGCAGCCTGGCCACAAAGAGTACAAGTGTCCACACATTGTTGTAAGTTGATCAACCCTGTGCCGATTCAGGCTAACCAGACAGTGCCAAACCTGTGGCGCATGGGATCAGCACGAGCGTAGGGACTGTCCTTGGAGTATGGTTTGCTTTGGCTGTGGACAGCGTGGACACCGCAAGCAGGACTGCCCGGATCCAAAGGCGCGCAACTCGTACATAAAGGGCTGCGACCGCTGTGGCGGACGCGATCACAGGGACTCTGTGAGTAGCACGGTCTAGCCGAGTCTAATGTCCAGAACTGTCCATTGATATGGCGCGTGTATGTCTACCGCAAGGCGGCGGACCGTCGGAACGTTCTTGAGGCGCGCGAGGGGCTGAAGAGCTGGGAGGCTGAGGCATGTGGAGGGGACCCAAGCGAGCTGTACTGCTACAACTGTGCCAAGGAGGGCCACTTGGGAGACGTGAGTAGCCTCCACCATAAACGGCATGCTCATTCCACAGAACTGTCCATCATCACGAGGCAGCCTTGCGCGCGCGGCGAACAACTCGGCCTTCTCAGAGCGCATTGCCTTCCGCGGCCCCTACGCGCGTACGAGCACGTCGGGCCGAAACGCAGCAACACCCCAAGGCAAGCACACGCGGTGGGACGACGACCGCTCGCCACTTCCTTATGTCTCGGCTGGCTTCCAGGGCGCCAACGCAGGCAAGAACGGCCGCGAGAAGGAAAAGCAACGCCAGCGCGACGCGGACCGTAACCGCAGCAACAACCACGGTGGTGGAGACCGCGGCCGTCCCCGCGACATGGACGACTGGTTTGACCGCCCCCGCGATCGCGATCGCGGCTCCCATTCCTCCAACTGGCGCCGCGACAGGTCTCGCTCCCCGCCACCCCGCCGTGCCAACCTCTGGGACTCTGAGCGCCGCCAGCGCGACCGCTCCCCGTACGGCGAACGGGACCGCGAGAGGGACCGCCGCGAGCCCCGCTCAGCGCCAGCCAAGGCCAACCGCGGCGGGTTCCGCGACGGCCCAGCCGACTCGCCCACTGTACGCATCAAGGGCGCCGCTGCGTCATCCTCGCTGCGCCAACGTGTTCTCGGTAGGGAACACGATAAGGAGCACGGCGGCCACGCGTCGTCCGGCCCCGACTCTCCCCTCCCCCCCCGACACGCTCCGCAGCCGTCCCGCCGTAACAAGCGGGGCAAGGAGGACGCGCGCGACTGGGAAGCAGAGTGGCGCGCCTCGGGCGCGGCGGGCGGTAACGTCAGCTCGTGGGGCGAGGAGATGGACGGCGAGGCGAGGCAGCATCGGGATGACCGGGTAAAGGCTGGCCCGGCGCGGCCGGGTAAGTCTACCCCCGGCGGAGGGAGGAAGGGGGGCCAGACAAAGGGACAGAGGTATACCGGTGGCTATTGATGTATTCCTTGTGTCCAGATGCGAACTGGGAGTTGCCGAAGGCCAGGCGCAGGTGGGGCGCGCGGGATCGCCGGCTCGTTTGTTGATATCGAGACTCGCATCGTGCGATCGTGCTTCGGAGCTGGAGCATCGATAACCCCCTTAGGCCGAAGATACTGTTTTACGCATGCGTGGGCCGTTGGGGCCAGTCAGTTACGGCCCGAGAGCTAATCTGCTTCTGCTGGTTCGGACGAGCCACCAGCCCGGGAGAGGACGTCGTCGGGCCGATGCTCGCTGCTTTCCGCCACTGGGGCTGGCGTCAGTGCACGAGTGTGTAGCAGGCTGTAGCCACGACCAGCGTGTGTTGCATGGCAAAGGGTTTTGCTACAAGACACGAATAAATGGACATGCACATGTGTTGGCGAAATGTGGGGGTGGGGGGTGGCGAATTACTGGTGATGATGTACAAACAATGGGGCGGTTAAGGGATGGCTCTGAGAGAAGACCGTGTAGGGCACAACTGCGGCTTTGGATGGGCGTGTGAGAGCCGCGAATACAACTAGAATGTAAAGGGGAAGAGAGACCGAGAGAGACCGGAAATGAGACGATGGGGGTAAGAGAGGCCGAAGCCGACGTGGTGCAACAGATCGGAGCGATGGGCGGTGACCTGAGGTTACTGACTCATAGTCATTCGCCACCTCTTGCCGACGTTTTCCTGCTTCCACTTGCCGACCCACCACTTGTCGTCGCTGTAGGCGCCCCACTGGCGCTCGAGATTGCTCGCTCCGGGTGCGCGGTTGCAGGGCACACTGGCTGAAGCGGCACGAGGCGGGAGCGGCCGGGGGAGCATGCGTGGGGAAGTGGCGGTAGATTGGATGGGTGTGCCGGATTCGAGGGCTTCGTCGACGTAGAGGAGGCTCTGCTCGAGCTCGAGCTCGCGCTCGACGGCTGCGCGCTTGTCGTGCTCTTGCCGAGAACAGATGAGCTCGGCTACAAACTTTTGGCGCTTGTTCTCTTTGTGGTCTGTGCCGGTCAGCCTTGACGTTTCAACTCTGGGAAAGGTAATTATTTTACTCACAGCCCGAAGAGCAGTAGCGAGACTCGCGAGGGTTGCGCACTGGATTCAAGCACATTGCGCTGTCGGCATTGACCGCCTGGCACGAGTGCTGGAAGAAGTCAGCGTTACTCTTTGCCAGCCCGAGTCTCGCCGAGGTTACATACCAGGTGGCAGTAGAAGGACCCGGCGCTCGCTTGTTGATTGCACATGCCCATGCCCGGCCCGATGCCGCACTTTTTCTTTGGTCAGCAAGTGTTTGACCATTGCAGTGCTCCACTTACTCCGCCCTGCTCGGTCCAGGCAGTGTAGCTAGCCATGTCAACAAAGATCTTCCTCTGCTGGGGTTGCTGCTTTGGAGCTTTCGGGGAAGGCGGTGGCGTGGGCATCTTGGCCGCAGTCGGAGGGGCGGCGGGGGCACGCGGAACTGGCTTGCGTCGAGCTCGACGAACCTGCCGCCTGGGGACTGCTGATGGAACCTTGGTCGGAGATGGGCCGTCGGCTGAAGCGTCATCGCCACTTGCTGGCTTGTCGTCCTCTTCCGGCTCGGTCGGCGGTGAAGGGAGGTCAACTGGACGCGGCAGCGAGGAGGAAGCCGTGTTGACGGCCAGGTGCTCGAAGGCTTGTGACATGGTGTCGTGGTCGACGGTCGTGGTCTCGACGACCTTGCCACCGCTGAACGAGGTCGCAATAACACTGAAAGTCATTGTTGCCACGGTCGGTGCTGCAGGTGACCCCACGGGGCCGGTGGCAAACTGGCCGACGACCGGCTCAATACCAGCAAGGACCGGGCCTTTGCTTGAGCGATTCAAAGTTATCGGCGCCGGGGTCGAGCCGACGACGCAGATGGATGGAGGGGCGTTGGTGAGCGGGGCGGTAGCCATAGCGATTAGGTAGACGCTGTGGTGGTGGGTAGAGTGATGGAGAAGGGCGAGATGTTGCCTGTTGTGCTTTGTACACCGGCAGTGGGAACGAGCCCGACCCCGCCTTTGGTGTGCTTTGCCGTATGCGGACAGTGGTGTGGCCCTGTCGAGACGAGCTGTCCGTGGATGGTGTGGGAAGTGTACGAGGACGAGTGCGAGAGTGGTGGATGCGTGAGAGTGCTGAATGATGAGTGGTTGTTGCAAAGGCAAGAGGAAGAAGTGTGGCAAGTGAGGAGTAAAGAGGCAGAGATGGAGTGTTGATGAGGAAACAAGGGAGGGCGTGCCAGAGTGGCGACGCCCGCCAGATGTTATAGCCCATCATTGACGCGTGAGTTCCCGACGACCAGCTCCTCTTGCCACATGCCGCGTGCGGTAACCTCGTCGTGCATAGCAGTGTCTGGACCACAGAGCCCCGCCAAGCTCCGGGCCGTCACGCCTTCTTCCGGCGACAAAGGGGCGGTGAGTGTCTGCGTGCGCATCACCCACACCCCCTGGCGAGGAGGAGGAGAAGGATGTGTGTTCGTCTGGACTGGCAGACTGCACAAGCCACACGTCCGAGCACACGCCACTCGTCACTGTTGCCCTTTGCGTCTCACCTTATTTCCGCCAGTACCGGCCACCCGGTCCCCCTGTCAGATCCCAAAGACGCAGTCGAGGAGGGTCAGTTTCGTGTGAGCTAGCTCCTCCTGGCACCCAAACCTGGCAAAGTGGCTGCGTTTCAGAACAGCAAGCCCAGAATGCGTCAGAGAGAGTAAGAGACCCGTCACCACCTACGTACGCAGACGTGTCAAATCCCACGCAGCCTCAACAAGACCCACCCATGATCAGCAATGAGCATCCTCAGTTCCACCGCGCCTCGCTGCATCACCGGTTATTGATCATCACTATCCATCGTCAGCCAAGTCGGCGTGGACGCAGAGCCGTCAAGCGAGTGGCAACTGCGGTGCCGGCGGCGGCGGACAATCTATCCGCATTCGTCGATACCGCCCAGTCTGTGCTCTCCCCGCCCGGGTAAATCCCAATTCTTGCGATCCTGTGCAAAATACAACAAGTGGCGCACCTGGCGCAGCGCAGGGACGCCCGCACAAGCCTGCTTATCAGGCCAAGAAGATGAGAAGCCCCGGCCCTCGGAGCAGGACGGTCTGGGGTCGAGATAGCAGCCCATGGCGCCGGTCCGGTGTGCCCTGCTGCGACATCCAAGAGAATCGCGAATCGGTCGCGGTGGTCCGTGCTGATGCATAATCTTCTCCCAGAGTCGTGAGGTCGCGACAGTTATTCCGCCGGGGCAGAGAGGTCCATGCAGCCTGCCATCAGATGCATCAGATGGCGAGACACGTCTGGCCCAGACTGGTGGTATCTGGGGTCCCCCTTGACACGAGGAGCGTGGACGTGGTGATGGTGCCAAAGCGTGTGAAGGTTGCGGCCGTTGCGGGTAGTGCACACCAGGTGAGTGGCTGCCGCCGCCAAAGGATGTGGTCTGTTCGTTGTGGGCCGAGGCCCAGGGTTGGCCCAGACAACATGCTGACACAGATTGGCACACCCAGCGTTGGCCAAACGCACCCAAGGTTGGCTGGAGACAGCATGTTCTGTCGACTTGGGATCTGAGCGAGCCGCCGGCAGAGAGCACAGTGTAAGCCACCCAACTTGTGTCGCCACCACACACAAGAGGCGATGGGTTCTGTCTGCGCGTCTGCCCTCGATGCGTCGGCTAGTCTGCCAGTCTCATTCCCACCCACTCGGTGCTACTCGGTGTCGTCGGTTGTGCAAGCCAACACCCAGGACTGGCAAGACCCAAACAGTTATTCCACGTCCGTGACACCGTGGACCCTTACAATGGGGAATGCTTCTTCTCCTGCCTAGTGTTGTTTGGTCGTTCGCCGCCGGTCACCGGGGAGATCAGAAGGTGGACACAGACGACCCATCCTTGAGTGATCCTCGGTGCGCCCCCCGGCGGCGGCGCACAGTGATGCGCGCCCGTTACGTGGCCGCCGCTGCGAGTACCGGGCCGTGATCGCCGTGAGCGACTTGTTGGTCGTGAGCTCCGGCCCGGATCGGCGCGGCTTTTACCACTGGCGGGCGGCGCGGGGCGCAGTGGTCGATCAAGACGGCGTGGGCGGCGACGCGTTGTTTACGGCGCGGTGGTGGCGGTAATGTTGGCGCGTCGACGCGTCAGAGTGTCACCTACCCACTGACTCTCCATGGCATGGCGGTACGAGCTCGGGCCTTAGTTGGTCCTAGCGCAGAGAAGAGGTCGAGTGGCTGAGGTTAACAAGAAGTAAGACGGTCGTGAGTAGCATTCCATGCTCGGAGCAACACGGATTGATGAGTATATGGCACGAGTAACAGGTCGTCAATAGCCCATGCCCAGAGGCCCACGGGGTACAGGGACCTCCGCAGAGACAGATACTAACCTCTGTCGACAACTCCTGCATTGTCGGTCCTTGAACCACGGATCCTCGGATGTCGGGTACATCAGAGTTGAGAGCTTTGCCTCTGCTGTCCATCTTCTTCCAACAGAGTCCTATGGCACCCGACAACGACACTCACCGTCTCTCCCGAGGTCAGTCTCCACTCACAGAGCATGTCACGCTGCACACGGCACGGGCAGCTTGGTCCGCGACGGCAGACGATGCGCTGGCCCAACCGATGCCACACGTTTGTGCAAGCAAGCGCCCATTCAAAGATATTTCGTTGGGAACGAGTTAGTCACGGCCACATGGTGCACATGGAGTGGAAATCGATTCCTATTCCAGCACCCAGGCGGTCTCTGCCGCAAGAGGTCACAATGGGAACTCAGGGCCGAGCAGCTCACCCGCAAGCCCCGGCGGCGCCTGGCCGGATCTACGGACCATGCCGGCCATGTCCGTTCCTCTCGGTGACCAAGACTTTGAGAGCAGCTTTGCTTGCTGTTTCATGCAGCGGAGTCATTGATGATCATGGGGCAGAGACTTTTGACGTTTAGACATCATTCACTACTGTATATTCACCTGTGCTCACCACTCATCTGTTCGACTAGCATCAAGGAGGAAACAACGTCAGCAAGCTCCGCAAAATCCTCGGAAACATCTCTCCTGTTTTTCAGCGACGATCGCCCTCCCCGCACGTAAAACCTTTCAGCGGCAACTGGACCTCACACGCGTCTTTCCTCGCGACATCTAGCTCTCCAGCGCTCCCTCCCCTCTCCATTAACTCATCCGCCTGACCACGATGAGTCCCACATCCACAACACCAGACCACCCCCTGGGCGTGCCACCGGTTACGTCACCGACGACAGCTGGTCCCATCGATCCCATCGCCGAGGAGGCGATTGACGACTCTGACCACTCTGAGGATGGCGGCGTCGAGCTCGCGCCCCTCCCCACGATCCTGCGCGGCAGGGGCCCACCCCGGACAAGTTTCAGCTCTGGCGTCGGCATCGGCGTCAACGGCGACCCCTCCACTGGCCCCCGCAAGCGCACGAGTTTCAGCTCTGGCGCAGGTGTCGGTGTCGGCGAGAACGGTGTGGGACCGCGCAAGCGTACGTCCTTTAGCTCTGGCGCCGGCGTCGGCATCGGCGAGACGGCGGGCAACAGGCGCCGCGCAGCGTCGACGGGCATGTACGGCCCGGGCGGGCCGCTGCGTCCCCGTGGCTACTCGACTGGCGCGCGCAGCATGAGCGGCAAGAGCATGAACGAGGGTGGTGTGGACCCGAACAATCCGCCTGCGTTTACTGCGCTGGGGCCGACGGTGTCGCGCATGTCGCAGCGGTCCAACCAGACGTTCATGGACCCCCTGGGTCTGGTCGGCATGTCCGACCTGACGCGTGTCGAGACGCGTACCGAGCGGCGCGCGCGGGCGCGGGCCGGTACTGTCACGACCATGGCGAGCTTGGCGCGCCACACGAGTGTGCTGAGTGGGATCAGCAAGAAGATTGACGAGGAGAGTGACGACGACGAGACGGTCGAGCGCTTGGTTGCTGTCACTATCAACGACGCTGGCGAGGAGATTGTCTACCCCGATGGCGGCAAGGATGCCTGGCTGTGTCTGCTCGGCGGCGTGTGCGCTGCCGTGTGTGCCTTCGGTCTCGGAGCATCGGTCGGAGCCTTCCAGTCGTACTACTCGGAGCACCTGCTGTCCGACTACTCGTCGTCCCAGATCGCATGGATCGGCTCGACCCAGGCGGCAATCTGCTTTGGCATGTGTCTCTTCACCGGCCCGCTGTTTGACCGCTACGGCTGTCGCCCCCTCCTGGCCGCCGGCACGTTTACTCTCGTCCTCGCCTTTTGCTTGCTCTCGCTCTGCACAGAGTACTACCAGATCTTCCTGTGCCACGCCACCCTCATGGCTATCGGCATGGACCTCATGTTCATCGTCCCCATGGGCGCGGTCGGACAGTGGTTCCTGCTCAAGCGCGGTCTCGCCTTTGGCATCCTCATGATGGGCTCGTCTGCCGGCGCCATCATCTGGCCCGCCGTTGTGGCCAACCTCCCCCAGAAGATTGGTTTCGGCTGGACGATGCGTCTCATGGCCCTTCTCATCGGATGCCTCGGTATCGCCTCCACTCTGCTCGTCCGCACCCGCCTCCCTCCTCGCCCCCCAGGCCCCTTCTTCCACTTTGAAGAGTTCAAGAACCCAGCCTACGCCTGCGTCGCCTTCTCCTTTCCCTTCTTTGCCTTTGGCTTCTTCTCCTTCCTCACCTTTATCGGCACGTACGGCAAGATTGTTGGCGTCGGCGAGCTCGGCCCGTATCTCCTCATGATTTGCAACGGCTCCTCGGGCTTTGGCCGTGTCCTCGCTGGCGTCGGCGCAGACTACCTGGGCACCTTCAACGTCGCCTTCTTCGGCGAGGTCGTCATGGTGATTCTCATGTTTGCTTGGCTCGGCATGAAGACCCCCGGAGCCCTCATCGCCCTCTGCGTCATCTATGGCATGTTCTCTGGCGCACCCGTGTCCCTCCAGGGCCCCATGGTCACCGCGTCAGCCACAGACCCCCGCATGGCGGGAACCCTCATCGGCCAAGCCCTCATGGTGCAGTCCTTTGCCCAGCTCTGTGGACCACCCATCTTTGGCGCCATTGTCGGCACCGGATCCAACGAGGAAATGCTCCAAAGGTTCCCCCACGCTATTGCCTTTGGCGCTTCCATGCTCGCCATCTCGGCCATGCTCATTCTCGGGGCTCGCCTGTACCGCACTCGCGAGCTCTTTGCCATCGTATAATAGACTTTCTGTACACTGAACATTGCCACGCTATAGAGCTATAGACACGACCTACACATGGAGCTATAGACACGACCTACACATGAATAATCATTATTATTTTTTACTCGCCTGCTGCAACTGACACACTCTCCTGCACATGCAGCTATGCATACAACAATTGAAGGTCTAGGGCGCCGCCGCGACGGCAACGCCATCACACTCTGCAAACTTAGAAGTCGTACACATCCGGGCCAGCGTCCCGCGTAGGCCCACCGACGACCGTGTTGCCAGCTCCACCAAAACCGTCGCCATACGGGTCGTAGCCGCCAGCAGGCTGCGACGCCGCTGCCCCAGGCATGGCAGCCTGGTCGGGACCCATACCCATCTCAATGTTGCGGGCCTGCTTTTCAAACTCCTCGCGAATCTTGACCGTCTGGTTGATGAGCATCTGGCACGCGCGCTTGAGTGCGTCGGCTGGGTTGGAGCGCTCGTCGGTCTGGATCTTGAGCGTGATCACGTTCTCGAGAGGGTGCGCGACCTTGTAGCCGGCAAAGAGAATGGTTGGGTCCAGAAGGAGCTGGGCGCGCAGCATGTTGCCCAGGGTGTGGTCCTGGGCGCGCACGACTACGGTGGCGGCATTGGGAATCTTGGGGTCCTCGGTCAATGTCAAGCTGGCGTGTCAATGGGCGTCTCGAGGTAGAGGGGGAGCTCACGGTTTTTCCTCGGGTTGCAACAACCACGACTCGATACGGTTGGGCTGGTTGATACGGCCCGACATGACGGTGGCGCTTGGCTACTCTGTTCGCTTGTTAGCTCGCGCGCGGTGAACAAGGCGAAAGTGGTGGATGGAGACGATGTATCATTGAATGTTACAACAGTTCTCGGCAGAGGCTGTCGACCCGAAGGAAGCGTCTTTTACGTGGATTGACAGATTATTATATTGTTGTTATAATCATGTAACGTTGACGGAGCATGGTGGCGTGGGCTACAGTTGGAGCCTGTACTTACTTGTCGTTGTCGTGGTCGCTGGATGGACAGTGTCAACGACAAAGCCATACGCGATGGCCAAGACGAGTTTGGGGTCGGCGCGCTACAAGTGAGAGAGCGGGAGTATTTTTTGAGGACGACCGTTCATGACGCTGTCGATCTTTCCAGAAAGCAAGATACTTGCTGTTGTTAACATTGCTTGTTTCCTCTCCTACCACCTTCTACACCTGCATACATCAGAAAGATGGCGGAGCCTACTCCTCTCACTGCTTTCCAGCAGAGCTACCACTGGCGTGTAAGTGTCACTGCAGCTCCACGAGCTCTGGCCACTGCTGCCGTGTTCTATTGAACGCCGACTTCCAGTGCCGTACTGACCCCCCTAGAACAAGAACTGCGGTCCTTGGGCCCAGGACTGGATCAAGAAGACTCTCCCCGGCCTCAAGGTCGAGGACGGAGGTCTCTCGGCTGAGATCACCGAGGTCACCAACGTCAGCGGTGACTGCGATCTCGGTCAGCGCAAGGGCAAGTGAGTGGAGGCGGGTCTCAGTTTCGCCCATGTGGCTCACATACCCAGGCTCCTCACCATTTACGACCTCGAGATTGCTGCCAAGTGGAAGGGCACCGCCAAGTCGGGCGAGGAGGTCACTGGCACCCTCAACATTCCCGAGTTCAGCCACGAGACCTTCGATGGCCTGACCGACTACGTCTTCGAGTTCTCCGTCGACGGTAGCGGTGCTGACGCTGACGAGGTCCGCGCCTTTGCCCGCAAGGCGTTCCCTCCCGTCCTCACCAAGCACTTCAACTCGTTCCGCGGCGAGCTCCTCACCGCTCACGGCGTCTTTGAGGGTGCGACTCCCTCGGCATCGGGTGCGTCTACTCCCTACTCGCCCGCTCCCCCCGGCGAGGTTCGCGCCAAGGCTGTCGCCTCCCCTGCCCCCTCTGCCAAGTCAGTCGACAAGGTTCTCAAGACCGCTACCGTCGTCGTCTCGGCCACCCTCCACGCTAGCGCCGACGACCTCTGGTCGCTCCTCACTGACGAGTCGCGTGTTCCTATGTGGAGTCGCTCGGCCGCCAAGATTACGCCCACCGCTGGCTCCCCCTACGAGCTCTTTGGTGGAAACGTTACCGGCAAGATTGAGAGTGCCGAGCGCCCCACCAAGCTTGTGCAGACCTGGAACACCAAGTCGCCTGGATGGCCCGCTGGTCACTTTGGCACCATGACCATCACCCTCGAGCAGGGCTCGGACTCTACGGCTCGTGGGTATCTGACCCAAAGACGCATACTGATCCGCAGTTACTTTTACGCTCGATGGCGTTCCGTCAGGCAAGGAGTCTGACATTGAGCGCGCGCTGGACGGCTTTTACATCCGGGGGTGAGTCACTCGCAACGACGACAAGTAGCAGCGCTGACATCCGGCGCAGATTGAAATCCATGGGGTTAGTACTCTCCTCCAGCTCCCGTACCTTTTTGCGTGAGAAGACGCAGCCAGCCACAAAAGCAGCCACGTCTGGCGGCAAGAAGCGACGACAGAAGCGCGTCCGCATCGAGGGCGAGGAGTCGCTCCTCTCCCGCGTGGCCACACCACAGGTTGTGGCCGGCACCGCCGCCGTGGGCCTCGTAGCAGTATTTGTGGGGCTGGTTGCGTCTACGTTTTCCAAATCATATCCGTCTGCAGCAGCGTAGCTGACGCACTGCAGGCTCGGCACTTCGCTCTAAGTTATAAAGAGGCGACTTGACAAAACTCGTTGGCTGCGGCCGGCTGCGCAGCAGCGCACCATACGGCCGTCCGCGGTCTACCCATACCCTTGCATAGTCTGACATGTTACGTTGTGATAGATGTCGTTGCTGCTGCGTATGGCTATCTTGGTGCGAGCAAGCT
The DNA here is from genome assembly GCA_002335605.1 of Prillingera fragicola. NCBI lineage: Eukaryota > Fungi > Basidiomycota > Tremellomycetes > Trichosporonales > Trichosporonaceae > Prillingera > Prillingera fragicola. Next base: position 1,178,375 of record BEDY01000006.1, on the reverse strand, counting down.
GAATGACCGCCTCAAACGCCGCTTGGGACGCGTTTTGCTCCCGCTCCCACCGCAACACCATAAGAATTTCCATGCCGCGACTTGTCCTTTTCTCTCCAAGCATCTTCGAGGCTCGGTCCTTGGTCGCGGTTCACGCCGCGTGCAATGGTCGACCAACAGCTGCCGTCTCTGTCACAGGAGCGGTGGCTGTCTCGAGGGTGCGAGAGTGAAAGTCCTCGTTTGAGGGTCGTCGGTGGGGAATCTACCCCGGCTTCCCATAGTTTGGACGTACATCTTTTCCTTGTCTGTGTGTCTTTCTGTATGCGTGTATGTGAAGAATTACATTTGAATCTAACTGGTGGCTACATCTACTGTGTATAGGAGGTCTATGTCTAACAAGGCTACGAAGTCTTCTTGGTGTGCTTCTTAACCCAGAGCGAGATCTCGTCCGCGACAACCTGGGAGAACTCGTCTTCTGCGCCCGGTTAGCAGTTGCCCAGCTGCCGTGCACTTACTCAAGCAAAACGCATGCGGAATCCCCTGGAGCGCCTTGTACCTCTCCTTCCCCAGTGCCTCCTGGATAAGCGGCCCGTCCTTACCGACCCATCCGTCGAGGTTGCCAGCTGACCACAGACCGTATACGCCCTCGCCCATAGGCTTCTGGCCCTGCGCATGGTACCACTCCATGTCCGGGTCGCGGATGACGGCCATCTCCGACACTGCGAGGTTCAGAACACAGCGCAGCGTGTCGGTCGAGTCTAGAAAGTCCTTGGTCGTCGGGTGCAAGGCGAGGTATGGCGTGAAGGGCTTGAGGAGCTTGGCGGCCAGCGGGAGCATGGGGGTGATGGGGTAGAGGAACAGGGGCTGCAAAGTTAGCTGCTGCTGTGAGAGATACAACGACTTACCCAGAGCTTCCAGCCGTTGTGCGAGTTGGCGATCCATCCCAGCGTGGGCATGAGGACGTAGGTTGCGCGGATGCGAGGGACGCGCTTCTGGACCTCGACAGACATGTAGGCACCCATCGAGTGGCCCATGAGGGCGAGCTGCGGCGCGGCCTCGTTCTTGTCCCCAGACTCTGCGTGCCACGCGTCAAGCGACGCGAGGAGCGCCTCTGTGATCTCCATCTTGGTCTCGACCATCTGGTTCAGGTCGAGCGGCGTGACCGGCGGGGGAGCACGGGGGTCGCCGCCGACGTGCGACATCATGATAACAGCGTGCGATTCGGGAAGCTGGTCGGCCACGAGCTTGGCAAAGGGAGTGTACCAGTCTAGGAGACCGGGGTTGCCAGTGCTGAACAGGAGGACGTGGCGGGGAGGGCGATCGCCGCCGCGCTTGGCTGGCCAGTACTGCATCGCGGCGACACCCTTGGCATTGTCCCCGCGGTGCTCAAAGGTGTGGTTGAAGGGGGCCTTGCCCTCGCTGGGCTGGCGAAGGAACGCGAGCCTGCTGTCCATGGCTTGTTTTAAAGAGGAGAGGGCTCGAGGTAAGAGGACTGGGGGGCGAACAGAGCTCAGCTTGCGGGTTGAGAGGTAGAGTAAGGAAGCCTGAAAGAGAGTGTGACGAAGACTGGTGACACGTTGACAGTATAGATGGACACTAGCGTTGTTACCGCGTTGGTGGCCAGTCCATCCTCGGCCACCGGTTAGATGATCGACGTGTATGCTTTGGGTGGCAAATTCGATGAAATTTTGATTCCGTGATTTCACAATGTCCAGGGTGGAGGTTGGTTGACTGGACCCACGCGACGCGTTTCTTCATCGACCACTTGTTTGTGTCGTCTTGCTTTCTCTCATTCTCTTGGTTACTCACCCGACAGTCACCATTGGCAGGGAGTACACAGGTAGCCAGCTACAATCTTGGCACCATGAGCGAACCCAAAAGCGATCTCTTCTTTCCAGCAGACTCAGACGAGGAAGACGAGCTGGCATTCGACTTTCAGCCTGCAGCCAGAAACAGCAAAGCGGCCTCCCCATCACCTGCCCCAATCACCCGCACCTCGAGCTCGGCAGGAGAAGCCCTCTTTCTCCCCGACGATGAAGACGACGATGAAATTGTTGCCGTGGCAGGTGGGGCATCATCGTCTATCCAGCGTCCGTCTCCTGGAGCATCCTCGTCGTCAGCTGCCGGGTCGTCCTCGGCAGGACCTTCCTCGATCAAGCGTTCTCGTCCACCTCAAACGTTGTCACCAGTATCCTCTGTTCGAAAGGGCTTTGAACGCGGCTACCTCGGCGAGTTTGTGTGCGAGGGCTGGTCGCTGTCAAAGGGCAAGGGCTATTGCTCGCCTGGGAGCAAGATTGTCTTCGAGCGCCCCAAGGCCCTCAAGGCAACTGTATCAGATGGAGGTGACGCAAAGGCTGGTCCGGCGAGGATTGTCAATGGCAAGGTCGTCCATGCGAAAGGCAAGCCCGCGACCAAGCAAATGACGTTGGGAGCGATGATGAGCAAGAAAGCTGCACCAGCGGTGCGTTCAAGTTGTTGGAGCTTCGCTGATTGAATAGCCTACAAAGAAGGCGCAGGCTAAAAAGGTCGACCAGATTATTCGCTTTAGGAATGACCGCGGCTTTGGTGAGCACCGTTCAACGGGCAATGCTAACTGTCTCGCAGAGGTTGGTCGTTTATCAGTGTCAGAGGCAGGATATTTGGTTCATTTGCTAGATGGTGGTGTCAGTGAGTAGACAATGCTCGATAGGAGCGCTGACTAGGCAGTCGAGTTGGAAGGCAACGTCATAGACTGCCCTCAGTCGCTCTCTGTCGGCACCACGATCCTGCTCAACGTCAAAGTGTATCTCGCCCGCAAGGGATTCGAGACGACGGAGAAGAAGGAGAGAAAGGAGTCCAACACGTTCTGGCAGGAGCAGCAGGAGACGGAGGCTGAAGAGGCTATGCGTAGCAGAAAGGAGGCGTTGGGGTCGCTCTTCAGTGGGTCATCAGACTGTGCGAGGATCTAACGGTTCAGGCAGGATCGGCGTCAAGCCCATCCAGTCCAGCCTTCTCCTGCAGGCTCAGAAGAAGGCAGGGACTGCTGCGGTGACTATCGACAAGGAGTCGCTCAAACACTTTGAATCCCAGACGTCTCCTCGCAAACAGGGGTCCGGCAAGTCCTCGCCTCGTCAGTCATCTCCTAGGCGTAGCCCGAGTCCAAAAGGCAGCTCGTCGTCAGGACTGAACAGCAAGGGCAAGGCCTCGGCTCGGAACAGCGACGGAGAGGATGAGGACGAGGACAGTGGCGACGAGGCGGAGAAGCTCAACGACGAACAGCTGAATGAGCTGGACACGATCTATCGCAAAGCTCAAATGAACGACGCTATGCTCGAGGAGACCGACCCACGAGAGACCTTTCTCTTCACTTTGCGACCTTATCAGAAGCAGGCTTTGACATGGATGGCGGCTCGCGAAGCTGGTAAGGACAACCTCCGCGACTCAAACCAGACCATGCATCCCTTGTGGGAGGAGTATGCCTTCCGCAAAGATCACGGCATTGGAGAGCCCATCCTCATTGAGGACGACGACGACATAATTGACCCGTCACGCAAGTTTTACTGGAACCCGTACAGCGGTGAACTGAGTCTAGACCTTCCTCGGTCGCAAAACACTGCACGTGGTGGTATTCTTGCAGATTCAATGGGTATGGGAAAAACCTGCATGATGGCATCGCTGCTGCATATGAACCGCGTCGATGATGAGCCTTTGCCAGAGGAGACCATCAAGGAGGAACCCGATCCAGCCAGCAAGCGCCGCAAGTTTGTGCAGGTCACTCTATCCAACCAGTGGCGTGCTGTCGCCAACGCTCCTAAACCTACTCGTCAACCCCCTCGTGCAACACTCGTCGTCTGTCCGGTGTCACTCGCCCAGCAGTGGCACGAGGAGCTGAACAAGATGTCGGTCAAAGGTTCGCTGTCAAGCTATCTTTGGTACGGCAATGATCGCGCCGACATTGGTCGTCTCCTGGCACAAGAGGGCAAGAAGAAGGTCGATGTGATCATCACTAGCTACGGAACGCTCGTGAGCGAGTTTACCCGCTGGAAGAAGAACAAGGACAAGCCTTCCTACGACGGTAGCAGTATTTACGACCACGAGTTTTTGCGTGTTGTCCTTGACGAGGCGCACAACATCAAGAACCGTACCGCGCAGGTCTCCAAAGCAACGTATGAGCTCAAGGCGCGCCGCCGCTGGGCTCTTACTGGCACGCCCATTGTCAACCGCCTCGAAGACTTGTACTCGCTCCTTCACTTTCTCCGCCTGGAGCCGTGGGGCATCTACAGCTTTTTCCGCAGCTTTGTCACCATTCCCTTCCTCAACCAGGATCCGAAAGCACTCAACGTCGTGCAGTACATTCTGGAATCCTGCCTGCTCCGCCGTGAGAAAAACATGCGCGACAAGGACGGCAAGCTCGTGGTCGACCTGCCGCCCAAGACGATTGATCTCCAGGTTCTCAACTTTTCGCGAGCCGAGCGCCAGATCTACAAGCAGCTCGAGGACAAGGCAAAGCGTCGGTTCATTGAACTGGACGCGGATGGACGCGCAATGTCCAACTACACTTCCATCTTGGCAATGCTCATGAAGCTGCGCCAGTGCGTCGACCACCCGTTGCTCGTGATGCGCAAGAGTGGAGGCGAGGAGGAAGATGGCGACAAGCTTCTCGACGGCGCAGACGAGGGTGAGACGAGCATCAAGAGCATGATCGCAAGCTATGCTGGTGGACAAGACCAGACGGGTTCAAACGGTGTTGACCCGACGTATGCCCTGGAAGTACTCAAGGAACTGGAGGAAGAGTCGACACCCGAGTGCATTATTTGTCTCGGCGAGGTGTTTGACGAGGTTCTCCTACCTTGCTATCACCGCGGATGCCAGGACTGCATTGTCGACTACATCGGCCACTGTGAGGACCTGGGCAAGACCGCCTCCTGCCCGACCTGCGACAAGGGACCCATCACTGTGGCGGATCTGCGTTCGGTGCAGCGCCGTCGGAAACGTGCCAATCCACTTGGCGGCGAGCAGCCTGCGTCCCAGGGCGAGACGACCGTCACTATCGGTAAAGTCGACCTGGTGTCGAGCACCAAACTCCGCGCGCTGGTGCGCAAGCTCGAAGACATGCGCAAGGAAGATAAAACCTTCAAAGCGCTCGTGTTCTCGCAGTTTACCTCCTTTCTGGACCTGATCGAGACGACACTCTCAAAGGAGGGTGTGCGCTGGCTGCGTTTCGACGGATCAATGTCCCAGGCCCAGCGTGCCGCGACGGTGACCGAGTTTGGCGAGCCGAGCAAGGAGCCTACCGTCTTGTTGATCTCGCTCAAGGCTGGTGGTGTCGGGTTGAACTTAACCATGGCGAATCGTGAGTTTCCCGTTCTAGGGGTATGCTGACGGCAGACGTGTTTATGATGGATACATGGTGGAATGAGGCTATAGAGCAGCAAGCGATTGACCGTGTGCACCGCCTGGGCCAGAACAAGCCAGTGTTCGTCACGCGGTACATTATCAAAGGCACTGTTGGTGAGTCTCCGTGGTCATGCAGCGCAGGGGTGTTTGTTGACGAGATCAGAAAAACGCATTATGAAGATCCAGCGGACAAAGACTGCGCTCATCAACGCGTCGCTGTCTGGTGGTGGAAAGGATAAGCGGGCGACGTTGGCGGACATCAAGAAGATCTTTGGTCTTGATGGCGAGGATAGTGAGGATGAGACGTTCTAGACGTTGGCGGACATCAAGAAGATCTTTGGTCTTGATGGCGAGGATAGTGAGGATGAGACGTTCTAGGAAGACGAGTACGCGGACATACGCGCACATAGCATGACCCGTCCGCAGACGGTTTACTTGTACATTTCAGACATGTGAACACTTATGCTAACTGATGGGTTGATCTAGTACGGGTAGTAGATGCTGCTAAACTTGCCCTTGCCGACGACTTCGTTGAGGACCTTTGCGAGGCGCAGACCGCCAAGCGCAAGCAGACGCTCGAGGACCTTTTCGCGGGCAATGTGGCCTAGATACTCGGGGGTGTCCAGCTCGATGAGCGGGTGTCCGCTGCCCTCATACTCCTTGGGCCAGGCAACGTGGCAGTTGAGGCCGTGCAGCTCCTTGCTCCAGGTGTAGGGGCAGACGGGTCCCTCAAACGTCTCTCCGGCAGCAGTGAGGCGGTCGGGGTGGGCAGAGAGGAGCTTGTCTGCAAATCCCTCCGGAGCGGGCGGGCGCGGGAGGATGGGCTCCATGACGGCGTGCACGCCTGCGGGGAGGAAGGATGCTGCGCCGGAGACGAGGTCGAGGGCTGACTGGACAATGGCGAGGGGCTTGTGCGACTTGCGACCGGGCAGGGGGTAGGCGCCGTTAGATGAGTGTGGGTATGGGTCGCCTCCAGCGGGACAGGCGATCCAGCTGTCGACGTCGTCGCGCCACCAGTCCTTGATGCCCTCCCACACAATCCAGCGGACGTAGGGGTCGAAGATTGCGCCGGGGAGAGCAGCCTCGATCTCGGGGTTTGGAACCGGGGTGGTGTAGTTGGAAAGTTCACGGATGTTCTTCAGAATGATTCCAGAGTCCCAGACGGAATGCAGGCTGGAGGAGTTAGTGCTGGCCAGTGGGACACGGGTGAGACGTACTTGCGAACGCGGCCCTCGAAGCGGAACAGCGCGCCGTTGCCACCCTTGTCGCGGCCAGTCAGATGCAGAGGCTGATGCAAGTCGCCCATAAAGTGAATGAGGAAGCGCAGATCAATGTCACTGGTGCGTTTAGCGCAAGGCATAGTAGTCACTGCCGCGGTACTCACTTGGGGTTGTCGGTGAGCACCTGAGTCTTGTTCATGATAGCTGTGAGCACGTTGACGTCCTCGTTAATCCACCCATCCTGGCCGTAGGTACACGTGCGTCCCGGGTTGTCATTCTTGGCTACATCCATCAGCACAAGCACCAACCTGCACGACGCGTCGCTCGCGACCTTATCTCCTGCCCGTCACTCACGGTTCACGTAGTGCATCGGTCCAGTCTCGGGGTATCGCCTGCGGATGGTGTCTGCCCACGCGGCGACGGGGGCGAGATGGCAGTGAGCAGCCTCGGGCAGAATGTTGCACAATTCGGCCTTGACTTCGGGGTGCAGATGGATCTGGGCGATTGTGGCCACAATCTCATGGCCTGTAGAGGTGTGAGTGGGTGGCAAGACCGGTGGAGTGAGAGACATACCTGCTGCGCCCCATGCTAGGGCTGTGGGGAGGAGTGTAACTGCTGCTGTTGCGATAAGTGGTATCTGGAGCTTCATTGTGAGTGAGGGATGGGGCAAGATCAAGATGTGTCGCGTCGAGAACAAGAGGGTTACTGTGACCAGCCGCCACCGACCGCTATCGGTCAATGACGATTGCCGTGACCACTGCGGGCGATCGGTACAATTGATACATTAGATTCCGTTGAATCGTCGGGCCATTTAAAATCACACGTCACAGATTAGGCTGGGCGTCTCGGGCTGCCCGAATCGCCACACATATCAAGGTCAATTGACCTCGTTGTGTTTGCACATGCTGCCTCTCGCCACTTGCAAGATCCTCTTGGAATGCTACTGCACGCAGGCTCACACAGACTACGACAGCCTAAACCCAGGTCTCATGATCTCATGACATCAGAACTGACGAGGGTCCTTGTGCTCTTGACTCAAGAAGCTTCTTCCTCTTGCCAGATCCCAGCACACACCGCGCCCACCATATGTCACAGGGCAGGCCGGCTGGGTGGAGTGGTGCTTGCGCAGCTGTCAGTGAAATGATATAAAACCCACTCAGTCGTGTTCATGGGAAACAGCACCACTATCTCCACTTACTCCATCGCATCAAGACTAACATGCCCTCCACGCGCAAGTAGGTCGAGGGCCAGCCGGCCAGGACAGTCGCTAACTCTAGCAGCACCAACACTGCTCACGTACGTTTCTTGTTCACACGTTCCACACTCACCCACCCCACTCACACCCACTGACTCGCCAGCCGGACGTCTTCCACGACGACCTCGCCTCCTCCCCGCCGGGCGGCATCGACCCAGCGCACGTCCGCCCCATGGGTGGACCCCGCCGCGACTCGTGCGAGGCCCGCCCGGGGCTCATTGCGAGCACACACATTGCTCCCCTCAACGAAGGCCTCATGTCCGAGGAACACATGGCTGGGGAGGCTGCCAAGGCCAAGCCCAGCAAGGCAAGGCGCGACTCGTGTGAGGCCCGCCCGGGACTCATTGAGAGCACACATATCGCGCCGCTCAACGAGGGGCTGATGGCAGAAGAACACGGCACTGTGAGGGCAGCGGGCGTGCGTAAATAGGCTCTTGGAGCGAGAAATGAGCGCAGGTGCAAGGAACGCGGTTTGAAAATAATTAAGAAAATAATTTAAGAATTATTAAGAAATGCAGAAGTGATCATGTCGCATTCTAGTGCAGACCTTTTCCACTAGCAGTGCGCGACGCCTCTGAAGTAGCTGCGGCTGGTCTCTGGTATCTGCATAAGCGATATATACTGGGAGCATGTAGATACCTTGTCGTCTGTATGCCTTGTCGTCATATGGTCCAAGAATCCAAATCCCCCTGAAGGCAAACAGATGTCAATGGTCTGATCGGCCTGACCTATTGCTGAGCATCTCCAGGGATGCAAGGCATTGCCTCAAGATCGAGCTCGTTCCCACAACTCGACTGCGCCGAGCTTCGCGTCCCAAGGTGATGGGCAGTGCTTGGCTTTCCACTGATACGAGTCACTTCGTGCGAAAGCACCGAACGGCGCTGTCCGATATAATCAACCATCCGTTCCTACACTGAGCGCCATGCCCCGGATTCGAGGCCATATCCCATGTTCTCCAAGTCGCGAGCGCAGTCCACACCGCCATGAACTTTCGTCAGCCTGAAAGGTCGAAGGCCCAGATCTGATGAGGGTGCCTAGATGATCGTCCTCCACCATCTGCTAGTCGCGAGATGTTAGGCAAGCCTAACGCTGGAAGCGAGGGGCCTATCTCCGCTTCCCATGTCGCGGCCGCCGTCTGCCCAAATTAGCATTCAAAGTCCACCGCCACTGCCGCAAATGAACTTGCAAACCGTGCAGTGCACGCTGCCACGGCGTCCACGCGCCCATGATTCTCGGACTTCTGTTAATAAACCGGCACAGCTTGACTAGCAGTCTGTGCGGAAGCGCTAGGAACCGCAGGAACCCGTGCAAGTCCCATGCAGGTCCATCTTGGGTGGTGGTGAAACGGATAGTGGAAGCGACGGTGCCGAGATCAACAACGACCACAGACTTTTTGACTGCCTGGTCCATTGGGACGGAAACGAGTATATATGCATGCAATGTGGGTATGAATGACAAGAGCATCCACCCTCGCAAAACAGCAACAGCTTGCATACTCTGCAACAGCTTTGATCTCAGCTTTTAGCCTCCATAACCAACCACCACCTCGCAACCGTCATGGCCATCTCCTCCGGCAGCGCCGACGCCAGCACGCTCGAGTACCTCAACGGCCTCAACTTTACTGGCGGCTACCCCCAGGCGCACGACCTCGCCCCCAGTGCCCTTTTTGCTGCCATTGTGAGTATCCCCCTTTACACTCGTGGCTAACCAAGCAGTACATTGTGTTCCTCGGCGTGACAATCTGGCGCTGGGTCGACCCGCGCAGCCGCACCTGGCTCCTCCTGCGCCCGACCATCTTCGTCTTGGCTCGTATCGGCACCTACATCCTGCGTGCCATCATGGCCAAGCACACGTACGGCGAGCCAGAGCTGATTGCCGAGCTCGTCCTCGTGTCGGTCGGTTTCCTCCTCATCATCTCGCCCATTATCGACATGTGGAAGCGCCACGTCCTGTCGGCTATTCCCAAAGCCCAGCAGCCCGGCTGGGTCACGCGTCTAGCTAGGATTGCCCAGCTTGTGCTCATCGCATCCATCGTCACGGCGATCATCGGTTCGACCAAGATTGGCTCGTCTACCCCGTTGTCGACGATCAAGACCCTGCGCAAGGCGTCATACCTCCTCTCCCTCCTCGTCGTCGTCATCACACTCTTTGCCATCGTCTCGACCCACTTTAGCTTCAACCTCGGTCGCGGAGGCAGCGCCCTCCTGGCAGCCGTCACAGTCTGTTGTCTCGTCACGGCCGTCTACCGCGTCGTCCAGATCTTTAGCACCGATCCCAAGGACAAGGTCCGCTCGCTTGCGGCCTTCTTTGTCCTACAGGGAACCATGGAGGTATTCGCTCTCATCGGTGTACTGGCTGTGCGCATCCCCGAGTGGTTTCCTGGAGAGGACGAACGACAGAAGGAGGTTGATGCTGAGATGGCAAACCTCCACCAGCCTGCCTTCACCCAGCAGGGGAGATGGCCCCGCTCCGGCTTGCTTGGCAAGCTGTAGGCGATCTAGACCGGCCGCTTGAAATTATAGACATAGAGAGCTCGAGTGCGAGTGCAGTGCGAGCGAATGTAACATGCTGTTTGTTTTTCCAGCCCAAAGTCTAGAGACTCACCAGCTCAGTCCACGCAGCATGCCCAAAGCAGTTTCCGCAAACATCCATAAACACATTAAAAAGAGTAGAGCAGTACAATAGAAATGTCGGTCCGCCAGTCACCCCCCACGTCGACTCCCCACCAGTCTTCGCGCCTCAGCCTTGCGGCGGGCGCCTCGGGGCAGGTTGGATGAGCGTCGGTGAAAAAGTGGGAGCGCGCTCGGTTTGGGTATCACCGGGACGGACACGGAGAGCTGCGAAGCTCCCCCTCGGTCGATATAGAAGACGGGAACGCGAACCCCCCCATCGAGAGTAGGACGGGGCTCGAACTTTAGTGTCTCCATGGATTTTTTGTTCAAGGGAGTCACTGTGTTGCTCGCGATTATTTTATACGGCTGCAGCGGTGCGAGGGGAGGGCGAGCGGAGGCAAATTGGGCGACGCTTATCAATTCCACATACAATGCCACGTGTAAATGGACACGCCACCCACCCATCGGCGCGCGTCAGTTGCCGTAAGGAGTACTACTGACCATCAATGGGTCAAGTCGGTCAACAACTGCTACATCTTTGACTGCTGCCTACTCTGCCCTTCTTCTCAATGCCAGACCGTCCAGACAGGATCAGACACGACTCTATGCAGTCAAACGCAAGCATACAAACATGGCACAGGCCACCGTCACCCACCGTGAGTAGCACTCGTCAACAACCAGCCACTGGCCCACCGTCGTGTCGCGCACAGTCTAGCATGCCATCGGCTATCATCTTGGCGTGACACCACTGGTCGTCAGTGGTGAGACACCATGTCTTTCTCGTGTGCCAAATGCTATCCACGCACGTCACTACTCTACACTCTCCACACTCCACAACAATGTGGCCACCACCACCAGTCACAGCCAGCCCACACCTAGATGCACAACTAACCCACGCCCAGTTCTCTACCACTACGACCGGCTCAAAAGTCAACCTCACCGAATCACACACGCTCATCTCGCGCAAAGACCTACGAGTGTCCATAGCATGCTTTGAAGAGGTGCGTCGGCCGTGTTCTCACACGCATCTGTCCCTCGCTGACGTAGCAGCTCATGGCCGCGGCCAAGGCCTACCGCAACGCCCTTCTCGCAATGTCCACGGCCACCGCAGCCTTTGCGTCAGCCATGGAAGCCTGCTCGCGGGTCAAGGGGTGCCGGGGAGCCAACTCGGCGCTAGCGGGAGGCGCGGGTTTGCAGTTTCTGATATCAAACCACGAGCAGCTCCTCGCCGACACGGTCTATCGCCAGTTTGAGATTCCGCTTCTCGAGGCGCTCGACAACTACAAGATGCTCACGGCGGACCGACTTGTGTCGTATGAAAAGGCGCTGCACGCCCAGAGTGACAAGATTCGGCGGACAGAGGCAGAGAACATGAAGATTGGTCGCAGACGCAAGCGCGACTTGACCCAGTTCCGTACCGCTCTGGCCGATCTGCAGCGTCAGGTGGACGAGCTCGACGCCATCAAGCTGTCGTACCACGAAGAGGTCCTGGACGCCGAGGAAGAGACGTGGGACGACGTGCTCGGCAAGGTGGCTTTCGTCATCCGCAGCCAGCTCGATTTCTACGACAAGATCGCAGGCAAAGCCAGCGACCCCGTTCTCGAGCCGCTCGTCATGAGTATTCCCGACCCGTTTGAGACGTATGGCCCGCCAAAGGAGGAAGGCCAGATCTTTTCCGTTCTGTCACCGTAAGTCAACACTCCTGACACGTTGCTGATGCCAGACTGCACCTTGACTCGTCGCCTACATCGCCTAACCCAAACCTCACGCGCATCTCGCACAACACAGCACCGCGCAATGCGTCACCGTCGAAAATGGCCTTTCCTGGGCTCACGACCGCAGCTGCCGCAGCGCAGACGTCCACTATAGACGCCGTAGGCGAGCGCGGCTGGGACGAGGTGGCCGGCAAGGCGCGCCGCGAGCTGAGCGTCATTGACGAGCGGGACATGGCGTCGCCAGTCAAGGGCAAGAACGGCAGCGGTGTGGCCAGTGACGATGCGAGCAGGATCAGTGAGCCAGCACCAGAATCGGTAAAGGGAGACGAGAGCAAGAGCGGAAAACCTACGACACAGGACGATGCCGAGCCTCCTGACGCGGCCGACGACGACAGCGACCAGCCGACGGTCAATCACTCACCGCAGGGCAGTGTCAACGGCGAGTCGGCCGGGACGCTCGATGCGCCGCCGACAGAGATTACTGCCTAGCCACTGGCGGCAGGTGTGCATAGTGTGCATTTGTGTAGTTGAGCCAAAAGAGGGGCGTTGTACACGCCGACCCGTCACCCGGGCGGCACATGTGGGAGAAGCGAGGTTCAACAGGACTCGTCATTGTCATTTGTTTGTTTTTTGTGCCGAGATGAACATGTTGGGGACATGCGGAGCCGGCGTTGCTGGGGACCATGCGTGACAAATTGATGATGGAAGCGCAGGTTCAGCCTTGAAATCATGGTCGGCTGGGATTCTCAGTTTGTTGACGTACAGTCCGTGCTAGAGTGCTAGAAGCGGCGCGACTGGTTGGAGGCCAGGGCCTCACGCGAGAACGTGGTTATCTATGCCAGGCTAGCCAGGAAAGCCACACGACCAGTTTGGCGCGTTTACTTCGCAGGTCGGTGCGTGCGTTTTGAACAACAGGTATAGCGCTGAAGGGCAATTTCTGAGAGGTTCCACCGGACTACTCACTGGTGGCATGTTGGCTTGAGAAATGCACAGCATGCACAGAGTCGTCACTTGACGATGGTCGTGTGCATCGCGACACGCGCAGCTGGATAGTAGTTGCTGCTGGCCGCATAGTACTCGTGCTGTCTCGTCTTGTGGGGACCGTCTGCGGCACCAAGGGCTGAAGATGCTTGAATGCTTACAGTTATGACAGTCCAGGATTGGCATTGACGTGTTCCACAACATGGCTAGCAACACTACTAGTGGCTGAGAGGTTGCGTAGTGTTGTCAAGCGATGTTGTGCACTTCTCTAGAACGGTATGCCCACAAGTCAGAGTCGATACTAACAAAAGCTTTTGTAATTGAAGCTGTTCTGCATTAGAAATCCTGCATTAGCGCGTCAACTGAGGAGTTGGCAGAATTATCGATGCGAGATTCATAGTGGTGCGTTTTGCAAAACACATAAAGCAACACCACGCAAAACAGGTCAGCAGGTAGTGTGTTTTGGGAGGCGTCAATTCGGGCAGTTGACAGAATTATCGATGTGAGATTCATAGCAGTGTGTTTCGCGAAGCAAGCGGACCACACCCCGCAAAACAGGCCAGTCTCGTAGTGTGAATGACCCCGCCTGCAGCGGTGAGTTCAAAGTCTTCTAAAATGTGTGCTGTGGGACAATCACTGCTGCAGTTACGGGCCGGACCTGTCGCGTTCGGCAAAACACATCGTGTTCACAGTAGTCAACTAATGAGGTGGCTTGGTCCGAAGTCCCACGCCTTGTATCGAGAAAAGCCCCAGTATCTGGAGAAGGTGGGGATCTTGTAAGAGTTTGCGTTACCCAAGAGACGCACCAGTCCTGCCGCTCAGAGTCGGCAGCTACGCCGGCCGTGATGCGCGCAGAGGGCGAGTTCATGGCTGTCCTCACGGCCTTAGCCAGTGGTCACTTTCAGGCACGGAAAGTGGAGGTTGTCAAGCACGTCTGAAATCGACTTTCTGGCTGCTAACATCTGGCCTTCCCAACTTCATTTCCAGCAAGCGAAAGTACGATGGAAGGTTGGTGCTTGACCGGCTCGCATGGAAGTCAGAGACTGACCCCCAGCCACGTCGCTCGCCGAGGTCGACACGCTGTACTCGGCGGACTCGATCGAGTTTTGCCCGACGCCTGGCTTTGAGAAGTGGTTTACGTGCGGGACGTACCAGCTCCTCAAGCCTGAGGAAGCCAAGCCTGAAGAGGCCAAGGAGGAGGATGAGTTGACAAAGGAGGTTGAGGGGCTGCACCTGAAGGATGAGGACGACAACGATGCCGACTCGATCGAGGAGGAGTACACCCCTCCTGCCCCGCGCGTTGGACGACTGTACCTCTTCTCGATGCACGACACGACGCCGACCGAGGTGCAGAGGATAGAGACTGCTGCAATTCTGGACGCCAAGTGGTAAGCCCACGATTGTCTAGCTCAACACTCACGCCAGGTCGCCACAGCCCTCTGAGACACCCGAGATCGCCGTAGCGGATGCCAAAGGCGGTCTCACTCTCTTCAACCTCACTCCCACCGACACCTCTGCAGAATTCATCCAGAGGCAACGCCTCCAGGTCGCCGACGAATCAATTCTTGTTCTTTCTCTCGACCACGCGCCGACTCAGCACACTGCCCGCGCTGGCGAGATCATCACCTCGCTCTCAAATGGCGGCCTCGCCCACCTCATGCGCGACAGCACGGGCGAGCTCGAAGTGGACGCCGAGTGGAGCGCCCACGATTTCGAACCATGGATCACAGCTTGGGACGGTGTCGACGCCAACACTGTCTGGTCGGGTGGAGACGACCTCAAGCTCAAGCGCTGGGACGTGCGGATGAACGGCATGCCCACGCTCGTGAACAAGCGTTTTGACGGCGGCGTGACGACCATTGCTCCCAGCCCGCATGTTCCACATCTGCTTGCCGTGGGCTCTTACGATGCGCACCTGAGGCTGTTTGACGTCCGGGCGCCGCAGACGCCTTTGGTGGAGCTTGAGCTGCCAGGAGGCATTTGGAGGACGCGCTGGCATCCGTCGCCGAAGCGGAGCGGGGATATTCTCAATGCGTGCATGCACGGCGGGTTTGCAGCCGTACACTTGCCGCAGGCCGTTGTCGACAACAAGGTGGAGGGCGAGGAGCGCATTTTCACCACATTTCCGGGTACGCTTGGCTACGGTGCCGACTGGTCGCGCGGTGATGACGGCGACAAGAGCGTGGTCGCGACGTGCTCGTTCTACGACCACGTCATGCACGTCTGGCGCGCATAGCTGTCGCTTCGAAGTGGCAAGAAGATTGGCATCTCTGCATGTGGTGCAAGATGTACAATGCGATCACAACTCGTCGACCTCCTGTTCTTCCTCAACCACCTCCTCAGCGTCCTCTCCATCCGACTCCCTGCCAGCCACGACAACCTCCTTCTTGGCCGCAGGCCGGGACATTTGTCGTCGATACATGTCTGCAAACTCCTCGGCCGTCGTCGCATCGTCGACCCCCTTATCGTCGCGCACCCGAATGAACCGAGGAAAGCGCAGAGACAAACCCCTCTCTCCACCGATGTACGTCGCGGCAGCAGGATAGACAGGCGACAACGTAATACTGCCATCAGCAACCACCTAGATGTATGACTTACTCTGCACCGCGAATCTCCCAAACCTCGCTAGGGTTGAACCACACATCGGGTACCAGCCCGCCCGTGTCAATGTACCCTAGTGGACCAGACTTGCTGCACACGTCTGGCTCGCCGTCGGGCGGATATCGCACAAGCAGGGCTTTATAGAACGCATCGCTGAACCCAGAGATACCTGACATCAGCCCCACTCACGCGCGACCAAACTCACACTTGCACACAGCCTCCAGTGCACCAGATTCGGGATTACGCGCAGCCAGCAGGATTGGACTCCACCACCCGGCCTTGCGGCCGTTACCCCACCAAGCGCCGACGGGAACGAGGTCGAGCGAGTCGCCCAGGCCCTCGAGATAATCTTTCTTGACCTTGAGCCAGCCCTGCGACCGTACGTCCGGTTCGTATGTTGCTGGCATGACCTTTTTGCGTCTCCGTCCCGTGGGTTCAGCCTCGGGGTCGTCGTCCACTTCGTCCAACTCCTCCTCGCCCTCCTCGGCCAGATCAATCACCTCGGCCTCAGCACCCACATCTTCAGCTTCCTCGGGCACAGCCTCTCCCTCGAGCAGCTTGACCATCAGACCCTCCGCCTTCTGCTCCACGACACTGTCAAAAAACGTGCGCAAGTCTGCAGGGCTAGTCATGTCTTTGGAGTCAATGCTCTGGATATGCGAGAAGCGTGCGAGCATCGGATCCGTCTTGTCCAGCACGGGCTGCAGAAGCGTGCGCAGAAGATGACGCCGGAAGACAAACGGGGCGGCGAGGAGCGGAACATCGTTGAGCAGCATGAGATCGAAAGCAGCAACTTCGACAACCACCTTGATATCACTGATCTTGACGTCCTTCTTGGCGCGGTTGGTGAGCTCCTGGAACGTTCGGTGCTCGCCCGTGTCCTTATCAACGGCGACGATCTCCGCGTCGAGGATGAGTGATGTGATGCCCGAGGCGTCGAGGAGCTGTACTAACTCGGCAGCAGGCTGCGTTGATGCAGGTGGGAACGGCGCATGCGGCGCCGGGAGAGCGCGCGTCACCATTGTCAGAGCCAGCGCACAAATGTCCGGATACTTCTCCGTCATGTCAAGCAAGTGTCGGCTGACGAGCCGCACCCAAACCCTCCTCCCGTCATCTGCCTGTACCCATCGCCCGCCGCCGTCAGGTTCGCCCTGCGGCCCATCGACGCGAAGGTGCATCTGCAGCCGCTGGCCGTCGAGTTTCGTCTCTGCAGTGAAAGGAAGGGAGCCCAGGCGCGTGTATACCTCGTCGATAGAGCGGGTGATGCTGCCTAGCATGGGGGAGATGGGGATGCCGACGCTTAGAGGAACGCGGATCTCGAGACCATCGAGGCCGCCGCTCTTCAGGCCCTCGATGAGATCTCCGTAGTTTGGGTGCCGAACATAGACGCGCCGAACAAGAGCAATGGCAGTTGCAAAGCGCGCGTCCATTGACTCCCGGATTGGGTCCGCAGGCTTCTTGCCTTTATCTGGAAGAGGGAGTACGCCTTTCAACTCCTCAGCTGGGGTGGCATTCAGCAACGCAGCCTTGGCGAGCGCCGTTAACAGTGTCAACCGTACTGCCCCAATCCTCAGATTCCCAATCAGAGTGCGGACTAAGAACCGCACCTCTTCGCCTCGCGCCTGCACCATAAGTCGCCGCACAATGTCACCTTTGAGCTTTCCGCTCTGCGGCCCACGGATGTTGGGCAAGCCTAGCAGCCGCTTGTACACGTCATGAGCGACAAGTGGGGCTGGAGTGACGAGTGTGCGAACATTCGACTTTGCCTCATATGCAACATCCCCTGGGTCGCCGTACTTGACCCACAACCGCTTGAGATCGCGAGGTTGGGAACCAGATACCTCTTTGATAGCTCGAGAGAGAACCATGTGCCCGATTCCCAGCTCGCATGGAAGATAGGTTGGGCGAAGGTGGTTGGAAAGAAGATAGAGGGCGGGCGTGAGATCATCGGGCGAGGTGTGAAAGAGGAGATGCAAGAAACTTTAATCAGCAAAGTCAGGGATCTGAACGCACTTTGTCAAGACTCGGACAATCAAGAGGCGAGAGCGTGTCGCGGCTACTTGCACGTATACGCCAACTAGCACCGAATACGGTAGCCGTCCGCCCGGACAACGTGAAACGTCAACTCTCTCTGGTCGAAAGAGCAGCGAGTCGTGATTAAAGTCGATAGGCTCTACAGCCTCGGCGCGGGTGACGGTAATGCCCGTGCTGCCCTTGGATCGTGATGGACCAGCATCGGCAGGTGTTGCGTCTCGTTTCAGATCTGGCTCGGCCTTGGGTTTGGCGAACATGGGATGAACCGACTTGGGCAAAGGCTTTGGTGGGCTCTTGACCTCTACTGGGATTGCCTTGACTGGCGACGGAGTTCGGACTGGCGTGGTGTCGCCCACCTCAATTACCTCTGGAGTGATCTCCCGGCCCTTCCCCTTGTCCAGCTTGGGAAAACCGTTACTATTGTCCAGTGGCACGTCTTCCTCCTCCCATTCAGCAGCGAGCTTGCGAGCGAGGGCGGCGTCTTCCTCCTCCTGGCTCAGTGACACTTTGGTCGCTCTGGGAGGCGATTTAATCTCAATTTCATCGTCCGAGTCCAGAATTTCGACCACATCAGACGAGCTGGGCTTGACTCGCTCGTTGATCTTGCGCGGTGAGGTGAAGAATGACGCGATTGACGTTTGCGCAACTGTTTTAGCCCTTTTTGAGCTTGTGGGGGTCTGCGGTGCAGACCGCTTTGGTCCCATAGCCCGATTCTAGTGACTGCAGACCGCCTGCTGTAAGAGTGCGTGAGTTGAGAGAGTGTAGTGTCAAGAGCAATGTCCATCGACTGTCAACAATCAGTAGTTGGAGACTCAATCCTACGTCATCTCAGGCACGTCTACACCACGCGACTCACACGTGGCTGCAGTTCGACGCGATCATTACACGCCGCGACTACATCTACTACTGTTGCTGCATCCACAACATTATCCAGCCCAGCATGACAATCTACTCATTATACATCTTTGACCGGTGCGTATCCCTCCACCAACTGCCCCATGGCCGTGGCTCCTCCGCGCCCCACAGCCCCTGACAGCACAGCCACTGCGACTGCGTCTACTACCACGACTGGCACCGTACCAGCCCCGTCCGCCCTCCAGCGCCGCAGAACGACCGCCCCGGAGTCCACCGCCTAGCCCCAACGGCGGGGGCAGGCGGTGCGGTCCGCGAGAGCATCTTCAGCGGGGCAAGCGGCAGTCTCCCGCCAACGCCTGGGACTGGCGGGCCAGCCGCACAGCAGCAGGCCCTCGGTGTGCAGGCTGGGAGCAAGCGTGCGAGTGGCGTTGGATCGGGTGCGGGGCTGCCGTTTGACGAGGAGGCAAAGTTGGTGTACGGTGTGATTTTGAGTTTGCGGAACATGGTCAAAAAGTTGTCTGGCAAGTGAGTCACGCTGGCGTGCTACGAGCTGACGACCAAGGGACGAGGCGTTTACCTCGTACAAGACGTCGCAGTACAGGCTGCATCTGTACGAGACGCTCACGGGCTTTAAATTCGTCTTGCTGTCCGACCCAAATGCCGACTCGTTGCGATTCGTGCTTCGACAGCTGCACCAGGGCGCGTTTGTTGACCATGTGGTCAGGAATCCACTCGTCGAGATGGATAGCAGGACAAAGGGGATTGATAACGATCAGGTGAGTTGTGAGACAGCTCCTCGAGCAGAAGCTCTGCAGATTCGACGTGCTTGGGACTTGTGATGGGACGCTGACGACCAGTTTCGCGCCGCAGTGGACAAGCATGTTCGCTCTCTCTCGATTTTCCAGTAACCCTCACGACTTAATAGACCCCAGAGTTTCCAGTATGCAAGCATGCATTGGGCATATGGATATGACGTTGCGCACAAAGTACGACTAATGCAACTATAAAAACACTCAACTGCAAGCAGGTGGATGACAAGAAACGCTCCTACTCGTCAATGACAACGACAACCTTCACGCCCTCTTCACGCCAGCGGCCCGCTTAACCTGTGTGCCGGCCTCCCGGGGCGTCCCCTCATCCTCGGCCTTGGCAGCCGCATCGTCCTCGGCCTTTGCGTCTCCCTCGGCCTCAAACTTGCTCCGCAGGGTGCGTAGCAATGACTTTTTCACGTCCTTGGCCGTATTGTCGTCCTGGCCCTCGACGGCCGCGGCACCGGGCGTGGCGGTGCCAGACGTCTCGGCTCCGTGGCCGACCATGTCGTCTAGCTGGAGCTTTGTGAGGCCGATGGAGAGAATGTCCTCGTCGATCGAGTCTTTGGAGATGAGCTTGATGACCTCTACCTCGCGTTCTTGGCCGATACGGTAGGCGCGGTCCGCGGCCTGGCGATCGTTGTGCGGGTTAAAGTCTTGGTCGAATATGACCACGACAGAGGCGGCAGTCAGGTTGATGCCCACGCCGCCGGCTTTGGTGGAGAGGAGAAAGACGGTAATGTCGGGATCCTCGTTAAACTCGTCCACCAGGCCCTGGCGCTCATCCGTCCTCGTCCCGCCATCGAGGCGGACAAAGCGCACGCCCTCGTTCTTGAGCACCACCTGAAGAATATCCAGGATCATGGTAAACTGCGAGAACAGGAGCATGCGCTTGCCCTCCTTTTGGCAACGGTTGATGTGCGTCTTAAGCGCACGCACCTTGCCACCCTCGAGAAAGGCCGACTCGTCGAGCGCGAAATGAGCCAGCTCGTCGTGCTCGGACACAAAGTGGTGGATCTCGGCATCCGACATGATCTCGAGATCTTCGACGACATACTCAAACTTTGAGTCGCACCACGTCGGCGTGTTCAAGCATGCGCGGGCAATCTGGTTGACTTTGGCCGAGGTATACAGCCGCCTGAAGAGCAAAGGGTGCGAGGCAGCCTTGCGCAGGTCCATGATGATGTTTGCGCTCGAATTCTTGTCCACAGGCACAGTATTCTTCTTGGCCTTGGGCTTCTTCTCCCCGTCGTCCTCGCCCGCAGCCTCGATCGCCTCCTCGTTCATCTCGCGGATGACTTTACGGGAGCGTCGGAGGGTGTCGCGGTAGAGACGCTGCTGCGTCGAGGTCATTTCACACTCCTCGGTAGTCTCAATCTTGGGTGGGAGCGTGAGGACTGCTGCCTTGCGTCGGCGCAGGACAAAGGGCGTGAGCATTGTGCGTGCACGGCTGACGCGTGCTTGGGACAACAAGGAAGTCTGGCCAGACGACTTGACCTTGAAGATGGCACGGAGGTACGGCTCGGCGTCGGTAAAAATGTCCTTGTGAATGAACATGAGCAGCGAAACGAGCTCTTGCAGGTTGTTCTGTACGGGCGTGCCTGTAAGCAACAAGCGCCATTTGGGCTTGATCGATACCAAGTCCTGGTACCGCTTCGTGTTGAAGCTCTTTAGCGCATGCGCCTCGTCGTAGACGCAAGTTTCAAACTGGATTTTTTTGCGGAAAAAGCCCAAGTCGTCGGCAGACTGCACCTGCGTGTACGACGCGAGCACAACCTCGAGCTGGCCAGCGCGAAACTTGTGCTTGAGCTCGTCGCGCAGTTCGCCACGCTCGCTCTGCGTGCCATAGTACGTCTGAACGTCAATGTCGGGGGCGAACCGCTCAAACTCGCGGGTCCAGTTCTCGAGCGTCGAGGCCGGCACGAAAATCATGTGTGGTCCGCGCGTCCCTTTTGCCTTTAGGTATGCGAGAAAGGCAATGACTTGAATTGTCTTGCCGAGACCCATTTCGTCGGCGAGAATGCAACCGATGCGGCGCGAGTACAGCAAGTTGAGCCAGTTGACGCCGAGGAGCTGATAGTCTTTGAGGATTGTGCCCTCGGACAGCAACTCGGGCTGAGTCCTGATGTACGAGCTGAGAATCTTGCGCTTGCGCATATCCGTCTCGCTCCGCAGCAGCTCCGAGACCTTGTCGACGTCGACCTTGACGTCGTTCAGTCCGTCGCTCCGTGGTGTGCCGGTAACGCTGTCGCTGAGCGTGGACGCAGCCTTCCACACGCCGTGGGTATTGGCGATATCGGCAGCGATAGCCTCGCAGCGGTTCAAGCAGGCGTCAATCTGGACGTACCCCTCCATGATCTCGGTGTACTGCTCAAACAGTTTGAAGCTCACTCCGCGGGCTTTGTTGAGTTTTGTAAACACATCGTCGACGTCGTCAAACGGCCTCAGTCCAACGATTTTCGCCGCCTGTTCTTCAGAACAAGCAATAGTGCCGGTAAGCACATCAGCTTCTGCCTCGTTAAAGGCCTTGAGCGCCGCGCCCTCGGCATCGACCTCATCGTCGCTCCCGCGCCGCTTCTTCCGTCCGCGCTCGTCGCCAGACCAGGCATCCGATCCCTCGTCGCTGTGACCGCTCGCCTCGGCCTCGCTGTCATCGTCCGGATCCCGGCGCTTGGCCTTTTTGGGATCACGTTTCGCGTAGATGGTCGATTTCTCATTCTTCCGCCGCTTGGTACCCTGCGGTGGCGTAGAGGACGCGCTCGCTGCGCCGCTGGCAAACGAGCTGAGACTCGACGCGCCGAGGCTGGAGCGGGCAGAGCCGTTGGTGCCAGAGTAGGCAAACTGGCCGAGCTTGGCGGCAAAGCTCGCCGTCGGCCCTGCTGGCGTGGTCGGGGGCAGGCGCACGGCGCGGTCGCTCAACGCCCCGAGATGCGCCATCACGCCGTCCATGTCGGTGAACCGATCGAGGGCCTGCATGATGTCTGCGCGCTCGAGGGTTTTGAACTGCGACCGCAGGCGGCGGTACTTGTCCTCCTTGTCCTGGTCGTGGTGGGCGCGGGCTGCTTGCACGAGCATGGCTTTGGGCCGCGGTTTGGTGCTGGGCCCTGCTGCTGCTGACGACGACGAGGGGGACGGGGCGTGGGAAGCATTGGCAGGTTTGGACGGAGATGCGTCCGGGTCGTAGCGCTTCTTCAACCTGGACAAGGGTTGAGGCGAGTTGGGAGAGTAGAGCGCTAGATCAATGCCGTTGGTCTTCGGAGGGGTGGGAGGAGGTTTGGCACGCGCAATGTTGGAGGAAGGGATGAGAGGAGCGGGCCTCGAGGGCGAAGAGGCCGGGACGAGGACGCGCGCATCGGGTGACGCTGGCTGGGGCGGAGCGGGGTTGGATTGTGCTAGTTTCCTGGCGCGCAGGTCATCTAGCAGCTGTGGTCGTTAGTGCTGCTGGTATGTTGCAGGAGGATCCTTACCTTCCTGCGATGAGACGAATCTGTGGACATTGTGGCCACGCTGCACAAAGGGGTGAGGATGTTGTGGACAATGGAGACAGTGGTGGATGAGTGGACGCGTCTGGAAATGATCAAAACTCGTGCCCTGGACCTGGGGTGGAGCGGTGGCAAATTTCTAATCAGAATGTGTTTGATTAGAAACAGAATTCTAATCATTGATTAGATATTGGGGATCAGGCACGCTAATCGACGTGTGGTGCGAAGATGAGCTCCACTCACACGACTTACATGCCCATCTGCATCTCTTCTGGCCGTAGACAATACACAAATAAATAAAGAGAAATGTCGTTTGTGTCGGTCCGCAGCATGCAGTAGAGTGTGTCGCCACAGCGATCAACGAGAACTTGACTGCAGCATCGGAAGCGCCGAGCCACCACCCTCACCCACCGTTCCTCTGCAGCAATCCCAACGTCCATGTCGGCCAGTGCCTCCAGCTGCTCTTGCGGGCCGCACATTGAAGACAAGATGCAGCACATGCAACTGACACCCATGCCCGCCGCCCTGTCAGCACAGCTCCACACCAACGGCAGTCCCAGTGCCCCAGTAGTAAAGCTAGCCCATGGCATACAGGTCTACAAAGCTTACTCTGGAATATCAATCACTGCGGGGGTGTCAGCAAACCTGTGATTCGGACCGACGCCGCTCACTCGCCCGCTGCGCGGACTCGCTCGCGTGAAAGACTCACTATGCCCCATCCTCTCAATCTTTGTCCTCAAGTACTTTTCCAGCTCGGGCCCCCGTGTTGTCGTCGCTCCAAGCAAGCCGACACCAGCCCTCCGCTCGCGGTAGGATTCAAACTCCTTTTCGCCCCCTTCCTCGGACTGGCACTGCCAGTCCCTTGGGACCATGCCGACGCGCTCGGCAATGACAATCCCTTCGCCCGAGAGACCCTCGACTTTTTCCGGATTGTTCGTCAAGAGCCGCACGCCAGGCTCGGCCTCGTCGCCTGCCAAGCCGAGATCACGCAGAATCTCAGCCGCAACTCCATAGGTGCGCTCGTCGGCGCCGTGGCCCAGCATGAGGTTGGCGGTGACCGTGTCGTGACCCAGGTCCTGGAGGTTGTACGCCCTAATCTTTTCGAGGAGGCCGATACCGCGGCCTTCCTGGCGCATGTAGATGACAACGCCGCGGCCGGGGACGACGGGTGCGTCGGACCGTGTCCCCGGGGAAGGCGCGCGCGAGGCCTCGGGCGTGGGGAGGTATTCGTTGGAGCTCGCGCCGACACGCTGGGGCTCGGCGATGCGGCGCATGGCCTCGTCGAGCTGCTCGCCGCAGTCGCACCGCATGGACCCAATCGTCTCGCCCGTAAAGCATTCCGAGTGGATACGGACCAATGGCAAAATATCAGCGTCAGCCTCGGGGTCGGCAACAGCAGGCCCTGATTGGGGCTTGGACGCCTGCCCCTCGGAGCCCGGGTTGAGCCGCCCAACGTAGGCTCCACGCACGACGCGCTCCATGTCCGTCTCGCCTGTACGCCAGACGGCGTCCAGTGAGCGAGAGCGAATCTCGCGCCGGCCCTTTGGTGCTGCCGCGCGTGTGGCCGGGTCGAGCTGGACTGGGTCGGTGACGATCGCGAGGTGTTCTTTATTGTCGGCAGAGTTGTGGTACAGATGCAAAAACACATCGCCGTGTGGTGTCGGCACCCGCGTGCGGGCCATGCAGCGCACCGCCGGGCGGGTAGTCGGTTTGGGAACGAGTCCGCGGCCGTGGTAGTAGTTTACGTGGGCGGGGGAGGCCTGCTGCAGGACCTGGGCGATGGGGGAGGGGTCGGTTGACATGCGGCGCTTGCGCTCCTTTGGGGGCGCGAGCATGGGCTCGTCGTCGTCTGCGAGTGCGGACGACGTAGCGGCAGCAGCAGCGGCAGACGACTCGGGCTGGGCGGCCTCCTCGGCGAGACGCACGCTGCGTGGGGCCTGCCGACTCCGCGGGGGTGAGCTCGGCCTGCTCTGGTCACACGACGTGTATGCGCCCGGAGCAGCGTGCGCAAAGTGGTGTCGCGACATGGGGCCGCTACCGGACAGCACAGCCGAGAGCAGGAGCGAGTCGAGTCCGCCGCCGCCGGCGTTGCCTCGGGGGAGCGCCTTTTTCTTGCCGTTTACCGACGACGAGGGCGCCTTGGGGCCGTCGGCAGTCAGCATGGCTAGGACGTCCAGGTCGCTCTGGGCGTGCGAGTGGTGTGGGGCGTGTGCCTCCATGACCATTGGCATTGTTGAGAAAGGTAAAAAGGTCGAGATGGGCGGGGATTGAGAGGCCGGGTAGAGAATGACGGCGAAGGCCGAGGAACCGAGCCCGGAGGGTGGAAAAGTCGTGTTACCGTTGGACGGGGTTTAGATGCTTGAGACTGGATGCTAGATGGGGTTGGTGTTGATGGCAGAAGATGGTAGCGAGAGAGAGAGAGAAAGAAAGAGTAGTTTTCCACAAGCAGCGCAATGATCGATGGGGTTGACCCGCTTACTTGCGACCGAGGCTGCTGGACAGTGGAGACGATGATCTCAGCTTTGAGTAGAGGTCGGGTGGGCCGAGGCGGCGACCCAGCGCTGAATAGACCGTGGCGACTTTTACCGTGGGCCTGGGTTGCCTGGGTGAGGAGGGAGCAGGGAGCAGGGAGAGTGCAGGATGGCCGAGGGTGCAGAGCGAGAGAGTGCTGACTACTGGCTGTTCCGATGGCCCTGGGTGTCCTGGGTGTCCTGACAAAGCCGGTGCCCGGGATGCAGCAGTGGTGAGAACGGGAGTATTATTGCTTTCCCCGCACTCGGCCCCCTATGCATTCTGGTGCTGGCTACTTGCTCCGGTTAGCCGGGGTTTAGCAATCCGAATGCCATCACAGACGACGGCCGCGGACTGCATCTCCGGGTATCACAACACGGCGATGATCATTGATGTCGATCCGGATTGCAGCCGTGGGCAAGATCGGCATGGCCCGAGACAGTTCTGGTCTTGCTCTCATCATCATCACCATCGCCTACTGCAACATCTCTTGCTCACCATCAGCTACATCTCTTGCTCACATGCTTGACTGCTCACCGTGCACAGACTCCACAGCAAACTGATCAACTCTTGCCACGATCACTCTGTCATCAACATCTCTTATTGCGATCAGTGATGTGCTATACAAACAGGCCACAGTCTGCAACGCCTTTTGGGGTAGTATCCTCGCATCACGCAGCGCAGACGCCAGTCTGCTGAATGTGCACAAGAAGCAAACAACAACAAACCCTATTGCCGTTACTCCACTGCGCCAGAAGGGACAGTGCACGATGGCTGGGGAACGCCACGTTCTGACAGATAACTGATGGCACTGATGGGATTCTCGTGTACGTGCCTCCTCACACAGCTGCACGACTATATCAACTGCCATTCTTTATTTCTCAAAATGGAGTTTGCCGTACAATTCACCATGACTGACAGGTCAATCTACCGCTCCCAGGCAGACACGAGGAGCACAACCTCACCGCTCACGCCCCTCCCGCCGTCGAGCCCAGAGCTGTCCGACATGGATCTCGACCAGCCCTCGCCACTCCCACCACCGCGCGCCGGCGCGCGCACACAGACGCACAGTGGGAGCAGCCAGGAGGCGCCGGTGGCGATTCCGCCCAGGAGGGTCCTGCCGCCTGAGAGTGAGGACGAGGACGAGAATATGGCTGTCAAGAGCGAGCGCGTGTCTGGGTCGCCTGCCGCTGCTGTTACTCCACCGCTGCCTTTGTCTCCTGCGGGTGTTGGACCGAGGTGCGCCTCAAGCAGCCCCGACATTCCGCTATCGACAATCAAAGCTCTTGCGCCCAAACCCAAACCCCATCGACCGCCACCGCTGATCATCACAACGCACGCAAACCCAGACGTGCACACAGCGCCTCTCTCGGCGCTAGGCCGCCGACCCCGGTCTGGAAGCGGCGGCGACGAGAGACCGCTGCCTAAGCGCCGAGGAAGCATTCACGACATGAAAACGGTGTCCAGAGCTGGCGAGTGAGTTATTTGGCTCTGTGAGCGTGGGACCAGTATTGATTTTCAGGCCGAGCGGACGCGCTGCATCAAGCGGGCCGAGTACGGCGGGGCTTCAAACATCAGGATGGAATGCAGCTGCGTACACCCCTGGGCCTCGAACGGCTGGATTGGGTCCCAGGGCTAGATACTGGCTTAGCCCCGAGGACAGGCAAGCATCTAACTCGGACTCGGGCGTGTCACCCTTCCAAGTGCCGACCAGGCCGGGAGCAGTGAGTCGACGGACTGCAACTAACGCTGACCCGCAGAGCCCGGTAGGGGAACAGCGAGAGCAACTCGGAACGCAGGTGTCCTGGGCAGCACAAAGGCTAGCCCACCAACGCACCCTCCCACACGCTCCCGACCTGATCGAACTTTTCGGCCGGGACAGGTGCACTCGGTGCCGGTATCCCTGGCGGTGCTTTGTCGACGCCCATCCAGCCACGCGCACGGAGTTTGGGTGTAAACTGTGCACCGCCGCGGGGGAGGTTTGCTCGCTTGCCATGCCCCGGCTCAAGGCCGTTGTGGAGCGCGGGAGGGTGCCGCCGCCGCTTGAGCCCAAGGAGGAGGGGCAAGCGGGGCCGCCTGGTGCGATCAAGAGTTGGTGGAAGGGTGACAAGGTGCTCAGTCGATATCAAGGAGGTGCGCCTGTGAACGTCGACAATCCACCCGGGCGTGCGCCGGGGTCTGCCCCGCCGATCAAGACGGAGTTTGGCCAGGCCTCCCAGCCGGAGCAGCCGGTCACGTCGTCTCGGGAAGGATACCCACCGCTGCGCCGGAGGGCCTCTGCTACGAGAGTTGGGACCGGTTCCGCGGCCGCGACTGCCAGTCACGCCAACAGCCCGCCGTGGAATTGGCTGCAGGGGGGGCAGGTCGAACACCCCTGGCGCATGCCGGTCGTCTCCAGCGACGACGAGCACCAGCAACCTCCAAGGGCAGCGACGGCGCTCACGCCGCTTCAAATGCAATTCCCGGCCGGAAGGAGCGTGTGGGCCGCACACGAGGATCCGCACGAGGGCCACGCGCTGCAAGAGCTCTATGGCACCGAGGTGCCAAGGAATGGCACAGGTCCGCGGCCGCTGGCGTCGGCCGTGGGCGCTGGGTATGGCAGCGGCCAGGCTGGGCGACCGCGGGGGTCGGCGACGGCTTCGACGGCTGGGAGATTTCGAAATCACGCCGCGGCCCAGCATACTCTGGCCCAGCTGTATGTTCTGCAGCAGCAACGAGGCCAGCAGCAATTTCAAGCGCGGCAGTATGCTTTTGCTCAGCAATACGCTTACGATCAGCAACACCAGCCTCAACCCAGCTCAGCGACGCCAGCGCAGCATGTCCAATCGAGTCACATGGCAGGTCCATCCCACCAGCACGCCCGTCCACCAACCCCCCCAGCGCACACCGTCGTCGCACCTCGCCCGGTCAAGTCAGACGCACCACGCTTCATAGCCCTGCTCGACGCAGCGATGACGCACGACGCGCCAGCCCGCCGCTCGACGCCACCGCGCGCTCCGCCTCTCCAAGCCGGACCAGAGAGGGCGAGGACGGATACACTCCCCGTGGCTCGCGCACCGGTGTACCCCTCCGACTTTACAAGAATCCTGCAGCCAGAGCATGAGGCACAGCCCACACGGCCTGCGCGCACACGTACCCCGTCACCTTGGAGTCCGCTGCCGGCCTATCGTGCTCCGCCAGCGTGGGCGGGACCCTCGCGCGTGCACCGCGCGCAGGACCTGATACCCGGCGAGCTGAGCCAGCAGCAGGCCGGGCTGCGTGTTCCGGGGCTGGGAAGGGGGCCGAACGGGACGCCGGGGGTTGCGACTGCCATGGGCCAGCTGGGTATGCAGGGGCGCGGGGAGGATGTGGGTGTGCGTGTGGAGGACCATGGGATGGGTACGTATCGATCCTGGACAGCGCTGACAATACAGACGAGCCTCGCCGTATCCGCCCACCTGGTCCGCCGAGCCTCCCCCAGCCTCCAGGCGGTGTACGCCGCGCGCGACCGGCGTCAATGCATCTCCTCCGCGTCGCCCCCGCGCCCCCTGGTCCAGCAACGGCACCGGCGTTGGGCACGAGGGCAGCACGCACAGCGGACCATGTCGCTATCCCACTTCTGGCCAGCGCGCAGCCATACCCGCGGCCACGTCCGTCACCCCAGGAGGTGCTGCGGCCGCCGATCCCGCAGGGTGGGTTGGTTTACCCCCCCAACGCGGCTACCATGGCGAATCTCTGGGAGATGCGGCGCATGCTTGCGCGCCATGTCGAGACGGGACAGGTGCCGCATTGGGCCGGAGCTGTGCATTGGCTTGATGCGTGGTTGAGGGGCGGGGCTGGGATTTGGCCGCGAGGGGAGTGAGGGAACGGGGGTGGGGTTGTGCAGATAACGTGCTAATGCTAGGTGTATGTGCTAGTGACGGCAGCCGGCGTGCGTGCTGATGCGATGACATGGGTAGAGACGTGAATGGGCGTGAGATTGGGCGAGGCCCTTCTGCTGACTACTGATAGTGTAGGCGTCTTGATGGTCCTATCCTGTCTATCACTCGCAGTTGACATACAGTAGCTGCTGGATGGACACAAACTTGGCGACTGTACTCAAGGGTGGACGCGTACTCACTGAACTTGTTATCACTGACGGCAGAGGTTCCTGGGAATGACTGATAACGCCGCAACAGACCACTTGCATATTAACAAACTTCTTAAAACACATACGACATGAACGTCTTCCACTTTGTGTCTGGCGCGAAACGCTCCTTGTCAAGAGCCTCCATCTCGTCTAGCTCCTTACGGCCAGACATGAGGTCGATTTCCTTGAGGGGGATAAGCTTGGTGCGGTGCCAGAGCTTCCAGCCAAGCCAGGCAAAGAAGAAGATTGGGAGGGTGATGTACGCTGCGACAAAGTTGGCGGCCTTCCAGTTGCCGTGGATAAAGACAGGGTAGCCTGTTGTCAGTGGAGGGTTGGGATGAGGACTAACCGTTGAGGATAATGATGAGCGTGAACCAGATGAAGCCGTACCACGAGAGCCACGGTTGGAATGGCGCCTTGTACGGGTGGGTGTCCCGGGAGATGCCCTGGGCCTTGAGGCCGTAGAAGAAGCGCAGGTACGACAGCAGAATGGTCCACCAAGTGAGCAGGCCGGTAATGGCTGACAGGTTGTACAGCCAGTTGAATGCTTGTTGGGCCGCGTCGCCACCAGTGTTGAGGTAGGAGAGCGCACCAAACACGCCAGTCACTACGACGCAGTAGATGGGCAAGCCACCTTTGGTGCAGCGTCGGAAGAACTTGGGCATCATGCCCTCGAGCGCAAGGGCGTACATTGTGCGCGAGGATGCATACAGGTCAGAGTTGCCGGCCGACCACGCTGAAATCAGAATGACAGCGTTGACGATCGACGGCAGGGCTTTGATGCCGGCGTTTTTGATTGCAATGACCCAAGGCGACGCAGCGGCCGTGCCGGCTTTGGCGTTGAGCAGCCTGTCATCGGTGTAAGGGACGAGCACGGAGATGAAGAAGATGCCGAGGACGTAAAAGACCACCAGGCGAAAGAAGACGCGCTTGATTGCGCGGGGAACTGTGCGGCGCGGATTCTCGGATTCGCCAATCGTGACGCCAATGATTTCAGTACCGATAAACGAGAATGCGGCTTGGACAAACACCCCCCAGAAGGCGAGGAACTGACCCCATCGCCCTCCCACTACCCCATCTCCAGCTGCTTGCTGATTAAAAGGACCAGGGTTGCGCCAGTACTGGAAACCGATGGGCTTGTGCGACGGCCCACCACCGCACATGAGGATCAAGCCAAGAATGATCAGGCCGATAATGGTGATCACCTTGATGGTACTGAACCAGAACTCGGCCTCTCCGTAAGCGCGCGCGCCCCAGAGGTTGATAAACCAGACAAGGACGAGGCATACTGTAATGTAAGCCGCGGTGTGTTTGGGGTCCTCATCCCAGTAGGAAATGACGATTGCAGCTGCCACCAACTCGGCTAAATGTGAGCGTGAGTAAAGAGCTGATACGTACTGGGAAGGGTGATTGCCCAAGAGTACCAGTAGTTGAATCCCATGGCCTAGTTGTCAGAGCTGTGCCACAATAGCGACTTACAAAGCCAAGAGCGGGGTCTACAAATCGGGCACTAAAGTGAGTAAAGGCAGAGGCGACAGGCTACCGTCAGCTCAACCCTTGCCATGACGCACGAAAAGAGTGGCCATTTCGCCAAGAGCGACAACCATCGAGTAGACCATGCTCGCCATGAGACAGTAGGCGATCCAAAGTGCCACTGGGCCGCCACTAGCCAGCGCTGAGCCGGAACCAACGAACAGACCTGCAGTCAGGACACCTCGGCACAGTCAAGCTCACCAGTGCCGATTGCTCCACCGATGGCAATCATGGCCATGTGGCGCTGTCGTGAGCTTTCAGTCTCGCCGCCAATCTTACCTGCTTGAGTTTGCGCTGAACGCCTCCTTCGAGCTCACCCCGATCTGCTGTCAACCACTTCACACTAGAGCACTCACTGTTGAGGTGCAGGGTGCCGTCCTCGCCAGGGAGATACCGGCCGGAAGGCTCATTGTAGTGATAAGACCTTTCGGGGTCTAATATGCCCTGGGTGTCGTCGTACGCCGGCTCGACCTTGGCGCCGCCACCGTCGTCGCTGTTGATCTTCTTCTCGTTGTTATAGTCGTTCATGTCGGCCTAGGCAGGGAGGGATTCGCCGCTGAGGGGGGGGGGAGGGCAGGAGACGTGGCCTGTGTTTTAACAGCAGCTGCAGCGAGGATCTCGTGTGAGCAGTTGAAGGATGCGTCATAGGAGCCCATGATAGACCAAGTTCTGCTCATATGACTCCCATAGAAGCATGCGAGGCGTAGCAGCAACGCCACGGGCCAGCAACTATGGTTGCTGTCAATCGTCTGCTTTGTCCGGAGGCCCACGGCGCGAGAAGGAAATGATTGTTATTTTGGATGTTGCTGCGCGCGTGACTGCACATGGCGAGTGCAAGTGTTCTCCGTCATTAGCCTCGAGTGCATGAGCAGGGAGATACGGATCCGGTCGGAACTGCGCTCGGTCTTCCAAGAATAGCAGCGCCAGAGGAATGAAGCCATGGCTGGCAATATCCGTGTGTGTGCGTGGTCTCTGTGGACGAGGTGGAAAAATATCAATTCCTAGGCGTGGGAAACTCTTAAGCCTGCCTAATTGTTCAGGCTCTCCAGGCTCCACCCGCAGTGGCCTTGGTGGAAGCCACGGGGAAGGGAAGGAGGGATGGAGGGGTCAGCAACCTCAGCATTGAAGAAGTGGTCGGGCATGTCGGTGGCAATTGTGCCTGGATCAGGGGATTTAGGCATAACCGATGCCATGTGGTGAGTATCCCTTGGTTGTGGGTATCCAGTCGCGCACCGTCTTGTTATTCACCAGTGGGCCAGTGCTGTGGGGTTGAAGAAGTTACGGCCTCTCAGTCCTTGAGCAGAACGAACAAACTTGGCGGAAACAACTGAAATCAGAGGCATAGTAGGCTGGTGGGCTAGGTGTCAGTGATCACGTCACCCCTCAATCGCAGTGGTACCTGATATGATCACTTGCGTTGATGTTGTTTGGAGGAGAGGACAGATGCTTAGAGCATAATTTTACAGGGGATGGCAAAGAGTACTGACAGGATCATGGTCATTGACAGCCCGGCAGTACTGTAGAACTGTAGACGTGTGCTGGAAATCAACAGCCTTGAAGTGGCTGGCCGCTCTCCCAATACCTGGTGAGGACAGAGGGGGAGTGACCATTCATGCAACCCACGATGCATATGAATTATGTGGATGGCATTCAGCATTCAGACAAGGAAGCGAGAACCCAACGGTGCATGTATGACAGAAGCTGTATCCAGCTCACCCAGTGGAGTGTCGTAGAGTGGCAGTCGTACTGCAAGCGTTGGGGAGGCGGACGGAGGCAAATTCACTCGTCGATCCCACCGACGCTCGACCACGAAGTACTCCTCTCTTGGAGCTCCAACTTGGTTCATAGCTACTCATAGAGGTGCAGCCTCCTCAGCTGCACACTATCTGTGGCTGGTCTACCCCTGTAGTCTTTCAAAAGACCTGCAGCATCAGTTACTCGTGCGGTAAGCCCAGAAATAGTCATGTCCTCGTGTCGAGTTTGTAGCTCGGCCATGTTCTCACTCGATTTTCGACAACCACTTAATCCTTCAAATCATTAGTGCAGATAGCCGAGACGCCGTGGTTCAATACTGGACCTAGCAGAGGCCCATTGTAGTCTCCGAATCATATAGTGCATGTCTCTTCCATCACTCAATGTACAAATGCTCTCAATCACGCGCTGCTCGCCAAGTACGCGCTGTAACGAGGCGAGTCATCTTGGTCAGGCGTCTAGTCGACCTCCTCGACCGAGGGGCCGTCGTCGTGAGCGGCACCGGCGCCGCCGGCACCGGGGAAGCCACCAGGAGCGCCGCCGGGGGCACCGCCGGGAGCTCCGCCCTGAGCGCCGTAGAACTCTGGTTTTGTCAGTTTTTGTTTCTTCTGCGTTCACGGAGGGGGCTTACTCTGCATAATGGGGTTGCTGACGGCCTCCAGGTCGGTTTGCCATCCCTGCAGCTCCTCCTTGCTGGCCGATTCTCCACCGTCGAGCAGCTTGATGGTCTCCTCGACCTTCTCCTCGAGAGTCTTGCGGTCCTCGGCGTCGAACTTGTCACCGTTCTCGGCGAGCGTCGACTTCAGCGAGTACGTGAAGCTCTCAAGGGCGTTCTTGACCTGTTGGACGAGTCAGTTGTGTTCTGAATGGGACATGGGGCACAAAACTCACCTGGACACGCTCCGCGACCTCCTTGTCCTCGGCGGCGTACTTCTCGGCCTCGGCGAGCATCTTCTCGATCTCGTCCTTGGAGAGACGACCTGTGGACGTTAGCAAGTGGTCATAAAGGGTGGTAAAATGTTAGGTGCCACACCTCCACCGGCGACACGTGACAGCCACGTGAAACCCGATGGAGCGGGAGCGAATATGCTTCCGCTGACCCTGAACAACAGAAAGACTTACCCTTGTCGTTGGTGATAGTGATGCGCGACGACTTGCCGGTGGTCTTGTCGGCGGCGTTGACGTTGAGGATACCGTTGGCGTCGACGTCGAACGAGACCTCGATCTGGGGGACACCACGGGGAGCGGGGGGGATGCCCGAAAGCTCAAACTTGCCGAGGAGGTTGCAGTCCTTGGTCTTGGCGCGCTCACCCTCAAAGACCTGGATGAGGACACCGGGCTGGTTGTCCGAGAAGGTCGAGAAGACCTCGGACTTCTTGGTGGGGACGGTAGTGTTGCGCTTGATGAGGGGGGTCATGATGCCACCAGCGGTCTCGATACCCATCGAGAGGGGGGCGACGTCGAGGAGGAGGAGGTCCTGGGTGGCCTCCGAGGTCTCACCGTTGAGGATCGAGGCCTGGACGGCGGCACCGTAGGCGACGGCCTCGTCGGGGTTGATCGAGCGGTTGGGCTCACGGCCAGAGAACATGTCCGAGACAAGCTTCTGGATCTTGGGGATACGGGTCGAGCCACCAACGAGGACAATCTCGTTGACAGTCGACTTGTCCATCTTCGAGTCACGGAGGACCTTCTCGACGGGCTCCATGGTCGAGCGGAAGAGGTCCTGGCAGAGCTCCTCGAAACGAGCACGGGTGATCGAGGTGTAGAAGTCGATACCGTCAAAGAGCGAGTCGATCTCAATCGAGGTCTGGGCGGCCGACGAAAGGGTGCGCTTGGCACGCTCGCAAGCAGTGCGGAGACGGCGGAGAGCACGAGCGTTGGA
Organism: Prillingera fragicola; assembly: GCA_002335605.1. Classification (NCBI taxonomy): domain Eukaryota; kingdom Fungi; phylum Basidiomycota; class Tremellomycetes; order Trichosporonales; family Trichosporonaceae; genus Prillingera; species Prillingera fragicola. The sequence continues at coordinate 1,143,670 of BEDY01000006.1, read as the reverse complement.
CGAGAGGTCCTTCTTGTTCTTGCGCTTGAACTCCTGGACAAAGTGGTTGACGAGACGGTTGTCAAAGTCCTCACCACCAAGGTGGGTGTCACCGGCAGTAGCCTTGACCTCGAAGATGCCCTCCTCAATGGTGAGGAGCGAAACGTCAAAGGTACCACCACCAAGGTCGAAGATGAGAACGTTCTTCTCGCCCTCAGACTTCTTGTCGAGGCCGTAGGCGATAGCGGCGGCGGTGGGCTCGTTGATGATACGGAGCACCTCGAGACCGGCAATGGTACCGGCGTCCTTGGTGGCCTGACGCTGCGAGTCGTTGAAGTAGGCGGGGACAGTGACGACAGCCTTGGTAACGGTGCCGCCGAGGTAGGCCTCGGCAGTCTCCTTCATCTTAATAAGGACCATCGAGGAAATCTCCTCGGGCGAAAAGGTCTTCTCCTCGCCACGGTACTGGACCTGGATGACGGGCTTGGTGTCGCGGTCAATGACCTTGAAGGGCCAGTGCTTCATGTCCGACTGGACCTCGTTGTCCGCAAACTTGCGGCCAATGAGACGCTTGGCGTCAAACACAGTGTTGTAAGGGTTCATGGCAACCTGGTTCTTGGCAGCATCGCCGATAAGACGCTCCGAATCGGTGAACGCAACGTACGACGGCGTAGTGCGGTTACCCTGGTCGTTTGCAATGATCTCAACACGGTCATTCTGCCAGACAGCGACACATGAGTACGTAGTGCCCTTAAAAGACGTTAGCAATGAAGCAGAAGAAGAGAAAAGGCGATGGAGGTCAATGGTGGATGAGGTAAGACGATGGAAATTGCGCCCGAGTGCCACGAACGCCCCAGCGACACCCAAATGAGCATTGCTCTTCACCTCATTCACCCCACTCGCTTGCCTTGCTTGAACTTACGAGGTCAATACCGATAGCCTTGGACATGTTTGCTATTTTTTCTAGGTGTATAGGATGGGGGGTAGTAAAAGAAAGATGGTGTGAACAGGAGCGACGGTGTCGTGTTCATATATACTCTGCGGACACAAAACCGAATGACGTTCTCCACCGCAGAAAATGGAAGCTGCTCGAAGTTCCAGCAATTTTGCCACGTGGCTGGACGTCACGACCGTCTGCTAGAATCGCCCACAATGACCTCCAGCAAGCTGGCGGCTGGTAGGTGTATCTACGGACGGCAGTAGAGAAGGCCGAGAAGGGACGAGCAGCCGCATAACGGGATCTAGGCTGAAGCAGAATGTGTGATACGCCTTTGCGCCCTACATGAGCATGTTTCAGGCCATCCTCCACTTGTGGGAGAGTGTCAAGGACGATTTCGAACATTTTTCAGCACAGCCGCGGGAACGGATGTCGCTGCATGCATCGTGCTCGGTGCCAACATGGTGTCGATGGAAATCATGCAATGCATGCATGGAACAATGGCCAGAGTCAAGTGCTGGAGGAGGATGCGTAGACACAACGGATGGCACTCGTTTCTAGCACTCGAGTTTGACGCAGGTCCATCCATGTCCAGTGCCAACCTTTGCGCCCAAGATCACGGCAAGAAGCACGAAACAATGGGGGTGCAGAACCTGCTACATGCGTCAAAGGCACCTTTGACACACCTGGGGCACGAGGCAGATGTTGTCAGAGCATCCACCTTCCATTGTCCTCTGCGCCATGTGAACAGTGGTCTGGGCACGCATGGGCTGGAGACTGCAGCAGCAAGAGACATGGGCGTCAGAAGACCAGAAGACTAGAAGACATGCATTGGCCTCACCGTTGCACAGGAATGTGAGTGAGGCGTCAACTCCAGTGCCACGATGCACCCCAGAGCGGCTTACCACACCATTCCATCAAACTCCAACCGCTGCATGCCGCTGCAGCTACTCCCGAGTGATGCATGCATAGCATTTTTAAGCAATATTGGTGTGCTACGCAGTAGATTAGGCTTCAAGTTCTTCGGAAATGGTCTAATAGTATATCAGTACTGTAGGTACTATCATAATATGATCAATAATTGGTACGGTACTTAAGCCCAGTTTATCGAAGAAACCTAACCTCAGTGTTGTTATGTTTGGGACTGGGATTCCTCATGTAATAATTTTAATACAACAAAGGCTTATCTACTGGGCATGCATGACCAACTACGCGCACCACAATGCATGCCAAATTATCTCATTATCTCAAGCTTGATCTCACGCCAATGCTCTTGGAGTGTGCGTGCTGTTGACCACGGCAAACCCCGACAGTACCGCCCCAGCCGCCGCCCCCGGACATGACGTTACCCGCCAACATGGTATAGCCGCACCAGCACACCTCTCACGCTTCGTCCTCATCCATCCATTGCCATTACCATATAACAACAAACCTCTCCCAACCTTCCCAACCCCATCACCCACAATGAGCGACAGCATGCCCGGCGCCTTTCCCGGCTCTACCGCCGCACCCCCAGCAGCAGGCACCTTCACGCCCTCCACCACCACCACCACGCGCCCAACAGTGGACGACCTCCCCCCCGCGGCCATCGAGCTAGCCACCAAGCTCTTCGACTACGCCCGAGCGGGCTCCACCCCCGAGCTAGTCCAGTACATCACCGCCGGCATCCCCGCCAACCTCACCAACGGCACGGGCGATACCCTCCTCATGCTCGCGGCGTACCACGGGCACGCCGCGACGGTCGCCGAGCTGATCAAGCTGGGCGCCGACCCCGAGGCGGCGAACGCCAAGGGACAAAGCCCTATTGCTGGGGCGGTGTTCAAGGGGCATGTCGAGGTTGTTAAAGTGTTGTTTGAGAACGGCGCGAGCGTCACCGCCGGCCAGCCTAGTGCCATGGACTGTGCGCGCATGTTCAAGCGCCAGGACTTGCTTGACCTGTTCGACAGTAAAAAGTAGCGTGGGAGCGCGAGAAGTTTCGACTGTAGCTGTGCTTGTAGGATTATTGCATTCGTGCGGCGCGTTCACGCGGGAGGTCTGACCGCAGCTGACTCAAGGAACCAACACCTGCACTTTGCAGTGCGGTCCCGGCGTCTGACCGCAGCTTACGCCGAGGGCATTAGTACCAGCTCCCCTGCACTTTGCGTACGACAGTGTCATGCAGTGTAATCGACAGTACAATGGCCGGGTCAGGGGCCGCGGTGTAGGACGCACAGAAGTGCGGAGGACAATGGAGATGGGATATGGAGTGCGGGTATGAATGGTGCGAGCTCAAGCTCGGGTAGAATGGTAGCGCTCAAGCTCGGGTAGAGTCAAGCGGGTACTAGGCAGGCGACGCGACGACCTTTGCGACATCCTGGGCCCAGGTGCGCAGCTCGTCTGGCGTGACAGTGAGCTTTTGAATCCAGTCAGATTGGAGCAGCTCCTGTGGTGTTTTACGCATCGAGGGGTCCTTGTCGAGACAGTTTTCGACAAACTCTTGCGCGTTGCGGGGGAATGTACGATGAGGGGTTGAGACGAGCCGCGGCGCGGGTTCGTTGACAATGTGCTGAAGCAGGTCCAAGATGGCCATGGTCATGCCGCCACCGCCGAGGCTGACGCCGCGCTTGCGGTGGCGCTTTTTGGTGGGCGAGAGGTCGGGAGGCTGCGACGATCGCGGCAGCGTCGCGTCGGCGTTGAGCGTATGATCGTCGGGTCCCTCGTCGCCCGACTCGTCAATCGGATCGGCAAAAGGGAAACGGCCCTGGGCAAGCTCGACCAGCGAGATGCCCAATGACCAGACGTCCGACTTGATCGTGTACTGTGCGCCTTGGATACGTTCAGGCTAAGCGTCAGCACCATCAGGGCTAGGCTACTCACGCTCATGTACGTGCTCGTCCCTACAAACGTATTGGCGATCGAGTTGACAAGCTCGGTCGACACGCCAAAGTCGCAAATCTTAATCTGCCCTCGCGTGTTGGCCAAAATGTTGGACGGCTTGATATCTATTGTCAGCTTGACCTATGCTCTAGCAACATACCACGGTGAATAATGCGATGCACATCGTACAAGTAGACAAGCCCTCGCAACACGGCTTCGGCGACTTTGCCCACAATGTCAATCTCTATTGCCCCAGTGTTGCGATAAATAAAGTCAAACGACCTAGGCGTCAGCGCGGATCACACAGAACACGTACCCAACATCCATGTACTCCATGACAATGCCAACGTGGACGTCCACCGGAAAGCAGCCATAATACTCGACAATGTATGGCGAGCTGCAGTCCTTCATAATCTGGAGCTCTCGCAGAATCTGCTTGCGAACAGACGGCTTGGCGTCGACGAGAATGAGCTGCACGTTAGCCCCACGCGGCAGCCTAAAACTCACCTTGCGTGCAATCACACACTTGCGCTTCTTGTCCCACACCTTTGTCACGGTACCGCCGTTACCAGCTCCGAGGTCACCAAGCATCTCCAAGTCTTCGTCCTTGACCGCGTCGTCGTCATCCTTTCGCTTCTTCCTGTGAGATCCGTTTGTTTTGCTCTGTTTCCGCGACGAGGTCGACGAGGACCCCGGCGTAGTAACCGGGGTACTCAATGACGCGACGCCGCTGGTAGTCTGACGGCGCGGTGGGCGTGGAGGTGGGTTGGGAGTGGAGTGGGTGATGGGGGACAGGCCAGGAGGAGACTCTGGTCCAGACGCGTACGACGACGAGCTGGATCGAGAGGACAGTTGGAGACGCGCTATCTCGTCGCGCAAACGGTCGGCTTCGGGGATAATAATCGTGTCCCTGCCATCGCCGCCGCTAGAGTCGGGTCCAGAGATGATTGCCGTGTCAGTGCGAGACGGCTTGATGCTGCGAGAAATGTCGAGCCCCAGCGGCTTTTTGCGCGAAATGGACGACTTGACTGCTCCAAACGGCGACTTTGCTATGGGTGTCGATGCGCCGCTGCTCGTGCTGCCGCCGCCTGTTGCAATGCCCGAAGGAGAGCGCAGTGACAAGGGAGGACGCGATGTGCTCCGTGTCGGCAAGTCGTCGAGATTGACCGACATGGTTGCCGGCGGAGGGAGAGAGAAGGGATGTAGATGACCTTTGGCTGTATGAGAGAAGGAGGATGCAAGGACTGATGGGTGATGGGTGGGATGACGAGTCGTGCAGGGGGTGAATGATGGTGGATGGTGGTTGAATGGCGTTCGTTGGCTGCGTGTGGCTGCTGCCGGTCGCGCTGGCCGCTAGCGCCTGGGTGGGTGCTCCCGTTGGCGGTGCTGCCTGGCTCGCGTCACCCTGGCTGGGCTGCCTGGGTGCGCCCCTCACGGCCACCGGCTCGTGCGCAGCGCCCCGCAGCCGGCCAGCCGGGCGGCCAAGCCACTGCGGATCCAATCCTACACGTGAACGCGTCGTTTGATTATGTAAGAAAACCACATGGTCGCTGGCTGCTCGTTCCGGCAGTTTCCGCCTTCCTCCCCACGTGGCAATCAGCCGCCGTCCTATGCTGGGCGGTAGGGGGAAGGCGCGGGGCAGCGCGGTTGCTGCTCACCCCCGCTGCCGCGCGCGTCGACAACATTGATCACTTCCTTCCTTCTCCACCACCAAACCTTGCTGCTTTCTGCTCATCATCCATCTTTTCATCCATCCTATTCATCATCCTCGCCAGCATTCATGACATCCAACACACACCGCATTCTTGCCGCGCGTCTCTAGCTGGTCTAGGCACCACTCACTCTCTCTTCTTGCAAACATCTCTTCCCACCTTCCTCGCGTGCCAAAGGGGCTTCGCACTCTTCTCTCAACCCCTGCGTGATGGCAACGCCTCCTCAGCGGCCTCCACCTATACCACGCCGCCATCCATCCAGGCCGTCCATATCGGCAGGCACGTCGTACAGCTCTGCAGCTCCTTCCCCTATCACTCAGCACCCTCCACTTGCCGATTTCAACACGTCGTATTCGAGCAGCTCATACAACACTACGCCGCCAGAAAAGTCTCGCGACCCAATTTATCTATCTCGCCATGAACGGCCCTCGCCTACATATCTGAATTCTCCGAGCTCGACTCGCTCTGGATCGCCAATGAACCACACCACGACGTCTCCCAACATTGACCGTTTGCAAAGCGGCGGGCTGGGTCTCGGCGGCGCAGGAGCCGTTGGACTCGGCCCAGTCCGCATAGATTTCAAAGACTGGATAAAGGCTGGGCGAGACAGTAATACCCAGCGCACAGCCGTTAGCATTACGGACGAGGGCTACTCGTATGACCGCGACGACGTTGCCAATGGCCGCTCTCACAACCACGTGTCCAACGATAGCGGACGCGATAGGGCGTCAGAATACTCGTCAAACACCGACGGAGACGAGGTTAGGAACTCGTACGGCTCGGGCATTGGATCAGGGGTAGGTGGCATGGACTCTTGTGTGTGGAGCTAACGCCGCAGTACGATTCCCCTGGCGCCCATCGACGAGGAGGCTCAGTTCACAGGATGAACTCTATCCAGTCATCTGCCTCGGTCGGCTCCCTCAGTATCGACTCGTCTCGCAGCCCTAAAGGTGTGCTCGGACGTGCCTCTTCTCGAGCCTCTGAGCGGATACCAAGCGGATCAACCACGACCCCTCGCCACACGTCCATCGAGCTTAGTCGCGAGCTCAGCAACATGAGTCTTAACGGCGGACGGACAGCCAGCCGCAACTCGAACCGCTACAGCCTGCATGATTCGCCCTTGGTTTCGCCTGTCGGTGTAGCTTCGCCATCTGGGTTGCAGGAGCGCTTTTTCAGCAGGCAGCCACCGTCGTCAGCAAGCCCGTCAGCGAGTCCCCTTGAACGCCGCTTCTCACGGCGCACAGCGGCTCGCCGCGACAGCGCTCCCGGTGTTGAGCCGGTCGATGAAGAGGTCGAAGAGCTGCATCAGCGCGACGAATCGACTCTGGATGACCGCATCCGGGAAGCAGAAGTCAAGCTTGCTCGCCGCTCATCTCAGCGAATGGGAGGCTCGGAAGCTAGCACACCGGCACGAGCAACGCCACTGCGAAGATTCGCAGCCAACCGTGACAGCATTTCTTCTCGCACTCCCCTGTCACCCGGACGAGAGGCTAACGGTGACCGCATCCGCCGCACCAGCAGCGACTATGACAACCATGAACGAAGCAGTGGGTCCGGCAGCCGAGTGCACAGCCGAATGCGGAATCCGATTCCCTTTGAGTTTCAGAATCAGAATGGCCGATTGGTGAGTGAAACGGGTGACTTCGCTGACAGTAAAGTTTACGCCGTCGCCCAAAGCTGACTCGGAGGCTGCTTTTCGCGCACACATCGATCTCAACGACTCGCCGCGGTCACCCGCACCCCCGCCGAGGCCGCGAGACAGCCGAGACTTTGACAACAGGTCTGGTGTGTCGTACGCCACCGCCAGGCCGTCGGGCATCATCGATCACCCTCCTCCCAGGTCTCAGAGTGTTCTAGAGCACCGCGACGCGACACGATGGAGCCGCATGTCTACGTCGGGCTTGCCGCCTAGATCTCAGTCTCGCCAGGACTTTGACCAGTTCAACTCGCCAGTCGGACGTCGACGTGATCTCCCGGTGCGTGCCCGGCCAGAGAGCGTAGTGGAGTTTTCTGGCGACCACAACCGCTATAGCTCGACTAGCAGCGTGTACACGCCGCCGTCGAACCGTCTTAGCAACTATAGCGAGAGCAGCCAGCGCCTCAGCGCGCTCCTTGCTGATAGGGACCACATGGCTCGCGGGTCGCGCGACTTTAGTGCCGCATCTCGCATTGGCCTCACGCCGAGCGACTCTGTGTCTACTGTTGGCACTCGGGACACTGGCTTGGTGCGCAAGGACCCGATGGAGATGATTCGGCGCCTCGAGGAGACGCGCAACCAGCACAACAGGCGCTGGGAGGAGGACCGTGCGTCTTCGGCCATGGGCGATGCGCGGATGTCGCGATACGGCGAGCGCGAGATGCTTGCTGGCTGGTCGTCTTCCAGGTTGGACGACAATGGCAGCACAGTCAGCACGAGACCTGCGTCTCGACTCTCCGGGGCGCCTGCTGGCGCTTCGCGCCTCGGCGCACGGCCACAGACGTCCATGGGTAATGTTCGCGACAGTTTTGTCACAACACCGCGCACGGCACCGCCCATTCGTCGCCGCACCGACTCTATGGAGGAGTCGTCAGTCGCCGATAGTCCTCTTACGGGCCGCACGAGTCGTGCATCCGGGTCTATCACTGGCGCCGCGACCGAGCCCCGATTGCGCCGTAGTCAGTCCAGCCTGAGCCGTTCCGTTGGCAGCAGTACCGACCCCAGTGTCGTCACGGACCACGGACGCAACCTAGTAGACGCTGCACGTGTGCTTGAGACTCGCAGGGGCGACACCGACCCCGCGTTGGTTGCCAAGCTTACCGCCGCCGCCAGTGTCGCGGAGCGCGCCAATGCCGGTGTTCGTGCCGCGGCAGCCATAGCCTCCGAGCTGGCTATAGACGTCGAGGTCGACGACAACGCCGGCGCAGGTACCGTGCGCGATCGTCTTCCTCGCCTGGCGGTCACTTTGCGTGAGGCTGGCCGTGCCTCTGACCAGGCAGTGCGAGACCTCACAGAGGCACTTCTCATTGCCCGCGGCACATCCAGCTCGACTACGCCTGCAGCGCCCAAGCGCGACAGCATTGAGCATCGCCGCGGCTACTCGCAAAATGTCGACTCGCCGCGAGACTTGATCACGCCTTCGGCCAAGCACAGCCCATCCATGTCGTCCTCTGCGGTCATGCACTCGCCCCTCATGCGATACAGCCGTGAGTTGCCGCGCCATGATCGGTCCTCGTCTCTCCGAGACGCTGGAGCTCTGCGATACGACTCTGGCACGTCAGCAACCTCTAGCCGGGCCGACCCCGCCAGGTTCGACGCGCCACCGCGTGTGCTTGACCCGATAGAACAGTCCCCACCCAAGGTTGCAAGCCACCAGAGCTCGCCCAACGTCTCTGGCCACGGTCTCGCTTCGCAGTCGCCCCTGGCCACGATCCAAGGCTCCCCGCGTGTCGCCGATTCGCCTCGTCAACCGGCGCCGCCGTCGCCCGTTGTTACCGAGAACCACAGCCTGCGGAAGCAGACGTCGATCGCGTCCACGCACACTGTGCGCCCCAACTCGTTCCTCCCCGCTCCCCACGCCGAGGCAACGACTGCGACGTCTTCGTCGCCCGTTTTCAGCACGCCCTCGCTCCCTCAGACCGCCACGGCTCTGCTCCAGCGCACTCACTCCCGTAACCTGTCTGGCAGCGACGCGAGCGGCGGCGCTATCCACAGTTCGCCAGCCCACGGCGGCTCGCCGTACCGCGAGTCTGTGATGAGCGCCGACACCAACTACTCTGAGCCAACCAGCCCCGACCCGCAACGAGGCGGCGCCGAAGTTGCTCGCATGGGGACATTTGGAGCAGCCGAAGGTGCTCGCGCTCGTGCGAGCGTCAGTGAGCGCTTCCGCAAACACTTGAACGGAGAGTAGAACCCGCGCCATGGCAGTGTTGGATCGCGACGCGGCAGCGCAACCTACGTGGCCGTTTCAGGAGCGGAGTTCCGCGCCGCCGACGACAGTGGCGGCGACGGCGCCACCGCACAGCCCCTGGTGTGCGTTTCAGGAGTGCTCAGCAAGCTGCACCCAAGTGCGTGGTAAACATCAGACTCAATCTTTGTAGCATCATTTTTGCAGACGGACATGCATTGGCGTACGCCTCGCGCGTAGCTACACTAACGCTTTTCTAACGTGCAGCTCGCTCACTAGCGGCCCGCCAACGGGGTACATCCAGCGGGGTGGAGTGGGGCTATCGGAGCCAACGACGCCAACACACAACCCCTCATCGCCGGACAAACTTGGCGCCATGCCGCCGAGTAGCCCACAGCCGCTTATCACAGCAGGGTGAGACTTGGGCGGTAAAACTTCCAATTTTGCGCCTATCTCGACGACGCGGCGCGCGTCGCGTCGATCAGGATTTCTCCAAAGCCACGCACCCCCGATTTTCTATGCAGGGCAAAGAAGTACCCAGTGCTCTCGGTGGACGTAACCGGTCACGACAGTCCATTGGACGACACAATGCAGCGCAGCGAGCTAAGCTGTGCTTCGGCGCGGTTGCCAACGGCACCGCCGAGGAGAAGCCAGGGTAGCGACGGAGATACGGAGATGTCTGTACTGTAACACGCCGCCGCACCTCCGCACCACCACTACCCTCGGCATGCCCACCTTGTCGTATGAGTGCTCCGCCGCACGCCGCCGGGCGCCGAGCTCCGGCCGGTCCCGGCAGTGCACGATCTGTGACGTCTTGTGCAACGCTAGACTAATGCCAAACGCAATTTAGCGCTCCACGTGTCGGCTAGGGAGCGGCAGGAGTGTGCACATGCCCAAGCTCACGTGAATACGCTAACCGAAACTGAAGACTTGTGGCATGAATTAAACTCAACTCATATTCCCAACCGCTCGTGATCACGACGACCAGGTCGTGTCACTGTTTCTCCTCCCCCTTTTGCATGTCATATCTGTGGGGTTTATCTAAATCGCGCAAACGAGATAGCAAAGTGCCAGGGTCCAGAGATACGCCGACCAGGGGTTGGAAACAGTGGTTGGAATTTGGGGTGCTCGGTCATGTTGGTTTTAATCTTACCGGCCACTTCATGGCCAGGGTTCGTCGTCAGGAGGACGTGGCATGTTGCCGATGTTTGCCAGGGGGATACGCTAGGCTCCTGGGTTATCTTAGTGCGCTTCCCTGCTGCTCCATGGGATGACCACGCCGGACCGGAGATGAGTGGAGCAGAGGCGACTTGGCAAGATGCAATGCTGGGGTGCATGAAAGACGACAGTGGTCGCCACTCTATTGAATCTAAATGCGCGGTGAACCTGCACCGCGGATCCGCTGCTGGTCGCTGGCGGATATCTATGAGCTACATGGAATAGTTGCTGTGGTATGTGTGTGTACAAAGTGAAAGGGAATCCTCGTCTGCGCGCTGCACTAGCCTAGCAGATTAGAGGCCCTTGACGAGCTCGGCGGGGGGCATGCCCTGGAAAGCAATCTTGTAGACCTTCTCAAAGAGAGGGTAGGCCTCGACGCGGCCACGGGCCTTGAGGAAGGTGTTGACCTCCTCGGCAGTGGCCGTGCCCTGGAGCTTTTGGCCGTTGAGGAGACGGCGCTCAATGGCCTCAAAGTCCTGGCCAGACTTGACAAACTCCTCGGCGCACTTGCGGTTGCGGCCACCGTAGCAGGTGGTGATGAGGTCGGCAATACCCGCTGACTCGCCAGAAAAGGTGTCGGCGCGGACTCCCGTGAAGAACTCGAGGGTGAACTGCGTCATCTCGTGGAGGCCGATGCGGAGAATAGCAGCCTTGGTGTTGCCGCCCAGGCGGAGACCGTCGACCATGCCGGCGGCGAGGGCCACAACGTTCTTGAGAGCGCCACTGAGCGAGACACCGTTGACGTCCTCGACACAGTTGACGCGGAACGAGGGGGCGTCGAAAACACGGTTCCAGAGAGCAGCGTCCTCCTGCGAAGGAGTGCCAATGGTGGTCTCGCAGAACTGGCCCTGGGCAACCTCAAGGGCAATGTTGGCGCCGGAAAGAGCTGAGCAAGGAACACCGAGCTGCTCCTGGATGAGCGAAGCAAAGGTGGTGATTTCGGTGCCCTCGACCTCGACACCCTTAATGGCCGAAACGGCACGGGCGCCGGTGGTAATGGAGCCAGGAGTACGCTTGAGGTCGGCGATCACGGTGTGGAGGAACTGGTGGGGGGTGACAATGATAATCAAGGTCGCGTCCTTGACGACGTCAACCAGACGGGGGGTGGCGACGAGGTTGTGAGGGAGAGCGACGTCCGGAAGGTAGCGAGAGTTCATGTGCGACTTGTTGATGACGTGGGTGAGCTTCTGGCCGTTGACCTGGGAAGAGTAAGTATAAGAATCTTGCGAGTCACCAAGGTGACATGTCCGACTTACCTGCTTCTCGCGAACCCACATGCGGACTTCAGCGTGGAACTGGTCCCTGTGGCGCCATGCGTTCTCGGCAGCGATCTTGGCGAGCGCAGTACCCCACGAGCCAGAGCCGATGACAGCAATCTTGTGCTTGCCACTAGGCAGAGGCGAAGGAGGAAGAGACATCTCTCCGGGAGTGGTAACGCCCGAAGCAACGTTCATCTCCTGGAACATGGGGTGAAGATCGGGCGACGAAGGGGCGGTGGAGGCAGTCGACATGGTGATGAGGTGTATGTGTGATGTGCGGTATGTGTGCAAAGGAGTATGTGTACCAAAGTATGCAATTAATGCAAACGAGTGTGAAGGTGTTGGTCGTAAAGTTGGTAGATGGGGAATGCTGGGGTGGCAAGAGCGACAAGTCCCACTCTTTTAAATGACAGTGGTGGTGTGCTGTAAATTCTACACCACTACCGCCGCGTCCGGAACACAATCGTGTTAAGCCGAAGGTTCTTGGGCGTGGACCTACTACCTGCCTCCAGTATCTCTAGCGTGCTGCGCGATGCCTGCTGTGACGTGGCCCGGCCGTATCTTGCGCACCGGACGGCCTCCGGAATGGTGATGAGATGAGAATCTGTGCAATCAATCCTCCCGGCGGCAACGGAGTGTCAGGGACGAGCACATGTCTGTCCCTGGATGGTCACATGCCTAGTGACCCTCTTTCCACCAAAAAAAACTTTGCCAAATTCTCCTAATACTGGTTTTGGTGCAGCGGCACAATCTGCACGCAATCACAGCGCTTGAATCTGGCATGCGCGATTTATCTAACCCCTAGAGCAGTTCATACCGAAGGGTTGCCAGGGAAGGTTCAAGCACTGCTTGTCTCCCTCGGCGTGGGACAGGTGATTGATTCTGCCGGATCGCCGGGCTTATCTCATCGAGATACACCGCTCTGTAACCACCAAGATCTACCCTGGGAACTTCAGTACTGTCACCGGTACATTGCCCACAGTCTAAAATCTGACATGTTGCTCGGGCTGGACGCCGAGACGCAATCATGCTCTGCAATCTAACGCCATCGACGTCATAAGTGCAGTTCGGGCACTTTGGGGCGGGCCAATCTCATCTCCGAGGGTGGCTACGCGGTCGGTCATTCTGCGCGCGATCTCTTGCGCGGGTCTTGCATCAAGTTTTCAGTTGCATCTCTCCCAGGACGTGCCGTGGGACCTTGACGCGTCAACGCGAAACAGGGTTATGGCACGACACGTTTGTGGGAACATTCGGGGTGGTGCCGGACCGGCGAGCCCGCCCGATGGTAGCTTTATCGCGCAACGCTACCAACGTAGTGCATCTCGGCCGGTCGGGTGGGGCTGCAGGAAGGTCCGCTTGATCCGCTTGCATCTTTGAGCGTCATTCTACTTAAGCCGATTAAATGTCGTTAGGTAGAACTTTGTCAACCTTCTCTCCACCAACAAACAATCACATAAAAGTGCACTGCACAACCACTCTCCTTTGAGACATTTATCACCTCGCCACTCGCTCTACACCTTTACCCCAACCACTACCCTTATCCAACATGTCCGTTTTCACCAAGGAGGCCTTCCAGATGTCGGCGATGCCCTCGCCCGCCAGCACTGCTCCCAACTCTACCGCTCCTTCGCGTCGTGGCTCGTTTGCCATTGGCAACTCTGCCATCTCGTCGGGCACTTCCACGCCCATCGACAACCCCCACATTGTCGAGATCAACGTCGACTCGGTTCTCTTTGACATGGACGGCACCCTCATCAACTCGTCGCCCGCTGTCGTCAAGGCTTGGGAGCTCTTTGCTGAGAAGTACCCCCTCGACCTCGAGGACATTCTCCACTCTGCCCACGGCATGCGCACCATTGATGCTCTTCGCAAGTGGTGCTCGATCCCCGAGGCCGAGCTCCCCGAGGAGGTCGTTCGCTTTGAGACTGCCATCCTCACCAACGCCGAGGAGATTGGCAAGCGCACCGGCAAGTCTGGTATCGAGGTCCTCCCTGGAGCTGGCAAGCTCCTTGCCGACCTCTCGGCTGACCGCCACCTCCGTAACGGCGAGGAGAAGTGGGCCATCTGCACCTCTTCCACCCACTTCTACGCTGGCCAGGCCATCCCCATTGCTGGCCTCACCACCCCCAACATCTTTGTGACCGCCGACTCGGTCAAGCGCGGAAAGCCCTTCCCCGACCCTTACCTCCTCGGCGCCGAGGGCTGCAACGCCTCGCCCTTCGAGTCGCTTGTTGTTGAGGACGCCCCCACCGGTATCCGCTCCGGCAAGGCTGCTGGCTGCCGCGTTCTCGCCACCTGCACCTCGCACTCTGCCGAGGCTCTTGAGGCCGAGCGCCCCGACTTCCTCGTCGAGGACCTCTCGCACGTCACCGCCACCTGGGACCCTGTCACCAACAGCTTCAAGCTCATCATTGAGCAGCCCATTGGCCGCCCCGAGCCCCGCGCTACCCCCGACTCCACTCCTCTTGTCACCCCCGCCGCTTCGCGCGCCGCCTCGTTCTCGGGCGACATGCAGCGCATGGCCCGCTCCATCCTCCCCACCGGCGAGCTCACCGGCAACGACTCTGTTGTCGGCTCGCCCGTCCCCTCGCGCCCCGGATCGCCCGACGCCTTTGACAAGTCGGGTGAGCGCAGGATGTCGCAGGGCGCTGCGGCTGCCGTCACTCTTGACGCGTTCAAGCGCGCTCTTGGCTCGAACGCCAACAAGATCCGCGAGCTGGCCGTTGAGGAGTAAAGTGTTCTCTGCACGCAGCAGAGTCCATCATTTCGTTGTAGCATAGCATTTATTCCGCATTATTAGACACATAGACATCTTACACCATGCAGGCATGGCATCCGTGACATTAGCTGCAGCTCCACTCATTTCTTTCGCCACCCAGCTCACCTCCACTTACCTCAGAAATCTTTAGAACACGGGAGCAACTTGGGCCGGCGGGAACAAATTTTCTTAGCTCCACGTGCTCTGTGCCTGGGACCTCGCCCTGTTGAGTGGCGGAGATGTCAATGATGGTGGTAGCGATCAGTGCGATATCAACGGAGTGATAGGAGCAGTAAAGAGTGGTATCCACATTGATAAGCACGATGGAGTGTAGACCAACGGTCCTGGACTTGTAGGCTCAGAATGATTAAGGTCAGGATCTGGCTTCTCTGGTCTTGCGAGACGTGAAGTAGTCATCTGGAGCCCTGGCTTGATCGTAACCTGGCCGCGGGTTTGGCCTTGCCAAGAGTATGTGGGGTCTGTGGATTCACTGGAGCAGGCTAGAAATGGACGATCTGGAGCTCCAAGCCGTGGGAGTCGTCGACCATGGCCCAGATAGATAGCCTTGCGCGCCGGGCCGGCAAGGAGCCCCAGGCTCAACCCCAAGCTCCATGCTGGCAGTGAATGGGGCTCTCCTGGGGGCGTAGTTGTACTACAGTTGAGCCCGGAACGTGTTTCCCCAGCCGTCAAGCCGGTTGAAGCGAGGAAATCAACGTTCATTACACCGTCGTCCCTGTCTTGCAGGTATGAATGAGATGCTCATGAGCTGAGATGACCTAGAAGAGCAAGAAGTGTAAATAATAGTGGACGGGTGAATAGATGAGCAGAGTCCACACAGAAGAGTGATGGCCAGGCAAGACGCTTTGATCGCCGTGACCCAGTCATCTCCTTTGTTTACTCCTGATCCTAATCTTTCTAATCCACATTACAGCGATTACCTTCCATTTGCCTCCGCTAATCTGCACGTGGTCGGCTGTTTTGACTTTCGAAAGATCCTTGGCCGCATACAGACTTCCAACAACTTTAGAACAAGCTACACTTTTCGTCCCACCTCCTTCCCACCGGCGCGGCATAGCCTCCAACCCACTCTTAGTTGGGCCACCGCCATGTCTCGCAGAGGTGGCCCGTCGTCATCGGCGTCGCGCGCGCCAGAGGACGGCAACGCCCCAAGGATATGGCACATGAAGAAGGTGGCCGACGAGGGGCCGCCCAAGGTCGGCACGCTGCCTGTGCCCCGTGGACGAGGACGTGGGAGAGGTTTTCGAGGAAGGGGAGGAGCAGGTGGTCATGGAGGAGGCCCACATGGTCGTGACGGCTACAAGGGCACTGGTGCGAACAGCACCGGGAGCCAACCCGGCGGCTGGCGAGGAGGCTACGGAGGTCGAGGGAGGGGGCGCGACAGTGGGTGGGGAGGTTCGTCTGACTCTGGGCCCAGGAGGTCTGATTCATATCGACCGGATTCTCCGCCTCCCAGATCAAATGAACAGCCTTCCCGGCCACCACCAAGTGCGGGTCTGCCGGCGCGCCCGCCTTCGCCCCCACGAAACGCGGTAGATGATCGTCCCTCTTCGAGTCTCGCTTCTCGGGCAGCTTCTCCGCCGCGCCGGGCGACCTCCCCTTCGCGTAGGCAAGCTTCATCTGTACCTCCACCCCGAGGGCCTTCACCTCCACGGCGGAACTACGACGGTCGTCAGCCGGCGCGTTCTCCTTCACCTCCAAGGAGGGGTTCCGATGGCCGTGCAACAGCAACTTCATTCAGCGGGACGTATAGGGACAGTCGCCGTGACGACAGCAATTCCTTTGGGGAGCGGTCATCAAACGAGACTAGCTCTCGTCCTAGGTGAGACAGTGCCTTGGAATGATTGCTGACCACCAGAATATACTCCCCTTCTATGCCTGTTGACTCTCTGGCCGACGATGGCACGCGGTCTGCGTATCGGCCATCAACGCATTCGTTTCGCGACGCGCCTCGGCCTCATCAAGGTGGCGGCGTACTGGATGCAGACTCTTCTCGTTCTACAGGTCGGTTTGATGGTCCGAGGAGAGGCTGGTCCGCTACTCTCAGTCGCTCCGAGGCATCGTCCGCATCCACATCTGCGCCTAGACCATCGAGTCCCGAGCCAAGGCGGCCAACTTTCAAGCCGAAAAATCACAACCAGCGCTCAAATCTACCCCTACCCGTACGACCCTCATCTCCACCCCTTCCAGCAGCTGCCTTCTGTCGCCCACCCCCGGCGCAAGATGCACTATTCCTGCTGTCCCCCGACCCGAGCATTTTCAAGACGGACTTGTCATCACGACCATCTAGTCAGCATACAAAGTTTGCATCATCTTCACCACCCACATCGCCCAAGGTAGCCCAAACGCCGCCTGAACCAGCACGGCGTACACCCAAGCCTCGAACACCTCCATCGCCCCAGCAACCTTTGCCTACGCGGCGTGTTTCCGAGGTTGATATCAAGCCCGACATTGCGGCCCTCGAAAGGACGTCAACCCATCCAGCCTCCGTACCTCCATCTCAAGCCACAGAGGGTGTCGTCGCCGTATCTCGGGATGACGTTCCCGATGACTGTTACAATGCGCCGCCAAACATTCGCGGCCAAAACCGCTCCCGGTTTACCAGGGAGTGGCGCACAAAGCTTACTGCAGAGGGGAAGCACATGACTTCGATAAAGTGGCGCGACGATGGCGTTGCGTATGACTGGGAAATACGCAAGCCGAACGCGGACATTGAGATTCTCCCAAGCGGTGCTCCCGTCGCAGAGGCAGCGGCCGCCAGTGCTTCTAACGCGTCAACGGCGACTGAACCCACTGAACGACCTGAGCGCTGGCTCACGATTTATGGATCTGAAGCCGAGTGCATCGTTTCCATTCCCGCCCAGTTCGACACGCCGGCTGCGCGACGGACGGGCGCATTCAATGATTGGCGCACAACATTCACCACGCCGCTCAGAAACGCGGATACCAGCGGCCTCCCTCGCAACATCGTCGAGGCTTCCTGTCTTGCTGGCAACCGTATGCGTTTTCGCTGGCGACCGTGCCCGCCGACCGACCGAGAGGACGTCACGAACGACCCGGCACCACTTGCACAGAAGAGCGCGAAGAAACGCAAGGATCGCTCGGCTAGTCAACGCGGCTCGCCCAAAAAGTCTACTAAAAAGCGCTCCCGTCCGGCTGCCAACTCTGACTCGAGCTCGAGCGAGGACATGCCTTTGAAACAAGCACGTAGGAACAGCAAGGGCAAGGCCGTGGCCGCCGAGGATGTTGCTTCAGGGACACCATCGCGACAGGTACTCAACATCTCCAGCTCAAGCGACATTGGGCGTCCGTCTGCCCCTCCAGCGTTGCCGTCTCACACCAATAGTCGTGCGCTGTCTCCGGTGGCGCGTGCCTTCCAGAGTCAACTTGTCAGTGACAGCGAAGACGAGAGGGCGCGACCCACGCAGGGTAGCCCTGTTCTGACGCTCCACGCCAGCATGAGCACCTCGCCAGGACCCTCTGGTCACAAGGAGAGCCGTCTGCAGGCGATCCAGACTGAGATGAACTCGCTGTTTGACCGCATCGACCGGTGGACGCGACTCGTGTCCGACTTTCCCGATCGCGCAGCTGGTCTGGAGAGGCAGATTGAGCGTACAGAGGAGAGGATTTTCAGTCTACAGAATGAAATGGACGCCATCAAGGCTGCACCTTGAGACTTTGTGGTGGAGGAAGTAGCTTGTGAGGGACCTGTCATTCCCGCACACTGTACACATTATGCATAGCGATCCGTACTTGACTTTGGGACAGCTCTCACCGAGCAGCTTAGGATGTGGCTGAGAAAGGTTTATCCGAGATTATCCAGTGTATCCAGAGTTCACCCATTCGAGTTGAGGCTCAGCCAAATTGCTCGAGGTACTCGTTTGCCCGATGAATCTGGATGCAACTCTTTCTGCCAGCACTCAATGTCATACTTGTCTAGTGGGGCACAACGGCCCAAACTGGGATAGAATCTCCGCCAGGCGTTGTTGATAAAGTTGAAGACTACGTGAAGCGTCGCTGGGGAGACATCAACAGCCAAAGGGGTCGCTGCATGATCCCGAATGCGGAAAGAGTATGAGTGACGAGGATCCTTTTAGCATGCAGTGATCGCAGTGACCCCTTATAAACTTAGCAGGACACGGAGTCAATGCCATATCACTCCTATAGTGAGGCTGATGGCGAAAGCTGCTCAAACTCGCCACACTTACCTATTCCCACTCCACTAGGCGCTCCCTTTAGCCCTGCTGGTATCACACGACCTGCGCAAGCGGTATTGTCGGCCAGAGTGCTTGCCCCTCCATCACTTGTGTAGGCGCCTCACAGCTCCGACGCTGTCTCTTTGCACCCACTCAAGGCGTGGTAAGAGTTCACAGGACGAAACATGCGGTCGGCAGGGGCATACAATGAAATTGCGTCACATAGTGTGCAAGCTAAAGAGGCTGTCGGCGTACTCTGTATGCAGTCCATATCTCTGAAGGCAAGCAGTCATCTTCATGGGCGCGCACGGAGCCGCACGTGAATTGACCGATATGTAACACTGAACACCGCCCCTCTTCGGCGACCGCCCATGGAACGCCACCATGGAAGGTTCGCCCACATGGCTTGCGCCACAAGTGAACTCTGTCTCTCCCTGCCCATGCACGTACGTACGAACACATGCCCACAGCCGGGCGCCGGTGACATGCTCATGCCTGGTGGCGTCTGTGCAGCGTGTGCTGGGCATGCTGGGCGACATGAGTGCGCGAGTATGAGTACGTGCCGGGGCTCAAGATGGTGACGACGCACTATGCATCAATCGAAACGTCTCATGGATTCTGGAATGCATTCCGTCATTTGTTTCTCAATGCTTCTGATACTTTGATAGTGCTACTGTACAGTCCAACTCGTTGGCGCTTGGGGGTTTAGAGACTAGTGGCGGCGGCTCGATGAAGGAGTGGAAGCCTGGTGGCGCTTTAGCGCTCATGCTAGCACGCATGAACACCCGCACCGACTAAGAGGCAATGGCAAACTCGGCGGCCTCGTCAAACTTGGAAGGGCGGCGCTCGCGGTCGACAAAGTTGTCTTCAGTGTCGATCGACGCGATGTGGTCGACGGGAGTAAATGATTCAGCTGTTAGTGCAAGTGAATGGCCAGATGTGCCAAGCCCCTGGGTCAGCGTTTTGCTCCCACGAGCAGTCACACGGTGCGTACAGAGTCCACTAGTCTGTGACAAGGAGGAGGTGGTCGCGGAGAAGCGAGAGAACGCCTCGCGGTCGTCGGGAAGGGCGTCCGGAGTGTCCGAGAAGTGAAGGTTGGCGTTGCAGTCCATGTTAGATTGGTGTAGTAGTGGTAATGTTATTCAGAGTGGCGTGGGAGTAAGTTGCCTGACATGATGGTGGGTCCTTGTTAATAAGTACTGTGGATTCAGTCGTCATCATGGTATGTGGACCACTCACTGCAAGTGGCAAAGTGGCGATTTGGGGGCTCCGCCACTATGTGAGCCCCACCCCCGAGTCTGACAACCCGTGACCCGAGCCTTCGCTGTGGTGCAGTGCGCACACGTCGGCGCTACAGTCAGTTGACCTTCGGGGCTCTAGGCAATGGTCGGAGGTGCAGCACATGTCATTGTGGAGAGGGTGTACGCAAGTTCAGAAGTGGGAAGGATGGCGCCGACGTGGGATCAGTGGCGGGTTCGGCGGTAGTGGTGCAACGGGGCCAGATCCCACATAAGTCTCGCATTGCCAGAACATTCAGACCTGGTGTGCCTCATCGATTAGGTCATATTCTGTCTGCATTACTCCCAGAAGAGGTTCAATGACGACAGCCGGCGCGGAGTCACCCACCAACAGATGGTGGGTTGTACCTGTCCACATGTAGCCCATGCTATTGATCTTATGTCGTCCTGTCATGTGCACCTCCTGAACGCCGCCTGAGCGCCTCCTATCTCTGCTCTATAGCCCCATAGCCCAACTGATCAGCCACGTGTGAACATGCTTCGATGCTGCAGACTTAGCAACCATTTATTGCCGTGCAGAACGAAAAACCATATTAGACGCCGTCATCCCTTCAACGCCACTTCTTGTGCTTCGCCGTGTGGAAACTCTCTTGGACAGGCAGGGCCCAGCAATGACAGAGGGGTGCGAACAAGGTATCACATCTTCACCAACGTCATCTTCACTGAATGCAGAAACAACCGATGCCATGGAGGACTGCAGTACTGTACTTAGTGGCTGATTGCAAGAGTCGCTCCTTGCGGCCAATAATTCTCCGGCCACTGTTAATGACTACAACCGATGGCGGGCTACAACTGTTGGTACTTTGAGCGCGCCATCACCAGGTTTCGGAGTTGGCATCATGGGTCAGTACCCATGGGCGTCCCCATGACACAGCGGCCAGGCAGACCAACCGCGGGTCCGCGGACCAGAGGTGACTGACCTGGCTGGCTGCTCGCAGATCTTCACTTCAGGAATTGCATCCCAGTGGCGTTCCACCAAGTTCGGGTGTGTGGCTAAAACCCCGATTAACTGCGTTGGACGTCGCTTATCTGCAATAAGGATAGCATGTGCCAAGAGATGCCTGTACAAGCAGTAGAGCGCAATTCAGGACTCAGGTGATACCAGCTATAGGTAGCGATACTGCGGCGCCCAGTGTCGGTTCATCTGGCAGAGGCCTGCCGCCAGGCGAGCTGTCGCCGCCCGACATCTTCGGGTCGGTCGAGGAGCCTTTCGGCTTAGGGAGTAGGCACTGATCCGACCGGGGGGCTTTGATTAGGTTCTACCCTCTTTGCTGCAGTTGGGATGGCTGCGGGCTGGCCGGGTGGTATAAGTGGCTGATCCAGCGACCGAGTGGCCAGTAGACTGGGTCAGGTGTAAGTGTCAGCGAGGCTCGTCTCAGCCGCCTGGCACCATATGAGCAACACGTCTTTACGAGCATCTGGGGCGACTGGAGATCACCTGGCAAGAGTAGGCGTTGCATGCAAGTACATCAACACAATCTCCCTCCACAGTTCCCGAGAAAGGTTTAATTTTCGAAACCGGACAGACTAATTTTATTAATTGCCCTGTTCCTGGCAGTTCACCCGACCCCGTTGTTACAGCTACTCACTCTTATACTCAGTCTACGCATGCATCAGTCTCACCGACAACTCGCCGCTCCCACGGTATGCCTGGACGAGCGTGCATCTGCGACGCATATGTGGACTGCTGGGTCAGGGACGACTCAGCGTTTGGGAGCAGGTTTGTCCGCGATCTGAGGCCAAGATCGCAAACTCGGTACCCAGGAGGCAGCCGTCCTTCACGCAGCACCGAGGCAGTCTTGGCATCCCTTGACAGCAACAGATACGTGCGTGCCATCCAGTCATGTCTGGAGTTTCGAGTAATGAACAGGGTGTCCATCGCAGGGTAGCCCTGGTGATAGAGATCTGAGTGGTGACAGAGATCTGGGTCGTGGGCCGGCGGCAAGTGATCGTTACCAGTGTTGCGAGGTAGACCAAGTGTCACACTTGCATGTGCAGGCTCAAGTTTTTCAGCACACAGCCTGTACACGATGAAGTACTAAAGCCTGCTGCAAGAGCCTTTGCTCACGCACTCCCTCGCCCATTCTCTGACACAATGATTGCTGCCACCAATGTCGTCCTGGCTCTCGCCCTGGCTGCGACTGCTCAAGCCCAGTTCGCCCCTACCAAGGTGCTGAACAAGCGTTACAACAAGGTCACTGGCTGTACCTGCTGTGGCTACGACGTCTCGCTTGGCTCCGACTTGGACAACATGACAACATACGTGAGTCACACCTCGCTCTTCGTGGCCTGACAATAGTTTATTCTCAACTGGGCCAACGGCCAGGGATCCTCAAACACCGGCTACTGCTTCCAAGACGGCGAGCTCGAAGACGAGTCTGTCGAACAGATCCGCCAAGCCTACGTGACAAAGACCTCCAACGCCTACGTCAACTATGAAGGTCTCCGCCAAATCTGCGCCGCCCGCCGCTGGAACACCGAGGCAGCCTGCGTCAACGGCGTCGTCAAGGGGTACCACGACTTCATCGTCGGCCCGGACGGCACGTCCGTGTCCGAGTGGATCCACACCGAGTGCACCTACCCCCCGGCCAACTTTGTGCCCACCGACTGCTACTGTGGCTGGGAATGTGCGGACGGCTACACAAAGTGCGGCAACACCTGCATCGACTCGTCGACCACCACCTGCGCCTCGGGTATCGCGTCCCGCCGTCGCAGTGAGATCCCCTTTTGCGCCCCTGGAGAGGAGCTCTGCGCCATGCCCAACACCAAGGGATTTGCGTGCATCGATGTGACCGATAACCTCGAGTCGTGCGGTGGCTGTCCCTTTACACCGACCTCGGTCGACTGCACGTCCATCCCGGGTGTTGACGGCGTCGCTTGCGCCGCAGGGGAGTGCGTCGTCGAGTCGTGCTCATGGGGTTACCAGCTCGTCAATGGCACTTGCGTTTAGAATATGTAGACCTTTCCACGTAGATGGGTATAATGTGTAGCAATGTATAGGACTTTGACTCACTCGCGCCAAAGCGGTCAAAGTGCCACACTCACCTCGAAGACCGAACGGTAAAAGAGGTGCAAGTGACAATCTCGCCAGCTCGTATCCTCCTCCGACGTGAGCAGTGAATATTATGACCACTGCAAGTCTAAAACCGATGACACTGGGAGAGGCATGCATCTGTAGGAGAGTGGCTCTGGCGCGTTGTTGATGTCATTGACCCATTGGATCAAAAATTCTTGTTAACACCAAGCGCTATGGCATCCATTTTCACGGTAGGTCTATTGGACTGCACGTGTTGAGCATGGCTGCCAGATCACAGGCACACCAAGAGATCAAACCCAGATACAATATACTGTACGGCAAGAGTTACGAGACTTGACGGTGAGGTGCTGTAAACAAAAACTTTGCCCTCCGATGCCATTTCGACCTGCACTGTTGTTAGTTGATAGATCAGAGGAGCAGCGCATGCACTCGGTGATCATTGGATGCAAGCAAGATCTGAGAGCTGGAGGGAAGAAGACGCGGTGAAACCGCGCCCGCGCTGGGTCTCTGAAATTAATTTCGACGCGCCTCAATGGGTGGCAACCCGTGGCGCCGAGTGGAACAGAGGCGCCCCCGCGAGCAGAGCTTAATGTCACGCGGCCTTGGAGTGGGAGCACCGACTCTCACGGGCACTGGCCGTCATGCGGGCCCGCATCGTCGCCGCGTATGTGATCAATGTCGCTCGACGCCACCGGGAGGGCGCTTACGTTCAGTCTCGGTGCGTTTCGTGTTCCGATACTGATCGCCCGTTCCCGTACCTCTCGGCGGCGTCGTGTTTCCAACTCGACTCTTGGACGGGAACGCGACGAAACGCGGTGACCGGTGGGGGGCTCGTGTGCGCGCTGGTCAAATGTGCATTCGGGAACCGCAAGGGGGTGAGATGAATGCGTGGAGGTAGCCGACAGTCACGGGTACGGCGACTGGATACCAGTACCGGGGCAGCAAGCAGTGTCATCCTTGTTGCTACGTAAGGCCAGGCACGCGTTGCTCTCACATCTTTGGATCGCAATCTGTCTTCATTTCGGGGGCAATTTTGACTCTCTCTTCATGTCCTCGCATACCCCGGACAGGCCGCGCATGCCGCGCACTCAATGTTCAAACACGGGTGTCACTAATCGTGGGAGCATTGGACCGTGCGACCCGGGCTAGACAACGGCAGCGCTGGAACACTGGGCCGGTTCTTTTGGTAACGCTTGCAGCTGGGTTGCTAGAGTAGTCACACACCCAATAGTGCCAAACTGGAACCTTATGGCGAGCGAGGGGCTATTCATGCCGAGGGTTTGCACAGCGATAGTCTCAAGTTTGCAGCAATGGCCGAGCAAAACACCTTAGGTGCACGAGACTCGTGATGTAGGGCCTAAGACCAAATGACGGGTCAGGGCAGATCAGCTGCTTCCACCATGGATACCAACCACCCTCTGCTAAGGTTTGACACGAGCCGCGCCGGACCTGATCGGAACCACCAGCAACAGCATTGATTTGTCAAGACCGGCTGCAGGCTTGAACCGGTCCGTCCGTGTGCAACGGAGACGGCAGGTGTGAGGGATGTCACAGAGTGCGGAGAGTAAGCACTGTTAACGGCGCTCCAACATGAAGCTGGGGCCAGCAATGAGCTAGTGTGTCGATCCTGTGGGGCTGGGCCAGCGAGATTATGGTTGTTTGTACGGGAAAGATGGACCGCCGGCCATACTTTCCGGGGGGCTCGACGGTGAATAATTTTGCAGGCAAAGGATTGAAAATGGATGGTAGCTATAGGCGACTGCCCTGAAAGATGCACGGGGGAGAGTGGTGGGTCGCCCTGAGCACGGCTGCTTCAGGGGACATGCACCCATTTCCCACCCCCTCCATCCTTGTGTCCGGCTGGCGTGGGAGGATGCCTGGCCGAACAGACCGGGCAGACGGAGCACACCTCTTGGCTGTCTGCTGCCCTAGCTTTTGCCCCCGATCTCGTGAATGATACGTTTGACCTGTCAGTCACACCTACTGTCGACCCTGAAAGCCTGTTCCATCTCTGCAGTTCGTGTGTTCCTGGCGACAGCAGCTGCAGCTGCGTGGGAGAGCTGAGCGGCCCGGCCTTGTGCTGCAGCTGCTGCAGATCATGGCCCGGCTCTTGAGAATGGCAAGCTGTTTCGCACCCCCGCGCCCGCCCGAGGAGCAATCGATTGGATGCCTCCTCTGACCGCATGCCATCTGCAACGCTTGCATGCCGTCTCGCTGTTCTGTTCCTGCACGCGTCGCGCCTTGTGCCGCGAGCCTCGCCTCGCCTCGTTTTTTTTTTTCGGCCTGGAGGAGCCTTGCCCGCTCGGCTGCGTACCGCGTCAGTGGCCAGCGGCGGCGGTGGCGCACCCAAGAGAGTCTAACAATTGTCAACCCACCCAGCCGCCGTCACCTTCCCTCCCCCCTCCGTACAGTATAAGAGACCCGTCAACCCCGCCCCTTCCTCTTGCTTCTTCACTCGACACCGCGCCCTTTCCCTTTCTCTTGTACATCTCATTCTTCTATAACTACCCCCAACCTCTCACCTTTAATCACCCACCACACTCCTAGCGAGACCTATTCACAATGGCCAACGAGCTCAACCACGACCTCACGGCGACCACCACGCCTACCGGCGAGAAGCAGGTCAACGGCAACACTCTGCCCCCCAACCTCGCTCCCGGAAACCTCGTCGCCCGCAACCGTGAGTAACACACACTGTCTGGCTTGGCGCCAGCTCTGCTGTCGCCGAGTGAGCAGTCCTCGGTGGCTCCACACCACGGCGCGCCTTCTCAACAGTAGCTGACTCTTTGCCAGACCTTATTGCTATGCTTGGCGAGTTTGTCGGCACTACCTTCTTCATCATGTTCTCGCTCGGCGGTACCTCGTGAGTCGTTTTAGGGTCCGATCACGGTGCCGATCCCACTAGCATGATCAGCGCTGACATCACCCCCAGGGTCGCTCTCCAGGCTGCCAACACTGTCACTGGCCAGGTCAAGGACGGTGCTTCGGTCCCCAACACCTCGAACCTCCTCTACATTGCCGTCATGTTTGGTGTCTCGCTCGCCGCCAACGTCTGGTGCTTCTTCCGTATCTCGGGTGGTCTTTTCAACCCTGCCGTCACCTTTGCCTTTGTCCTTATCCGCGGCATCACCCCCACCCGTGGCGCTCTCCTCTGCCTGATGCAGATTGCTGGTGGCCTCGCCGGCTCTGCTCTCGCTGACGGCCTCACCCCCGGCCCCCTTATCGCCCAGACCACCCTCGGCGGCGGCGCTTCGGTTGTCCAGGGCTTCTTCATTGAGCTCTTCATGACCTCGATGCTCGTCTTCACCATTCTCATCATGGCCGCCGAGAAGAACCGCGCGACCTTTATGGCTCCCCTTGCTATTGGTCTTTCGTTCTTCATCTGCGAGGCGTTCTCGGTCTACTACACTGGCGGTGCCCTCAACCCCGCTCGTGCTCTTGGCCCCGCCGTCATGAACCGCAACTTCCCCGGCTACCACTGGATTTACTGGATCGGCCCCCTTTGCGGCGCTGCTCTTGCCACTGGCTTCTACCTCCTCCTCAAGTGGCTCAACTACTCGACCAACCTCGGCCCCGACTGCGACGGCGACGGTGCCACCTCCGAGCACTACGGCGACGTCCGCACCCGTCTTGACCGCATGGAGGGTCTCCTCAACCGCCAGTTCAACAACGGCTCTCACCTCGGCGCTTAAGTGCGCTCCCGTCTGCAGCTGGTCTGCCCAAACCAAACCCCCCACCCCCCTACAACAACTATACACCATTTTCCCGCATCCATGGACAATTATTGTGGATCGGTCCATGTCTAATCACGGTTCCGTCACACGCTCATAGCTCCGTACAGAACTCAGCCATTTGTACGGCGCAATATTATCGGTTGCTAGTCGAATGCATACACGTCTTGATTCTTGACGACCTGTGTTGACTTTGCATGTGCATGTGTCCACCCATAACGCGTCAGCACTGACTGTTCTGAGCACACAATTTGCTAACCGAGGTTGCGCAGCAACGCTAGTGCTGCGACAGCAATTCAAACTGTAAAGAGAACGCCGGACTTGACCGGAACGCATGCCGCTCGCACCAGTGGCCAGCGGCAGGAAAGGCCGAGCATGCAGTCTCCTCGTATCCCCGAAGAGGAGACACACGCGCTCACCTACGTGAGAGGCGCTCGGGGGCGTCGCCAAGGTAGTGCCAGTAGTGCTCGTGGCGTCCATGAACGACACCATGTCAAACGCCACAAAGCCAAACAACGCGCCAAACAAAGCCCCGCAACTGGAATCATCTCCTGGCTCCTGACCCTGGCAAGAGGTCACCTGGGTGCAAGCTTTCACGGTCCTGCGAGCTCGTCGACTCCTGACGAGATCATTTGCCGATCATGCGGGAGACGATACAGGGACCACGACGACCTACCCTGGAAAACAGAGACACCCCCCTCTGCTCAACTTTTTGCTCTTTACCCCTGCACATCCGGAGCACAAAATAAGATGCGGCCATCATGGCCTTGCTTGCACCGCATCTCGCGGCGAGCACCGAGGCCGTGCTCTGCGGAACCCCCTGCCTGTGCCGCGGTGGCAGGCCGTGGAATGCAGGGTCGCACTGTGAGTTTGGGACGCAGCTTCATCCTTGCAAACTATGTGTGCGTCCTAGAGGGTCTAGCCAAGAGTTGCAACTAGTAGCGTTCCTTGAGTAAAATTCATTCCGAACGCTAAGAGGATGTGCGCTAGTCCGGCAATAGAGCGCAAATCATCGACGCGACTTGGAAAATCCTAGTGGTGGTCGCAGACGCCACTGCTGCCATGGCGTTTCTTCAAGTGGTTAGAATGCGCGCGGCGCGCCCCTACAAGGCAGCCAAAGTGGACGCCGCGACGGTAGGGACCACAAGTCCGCGCGTATACAGAACGCCGATCCGGGTTCACCCGTAACTTGCGGCGCAGTCGTTCTCGTGGCTATGGACTTGCATATGCGCGTGTGTGTGTGTGCAGCACTCGCACTGAGGCGGGGCGAGATAGGCGATCGCTCCTTCCTCCAACCTCGGAAGGCGACCGAACGAGAAGGGGGCTTTGCAACTCTTTCCCGGTACAAAGTATCAAGCGCACGAAACACAATTAGTCCGCCCGCTTGCAAGATGTGCATGGCCACTAGCCACACGAGTTGTGCAATGATAATATTTTCGTAACCTTAACGGTGTACGACACGGTGACGGCACGAACGGCCCTGACGAGCACACGACGTTCCGTTGCCGGCATGCTCATTAATCTCAGTGATGTCGGAACGCCGTGCTCTCTCATGTGTAGACAGCTTCCTCTGCGCCTCTGCAGCCCTTCTCTTACACGAGTTTGCTGGGCAGCAGCGTTCCGGACTGTGCAGTTCAAAGATTGGCTCGCGGTCAGCTGCTTGTCTGGCGGTAGTCACTCCGCGGCAGCGTCGTCGCCGCCTGCGTTCCCGCGCGATGAAACGAACGCCACACTCAAGGTGACGCACGACGCTCCAAATCTTTTGTGAAAGCGCCACCGTTCTCGACTCTTGGACAGAGTTTCGCAATATTCCGCGGAAACGTAGTCTAGAACCACTGCGCAAGCACAGCTCCATTCCCCCCTCGAATCAAAAAAACGGGGGTCAATAGCCGATCCCGTGTTCTACTCTGGAGCACGAAGCATAGAGTTTGAGCCATTTGAAAAGTTGGGACCGCCTGCTCGTTAAGCTTGATGCGATCCCAAGAGTGCGCACGGGAAAGAGCATTACGCAAGTTGAATTCCATCGTTGGAGTCGCCAGCTTACCGCCGTGGAGAGTGCATGTGACATTGCATGCCGACATGGGGACCTGGGGCCTGGACGCGGCGGTATGACTGCCTGCCCAGTGTTTTTCCCAACATGCAAACAGTCGTGCCTGGCGAGATACCCATTGTCGTTACTTTGTGCACAGATTGTTCGACGTCTGCCCACCCAGTAGAACATGGCTGCTGAGAGATTGCCGTCATGCTTGTGTACGACAGCTCATTGATCATTTACACATCAAGGTTCTCAAACGGAACGCCACCATTGGCGCCGCCACTGCTTGCTCTGAAATTAATTTGCTTGCTTTTGAAAGTTGCTTTTCTGGACAAAGAAGCTTTCGGCAAGCGCCGGTGGTGGCAAGCAGGAGGATCCGCGGATGCTTGGCCCGTTTGACACTCCAGTGCGGAATTGACACCCGTGACGAGAAGTGGCGACAGCTTTCGTTGACGGCCCTGTGTGCAGCGACCAACACTGTGCGGCTGCTTGAGTGGCAGTCCCATGGCACTAACGAGACGCCAAGCTGCAGTATGTCTCCTTAGAAGACTTGGCTGGTGGAGCCCGAGTCACGGGGGTTAACTTGAAGCAACGCTCAGTATGCGGAGGTGGCAGATAGTAGTAGGCTTCATTGAGCAACGACGTTGTTAAAGAACGTGGCGAAGGTTCGTCGGCAAGGTTGGGCATTTTTGATGTGACTCTCTTCCCTTGCCAAGACGATGACACGCATGTCTACAGCCTTAGGTCATCCACAACTGCAGGCGAATACTTAAAAGGTCTCAATGGAAGGTACAGTATGAGCGATCCTTACAAGTTTCTGTCACATTCGTCACCATGTCTTGATAGGTTGTGACTCGAATACCGGCAACGACTGCTGTCAGTGTCACCAACGGAGAGCCTGGTCAGAGCCATGCTGTTTCAATTTTTGCATCTTCTCTAGCGGCTACCGCATCCGCCCACCTAATTAACAGTGAACCTTGAGCAGGTCCTATCGCTGTCAGTGCCTGCCTGTCATCTCTGGACGTACCTGGCCGTTCTTAATCTCCTCCAGGGAGGGCATCTTTCCGGTACGGAACAGCTCCACCGCCTTGGCCACGTACGGGTCGCGGCCACGGGAGCAGACAGTGGTGACCTTGCCGTCCTTGGCCTGGTACAGCACAAACTGGAGTCAGCCTTCCAGCTTGATGTCAATCTCACCTTGAGCTCCTCGACATTGCCGTCAAAGTAGGCATCGTCGTGGCCAGCTCCGGTGCCCACGTATCGCAGGCCGCCGGCAACCGACGACCAGAACACGGGAACCTCATTGTACTCGGAGGGCGTACCGCTGCCGATGGTCTGACCGACACGGCGAGCGTGGTTACCGGCACAATTCCAGTGCTCGACGCGGCCTAGCTGTCAGCCCCAGCAGTACAAGCTCCTGTTATACTCACGGACGTTGTGGTCGGGGAACTGAGGGTAGTGGGCAATGTCGCCAACAGCAAACACATTCTTGTGGCCGTTGACGCGGAGGAACTTGTCGACTGAAATACCGCCGTCCTTCTCGAGGGTGAGGCCAGATTCTTTAAGGAAGTCGGTGGCAGGGCGGACACCTGATTTCAGCGAGGTCTCGGGAATGGGCTACTCACCAGTGCCCATGATGATCAGCGTAGCAGGCAGAGGGTCCTGTCCCTTGATCTGAAGGGAACCACAGTGCTTCGCATCGCCCTCGGCAGGCAAAACCTTTTCCACATTGGCACCAAGGTAGAACTTGATTCCCTGCTTCTCCATGCTCTGCAAGATCAGCGAGGTTTATGGGGCAGCACTTGCCTTGACAATCTGCTGGCCAATTTCCTTGCTGAGCATGGCTTCAAACGGCACCTCGTCAACGCCGACAACAGTCAGGCTCTTGAGCTCCTTTTTGGCGAGAGCGCCAGCAGCCTCGAGCCCAATGAAGCTACCGTCAGCCATGGCCAGGGCTTATTTGCGTACCTGGTGCCAATGATGATAATGTCTGTCTCGGGACCGATCGCACTGGTGACCTGCTTGATGTCGTCAACTGTGCGGATGGTGATCACACCTTCCAAGTCGGCTCCAGGGATGGGAATTTTCTTGGGAATGGAGCCCGGCGCCAGGACAAGTGTGTCGTACTCGACAGTCTTGCCATCCTCGGTCGTCACAGTCTGCTTTTCGGTGTCGACAGTCTTGACAATCGTGGAGAGATGCAGGTCAACGTCAAAATCGTCCTTGAGAACAGCTGGGTTACGCCATTCAATCTTTTGGGCATTGTCGACCAAGCCCTTGGACAGCTTGGTGCGGTCAATGGGGGCGTATGGCTCCTTGGAGAGGAGGGTAATAGAGCCGTCAAAGTTGTGCTACATATCAGCATGCTTGTTCTAGCCGTGGCGACATACCTCGCGGAGCGACTCGATGGTGTGAATTCCACCGGAACCACCGCCGACAATGACGACCCGCTCCTTCTTGGACTGAGCCCGAGGCTTGCGTGCCTTGGCAATGACACGGCCAACCTTGGCAGCGACCTCCTTGCAGTTGGCGGACACGACAATCTTGCCGTCCTCTACTTTTGCATCGTACTTGTAGAGAGAGTCAAGACCCGGAGCGTCCTCAATGTCGCCAGTGCGGACGTTGAAACAGGCTCGGACGGTGTTAGTTCACATGAAAGGCAGGAAAGCCGTGTTCACCACCACGACCACTGAGTACTTACCACCGTGCCACGGGCATACAAGACGACCGTCAGCAGAGAGTACACCCTCTGGAAGGACGTTAGCAAAAGGCCTATCCATATAGACAGCGACTCACTCTCGAGGGGAGCTCCATACTACTCGTCGTCAGCTTTCGGTCATGTCCGAGTTCTGCATCAACCTACGTGTGAGCAGAAGGCCGAGGTCGCGTGCTGCTGTCAGCCCAAGCTTCTCCACAGCCCAACTCACAATCTCTCCCTTGACGTTGGAGAGCAGAACCTTGCCGCCGTCAAACTCGACGGCCTTCATCTGGCCTTCGGCCAGCTCCGAAGCGTCAAGAACCGCAGCTGCTGACATGGCGCGAAGTTGAGCGTGAGGAATAGTAGTGCGCAGGGGATACAGAGAGCGTGGAGTAGAAGAAAGACGCAGTAGAGGGCGAGAAAGTAGGCGTGTTGGATGCGTGAACATGAACGTTTGGGTGAGTGGGTGGACGAGAGTTGGTGTGGGGGATGACGTCTTCACAACCAATGGGGCTCGGCCATTTCAACATCACTGGATGTACACTTGCTTAAAGCAGATACACAACAGCTCGGGACAAGCAGTCTTGTTGATATACTCCATGCTTGTTCTATCTCGTTGTCTTCTGGACCACTGGGTTGTCTCCCTCGAGCATGTGGAGCAATGATCGTCGACCGTAGCCGACCATTGCTACTATCTCCTGCCAATAAACACCGTGCCGATTCATACAGGCAGGGTGGAGGCCGTTTGTCGCGTTAGTCGCGTGGCGCCACGTGCTCAAAGTCACGTGCGACCACTAGTCACTTGGCAATGCTGCAGTACGCGTTGGCGGTGGCCATGGCCAGGGGGCCGGCGGCTCGACTCTGCCAGAAGTCATAGTTGTCTTGCGCATCTGTTCCCCTGCTTTTACTTTGGTCCGTTGCCCAGGATCCAAAGTCGCACTCTCTGAAAGCATGTGGGCGTGTTTGTTCTGTGTATGTTAAACATGACGCCCGCTTGTTGGACGGCGACCAAAATGATTGACGGCAGCAAAACACCAGAGTGGAGGCCAGCCAGCCAACGCTTGTTTTGATCTCGATTCTGCCCACATTCTCACATTTCCACGGCCAACATGCCCTCTGGCGACCCGGCGCAAGCCCAGCGCCTGTTCAAGGCGGGCATGGAGCACTACTCTAAGGGCCAGTATCAAGAAGCATTAAGCACGTTCGATCGGGTATGTCGCTTTTCTCCTTTGCCGCTGACCCTCAGGCAATCTCGCTCGGCGACAAGGGCTGGAAGGTCATGGACGCCAAGGCTGCTGCGATGAACAAGATGGGAGGAGCATGGAGAACCTCAGCGTTTGAGATTGCAAGCGCGTTGTGCAAGAAGTATGGCGACAAGAGTCACCGGGTACGTTAGAGTGTCGCTAGTATTGCTGCTGACACCGCAGCCGTGGTATCGCGTCGCCAGTATTCTGATTTCACTGGGCATGGTTGATGCCGCCGAAAGGAGTATCACGAAAGGATTGTCTCTCGCCAAGGACGACGGCTCGCGTAACATTCTGAACGATCTCCGTGTACAAGGCCAACGCGTTCGGGAACGACTTGCAGACGAACGTGCAAGCAACGCCGAAGCCGCCAAGGCGGAGCGTATCGCAGCCAAGAAGGCATCAATGTGCTATGCACACCTTCTCAGTGCTGATATACTGCTGCAAGTAGCCGACGCCGGACTCGCGACGGATCCAGACTTTGCCATTCGCATGGCTGGGGTGTGCCGCGACTGGCGCGCAACGGTGCTATCACAAAGTGCTCTGTGGAGCACGTTGAGGCTTGGTCATCGGCGGCCGGTTGCCAAGGCGACTCTGTGGGCAGAACGGAGCCGTGGAAGATTGCGACAGGTTACCATCACCGACAGGGTGTCTTCGGACCGCGCACGCGATTTGGCCGCTGTGCTGAAACCACATGTGTCCAGTGTGGAACGCCTCACAGTTCATGGGCGTCTGCTCGAGTATCTCGAGCAGTGGCGAGAACGGTTCTGTTCCTTGCAAGAGATTGTCCTGCGTGGGGAGAACAATGACGGAGCGCGAGCTATGGAACTTCTGCACCCGCACTGCACGTCGCTCCGAGTCTTTGACGTGGATCGGGCTACATTTTTAAACTATCACATTCCTCAAGGAATCACGCCATACCAGTGGGCACCTGGAGCCGAACACCTACGCACTC
Source organism: Prillingera fragicola (assembly GCA_002335605.1). NCBI lineage: Eukaryota > Fungi > Basidiomycota > Tremellomycetes > Trichosporonales > Trichosporonaceae > Prillingera > Prillingera fragicola. The sequence goes on along the minus strand of BEDY01000006.1, from coordinate 1,109,855 downwards.
TGCGCCGCTTTCGGATCGGCACTGGCCAAATCTGTGAACCCAGCATGGGACTGCCGACACTTTTACAACGCGCTCCTCAGATGCGCGAGCTAGAGCTCGGGTGCATTTGGGAGATTGGCCGCACGCAGAACGATGAGGAGACTATTGTCCTAGACAACTTGGAACGGCTGGAGCTACGGGATCCGGGAGGCTTGGTCCTGCCTTCCCAGACTCTCGTCACGCCGGCTCTCAAACACTACAGTTGCTATCACTGGCGGCCGGCATCTGGCACGGACACTCTGGCGAACCTGCGCGCCCCTGGGCTGGTCACTGCCTTGCCAAATCTCGTCTCGCTCGATATCGGACGGTGTGGCATGCTCCAGCACGCACTGCTCGCGCTACTTCCTGATCTCAAGTCGCTCAGATTCCTCAACCTGTCCTTCAACGGCATTGACAACGACTTTCTCGAAGCACTGGTCGTCGAGGTCGACAAGGAGCCGCTGCTCCCGAGTCTCACGGCTCTGTCTGTCGCCGGGCACGACACAATCTCCGCTGGGCCATTGCGACGCATCGTCCTCAGTCGTTCTGGGGAAGCCGACGCGATTCGCAAAATTGCACCAGTGCCCGCCAAACGCTCTGCGTTCGCCCCCGCGCGATCCATGTTTGCCCCAGCACGTCCCGCACCCAAAGCACTCCCCGAACCATCACCGCCGTCGGCTGGTGCCCTAGCGGCGGCGCGTGTACAGACGGCACCGATGACTTGGATCTGTGTAGACCACTGCAACAACGCCGGCATGGATGTCGGTGTGCTCGCGAGCTTGCGCAAGCGTCTGAGATTCCTCAGCAACTTCAACGGTAACGTCGTCGAGGACCGGATTCGCGGGCGCGGCGCCTACGCGTGGGATGGAGCGCTGAATGGAAGTGATGGGCTGGACCGCAACTGTGGCGCGGGCACGGGAGGGTGCCACCTGCGTAAACGCAGGGCGGACGACGACGGTTGGTATGTTCATCATACATGCAAGCGGGCGAAGGAGGAGGAGAAGGGGGGAGTCAAGGAGAGAGGATGGAGGGTGGCGTGACCGCGTCTGAGTGTGTCGTGATATGACCGTGCCTCGACGGAGCAGTCCTCACCCCCGAGGTATGAACTAGCATTGTTATGTGCATAGGGAGTTGGAAGATCAGACTTGCAAGATACTGACTCTAGCGGCCCGGAGTATGGATGCTGGGGAATCTGACCGCGAGACGATTGGTGCCAACGATTGGAGGGCGAAAACAAACAGCCACGTCACCTTGTGGCAGCATCGTCGAATACGACAGTCGCTCCCCTTACCACCGATGGCTAGGTAGCATCGTTGCAATATCGCATGAATATGGGGCTCATCGTGTTTCCCTCCCTTCATCCTCACAGTCCTCACCCTGACTGTCCATCTCAAGTCTCCTACGCTTTCCGAATGGACTGATGCGTGATGCTACCTTAGAGGCTTCCATCGATCTTGCACATCCGCGAGGCCCAACGGTGTGACCGTTGACCTTCGTAACTGTTTACTGTCGTCGTGTCAAGCACACCCTGGCACTAACGACAGTCACCTTGATCCGACTGACAATCCGAGACTGCAGAGGGATAGAAGGTGAGCCCAGCGGTTGGCTTTGAGGTGTCTGACGTGGATTCTCCAGGAGTCCACCCCTGTTGCGATATCCACAGAAAGGTCGGCTACTTGCAGGTGACGGTAATCCAAGGAACGATGTGCTCTGGTCCCAACACTCGTGGCCACTTTCATCTCCATGGTATATCCCTTTGACCAATCGCTACAGGCAATTCTTATGTTGCGTACTGCTAGTCCGGTGAGGAGGGCAAGCTCCGCGCCGACGGCGAGCTCAAACTGTATAACGCACCATGGCCGGCTTCGTTCGTCTGGCTTCGTCTCGTCTGCCTCCCGGTGCCCCAGAGCTCCTGAATATCGCGATATCCAACGTAGTACCGGGGATTGTCTGCATATTGCCTAGAAGCTGACCAGGCGCTGGGATATCGCCTAGCAATGAGACGACTGACGCTCAGAGGCTGACGGGAAGTGACTGCCAAGCTGCCACGGCATGAGGCAAACGGGACCCACTGCAGCCAAGCACCACAGATATCCTCCTTCCCCACGCTTTGCTCTTCGTTGCCTACAATGACTAACATAAGACGGAGCACACAAGAGTGTGCCACGAAATTGATGGCCATGACAACTTCGGAAAAGCTCTGCCGAGGTTAAACCGGATAGGCCGGAATGTTCCTGGGATGGTAGGTTCATCTAGCTTTGCGGGTTGTCTACCTCTGTCTGTTTCTGCTGGGCAACCAACCTTGCATCAGCCGGCGCATCCAGACAGATGGCAGGAGGAATATCGGGCCCATCACACACCTGTATATGCATACACCTCGGAGCCGACGGTTCCCCGGTCTTGTGACCAAGAGTCCGCCGTCGTTGGCGCGAAAGCGGTTGCACCACCGGAAATGTAGCCCTGACCCTCACGACATGGTCCAATTACATTGCACCGATGAGCGTGGGCATTGGGCTCATCTGGAATGAGTCAAAAGGACCTGGCAAGTAGTTGAAGACAGGTCGCTCCCAAGGAGTTGTCTCAACACTTTCAAAACTCGCCCACCCGTCGAGGTGCCAGAGCGGCACACAAACCACTCACCCCCCTACGCCACACTTTGGATTCCTCCGTGTCTCAGTTTGTGACTAGACCTCCACCTCCACTTTGTCCAAAATTCCTTCTCTGGCCTCATCACCATGGTCCAACATGGCCTCGCTGAGGACAGGCCCACCCCCAAGGAGGTGTATAACTGGAGGGTTTACTTCTACTCGTCCCTAGCATGCTGGGCCTCCATCCTAATCGGCTATGACGTGAGTATACGCTCCGAGACCCCAGCTAATCCACCCAGTCGGCATTCATCGGTACATCCATCTCGCTCGCCTCATTCAAGGACGAGTTTGGCCTTTCTAGCAAGACCAAGGAGGAGTTCAACTTTCTCAGTGCAAACATTGTGTCCTGCTACCAGGCTGGATGCTTTTTCGGTGCTCTCTCCGGTACGTTGACATGGACCACATTCTCGGAGAAACCAATCTGGAGGGGCAGCAGGGGCAGCAGGAAGGGCACTTTCTTGAATGAGCTGTCTAATGAAGCATGGTCTTCTTGAAACTATCGCGATTTCTACCTGGGACATATTCTTTCAGACCAGGAGAACCTGACGTGGCTAACATTTCCAGGCTACTTTGTCGGATTTTACTTCGGGCGCAAATGGGGACTCTTCGTCGCCGCAATTGTCTTCAATGTGGGCGCTGTGCTTCAAACTGTCGCCTCGCACAAGATCGGACTGGGTATCATGTACGCAGGGCGCGTCATTGCAGGCTGGAGCGTAGGCGTGTGCAGCAATTTGACCCCGGTAAGCCCATCACCGACCAATTCTTCGCCGATATCGTCCATACTTCGTTTTGCTCATAAAAATTCAGGTCTACATCGCCGAACTCTCTCCTCCGGCCATCAGAGGGCTCCTCTGTGGGCTTTACGAGGCAGGCTGGCAAGTGGGAAGTGTGGTTGGCTTGTTGGTGTCTTCTCGTCGTTGGAAGTGGTGATGAGGACGTTGTTGAGAATCGCAACAGGTGTGGCGGTCTCAAACGGTCTTGCACCCTTCCAATCGCTAGTTAGTCGCTGACTCTCCAGCTGGATCAACTACGGCATCGTGCAGCACATCCCCTACAGCAACAAGCAGTGGATCATCTCGTTTGCGGTGCAACTCATTCCCGGCGGCATGCTTACCATCGGCGCCGTGTTCCTCAAGGAGTCGCCTCGCTGGTTGGCCTCGCGTAGGCGTCATGGCACCGCCCTCGCCAACCTCTCCTACATTCGCAACCTCCCCAGCGATCACCCATATGTTCAGGAAGAGATTTTTGAGATCAATACAGCCATTGAGCATGACGAGGAGAGCGGTGGCCGTGGCATCATGGGCCCCCTGAAGACGCTGTTCTCGTCAAAGGCCTACCTGCGTCGCCTCGGTATCTGCGTTCTCCTCTTCGCCATGCAGAATGGAACAGGTGAGTAAACGTTTCAGACGCTCATTCTTACATCAGGTATTAATGCAATCAACTATTACTCGCCCACGATCTTTAAGAGTATCGGCGTCACCGGCACGAACACCTCGCTCTTGACAACTGGAGTGTTCGGACTTGTCAAGTTTGCCGCTGCGTTTGTTTGGCTTCTCTTCCTGGTCGACCGCTTTGGCCGCAGGCCAATTCTAATTGTGGGCTCAATTGGTGGCGCCCTGAGCATGATCTGGATTGCCGTCTACATCGCTGTCGCCGAGCCCGAGAAGAACCCCACAACAAAGCTGTCGTCCGGCGGCATTAGCGCCATCGCCGCATTTTACCTGTGGACCTGCTTCTACGGCCCTTCGTGGAACGGAACCCCTTGGGTTGTTGGCGCAGAGTCCATGCCTACCTTCATCCGTGCCGCAACCCAGGCATTCATCGCTGCCTCGAATTGGCTGTTCGCCTTCCTCATCGCGCGGTTCACCCCTCAGATGTTCGTCGCCATGGGCTACGGCGTCTACATCTTCTTTGCCGTTCTCATGATCATCTCTATTCCAGTTGTCTACTTTATCCTTCCCGAGACTTCGGGTGTGCCCCTCGAGGCCATGGATGAGCTGTACTCGATGCCCGCGCCCAAGGCCCATGGCCTGATTTGGGACCGCCTCCGCGCGCAGCACGCTCAGCGTGCCGAAGCCGTCAACGACGATGAGAAGGCTTTTGGAGAGGGGGGTCCGTATGAGCTGAAGAATGACTTCGTTGCCTAAGGAAGCAGCATAGGTGTGTTGTAGTAGTATTCAGCAGAGCTAGCGTCGAACATCGTATAGCAATCCGCATGTGTGGATCAAAGTGATGCATCAATCATGTCAAGTACAATTGGCGCCTTGCCCCGAAAAACTTGGCTCCCGCTTGTTGGATTACCCACTGTGTTCACATGCATCACATCTGCGACCGAGCATGTATCGCAGCTCAAGAAGAATGTCAGTAGTGGACACAATATGTGGAGGTGGAGGTTCGGAGATTGGAGGGATCTCCATATATTTTGCTTCCGTCCTGTTTGTGTGACTGTGCCTGAGCTTGGACTTGTGGTCATTGTCTGGCCGCTGGACACAAAGCCACATTCTCCCCATTCACTCTGCTTTTGTTGCGTGAGCCGTGGCGTCAGTCTGTCAGCCACCAGCACGTACCCCTACAGAGATTGGGAGAACAATGTGCTTTTCATCTCCCTTTCCAGGTCGTGAAAGCAACGCAACTCTTCGTCTTCTGCTCCGTCACTCATAACTTGACTCACAGCTGGCTTTCTCCCAGTGACTCTACGCTCATCCACAAATATCTCTTACTCATAGCCCTAGGTCCCTGGGTCATACCAAAACAATGCTCGCTCCAATCCGCTTCGTGATGGTCCTCCTCACCATCAGCCTGGCGTCTTTGGCCCCTTTGGTCGCCGCCACCCCGGTCAGCGAGCAGTTCCGCCTAAGCACTGTGAAAGACGGATCTAGTGGGTGTCTGCTGTGAACTTGCTGCAGTGTAGCTGCTGCGCGCCAACCTCCTTACAGGTGTTGTCTGTTTCAGGCTTGCACTGGCCTTTTGGAGCTCCTGCCCGGCAAGGACAGGCTCGTGCACAGTGGCTGCCACCAAGGAAACGCAGGAGACACTAGCGACTCACCTAGACACCAACACGACATGAAGCTGCATAGCTAACACTCTCTAGAATGTTTTCTGCTGTGCCACAATCAGGCGGTCCGGACCACCCTCATCCCGGGTCGCAACGTGAATCTCAAAGCTGCCATCACGCCAAACTGTCAGAATCCGGTACGCACAGTCGTCTGCAGAGCAGAATTTCGACTAACTAGCTCAGGTCTGGCGGTCCCTCATCTCAGTCTGCCTCCCCACCATGTGCATATCGGCTCCGGACCTGGTGTACGCCATCGAGTACGGCGAGCGCTTTTGCCGGCGCGCAGGCGTCGCGGACGTCAAGTTTGAGCTCCCACAGTGGTTCCTTGAGACAGATGGTGGTCTATGGTACAAGTGAGCCCAGACTTGGAAGGCTTTGGCGTTAGAGGCTGACCCCCCAAGCGAAACTGTCGTGGCTTCTGTCAAGCGTTCGGCGGCGGAGCGTCTCGCTGTGGACTCTGCCTGGGTCCTTCCCGCCGGTATCGTTGCTGCTGTCATCAGCAGCAGTCTATGAGGCCTGAGAGATGAGTGTTCTTTGGGTGCCCGGCGAAACTTTCCAAAAAAGCACGGTTCCCAGTTGTATATACGACAAAGTACGTTTCTTATTGAGTAATCATGAATCAAATGCCTTCCGTATCCAAAGCTCAGCTGCATGGGCACGGCCCACCTCCTCCTTCAAGTCAGCATGCGTAACATGCAGGTTCCAGATGGTTACCACATTGGTTACTTGGCCTGGCTGACCCGGCCGCCTCTAAATCGAGTTCACAACCACCATCTTTCCCTGGGAATGCTCAGCTTCAGTTTTGTACTCCGCAGAGAACTCGAGAGCGGTATGCCCCACGTCGCGCTTGTGGCGGTGCGTTGCTCGCCTACGTGCCAACAGCGCTCCGAAGCGTGAGTCCCCCCCGAAGGCGGACAGTGCAGAGCCAACAAAGTCAAGAGCACCACCATAAATGGTATATAGCACTCTGATCGGCGTTCACCAGATGATGTTGTTCTCCCAATAGAGTGCAGTCAGGTCAGACGTACTGGCCGAACTGGGCTATAGTCGCGGTAGTCAGTTGCTAGCCCAAACAGCTGCGGTCCGCTCTGTGATGTGATGCATGCTGTAAACCTGACAAGTCGCTGAGTCCTACTGTGCAGCCTCAATCAAGGCTCCTGCAATAGCGGCATGTGTTCCCTTTGCGCCGCTCAGAGCGGCCTCAATCATCTGTGCGAAGTCAGCGCCATACTGAGCGGCATCATCTCAACTCACCTTGCAGGCCACATCAAGATCCGCCTCGCCCGTAAGATGCACATCCGTGACACGCTCCAATGCGGGCATAGCACCGAGTGTAACCGTGCAAGCCGACTTCTTCAACTCTGCTCCTGTTGGGTCGACCAGCATGGTCTCCTGGCCGCCCTCGGTGTCCAGCGCAACGACGGAGCCAACGACAAGACCACCCATCTCGATACCGGCGTCGGCAAGCGCAGCACACGCTGCGCTCAAGCCTGCAGAGAGAACAGCGGCGTCCGAGTCGGCCTCGAGAACGTAGACGTGCACATCAACACAGAGCTTGGGCAGGAGGTGAAGACGAAGCGCGGGCAGCAACAGCTGAGTCAAAAGCGCAGCATGGTTCACCGGCTCGGTATCCTAGCACGTCAGTTTCAGTTCTATCAGCCAGCAGAAACATACACGCAAAGGGGCACGGCGCACACGGTTTGCGAACGGCGCAAACTTGACCTGCACGTTCAGCGTGCCATGAGGAGTGTATGGTGGCTGGCGGGGACGTGGACCAAACGCCGAGCACGCAATCTTCACGCCCGAAGCCTCGATGTATGCACTTCCATTCGCCTGAGTGACGAGACCTGTCTTGCTGTCTTCCCACGTCAGTCACGTCACACCACAACAGCGGGGGGGAAAGGCTCACAGATGGGTCGCAACTCGTCACTGGCACGGTCTGTCCTCCGGGACGGTCCCGCCTCCGAGTTTGCGTAAATGGGAGGATGAGAGTCCTCTGGCGCCTGAACGCGCCTCCTGTCAAAGTTTGCTGCCATGGTGCGTGGTTGTGCGTGTGGATTGTTGATGCTGCTCGTGAATGGTGTCCAAAGTTCAACATCTTGAACATTGACGCAACGAGTGATACATTTGATCCCGCAGCACGTCGTCTGACGTGTACATCGTGTCCAAGACTTGGTGGAGGACGAGCAATGATGACCAGTAGAGCCATGTAATTCATCAACACTTCTTCTCCAGCTCGTAATACACAATCAGGATGGCTGACGCGTCGACATCGTACATCAAGAGATATCGCCCATATCTCCGCCCGTCCGAGGTCGAACGCCTGTCGGCCAAGCAGCGGGGCAAGCTCAGCGTTTCCCGCGAAGAACGCGCTCGTCAACAGGCATGTGCCTTCATCGACGCAGTTGGCGTCCGTTGCGGATTGTGCGTACAACAACAGAGGAGGGATATGTAACTGATAATATTCTAGCCCTAGGCGCACAATAGCAAGCGCGCAAACACTCTACATGCGCTTCCACCTCTTCTTTCCTTACGCCGAGTTCAATTATGTTGTGAGTCACAATGGGCACTCAAAAGGTTCAGGCAGGCCGCTAACGCCCAACAGGAAGTTGCTCTCACGACACTTTACGTCAGTGCCAAACTGCACGACACGATCAAGAAGCCGCGCGACATTATCCTCGCGTCGTATGCTTTACGCTTCCCCCATCTTGTGCGCAAAGGCGGTCAAGGTGGAGGGCACGTGGACATGACGGCCGTGGACCCCACGATGCTCGAGCACGATCGTAGGCGCGTCTTGAATGTGGAGCGATTGGTGCTCGAGACGATGTGTTTTGCATTTGGCGTCGGAGCACCGTTCCCTTTGGTGGTAAAGCTGGGAAGGAGGCTAGGATGTGAGTGCTCGACTGGCCTGCGACGCAAAACCTAACCGGCACAGTGGGCAAGGATGCCGTTCAAGCTGCGTGGCAAGTTGTTGTAGACTGGTGAGTGCTTGCGCCTACTGCCGTGCTAACCACCGCAGCCATCGCACACCGGCGCCCTTGTCGTACCCACCCCACATCATTGCGCTTGGATCCATCTACGCCTCGGCGCTGTTGAGCAGCCAGAGCACCAAACCTCATGATGATCCACCAGAAGAGGCTGAAGCTGCACGCATTATTGCTCTGCTGGGCACGCCGGGCTCATGGGAACGCGAGAACGCCGCGAGCGTCGACTCCGTGGATGGTGCGTTACTTTCTGCGGTCATTGCTAACGCTGTGCAGAAGTGGCCCACGCTCTCTTGGATCTTTACAACACAATACTGTCTACGCCAGCGTCTGATCCTTCGCTGCAACTGTTCTCGCCGTCCCCTGTCTCGCCGCGCGAAACCGGTACTGGAGCGCGTTCGAGTCGGCCTTCCCCGGCGCCTTCGGTCGCCCCTGCAGCGATCACAGCCTTCCGCCTCCCATTGAGCTGGACACCGCAGACGCTGATTGAGCTCAAGATTCACCTCCGTGACCGTCGGCCGGTCGATACTGCTGCAGCTTGGGGCGAGGACGGTGACAGCGAGGGTGACGTGAGCGTCGACGTCGATGGGATGGGGCGGAATGACGCGACCGTGCGATTCGTGTGGGACTAGAGCGTGTACGGATACGCTGTACGAGAGCATGCAGGCTTGCTGGACGAGCATCTTTCGAGGCCAAGGGTTTCTTCCACTTCTCCGCCAAGGCAATGCTGGCACGACACGGCGACGGAACCGACGTTAAGCCGCACTTCCTTTCGGATTCCGGAGCTAGACCGAGTTCCCAATTCCTTGAGTCGTCAACGTACTCATGATCTTCTGAGTTGTTACTCCCACGCGGCTACACAATTCACGGTAAAGGTACATGGAAAGCCTAGACCCCCGGCTAAGACGGATTGAGCTGCTCTCAGGAGCGTGGAGCGTCTCAGTCTAGTCGTTATGCATCTGTCACTCACTATTAAGGCTGCATTGTGGCGTGCAGCCACTCGCAGCCACGCAGCCAGTGATCCTTGTGGCAGATCCTGGATCTGTCGGCGCCCGATGGTTGGATCCGATGTTCATCCCGTGGCAAGTAGGCGAGGAATGGCATGGCGTTGTCTAAATGAACGCCGAAAGTCTCCCAGGCCAGTCAACCTGTGCTTGTCTAGATCTCGTTGTCCAGATCTTCTTTGTGCATTGAGACGTCCCATGTGGGCAGGAATTGACTCATTCATCCGTCGGCAATGCATAGATCTGAGCAATTTATTGCCCAGTTCTGCGCTCAAGGGCCTGTTCAGCAGATGATGTAGTCCGGTCTGTTTTGGTTGTAATCCGGCTGTTCAATTGTGCCAACGCACCGGCGCGACTGAAATTACTGGCCTTGCTGTCAGTGTGTATTGGGATATTTCGGAAATTGCCCTAGGGTGGGGCTTCTACTGAGATTGTACAATGCAATGTGAGTAGTGTGTTTCAAGAAACATATGATCAGACCTACACTCTCTCCCCTCGATGATAGTGTGTGTTGGAGATTGCGCAGTGGAGGCCGCCACCTGGAACAGACCCTAATGGTGCGTGCCTGAGAACTGCATAACCATTTTGACCGGTTTTCCTCTAGTTTCATAGTATGTATCCCAAGCCCACACGCATAAGTCTGCTTTCCGTTCACAAGTTGTTGAACTCATTCCCTGAAATCCAAGTATGCGAGTTTGGTCCTTGGTCAGTGCGTTTTTGTCTTTGGCAGTTACACACCCCACACACACTGTACGCGGAAGCACATTCGCTCAAAGTGGCTGTCTTTGGTTAAGCGCCACGAAGCAACACAACAGCAGATTAAGCAGCGTGCCTCTGCCTCAATTTGTCATACGAGTACAGTACTTGGTGTGTGGAGAGTTGTCAAACTATTATTTGTGGCGATTTGCCCAAACAATAGCACTTGTTGGAGAGCTAGCGTGAAGAGACAACGTCGACGCCAGGAATGTTGGCTAGTGGCGACGTTGTCTTGCGCCATTGCCGCTGCGTAGCCAAACCAACAGCCTAATCATAATAATTGAACTGTGGGTTTAAGAAATCCTTCGTGGGCAGATAGAGAAGAATGCTATGCAATGCATGAATGAGAATTATTTCATTATAAGTTGGTAGTCAAAAGTGTGTGAATCGTTTGCGTAACACTTGATAGGCGGTTCTGCAAGATGGTAGATTAATCACAAAGCGAGGCCGAGGCGTTTAGTGCGTCACCTTCTCCTCATCCTCACGGGCGGGAAGGGGGATGAGGCCGAGAGGAGTGGAGTAGCTCGAGCGCGTGGAAGAGACAAGGCCACAGACGATGCCGATGAAGACGAGATCCCAGCCGAAGAGAGCCCAGCCCATCCCCTCAGTACCGCGGTAGAGGCCGATGCAGTCGTTGCGTGCGTCAACCGAGACAGTGTCGTTGATGGGGCAGTAACCCTTGTTGTTGCCCTTGTTGCGCATGACAGTCACGGCAACGATGGCACCAAAGTTGAAGCAAGCCCAGAAGGCAGTACCGATAACCATGTTCATGGCCGAGTAGAACTTGTGCGACGAAGCGAAGAAGTAGCCAAGGAGGTGAATCGACTGGCAGATACCGAGACAGAGAAGAGCAGCGACACCGCCGCCGTACTCGTGGTAAATCTCCTTGGTGCGGTGAATCTGTACAATGCCCATGATGAAGACGGTGTAGGACAGGACCAGAAGGAGAATGGCCGCAGGGGTCTTGGAAGAGACGAGGCTGAGAAGTCAGAAATGGTCGTGGCGGATGAAAGTGCCACACTGACAAGGACATGATGAAATGTGGGTAGATAAAGATGGAGTGGGAGAGGTAAAGCTGTGAGGCTCGAGTGTGAATTGTTCGTCTTGCTGATGGAGCTGTAGATGGCCACCATCTACGCACTCTTATACACTGCCGTGGTTCTCGCTTGTCTTACAAAGATCTCCATGCCGGGGGAATGACTAGACGACGTCGCCACCAGAAACCCCGTCGTCCTCCGTGCTCCGCCGCCACCGACGACAGGCTGCGCGGCCGCTGGAGGAAGCGACGGATGATTGGGTCTTTCGGGGTCCAAACCTTTTGATAGGTCATTCCCCATGTAGCCTAGCCTGGCCATGCATCTGGGGCTCAAGCCGAGCGGCCGCGGAGAGACGACGAAGACATGACCTTGCCTGAGAATTTCATGTCCTCTGTCCCAATATCGAGAAAGTGGATAAGGGCGACACGGTGCCTCGACTGTAGTGTGACGTCAAAATGTGTTCTCTCAGGGATGCGTCACCTCCCTCCTTGGGTGATGCGCCTCGGCAGCTTCCCGAGGAAGACGTCGACCAACGGACGCGGCCTCGGACAATGTGGCTGAACCCTGAATCCTACCCTGCATACCGGCCAAACAGTGCTTCCGTAATGAGTTCCGCGGCCGTGTCGTTCAAAACTCATATCGCAAAATGCTTACAAGGGCCAAACTGCTCTACCATGCTCTACTGCAGTGGGCCATCGCACGGATGCCAAACACCATCGCCGCACAGCCCAAATGTCGTACCTCGGCCTACTCTACGCCGTCGGCGTCGCAGCGTTCCCAGCAAGGCCTAATCCTTGCTGCTTTGCAGCTTGAAAAGTCATTCTATGCCGATCACAATCAGATCACCAAGGGTTTTCCAGCGCCATTCGCTCGTCATCCTTGGACTTCTTGGAAGCAGACCACGTGTCCGCTCCACTACCGCCGGCGTCCAGACTGCCGCTCGCACCAGTGGCCGACGCAGAGGCACTCGAAGACCACGCATTCGTCAACTCGGGCGGGTGCGGCCGCGCAGGAGGAGCGGCACGCATCCCGCCAGCTCCGTAGGAACCCGTAGAGGAAGTCGCGGGGGTAGACCATGCGTTAAAGCCAAAGAGCGATGGCGCTGAAGGCTTCCGTGATGGGGCGGGAGGCGACGGTTCACTTGCATCCCAGTTGTTCTCCCAAGTGGGAATGTTGAGGTTGAGCGCGGCTGTCTTGTTTGCGGTCACGGCAATGTCACCATCATCGTCGACAGGCAGACCCATCGCTGCCGATGAGCTGCGGGCTGGAGGCTCAGGGCGCCGATCAGAAGGCGGCGGCGACGGAGGCGCCAGTGGAGGCGCAGATCCGGTGCGATCGGGAGCAGCACTAGCACCCCCAACGACACCGTGGACCCCAGGCAATGCCGCCGGCTCCTTCTTTTCGCTGCCGTCTAGATCAATGTCCTTGCCGAGCTCCTTCGAGATGGCATTAAAGTCGAATCCAGCAGTCTTAGGGATAGCCTTCAGAGCGGCTTCCTCAGCCGCAGCCTCTGCAGCCGCTGCGGCGGCCAGCGAATCGGTAGACTCGCTGGCACCACGCAAATCTCCCAGATCCGCCTCCTGAGGAATACGGGCAGCCGCGGGGCCGGAAGTCGATTCGCGCGGTGGCAATTCGTCGTCGTCTTCGGCTGCGTTGGCCTCTGAGCTTGTTTTGGTTCTTGTGTCGATGGACCCACGAGCAGGAGTGCTTTGGCCAGAGTCGCGAGGTGAACCCTTGCGCGAACCCTTGTTCTTTCGGGGGAAGATGCCCAAAATCTTGCCCTTCTTCTTAGGCAACTCCTCCTCACCATCTTGCAAGACAATGCGCTCTTGCTCATCTGGATCGGCGTCGGGGTCGTCGGGCTCGTCAAAGTAGTCGGCCGTGACGGGGAAGCCCACACGTGCAAGAAGCTGCGGCATGAGAGTACGGTAGCTCATGTGACCGGTGATAATGTCGGTGACCTCAATGTTCTCCATTCCTGGAACATTGTCGATCGGACGCAGACCAGCGACAGTACTCATACCTGCGACGGTGGCACGGAAGAGGTATCCCAACAGCCAGTCGTTGGCAGCGAAAGCATTGACAAAGCGGCCGGCAACAACGCTACGCGCGTCCAGCCATCCTTGCCTAGGCGCAGTGACAGTGGCGCCGAACAGATAGACGTCCTGCACGATGCCGTACTGCTTCTGGCGCGCAAGCTCTTCAAGAGCGTAGAAAATCACACGCGCACCAAGGGAGAAGCCAATGAGCGACGTGGGACGTACTCCAGCGTGCCGTTGGATGAGAATATCGGCGAGAACGAGACCGGCGGCCTTCGCGCGGTCGAGTGCGTTGGACCATGGATTGTCAATGAGGTATCCGAGCTTCGTCAAGACTGTTGTCAGCGCATATGCAGCCAAGTTACTCACTCATAGGCCACTGCAGCGCACTCATAAGCGCAGTCAGCAGCGTCGCCTGCAGAATCTGCTGGCCGACCTGCGTGAGGACCTCGGTACCGATGATTCGCAAAGCGTTACCCATCTCACTCATCATCTCTGGTTCCCAAAGGGAAGAAAAGACGTCGCCGACAACCGAATCGAGCACGGAGAACGGCAGACGAACATCGTCGGCCTTACTGGCCATGAATCTGATAGTCAGCTTCAGTCTAACGGGACGCACGTACCCTCCGACCGTAATGTAGCAGCACACGCGCTTGTTGTTATGCAAAGGCTTGAGTTCGAATGTGCGCACCTCGCGAGTTCGCCTGGCCATACCCTTGCCGGCAATGTTGGCGCCGGTGAGCACACCGCCAGTGGTAATCATGGCAGCTCCACCAGCACCAGTCAGGAAACCTGCAGTACCACCAATGCCGATGGTGCCAAAGGCAGCTCCAAGACCCGCACCGATAACTGGCGCGAGAAGACCAGCCGATAAACCAATAACGAGACCACCACCGAGCGCTGCTGCACCCATGATGGCATACCGCTTGTTGCGCGCGGTCTTGCGGCGGTTGTCGATGACGTCCTGCTGCACGAGCTGACCGACACCCTCCTGAATTTCGAGGGCATCCGTCACACGATTCTCAAAGCGCACGACGTCGAGCCACCCAAAGCCAAGGCCGTTGGCGACGCGCTCGAGGAAGGCGCGCGACCGAGCGTCATATACCGAGTCGGCAATGAGCACTAGGAAGAGGTCACACAACACAGTCCAACGTATGTCGAGGGTGATGAGCTCGTCCGCAGCCGTTAGAGAGGTGGAGACGCCGGGCAGTGCTGGCATCGCCTCGGTTGCCTGCGAGAGCGGCTCGACCGCAGACGGGAGCTCCGCGTGGGCACTCGGTTGCGGTGTCTTCTCTGGATCCTGGGGGGGTTCCGCCTCCTCGCCCTCGGGGTTGGATGGCTCCTGCTCAAGCTCGAGCTTGCTTTCCGGCTCGGCTTTGACAAGCTCGGGCCCTGACGAAGATGCGCCAATGTCACCACTGTTGTCCTCGATAGGGGGAGTAGAAAGCGCCGCGCCAATATCGCCATCATCATCGTCGTCAAAAGAGGGAAGGGGTCGGGAGGTAGTACGCGGAGGGGGGACAATCACGTCCTCCTCATCGTCCTCGAGCGAAGGAAGAGGTCGCAATGCTGGCGGCGACTTCGGCCTGGCGGGGACGATGTCACCATTGTCATCGTCCTCGAGCGACGGTAGCGGGCGCAATGCTGGCGGCGATTTGGGCTTTGCGGGCACAGACGGGGGCGACTCGGTCTCTTCGTACGGTGGTGCCGGGTCGTGCTCCACCTCTGCCTCTTCCTCGACAGCCTGCTTGTCCTTTGCCTCCTTTGCCTCCCGTTCTGCTGCAGCTTCAGCCGCCTCAGCCGCCTCAGCCGCCTCCTCCTCTGCCTTCTTCTTTGCGGCCGGGTCGTACTCGGGGTTCTTGACAGTATGTGTCGTCATGAGAGCAGGGACAAGATCGGCAGGGTCTACGCCGTGCTCGGCAAGGGACTCGATCATTTGCTGCTCTGTTGGGTCAGCGGATGTCATTCTGAGCAACTCACCTTGGCGGTTCAGTTCCATGTGCTGATACAACCTAGCCATCATCTTGATCATCCAAATCTTGCCACTCTCAACGACGGGAATGTCGCTGACTCGACCCTTGCTCTTGAGAATCCTCGTCTTCTCCTTGGATCCTTCCCAGCCGCGACCCATGTCCTTGAGCATGCGCCGGCACACGAGTTGACACAGCCCGACGTATGCGATACGCTGGCCCTCTGTCAAGAGCTCTTTTGTCGCCTGCATCTGGGACAGCGGTGTCATAGCCTTGTCCTCGTTGAACAGGTAGCGTGTACGCATGTGTACTTCCTCGCTCTCGTCATCCTCCTCTAGCCGCAAGCGTGTGTACTCGCTCTCGTCGACACCAGTCTTTTCTCGCCACGAGTCCGTGGTTAGCGTGTCGGCCTCGAGCTGCAGGTGCGCGCCGGTCGCGTTGCCGGTAGCGCCGCTGGGGCCATCCTCATCCAGAGAATCGAGCCGCACTGGCGGTTTGTAGCCATACTTTTTATCGTCGACGGCGTCGAGGTCACTGGTAAAGTTGTCCGAGCGCACGACTGGCATGTCTACCCTTGTCAGAAAAAGGTTTCTGGTAGCTACCCACCTTGCCAGCCATCATCGTCATCGAGGTCGTCTGCCCATGAGCCTCCGATCGGAGCTCGAAGCCGGGGCGCGACAACGCCTTGCGCTCTCGGGGGCGGGAGCATGGCGTCGTCGCTGCGCTACTGTTCGGATTAGACGCGCAACGTTGAAGCGGCGGTTATGTTGTGATAGCTTATTGAGAACAGGTTGGTTGGGAGTGCGATGAACGCGCGTGACGGCCCAAGTGCAGCCCTCGTGGACAGCCAGCCAGGTCGGCTTGCTGGAGACGGGAGCAAATTTGGGTGGCGAATTCACGACTGCGCCTGGGTGGGGGATGGTGGGGCAAACCAGTGGCCAGTGGACCTCGTTTGTGACTTTGCTCTCGAGCCACATGCATGATAGGCCAGTTTGGACTCATCTGCAACATTAACAGTGCATTCAGCAACACTGAACTACGAAAGTGCCAGCACGGGATAGGGTTTGCGCTGACCGTTAGTCAAACTACTCCTGGGCAGTTGATTTTGCGTGCCACATGGGCCACAGCTCTGGCGACCTTTTCGTTCAAGCGCCTTATCTATGCATCACTTGCGACGTACAACCCAGATCTCAACCTGACCCTCCTCCTCTGCTCCAGCTATCTTGTCCACCAGCTCAGTCTCGAGACCCTTGGCCTTCAACATCTCCCAGAGGTCACGCTCGGCGGCATCTCGCTGCTTGTACGCAAGCAGAAGAGGAGGCGCTTCTCCGGAAGGCGGGAGGAGAAGGCGCTCAAGCGTGGCCACAAGGGCGGGGAAGGAAGACGTGTTGTAGGTCACGTCGGCAGCGCTGCTGGTCAGTGATCTGCTAGGGAGGGTGCCGGCAGGGTACGTACATGACAACATCCGGCCAATGCTCCCTCACCCATGAAGGAAGGGGTGCATCCCAGTCCAGAACGTCTGGAGTAACCTCTACGCCGTTAAGAGCAATGTTCTCGCGCATAATCTCCATGGCGGATTCTGCTGGTCAGTGTTGCCCTATTACAGCTTGCCATGCCTCACCCAAATCAGTCGCAGTCAGTTTTGATCCGTCTTCAGACGGAAAACCCGAAGACAGCACCTGGGCCAGCGCCATGGACACCAGTCCTGTTCCGCTTCCCAGTTCGACCATGCACATGCCAGGACGGCGTAGCAGCTTCAGCACATCACGGGCAGCGGCAGGCAATGCCTTGTCGTCGTTGGGAATGTATTTCCACAACCATGACGAGAGAGCGAGCCCAGAGTCCCAAACTTTCTACGTCTGTCAGCGGTACCCATGATGCAAAATCCACCTTATCCAAGTCGAACGATGTCTGTTCCACGAGTTTCAGTTGACCGTTGTCTCCGGGCAGTGGCCAGTCGCGCGAGATACGTCCCTGCTTAGGACCGTCGTCCTTACCCTTGCCCTTGTCCTTGCTCTTATGTGTCGGCTTGTCCTTGCCCTGACCCTTGGAAACAGCGCCGACACCACGGACGGGGCCGTCTGGAACTGCCTGACCACGCTTGAGGTCTATGCCCTCACTCCACACCCCCAGGACCCCCGGGTCGCCTTCGCTAAGGTCCAGGAGAGGAATCGAGCTAGGCCCAGCTGCCGGAGGGCACACGAGACCAAGACGCCAGCTCTCTCCAGGACGAGCGGCGCGGGGAAGGGGAACCGTCAGCGGACGGTATGTGCTCGCCGGTGGGGCAAACGTTGTGAGATGCTGGGGTTTGGTGGGATGGGCCGGGGAAGGGAGGACGCGCTGCCAGGTGTACGAAATCTCAGTGGGAGCGTCGCGAAGCCTGCAGTTAGACATTGGAGAAATAGTAGAACCAGGAGAGGCGATTAGGTCGCCGTCAGCTCAACCCACGGTACGCAACTGGTTGCTCACTCGGTACGAAGGTCGTTCGCAACCTGCGGTGTGATCACAACGCCCTCGGCGGGAAGCGCGAGCGCCACGGGCGGAGGACGCAGGAAGGAGAGATACCAGTACATCGTGTACCTTCTTCTGCAACTGTTGAGACGGTGACGACGACGGCCGCGAGTCGGGAGGGCCAATGGATGAAAGGCGGATAGATAAAGTCAACAACAACAAAAGTTGAACCTGAAAGTTTCACCTCCACCCACTCTCTCAGTCCATCTCCTCGTTTGACCGCCGGACGCCGCAGACACATGCATGCTACTCGTCGATTACTCGTCCGACTCGGACGACGCACCCGATTCTAAACGGTAGGTCTAAGTGAAGGGGCAATGCTGATGGCAGGTCTAAGGTTGCTTCAGGAGGCTCAAATGGACGAGTTGCGCCGCTGTCGATGCCAAACACTGCCGCCCCAGCGATAGCTGGTCCATCGACTCGCTCGGCAAGACCAGACGCTTCCCAGTCTGACCGCGCGCATGCCAGTGTTACTAATGGCAAGAATAATGAGGTGGCGCCGAAGCCACCACTCAAGCGTGCGCTTCCCCGCCTACCCTCCTCGTATGCTGGTCCAGCAGCTCTCGATAACCCTGCACAACACCAGGGTCGCAAGCGAGTCCGTGCATTTGTGGACGGCGACTACTACGCGCATGTTTATGTTGAGCGTGAGTGCAGGTCCATGCATGTCTGGTGCACTCGGTGGGCCAACGTCGCTTGTTTGGTTGTGGTGTGTTTCATGCTGACCCCCCAGTGGACATCCCGCCCAAGCTGCGTACGACTCTCGACGCCATGCTGGCCACTGTCCGGGCAGCGATGCCCGATGTAGCAGTGCATTCTCTCCTGGACCCAACAAGTGCACCTGCATCGCTCGTCGCTGCTGACTCGGACTCGACAACCCCGCCTTCTCCACCCCGTACCCTGCACATCTCCCTCACTCACCCATTGCCTCTACGCTCTGACACGCGAGCACCATTTCTCGCAGCCATTCGCAATGCGCTTCCCCGCACCCCCTTCAAGCTCAGCTTTACCCCCACACCAACAATCTATACCAACGCGCTGCCTCCACCAGCACGGCGCGCCTTCCTCGCTCTCCGCGTCGGCGCAGGCGCGCCAGCCCTCGCCAGCTGCCTCACAGTGCTCGAACCCATCCTCGCACGCTGGCATCTGCCAGCGTACCATGCGCAACCAGAGTTTCATGCCAGCGTGGCGTGGGCACTAGTCTCAGCCGCCATCTCTGGCGTTTCAGAATCGGCCGCCGGCGTGGCATTGACATTACGAAAAGGAGATCCACTCGATTCCCTGGTACCTGCGCCGCCGCCATCTGCGCGCGACGAAACGACCTTGAATCGTGACCGCCGCCGCGGCGTCGACGAGGGATCTAGATCTGAGCCTCCTCCCACCGGTAACCCGGATTTATCTCGGATGAAGAGCAAGCCAACGAGCACTCCAGACCAAGGGCCGCCGTCGGCGACACACGACCCGGAAAGCAAGGACAAGATCGAGCCCGCGGCGTCCTCCGTTGCGGTGTTTGCGGCGCCCACGACTGCGCAGCACCACGCGCACACGCAGCTTGCTGCGCTAGACGATTCGGCGGCGCGCGCCGGCGCCACCGGGGCGTCTGATCCTGATGCGACGGCACCGTTTGCGCCTTCCCTGCTGCGAACGCTTGAGGACCGGTTTGCGCGGGATCTGCTCGATGCGCAACCCCGCGGGGGCTGGGATGTCAGCTGGATATGTGTCAAGATCGGCAAGGAGGTCGTTAGGATCCCATTGTAGCATGCGGCAGGCCCAGCATGCCGACAGCACCCATGCAACCGTCGTCAACTCTCCCACCGTAACGCGCCACACTCGAGTCTTTGCGTCCCCACTTCGATAGACCTGATTGATGCAGACATGACATAATTACAAGTTTTCTAATCTAATTCCAATGCCCAGTGATGTGGCCTGCGGCGAGACATTGATGTTGAAAGTGTCCCGCTTCCACCCTATACAAAGCCAACTCGTGTGACTGCTACTCGTTCCCAACGCGCTTCTTGTTCCTCGAGATTTTAAACGTAAGACTCGACGGTTCCGCACTCGCACACCAGGTTGAGGTCACCAGCAGCGTCATCGACGCGGCCGACCGAGACCCAGAACTTGGAGCGCTTGAGGCCAGGCACGGGGTAGGCGGCCTTCTCGCGGGTGTAAGGGAGCTTCCACTCCTCGGCGGTGATGACCGAGAGGGGGTGGGGAGCGTTCTTGAACACGTTGTTGTCGCGCGACTGCTTGCCCTCGACGACCTCGTCGACCTCCTTGCGGATCGAGATGATGGCGTCGCAGAGACGGTCAAGCTCGGCCTTGGGCTCCGACTCGGTGGGCTCAATGAGCCAGCAGCTCTGGATAGGCCACTGAGCGGTGGGGGGGTGGAACGAGTAGTCCTGGAGACGCTTGGAGAAGTCGGGGACACGGAGACCAGCCTTGTCCTCAAACTCGGCGAGGTCGATCAGGCACTCGTGGGCGACGCGGCCGTTCTTGTTGGTGTAACGGAGGTTGAAGTAGGGACGGAGACGCTCAGCAATGTAGTTGGCGTTGAGGAGAGCCATCTTCGAGACCTCGGTGAGGCCGGCACCACCAAGCATCTTGATGTACGACCACGAGATGAGGTTGATCGAAGCCGATCCGTAGGGAGCACCCGCAACGGCCGAGATGGCAGTCTCGCCACCGACAGGGACGATGGGGTGGGTGGGGAGGAAGGGAGCGAGGTGCTTCTTGACCGAGATGGGGCCAACACCGGGTCCACCACCACCGTGGGGGATGGAGAAGGTCTTGTGGAGGTTGGTGTGCGAGACATCACCGCCGACACGGCCGAGCGAGGTAAGACCAACAAGCGAGTTGCAGTTGGCACCGTCAACGTAGACCTGACCGCCGTTGTCGTGGACAATCTTGCAGGCCTCCTCGATACCCTCGTCGAAGGTACCGAAAGTCGAGGGGTAGGTAACCATGAACGACGCGAGGTTGTCCTTGTGCTTGGTAGCCTTCACCTTGAGGTCGGCAAGGTCAAGCGAGCCGTCCTCGAGAGCCTTGATAGGGACGACCTTGTAGCCGACCATGGCGGCCGAGGCGGGGTTGGTGCCGTGGGCCGAGAGAGGAATGAGACAAACGTCACGGTGGGCCTGGCCGTTGGAAGCGTGGTAGGCCTGGATGACACGGAGACCAGCAAACTCGCCCGAAGCACCAGAGTTGGGCTGAACAGACGTGGCGTCGTAGCCAGTGACGAGCGAAAGGTCGCGCTCGAGCTCGTCGAGCATGACCTTGTAGCCCTGGGCCTGGTCGACGGGAGCGAAGGGGTGGACACCACCGAACTCCTTCCACGAAAGGGGAACCATGGACGAGGTCGAGTTGAGCTTCATGGTGCACGATCCGAGGGGAATCATACCGTGGACAAGCGAGTAGTCCTTCTCCTGGAGGTGCATCATGTAACGGAGCATGTCAGTCTCCGAGTGGTGCTTGTTGAAGACACCCTGCTGGAGGAAGTTGCTGGTGCGAGCAAGCGTGGCGAGGGGCTTGCTGTTGGTGGCCTCAGCCGACAGGCCGAGGTCACGCGAGAGCTTGTCGAGGACGTCGGGGGTAATCTCCTGCTTGCCAGTGACCTTGTAGAAGACGTTGACAATGTCGGTCAAGTCAAGGGGACCAACCGACTCGTCAATGGTGACACCGACAGTCTTGTCGTCAATGCGACGGAAGTTGATGCCAGCGGCAACCGAGGCGTCGTGAACCTGCGAGGCGGTGAGGCCAGCAGCGGTAACGTCAATGGTGAGGGTGTCGAAGAACGCCTTGTTCTTGATGCCAAAGCCAAGCGACTTGAGGGTCTCGGCAAGGACGTTGGTGAGGCCGTTGACCTTGCCGGCAATGCGGCGGAGGCCCTCGGGACCGTGGTAGACGGCGTACATGGCAGCCATGTTGGCGAGAAGAGCCTGGGCAGTGCACACGTTCGAAGTAGCCTTCTCACGACGGATGTGCTGCTCACGGGTCTGGAGGGCGAGACGGTAGGCGGGAGCACCCGAGCTGTCCTTGGAAAGACCGACGATACGTCCGGGCATCTTGCGCTTGAGGTCCTCCGTGCACGCAAAGAAGGCGGCGTGGGGGCCACCGTAGCCCACGGGGACACCGAAGCGCTGGGTGTTGCCGCAGACCATGTCGGCACCCCACTCTCCGGGGGGCTTGAGCATGGTGAGGGCGAGGAGGTCCGAGGCGACAACAGTCTTGGCGCCAGCGGCCTTGACCTTGCCAGCGACGCTGCTCCAGTCGAGAATCTCACCGTTCACGTCGGGGTACTGAACGAGGACACCGATAAGTTTGTCACCGAGCTTGTCAACAGTGGCGGCGAAGGCCTCGTTGCTCTCAGCGACCTGGAGGTCGACACCGAATCCGGGGGCACGCGACTCGAGAACAGCCATGGTCTGGGGGGCGACCGTGGGCGAGACGAGGAAGACCTTCTTGCCCTTGTTGAACTTGGCCTTGGTGACCGAGGCGACGCACATGGCCATGGCCTCGGCGGCGGCGGTAGCCTCGTCAAGGAGCGAGGCATTGGCGATAGGAAGACCAGTAAGCTGGATAGCAACGGTCTGGAAGTTGATGAGAGACTCGAGACGGCCCTGCGACTGCTCGGGCGAGTAAGGGGTGTACGCAGTGTACCATCCGGGGTTCTCGAAGACGTTGCGCTGGATAACAGGAGGGACAATGGCGTTGTGGTAGCTGGAGAAATGAGGTCAGCCGCTTATCTCCGAAATGGTTCAGTCTCTACTCACCCCATGCCAATGTAGCTCTTCATCGGCGTGTTCATGTTGGCGATCTCCTCGGCGCGGCGACGGAGCTCGAGCTCGGACAAGGGGGCAATGTCCTTCTCAGTGAACTCGGGGATGCGGACGTCCGAGGGAACGGTAGCCTCGATAAACTCGCTCATGTTCTTGTAGCCGAGAAACTCGAGCATCTCCTGAGTGTCCTTCTCGCGGGGACCGACATGGCGGGGCAGGAAGGTGTCAAGGGGAGTGAACACCGAGGTGGTCTCGGGGTGGAACGACTTTGAGAACGGCTTGGGGTGCTTCTGGACTGCGGTGGTGGAGTGGAATGCAGGTGCGGAGCCCTGAGGGTGGAGGCGGGCCGCCGACGTGGAGAAGACGCGAGCCCCGCGAATAGGGAGGCGCGCGGCGCGGCGCGACATGAATGCCAGCGACATGATGAATGTGGGTTTTGGGAGAGGACGGGAGAGAGAGACAGAGAGAAAGAGAAGAAAAAGTGCACAGCGGTCGGCTAAGACTGGCGCTCTTGCTGGGGCACGGCCTCGGGTAATGAGGTCAGTGTGCTAGGCACGGGACACCACTGAACGGGGTGTGTGTGTGTCAATGGGACCACCGATAGGACCGGTGGCGACGTGGGGAGAGGAGTGGTGGTGGTGGTGAGAGAGAGGTGAGTACAAAGAAAGAGAGGAAAAGCAAGGTTGGGGACGTGCTTATGCTAGAAAAGGGCAGCTGCATGCTACCCGCGGTTTGCTCGAGCCAGCTGCGAATGATACGTTGGTTGCCATGGACGAGCATGCATCTGGTAGCGTGCGTTTCCAAGAATGGCTGATTCTTGGAAACTTATCAGCATGAGGCGCCTGTTATTTTCCAACAATCAGAGATAAATCTTGGAAATTGATCCACACCAGCGTATCAACGGCGTCTAATCGTCGCACTCCAGGCCGGCAGCTGGCGGGCATGCCCACGTCTGGGGGGCATCTCGGCTGCAGCAGGCTCGGCACATCCCGGCGGGGCTCGACCTTTCCAAATGCATGCTGTAAAAGCCACGCGAGTTTCCAACAATCAGTCGCGGGTCGAGCCATTCAAGGTTTGGCCGCTGATGGCGACATCCTGGCTCTTTCTCTCGGCGTCGTCCTGCTCCAGACTCACAGGGGGCTGGCTGCATGGATACACTCGCAGCTCGCACCCAAACTGGAATTCCAAAAGCATGCTGGGGCTCGCTGTTGTGACTGGCTCGTGGCAGGAGGAAGAAAACGAAGCATCACAAGCATTCCGTGCCTGATTCTCTATCGCTCCACCCAAGATTAAAACTCCAATCCTAAACGCGGAATGGAATTTAAAGGTTCGCACCCAGTAGCCATCCTGCCGCCTACACCATTTCTGGATCATGCGCACTTACTTTCAGCGACATCTAGTATAATGCATGACATATGATCTACCTCTTCAGCATCTCCTCCACAAGCCCCACGTCAACTGGGATCTCGTGTTTGGCGAGATACTCTTCTGACCAGAACTTGGCATTGTGACGCGCACCAGAGTCGCACAGAATGGTCACGATGCGACTGCCACGAGGCAGCGTCTTGGCGAGGCGCACGCACGCGACAAGGTTGCACGCGCTAGAAGAACCCAGGAACAGGCCGTCATGCGCTACCAAGTATCGGGACATGGCCACGGCTTCGGCGTCGGTGATCCTGAAAATAATGTCAGCTATTGGAAAGTGGAGGCCGCTGCGTATTCCAACACGGCGAATAGGGGAGGATGTTTTCCACAGCGCGTATAGCCGTAAGGCTGGGTTTCCACAAGCCCGACATGGAAGAGGCCGAGTTTCCACTGCAGACCTCGGCGTTGGAAAGTGTTCAGGCGGCGGAGCACGACAGCCCCACTGCTGACGACCCATTGCCACTCAAAACCCAGCCTACCGCCAGATCCAGCTCCAATGGCATTGCGCGCACTCACCGGTATGCCTCGTCAATGATATCCACGCCTGCCTCAAAATTGCGCGTCACACGGTTGATTCCAATGCCTTCAACGACGGTGTCGACCTGGTATCGGCGCTTGGTGCCTTCGCTCTCCTGGGGCGCAAACATGACGCCGTACTTGACCTTGTTGAACAGGCCCGACCCCTCGGGATCAGCGAGCACAACCTTGGCATTGGGCACGGCCTCCTTGATCGCGCGTCCCGTTCCGCTGATGGTTCCGCCAGTGCCGGCACCGCTGACAAAGGCGTCAATGTGAGCACCTGTCTGGCGCACAATCTCGGGGCCAGTGCCACGGTAGTGTGCCTCAAAGTTGGAGTCGTTCTCAAACTGGTCGGCAAAGAAGCCGCGCGCCTTGGTGCGGTATGCCTCTGCGTGAGCAGCCGAAGGCGTGCCGTGGACATCTGCCTCGGTCGCAGTGGTGCTGACAATGACGTCCGTGGCGTCCTTGTCCGTGAGTTCGACCTTGCCAAACTCGTGGGCGCGGCGCCGGGCGAGGTTCTGGAAGCATGAGTACGTGCGAGAGAGTATGCAGCGGCGCACTCACGACAAACTGGTTTTCATCCACATAGCTCACGGGCGGCACGCGCTCCACTGTCGCACCCAGGCGCTCGAGGACGAGCACCTTGTCGATAGCGACGTCACTCGGCATGATAATGTGCGCTTCGTAGCCCCTGTAGACGTCAGCACCATAGTCGTAAGCCATAGTATGCAACCCACTTGGCCTTGCCGACAGTCGCAAGAGAGATGCCAGTCGACCCGACGGTGCCTTCGAACAGCACACTGCCCGTGTGAGGGCGCAAGAGTCCCCTTGCCTCGGCATCCTCAATGACACGCAGCGCTACACGGTCCTTGACGCTGCCGCCAGGGTTGAGAAACTCGCATTTTCCCAGCACCTCCACCCCGAGCGCGTCACTGAGCGAGTTGATGCGCACAAGAGGTGTGTTGCCGATAAGCCCTGGGATTCCGCCCACAATCTCGGTCTCGCGGATATCAATGGGTCGTGGCGGCAAGCGCTGGACAGCACGCTTGCGGCGCCAGTTCTGCGCAAACACGGCAAGTCTTGTGGACGTGAGCGAGAGGGCAATGCCGACTGTAAAGGCGAGAAAGATGTCGCGGTTGAGTCGAGCTGGAACGCGTGCGCGCAGCCGCTCCCACACGTTTGTGAGTGGCGCCAAGCCCACGGCCAGCCAGCTCCAGGTCATGTGAGTGTGTGGGCGTGGGCGACGAAAGACGAGTGCAGGTGGAGAGTGTGGAGGACGAACATGGGCGGCAAATACTACTGTGAACAAAGGGGCAATTGGCGGGGCCCTGAACGCGTCTCACGCACAGTCATTAATGGCGTCACAAGGACTTGCTCGTTCGTGTCCACCTATATACCAAGCACTCGTCCATCCTCGGTCCGACAACTCTGTAGGCTTTCCCAACTACTCTTCGGGCATAGCTCTTCAAAGGGAATAGCATCCTCTGCTTCTCGGCGGTCTCTGCTACCTCACTATCTTGTTCTACGATGATCGACGTTCCTCTCTCGTCGCTGCTCGACCACACCCGTCGTCTTGAAGGCGCGGTGGTGTTTATCACAGGTAAGCATCCTTGGCCAGAGCGTTAACTGATGGAAAATTAGGGGGTGCCAATGGATTTGGCCGTGGACTTGCCGAGCTTGTTACGAGCGTTGGGTGGGTAGCCTTCCATGGGAACAAAGCGTCGCGGTGTCAACAATACTCGACGACCGAGTTGCCATTCACCATCGCATGCCGAGTTGCTGACCATTATGCAGCGCCAAGGTCTTTATTGTTGACCTGAACACGGCCGCCATGACCACAGTCGTCGAGACCATCAAGAAGGCGGGCGGGTAGGTCATTTCCCACTGACCGCGACAATGACCGCTTCACACTGAACCCAGACTGACCCACCCAGCAAATGCACCTCGTTTACAGGCGACGTTACCAGCGTCGAGTCTATGCGTGCTGCTTTTGGCGCATGCATGGCTGTTTACGGCCAAGCGCCGGACGTCGTGTACGCCAACGCAGGTGTGGCTACGGACGACGCTCTCGAGAGGGATGACGGAGGTAGGTTGCGCCTCACTCAGCTGGACTCTGCACTCACACGCTCGCAGGCAAGCCTTTCGTAGACATTACGTCCAACGTCAACCTGAACGGCCTCCTCAACACGTGCGGCGTGGCGCAGGAGGTCTGGGCACGCGAACCCCCTCCCAACGGCCGCAAGCGTCGCCTCGTCGTCACTGCCAGTATTGCCGGCGTCGTCGCCCTCCCGGTGGCCAGCATGTATGGTTCCAGTAAGCATGCGGTGCTTGGCTACTGGAAGGGTCTCAATGACGACCTCGCTGCTGGCAAGCTCAGTGGCTTTGAGTACGTGGATAGATACCGGCAAAGAATGGTGATATCTGACCCACGCAGATGCCACGCGATTGCCCCTACCTTTGCGATGACGAATATAGTGCCGCCTGCTATGCGGTTTGTGGTCAACAGCATCCCTGTCGTCGAAGTTAAGACTTGCATACAGTCGCTCGCCTATGCCGGCTGCGCGCCCCTGGACGGCGGTGTGGTCATATTCCTTCCGGACACGGGCAACCCTTGCATACTTCGCTCCGCCGACTATGACCCAGTCGGCGACAGCCTTCAGCAAGGGCTCGAGACACGCATGGCCTCGCATCAGTGAGTTCTTTGTTACCTGTAGGGTTGGGAGATGTTTCGCCGGTCAGACCCTCTCTTTGGTGTGTTTTGCCGGCAACCTTAGTGTTGTTTAGCCGCGAGTCACCGAATAAGCCGGGCTGGCGATCTGGCGATCTGTGCCATCTGTTCGACCTCGCACGCTACACACTCTGGACTGTGGCGGCCACTTCCACGGCCACAGATCTGCCACGCCGCTCGCTTCATCGCTAGCGTCCATGTGGTGATCTGGTGGCGGCTCGCCTCGGCGAGTGGCCAGATGGTGGTGAGCGGGGAGGTTGCGAAGTGCCCCGGCAACGTGGGCACTGGGCGAGATAGCCTTTCTCGGCATCTACTAGCGCCATTTTCCCGCCGGAACGCAGCTAACCTAATTTCTTTCCAGGGAGTGGCGAAAGACGCAGCCATCGTCGTTCTCCAAGACCTGGTGGGGCCTGCTTGGCACCTAGAGTGGGCACAGGGGTTTGTGAGTGCGCGAGCGAACATCTCGGATCGTCATAGAGATCTCTGCATGCGCAGGCCCCTCCCCCACCCACATCTCGTTCGTTTGTCCTCGTCCTCCCCCCACCCGCGCTCTTCTATCCCTCGGTCCATAGGCATTAGGTTTGATCAACAGGGGAATCAACTATGTATGTATTGCCCAGAAGGAAGAAACAAGGCGTGACAACTGTGGGAGAATAAGGAGATCAGGAGATCGAGGAGATCCAGGCGAGAATACTGTCGTCGTCCCGACTATGAGAACGAGCCGAGCGAGCAGATCCAAGTTTCGTGGCCTGCAGAGGTACAGAGGTACGATGCATGACTGGCATACCTCGGCAGCGGTATCACCTGTCACCTGCGATTACTTGCGTCGCGCTGGCCATGAGGAGTACAGCCCAAACAAGAAGGCACTCGTAAGAATCGCTACAACCCGACAAACCGTGACAACCAAGATCGGTCGGGACGATCTAGGGGAAGAGTAGGGGAACGGGGGGGGGGTCTGCAAATGGCCTTTGCTTAGGGGATTCAATGCCAGTGCTGCCTAGTCGGGATGATGCCATCTTCTGTGCGCGCAGAGGCCATCAGTTTCCTCGGCGGATCACGGCGGACTTGACAAGTCTTGTGAAGGCCCGGTGTGCAACGAGGTGTGAAGACAAGAGTCTGCCAAGCCACCGGTTTCTATCGGTTCTGCAACAATGCTCTGCTGTTCTCAGCCACCAAAGGTTAGCCAGTGTACTGTTAAATGGCGCTTGGTAGCTGTGCAGACAAAGTTGGAGCGTTGGGTCGAGATCTGGCACTGCTAGCCGACACAAGTGTCAGTGGAAGAAACTGCGACACAAGTGTTGGTGGTGGTGAATCCGATCTGGATCCAGGGAGAAGGTACTCTTGTGTTGCAAGAAAACATTTCAGGTCACAGAGACCGCCGCAGTGGCCGAGATCGATGCCGAACCGTCCATGAAGCACACTGTGCCTGGGCGGCTGCCTCCGTTGCAGGGCGGCCGAGTGGGGGAAGCAGCGGTCGGCGGCAAGGGTTGCAGGGATCTGGTAGATCTGCCACCGGTCAGTACTTTACCCTGAAGAAACGTCCACACCATTGAGCACGAGGCGCATCTCTACAGCAGAGGGGGCGCGGGCGGCCGAGGAGTGTGCGGCTTTAACCAGCGGCCAGCACACAGAGTTCGGCGATGAGCATGCGACAGTAACCATCTTTCACCCTGACACTGAACAATCCCCGGTTTGCTTCTGCGAGGCGTGCAATCTGAGCGGCTCAGCGAGGACCCGGAGCCGTGGCGTTATGGGTTTGCAGGTTCTGGGCGGAATGAGCCTCTGCTCTTGTGCCAGTGCCGTCCCTCGTCGGGCGCCGTGCCGTTTCGTGTGCCCGTGCGCCTGCGATGCGCCCAAGCCGCACGCACCCAGATCTCATTGTAGATCGTAAAAGGATTCCGACCAAACTAGATCTCGTTCCTGCCGCTTGCCTGCCGACTTGTGCGCCCTTTCGCCCAAGCATACGCCGCCGCCCGCCGCTGTGCAGTCACTCATTGCCTACTCTCGCTCGACAGTGCTAGCCACCACCACTTCGCGTACACTCTATCCGTGTCAGCAGCATCATCCTTTATTGTTCATTCCATCATTATTCTCTTGCACGACATCTAGATCGACTAGACACGCCTACAGTACATACAGGTGCCTCCTGCTCACCACGCCCTGCCCGTTCCGAAGCGTCCAACCGCGCAATCAGTACCTGTCACCTCCACCAAGCACAATCCTTGCTTGCACCACCTCAATCTGCCCACTCCGTCTACCTCGGCCGGCTCCCACCTTTGACAACACACACCGACCGCATTGTGCATACGCAAGCGGTCAAATCCCTGTGCCAGCGCAGATCCACCTACCCTGTACCCCACAGCGACTCCTTTGCTCGCCCCCCCCTCATTTCAACATGACTGCATTCACCCCTCCGCCGACAAGGCCACCGACTCGCAAACACTCTCTCAACTTCATCCTTTCCCCTCCCAACGTCGCTATCAGTGCACCCGACGTCCCCGGTGTTCAGTCGCCAACTGGGTCCGCAGGAGCATCCAAAATGACCACACCGCCACCCGGACATCGTCGCTCCGAGCTCGGCTCTATGCCACCGGCCATCCTCACACGGATTGCATACCACGTCGTCGTCAACGATGCAGGCAAGGCTGGTCGTCCCGCCCTCTTGCTGCCCTTGTTGCACACCAACCGCGCCATCTACGCGGCCCTCAACTTTGAGAACAACCCCATTCTCTACAACCGGCTATTCCGTGCCACCTTTGACCTCGGCGCTTTGATTCGTCGCACGCAGTGGATGTTTGACGTCAACACTGATGTCCCCGGCACAAGTCGCAAGACAGAGCTCTTTGGCAACCCCCGCTCATGGGCAATAGAATACAAGGATCGGTGGAAGCTCAGGAATACCATGAGGGCACAGTGCCGCTACAGCAATCTCGATGTGCCCGGTCTCGCGCGCAGGGAAGACGTCGGTGCGATGAAGTGGTGTCTTTGGTTTCTCTGGACAGAAAATGGTGAGTCTCCCTCCACGCGTACTGCGGACCATACCCGCGGCTGTGGGTGTGCAAACTCGGAGTTTGGCGGCATGGTCGGTAGAGGTTTGGCACTAGTTCTAGAATGGGAGAACTAGCGACAAGCAAGTGACGCGAGATCTGCGACAGTGTCGGACATTGTCTTGTGCAGCGAATTGCACCTCGTTCTTGCCCATTCATCGAATTGGATGCATGCTGACACGGCAGATTGCAAGAACCTTCAATTCCTTACCGAAGAATGCCTCTTCCATGAGTGGATTATGGTCCAGTACAAGGACGAAATTGTGGCAGACTCCCTGATCGGTGGCACCGCGATGGACAACGGTCCCATGGCACTCGGCAGCTGGCTGGTGTTGATCTCTGGCACTGACCTCTTTGGAGAGCGTAACCCGGCCGAGATTGACGACAAGATTTACTGTCTCCGACCCTCGGTCTTTTCTCCAAAGTATGAGATTCTGTACGCGGACTGGCGCCACCGCCGTCTGCCCCTGTGCAAGAAGGGCTGCGAGGAGCACCCCGCGATTGTCAACTCGGCGTCGGCTTACAGCCGCTTCGGCCACCAGCACAAGCGTGCGCCACCTCACTTGGCACTTGGCATGTACCTCATCTTTTTCCGCCTACTCCAGCGCCACCCAAGTCGTATCGGCCTCAAGGCTGGATCGACAGTCTTCAACGGCGAGTCTTGGCCAGGACTGTTTTCTCCCACCCACATCATACCCTCCCTCTACCACGACAACGAATGGCAGCGCAACACGGCATGCCAGGACGCGCACACCAGCTTTGGGCTTCCTCCCCTAACCTTCCTCGGACGTATGCAGGGATTCTGGCGTGGCAACTTGTTGTTCTACGACTTTGAGGCTTATCGCCAACTCCAGGCTGGTCACCAGCACGCCGTGTACACCGGCACGTTCTCGCAGCACGCAGTCGAGGTCGAGCTCAAGGAGACCGTCATCCGCGTGCCAATCGATGAGGTTGGCGGAAAGGGCAGTCTCTTGCACGCCGGTTTCAACGACGATGAGTCGGACGAGGAGCTGAAGCGTATCCGCCAAGGTTATGGCTATGAGGTGCTCAAGGGCGATGCCATAAACTCGCCTGAGCCTGCTGGCTACACCAAAGAGATTCTTTTGTCTGGAACCCTGCGCTCAAGCTGGGGATCTTCCGCGGTCAAGGGCCGTGTCCGCGCATGGGACGGCCTCGTCACTATTTCCATCGGCGCCGCCCGCCAGTACCCATGCGGCTCGTGGGTGTGGCGTGGCTACCTGTACACGGGTGGCTACTTTATCGGTCGCTGGCGCGACACCTACACGCCTGTCGACCGCACCGGCTACGAGGGACCCCTGGGCATGGTTCGCGCCGGCGACATCATGTACCCGCCAAACTTCCCTACGAGCATGGCCACCTCAGCAGGCGTCACCGCGCTCGAGGTCAGCGAGAGCGGAACGGTTCCTGGGCCCGTGCCAGGCCGCCCAGGCGTCATTCACGCCGCACCCCAGACTACGACGCCCGGCGAGAGTGCTAGCTCGGCTAGTAGTGACGCACCGATAGAGGGACCGCGCGGCAAGAGGCGCGCGCACTCGTTGGAAGACGAGGAGATGCGTCCGCGCAGCCGCGGACGTAAGGGAAGTGGAAGCGCCAGGCGATAGAGGGCAGAGGAGTTAATGTGCATAACGAGGGAAAACCACGTCCGAGCTTGTGAGCTGCAGGTGTACATCATGAGATCAGAGCTTGAGGAACTTCCCAGTCGTCAGCCTGCCAAAGGCAAGACTTGTAGACAGCAATACGTAGCGATACATGCGAGTATACTGTGTGGTTGTACGCGCACCTGAACATCTTTGCCTATGCATGCTCGCTAACAGGAAAGGCAGGCGCGAACAACATACAGCTAACCGTTTGTATGGTCGCTGGTCTGAACTATGGGCAACCATACTATGGCTGAACGTGGTCCTGTGGTCCTGAAAGCACGTTTCCGTGCCTGGCTCCCAAAGTTGACAATGTTGGGTTCTGCCTTTCGCCATCCCACTTGTTCATCTCTTCTCCCCAAACCACTCCGACATGGCCGCTATCAACGTTCCCGAGTACGGCGACATTGTGCCCCTCTCTGAGGGCGCCGAGGTTCTTGTGCGCAGCGACGACCCCGAGCACGTGAGTTTTGGGAGCGTTTGCTCGTGGTTCTGCTACATGTCTTCCTCCACGCTGCAGAGGCGTGTATAGGCGCTCTTACCCACAGGAGCTACCTGTCGAAGGAAGATAGACTGCTCTTACGGAAACTGACGCTGCTTAGCCCGCCAACCTCATTCCCGAGCTCTGCCGCGAGTTCTACAAGCTCGGATGGGTTACCGGAACTGGTGGTGGTGAGTCGGCCCACGTCTGTTAGGAGGATGCTGACGAGAACAGGTATCAGCATGCGCAAGGGGTGAGTGATCATTTCTGGATTGAGCTGCATCGGCTGTGCAGGCCTGTTCTCTCGGCAGCCTCAACTAGTCGCCCATCCATGGCCGCCCATCCCCCGCACATGCTAACACCACAGTCCGCTCGTGTACCTTGCTCCCTCGGGTGTCCAGAAGGAGCGCATACTTCCCGAGCACATGTTTGTGCTTCCCTTTGCTCAGTCGAGCGTGCCCAAGCCCGGAAGCAAGCGCGACTTTGTCCGCATCCCTAGCCGCAAGGTAGGTTGCTCGCGGTGCCGAGGACCGACGACTGATGTACCCAGGGCCTGAGCGAGTCGCAGTGCACTCCTCTCTTCTGGAACGCCTTCACTCAGCGTGACGCAGTCTCGTGCATCCACACCCACAGTCAGAATGCTGGTGAGTGCTCGCGAGGAACTATGAACCGGCGCTGACAAGCAGTCATGCTCACCCTCCTCCTCGGCAAGAATGCCAAGTCGTTCCGTATCAGCCACCAGGAGATGATCAAAGGAGTCCGTCTCGGCGGTGTTGGAAAGACTCTTGCCTACTTCAACACCCTCGAGGTGCCCATTATCGAGAACACTGCCCGTGAGGAGGACCTCACCGACAGCATGGCAAAGGCCATGGAGGAGTACCCCGATGCCGCCGCTATTCTTGTCAGGCGGCACGGTGTCTACGTCTGGGGTGAGTACAGCGCTGTGACATGCCCTGTCCAGGTCAAGCAAGCCTTTACTGACCCGACATAGGCCCCACCTGGGAGTCGGCCAAGACGCAGGCCGAGTGCCTCGACTATCTGTTCGAGATTGCTGTCAAGATGCTCCAGAATGGTCTCCCCCTCGAGGGTGACGAGTAAATGCTGGTCCCGGCCGGTTCAGAGGTTTTGGCAGAAGGGCGAGGACCGACGCGGACCCGCTCGGCTTCTGGGTGGGATCGGCGGTGCAACACGACAGCACACCTGTGCATCGGGCCCGCTCGGACTGCATGCAACATGCATCACTGCCAACTATGTCATATCATCCCTATGCATTCACACTGCACACTTGGCCCTCTTAAAAGCTTTGGGGCTGCACTCCATCGTCTCTTCCATCCATCTCTTACCTTTGCACCATGACCAACGCCACCACCAAAAGGCACGGCCAACGCGGGGCCTCAAACCGCCGCTCAAAAGTTGACCACCATCAACTCTCCACCAAGGTTGTCGTTCACAACACCCCTTACTCCACGAACCACTTCAACAACATGCCCAAGGCTCCTCCCACGCCTCCTCTGCCCCTCAACGGGATGTTTCCTGTGGCCAAGCCCTCAGGCCCTACGTCGTAAGTGCAAGCTGGAGTGGCCAGCTGTATAGGCTGAAAATGATCGTCGCTCACATTTGCCCCTCCCGTTTCTCAATGCTTTTGATCCTATCCCGACATATCATGATGCGTGTGATTTGAACTCACTGCTGTGACGTGCGCCTCCTTTCACCATCAGCATGCGCGTCATCGACTCAATAAACCCCCTCCTTCTGGAGTCGCGCCTCTTTGTGGATCTGACTGCCCCTCCTCGCCAGAAGCAGGCGCGTCACCGCAAGAAGAACATGACCCACAAGGGTCTCAAGATTGGCCAGGGAGGAACTCTCGACCCCCTCGCTGATGGTGTCCTTGGTGAGTTGCAAGCCTGCGAGAGAGAAACTAACGAGCAGTTATTGGCGTTGGCCGTGGCACGAAGCATCTCAGCCGCTTCCTGGAGTGCACTAAGGTATGTTGGAGGCCTCGCAAGCGAGCTCAAAACTTACTGTTCACAGGAGTACGAGTCTACCGGCCTCCTTGGCGCTGCCACAACGACCTACGACTCGGAGGGTCCCATCATGTCGACTGGCAACAGTGACAAGGTCACCCGTGAGGATATTGAGCGTGTCCTGGAGCAGTTCCGTGGTCACATCAAGCAGACCCCTCCTATGTAAGTGCTACTGTCCTGAGCGTCCGCTGACATGTAGTTTCTCCGCGCTCAAAATGGACGGGAAGAAGCTGTACGAGTACGCGCGCGAGTCGCAGCCCCTCCCCCGCCCCATCCCCGTTCGCGCCTGCGAGGTGTCCATCGACCTCATCGACTTCAAGCCCGCCGAGGAGGTTCCGGGAGACGGCGGTCATAACTACAAGTGGCCGGCTGAGCGGCTCTCTGCCGAGGAGAAGGACGTCTTCTCAAAGCTCAACAAGATGGTCCACGACGCCGGAGGTGAGGCCGCCAAGGCGGAGCCCGAGATTGACCTCGACCGCCCCGACGTCCCCGAAGTGTCGGCTGCTACTGGCAAGCGCCCCGCGTCGTTTACCGTCCGCATGGCTGTCTCGTCGGGTACCTATGTTCGCAGCATTGTTCACGACATTGGCCTCGCCCTTGGTTGTGGTGCCCATGTTGTCAAGCTCACTCGTACCCGCCAGGGCGAGTTTGTTCTCAAGGACGACGAGGCCATGATCCGCGACTACGAGGCGGACGCTGCCATGGAGGCGGAGGAGAACGAGGAGGAGGCGCTGAACGAGGAGGAGGCATTCAACGAGGCCCCTTCGAAGCAGGAAGCAGACGAGGAGGAGGCCGCCAACGACGTCGCCGCCAAGGAGGAGGAGGCAGCGAATGAGGAGGAGGCCGCCAACGAAGCGCCGGCAACTTCTGGACCCCAGCACCCTTCAGGTCCCACCATTGGCTCGATCCCTTGGTCGGTGTTCGAGAACGCGCTCGCCAAGCGCAAGGAGGAGCTCGCCGAGATCGACGCGAAGCGCGACACTATGCGCGCGGACGGAAAGTCGTTTACCGAGATCAAGGAGGCGTACGGCGAGGCGGCACTGAACAGGATGCGTCAGGAGGCGCCGCTCAAGGACTGGGAGCACGAGGTGCTCAAGCGGTTCGTTAGCGTGCCCATGCCCATAATTCGTGACTCGAAGGCGCGCGCTGCTGGTCTGCTCTAGGAGTGAGATATAGATACTGGAGAAGCAAACTCATGTGTACGTGATGCATTACATTGCTTGTGACAGTGGTTGGTCTAGCAATCCATGTAGTGTATACAGGCATCGATCTCATTCTCTATACACCTACTCGCGAGAGCCAAGGACCCTCAACTCGAGCTCCATCTCGGCCATAAACTCGTCGAGCTGCCCTCGCTCCCAGCGACCCCACAGCCAGCCAGTGTACAAGAACGTCGCAGCTCCGCCACCCATAGCAAACGCCAGTAGCGTAAATATAGGCTGAATCCACGATTTTGGCTGCCATGCGCTGCCTACTGCCAGGACAATCGTTCCAACGACACAAGCGACCATGTATTGCTCGTGCCGCAATGTGCGCGCATTGGCCAGGCGCATGTACGATTTAATGGTGTGGGTCGCTGTACGAATAGCTGAGATCGTCGAGCCCGAGCTCGGTGCCCGCGAGAGCTCGTAGGCTGATGCTCCATCCGACGCAACCTGGACAGGGGACGGTGGGTCGTCGTCCAGAGGCAGGAGTGGGGCCTGGGCGCGCGAGCGCCGAGGGTCACTGGGCGTGTTACTTCCACTGCCTTTCCTGCTTGGCGAGTCAAAGGCAAAGCTGCTCGTAAGACCAAAGTGGTCAGAGTAGCTGAACGGGGCGCCGGGAACGAGCTCGGTGAGCACCACCTCTGACGAGGTGCACCTGACACTGGGCACCCTCTTTCCCTCGGCGCCCACGCCAGGAGGCAAAGCTGGGTCACGGTAAAAGATGTAATCCAAGCGCTTGCCGCCCTGCGCAAGAATGTTCTCTGGGATATTCTTGCCACCGGACCATGTGTTGATGTTCGAGTCGCAGGTCATGCCAAGAGTGGTGAGAGCGTCAGCAGCCAGGAGGCCGGCAGGAGGCGCGTCGTTGGCTTGGGGGTGAGTGTCGAGGAACGAGTCCCTCAAGCCGCCGTGAGTGCGCATGATGGCGATAGGGACGGAGAACGGCTGCGAGTTGAAGTCGCCCATCTGCGGGTCAGCATCCTGTTCACCGAGTGCCACTCACAGCAAACACATAGCGTCCACGCTGGGCGCCGCCGCGGATCTCTGTTGCAAGCTGCCAAGCCTGAGTCATGCGATGAGCCTGCCTCTCCTCTGGTGACGCCTCGCCAGCAGCGTGCATGTGCGTGTTCCAGATTTCAATCTCGCCGACCTGCGGGTGGGTGAGGACAGCGCGCGCCGCGGCCTTATTGACGAAGAAGTCGCCGTCAATAACCTCGGATGGACATCCAGAAAGCGCATAAGGAAGCGCGTGTGCTTCAATAATTGGGAACCGGGTGAAGATTGCGAGGCCAGAGCCTAGCGCGCCGCTGTCATGTCAGCGAACGCCACTGGGTTGGTTTGTTATTGTCTCAACTCCAGGCCGTTCACCAAACCTGGAGCTCATACAGCATTTACACTTACGTGTGAAAGAACCTCGAGTGCGGCAGGACACTCTGAACATCGTCACGCATGTTCTCAAAGTCCTTGTGGATCCAGAGCTCCTGCAGGCAGACCACATCATAGTCGCTCTTAGAGAGGTACTCGCCAATGGCGGCGAGGCGTGGAGGCCTGTCCTTGGAAATGAACGCCAGTCCCCTGCTTGTCAGCACCATCAATTGACGCTTGCTTACCCACCAAACGTTCAAGGAGAGGATTTTGAGCTCTGCCATCGTGCAATGTCCAACACATGGAAAGTTGCCTGTTGATCGACGTCATCCCACCCACCCAGGTCCACCCGAAATCATCTCACCGAGGATCTAAAGTGGGTGGCCCCAACAAGTTTCAGCATCTTCAACTTCAGTTGGATGGCTGTTCTGTCCGACTTTTCAGTCAAAACCACCTCCAACCATCCAGCTCTACCACAACCATGGCCTCGCTTGCCCTCCCCACCGCCGCCCGGCCACTGGCTCGCGCCCAGTCTCTCATGGCCTACGCTTTCCGCGCTTTCGCACCCGTCGCGTCCTCCAGCGCAGCGTCGGGCTCGTCGTCCCGCCTCGCCGCCTTCTCCCCCGCGGCTTTCCTTCCTGCCATCCCCCTTGGCCTCGGCAACGCGCTTGCTGGCCTTCTCGAGCTCCTCCCTCCCATTGTCCTTGCCGTGCCCAAGAGCAAGATTAGTCACTCCCGCAAGAGCATGCGTAGCGCGAACAAGGGATTGAAGAACAAGACCAGTGAGTAGTTGATGGCGACTCTGAGAATGGACAAGGAGCAAGGA
Source organism: Prillingera fragicola (assembly GCA_002335605.1). Lineage (NCBI taxonomy): Eukaryota > Fungi > Basidiomycota > Tremellomycetes > Trichosporonales > Trichosporonaceae > Prillingera > Prillingera fragicola. The sequence goes on along the minus strand of BEDY01000006.1, from coordinate 1,071,780 downwards.
GGGCGATGGTAAAGGCAGGGAAGAGAATGAGGGACATGAGTAGCTTCAGGCGCGCTCAGTCTCGTCAGCTGCCTGCAATGCGCCCCACCATGTCGAGCCCTCCCTCTCTGCCGCTTCAGCAACGTGAACCAAGCTAACAACCTCCAGACCTGACCCACTGCGCCGCCTGCGGCACCCTCAAGCTCGCACACAACCTGTGCCCTACGTGTTTCTCGCAGATCTCAAGGCGATGGAAGAAGGAGGCCCGCGGAGAGGGCGCCACTCCCAAGGAGTAAACTTGCATTATGACAGAAGCGCTGAGGGAGGGAGGGGGGGTGAGAGGAACTAGCATTGATACCCCATGGCATGTCATGACTGCATCACCAATCTCTAAACGGGCGGGTATGGGCTGAGTATCGCGGGGATGTGTTGTCGCAATGAAAGTCTAACCTGAGGAGTTGCTCAACTTACTCCGGAGTCAAGCTCAGTGTACGATAGCATGCTCTGGCATAGTGATTCGCCCAGGCTATACCCGCAATCTTTGCCGACAGAGGCAGCCACTCATGTCAGTCGTCGAGTCTGGGTCCGTGCGTGACAGGCTACACAAAATCACACTATATCATGGCCAGAGTCCCGGCCTTGACATCGGTGTGTCTCGTGGCGGAGGCCGCATGTCTCGTGGCGAGGTTGGAATCGCTTGCGACCGCTAGCTGTATCTCCGTCATGAGATGTCCTATGCATGGATGCTGTATGCCAAAATGCTTCTAACACTACTACCGCCACTGCGCCACACTACTTTTGCGCGGGGCTTCCCCACTCGCCAATGTTGCCCGAGAGCACATCCTCGTCACTAATCTTGTCCAAACGGGAGAGCTCGGCACGAACAAAGCGGGTGACCTGGGCGAGCTGCTCGACAAACTTCAACTCGTCCTCGACATTTGCGGGAGGGGGGATGGGCGCGTTGATGCCGCGCGAGGCAAAGAGGTTGCGCCACGCCCAGCTAGCGAGTTCGGCGTCAGAGCGCGATGCCTCGGCCGCGTCCGAAGAGATACCAAGGCCAAGAGCATAGTCAAGACCGGTACCGGCACCCTTCCACTGCTCGCCCATCTCGTCCATGTACTTGCGGATGACACGCTCGCGCTCACCGCGGCCGAGGACCATGCGCATCTGAGACTCGGCAAGCTCAAAGAAGTGAGACAGGAGTTCGTTGGGGTAGGTCTGGTGTGCGGGCGGACCGATGGAGATGGAGGGGTTGGAGGAGGAGACATGACCGGAAGGGGCAGAGGGGTCCAGAGGCTCCGGGACGGGGGATGGGGCGGCCGAGTTGGCACGGAGAGCGCGAAGGCGGGTGACAAGGATGAGGACGTAAAGGAGGTGCACCTGGAAGAAAGTCTGGTATGTCGAGGGTAGCAAGCAAGCTGAACGTCAGCGCTGAGTGACAACGGAGGAAGCGAGCTGGACTTTCGCCACAGTGACACTGTTCGCAATGCTGGTCCTGCACTGCACCCCAAGCTCCGAGGCATACTCACTGTCGTACCAAAAGTCACGCTGCTTGTCAACGGCCTCAACAATGCCCTTCATCAAGCGGCCAGTCTCGCGAATGGCAGTTGATGCCTTCGAGTTGTAGCCCATGAGCTTGGCAACGCCCGAGACCAGCTTCTTGGTGGTGTCCGAGTACTGCGCGCTGCTTCCCGGATGAGGAGCACTCTGCTCAGGCTGGAAAGGGTCATTTGGGGCAGGGAATTGTGTGGGAGGGATAGGAAGCGGCTCAGAGCTCAGTGGCGCGTTCTTGTCCTTGGGTGCCGCAGGTTTGGAGGAGCTCGCGTTGGCAAACAAAGGGGTAGTGGAGAAGGTGCGGGTGGCAAAGACAGGCGTCCTGCTAAGAGCAAACAACGATCGCGACGAGCGGAGGGCAGCCATGGTGCTGAGAGATGGGCCGAACGTGGTTGGTGGAACAGGAGGGAAGGTGGTGCTCGGGGGTTGGGAGGCACTTGTTGGTGCGGTTTTCGACGTAGGACAGTGTAAATGGTACTCTTAGACTACGCTGTAGTCGCTGTGTAGCTCGTAGTGGACGTTGTTGGGTGTGTCGCTGTTGCCCAAATGTTGTTGAGCGACACTAGTTCAAAAGTCTGGCTCATGACAGGCGAGACTGCCCGACCGAACGGCGATATTTGCGGGGGATGCCACGTGGTTTGAGTGTGGCAGCCAGGCAGCGGGACCTGACGCGCCCTGCCCAACATTGCTCATCACGGCACACTCGACGACGCGACTTGACTTTCGACAACAATAACAATCACCCGTACACTCTCTCCACCGGCGATGGAGCTCGCCCAGGTAAAGCAAAGAGTAAAACAATGGGAAAAGGCATTCGTCGCCAAGCATAGCCGGGGTCCAACAAAGGACGATATCAAACAGGACAAGAGCGACATTGGTACGTCCACGAGGTGACAACAGCTGCTCTGCAGATGGGCATGGAGTTGCGCCATGAGCCAACCCATGGGATTGTGCCGCACTGGACTGACTGCTAACATACCAGCTTCACAGTATGCCCTCTACCGTCAGCTGTCCAAGGCAGCAAAGAGCTCGTCACTGGTCAAATCCAACGGTGGTCCAACGTCTGCCACCACTTCGGCGAGTTCGAACTTGTCGTCGACCTATGGCACCACCATTCCCCCTGCCAACCCCTCAACACCGACACCAACACGCCGCAGAAGTTCGGGGATAGTTCCAGTAGCACCCGCAGCTCCAGTGTTCGCAGTGCCCGACGCGGAGGCTGGCCCTTCAAGACCCAAACGCCCCGCCGCCGACCTTGAGCCCGTTACCCCGCAGAAGGGGGGCAGCACACCGAAGCGGGCGCGCGGGTCCATGTTGAAGCCAGGATACTGTGGACCAGTGCACGACCCCAACCCCAATCCCTTCTCCGTTACGCCCAAGAAGGCAGGACCAAATGACACACATCCAGCGCCAGGCGTTTTCGTCTCGCCTTTGCGCGCTCCACCTGCCGACTCGCCGTTCATTCACGCCTCGTCACCTCGGCGCTTGCGAGAAGTGCTGGAGGCAAACTCGTTGCGCAAGTCACGTGCTCGCGCGGACGTACCAGTGGATATCACCCCACGAACCCGGGCGAGGAAGCGGCTTGCCGGTGATCCGGTCGACGACACGCCGGTCAAGGTGCGCAAGCGGCGTGGGGAGCGGACAGGGCTGCTTTCGGATCCAAGCTCGAGCCAGAATGGGTTCAGCGAGGAGCCATTCGGTGACGCAGCGCCGTTCAACTACAGCGATGGCGAGGCAGACGAGGACGAGCTCGGCGAGACACCCGTCAAGCCCGGTATGTCGTCATTCGCACTGTTCGAGGACGGTGCAAGCCGGACCAAAGCCGCTCCTGGCTTGAATGGTGCTACAAACGGCAAGGCAAAGGCAAAGGCAACTGCTGCGGACTTGTTCCCCGTGCTCAATCCATCCAAGCGCCCTGCTACCGGAGCAGCACCTGCTGCACCAGTGGCGAAGAAGGGCCAGGCGGATACTGGAGCCAAGGCCCGCCGTGCAGCTGTTCTTGCCTCCATGGAAGCGGAAAAAGTGGAGAAAACGAAGCCAAGGGGCATGCTCGGCGCTGAGGGACAGGTGGACGAGGACCAGAAGGACTACAATCCATTTGGCCCAGCTGGCGACGACGTACCTGACGTCTCTGCCCATTCAGAGGGCACGCAGGACACGCCGCCAGCTCGCTCACCGTCGCCGCTCCCAGCGACCCCTAGTAGGACGCGACACACGCCCCGTAAGGCTCACATGCTTGCCCTCTCTGACGGCGAGGACGGCTTTGACCCCGAAGCGCACAAGCGAACGGTACGGATTGTGGGTACGAAGCGCAAGGCGATCAAGGTTGCCGACGACGTGCTTGCGAGTGACGATGAGGACATGGTCGACGGCGACGTTGGCGAGGAGGCGGATGCTGAGGATGAGACGAGTGAGGAAGAAGAGGACGAGGACGACCAAGTTGACGGCGAGGTCACTGCTGCCAACGCCGAGTCGCACCGTCTCCTCGCGCTTCTCTCCCTGCGGTCTCCCATCGGCCGCACGGGTGAGCGTCTCGCCGACCTGCGCGTACGTGCTCTGCTTGACCCCACTAGTGCCGCTGCCGCTGCGTTGCGCGCAGCACGACGCGGCCAGGACGTGTTCGTCTCTGGCGAGGGTGTCGATGGCGACGAGGATGAGGAGCTGCGCGATATCGAGGAAGGGTGGAAGGAGGGTGGTGAGGGGATTGATGATGACTGGGAGAGTGACCCAGAGGGCTGGAAGGCCGCGCCTTTCGAGGACGACGATTGGTAGTCTAGCATGCACTTGTTGTACTTGTTGCCCTCAGGTGTCAGCTCGATCCGTCACAGTTGTGCTCATAAATCTATGCATTCGTACAACATCAAAGCTCCTCGTCACTCTCGGCACCCATGCTAGCGAGGAAGCTGGCAAAGTCTGCCTCCTTCTTGCCCTCGTCGCTGACAACAGGAGCAGGAGGCTTGGGCGCTGCAGCCTTCTTGGCCGCCTTCTTCTCCATCCTAGCCTTCTTACCGCCAGCACGCACAGGGAGGGGCACGACCTCCTCCTCCTCCTCGCCATTATCGACGTCCATGTCCATGAACCCGAGCATGAGCTCGCCCTCGGTGCGCTCAGCAGCGGCACGGCGCTTCTTGGCGCTCTTGGCCGCCTTCTTTGCCTTTTGGCGCTCAGAGGCAGTTTGGGGGAGCATCGCGAGCTCTTCCGAGGTAAAGAGCTTGGAAGCCGGTGCAACCCCGCGAGAGGGGACGATGGGCATGAAGGCGCCACCTGCTGCTGGAGCAGCGCCGACGCGCGACGCCATGGGCAGAGGGCGTGTCTCGGGTGAGGCAGGTGGTGAGCCCCAGCGGTGGTCTGACATCGCGTCCGAGTCGGGTGAGCCCGGCCTGAAAGCCGGCGCGGCCTTGGGTGCGGGGATGGACGCAGAGGCATCCGCCAGGAGCTCGGCGTCCTCCGCCATCTCGTCGGGGGCAAAGCCACCGTCGTCCTCCTGACCCTCCCAGGCTGCCTCGTCCCCGAGGTTGTCGAACAGGCCGTCGATGGTGAAGGCCTCGCTGAGACCGGTTAGAATCTGAGCGTTACCAACGGCCTCGCCGTCCATCGGCGTGTCGCCCTCGCCCTCGACAGCAGGCGCTGGCTTGGACGAGACGTGGACAGCTGGAGGCTTGGTAAAGTAGGGGATCTTGCCAGAATTCCAGTCGCGGAGCACCTGAACAGCGCTGCCCTCCAGATCGGGGATACCACCCCTGCCGAGACGGCCGCGGGTGAGTGCAACCTTGATGAGGAAGTCGCGCACATCCGAATAGTCCGGAATGTTGTACAGCCTTTTCAAAAGCTCAGTGTCGGCACGGTCAAGAATGACCTCCACTGGCGCCGTAGGATCGTCGACAATCTCGGGCTTGATGCAGTTACGCAGCATCATCTCGGCCTGCTTCCTTCGTCCATTCTCTCCAGAGTACTCGCGTCCGATGTCCTCAAGAACGACACCAGGGCAGTCGATAATCTTGACACCCTTATCGAGGGCAACTTCCTGGACCACACGCGTCTTTCCTGGCATCGCGGCGACACCGCAGGCACGACTACGCTTGAGCGAGTTGATGAGCGACGATTTGCCCACGTTGGGATAACCGACAACACCGACAGTGAGGGCAGAGTGCGGGGTGCTGAGGGCGTACTGCTTGAGCAAGTCGAGAAGCGCAGGCGCACCAAGCGAACTCGATGTCGATGGGAGCTCGCGGAACTTTTGCTGTTGACCGGGGACGGCAGCCTCGGCGGCAATCGGCACAGCCATCTGACTCAAGTTCTGGCGCTGGTTCTGGGTCGACGATTTGAACGGCATGGTAGGGAACGAGTGGCGGAGGTGCTTGAGCCAGCTTTCGAGGTTGGCGCGCGGTACCAAATCAATCTTGTTCACAACAGCAAGCAGCTTCTTGCCCTGCTGATCGCGTTTGCGGACCTCATCTTCGACCCAGCGACTCCTCGTTCCTTCCGGGTCACGCGCGTCCAGCACCTGGATGATCACGTCCGAGCGCTCAATGACCTTGCGCAGCTCGCGCATGAACGCCTTGGCCGACGAGTCACGGACTGTGAGTGATGCGTCGATAGGAGTGCCGTCCGACGTGTGGGCCGTAGCAGCCATCTCCTCGAACGTGGTACCCATGTGCGCGGAGGTGCTGGCGAGTGCGTTCATGGAGCGCACACCAGGCGCAGGGGCGGGCTTCCGTCAATCAAAGCTCTAAATATTAAACTCACCTTTGCCTTGGTATAAGGAGTCGACTGCTGGCGCTTGTCCTTGAGTCCCTGCAACTTTGGGACACCGCCATCCTTCTTCTTCATCGCAGTTGGGAGGTTGTACACCTTCTTCTTCCCTCCGGCCATCTTTGCTGTTCATGTTAGCTAAATGTCTCCAAGTAGCCTTTTACTCACATGCTTTGGGCATTTCGCGCTCTCAGCAGGTGTGTCTATGCGATGCAAGCTCCGGCTGCGCTACAGTGAATGCTATTGATGACACTTCGAAGATTTTGGGTGGCCAAAACGCAAAGAGTGGTCATGAAACACGGAGATCAAAAACACTCCGCTCAACGGACACTCTGTTTATCTCCGCGTTCCACCTGCATCTCGTATGACAAAGTCAATTGGGCATGTACCTCCACACTGTCCACCATGTCGTCGCTTCTCCGTTCCGCCCGCCTCGTCGCCCCGTCGCGCCTCGCAGCTGTGCGCAGCTTGCACACGACCTCGGTCCGCCGTGACCACTTTTTGGAGGCTGACGCCGAGGTGAGCAACTGACGCTTTGGCATCTCTTCGGCGGATCTCGGCTAACCTCTCACAGGGCTTCAAGAAGCGCGCTCTCGACACGGCCCAGGACAAGCCCGTTCTTGTCGACTTTTATGCCGACTGGTGCCAGCCTTGCCGTGTCCTCACTCCCATTCTCAAGAGCGTGACCGGCCCCGAGAGCAACTTCGACCTCATGACTGTCAACGTTGACGAGTTCCCCGACCTCGCTGGCGAGTTCAAGGTGAGTTGGAGTCATGGAGGCAATTCTTACACGTCTAGGTCACTGCTCTTCCTACCGTTGTTGCCTTTAAGAACGGCAAGGTCGCCAACAAGTTCAGTGAGTCGGAGCTTGGTGATCGTGGCTGACCCTTACAGTTGGCTTCCGCAACGAGGGCGACATCAAGAAGTTCCTCGGAATGCTCTAAGCTCAATGTATCATATGTTGATGTGGCCAGGATAACATTGGGACAGGCTTCGTGACATCTTCTCGTTAAGAATGCGTTATTGACATGGCTTGAACCTCGGCGGGCGGTGAACAGGTGACGGTGACAGGTGAAGGACGTGGCTGCGTGGTCTGCGTGGTCTGGAAGTGGGTGTGATCGTGACTTTAAGGTATCTCTGGCTAGTGAGTCAGTCCAAGTGAGCGTAAAGGTAGGCTTGACGGCCAACGCGACTCACTAGCTCTACCTCGCTTTGGCAGCTTCGTGCGTGCGGCGAGGAGGGGTAGGCATCTTGCGGCGCTCAGCCGCTCCATCATCGACGTCGGCGGGGTTCAGACCTGGAGAACCCAGACGGCGGCGAACGGTCGGTACCTTGCGTTTGTGGGGAATGACATAGAGGTCATCGTCTGTCAGGTTGGCGGTCGCATCGGCTTCGGAACGTTCAGTGACGGGAGTGAGGTGAACCTTGCCCTTGGTCTGCTTGGCTTTCGTAGTAGTAGCACCCTTGGGCTTGGTGGAAAGGGGGGCAGGCGGGTGAGAAGCCGTGTTGGTGGCCATCGAGGCAAGAGGCTTACGCGCCTTGGCCGCAGGACGTGGTCGGCGTTGAGCTGGCGTTTTGTGGGTCACCTTATCACCCGAGATGCTGAGCGCGGTGATGGAACGAGTTGCATCGTCGATTGCAGTCTTGTTGTTCTCCTTGTCGGCCCGAGCGGCGGCAGCTCTGCCTGGCTCAGTGGGGTTGTTGTGATGAGGGTGACTAACCGCGTTACTCTTCTCCGGCCCAGGGCGGTCTCTTCCGCGCTGCCTGTAGCTTTGGTGGTCTTACGGGGCTTTAAGGTGTCGTTTGTAGCTCGACATCGAGTTGAACGAGTCGAGCCTGACATGGTGGATTATTGCAAGAAGAGGTGGTGACACGAAGATTGGATGGAGAAAAGGAAGGTGGAGGGTAGATGAGTTGGATGTTTCACCAAGGGTGCAGGCAGGCTGCTCCCTGCCTCACGGTCAGTTGAACATCTCGACATGCACTTGCACTACGTCTTTGCACATAGCAGCTTGACATCTCGTCACTGCCTGCATGGGTTTTGCTCATGCATGCCTCACGCCATAACACGCTCGGAGCTCGGAACCGCCATCACAGTGGGGGTCATCCTCCAGAAACCTTATCCTTATCTTTGGAAGCTGCGCAAAAAATAGCGGTTGAAAACACCCACACCACCATGCCATCAACGTAGGTCTCCGCTTTCCTACTTCTTGTCACTGGCTCACACTCTCAGATTCAAATTGAAAGCTCTGCTGATCGACTTGAACGGCACTCTGCATGTCGGCAACACGCTGACACCGCGTGCGGTCGAGGCGCTGGAGCGGTTGCGGGCGGCCAAGATTCCGTTCGTGTTTTGGTAAGTGTGGAGATGTCGTTCGCCCTGTAGCGAGAGGAGTGGACGGCCTACTGGAATGGGGTAGACAGCAGCTGGCTCCAACTGAAAATATACTGACACCTGCAGCTCAAACTCGACCAAGGAGGCCGAGGCTCGTCTGCTCAACCGCTTGCACGACATGGGTCTTCCAGCGAGCGCCAACGAGCTCATCACATCGCTCGGCGCTTGTCGTGCGCTCGTTGAAAAGCGTGGTTTGACGTGAGTACCTTCTTAGTCACTGATTTCACCTCCTAACGACCTAGACCTTTTCTCTTGTTGTCCCCAGAGGCAAAGGAAGAATTTGCCGCCATCGACTTCTCCAAAGCCCCCGACGCGGTTGTCCTCGGTCTCCACCCCGCCTCCTTCGACTACGACAACCTCAACACCGCCTTTCGCGTTCTGAAAGGAGAGCCGCTGCCTCAATGCCTCCCCGGGTCGCCGCCACCTGTGCGCACCCCAGTCCTCATCGCACCACACACTGCTGGCTTCCATCAAGCGCCTGACGGCCCCGAATTCCCCTCTGGCTTGAGCCTCGGTATCGGCGCCTACGTGCGCGCACTTGAGGCCGCGTCTGGCGTCACTGCTGAAGTTGTCGGCAAGCCTACGCGCGGCTTCTACGAGCTGGCCATGGGACGTGTGCAGGACGTGTACGACATCCCGGCGCTTGATCCGGCGCATGTCGCGATCGTCGGCGACGACGTCAACAACGATCTTGGTGCTGGTGCACAGGAGCTCGGACTGCGGCGTGTTCTCGGTAAGTCCTGCTGTCTGACTTGAGGCTGGAGACTGACAGCCAGTGCGCACGGGCAAGTATCGCCCTGGCGTCGAGAAGAATGGGTCGCCGCCGGACGAGGTGCACGATTCGTTCGCAGACTTCGTCGACGCGCTTCTCGCCAGTGCATAGGGAACCTGTCGCAAGCTCCATGGATCACTGGCATTGCATGTCAAGTTCATGTACATCCTCTTTGGCTATCATTGCACCCCTCGACGACATGTCCTGCCTGTCCGCCGACGGCCCGGAAGCGGACATGAGCGGAGGTACGGGCCGGCGAGCGGATGCGATGCCCGTTGCTACCAAATTAGGTCAACAAATCGGCCTGCTGTGCCTGCAAATCTATCTCTGCAGACGAGCAAGACATGCAGATCAGCGCGCCGACAAGCATCGGCACGCGACACAGTAGCAGCTGCTCGAGTCTCGTCGCTACTCCCAAGATGATGCATGAGTTTACATGGTTGATTTTTCGACTGCAGACACGTCCTACTCGTCGTTGAGGCCGCGCACGACCTTGTCCTCGAGGCGGATGACCTCTCCGTCATCGGCAATGAGCTTGTAGCGTACTGAGCGGGTCAGCACTGTGCACCTTCCACGGCCGCTCTGGGAGAGCACGCCAGAACTCACCGATACGCCACGCTGCGGCCTGCTGAGGCCTGATAGAGGTAAAGTACACTGTTCCCTGCTGCTTTGAGCCCCCCATGCGGAACTTGAGGTCAATCCGGCCCTGCATGAGATTGATCTGCGCACAACGTCAGCCTCTTGACTTACGGCCGTTGCACGCGCTCGACGCGCGCGTCCACACTCACGCCTCCAGAGATCCAGGGCTCGCCGAATCCCCACCAGTTCTCTGCCAGGCGGGGACGGTCTCCGAGCAACGCTGCGACTTCAGGCGAGTTGCGCATCTGGAAGGTCACCTGGCGCACGACCGAAGATGCCAATCGTTCTGGGGATGTCAGTCTGTGCGTTTGCAACACCACAACAACATGGCTCGGTCGAAACGGTTGCCGCGGCAGGGGTGCGGCCGCGCCGGCCGCCCTGTCGTCCACCTCGGGCTTGACAAGCAACTCTGCCATGGCCACCCACAACAACTCTGCCATGGCCACCCACAAGGGCGTACTCACCGTTGTTGGTCGCGTACGCGACGAACCCAACCCATGCTCCAATACCAAGGGCAGCCAATGCCAAGTCTGAGAGCGTCAGCCGCCGCCACCGAAACTTTCACGTCAGCCTCCATCGCAACACGCACAGAATGGCAAGTTCTTCTGCGTACAATGTCAGCAATGATCCCTCTCCAGCTCACCAAAAGGGTGACGTACGTAGAGAGGCGGCAAGTCCTTTGTGGGGCGAGTGTACACTGCTCGTGGGCGTGCTGGCCCGCCAAACGTCTGCGACTCCTGCTCCCTACGCTGGTATGGCGGCATCTTGTCGTCTCCCGAGCCACCAGACGCAGCACCACCCGTACTAGCTGGAGCTTTGGCTTGTCCACGTCCGGGACTCCCCCCGCTCACACCAGTAGCGTACGCGCCGGTAGGGCTGTTTCCCGCTGCGTTAGCCACGCCGTGCGGTCCGTCGGCAGCTGCCCGCGCGGCGTTGGCGGCGCGCACGGCCTCGGCGTGCTTGCGCTTGCGCTCGACCTCCCAGGGGGTCGCGACTGTGGGGAGGCCGCGGAGGAATGGCCGCTTGTGGACATCGCGCGGGGCGGCCTTGCCTGAGAAGGTGGTCGGCTCGACGGGCGCCTGGACGGGTGGACGGCGGCGCGGAGGAGGGGGAGGGGGTGCTGCTGAGCCCGAGGTGGGGACGGCGGTGGCGAGGCTCCTGGTCGCCAAGAGGGAGCGGACCGAGTGGGGGAGGTGGGAGCGGGGAACGGCGCGGGCGAGCGACAGCGACAGCGACGACATGGCGGCTGCGGTGGTCGTCGACAGGTTACGTTGGGAAGGGAAGAGGGGGATTGTGTGAGCCCGTTGAGTAGTACGGTGTGGTTGATGTCAAAGAGTGCGATGCGAGCAACAATGAGCAGCAGCGGCGACCTAGACAGTAGTCGGATTTTGCATGAGCGCAGACCCGCCAAGGTGGTGCGGCCTCCGACGACGACAGCCCACAGTGCACCGGAGGGCGAGGGCCGGCCCGGAATAATGACGTGTGTTTAGCCCTAGTGGGGTCTCCAGCACCTTGACCGCGTTGTACCGGATCCCTGGGTCAGAAAGCCGACCCAGGCCGATGTGGTTGGGTGATGAGCATCTGCACAGCTGACCTCGAGTATGCATGTTGAACAAGATATGCTTAGCTCGACGCGGAGCGACAACATCAGACCACATGTCGAGTCTGATAAGCGGCAGTGCTGTAATGGGGATGGGGACTGCTGCGGCAAAATGTTTATCCTACAGGTCAACCCGCACCCAACACAGGCGGCTTTCGTCCGACCAGTGGCCAGTGGTGAGGTGCTCAAAGTCAGGGATCAGTCTCACAACGACCCAGTCGCAACATGCAATCTATGCAATTACTCGTCGGTGTCTACAAATCGCGCCTATAGTAGTGATGATTACAATGTGTTCTGTAAAGGGGGGAGTGCGATGGGCACAAGCGGCAGCTCAGGCGACCGTATGCCCATCACAGTGAGGGCAGCTCCGTCGCGGCTGCGCGGGCGTCACAGCCCGTCCATGCGACCGGCTGACGCAATGCTTCAATGAGAGTGGATGAGGAGAAATATGCAGGAGTGGATGCAGGAGTAGCGGATGGTAGGTGGGTGGGTGTCGGTACATGAGTCGCCAATCGCGGTCGTCGTCTAACCAAGAAGGTCCTTGAGAATGAGCGCAGGGTCCTCATACTTCCAGTGGAGGTTGTGCTTCTTCTCGCGTTTGCGGCCCTCCTCCTCGCCCTCGCCGCGGCCCGCCTTGTCAATCTTGAGCAGGCCAGTCTCGACGAGTGTCTGGGACACTGACTCGAGAGCACCTTGCTTGACGGCATTGTGGAGGACCGCGGCGGCCTTGACGGGCGACTGGGCGACAGTAGCAGCTCCACTCTGGGGAGTGGGATGAGAAGGAAGGGCGACCGTGGGCTGCGCGGGCGTGCTGCCAAGTGCAGGAGCAGTCGTTGCGGCTCGCTCTTCGGCGGAAGCCGGAGGTGAAGTGTTCTCGACCTCGGCAAGGGTGAGCGAGGAGGCCAGCTTGTACAGCGTCGGTGAAGCCTGAGGGTGAAGACCTGGCGCGAGCGTAAACAGATACTGAAGAGTCTTCAGTGTCGGCGGCGGGATGGGATGAGCGCTGACAGAGTCGTCGCCATTGGCCTCGGGGTGAACACCCGGCGGGACATGCAGAGTATCTTCGCCAGGACGCTCGCGACCAGTAAGATGCACGACGCTGTGCAAGATGTCGCCGAGATGGGCATTTAGTCCAACGCCCATGAACTCGCCGACCTCGCGAGACGAGTCTGGAAGCACATCGAGCCCCCAGCTCTTGGCCACTTGCGACAAGCGCAGTGCGAGCTGGTTCGAAGATGGTATGTAGCGCGCGCCTTGCGCGAGTGGAGGGTTGACCAAGTCGGCTATCCCAGTCAGCGCCAGTTCGGTCACTCCACCTCATTGGGTACTCACTTGACGCGTACGCGGACCACTTGCGCTTCCGTCCGCCAACCCACTCGTGAAGCTCGACTTCCTTTTCTGCCTCCTCCTCTTCTTCCTCCGCCGCAAGGAGAGCACCGCGACGAACGCGTTCACGCTCCCGTCCGCCCATGCCCATGACCCAGTGTTGAACGCGGTCCTTTGGCTCGATGAATGTCGCATCAGAATCAAAGTCTGGCGCATCGATACCACCACGCCTCCGCTTGTGCATGCTGGACGACGACGGCGCATTGGACAACTGTGGCGAGGATGCATTGTACAGCAGGCCGTTCAAGAGCTGGTTGTGCAGCTGCACTGATGCATTGTCAGCTCTCTCAACACCTCGGAACACCGATGCCGGTGCCACTTTGTCGTGCCTGCCACACTTACAAGTCTTGCCCGAGAGCCAGCTCCTGACCAGGGCTTGCAGCTCGTCGCGCCCAACCTGCCCAAGCAGGTATCCGTTCAGCGCCTTCCAATACGGCAAGCCCGCCTCGCCTAGGGCATCGTGGAGCTGTTGCTTGATCTGATGCGTGTCGATGCGGTGAAAGGAAAGCGGGTTTGGCCGTGGCGCGGGATGGTAGGAAGCTGGCGTTACGGCGTGAGGATTGGTGCTGGTGGATGCGTGGTTGGGGACAGGTGCCGAGGGGGTGGATACATGGTTGTTCATGTACCGAGGAGGTAGAGGAGGATGAGGGCCGTGCAATAGCGAAGAGCTCGTGGATGGATGCCCTCTTGGGGATGAATGAACAAGGAAATCGACTTGGCAGTGGCTCTGAAATATGGACAAGGCCAAAGACGGTGAAAGAGCGGTCGTGATCCACCGACGTGCGGGGCCGGAACCTGGGGGGGACCAGAAAAGGTCGCCACGTGAGGGGGAAAAGTCTCCCATCCTCTTTTCTTGCCCAATGCATGTTCCGGGACAGGGGGTAGCAGGGCATATGCATCACTGCGGGCCTAGACGGGACGATGTAGTGCGTCATGCAGCATGCATAGTGGCATGAGAGCTTCAAAGCTCGTGCAACATGGTGCGATGGTTCATCAGTTGTGCCAAGAGCTCTCGCGTGCTCAGACTGCCAACGACATCAATGAAACGTTAACGGGTGCAGCTAGCCAGCGTGTTGAAGTGCAAAAGTTGATGGTACATCGTGGTACAGAGAATATGCTAAGATGTGCTGTATAGAGTGGTGTGGAAATGCTCATCGTTACCCACTGCCGCTGTTGCTGCTGCTGCTGCTGCTGCCACTAAACGCGTCACTGTTCGTCGCGTCGGCGGCAGCCGCCTCGGCCTCACGCGCTTCAACCCTCGCATGGAGCGCCTGCCTACGCTCCTTTCGCTTCTGCCTATTGATGCGACGCTGCTCGCGCAAACTCGCAACTGCCTGATCCTCCCTTACGGCGAGCTCCCGCTCCTTGAGCGCGACCTTGCGCTCCTCCAGACTCAACCGACGCAGCTCGAGCATGTCACCCTCCTTGTCCTTGATCAGCTCCGTGACCGACGGGTAGACTGTGTGGCCAAGCCCGGCAACCTCAGCCCTGAACTTGACCATCTGAACAAGCATCTTGTGCTGATGCGTTGGGACGTGCAGGCGGTTGCCGAGCGAAACAAGGTAGCCGTTGATGTAGTCGATCTCCGTCAGACGACCAGCCTGGACGTCCTTGGCCATGCTGCTAAAGTTGTCCCGCGTGGCTGCAATGACCTCGTTGACGCGGCCAATAATCGAGTCGGGGGAGAACAGACGAAGAGTGTCAGGAGGAGCGGGCTGAGCGCCAGCCAAGTTATGGAGATAGGCGGTGAGGACGTGCGATGTCTCCTTGCTTGTCATCTGGATGAGGCGGTTGCCTGGGCCAGAACGGTGAAGTGCGCCGTTGGCAAGATAACCAGCACCCAGAACCGCTGTCAAGGGATTGATTGTCGCGTTGACCGCCAGCTTGAGGAGGAGCTCGTGGTAGAGGTGGGGCATGGGGAGGAGGGAAGGGGCGAGAGCCGACATCGACAATAATGCGGTAAGGGTCGAGCTCAGATTGTCCATTCCAACGCCGGCCGGTGCGGGAGGAAGTGGAAGCTTTGGAGAGTCTGGCGGTGCAAGCGCAGGAAGCTGGTTGACTGACTTGCCCCACAGCCACTTCTCGTAGTCGACCTTGCCTCGGGGGTCTGGCACAACACCCCACTTGACTGAACCCTGTCCGGGACGAGACATGTGTTGGATGACACCAGGACGCACACCGGGAGTGACTCCATGCGTTGTTGTACCGAGGATGAAGTTTGGGCGCGCCGAGGGCTCAGGCCAGAACTTGGCGCACAGCTCGTCGTAAACACCCATGCCGTTCTGCAGCAGTGCAATGACCGAGCTGGGCGTGATGCGCGACTGCACCTTGGCAATAGCCTCTGCCGTGGAAACAGCCTTGGTGCACACAATAAGGCGCTCAATAGGTGCTCCAGCATTGAGAGCGGGGCTGTCGTTGCCATACTCTGCGTTCAAGGATTCGGTGAGGCCCTTGAACTGGCCAGGCTCCGTCACATCAAGCTCGTAGCCCTCGGAGTGCTCGCTATCACCGCCTTGACGTGTGACATGCAATGAGGGAAGTGGGATGCCATCTCGCGTCTGCCTTGACTGGTGAAAGGCTTTGGCAGAGCGAGTCAAGAGGCAGACGGTTGCGTTGGGTTGTGCGACACGCAAGTGGTGGGCCACCAGGGTGCCAATGGAGCCGATTCCAAGCTGAGGTCAGCACACACATAGACAATAGGTACTCACGACGTGGAACCGCATGATCTGCTCCTCTTAACGCTGCTCCACTGGCGTGTCTTGTGACTTGGTTGACGATGATGTTGATGCACTGAACATTTCAAGTTCGTAACGGATCCGCCAGCAGACGGAAGCAATTGGATTTTGTACTGGGTAGTGACGGGGCGATCAAACTGTAGCAAGCAAGCCAGCTATGCAAGCAGGTTCAGACCAAGTCTCGTCTGTGCAGAGCAAGGTATAGATATGAATGACTGAAGACTCAGCTCTCATGCAGAGTTGGTGGATGCACAGCGGTATCATGTAGTTCACAAACAATCAATGATGTGTGAATTTTCTGGTGGCGAATGATAAGCCGCGAGATTTCAGAAGATCAGAGTGAAGGTCTGCTTTGGCTGCCAACTTGCAACCAACACCACCGCCCATTCAACTCACACCATGGGAAAGCGCAGAAGAAAGAACCGTACCCACCTCAAGGGTGGACAGCCTGGAGAGGAGGCCGACAAGGCTCCCAAGTCATTTGTCATCAAAGTGAGCCATTCCTGCCCGGCCGTACTGTGCTGCTCCAGCTAACAGCATACAGTCAGGACAGATCACAAAATCAGTAGGCACATTGGTCAGCGACATGCGCAAGATCATGGAGCCCAACACTGCTACTCGTCTCCGCGAGCGGCCAGGAGCTCGTCTGCGTGATTACCTCACTATTGCGCCTACTCTCGGCGTCACCCACCTCATGGCATTCTCGCTCACCGACTCGGCCAACGTCCACATGCGTATGGCAAGGCTGCCGCAGGGGCCTACATTGACGTTCCGTGTTCAGCGCTACAGCTTGATGAAGTGAGTTGCAGATGTACAACGCTCTGTATGCAAATCTAACCTCGCAGGGATATTGTGAATGCCTCTGTGTCGATGCGCAACGTCGGCAAGAGTCCCGGTGGAGAGTACCGCAACCCTCCTCTGCTGGTCCTGAACAACTTCCAGCAGCCGGTTGATGGTCCTCCCATGCCTCAGCTCAAGCTCATGAGCACTCTCCTGCAAGGTCTTTTCCCTCCCATCCAGGTCGAGAAGTCGGCACTCCCAACCTTCCGTCGTGTGCTGCTCGTCTCGTACAACCACAGCACTGGACTCATTTCGATGCGCCACTACACCATTAGCGTGCGTGCTCAGGGTGTCTCACGTCGTGTTCGTAAGCTTCTCAACCCCGTGGGCGGCAGCTCGCGCCGCGCACCCAACCTGGCCAACCAGGACGACATTGCCGACTACCTCTTGCGCCGCGCAGGTTCAGAGGCATCGACTGCGGGTTACGACAGCATGAGCGAGAGTGAAGCCAGCGAGGCCGAGTCGGACACCAATGCCGTCGAACTCCCGGAGGACTACGTCGGACGCGGCAACAAGAAGGGCGAGCGCAAGGCCGTTCGTCTGCTGGAAACTGGCCCCCGTCTGGAGATGAAGCTCGTGAAGGTCGTTGAGGGTCTTGTCGGCAGCAAGCGCGGAGAGGGCGAGACTGTCTTCCACGAGTTTGAGCAGCGTTCCAAGGCCCAGGCCAACGCTCAGCAGAAGGCCCACGAGGCCCGCCGCAAGCTCAAGGATCAGCGTCGTGCCGAGCAGGCCGCCAACGTTGCCCGCAAGAAGGCTGCCAAGAACAAGGGCGCCGACGCCGATGGAGACGAGGGAGACGATGAGTCGGACATTGACGTCGACGGTCTCAGTGATGTCGACCCCGAGGAGGCTCTTGAGCGGAGGCGCGCCAAGGCTGCCGGTGAGGACGAGGATGAGGACGACGACGAGGAGTTTGACTACGAGGACCGTGGAGCCGACGACATTGGAGACTGGGATGAGAACGAGGAGGTTGGAGAGGTCGACGAGGGCGACGTCAGTGACGAGAGCAGCGACGACGAGCCGGCACCGCCGCCCAACAAGCGCGCTGTCAAGCGCTAGAGGATCGTATCAAGATTATATACATCCATGCCAGTCTATACACAGCTAGAACGAACCCGAGAGCAACAAAACTAGGACGTGCTGAACGGAAGACCTGTGCCAACCTTGGCACTGTAGTCGACGTACTGTTGACCAAAGAAGCGAGTAAGGTGCTTCTCCTCATCTGTGCGTTAGTGCTGCTCGCATGCGAGTGACTCACCCCTGATGCGCGTTGAGAAGAACTTGTAGAGCACGAGAATGAAGCCAACCGTGCTGACTACGTTGGACATGAGAAGCTGAGTGGCTAAAGCCCAGTAGAAGAACCCAGCATACGAAGGGTGGCGAGACAGGCTGCATGGTCAGTGAGGGCACAGTCCCTCTGTGACTCACCTGTAAACACCATCAGTCACCAGCGTGTGGTCCTCGAGCTTGACCTTCTTGACGATGTGCGAAAAGGATTGCGCAGCGTGAACCATGGCGAGGCTGCGGAACGACTGGCCGGCAATCATAACGCAGACGACTGCAATGTTAATGAAGAGCGGGTGTAAGGGACGATGAACTCACTGATTGCCAGTACGGGGAAGCTCGCAACAGGGGACGCAAACTTGGACGGCCAGAAGTAGGACGAAATGAAGTACTCGGTAAGGCCAAACGCGTGGGCGAAGTGGTATTGCTGTGTATTGTTCAGGAGGAAGGCTGAGATGTCAGTGACGGTGGCGACACCAACCATGGCAGGATCCTTACCATCCACAGACAACTTTTGATAGTTCCAACCAGCCGTAGTCCAGAACTCTAGCAGGTGGAACATGGCGACAGCAGCGACGTAAATTCCAAGCTGAGGACGGGCCCATGTCCAGCTGCTAGCTCCCAGATACTGGACAATAGGGCGGGCAGCACAGCACAAAGCCACACCAGCAATGGCGCCGAGGATTGCTGAAATGAGACTCGCAGCCAGTGGTGTATTGGGGATAGAGTCCTTGGCAGCATAGTGAGCAGCGTTTCGGGGCATCTCGACACCATTGTCGACCGGAGTGGCGGCGCGAGGGGACTCGGCCGCGCTGCCGTTGCCGTTGCTGCTAGTTGCACGCCAGGTGCGCAGCTTGGCGACCTGCTCGGCGTTCAGAGGCCTTGAAATGTCGATGGGGGTCGCGTCGGCCATGAAAGTCGTTTTGAAGTTTTGATAATGAAATAGAATGCAAGTTGCTGCAGATGGGCTGTTCCAAGATGGGGACAATGAGGAGGAAAGCAGAAAGAACAGGAGGCGTGAACAAGAACAATAGAAAGGCTGCACGTCGAGCACCTCCACCTTGTCTTACTTGAAAATAGGCACGCCCTTCTGGAGCCACGTGCACGCGCGCCTACATTTGATTCCGCCGTTTGATGCCTCTCTCGTCGTTGCTCACCTTCCTCGTCGGCCACGCCGTGTTATACAGCCTCGACAGCTACCCAGACATTACTCTCAGAACCCATCCTTACCGCGCAGTGTACTAGCACAAGTACAGCCCCCTGCCTGTGCGAAGAAACGGCGTGGAACGGCGCACCCGATCCCCCGCAATGGATGCCGACGTCCAGGTGAGTTTTCTCCGGTTGCGTCGTATTCCCAAACACTGCATCCTCATGCATCCAAAGCAGTAGCTGATGAGCCATCAGACGTATCAGCTGAGCGGGGCGGTGCACAATGTTCTCGAGACAAGAGAGCGTCAGGTCAAGTACGGCGCTTTGCCACCGCGACTCACTTTCCGCTGACACCTCCAGGGAACTTGTTGATCAACATGGCACGGCGCTCAAGAGCCTCTATGGCATGTTAAAACGAAAGCGTGCGCCTGGGGACGACTTTCCGAGCGTGGAACTCGACGAATCCGACCTCGACCCCGGAGCAGCAGAAGCGTTTAGTGGATGGAAGGACGAATACCGTCTCGAAGCCGGACCATCGAGGATAGCAAGTCTCGCCCTGCCGTCTATTCCTCCACCATCACCTCCGAAGGGCACAATCGACTTTCCAGATGAGGCAGCGTCGCTGACGGTACCCGTACCCACTCCAACACTGATTGAAGCACCGCCGGCGCTCCGTCGCTCGAGCAGGCCAAGCTCGCGAGCTGGCACTCCTGGGGCACGATCAGACTCGCCACGAGTCATGCGTTCGTCTCGGCCGTCATCCCCCTCTACTCAGTTGCAGCCCAAGCCGCAGCCACAGTCGTCAGCCTTGGCACAGGTGCAGGAGCCGGAAGCGTCACCAGTGACAGTCTCGTTGCAGGACGTCCTTCCCCGACGCACAACAACTGCGCTGGATCCTGAACTGGATGTGCCGCCTTGGGAGCCTGTCGACAATTACAATCCCGCCGACACGCCACCACCGTCTGTTGCTTCAAAGGTGCTAATGCCTCTGGAGACAGATTACCTCGCAAAGGTGCCCAAGCTGCCTCCTGTGCCTGCTGGGAGTGGCCACCGGCATAGGCGAGGTAGCAAAGGTGACTCGGGCAAGGTCGACTCATTCAAGCTGCATCTCATGTACAGCCTCAACCCGCTCAGTGGAGGTATCGCACGTTCCTCCAAGTGCGTTCTCACGTCAGACTGGCGTATCGCCCAGGCTGAAATGCGTCATGTTCGCGCAATGGAGCGCATCGAAGCCAAGAAGGCTAGTGGACGCTGGTCACTTCGTCAGCCCAAGAAACACCGCGGCCCCCCCGTTCCCAAATCGCACTGGGACTGGCTCCTGGAGGAGGTTGAGTGGATGCAGGTTGACTTTGCGGAGGAGCGCCGCTGGAAGCGCGTCATTGCTCGCGAGTTTGCGTACCAGATCGTCGAGTGGCACCTGTCCACCGACGAGGAGAAGGCTGCTTCCATGGTCGGTGGTCGCGGGTGGGGCTCGCCAAGGGACGTTGCCATACCGGGCAAGGCTGAGGGCGCCGCCGAGCTTGCCGCTGAAGACGACGTCGAGATGCTCGTTGGCCAGGACGAGGAGGCGGCCGACATTGAAATGGAAGTCGAGGCGAGCGATCGCCCTGAACCCTCTGGCGCCGAGGTCCTCGAGGACATGGAGGCCCGGGAGGAAGAAAAGGAGGAGACTGCGGTCAAGGCGGAGCCCGTGGACGCCGATGACGAAGAAGACGCCGATGGAGAGGAAGATGCGGACGGAGAGGTTGACGCAGATGGCGAGGTCGATGCCGACGGAGAGGCAGACGCAGACGCAGACGGAGAAGCTGATGCTGATGCTGATGGAGAGGCAGATGCTGAAGGTGAAGAGGATGGCGTGGGTTTGGATGGTGAGTGCAGTCCTCTGATGGGCTGAGCTGACGACAGACATTGTCAACGCTGCCGAGTTGGCCGATGCGACTGAGGCGACAGAGGCTCCTGAGGGTGCCGAGGGCGGCGAGGAAGCGGAGAAGCGCAACAGCAGGGACGGCACTGTTCTGCCCAACGGCCTTGTCCTCAGCAAGCGCTTCGCCAATGTGGAGGCGCTCGCTACGGCGAGGAAGCCTTTGCTCTACCTAACCGCCGAGGCACCGACCGCAGACCTCAACTCTTTGCCACTCGCTGAGCCCAAGAGGGCCAAGGAGGGGTCAAAGGAGGCAACGTCAGAGCCTGACCTTCCTCCCCTCTGCCTGCAGGAGCTCTTTCCCGATCTCGCGCCGTACAGCGGTCCTACCCCTCCGGACGACAGCAAGATCCACCGCCGTCTCGACGAGGGCATGACCTCTGGTAACCGTATTGCGCACATTTCGCGAATTATGGACGTTCGACCAGTCTTTGTGTCGCACCTACAGCCTGCACGCAATCACTTTGACAACGACGGTGACTGGGACTTGCGCGAGGGCCCATGGTACGAGGACCCCAAGGGGTCTGCCGACTTGGGCCCCGAGGTCGTAGCTTCCGTGTCGACTTTCTTCAATGGCCGTGGACTGCGGCCGCTCAACCTGCAGCCTTTCAACCCACAGGCCAAGCCGGACAATCTCCGCCCCGAGCCTTCGTGGACGCCAGAGGAGGACAAGATTCTGCTGCGCCTCGTCACGACATATGCGTATAACTGGCAGCTCATTGCTGATGGCTTCAACTCGGAACGTGTGACCATTCCTTCAGACCGTCGCAACGCGTATGACTGCTATGAGCGGTGGAACATGACTTGGGGACCTGGCAAGAATCAGCCCAAGGCGGCGGATACCCCGACAGCTGCTGGAACGCCTACGGCGACCAAGGTCGGCACTCCTGGTGCTTCTGGCCCTGCTGCCAACGGTGCGCCCATGGAGCCTCCTCCCCCTCCCGGCCTGTCGAAGCGTGAGGCTCGCGCTGCCAAGCAGCAACGATACGAGGGCTCGACCAAGAAGGCTGTTCGTCACCAGGCTCTATACGACGCCATCCGCCGTCTGTCGCGCCGCCGGGACAACAAGCAGAAGGAGAGCTTGAAAGACCAGGAGCCCAAAGAGATTACGGTGCACGAGAGTCATTCGAATGTCGCCAACCCCAACGGTCCGCCTACGCCGTTCGAGTTGGTCGAGATGAAGTACCAGCGCGATCTTCGTATCCACGAGGCTCAGCAGCAGCGGCGTTTATTGCAGGAACAGCATCGCCAGCAGCAGCAAGCCGCTCTCCGTCAGCAGCAGGCGCAGATCTTGCAGGGTGGCGCTGTCCGCCCTCCTCAGCAGGCCCAGGCAGCTCAGGCGCAAGCACAAGCACAAGCGCAAGCGCAGGCGCAGGCGCAACAGCAGGCGCAGGCTCACGCTCAAGCGCAACAGGCTCAGGCGCAGGCTCAGTCGCAAGCACAAGGTCAGGCTGTCCAGGCAGCGCAGGGTACGAGCACTCCTGGTGCCACTCCTGCCCCTCAACGCCCCAATGGCCAGCAGGTGCAGGTCATGGCGCCGAGCCAGCAACAGATTCTCAACGCTGTTGCTGCCGCTTCGGCAGTCAACGGCCGCACAGCGCAGCTCAACGGTGGCAATCCGGCCATGGCCAACGGTGTTCGTCCGCCGGCAGCTGGCCAGGTGCCAACCCCGACTCAGCAGCAGCAGCTCCAGCTCTTCCAGGCTCAGCAGCAAGCAGTGGTTGCTCAGCAACAGCGCCAGCAGGCGGCTTTGCAGGGGCAGCAGCTTACTCCTCAGCAGGTTCAGGCTCTGCAAGCACAAGCACAGGCGCAAGCACAAGCACAGGCTCAGGCTCAGGCCCAAGCTCAGGCTCAGGCTCAAGCTCAGGCTCAGGCTCAGGCTCAGGCTCAAGCTCAAGCTCAAGCTCATCAAGCTCAAGCGCAGGCTCAGGCCCAAGCTCAGGCTCAGGCCCAAGCTCAAGCACAGGCGCAGGCGCTTGCTCGTGCTGCCAGTGCCGCCGGCACACCGCAGATGCAGCCTGGAACGTTGACCTCGCCGTACGCTTCTGCTGGAGAACTCGCCAACGGCGACTCGCAGAACCACATGTCCTCGCCTGCGATGCAGCACCCAGGGCTTCAGTCCTCTCCCCAGGCTCAACAGGCAGCTCAGATACAAGCTCAGCAGGCTGCTCAAGCGGCCCAGGCCGCCGCCATGGGTCGCGTGGCTTCAATGCCTATACCTCAGCATCTTCGTCCTCCAAACGCTGGCAGCCCGCAGCTGCAGGCGGCCGGTGTCCAAGGCGCCAACGCGCCCATGAGTCCCCAGCAGGCAGCGCAGTACCAACAAATAATCCAGTCTCTGAACGCGAACGGCCAGCAGGCCACGCCCGAGACGGTGCGCGCAGTACATCAGCAGCTCCTGCGCAATGCTCAGGCTCAGGCTCACGCGCAAGCTCAAGCCCAGGCGCAGGCTCAAGCTCAAGCGCAAGCGCAAGCTCAGGCGCAGGCTCAAGCTCAAGCTCAGGCGCTTGCTGTCGGCCAAATGAGTGCACAGGGCACGCCGCAGATGGTGATGCAGAATCTCCAGACTGTGAGTCCTTCCACCTCAAACGCAAACAGGAGCTGACGCACCCAGCCCCAGTTTGCTCGCTCGCCGAGTGTGCACAGTGCCCAAGGGCTGCGTACCAGTCCCAAGCCACCGGGCAGCTAGTCTCGATAATGATTGTTTACGCATATCCCGGTTATTCACAGCATACCGTATCTCCTTCGTACCCCCCGCCGCGTCTGTTGGCGACGACGTTGTACCAGTACCAGTACAAAATGCATCAGTATCTCACTTGCTGCGCGTGTGGCGGACTGCCCAACTAATATCTATGCATGCCGTACAACTTCCCTCTGACCTCTGCTGCCCACACAACTCTACATGTCCACACCGTTCACACCCTCAACGCCCTCTCCAACCGCCGCCGCCTCCTTGGTTACAGCCTCCTCGGCAGCCGCAACGCTAGCCTCAAACCACGCCTTGAGCGTCGCAGCGTCCTCCTGGCCAACACTAATCCGCACAAGGCCGCTCTCGACGCCAAAGCCAGCCGCCCAGTCGAGCTCGTTGTAGTGCGCCAGAATCGTGTATGGCGACGCGAGCGTAAAGCTCGTGCCGAGTGAGGGACCTTTGGCGCACAGCAACGTGTCGTAAAAGGCGCGGCTGGCAGCCATAGAGGTAAAGGTTACACTGAAGAGACCGCCGAAGCCGCCCTTGCCCATCGTGGGCGTGCGCTGGCAGGCGGCAAAGTGCTCGGCCGTCTCGTAGCGCGGGTAGTAGATGCGCTTGAGGGCTTTGCCGGCCGCTGGGGTCGTGTCGTCCATGAGCGAGCGTGAGTGGAGGTACTCTGTGACGCCATAGGCATTGTCGTTGACGCGCTTGATGCGGCTGCGGTAGTCGCGCGAGTTGCGCTCCATGTACACTGCGTCCTCGGGGTAGTAGGTGTCCTCGTACTCGGCCTCCTGGGCCACCTTGAGGGCTTTGTACTGTGGTCCGCGTGGGTTGATGATCAAACTGCCGCCCATGACGTTCGAGTCGCCCGAGAAGATCTTGGTGAGCGACGAAACGATAATGTCGGCATAGGGCATGACGTCGACGTTGATAAAGTTACCAATAGTCTCGTCGACAACAATGAGGAACGAGTGCTTGTCGGCGAGGGCACGGAGACGGACAAGGTCAGGCGAGCGGAGGAGGGGGTTGGAAGGGAACTCGCAGAAAAGGGCGAGAATTGGCGCAGACTTGTCCTGCGCATCGAGAAGCGCCTCGAGCTCGTTAATCTGCTCGTCGGTACCGAGACCGAAAAAGTGACATCCAGGTCCCCACTTTTGCAGAATCTTGAGCGTGTCGGTGTAAGGAAAGCCAAAACACAAGCTCTTGCCCTCGTTGCCACCACCCTTGACGCGTGCAACACGCGCAAGCTTGTGAGCGTGCCAGATGGCGCTCATGCCGCAGGGATGCAAGTAGACGTCATCCTCGGCGACACCACGGGCGATGTCGCTGCCGCCAGTCTTGGAGAACTCCTCGTCCGACGGGAGAAGGCCACCAGCGATACGGCGCTTGAGCGCCTGCTTGGCCAGAGGTGCGTTGAAGAGGGGCAGGTTGCGGCCGTAACGCTCCTCGAGGTAGGTGGTTAGGTCAGTCGCGAGTTCCTCGGGAAGAGTGACCGACTCGGGTGCGGCGGCGCTGGGGGTCGCAGCTCCGCCAGCGGCACCCTTGGCGGCATAATGGCGGTTACGCGAGTATCCATGCTGCGGCCTCCTGTCGAGCGGGGTCGAGGGATTTCCCTCTGGCGACGACGCACCGGCAGGAGTCTCTCCGAGAAACGCAAGCGCGCGCTCGGCCATACGACTGCTGATTCCGTCACCAGAGTGCTGCCAGAACTGCTTTGCCGAGGAAAAGTCGGCCTTCTTGAACAACAAGATCTGGAGCTCGATGCAGTCAATGGCGGTGACGGCGGTGCGCGCGTTGGGCAACGAGTTGGCGCCCGGGCAGATGACAAACTCGACTGCGCGAGAAGCGACGGGTGGGTCGCGGCTGGCCAAAAAGTCGCGCGCCTCGGCGACAACCTTGGGCAAAGGAAAGAGCATGGCTCCCTCGTCGGCCTGGCCAAACTTGGCAAGACACAATGCGGCGAGCTGTTGTCAGCTGTTGCTCGGCCAGGTGACTCACCTTTTGGATAGACCTGTGGATAAAGAACCTGGGGTAGCCGGTCTGCATCTTGTCGACTACGCGGGGGCGACCCTCTTCGTAATCGACATTGTCGTCCCAGTATGGAAGGGACACTGAGATGGCATGGTTGGTGAGAGCCGGAACCGACGATCCGAGAGGAATTTGTGACGGCTTGAATGTCGAGTACGGTGACAGCGTGGCCGCCATTTTGAGCGAGTCTGCGAGAGAAGTAACAGAGAGAAGTTGTGAGAGATGCTACGACGTCTCGAGTGCATGAGTCGATATCCGCGTGGGCCACGGTGGAGGACTCAGGCACGTATGTTGGGAATATTTGGTTCCGTGGCTCGATGATGGTTGTCACTACTGATCACGACAGAATACAATTCCGAAGAGAATAAATTCAATTAAAGGACAATTAATCAAGGGGGGAATAGTAGCGTCAAAGGAGGTAGCGTCGGCGAGCAAGGGCAGAGCAGCAGCGAGCAAGGCAGCAAAGTTCACTAAAGTTCATGCAGGTGACTATTTACTGTTATGAGGGTGAAGAAAAAGAGGGACGCGAGAGAAAGAAATGGTGGGCAGACAAGCTACTTGCCGACGCCAAGACCGCCGAGTAGACCACCAAGGCCGCCGGCGCCACCGAGCAGGCCGTCAACACCGCCAGTGAAGCCGAGGAGCTGGTCGAGAAGGCCCTTGAGGGGGGCGAGAACGCCGCCGAGAAGACCACCGAGGCCGGTCGAGGGAATGGAAACACCGCCAATGGCATTGCTGACAACTTGGGCGCCGCCGGGAAGAGTGGCAAAGGTGCCCAGAGTCTTGCCGAGGGCGTTGGTCGCAGCGGTGGCCGAGGGGGTGAGGGCGTCAATGTTGCCGGCGGGGATGGCGCCAAGGATACCAGTGACCGACTGGACGAGGTTGTTGAGAGGGCCCGAGAGCTCGGTGAGCGAGATGCCATTGCCACCCGTAAGGCCAGCGACAACCTTGTCGAGCTCCGAGGTGAGGCCGTCGAGGGCTGTCTTGATGGAGTTGGCCGAGCCGGCGGGGTCGACCTTGGAGAGCGAGCCGAGGATACCGTTGACAAGGGTGACGACGTTGGAGACGGCGCCAGAGACGTGGCCGAGAACGGGGTCGTCACGGCGCTCGTTGGGGATGTACGGAACGTCCTCGCCGGGAATGCACTGGCGCTTCTCGTTGGGGATCTCGGGGTCGGGGTAGTAGGTGCCGTCCTCGTCGCACCAGCGGCGAGTGGCGGGAGCGGCACCGGCAGCAGCAGCAGCAGCGCCAGTAGCGGCGTCGGCGAGGCCGTGAGCAGCACCGGTAGCTGCGTCTGTGAGGCCGCCAGCGGCACCGCCGAGAGTGTCGGTGAGGCCACCAGCGGCGCCAGTGAGGCCACCAGCAGCGCCAGTGAGGCCGCCCAGAGAGCCGGTGAGACCGCCGAGGGGACCGCCAGCACCAGTGAGGCCACCGGTGAGGCCGCCGACGAGGCTGCCGACAGTGTTGGTGAGACCGCCAATGGGGCCGGCACCCTGGGTGAGACCACCGGTGAGACCGCCGACGAGGCCACCGAGGCCGCCGAGCTGGGGAGCGGGAGCTGCGTCGGGAGCCGGGACTGGAGCAGCCTGGACGAGAACGGGGAGAAGGAGAAGGAGAGCAGAGGTCTTCATGATGGGTGTGTGTGGGGTGAGTCAAGGAGCGAGTGTGGCTGGGTGGGTAAAGAGGAGCGAGTAGGTGAAGGTGGCAACAAAAGAGGTGGGTGGGGGTGTTGAAGAGCTCAGAGGCTCGAGACTTTATGCTGTTGGGCGAGCGCTTGGGGTGCGCTGTACTGTCATCTTTGCGACGTAAACAGTGGAGGTCACGACCTCGTCGTCAGGAGCAGCGCTCAAGGGAGAAGAGAGGAGGACGCCTGTCGAGGGCGTACTAGACAGACTAGTGACTCTTGGCAAGTGGCGGGGCGCACCTCGCACTCGCACTGAATCAGTCAATGCTCTCTGCTCTGACGCTGGCGAGGGGCCAGGAATAGATGGCAGCCTCAGCCAGTGACCCACTCTGCTGCTCGTCACAGGGCGTAGTGGACGCTCGAGCATTTGACTAGTAATGCTGCTCGCCACCCACGCCACCGCCTCCTTGCACCTGCGCCCGGCACCATGTTTCGTGACAATTGATAGCGAGACTGAATTGTTTCATCCCTAGACTCAATTTACACCCCATGCAATGTGACAAAGCGTGTGGAGCGTAGAGAGGGGCACAGATCTCGAGCCATGGCGACCATTGATAAGCACACTGGGGCGGAATTGACCCCCACACTAGCGCCATTACGCCCCTCGGGTCACCGGAACGGCTGCTGGCATGGCCGTACGCCGCTCCGTGGTTTCGTGTCCTTTACGCGCTTGTGTTCCGTAGCGTTGTTCCTGTTGTCTTGCATGCAGAAGTGGTCAATGCTATACTAGGCTGCGTACCTAGCAGCTGCCATCTGACAGCCAGTTGGGGCAGTCAATTCAGCATTCAGTTGCGAACAATCAGATCTTGGGTAATAAGTGACAATAAGTGATCAGTCAATACAGTGCTTGCATGCAAGCAAGGGTACAAGGCCATGCAAGGATGGCTGTCTGCATCGATGAGCTGTAGCCGTCAACCGCCGCGGGCTGAGGGGCAAAAAGTGAATCGTTGTCAATTGTCAGTCTTCGCATCCTTTTGCCTCTGATCATCGGCAGAGCTCTGAACCGCTTAACTCCCTTCACTATATCGGTGGTATCGGCTCTCTCTTCCCCATCATCTTGCACCTCAGCAAGCTCTTTGGGAGCTTGGAAGAGTCTTGGCCGTTTGCAAACACTCCAAGCCAGCTAGCGTCATCAGTGTCTCCTCCATCCAGCCCGCCACCCGCTGCGCCGCTGCTGACTTCGTTGACTGCTCACCTGGATCCCATGTTCCACCTTGCTGCACTAACAGACACAAACGCTGCGTACGCGGCACAGTGTAAACAAAGAGGAGCACGTGCAGGTGCAGCTGCTGACCGGGTCGAGTAGTCGTCATCACATGTCCCGTGTCGCTTGCAAACAGTGTACTCGTGTACGGCATCCTCGTGCTACACCTCAGTTGCTGGCCACCCAAACCTCCAGGTCCTTGGCGTCCGCGACCACTTGTCGACTCGTGCTCATCATCGCTGCAGCCAGCCTCTCGAGCTTGCCCGCATCTGCCTCAACAGTGCCTCCCGATCTAGCCTGTCAGCTCCAAATCCCTCACCGTCTACTCACTGCCGTGTCTCAATCCACTTTTGCACCACCGCTCGGTACTGGGCTAGCAGCTCTTGGCCACCGGCATGATCTGCCATGACGCGCACAAACAGCTCTGCATGCTTGGAGAGGTCGTCGGTGGCGGGAAAGTAGACGTCGAGCATGCCCTTCTGCACAAAGTCGAGATTGGCCTTTTTCTGGGCCAAGACGCGTCTCAAATGCTATACTGTCAGCTCTGTGCCATAGCCCTTTGCTCACCTCTTCCCGTAACACCATTGACAGTCCCATGATCTTCTCTGAGCGTTCCTTGGCACACCGCTTGAGCACTTCATCCTTAAAGCCATCTGCTAGGGCCTTTGCAGCGACCGTGTGGGTTCGCTCGGCGACGAGTCCGAGGTGCGCAAACAGCCGTAGGGCGCTCGGGAGGGTTGGAAACACTGGCGTCGGTTCCAGGTGTAGCTGTAGCGCATCGAGCACCTCTTGCGGGCTCGGTGACAGAGTTTCGTTGGCCATGGCCGCGGATGCGGGAGATGGGCCGTAGGTGGTGCGGTCAGTCCTTGTCCCACCTACTACTGGCGGACCTCCACCGGCTGAACAAGCCTCAACTGGGTCCGTCGCGTCACCGTTCTCTATCATTTGCACCATTCACCATCCGAGCCACCATGAGGCTCTCGCACTTTATCGCAGTGCTGTCGACAGCACTGGCGAGTGCGGCGGCTTCGCCTCCTGCATTCCACGAAACACTCACCCTCCACCCCCTGCCAGACGGCAAGCTCTCGGTGCTCTTCGAGTTTACCACCCACTTTGACCTCCACCACGAAGCAGCCGGCAAGACTCGTAAGCTCCCCCTACCAAGCAGTAGCATGCTTGCTGACAGTCTCAGCCCAGCGACACCACTCGCTCACCCCGCCCACGCTCCTGCTCCCGCTCGAGGCCAACCACGTCTCGGAACTGACCGTATCGTTTACCTCGGGCCAGTGGCACCAGGACCGCTATGGTGAGAGTGGGCCGCTGCAGTATGAGGCTGGCGGCGGCGGCGGAGAGATTCGTGGGTGGATTGTCGAGCAGGAAGACCAGGCTGCGACAGACGACGCGTGGGACGCGGTTACTCATGCGCTGGGTGGACTGTTCTGTGCCAGTGTCGGTGCCGCCGACCCCGGGGAGGTGGTCCGCACCTTTGGCGATCTTTACCCTCCGGCCAGCAGTGCGAAGAGTGAGTTTGACGGGTCAGTGTGTTGCGCTGACGACAGACCTCACGCACTACCTCGTGTCGACCCCACATCTGCATCTCTGCACAGAGAACCTCACTCCTTTCCTCAGCCTCCTGCCCTCCAAGGGCTTGTCTGGCTTGTCGGCCCTGCTCGCCCAGCCTGGTGTCGTTCTCGCATGGGGCTTCAAGACTGAGGGAATCGACGTCGTCATGCCCACGGAGACTCGCCAGGGTACATGGACGGGGTGGTGGGAGGGCATCGTCGACCTCGTGCCGTTGCATGGCGGCGCACGTAGCTTTTCCGTCTCGTCCATCTTCAAAAAGCCCATTGGGAGGCCGTTTGCCCACGCCGCCAGCTCGCGTCTCCGCGTGATTGCTCCAGAGGGTGACAATTTCCGTGCCGAGCCGGCTCCCACCTCGTTGGACAGCGAGTGGCTCGACGGCAAGGCGCGTCCGGTCAGCGAGTGGGACCTCCTCGCCTCTCCCCAGTCGGACGTGCGCTTCTGGTGGGACAACGAGGGCGACTTTGTGCATCGTGAGTGTCTGCTGGTGTACGTAGCTAACAGTAGCCCAACATATCGCTCCCCCACCTGTCACCGTCTCGCGCATTGCAGCCGACCGTCACGCGTCAGACGCCACCTTCCTCATCGACCTGACCAACAACGCCGCCGTTGACCGTTCGGCAGTCTACAGCGAGATCTGGCCGTGGTGGGTCAAGGGCTGGCTGAGCGAAATGACCGTCAAGGTCGACGGTGTTGCCCGCGACGACCTCGTCCACGGCCTCTCGTACTACCCCTCGGTCCCGCCCACTCCCTCGACAACGTCCCTGCACCTCAACCTCACCCTCCCGGCCCACAGCACCGTGACGATCTCGATTCCCTTTACAAAGCTCACGCTCAAGTACACTGACCACTGGCCAGACGCCGAGCGCGGCCGCGAGATTCCCGCGTCAGTCCTCACGCTTCTGGATCTCGTCGGCGAGCCCGACGGCGCAGCCTTTGGCACAAACGTACGCAACTCGGCGCGCACGCGCGTCTATGGCGCCAAGCTGCTGCTTGACGTGCCGACACCAGACTTCTCCATGCCCTACAACGTCATCATCATGACTTCGACGGTCATGGCCGTCTTCTTTGGCAGCATCCAGGGCAGGCTGGTGAGGCGCTGGGGGTGGGTCAAGGCGGACGACAAGATCAAGAAGGAGTAGAGATAGAGTGCATGCATTGGGATACCTGCTATGGAGTGTGCGTATGCGCTTGCAGCTCGAAGGCTGAGATGTACGTCCTGGGTCTGCAGGTCACCCCACACGAGGTGGCAAAAGTGGACGTCGGTGCTACATTGTTACGGCTGGAGGCCGGACTCCTCTCTATGCTCCAGCATGCTCTCCACGCTCCACGCGCTTCACTCTGCAGCTTGAACAAGATGGTCAGTGCGTCGGCGCGTCGCGTAGCCTGCTTCTAGCTCGTCCTCATCGAGCCATCGACAACCACGCCGCTGCGCCCACTGATCCACGGAGTGACCCCTGATCCACGGGGCCACGGCGGTGACGAGTACCTCCGCTCACCGCCGATCCAACAGTCTCACCTCCCCTGTCACCACACACAGCTCCACCTCGCACCCGATCAAGAGATCACCAGATCGGCACCAGTGACGCTCGCCCTGCACCAAAGGACATCACGAACGGTGCGAGCACAGCGGCGGTGGTGCATAGCGCCAAACGCCACCTCCACCTCCGCTTGGGCCCCCTTGGGGCGGCTAACTGTGCCTCGGCGCTGTGTGCTGGTGTACTGGACGTACTGGTGTGCGTTTCGGGGCTATTTGCGAGGGGCAGGTGAAGCGCTAGTGCTGTTGGCGGCTCCACAAGTGGGTGCGAGCGCTGTTGCTAGGAGACCGCGTGCGAGTGCGAGTGGTACGTTGGGCGTTGAGGTCGGTATTTTTGGCACCGAGGAGCCGAGGGTGGGTTTAGCTGTGCACACTACGTGATGTTACGAGGCCGATGATTGCAGATACGCTTCAATTGACGCGCGCGCATTGTTCGTTGATTTGTGACGGGCCAATCTGCAATTCAATCACCAGGGGCATTGAGATCGAATAAGTGTGATCAAGATCTGCGGCGCCACTCTAACGCGTTTTGCACCGATCTCCGAGGGCGAGCTCGGTGCTCGGTGTGGCTAGCGCGGTAACGGAGCTGATCTTGGATCTGGGAGCGTGGGAGTTGGCTAGCGCTTGACTAGCGCTTGGCAACAGATATGGTTGGGAATGGCCGAGACGGCGAGCTCCCACGTCGGTGCGGCTCAGAGATGGCGAGCTCTCACATCGGTGCGGCTCAGAGATCCGAGATGTTTGAGAGTTGTGGGAGGTTCAGTACAGGTCTCTAGTGACGTCAGTGCCCAGTACAAGCTCAGACCCAGTGCAAGCTCAGATTATCAGATAGGCGTGAGCAACCTTGGCAGCTGGCAGGGGTGGAGGAGGCAAGTGGCAAGTGGCAGTGGCAGTTAGCTGGTGGCAGCCACATATCATCCAGTGGATGCAACGAAGCAGCCGCCCAAAGTCAGGCGCTTACAGTTCCCCAGAGGAAGGAGTCTACTTGCCTGAAGCTGGAGGTACTTGGAGCTTGCAGGCTACAACTATCGTAAACTGCTGCGGACGGGAAGTCAAAAGATGCCGTGGGTGTTGGTTCAACCGGCAGGTCTCCGCAGCATGACTATTTCACCCGTGGTCTCTCCTCCGAAAGTAATCTCCCAGTAACCTTGATATGATTTGAATTGTTTGGACCGTTTGAACTGTTTGAAGAGCGGCTTGTTTGGGAGCCTGGACGATCTTGTCTGGGAGACGTTACACGGCCTTGAGTACATGGAGCAAATCGTGGATTGTTGCCGAGGAGGCGGATACCCGCCACATCTTCTCCCGTGCATCGTTCATCCTGGTCAGGCCCAGGGCGGGAACCGTCACCTGTACTCCAGCCATTTGTGATGTTATGGCTGGAGGGAGACGGGGAGGAAGGTCTCGATGTTGAAAAGAATTAACGCGGATAAGGCCGTGATCGCTGAAAACAAGTCATGCCTTGTTGGTCGGCGGGGAAATGGGTGCAGCGAACGAGATGCTGTGCGCAGTGCAACTCTTTGATGGCTATCCAATGGCCAATGGTAAAGAGACCACGAAGGAAAGAGATGCGGGCTGGCTCAAAACG
Source organism: Prillingera fragicola (assembly GCA_002335605.1). Lineage (NCBI taxonomy): Eukaryota > Fungi > Basidiomycota > Tremellomycetes > Trichosporonales > Trichosporonaceae > Prillingera > Prillingera fragicola. The sequence goes on along the minus strand of BEDY01000006.1, from coordinate 1,038,463 downwards.
ACTCACACTCGATGCGAGGAATTAATTAATTTGCCGCCATTCTCGTCAGCGCGTCAGCCTTAACCTAAGTTATGCACGCTCCTCTGTGTTCCCCTCACTCTCTGTAAATGATTGGCTCGGTATATTTCTTGATTCTAGGGCTACACAGCACTCACAACGAACAACGAGGAAACAATGCTTCTGCTTGCTCGGTCTCGGCCGCAGTTCAACTTTGGTGGTTGCATCGTGTTCCCCCGCAGTGTGCAGTGTTCTGCCACTCTAAATCTGGCTCATCAACCCCAATGCACAGTAAACATGACCAAAAGTCGTGACCTGGATAAAGGCAGAGCTCAAAGGCGTTGATAAGTACCGCAAAAGTCGTCGGAAACTCAGGCGCAGTTCAGGCGCCTTGGACCTATGCGCAGTCGTTTCGGACCCACCAGAGCCTTCCCCAGCTCCCCAGCTTGCTAGTAAGGCCTTCTTTGGAACGGCTATCTTGAACAATTAAAAGGCACTCGTCGCCGCAAGACAAAGAAACCATGTCCAAGGCCGAAAGTGATTATTTAGGCGACGGGGTCGTGCGACAGAGATCTTTCTGGAGATGTGGCAAGGCGTCATTGTCAGTGCCACTGCACTCTGGTACTCAGGGCCATTGTCCTTGAGGCGCATTGTACCAGCGAACAGATCCATACCTCATCCATGCTGCGTGTGCTCATTCATTGTGCATGTGGTCGTGTGCTCGTCAGCGAGGTTCAATCGAACGCTCATACTGGCATTACCGAGCAAGGTAGCCAACTATTCGTTCGACTACGGTGCTTGAAACGCTGGCTGGATCAGAAACAGCCTTATCTGTCCTGCAAGCTCGCCTCACAAGCTGCATGCTAGCAGGCCATAACGTTTAATGCCCTATGCATTCGTGGCGACATTTGATCGACATGCCCCTCGATCCGCGACGGAGCTCGCTATGGTCGGCTGCGTGTAATCCGGAAACGACGAGGTTGCGAGGCACGTCCCGGTTTGCCAGGATTTCGGGCTAATGATGTGGGTGTCCCAACATGTTGGAAGAAAGGACGTTGCTCTGGCGAGTGCCATTTGACAATGACAAGGTGGCGTGAGTACCCGAATAGTGCTCGTGCCCCCAATACAACCCTTGGATCCTTTGAGGCCCACTCCCTGCGGCGCAGGCGGCAGCGAGCACAATCTTTGCGGCGTCTAGATGTCGCCACTGACCGCTTCGATCCCTTGATAGTTATCATGCTCCGCCGGCCGCCGGGATGTGTCCAATGGCGGCTGGCGCTCACCAAGGAGCGAGCATCGTGGCCCTGAAGTGTGGCTTCCCTGTTATGCAAAGAATATCATCACACGGGCTATGGAGGTTGAATAAACACTGCACGAGTGCAAGAGGAAGGGGTACAAACCAGGACCATGCGCTGCCAAGGCGCAGGTGGTCGCGAGTATTCTCGGCGCCGAGGAAGCCTGTCGATACATATAGGCTGCACCCCTTGTGTTTTCCATGTGTGCATTCCCAACTTTTATCGATTTTACATCAAAACCACCACTACCCACCCAACAGAAGAAGTCTGGAGGCCTCAGAAGTCTGCGCTGCCACTTGTCGTTGTCGCCACATCGCGACGAGCCGACCGAGCCGAGAGGGACGAGTTTGTCCAGTGAGTGATTTAGATTCAGTGCTGTGTGTGTCCGGACGTCTCGTAACAACGAGAACGAGGCATTTGCGACCTGTACGCGGTGCAGAACAGAATGGTCCAGAACTGCTCGCTAGGACAGCATCCCGCAGACGTGGTTGCTCCCCAACAAGATCTGCAAGCAACAAAAGTGATGCCGCACGGTGGTGGTGCCATTGTTCCAGGATGGAGCTGGAGAAACTTCGGGTCTTTTACAGTCCATGCAGGTCGGCGGCCGAGGCAGAGCGGGCCTTCATTGTGCCCACCCCTGAATTCTGGCACCGCCACCCTGAAGAGGGATCGTTGTGCTTGCGAGGCAAAAGACCCAAGGGGCGCACCACCATTAGTGACGCATGGGCACCCTGGATCCAGGGTTTGTTGGCAGGGCCTGCACTTTGGCCATCCGCCGTGCGCCCAGCCCCCCGCGGCTGGCCGGCCCCCTCGTGGGTTCACACGCATGTCACTGCAAAACACCTCATTCTACATATAGTGCCCACCCATTCTCCCCATTCTCCCCGTCGTTCTTCTTGCTCTCCAATCCACCACCACCACCACCTTCACCACCCCTTCGATCCACATCAACCAGTACTACCCAACTACTGGCGTTCAACACTCAAACTATCGCTTACACCCCACCCTCAGACCTTTTAGGTCCTCGACAAACCCACCCTATGTCTTCACCCGACGCACATTCGCCGCCCCCGTCCCTCATCCCACCTTCCCTTTCCATTCACTCAAAGCACCATCAGCACGTCCAACAAGGTCTTCCCTCCCCTCCCCTGTCTGTCACTTCGGACGGCCTCGTCGACTTTGACGGTATCGGTCTCTTTAGCGCCAGCTCGCCACCTGCGTTTGACCTAAACAGCACTCCTCCTGCTCAGACCCTCGTCACTCCTCAGGGCTCTCCCGGTCCCACTTCGTTTGGCTACGAGAGCAACGACTCGCCCACCTCTACCGTAGAGGCTCTCAGCGCGCACCACCTCGAGCGCTTCCTCCATTACAAGACGCTCGCTGCCCAAGCACAGGCCGAGCTCTCCATCTCGCTCCTCGACGGTCGCCTCATGGCTCCTGAAGATTCTGCCGCAAAGGACCGCGCCGCCATGATCGCCCTCCAGTCGCAACCCCAGGCCTTCTTCAACGCTCCTCCCCAGGGGCTCTGGAACCAGACCTTCTCGTATCAGCAGCAGGCTCAGCAGGCTCAGCAGCAGCAGCACCAGCAGCACGTTTTCGCCGCCGAGGCACAGGCGCAGGCCCACCTCCAGGCACACGAGGCTGCCCAGGTTCAGGCTGCAGCTCAGCGGATGTCCATGGCCAACTACTACATGCCCTCGGCTCCTCGTCCCATCGACACCCAGGCTGCGCAGCCTCCTCCCCTTTGGTCGCGCGGTTCGGGCTCGAGCAACTCGGTCTCGACTGCTTCGCCTCCCTTCCCCGCCACCCCCACCTATGCCGTTGCCATCGAGTCGCAGCAGCAGTATGCCTCGATCCCCGAGGGTGAGAACGAGCTCAGCGAGGAGGAGTTTGGCTCCAACTCGTCTGACAAGTCGATCCCCAACCACAACGGTGGTGGCCGCGGCTATGTCCCCGGCAAGACGCCAGACGACCCCAAGAAGCGCCACAAGTGCAACATTTGTGGCCGTGGCTTTGCGCGTGCGTTCAACCTCAAGTCGCACGTCGGCACCCACGACCCCCTTCGTCCCAAGCCCCACCAGTGTCCCCACCCCATGTGCAAGCGCTCATTCTCGCGTCTTCACGATCTCGAGCGCCACCGCCAGGGCATCCACTCGGATGGCCCCCTCGTCGACGCCAAGCGCCAGGGCGTCAGCCCCAGCATCGTCCGTGCTCAGAGCCGGATGCAGCGCCGCGCCGAGTCTGGTGGACTCATCTAAGGCTGTTCTCGCTATCTGCGAGCCAGCCGCGTGGAGACTGATCACCTTTACTGGTCGATCACTATCCTCGCGCGTGCTCCGTCACGCCCCTTCAAATTGGTATGCTTTTCGCTGCCACCCCTCTCATCCCTCTCTGGTTCTACCCTTCCGAGCCATACCGCCGTCCCCCTCATATTCTCTCTGCCGCAAACAATGTCCAAAACGCAGCGCCGCCGCCGCGGCGGCAGAGAAAGAGGACCTGTGTCACGCACAGGCATGGACTTTGGGTATGGCGATCGAAAGCCAGCTTCAAAACAAAACTCCATCCTCACCAAATATCACCCTGCACCATCCCTCACCCGTTCCCCGCTACCTTTGCGTTCCCACGTAACACCCAAAACAACAGGCTTGCGACCGCCTCAACCATCCCGTGAACCGGCCTTCTGAATCGCGCACACACGGGCACCACTTTGGTGTCAGCGCTTCAGTAGATCCCGTCTAGCCTAGTGATAGGTTCCTGCGCCGTCCAGCTGTTGCGTCCATAGATGTCCATGACGATTACAGTGTACGATAGAAACTATTGAAAACTTGAAAAGCCCATGCAACCTTTGCTGCATGCTGCGAGCGAGCACTGTCACGAACAGAACTGAACGCGACTTGCCACGAACAGAAGACGCACAGCATGGAAACGCAGCCAAGGCTCTGGGCGTGCGCAATGGAGTGCATAACTCACCTCAAGGTGGAGCCAACACAGCATTGAGCTCTAGACCCGCACGGCACTAATGACGCGGCAGGTTCGAAGGGGAGCAAGCATGCAGCACATGGCTCGGGCAGCAGCGTCGCCCGTCAACGACGTAGACTTGGCCAATCGCCCAAGCGGCCCCACGGCCACTGTTGCCCGTGTAGACCCCACCAGATCCCCCTCGCTTGGGCTGGCAGAGCCAAGAACACGCAGTCGCTTGAACAAACCTCGTCCGTGTCTGGATCTAATGGACGTGTAGCCAAATCGTGGGGCTGGGGCGGTGCAGAGAAATGTTGCCACTGAATTGCTGCGACATCTCGCAGCCGCTTGGCACGAGAACGCCAGAGTGGCTTTCCTCGTCCTTCCGATGTATGCAATGGATCTGATTTACATGAATGCGGGCTGCCAGCCCATCGCTGGCGCTACATTGCTTTCGGCACAAGGCATGCAGAGCCAAGACTGTAAAGCTCGCATAACGCATGGTGCACGGAAAGGTCGTGGATATCCCTCGTCCGCGGCATACGCGGACCCTTTGTGCCACCCTGGGCATTGAACACCGCAGGTTTGCCCGCGCCTCCGAGTCCAGCGGCAATGTCAGCAGCTACGAGTGCGATCGTGGAGGACTAGGGAGCGTAGTCTAGGCCCAGAACCATGGCGTTGCGTGCGTGATTTCTTACAGAAAATGGGGTCCATCGCTATCTTGAGCTCGCTCAGTCCTACGTCAGCGGTGTGGCGGTGTCTTGTCCTTTGTGCTGTCACAATTCTGGACTCTTTACTTATCGCATCGCATTGCCGCAAAAAGCACGTTTATGACCATTGCAGGCACAGTTATCCGCTCTCTTGATACCGAGGCCGCTGTGCTTGGATAGGGGCTCGAGGCTGGAGATCCAAAGAAGCATTGGCCCGGTGGCGGTGGCAGTTCGCAACAACTTCGGACCATCGAGGGAGCAGCAAAGTCTCGCATGCACAGCATGCACATTCATTTAGGCAACCGAAACGATTAGAGGGGCAGACGTCATCTGCTGGCCGCGTGGACTAAGTAGGTTGGTGGTTGTTCACCCCATTTTGGTGCGTTCCACCCGACATGAGCTGACCGTTCAACACCAAAGGTCACACCAAACATAGCATCGTCCAGACTTTAGTTTGACCGCCTATCTCCCATCCATCGTGTACGCAGCCGCACCACTCACGTAAAGTGAGCAAGCCTAACCCATGGCCGACGCGACGCGACGCGATGAGTCAACGCTATTTTGACGCGTTCGTCCATTCATTGATTCATTTGTAGTCTGCGACAATTGTCTCACTGCCGTACCGACGACTTCGTTTCACGTTGGAGTCTGGAACACTGGCTGTGCTTGATCAGTCGAGTAGCAGCCGAGCTGCTGAAGAGTGTGCGCGAGTTCATGTTGTTGTCACTGCTGCTGTCATTGATATTGATTTCCGAAGCAAACCAAGGCGCCCGCGCTGCGGCGCTGCGGCGCAGTAGTCGCTAGCACAGACAGTGGCATCAGACACTACATCTGCTGCTTTTTACACTACTCTTTCGCCGGGGCACCATAGAGCGGGCCACACCAGCCCGCCCGCCTAAACCTTCTGCTTCTTCTTCTTGTGGCTGTCCTCGTCGTCCTCGAGGTCAATGCTGCCCTCCTCCTCATCCTCGTCGTCGAGCTCGTCCTCATCCTGGCTGTCAAAGTCCTCATCATCGGCATCACCCTCAAAGGCGCGCAAGGGGTCCATGAGAATCTCGTTGGCGAGGATACCGCCAAGGTTGGCGGCGTCACCCTCGACGGTGAAGTAGTGGAAAAAGCTGCCACCGTCGCCGTCAAAGTCCTCGGCGTCGGCATCGGCGTCGGCGGCAACTGCGCCGCGGGGGAACTTGGCGCAAAGGTCCTGGCCCTCCTTCCAGTCAATGGTGGTGGTCTGGTCGTCAGCTATGCTCCACAGCAAGCAGACTCACGCCAGCAATGAGGTCATCGTCGTCAAACTCGCGCATCGACTCCGTAATGGTGCCGTCGGCGGGGGCTGCCTCAACACCGTCGGGGAGCGAGTACTTCTTGCTGAGAGTCTTGTTGGTAAAGTAGGGGTTCTCGGCAAAGTGCTGCATGCGTTAGGACAAGCGTTGGGGCTGTCGACTCACGAAGATGATCTCATAAGGACGAGGGTCGTTGAGGTCCTGAACGAGCTCAATGTCGCTCAGGTAACGAAGAGCCTCGCGGTCCGAGGGACTCGATGCAAGCATGCTGAAGACGGGGTCGTTGAGCTGCAGTATCAGTACATGTCCTGTAGATCCATCCAGAAGAGGCGCACGCCGCGGATCCAGCCAGAAAATGATCCGCCCATTCAACACGCCTTGCGATCGCTCTCCGGGCAGCCATCCACAACGCACGACCACCCCGCGGACACACGCCCAACACTCACCAAAGCAATGAGCCAAAAGTTCTTGACGTCCTTGACCTTTGGCCTGAACACCTCGAGAAACTCCTTGGTCTCCTTTGCGACGAACCGCTGGATGCGAATCTCCTTGTCCTTGGTCGCTGTTTGTGTGTTTAGCGCGCGTCCGTTATCATTGCCAAAGGCCGGGACGCGCCTGGGTGCTCGGTGCCCACGAAGACAAAGTCCTGCCCACGGCAGAAATACCTCGCGATGCACTCCTGCCAGCCCAAGCCGCGTCCATCGATGACAACTTACCATTCATGAGCTCAACGGCCAGCGCCTCGGGCAGCTCTAATCCCCCGTCAGCCAGCGTCCTACACAGAAACCGCAAGCAAACGCACCGACGTTCAGCGTCTCCTCGTTGTCAGCCATTGTGTATGTCTTGTAAAGATGGGTGATGATGGATGGATGCAAGACGACGCGGTGTGCAAGTTGAACGTTCAAAGCAGATGAGGGGATGCGGGACCAGAAATTATTACCTCCATCGCCGGGTGGAGGTCTATGTGCGTCATCTTTGTCGCCATTGCTGCCATGAGAGAGATGCCACCCATAAATGCATTGCACAAGAACAGGCAGACCTATGCACAGACCATGCACAAGAGCATCGGCCACTACTACTACGGTGGTTACCAACTGAAATTCTCACAGTCAAACGCACGCAAGCGGGTAAAAGAAGAAGCTGTCAGAGGGCTGCACTTGCAAGTTGTGTTGCAGGGTGGCGTCTCGGGAGCAAAGGTGGGCGCGGTGGGTGCCGCGGTGACAAGAGGTGGGATGGGGGAGACACGAGTGTGCAAGCTGTGCGCCAGCTTATACACAGGGGCATGCACGCGCACAGAAGAGCAAGTAGTCGTAGAGTCGTGCCAGAGAGCCTCTGTCCGTGCCAGCTCTCAGTCGCTGCCCTGTCGGGACGGCGCCTTCACCACCACCTCAGAGCAACAAGCCAGGCGTGGCCAGGCTAGGATGGACGAAGTCCATGCCACGAATGAAATCAGGCCAAAAGATCAACTCATCTCGGACGTTGGAGCAGCACGACATGGGGGCGCTCACGCTCAAAAGGTGAGCGTCCGTCATCGTCGGCGCTAGCATACGCGCGGCGGCCAAAGCCAGGTCCTGGTGCCGGCCAATCGGGCGGTGAGCCTCCAGAGCCCCCGTGTCGGCCTCCGCGGTGATGTCCATGTCCGTGAAAGGCGGGAGGCGGACCAGGAGGGGGAGGCGGACCAGGAGGGGGAGGCGGACCTGGAGGGGGAGGCGGACCTGGAGGGGGAGGCGGACCTGGAGGGGGAGGCGGACCAGGAGGGGGAGGCGGACCAGGAGGGCGACCGTCGAGCACTCGGACATGGTGCGCCAGCGGAGGGCCAGGACGTTGGAGGAGCGTAAATGCGCCACCGCGGTCCGCGCCCCCGCGACCACGACCACGTCCACCACCACGCCCTCCGTGGTGTCCACGTCCGCGTCCGCGCTGATGGCCGCGCTCGCCATCCTCGCGCTCGCTACGATCACCCCGGTCACCGCAGTTCCGGTGTCTCTCGGCGCGATCGCGGCTGCGCTCTGTGCGCGCACGATCACGCTCCATGTGTCTCTCGGTGCGTTCACGTTCACGCTCGGAGCGCTCATGGTCACGCTCCATATGTCTCTCGGCACGTTCACGGTCACGCTCGGAGCGCTCACGGTCACGTTCCATATGACGTTCCGTACGCTCACGGTCACGTTCCATGAAACGCTCGCTGCGCTCACGGTCGCGCTCAATGTGCCTCTCGGCCACCATACGCTCAGCGCGTTCCTGTTGGCGTTCAGCACGTTCAGCTGCAAGGGCAAGCGAGGGCGGCATGATCGGGGGAGGGAGAGGTTCCTTGCCAGGCGTAGGCGGCGCTGAGTCGTTCTCGGGAGGGTCGACCGGCCGGCGAAGGAGAATCTTGACCGGTCCGGCCTCGTGCTCGCGGTCGCGGTCACGGGGACGACCACCACGGCCTGAACGCGAACCGCGGTGGCCACCGCGGCCTCGTCCACGTCCTCGGATACCACGACCGACAGGAGGATCACATTCGGCCTCGTCGTCATCGCGCAGCACCTCGAGGCCGAGCTCGAAACGGCCAGCCTCAAGACTGAGCGTGTATCCCTCAGCGCGCTCGGCATAGTTGTGTGCATGCTGGGCTTCGGCTCCGGGACGCTCGTCGACCGGTGGAGGGCCGACCTCGGCGCTGAGTGGCGGGTGGGCGATGAACACTGATCGGCGGGGCTCGTCGTCCCAGCCACCCGTGAGTGCGTCCTCGGCGCGGACGATGGCGGTGAAAAACGCCGCACAGCCAAGCACACTTGCAACCCATTTCGGGGGCGGTGTGTCCCCCGTATCCGCAGCCTCTGGCGCCCGGCTTTCGTCCTCGCGCTGTAGGCGGAGCCCGCGGCCTTTCTTGTAGTTTGTGCCGGCCTGCATAGCGAGACTGGGGTCCACTGATATGGGCCGCCAGTGGCGCGACGCATGTTCGACAAAGCGAGTGGCAGAGCGTGCGGCGAGAGCGACAGGGGTGTTGCCCTTCTTGAGCATGTCGAGAGTGCGAATAGCGTCGAGGGGAACAACCACCTCGTACCCACGGTGTACCAGCTCACGCACTGCCCGCGGCGCCCACATCAGTGCGCTGACGTCCACAACGGCAACGTGCCACTGTTCGTCGCTTGGGGTCTCATTGTCCGAGTCGTCTATACGGGCCCGAGAATCGCTGCGTGCCAGTTCGTACGTGCCTGCGGGCGGCGGCGGCGTAGTCGCGGGAGGAGGCGGGCCTGCGATAGCAGCTGCGCGAGACTCTGCTGCGGCCTTGTCCCTTTGCTTGGCTGCTCGCTCACCGCCGATGACACCCGGGTGGTGCGGAGACTTGTCCTCAGCCTTCGGCTTCGAAGGCACAGGCTCGTCTAAGCCGACGGCATGGACGCGTGACTCGAGATCGGCGATCTGGTGCTCGAGGTAGGCTGCAGAGAGGGCTTTGGACAGCGCCGCCTTTTTGGCGGCCTGGAGAAGGGGTGGTTAGTTCATTGTTGTTGACCTGATTCTGATGAGAAAGCAAAGACACCTACGAGCTCGCCCTCACGCATTGTTGAAGGAGGGGGAGGGAGGCTTGAAGGAAGGTGTGCGTTTGCTAGTGCATGTGTAGATGATGCTGCTGCAGTGCTGTACCGAGTGAAATCGAGACAGGCTTCAAGGAGAGGTGAGGGGGAAAGAGGGTGAGAGGATGGCAGCAGCGGGAGAGAGCGATGGATGTGGTTTGGTGGCCAATCTCGAGTGGGCTACCAACAACATGAGAAATGACGTGGATATTTTGATTCCGCTTATCACTCTGGATGGACATTGTTCCTGGAGGGTTGCTTCACGATGTTCGACTTTCTTTGACCGCAGCAACAACCCCGTCTTCACCACTCTTCTACCATGCGTCCGTCATCATCGGCCATGCGCCTCGGCGACCTCTTCAAGGCAGGACCATCTCGCCGCGCTTTCTCATCGACTCCCGCAGCAGCAGAGGGATCCGGTGCGTACACTCGTCCTGGTCTCCTACCACCTCTGTCGACTTTCTTGCAAAGTGTCGTCCGCCCGAGCTTGAGCTCTACCCGCTGCATACACCGTGCGGAAGTGCTCTTCACAGCTTGAAGAACGACGACATCGCACAAATTGATTCTCTTCCCGCTCCCAGCCAGCCCCACACACCTGCTAACCCCTCAGCGTACCCCTTCTCGAAGAAGGCCGTCTTTCCCAAGTCGACCCTCACTGGCCCTCCCGCGCAAAACCTCCTCACTCCCCGCAACGGCGCCCACGTCGTGACTCACGTCAACACCGCCCTGAAGCGCGACTACGACCCAGCTTCGCTCCTCCAGACCTTGTTCTCCCGCCGCTCCCCCCAACGCCTCCGCACCGGTTCGGTCGTTTCGGTCCTTTCCTACTCCACGCCCGCAAAGACGGGTATCATGCCCTTCTCGGGTGTTCTCATGCGTGTCCGCAGGCGCGGAGTCGACACGGCATTCACGCTCCGCAACGTCGTGCAGAAGACTGGTGTCGAGATGAACTTCAAGGTCTGCTCGCCCATGATCAAGGAGATCAAGGTCGTGCGCCGCGCAGAGGGACGCAGCGGTATTGCTGACCTGCGCCGCGCTAGGGTCAACTACCTCCGTGACAGGCCTGGTGTCATGAGCCAGATTGCTGGCGCGCTCAAGGCGCACAACACGGCGCGTGTGGCTGCGGCTGCTCAGTAGAGGTTGGAGTGAGGCGGGACGAGCATTTGCACCATTCATGCATAGTGTACAACTCTGCGGAGGTCTAGCGCGCGGGGCTAGCTGACACAGCGTTGGGGAACGGAGGACTTTAGAGGCTACCCAGGACACAGAAGGTCCTCACTTCAGCAACTGCTCAGGACGGAACGCCATGTCCGCTGCGGTCGGCGGCATGGCGATGCCCGTTCTTGACAAGTAGAGACCTCGCTCTCTTCACAACTGACCCAACCCCGAGCTCTCCGCGGACAAGCAATTTGACCAAGCCCATCTTCTCCTCATGCCCTTCTCTCCCCACCGGAGTGGGTATGACGATCCATCCGTTGGGATTTGTAACTACCACCCTTCGGCTTCGTGCCACAGACTCTGAAGTGCGGTTCAGACTGCCCAACGTTATGATTCTTACAACCTTGCAGAGTGATCAGAATCGAGCAGCATCCTTGGAGGCGGTCGATAAAAGACCATAGCATGGAGAGAGAGCCCGGCAGGAAATTAGAAGTCTGTCAGCCATATATAATGATTGTTACATGGGTTGTCAACCGGCCCAACAGTGTGATCGTGATCGTTGCTGCAGCCACACACGAGATACACCAGCAACATTCTTGTGGAACAGTGAGCCAGATAAGCAATACCCAGGTGTTGACGATTACGAGCTCTGTTGCCACACGGGCGCGGAGCATGAGCCACGAATTTGCCAGACAAGTCGCATACTCTCGTGGCAGATGCCGGCAGAATAGGCTCTATCTATCTCGGCCCTCGGAGACCACGCACGTACAGTACGTAGACCGTCAAAAGTGCAGGTCGATACGGAGCACAACTCGCACAAGGACTTTATAGATGCAAAGGCAACCTGTGTGCACGAGAGCTGGCTCAACCTCAAGGCGTTCATGGACGGCCGCATGATTCGGGACCGGGTCGCGAGCCGCAGGATTGTGCCAGAGGCCCACGACTTTAGGGCCCTCGTGAAGGCGCCTCCGGCTATTCGTGCCAACTTTGGCTTCTAATTGGTATGTAAATAGAAGTGAGCGGGTCAGTAGCAGTATTGTGTCATGCATGATAGGTTGGGAGTGTTAGCAGACCGTGATCATGTATGGGCGCTGTGACGGTCCTGTCTGGAGCCGCCACTACGGGGCTCGATCAAGTCTGCGCACGTCTTGAAGTGTTCAACCTTTTAATGAACTGCCAAGATCGTCTTGTAGATCATCTTCTTGTAGATGTGGTAGGTAAGTGAGGCTTGCTGGTCCGAGGCCAGAGGGCAAGCGGACAAGTCTAACCTCACGCGAGCTGGTCGCTTGAACGAGGCTGATAGTCAGCCGCTTACAACAGGGAACGGCCCGGTAAACGTCGCATACGCTGGCCACATGTTGAGCATCTCACTCTCTGCCTCGTCCTCATGTCCCAGTCATCATCGTCTCAAGGACGCAGAGCAGTATAGTGCATGTGTTGACTACCCGGCCGCCATGTTGGATCACTTTTCGGTCATCGCCGAACGGCTTTGAATCGAAACCCGCCGGCTATCTGATGACCCGTACTCCCCACTACTACAACCCCCCCGCAGACTATAGCTCATGGCCGACTAGCTTCTCATTCTTGCTCACCTGCTACTCTTACAGCATCAACAGCACTGACAATGTCGTGGCCAGTCAAGGATATTCCGTTTACAGAGTGTGAGCCTCAACAGGTTTACCGCAGGGCTAACAAGTCAGGCGACCGGATGATATGCCAGCCGGGGACGTACTTTGAGCTCACCACGGCTGTCATCAACGGCCGCGAGGAGCGGGTCTGGAAGAATGTATGTGTCAGCACTTGACCTCGACTGACATTCAGCTGCACAAGTCCTTCCGTGACCTGATTCTCGAGAGCTGTGCCAAGTTCAGCGACCGCCAGTTCCTCAACGCGCCGGTTGGGCTCAAGCCCGAGCCCCGCGAGGACGTGACATTTGGGCAGTCGCTCGAGTTTGCTCTGCCTATTGCGGCGTGGCTGCGTGCGCAGGGCGCCAAGGTCGGGTCGACCGTTGGCCTGGTCGGGTACAACAGTGTCAAGTAGGTGGCAGCTGTGCTGTTCGTGGCTGACGGGCTAGCTGGGCGCTGGTGTTTATGGCGATTCACCTCATCGGAGCCGTGCCCGTCATGGTGAACGCTGCTGTTCAGCCCGACTCGATGGTTCACTGCCTCAACCTCGCCAAGCCGATTGTCATTATTGCTGACCCGCCATCGGCCTCTATCATTGCCAGCAAGGCCGGGTCTCTCAAGGACTGTGGCAAACTCTACACCTGGTCCACCGACGGTCTCACGAACAAGGTCGAGGTTCTCAACCTTCGCAAGCTCAACATGTCTGCCGCTGCCGTCCGTGACATTGTGAGCGGCACGGGTCTCGAGGATCTTCACCCCGAGAGCGACGCCGTCGTCTTCTTCACCTCTGGCACGACCGGCTTCCCCAAGGCAGTCATTTCCAGCCAGCGCGCGGCGCTGCACAACATCATCTCGGCCCAGATTAGTGAGCTTCCTCTCCCTCCCGAGCTAACATTCAGCACTGGGCCGCGCGGCTTTGCGCGCAGGTGCACCCATCGAAATGGTCATGCCGCTCATCAGCAACCCGCCCGACGAGCAGCGCATCCACCTCATGGTCGTCCCCTTCTTCCACGCGACGGGCGCGCTCAGCATCCTCGCCAAGGCATTCGCCGACGGCTCGAGCCTCGTCCTCATGCCTCGCTGGAACGTCGACGACGCCATCGACCTCATTGTGCGGTACAAGGTCAACGTCGTCGGTGGCGTGCCTGCTATCGCGACCGCGCTGCTGCAGTCGCCGCGCTTGCCCAAGGACCTCAACCTCCTGGGATGCAGCTACGGGGGCTCGCCGCCTGCGTCGCGCCTTGCTGGTGATCTCAACAAGCGGTTCCCCGAGCTTGTCGCGTGAGTCACTCTTGCCGTTGACTGTGCTGACCTCGCAGTGGTAACGGCTGGGGCATGACCGAGACCAACGCCCTCCACTGCGGTCTCGCAGGCATGGACTATGTCGTAAAGGTGAGCACCGCCCTAAGACGAAAGCTGACAAACAGCCCAAGAGCTGGTACGCGTACTACACCAGTGTCAAACCATACTAACCTCCAGCGGCCCCGTGATCCCGATCTGCGAAATCCGAATCGTGGACCAGGAGACACGCGCAGTGCTCCCACCCAACACGGTCGGCACGATCGAGACGCGCGGCGCAAACCAGATGAAGTGCTACCTCAACAACCCTAGTGCGTCCACCGCCCGCGATCGTGACTGACAAGCACAGAGGCCACCGCCGAGGCAGTCAACGCCGACGGCTGGCTCGACACGGGCGACGCGGGGTTTATCGACGACGCGGGCTGCCTCTCAATCTCTGACAGGAGTACGTCCCCAGTGTCGTGCAAGCTAACGAATAGTCAAAGACATTATCATCCGCGGCGGCGAGAACGTGAGCCCCCCCAGCTCGCAAGGCGCTAACGAGCCCAGATCGCGTCCGAGGAAGTAGAAAACGCAGTCTTCCTCGACAACCGCATCGCAGAGGTGGCAGCCGTGTCGGTCCCGGACGACTTTTACGGCGAACTCGTCGCGGTCGCCGTCAGCCTTGCTCCGGGCGCAGAGGCGAGTGCAGAGGATATTCTGGCGCAGGTCAAGCCCCGTCTTCGGGGGCCGGCTAGGCCGGCGTTTGTGCATGTCCACCACGAGCTGCTCCGTGAGTCCGTGCTTTGGCGGTCGCTGATGGGTAGCTCGTAATGTGAACGGAAAGCTGATCAAGATGGACATCAAGCAGATTGTGCGCGAAAAGTACGCCCAGAGCAAGCAGGAGCCTCGGGCAAAGCTCTGAGTTGTAGACGTCGTTTGTGTGATCTTGGAGATGAATCAGCTGCATCTAAAACGCGTCGTCGCCAGCACCAGCTAACCAGACACGGCATGCATAGTGTACATCTCGCCGACCGCGCCCGGGCGACCGGACCATCCAACACAACCCATGTCCAGACAGATGCGGCGCGTGCTGCGCCTCGAAAGCAGAGCAGACCGTGGTGCCAGAGGGAGAAAGAAAAAATAACAGGAAAAGGGCAGGCCGAGACGACGCGGGGACGAGAGACGCGGGGGCGGAATGGGGTATATCAATGGGTGGTGTTGATTTCTCGGCGAGACATGACTGAGTGGGCGTGACCGTAGACTAGACGAGACTTTGGCAGACACTGGAATGTGCAGTGCAAGGCGGCCCAGGGCGGGCCGAGTCTTTTGTGACGATATCGCGGCCGGCCCGGGCGAGATACTGTACACGGTAAGAGGTTTTCGGGAAGATGGAGAGAACAGGGTATTTCTAGGTTGAGAGCGACTAGGCCGCCTCAGGTGCAGTGTTGGTGGCAGCCTGGGTTGCTTCCAGACTCCGGTGTGCCTCGAGATCACGCATGACCTGGGGGTCGATCGGCAGAACAGATTTCCTACGCATGTGCGGCGCCGTCTGGCCGGGGCTGTTGCTCTGCGCTGGATTCAGGCCTGTCAAGACTGGGCTTCCAGGCTGAAATGTCAGTTTAAAACTATCGCAGTCATCGACCACTCACAGTACGGTGGTCAAGGCCAGGGTCGGCGACGGGAACATGCTCCTCGGCGATTGAACGGTCGAGGGTAAAGCTCTCGCTGGGGTCAAAGCCGTTGGCAGTGAGGTCAACAGACCCATCTCCGTCATCCTCGAAAGGTTCAGGTCGTGGCGGCGGCGAGTCGCGGAGGAGTTGAGGCAGGGGCTGGGTCATGTTGGCTGCTTTGTGGTTGGCAATGGCCTGGTCCCGGAGTGCGAGCCACTCGTCGTATCTCGCCACTGAACGGTCATAGTCCTCCTTGCGCTGCCTCTTGTAGTTGTGCTGAACCTCGTCAAACAACTCGGGGTTGATCTCCATAAACAGCTTGAGCGCATTGTACACCATGCCGTGGATGGTCCTGTTCCAGTGCTGCTTCGAGTTCTGGTACAGGGCGGGGAAGACGATGGGGAGGATGATCGAAATGTGCTCGCCCATGAGATTGACAATGTACTCATTGTTCCAGTAGTAGAGAGCGCGCTCGGCCACCTGGAAGTGTTGGCTGTTGATGCAGCGGGCGAGCTGCTGGAAGAGGGGCTGCATGATCTTGGAGAACTCGTTGCCCTCAATGACATCGAGAATCTCCTCGACCTCATTCAGGTACATGACCTCCTTTGGCGAGTTGACCTTTGGCCAGTATCGCAACAGACCGAGAATGACCTCTTCGGTGAGCGACGGGTCCTTTTCCAGGAACTGCACGACACAGTACGCGAGCTGGGGGTGGTAGAGGGCGAGCGACTTTGCCTTGTGGAGGGGCAGCAAGACACGCGTGAGGAAAATCTTGTGCTCCTCCTTGAGGGGGAGAGCGAAACCGTTGATGATCGAGCCCAAAATTTCGAGCAGCTCGGCGATACCGTTGTGACGCTCCGTCTCGTAGACAAACTGGAAGAAGACGTGATTGATCGAGCGGCGGATGAACGCACGCAAGTTGAGGAACTTTCCGTAGATGCGGTGGAGCGTCGTCTTGAGAAAGTCACGCTCGCGGGGGTCCTCCGAGTCAAACAGCTCGAGCAGCTGCAAGACAAACTGTTGATCAATGTAGCGCTTGCCAATGTTGGTGTTAAAGTCGGGGCTCTCCACAAAGCGCAGGAAGAACTCGTACACTATCTGGAGGTGAGGCCAGGCGAGCTCGAGCACGGGCTCATCCTCCTCGGGGTCAAACGCGTCACCAGTGGGGTTGACCTGGGGAGGGATTGAGCGGAACAAGTTGGCGGCAAACTGATGGTCAGCACTGATCGCTTGGTGTATGCACTCACCATGCCGACAACCTCTGGGTATATGGCCTCTGTGATGACACCACGCTGCTGGGTAATGTACTCTAGCATCTCGTGGAGCGTCTGCGCTTTGACCTGCTTGCCACGGAGCTCCGAGCTCGCGTCGTTGAAATCGAACACGACGCGGCACTGCTGGAGCTTTTGGACGAACAAGTCGTTGCGCTCCTCGGGGCGGACCTCGTTAAAGTTGGGCAACTTTTCAATGTCGACGCGCTCAGTCACGTAGAAGCGCGAGCTGCGCTGCTTGCGTGGCGTCTTGCCCACAATGGGAATCGTGTCCTTTGGTCCACGCAGACGGTTGAGCGGGTTGTTGGCCTTGGGAGGAGTAGGTGCGCCGTCGGGCCCCAGCTGGCGGTCAGGCGAGCCAAAGGCACGCGTGTGGGGTGCGTGGGGGATGGGGTCGGCGGGCATCTCTTGGTTTGGTCCGGGTTGCGGCGCACCCGAGATGATGACCAGAGGCGGCGCAGGCGACGTCTTGTCGGAAGGCGAGCGTCTAGGCGTCAACGGCGCGCCCATGGCTGCGGCAAGCGACGACTGAGTGTTTGAACCCGAGCTCTGGTCGGCCTGGGGTCCGGCTACCGTGTTTGCAGGCGAGGACGACGCAGGTGACGATGGCCCTGGCGATGGACTCGCCGCTTTGGTGGTGGCCGACTTGGCCTTGCCATCGGATCCAGTCTTTGTCCGTGACAGCTGCGTGGGGTGTTAGCAATGCCCATCACAAAGCATGACCGAGGCTGCCGGTGATACACGACAGGCGCCCGCTTCACAGCGCCAGCGACGGGTTCCGGGGCAGAGCGCATTGTCCACTTACCACGGCCTTCTTCAACCCCTTCATGATGTATAGACACTACGCGTCTCCGTGTCCGTCGTTCTGGCCCTGTTACGCGGCGCGCGCGTTGGCGATCCGGTGGGCTGTGGTGTCAAGTTTGTTACTTGAAGCGGCGGAACAACACGCGGGTTGTCAACTGGTCGTGGGCGTTTGAACGCTGGAGCTTTGGGCAGGTGGGGAGATGTGGGTGATGTGAATTAGATGGCAGATGCGTTGTGCCCGTGCTGGGGATGGTGATGCAAGTTGTGTCTGATGAGAGCAGAGCAATGGAGAAGAGGGAAGGTAGGTGGGGTGGGTGATGGCGGAGGGAGGGTGTGTAGCGTGGATGTTTGAGGCCTGGCGCCTGGACCTGCCTCTGCTGCTGCTGCTTGGCGGATACCGAGGCGGGGTGCTGCTAGTGATGAGTGCGGTAGGAGTGCAGCGGGAGCACGCCTAGGGCAGTGGTGATGGGCTGGGGGTGGGGTCGGAGTGAGGGAGAGGGTGGTATGGAGGAGAGTGATTGATGGATGGAGGAAGGGTGGTACACCAAGCAGAGAGAGGTGTGTGTGTCACTGGGCGGCGGCGGCGGCAGCGGGGGCAGCAGCAGCCTGGCTGGGCAGTGGTGGGTGGGGTGCGTGTCCTGCCAGGCTGGCTGGTTGGGTGCAGCCAGGGTTCACCGCGCGCGGGAGAGCCCAGGGGCGCAGCCGCCGCCGAACCGTCAGACTACCCACACACACACCCAAAATGCCGAGCCACTGCCAGCTCAACCGTCAGCCCAGCACGCTCCCATGCATAATCACAAACATGCACATAGATCCTAAGAATCTCTAGCAAACAGTTGTACCCTCGAGCTGCCTGCATACATGCTGGCATTTCTCATGCATGCCGCCAGCGTACCAGCGTCAACAGTCCAGTTCTCCAGCCAAGGCGCGACCCGCGTCGCGCCCTCTGCGACACCGTGCCT
Source organism: Prillingera fragicola (assembly GCA_002335605.1). Classification (NCBI taxonomy): domain Eukaryota; kingdom Fungi; phylum Basidiomycota; class Tremellomycetes; order Trichosporonales; family Trichosporonaceae; genus Prillingera; species Prillingera fragicola. The sequence continues at coordinate 1,019,892 of BEDY01000006.1, read as the reverse complement.
GGATTAGACTGTGGGTCCGTGCTGCTGTCTGCTGGCTGGATGAGGACGATGACGGGATCAAATATCGGGATTAGTTCCAATAGTTCCGGCTCGTGGCACCTTGCTCGCTGCTGCCATCCCCTCGGCCAATGGATCGCGGTTCATTTCCAGGTGGACGACAGTGAACTGCTACACTAGACCAGCAACAACACCTCTCTCTCCCCCCTTCTCCTCTCCCCTCAAAAGACCCGGCCACAATGTCCGTTGTGCGTACTGCTTCTAACAGCCTAAACACCCAGCTCGCAAGAACAAACGCTGACCATGCGCCTTCACACTCCATCTCCGCTCCTCCGACCTGTCCCGATCTGAACCTACAAACCTCGAACTCTGCTTGTGCATGCCGTCGCCAACGTCCCCGCACTGTCCACACACGTCCTGCACACCCCCACGGTCTATCCCTTTCCCTCACGTCGTCGCACCCCTCCCCCTCGCCCCCGTCCGTCCGTGCTGCCGTGCGTGCCCGCTCTACAGATCTACAACATCTTCTTCCGCCGCAACTCGGTCTTTGTCCCCACCATCTTCGGTGCCGCCTTTGGCTTTGCGTTGACCTTTGACTCGGTCACCTCCAAGTTCTGGGACGAGCACAACAAGGGAGTGAGTAGCTGCGCGGGAGAACTTGCCGCGAGCGAGGCTAGCCTTGAGCCCCGACTCGATGGACAGGCTTGCTGACAAGCCGCGCAGAAGCAGTGGAAGGACATCCGCAGCAAGTACCTCGTCGCCGACGAGGAGGAGTAGACGCCCTTTACCGCATCTATCAATTCAACACACCGCTAGGGATACAAGCGTGCGAAGGACGGTCCGCACGCGTGTTCAGGATGGAATGACGCCGAGGGCTGTCGTCCGCCAGTAGAGGAATGCATCGTCTGGAAATACGGGCCGGCGTGGAGGGGGTTGTTGTGGTGGGGGCTGGGACTGGGAGAGAGGGAGAAGGGAAGGCGGCGTGAGCGAGGAAGGAAAATGAGTGGTGAGGAGGAAGCGGAACGGTGGAGAACCAAGTCTCGGCGTGCAGTGCCGACAAGCAGAGCGGAGCAGCAGAGCCAGAGACGTCAGAGAGTGAGCACGGGTCGGAAGCCGTCAGAGAGTCAGCACGAGTCTGCCGTCCATATTTCACGAGCAAGCCGCATGCTGCGCCGACGGACCAAGTGATCGCCGTCAACCCCTTGAAAGCGGAGGCAAACCGTCGTGTCCGTCATCTTGGCAGGCAATGTCCAGTCTGCGTGTCACGTCCACATTTCTTGTCAGTCCATTGCCCAACAAGCACGATGGCACGACACAGGCCACCCCTATCTCTCCCCGCGCTCCCCCTCCTAGCCCTCGCGTGTCTGCTCCTCCTCGCCTGGCCAGGAGCAGCAGGGACGTACACGCGCGAGCGCCGGGACTTTCGCGCCCTCACCGCCGCCCAGGTCGCTGGCATTGCGGCGCTGCCGCCGGGCGAGCTGCAGGCAGTTGATGAGCGGCATTTGGGCAAGCTGCTTGTACCGCGTGTCTGTGAGTGGGCGGGGCTTGCACTGGATAGTGACTGACGGAGCGTAGCTGGGAGCGACAACAAGTGCGTCGTGGAGATGTGGGAGTGCTAACGGTGCAGTACAAAGGTGCAGCAGTATATTGGCTCAGTGTTTAGTGATCTCGGCTGGCACGAGGACAAGGTATGCTTGTTCTGTACTGCTTGCCAGGAGAGCAACTGACACGCGCAGTATGAATCTACCCAAAAGACGCCGATCGGAGACGTCAAGTTTACAAACCTTGTGTACACTTTCAACCCGGATGCACCACGCAAGCTCGTCTTGTCCGCGCACTTTGACTCGAAATTCTTCACCGAGGGAGGCTTTATCGGCGCGACCGACTCGGCAGCGCCATGCGCCTTTCTCATCGACACGGCCGAGGCGCTCACCCCGCTGTTGAAAGCACGGGACGAGCGCGTAAAGGCCGGCACACCGCTGCTGACGGCGACGCTGGACGAGGCCGAGGCGGCCGAGACGACGCTGCAGTTTGTGTTTTTCGACGGCGAAGAGGCCTTTGATACATGGACCCACGAGGATAGCGTCTATGGCTCGCGCGCTCTCGCAGAGCACTGGGAGGACACCTACCTGCCTATCGAGCACCCGGTCGCCATCGCTGCGCGCCGGCAGTCCCCCATCCCGACCGTGCTCGAGACGATTGACGTGCTCGTCCTCTTGGATCTGCTGGGTGCCAAGCGTCCGCGCATCAGGAGCTACTTTCGCGAGACAGACTGGTTGTTTGAAGAGATGAAAAAGGCAGATCAGTCCCTCCGCAACGCCGGGCTCGTGGACGCCAGCGATCCCGCGTGGTTTGAAGAGGTCCGCGGGTTTGTCGGTATGATGGACGATGATCACCGGCCGGTACGTATGTGCAGGCAGCGCAAACTAACGGCCCAGTTTCTCGAACGCGGCGTCCCAATCCTGCACATCATCTCACACCCCTTCCCCCGCGTGTGGCACCAGATGAGCGACAACGCCGACGCCCTAGACCTGCCCTCCATGCGGCGGTGGGCGCGGATCGTGCGCGTGTTCACTGCCGGATATCTCGGACTAGCGCACGACGACCCCCCAGCGACGGGGAAGAGGGATGAGCTGGTGCGTGGGGAGGTGCGTGTCCCTCTGTCCCTGGGCTAGGAGCTGACAGTGCAGTGAGCGGAGGAGGATACCCCGCATTTATTGGACTTTGGACCGCATGTATAGATCCGCATGGCATGTATATCATTACATAGAGCTGCTGCTCGGGCAGGAAGGCCGCGGCGACGTGCTTGTCCTTGTCGTTTGATCAGACTTGCTGTCAGACAGGTCAGTCTTGCCCTCGCTACCCACCGTTGGGGCGCTGCGGCGCCCCAGGGAGCTCACTCAAGAGCTACTGTTGTCAGTGGTTAGACTCGGCGCTGTCGCGCCTCGTAGACGCGCGGTCTTGTCCTACTCATGCATTGCTCTATCTCACTACACTCTCTACCGGTCGACCTCACCGAACACGAGGTCCATGGTACCGATAATGGCGACCGCGTCGGGGAGGTAGTGGTGGCGCATCATAAAGTCAGATCCGGCAAGGTGGGCGAAACCCGGTGCGCGGATCTTGCAGCGGTAGGGGCGGTTCGAGCCGTCGGAAACGAGGTAGACACCCATCTCGCCCTTGGGGGCCTCGATGGCGGTGTAGGTCTCTCCGGGAGGAACAGTGTAGCCCTCGGAGAAGATCTTGAAGTGGGAGATGAGGGCCTCCATCGACTCCTTCATGGTTGCGCGGGGCGGGGGCACAATCTTGTTGTCGTCAACCTTGATGGCGCCGGTGGGCATCTTGTTGAGACACTGGTCAATGATGCGGAGCGACTCGCGGAACTCCTGGACACGACACAGGTAACGGTCGTAGCAGTCACCGTTGGTTCCGACGGGGACGTCAAACTCGACCTGGTCGTATGCGTCGTAAGGAGCGACCTTGCGAATGTCCCAGGGGATACCCGAACCACGCAGCATGACACCAGTAAACGAGTAGTCGAGCGCCTGCTGGGCAGTGACTACTCCGACGCCGACGGTACGGTTCTTCCAGATACGGTTGCCAGTGACAACCTCCTCAATCTCGTCCACACGCGTGCTAAACTGGGTCGCCCACTTGAAAATGTCGTCGAGCAAGCCGTGGGGCAGGTCGAACGCAACACCTCCAGGACGAACGTACGCAGTGTGCATACGCGCACCCGAAACACGCTCGTAGAACTCCATGAGTTTCTCACGCTCCTCGAAACCCCACAGGAAGGGGGTAAGAGCTCCGACGTCTGCAACGTTAGCGCCGCGCCGCCAAACGCAAACTACGCACCCATGGCGTGGGTAAGGACAGCCATCAAGTGGTTGAGGACACGGGTAATCTCGCCCATGAGCGTACGGATCCACTTGGCACGGTCGGGAACCTCAATGTTGAGCAGCTTCTCGACGGCAAGAGTGTACGACAGCTCGTTGGTCACTGCTCGGTCAGCGTCCGCTCCTTCTCGTTTCTCCACCAAGGCCACCCACTCATAGAGACGTAGTCGAGACGGTCAAAGTAGGGCAGAGCCTGGGTGTAGTTTTTGTACTCGATGAGCTTTTCCGTGCCGCGGTGCAGCAGGCCAATGTGGGGGTCGGCGCGGAGAATCTCCTCTCCGTTGAGCTCGAGAATAAGACGCAGCACACCGTGTGCGGCGGGGTGCTGGGGACCAAAGTTGACTGTGCAGGTGTTAGCAAGGCTTGATCGGGCGCACAGCGCGCGCGCGCGCGCGCGAATGTTGTTGCTCCATCGCCAACGTACCAGTAAAGTGACGCATGTTGGTGTCGGTCTCCTTGAGAATCTCCTCGGCGCTCAGGTCGTGAAGCCTTTGGCATCAGCAGTGTTCTCGCATACTCTCCCAGTGCACGCGGCCCATTGGCACACGTTCCAGAGCATGCAGCAGGCGCGGCGGAGCTACTCACTCCTCGACAGTCTGGGTACGAACGGCCTCGCGGCGGGGCTGGACTTCGGTAGCCAACGAGCGGCGGCCCGCCAAGGGGACGGCGGCCGGGACACGCGCCCGTGCGAGGGGGGCCTTTGCGAACAGGGGCCGGAGGTTGCGGAGCATGGTTGCTGGCGACGGGAGAGTGGTGAGCAGATGGTGTCCGACGACGTTGAGACTGCTACCACCACCCGACGGCGCCAATGGCTGCACACGGATTGGGCGGAGAGCTGCGGTGGGCCACAAAGTGCCACACTCGGGGAAGAACGGGGTTAGTTGGGAAGTGGTAGCGTGGGTTTACGTAAACAGCTCCTCTTGGTGGAGGTCTGTCCTGTATGATTTATATACAGTAGTGTGCATGTCTGCCGCATGTTCCAGCCCAACAATGCCAGCTATACGGCCTGTAGTACTCTATGCGACCGAGGCTTAAATATCAACAAGACCCTGGTTAACCCCCGGCCTCTGCCTGTCATCGCTCACACGCGGGCTAGCTCCCATCGCAGCAGGTGGCGCCCTCCAAGCGTGAGTGTCGCCACCAAGCGCGCGCGCATCGTCGTCGTCATCGTCGTCATCCTCGAGCGAGAACCGGCCAGCAAGCCCGTCCTCCTCGTGGGGCTCATCCGCGCGCAGATGGTTGTAACCTCCGTTGCGGCGACTGCGGCGGCCCCAGCCACCCCAGCGCGGGCCACTGGGTGCGCTGTTGCTCTCGCCGCTGTTACGGCCGGGCAGGCGGACCGCGGGCATGTGACAAGACGGAAGGGGGAACTGCTCCATGCCGCGACGGCCCAGCTTGAAGCGGTTGTACAGCGTGTGGCCACCGAACCAGGTCAGAATGGCGATGAAGACACTGCGCGCGTTAGTGGTCGCACCGTTGGTGGCACTCACAGAATTCCAAACGCAGCAAAGTGTCCGCCCTGCAGCTCACGCGGCTTGTTGCCCGCGCACGCTTCGTGCGTCGACCATTCAAAGAAGAAGTGGCAAGGCGAGTCGCCAGGCGGAAGCGCAGCGACTAGCCGGGGTGTTCCGGCGCCGAACGTGTTCTGGTCGCAGATAAACTGACCGTCAGCTATGTGAGCTAGGGTTGTAGTAGACGTACACGAATAGCAGTCGATGCGAGCTCATTCTCGTTGGACGTGCACTTAGACCCAGCCGAGAGCACGAGCAGGGGCTCGCGCGTCGCCGGCGTGAGCGTGAGGTTGGTAGACACTGATCTTGTCCGTCAGTTCCTCCTGTCCGTGTGCCCACAACCTACCCGATAGAGAAGTCACCGCGGTCCCGCCTGGCAAACCCGCCGACCTTGTCTGCGTCTGGCAAGTTGAACAGCTCGGTCACTACCCCGCGGCACACGTTGAGCCGATACTCTACAGTCGTGTTGCCCGTCTGTGCGATATAGTCCTTTTTCGCCGAGCTGAGCTTTGACAGGTCGTAGTGTGTGCCGTCCTCGAGAGTGAGTGTGCACGGGTTAGGAGTTTCGGGTGTGTCTGCCATCGTGTGAGCTATGCGAGATTGCAAGAGTGATGTGGTGGCAACAACAACGGCGACCAAGATGCAACTTTCCATGGTTGAAACACCGCTTCTCAAACAACGCAACGTCATCAAACATTATTACGTAAACACACGTGACCAACATCTCACCCACTCCACAATCTGGTTCATATCCTCCTCCACCTGCATCTCAATCTCACTATACTCGACGAGTACCAAAAGAATGTTCCCCCGCGCCCTCCTCCGCACCACCGCCCTCCGCGCCGTCGCCGCTCCCCGCGCCCTTCCGGCCGTGCGCAGCCTGCACGCGTCCACGACCCTCCGCGCGTCAGAGCAGCCCACGAACCCTCTCGAGGACGACCCCCGCTTCGCAGAGCTGAGGAACAAGCTCCAGCACCACGAGGGCGCTAGGAATGCTGTCATCAAGCTCGGCGAGGTCATGCAGTCCAAGGGTATGTTTCCGCTTTGAAGGCTACAGAGAAGGCCGCTCATCCCCCAGGCGTCGACCTCAGCAAGCCCCCCTCGCCTGTCGTCATGCTCAAGCTCGGTATGGACGCTGAGATTAGGGAGGCCGGACAGAACGTGAGTTACACCGCAGCCGGTAGAGCAAGCTTGGCGCAGTCCTACAGGCGACGACAGCACAGCGCACCATCCTGTTCACTCTACGGCGTAGGCACGGCAGCTGACTCCCCCAGCTCATGCAGCAGCTCCAGGACGCCGGCATTGAGCTCTCCCCCCAGACTGTCAGCCAGATGTTCTCCAAGGGCTCGACCGGTGACGACAAGCCCAAGTAGAGACTTTTGCCCTTACTAGCAGAGAAAAGGGAGCACTTGGCAGTAGTAGTAGACGGAGCAGAAACTGATTCTTGCCGCCATGTGCGTGCGTGTATCTTTATGCAGCATGTGAGCATTTGCTGGGCGCCAGTGCCCGTGAGCAGCACATTCAGCGTCTGGCTGAACCCACTGCTCAAGATAGGCAATGACATGCAACAGATACACATAACGTACAAGAATGACCTCCCCATGCACCCCGCTCTCCTGCCTATGACGGCCGGAAATCGAGCTGGCCGACAATGAGCGGCCACACTGTTCTGTCAGCTGCGTCTCCTTGACTTTGTGGGCGCAGACTCACCCTCCTCGAATCCCACGTGCTTGCCATCCCGGATCTGCTTCCAGATATTCTGCATCGTCTCGGATTTCTTGATCTCGGCCCAGTGCTTGAGGAAGAAGGCCACTTGCACCTGCAGGGGTCAGCGAATGCGCCGTGCTCTCGCTCGTGCTTACCTTCCTGACATCCTCAAATGTCGAGCTAAACCTCGAAAACACCTCTGCGGGAATATTCGCCGCGGTAAGCTGCGAGCAAATATGCTGGAACGCCCGCAGCTTGAGCGCGGGCAGATCGAGCTTGTCGGCCAACCTGTAGACTGCCTTGGCGGACACGGGGCGTGGACCGGTTGGTGGCGAATTGTGTGGGTCCAGTAGACCCAGTCCGGTCGGGTCTGGTGCTGCAAGACCGCGCTCCACGAGCCATTGGGCGATCCACTCGCGCCTGCTCCGTGGCTCTGGTGTGGGTATGCCCGACGCGGAGCCTGAGCGGGAGTGGCGAGCTGGCTTGGCTGTGAACGACGACGAAAGCGGCGCAAAGTAGATGGTATCCGTGTATAGCCAGTACAGGACCGCCCACCATGTACTCCATGCTGCGTCGCGGACAACTGCCCGTGTCTTCTTGGGACCAAGGACGGGGACGAGGTGTGCTGGTGCTGTGCCGCGGGGCGGAGCGGTTGGGGTGGGAGGAACCTTTTTGCGCTGCGGGGCACGCATGGGATGCTCGGCTGGCGCGTCGTCGCCGCCTTCTCCGTCGTTGCGCTCGACAATGTCCGTTGCGGCAGCAGCGCTGGCCGAGCTGGACACCGCCGTCGCACCGTCTGCCTCACTCTCTGACGTGCCCTCCATGCTCTCGTCCCCACTGAGGTCGGGCATACGTGTGTCAGTCTCACCAGACGCCGTGCGCGTAAAGCTTGCGCGAACTGGAGAGACGTCACGCGTAGTACTGGTTGTTCCCGCGGCGTAGGGCCCGGAAAGGAGGTCATCGGCTTCGTCCTCCTCGTCCGAGTCGGACAGCACATCAAAGTCGTCCTCGTAGTCACCCTGGGGTCGGGTCAGCTCTGTTCCAAAACTCAACTCACGATATCGCTCATACCCTCCACCTCGCCGAAGCCGCCGTGGAACATGGCCTCAAAATACTCGCAGCGGCTGAGCAGCTTCTTGTTGGCGTAGATTCGCCGAGGTGGAGGTCTTTCGCCAGCCAGCCCTCGCGCAGCGAGGCTGGGTGCAGGGATGATGAACTCAATATCCGAGTATAACGGGTCGTCGAGCATGTCGCCAACGGCAGAGACAAGATCCTTTGGCACAACGCGCTTTGGACCTCCCGCAGCCATAGTGCCGCCAGCGACACCACCGCTTGCGCCATCGCCTCCGTACCATGCGCCGTTGGGGGGCGCACCGAGGGCACTCGCACGCATGCCCGCGAGGTTTCCCATGCCGAGCCAGTAGCCCGCGGGCGGCTGTGGCTGGGCCGAGATTGTGCACACAATTGTAAAAGTGTCGGCAGCAACGACAGACGGGTGAAGGAACAGCTGGTCGCGCTTGGCAAACTGCTGCCATCCCCAGTTGGCTGTCTTGACCGCAAACGTGTGATCACTCGCGTCCTTGCTCGCCAGGCCAGTGAACTTGCCGCTGCGCTCCTCGGGCACCTTTACTTCGAAGCGGAACCACCACAGTCCCTTGCGGATCCACTTGTTGCCGACGCCCAAATCGCGCTCCTGCTGAGTCGGCTGCGGTGGTGTGAGCCGGGTACGTCGTTCGTAGACTTACCACACACGACAGGTAGAGACTCGCATATTCGCCGCCCTGCACGCCCGAGTTGGGATACCACAGCACTTCCCAGAGATTGTCTGGGTCGCCAAAGATGGCCGACTTGATGCACTTGCTGGACAGGAGGTGAGCCGGATGGGACTGTGCGCACCAACTTTCGCGCACCGTGTCATACGCACGATTTGGAGTCTCCTTTGCTGCTCTCGTACATTGCGCGGAGGCCCGTGAGCCTCCATTCCAGAGAAACCGACGTCGTCTCGGCAAACTCGAGCGCAGACGTGGTGCTCGGCACTGTTGCGCCGGCCTGTCCTGCGGGAGGCATTACTGTGTAGGTGTGAGCAAGCTAGGTGGAGAGGCAAGTAAGCAAGGAGTGGCTGTACCTTGGGCATGATCTCGGGTAGTGTGTGCCGGTGGGGGTACGTTGTTGTTTGGGTTTGCCATTTGCAAGACTAGAATACTGCCAAGAAAGGTGGATGGTGCAACAGACGGTGGCGGCGAGCACACTCCAACGAGAGATCATTGCGGGCAGCCAGGTCCCGTTCGGTGGCACCAGGCCACAGGCAAAGGGACAGAGGATGGATGGCCGCAGCCGCATGCCCACGCTTCTTGGGCCTACGCTATGCTTCCCAGAGCCCTGACCTTCCTGCTGCTCCCTGGTGTCCCATGCATGCATACGTGCTCGCTACCACCTGTGCCGTCGTCGTCGCCCCAGTCGTGTCGTGTTCCCGTTTCCGCGTGTGGGGTCTCCATGTGCACGTGATTTTGCCACTGCCAGCAATGTTGACACGCGAGGCACTGCGTTTGCTCCTCTCACTCTTTACCAAACCGTATTCTTTTCTTGATATCTTGCACGTTCTAGTACTCTTGAAATGGTCCGGGGTACAGGCTCTAGGGGACTAGAGTCGACCTCTTCCGACGAACCAATAATCATCGACCCACCTCCACAACAGCGACAGCCATCGAGGTCCAGGTCTGGCTCCACGCAACAACAAACACCAATTGCATCAGCACCCGCAGTTCTCACGCGTTCCAACACTCAGACTACTATCATAGATCAAGATGACGATGATATCGTCGCACTAGATGCTCCAGGCCCATCGCATCAACCCGTGCCCGTTCGCCGCAAGCCAGGACGTCCCAAACGCCAACGCCTCGCTGCCCTCGAGGACGAAGAGGATGATGAAGTCGTCTTCATTCGCGAAACGACTGCCAAGGCGTTGGCTAGTAGGTTCTCGTATCAAGGTAGCACAACAACTGCGTCCAAAGTGTCGGTCTCGCGTACACCTCGCATGACGGCCTCTGCTCCCGCCATCGGTTCTGTGTCGACAGCTGTCCCACCTCTTCCTCTCCACGCGCCACTGGCCGAAGTGCCACCACCCGACTGGCTGGGAAAGCCTGCTGTACTTCTTAAACTCAAATTTTGTGTTGTCTGTCATTCAAAATTCAAGAAAAAGGACAGCGGAAATGCCCGTTGGGTGAGTACTGTGTGTAGGCTGTGGCTGACCTCAGCGCCACCTGTCTACTTGCAGACCTCCACTATATCGCCCACCCAATGCGCCGCCCGATCTCCAGGCTCTTCTGGTTGAGGCCCTCCACCCTCGTCAAGACCGTACCCTCATGGCCCATCAACTTCACCAAGCGAGCCACGGCTTTGACCCAAACCTCAACTATGCCGACCCCGAGGCTGAGATCATCATCCAGAAGTCTGGTCGCACCAAGGCTCGCAAACCTGCAGCCCGCCTCAAGCTCATGACCCTCAAGGCTCCAGAAAACCGCGGGGAAATATACGCCGACGAGGTAGACGAGCGTGCGTGCGATGTAGTCGGCGCTCGTATCAGCCCGCGCAAGCGTGGCTTGGACCGTTCGCCCACACGCTCTAGAACCGTGTCTCGCTCTCTCTCGCGCTCGCCCACACGCTCACCGTCGCCCGAATTTCCACCGACTCAGCCGCTGGGCGATGAATCCACGTTGGCCAGCGAGTTTGCTCGCCCGCACCGTCCGCAGACTTCAGAAGCCGAATCGATTATGCCTCGCGCTCCACCATCGCTCGGCCTAACACAGCAAGTCCGCGACGAAATTTCACGCGAGGAGGCCAAAAGAGCGCGTCGAGCCGCCATTGCTTACGCTGAAGACCAGCTCGAGCAACACGATGACTCCAGCGGAGGTTTCTACATGCCCTCCCAGCGTCCATCGTCCAGCACCCAGCACTCGCGGTCGCCACGCGCACCTCTAGCCCAGCTGCCAGCTGCCAACACTCCGCTTCACATGACGTCCTACACGTCCGTATCGTTCAACTCCCCCAGTACCTCCAGCTCAAGCTCCAGCACCCCCTTTCAGTCGAGGGACAGCGCGGGCGACTCCGCCCGCTGTCCCGGAGCTAAGGGAGTCAGCAAAGACGGAGGCGCGGGGGCGCGCAGACGGGCTATCGCGTTCGCGCTCGCAATGGCCGCACACGCCTAGTGAGGGGGCGGAGCCCCCGTCGGACGCGCTCGAGGCCTTCTACATCTCGAGTCCCGTTCGTGCTGTCCGTGGTGTGGGGAGAGAGAGGAGCGAGTCGCCAACACCTGCGAGGCGGAGGGGAGCGGTGGTGACTCCGCGGAGGGTTGATGTGGATATGACTGTTTCGCCGGATGAGTCGCCTCTTGCTGCGAGCTCTAGACGCGGAGAAGAGGAGCGGTTGGTCCGTGATGCGGTGTTACGCTGGGAGGCAGATGAGAGTGTTGAGTATATTGGTGAGGGGGCTGCACCGGTTAGTGAGCCCGAGGTCAGCGAGGCCGAGATTGTTAGTGATGACGACTGGGGTGCGGATGCTGAGATGGTCTGGGACGGGGAGGTCGGGGATGACGAGGATGATGAGCGCGAGGTGTTTGACCTCGACGACGTCGCCGATGATGAGGGCGCCGACAGCAACGACGAAGGCGATGCGCGGGACGAAGCCGACCAGGAAGAAGAACGAGAATACTTCGACCTCGACGCGAGCGACGACGACGGCCAAACGCTTGCTGTGCCGGCGCTCAAGATGCCGGCTTATTCTGCGTGGACCGTTCCAAGGCTTCAGCAACTCATCAAGGGCTACGGATTTCGATCTAGCAATAACAAAGCTGCTCTGGTCCAAGTCGCCAAGGAGTGTTGGATAGCCACGTACGGTGAGGCGGCTGCGAGCACCAGCAAGAACAAGGCCACACCAAGGCCCACGACACCGAAACGGAAGGGCACGAGAGGCACGCAAACTGCGTCAGTGGCATTGGCCGCGGCACGCTCGGCTTCAGTGCCGGCGCCGGTACTGGAACCAGGCCTGTCCGAGGACATAGCATCGCTCTACGCCATCTTCCACGGCATGGTCATGGAGGATGAGGAGCTGCTGTGCCGTGTACTCCGATACGAGCCGCTGCCGTTTGACGAGGTCGTGCAGCGCGCTGTGGACGCTGGGGCAAAAGGTGTGGGATGGAAGGCTCACTTGAAGCGGTTTCTTGATTCACGGGTGAGTGGTTTTCCCGTCCATGTGCCTCGCATGATCGTGTGCTTTGTGTGCTATGGCACTCTGCACGCATAGCTTGCTGCCCATGGCATACCCATGGTTGCGAGACCAGGGCTGGTGGGCAGTGTGGCACTTGGCGCCGACGCCGACGACATCCAACTGACGACGCAGGGCGTGTCGTACTACACTAGCGACCCTACGGCCCCACGGTCGCGGCAGAAGAAGCGCCGCTAGCATTGATTGGTGGTGTACGACGACTCAACGACTATTGTTTTTTGTATTGTGACAAAGGTATTGAACTCTGGCCTTAATAGGGACGGATGTCGGCAAAAGCCGGAACAAGAGTCTCGGTGTTCTCATTGTCCACCATCTATTGTTCTGCTTCCCGTCCATCGGTCGCGAGCACGCCTGAACCAGTGACTACCTCTGGTCCTGCGCAGCCAGTCAGCGAGCAGCATGGCCACACCCACGCTCACCTCCGTGCGGCGGCGGTCTCCTGCCTTAGGTCCAGCAGCCAAGGCGATCTGCAGCGACTCCACCCGGCGCCGACACCCACTCATTGTCCATTGGGTTGGCAGTCTTGCACTGATGCTGCTATACATGTATTTGGATCTACTGACGTACGCATGCACCAACACTTTGACATCTGATCTATCACGACCACAACCACGCCGACGCCGACGAAACGATTGTACAACTGACTGCTTCGCAGCTGTACAACACCTCCACCCCGTCGCATCCAGATCCACTACCCCCATCGCACAATCATAGGCCGCCCGCCCAGCATGGCGTCCGCCCCTACCACTCCGCGCCTCTCGTCGCTTCCCCGCAGGGAGCCAACTCACCAGCCTGGCGACCAGCACGAACTTCACAACGTGATCCCACGGGATGGCGAGCACCACGACCTAGCAACACCGCGGAAACGCGACAGCCTCACATGGTCAGAAGTCTTCAAGGCCGACGAACCAATACATCACTCGCCGCCGCAGATGGGCTCGCCGGGTCGCTCGCCGGGTCGCTCGCCGGGTCGCTCGCCGGAACGCTCTCGCACCACGAGTTTCAGGCAGCGCATCACCTCCCGTATTCCCCATCCGTCCCGTGCGTCGTCCCACCCCCCGCCCACGACTCATGAGCCTGCTAGCTCGCTCGCTGAGGACATGGTGGCTGCAAGGCCTCGGCCAGACGTTGCTGCCCCGACATCATCCCATTTGACTGGGCCGCCTCGCAGCCCGAGCCTCGGCGCGGCCGTCGAGTCGCCGAGGAGCAAGCTCATGTCGCGCAAGAGCGTCAAGGCTGTTCTTCAGGGGTTCACGACGTCGCCGAGCAAGGAGAAAAGGGCGCGTGAGAGCAAGGCAAAGGAGGAGGCCGAGAGGCAACGCAAGGCCGAGTTCGCAGCACCCATATCGCTGCCAGCGCCGCTGCCTAAAACTCGGAACTCGATGAACGCTGTCCACTGTTCCCCGCCCAAGTCCGACTGTAAGCCAGAGGCATCCCGTAGCGGCCGTTCGGTATCAGCTGGCTTTCCCTCTTGTGCCCAGAGCTCGCCGTCAATGGGCAAGAACGCGCTCGCGAGCTTGAGCGTCCTCAGTCTCTCCCCAACCGCCAAGGAACTCGCCGGTATTGAGCCCTTCAGCGGCGCTGTCCCACCGCGCAAACGAACGAGCTCGCTCCGGTCCTTCTCCGAGTCGATCCGCTCTTTACGCTCCTTTTCGAGCAAGAACAGCACGCGCAGCTGCTCGGGTCATTCGGGCGCAGCAAGCAGGTTTAGCCTTTCGACCAGTGACCTGCTGCATCTCGGGCGACACGAGCACCGCCACGAGCACGCCGAGCCACCCCTCATGCTCGTCGCGGACAGCGAGTCGTTCCGCCTGCCCGTGCCCCGCCCGCCGCGTGTGGGAGGTTACGACCCCCCGATCCATGGCGCTGGCTCGGCTTCCATGTCGGCTTTGCCTAGTGCTACGACCTCGCCGCGCTCCTACACACCCTCGCGCTCCCCACGCACCCCGTATGCATTCGTCATCACGGATGCGGAGCTTGTGCGTCCCTTGGCTGTCCGGGAGGCAGTGGACGAGCAGCGCCACTCACATCCGCTCATGCCGGTGCCCGAGCTGGGACCTGTCCTTGCTGTGGGCGAGGAGGAGGAAGCAGAAGACGAAGGGGCAGCGTCCGTGTGGTCCTTGGGGGCAGCGCTCGAGCAGGGTCCTGCTGTCTACAACGCTCTTCCCACCGCCTTTGCAGACGACGACGACGGCGACGACTCGCAGGCTGAGCTTGAGGCCCTTGTCGCTGATATCGAGCGTGAGGCTGCCGACGCCAAGACTCTTGTTGAGGACGACGACAACGGCGGCGACGAGGTTGAGACAGCATTCACTTCGTTTGCTGTCGCTGCCCGCCAGCTTGACTTTGAGCCTGAGCTGATCGAGAGTTTGTGTCCTATTCCTGTTGCCGAGCTGGAGGCTGTCGCCCAAGTCCTGCCTGCCGCTACACCCGTGTCCGCATCGACGGCGGCGTTGATCGACGCCCTGCCGCCCGCACCCATCCACACGCCCAGAGTCGACGTTGCGTCCGAGCTGCACAAAGGTGTCACTGTGAGTGTTCTTGTTGATTTTGCAGCTTGCTTACTTATCCCAGATCTCAAAGACCCGGTTCTTCATCGACGAGTCCTCGCTCGTATCGGAGCCAGGCAGTACATCCGCTGCGCTTCCCGAGGAGATCATCGAGGCCGTAGTGCCTTCAGAGCTCGAGTCCGTTACTGGGCTTGTCGACGGAGAGCCCACTGCTGAAATCGAGGAGAAGCCTGACGTTGTTCAGGCTCAGGAAGTCGACACAGAGGTCGACACCCCACCCGTCGACGAGATCACGACTCCTGGTCAGGAGACTTCCCTCCCAGCGGTCATTGCAGTAGCTGGCGAGGAGCCTGCTGATACGTTCACTGACCAGGAGACAGCCCCTTTCGAGTTATCGACTGCTCAAATATCACCCAAGACGATCGATCCCATCGTCCCACTTGTCCCACTCTCCGACCTGCCTGAGGAGCAAGCCAGCATTGTCCCTGTCACAGACCCTATCGACATCCCCGAGCTCGAGCTCGAGCCATCTGTCTGCCCTAAGGAGGCTGACTCTGCGGCGCCGATTCGACCCGCAGACGTGTCTGTGCGCGGTTCAGCTGAGATCAATACTGTCGACGAGGTTGAAGGTGCTGAGATTGTTCAAGTTGCTCAACTCGCTACACCGATCAAGCTCCAACCATTCCTGGTCGCTGCCATTGAACCAGTCCAGATTGCCGAGGAGCCAAAGCCTGCCTCTGTGGACGTTGCTACTCGTATTGAACCCACCGAGATCCCCACCGTTGTTATTCAGTCACAGAAGCCTGTCGAGAGCGATACTAGCGTTGAGCACGCCGACAACAGACCTAGCGAGTCCCAGACTGTGGAGCCTGTCCCTGCCACCGTCCCTTCCTCTTCGGCCTCTATCGCCACTGCTACTGAGCTTACCCCCAAAGGCGAAACCACCGAGACTCTTCAATCTGAAACCCTCACCGCTGCAGCGCAGACCAAGACAACAGTTGACGACACATACATTGCCAATCCGGTCGAACTCGAACCCATCGAGCCCTTCAAGCCGCTCAAGCGCAGCGTCGTAGACGACTGGCACACTTGGACACCCAAGACCAAGCACGCTGCCAGTATCGTTTCCGAGCCCAGCAAGGCTGGCCAGTGGTCTCCGATCAAGGCCAAGACCGAGCACGAGCTGTCTTCAACTGAGCTCATCGATCTGCTGAAAGAGTACGAGCCTGTCCGCCGTGGTAGTGATACCTCCTTCGACGCGGAAGTCAGCACGGCTGCGTCCATCGAGCTTCCCCAGACGCCACGTCACGGCTCCAACGACAAGCTCACCGCTCCACCCTCTCCCCCGTCCCCTGGCGAGCCGATCACGCCCGAGCAGGACTGTGTATCCCTCCCTGGTGTTGACGAATCGCTGAATTTTGGCACCAACCGCCACATGCCGCTGTCCCCCACCAAGTCGAGGATGCAGTCGCCGAAGGTGTTCACGCCTAAGCGACCGGTGGGAGGCTCCGCCGTCAGCGTCGCAGCTCCCGAGAAGTCTGCCACGCTTCCAGAACCTGAGGTGGTGGAGACAAAGGTCACTACTACTACGACAACAACCCACCCAACCGCGCCACCCGAGGTGCAGAAGGTGGCGAATGTCCCCATCAAGAACGTTGAGAACGCGGCCGCTCTCCCTGCCGAGACAGTCAAGACGACTGTCACCACGGAGACTACCACTGTGGCGCCGGCTCCTAGGATATACAAGGACATCAAGCCCATTGCCATGGTTGACTACAAGGCCTTGAAGTACGTCTCGCCGCCTCCCAAGTCCAAGAAGTCAAAGAAGAGCAAGAAGAGCAAGTCTGAGGAGCAGGCTCCCTCCCATATTCCTCTGCCGGCCAGGGGCTCGCCTGTCGCCACACTGACGCCTGTGACTGCTCCCATGGCAAAGACCCCCACCCCTCCTCCCGCCACGACCAGCGTCGAGATCTCGCAGAAGCCCGACGGCGAGCCCAAAATCGAGGTAAATGTCGGCCAGAAGGATGCTGCACCTGCACCTGCTCCTGTTGCCGTGGCTGCGCCCGCACCCGCCCCAGGAGCCGTCGCTGCGGTGCCGCAGCCCAAGGAGGCTGCCACGGAGAATGAGGTCACGATCAACGCTGGCGGTAACACCATTACACTGAGTAATGAGCCCAAGGTAACCGCGGCCAAGCCTGCCTCGCGTGTGCCCACGCCGATTTCTGCTGGTGTACCTGCCCCGGCGGGTCCAGAGCCGGCCCAGGCTCATACCGTGAACATCACCGTCAACCCCGAGACTAAGAGCGTGGCCGAGGACAAGAGCAAGAGCGAGAGCAAGCCGTCGGACAAGAAGGTGGAGAAAAAGGCTGAGAAGAAGACCGACGGCAAGTCGGACAAGTCAAAGTCCAAGCACGGCTCGTCGTCTCCGAGCAAGCAGTCTGCGGCACCCTCGCCTGCATCATCGGAACTCGAGTTTGAGTCGTCGACGACCAGCACCGAGCACGCGGACAAGAACAAGGAAAAGGAGGAAGCTCTGCGCCACAAACGACGTGCCTCCTCCATGGCGACGCTCAACACCCCCAAACTCAAGCCTAAGCACGATGCCGCTCCCCCGCGCCACACCGCCCGCCGACAGTGAGTACCAATCCCTGCCACCAGCTGACCATACAGGCAAAACGCGAGTGAAATCGACTTTGACGGCCCACATCCCCACCTCGCCCGGCCAAAGCCGCACCACCCACGACTGCCACCACCACCACCCCTGCCGCTCTTCCGGCCCTTCTTCGCACCAGCCCCACTCACAATGGGCATGATGCCCCGACTTGGCCCCGTGCGCACCACCAACCTGCCGATGGGCATGCCCAGCATGCTGCCCCTCGGCGTCGCGCCCGGCTGGGCGCCTTTGCCGCGGTTCATACCCCCACCTGGGGCTGGGTATGCTGTTGCCCGACCGTTTTATGGCCAGGCGTATCCGGCCAACCCGTACACACGATACATGTGAGGGTCATGGCGCTTTGGATGTCAAGTACGTGCGGCTGATGATCGCGAGCTGAGGCGGAATGTGGCATATGTGGACGGAGAATGAGGGACGCACAGAGAATACATACAGTACATCGGGCGGCCGGGGCTGGAGAGCGTACGCGTGTTCGCGTGTTCGCGATGTGATAACGTTAACGTCCTTTGCATGGATATGATTTCGCATGGAGAGCAGAGGCAGTGATCGTTTCATGATAGACAAGGGGGTGAGAGTTGTGGTTGTGCAGAGTCACGAATCGAGACCGCGGTGTCAGAACATCGCGCAAGCCTGGATTTCAGAGTCTGTCCAGCTGCTTTAGGTGATACATGGGATAGTTGTACAACTACTGTACATACTTGTCATGAAGCTACAGTGAGAACTACACCGCTCAAATGCCTTGGGCCGAGGTCGACAGGCACAATCCTTGACGCGGGTTGATGCAAGGAGTGGTTGTGTCAAACCTGCGACATGCATCAAGGCACGTCGAATGGAGACAACAAGAGTACCAGACCTGGTCGCCATGCATGACTTTCCACCTCCCTGCCAAGCGCAACGTTGCATGTTTACACCCTAGCATTGGACGCTCACGCGTACCGCTCCACGACCTCGCGCACAACGTCGGCGTAGTCATGGCGCCACCTCGAGTCTGGCGAGGGAGCAAACGCGAGAAAGTCTGTCATGCCTTCAACGTCGTCTGGCTCGGGCCAGTCCGGGACAGCGGGGTTGGCGTCCAGCTGGGCGGCATGTGCCTTTGCTTGTGCACGCGTTACTCTGCCAACGGGCGAGGGGACGGGTTTCGGTCGTTCCAGCCCTAGTTGCACTCGCGCCTCTTCGAGCCCGAGCTCCCAGCGAATAGCACCGTTGTGGAGCCACTCGTCACGGAGCCGTATGCGCTGTTCTTCCCCGCCATTGCGCGCCGCGCTGCTGAGGATGCCAGCGACGCGTCGTGTGCCCTCGGCGTCGGCTGCGTGGTCGAGGACACGCGAGAGCTGGCGGCGGCTCAGTGCGCCTTCAGCTGCGCAGGCTGCAATGTTTTCAACGACCTCGTACGGTAGTTGGCGCGGGTCGGGGTTGGTAGCACGCAGGATGATGCGGGCAAAGGAGAGGACGCGAAAAGCACCTCTGCGGACGCGTCCTGCGAGCTTGGCGTTGCGTTCGGCGATGGCCCGAACGCGTGTGCAATAATACCAGTAGTCGAACGAATCTTGGAATGGAAATTCTGAGGCGCGTTCAAGCCCTTTGAAGGGCCTCCGAAAGCTTGACGAGCAAGGAAATCTCCATCCAGGGTGGTCGCAGATGGAGGTGTCGAAATGGATCTCACCCGCTTTGTCGCCAGCAATTGGGTAGTACATGCCTCCTGCACACAGAGAGACAATTGTCTGGTTCTGCTCCAATGCTCTCAAGAGTTCGACGTTCTTCTGGTTGGATGCGTATGGAAACCCTTGCATGGGAAGCAGCTCCAGGTTTGAACGGGGGATGAAGGTGGCCACGGATTCGACCAGGGGCTTCTCCATGTCACACCCGTCTCGACTCTTCATTTCAGTGGGACCAACGTCCACGCCCCGCAAGTTGGCTACCTCGAGACCAGCAATGGCTGACGGCCGATTCATGAATCCGACCTTGACAATTTGGACACACGGAGTCAAGTTGATGGCCTGTAGAATGGGTGGCACAACGGTGTGGTCACGTCCCTACAAGTCAGCGATGCACGGTGCACTGCGTCTTACGTCTTTTGTTATGACCTTGATGTGAGCTGGAACGCGAGTAGTTGCATCTTTGTATGTGACTGTATATCGGTCCTCGTCCACATGGGCGAGGTCCAAGAGTTGCTGGGGTCGCTGCCATTGCGGAAATGTGGGCCATTGCAGACCCGAAGTCTGCAAAAAGATATCAACCCCCCAGGCCCAACTATGAGGTGGAGGTGGGGCCATTATGTTCAAGACGACTTGGGAAGAAGAGTGTTGAGCAGGAGGACCAGGCAGTGTCTCATGTCAACAACCTCGGTGGCCAGGCACGGTCCGGTCGGTTCGAACACGGAGTCCGAGTCCATGTCCGTGTCTCTTGGACCAAATCGAAGGCATCAAGAGCTACAGTTTGTAACTGCAACAACAACGAGTGCTTCAAGGATATGAGATTGAGCCGGTCTTACGTGTTGTATTATCGACTAAGAAAAAAAAAATGACGTTGCATAAAGAAGAGAGAAGAGGGTTGGGGCTTGTTGATAGGGCTACTGAAAAACGAGCGAGCGAATGAGATAGATACTACAGACGAGAGCGCGATGGCTTCGACACAGTTCGTCGGCATTGGCGCGTTGCTACGACGCGGGTAGAGCTGCCCGAGTGGCTCGTCAAGTCAGAGGTAGGAGCAGACGAAACAGCAGAAACGTCACTGAATGACGCTGTCGAGCTTGTTGAATGGGCAGGCTCGGTGGCTGAAGCTGTGACGTTTGTCGCTAGATAAGGGGAGAGGATAGCAGCGGTCGATGAACCGGGTGTGGCCACTGAGGAAGGAGCCGTAGGATTTGAAGGGACGACGGATAGATTGACAGCGGTTGCGGCACCTTCGTCCGAAGACATGGTCGGGGGCACCACGGTTGCCGTGGCGCTTACAGCAGCAGTGCCGTTGTCGGTGAATGCGGCGTGCAAGTTGTTGAAGTTGGAAACGGTTGCTGTTACCAAGTTCCCACTCGACACAGTATTTGCCGTGGTCGTTAGCGCTTGATCCTCCGAAGGGTCGAATAAGGCAGAGAGAGGCCGAGATTCTTCAAGAGTAAACGGAGATGCGTTGCTGGTGGCTGTGGCTGTGGTGGTGACAAATATGGACCCAGTCTCGTTCTCGGTAGCAGTGGTCAAGACCTGAGGATCAGTCTCAGTGGCGGTGGGCTCACCCTCCGTGGGGAAGGGGATTGATGTGGCCTCGCTCTTCCATTCTGTTGATGCAGCTTCGCCAGATGAGACAGACTTATCTGAGAACAAGGCTGTGGACTGGTCGCTGGCCTCGGTGGAAACCCCAAAGTCTGTCGTAAACCAGCCGGTGGATGTGGGAGCCGATTCAGTCCAGGCAGACGGGGAGACCAGAAGCGCTGGATCCACTGTGGGCTCCTCGTCATGCGTGTCCGACAGAGGAGGATCTTGCATCCCAGAAGCTTGACTGTCATCGGGGTCGGCGAAGTGGTTTGGGATCCCCGATTCCCCTGCAGCTAGCGAAAGTGCACTTGTGGGTGTGGCGGGTACGTCAAGGGTGACTGCCGGTGTGTGGTCGAATGAACTCGTGGCCGAGAGGATCCCCTCGATCGTGCCAAACTCCCTAAAGACAGATGAAGCTGAGTCAAGGGAGGCAGTAGGCTCATTCAAAAGTGCAGTTGCATGAGCCGGCTCCAACGATTTCAGTTGCGCTTCGGACGGCTGTGCCTCTTGATCACTGGCAACTGTCGCTGCGATTGAGTCTGTTGTGGCGAGAGTTCCCGGCAAGAGTGCGGCAGTCGGTACAGTCGACTTTGCTGGTTCCGGGACAGCGGTATTGCTGTGGCTGGTGTCTTTTTCGTCGTCGTCAAAGTCCACGTCCGGACATAGACCCGCCGCACACGGAATGAGGAGGCAGGCTGGTGGAGGGAGAAAACATCCTGGCAAAGCGTTGGGATACTTTGCGTCAGGGCACATACCCGTTGCGCAAGGAATAATGTAGCAGGCTGGAAAGGGAAGAACGCAGTTTGACGGTCTGCTAGGCTCAGGGGTGGGGCTCGCCGATGTTGTTGAAGTAGTCGAAGTAATGCCAGCAACGCTAAAGAGACCTGAGGTGATTGTGGAGGACGTGGAGGACGTGGAGGACGTGAAGGACGTGGAGGACGTGGAGGACGTGGAGGACGTGGAGGACGTGGAGGACGTGGAGGACGTGGAGGACGTGGAGGACGTGGAGGACGTGGAGGACGTGGAGGACGTGGAGGACGTGGTCGTAGTGTCACACTCGTCGTCGGTCCTTTCCTCCCAGCTGCCATCATCTAGCTGACGCCTTCTAACAGTGGGACAACCTCGTCTCGGGCGTTTTCCCTCTTGATACAGCATCTGGAGATGTGGAATCAACAACTCCACTTCGTAATCAACAGCCTGGCCTCCCCATGGATTGAGAAGCCAAACACGCGCCGGCCGACTTACTGTCAGCCTCGTGCTGAGACGGTGTACTCACTCTACTGTTGCAGGGTCGTATTGTTCGACACCATAAGTGTGCGAACGAACAAGAAACTTCCCAGGTCCATCTTTCACGAAGACTTCGGACCCGTCGATAAGATCCTGGGACGAGTCTCCACTGACAGTGCCCATGAGAGTGAGCTTCTCATTGGCTTTACTTAAAACTGCCAAGATGTCCTGTTTCATGGCTTCCTCGCCCAGTGATGCTTCCTTAGATGTGGCATACACCTCTCCATCGACCAGATATTGCAAAGCCTGAGGGGTCAGTGTGGAATCACTATTACTTACCCTGCCAGGATCTCCACCAGCACATGTTGCACCCAAAGTAATGAAATTGGTATGCAGTTCCATTGCTTTTTCAATGGCACCGACCCACCTGTCAGTCAGTGCTGCTTCTGTGGATCGTTTTGCCACTCACCATGGTGACTGTTCCCCAGGATAGTCCATTTTTTCGGCGTCCTCACTCTCCGGTCCAACGTCGTCGTATTCGAGGCCGTAGTAGGAGTACCTGGCTATCCCTTTGCCAACAGGCTCATTTTGGAGACTGACGTTTACCTTGTACACCTTCTGCGCTACTCCACCATCGTATTGCCCTGCAATGACGATCCTATCCATGATGGCCAGAGGGCGGCGAGAAGCCATCAACCGCACAGCGGCTGCCAAAAAGCATTGATCCGCATCAGCCTGCTCAACATCTTCACGCTTTGGCCTGTTGGTTAAATCATACAGGGGACCACTTTTTTGGGGATTGCCGCCTTGTATGACACCTTCCAGGTTTGAGAACTCGTTGAGCTGACGGGGCCGCTCGATACGGCTGGAGGAGTGACGAGATTGCTCGACGCCGTTGACAGAGGAGTCAACTGGCCGAAAGAGGGACAGCGCTCGTCCCCAGGCGAGGCCTTGATGTGAGCTTCGCGACCTTTGGGACCATCAAAGACACCGAGCCCAAAAAAGCGCCCAGTACGCCTTGAAGCAGAGGTGGTCTCATCTACAGATGAGTAAACTCACATTTGGTGAATAGCAGCCAAACGGCCGCATACCAGAAGACTTTCATGGATGTGGCGGTTTATCGAGCAAAGGATTTAAGCAATATTGGGGATTTGATTCTTGCAAAGAGAGCTGTTGTAGTGGGTAGGGTAGCTTGGGACTTGGAGAATGTTGTTTATATACAGTACAATACTGCATGTGCTATTATCTACACGCCTGCCTAAACCCATTGGGAAAGGCGAAAGACCTCCATCAGCCCAACAAAATGGACACTGTGTCAACGACTCGGCCCCTCAGTTCCTGACAACCGAGGCGGTTGTCAAGTTAACGAAGGTTCAAGATTAGCCTGTCACGATAACGATATGCAGAACTGTCTTGAAACAAGGGAGAAGACATGCCATGGACTTTCAACATCAGTCGCAGATAACAGGTCTGATTTCGCGTCCAGTCCATAAACGCAGTACAAGGGAATGTGAAGAGCAGTACAGTCCGGTTGGATAGAGCAAACTGAGTGTTACGCCTTGCCTCCGCTTCGGAGTTCCTAGAGGTGACGGCGATTGATGTATTGCATGTGGCTTGAAGTTGGAGGAGCGGTACTGCACAGGTGTAGTGGTGCGCGGCCGTGGCATGTGGTAGATCTCTGAACGATAGACCGGGAACAAGACGCGCAGAGCGTGCCTTCTTCGTGTTGTTGCATGTATTACGTTTGTGCCGCAGTTGCGAGGGTTACATAGTTGCTTGCAAAGACTGGCGTGTACTCGGCCGGAAAGTAAACAACCTCCTCCATTGCCAGCTTTGCCAAGCATACGCATGGCGTGGTGCCTTTCTGGGAGATCAACGAGATGTTGCAGGGTGGTTGTACGGTGAGTCTTCATATGATCCTGAGTCTTTCGTGTTACAAAATTGTGATACAAATGCCCAGAACACCGTGACATAAGCCTCGTCCTGCAACTGGCGAGACTCAGTTCTCGAAGCCAAGGCCGCATTGAGAAAGGAAACTGGATTTGCTAGGCACAGAGGTGATGGCAACTACTGGTCACATTGTTGTGGTTCTGGTCCAGGCACTTTTTATCTATCCCGTGCCGCGGAGAATGCATGCTCCTGGCTGCCAAGAGAAAAGGAGAAAGGGAGAAGCTACGGTGGTTTTGGGTCTGGGACGCCTGGGAGAGGCCAGAACAAACCATACTGCCTTTTGTGTAGTAGAATCCTCGCTTCACCACCTTGGATCTCTCGTAAGTCACCCTCCATCAGGGCGGGAGACACCCGAGGGTTCAATTGCCCCAACGGGTTATCATGATGATAACCACAGCGTTTGCATGCTGATTGCTGTGCCGAAGAACTGTACATCAAGGGCTGTGGACGCTTCCACGTGCCACAGATGTGCTGTAAACTTCAGTTCCCCCCGAAGTTCCTGACCCGATGAGGCATTGTGAAGGGGAAGTGCATCAGGAGCTATAGCGAGGTGTGTGAAACGGCACGATGATACAGAGAGCACAAGGATACACCCAACAGGTGCATGGAGTCTGTTGGAACCGGATCACGTATCGTGAGGTAGTAGCATGACAACCTGGCGGCCATGCACAGTCAACGCTAAAGCCCATCCCTACATATCAAAGCAAGGGTATGGTGTTTCGATTCCCACTTGCCCAGGCCGTGGCAGCCCACCACTGAGTCAACAGCCATGGTACCCTCGACAACGCACCCAAACAAGGGATCGGTCGTTCGGGTAGGCGAGTAGAATCCATATGGGTGAGGCAGATGCGGACTAGCCCGACAACTGTCACAATGTCTGCATTGCGTCGCCTGGCCCCACAGCTACGATACTTTCTCTGGCATCAACAGTGGCATCGATTTCATATATTGCGTCCAGCGCAGACACGTCTTGACTTTGAGAATAGGTATTGTGGACGGGTATACTGAGTTCTGGTACGGTACTTATGACAACTTTCTTTTCCGCACCTAGCCTCGCTGCATGCGGGATACCCACCGCTTTATCATCTTGCGGCGACACTGTCGAGTGGGAGTAGCTTTGTCAGACATGCTCGTCTCACTTGAAGAAGCAGACGAGTCGCCGTCCGAGGCCGACGAGCCGGTAGACGACGCCGTAACGTCGTCAGCGGGGCCGGAAGAGCTGGGCATTGCCGAAGTCCAGACTGAGGAGCTGTTGGGAGAAACAGACGGGTGAGATTCAACTCCGGCACTCCCACTGACGGACGGCGCAGTTGTAGCTGACATGACGGTCGGCGGCTTGGCACCTTCGAGGCCGCTGGGTTCGGATGCCCCGTGAAGGCTGGCTGGGTCGGAGGGGGCAGAGGTACCCGGCAGGGTTTTGGTGAGGGGATCGACAGCGAGGAAAGCTGTATCGGCGGCCGTTGGCAAGAACTTCAGGGTATTGAAATCCTCCAACGGTACGGTGGAGGCTGGTGTAGTGTCTCCGGTGATTTCCTCACCCTCTTCCCCCTCTTCGCCTGAAGACTGCTTGGGGGTGGCACTGGCGGTCAAGTCTGGAGACTCGCGAGTACGTGAAGAAGCGTCTTGCGTGTCCGTATCCTCATCGGTGTCCTCATCGGTGGGCGCGGTGGCTGTGCTTGTAGGGGATGCCGTGTCTTGAGCAAACGACGTTTCGTCCATTGTCGGCTTCACTGTGGCGGTTTTAAAGGGAACTATTCCGGAAGGCGTAGGGGACTCTTGAGCGAACGACGTTTCGTCCGCTGTCGGTTTAACAGTAGCTGTCTCGAAGGGTATAACTCCAGAAGCCTCATCTGTGAAAGAAATTGACTCTGATGAGTCTGAGGTTGAATCGGTCTCCGTAGGGGACTCTTGAGGGAACGACGTCTCGTCCGCTGTCGGTTTAACAGTAGCTGTCTCGAAGGGAATAACTCCAGAACCAGAAGGCGTAGGGGACTCTTGAGCAAACGACGTCTCGTCGGCTGTCGGTTCAACAGTAGCTGTCTCGAAGGGTATAACTCCAGAAGCCTCATCTGTGAAAGAAATTGACTCTGATGGGTCTGAGGTTGAATCGGTCTCAGTTGCGTCGGAGGTGTCTGTCGAGGATGGGTCAATTATGGTAGCAGAAAGTTGCGGTCCAGCTGTGACAACACCGGAAGGCATGGGTTCCGCAGTTGTAGCACCCGGTGAGGGGGAGGAGCCGACAAGTGTCGAGATATCGGTTGTGGCGGTCGTCATTGTAGGAGTGCTGTCCGAAGGCACATTGGTAGGTGTGGCGGATGGGCTGGGTTGAGGAGTGACTCCGGAATTGGACTGTGAGCCGTTATTGTCGTCATCATCGTCATCGTCGTCATCGTCGCCATCAAAGTCGACGTCGGGGCACATTCCAGCCACGCACGGCACGAGAAAACAAGCTGGCGGCGGTAGGATGCACGGTGGGATCGCTTTGGGGTACGGCTTATCGGGGCAGAATCCCGTGGCACACGGAACTATGAGGCAGGCGGGTGGTGGAAGCACGCAGCCAGGCGGCCGACTGCTAGGTGTGGACGAGGGAGTCGAAGTCGAAGTCGAAGTGGAGGAAGAGGTGATGCGTGAAAAGAAACTAGGACTTTCCAGCGAGGCAGTGGTGCGTGAAAAGAAACTAGCACTTTCCAACGGGGCAGAGCTGGTGCGTGAAATGAAATGAGCACTCTCCACAGGGCAGTCCTCGTCACCCGATCCACCATCAAGCTGGCGAGCGCAGCGCCTGCTGTTGGCTTGGGAGTAGATGACGCTTATGTAGGGCAAGATCTGTGACACTTGATAGTCCTTTTTGGCCCCCCAAGGATTCCAAAGTTCAACCATGCCTTCCATCACGTTCCCACTGTTACTACGTCAGGTGGTACACTAAGATTTCTAGCGTCACAGTACTCACGATGCAGATGGAGTAAAACCCCCGATTCCATAAGTATGATCGTAGACGAAAAATTTCGGTGGAAAGACTGTGTCTTTGGTGAAAATGTCTTGCCCCTCTGGGACTGATCCTGCTGGGCTCTGGGCTGGTGATATGGTACCCATAAAAGTCAATCGCCCTAGTTGACCAGAAGCACGACTGAGGGCTGCGGCCAACTCTTGGTCTGCGTTGTAAAATGACCGAATGTTCCCATCTGAATCAAATCGGGCATATGTCGATACACGTCCTGGAACAATTGCTTGAAAGATCTGTCAAAGTGTTAGAAAGGAGTATCATCCACAACATACCTGGGCCGGGAAGCCACCGCCTCCATCAGCAACCCCAAGTGTAATGCCGAGTCTATGGGCTAAAGCTATTTCTACACCTCCAACCCACCTGCAAACGTAAGCATGAGTGTGAGCAGTGTGCGCTTACCAAGCAGGTGACGGTGTGTCAAAAGCAATGTCCAGCTTTGCCCTTTCCGTGGGGTCCGAAGGGAAACCGTCACGGTAGTCCACCGGTATCTGGTTCCCCCTGTTTCCATTGAAGATGACATTTACGTGGGTGGAATGGTAGTCGGGTAACGCTGGGATGGCTTGAGGATACTCGATAACTGCTTCGATGAGCTGAGGTTGATGGCCGGCAATGAGCTGCAAGATTGCTGCCATGAAACACTGATCCGCGTCGGCTTGTACCACGTCCTCGAACTTTGGGTGTCCATTCGCATCGTATACCGGGCCCCAAAGTTGTTGGCGCCGTTGGACACCGGTACCATTCCTGGCAAAGATCTCGGCCTTGTCGACGGCATCCACTCCTGGGCCATCTCTCGAGTCTAGAGCCCACAAGGGAGGGAGAACGCGACCGTTCGCCACATCTACATAGGAGTCATGTCAATTTTGGGACGAAACGGCAGATCAGGCAAAAGCTTACAGTCTGTGGTGAGCAGGAACGTGATAGCAGACCAGAACACTTTCATGTTCTGTTGATGGAAAGTAGAGGAGTGATTAGGGAGGCGCTCGGGCAAGCTCGTCTGGCTGAGCAAGCGCGTACGAGAGGGTGTTTGCAGGTCAGTTGTTCAGCGCGTCAAGTGCTTATAAGCGCCGTCGTACACCTCTGCGCCCAGTAAAAGATGCCAAACTCGAAACTTGCGATGCATCAAAGACTGCTTCAAGCAGTCGCCGGTCGCGATGAGCGTCGATCATGTCCAGCTGTGGTTTGTCGCGCCGAAGCATAATCAAGCCAAGCATCATGACGTGTTACCCGAGAAGTCGACGCGTCTGCTGTGGTATGGTCCCACGTCACCGAGGAACGGGTGCAAGGCGAGCTTCTTCACAATGGATCGTCTGGACGCTTCCTGCTCAGCACGTTAGATGTACAGGCCTTAGATAAGGTTTGGATTGCAACTGCAAACGCCGGGTGCCGTAGCCTGCCTCGTGCACATTTGTTGTTTGGATGTTTAGTAGGATACCTAGTCGTCTCTCCCCCGCCATTGCTACCGACGCAATGCTGTGGTGACTCCTGGCCGTCGCGGTAAGGATATGCCACACCGACCCCGCGGCATCCCGATGCCTCCCTCGCATTTCGACAGCCCAGCTCGACAAGTGATTGCGAAGAAGAGCCATATCCGCTGCAACGAGGCACTAGCCCAAAGTGTATACGGACTGTGGGTCAGCAGTGAGCGCAGTAGGCATTTGTAAGTGCCTAAGACATTGCGGATGTGGATGGGACAGAAGGAGAAAAAAGGGAGAATGTTAGGAGCAAACGCCGGTGTGAAATGTGAGTCACCAAACAGATAAAACAGAACACGTCATGCCTTTGTTGCACGCAGCTGAGGTGGTGGGCAATACCGCGTGAAGGACCAGAGCATGCTCGTTCACCTGCTTCCTGCTCATCGTCCCAGTCCTCATAGTCCACAGTGAAGAGCAACAGCGTTAGTGACTGGTTCGTAACCCTGCGACAATTCTCTAATTCGCACACACCTTCTTAACAAAACCTTTCAGTGGGATCTCTAGCCGTTGCTAACCGTTGATCGACTCTTGCTCTGGCTGTTGGGTGAGGTGGTCATTAAAGCGAGAGGACGTGTTCGACGATAAGATACGCAGACCCTCAACGGCTTCCAGAACAACAGTATGAGCTGATTGTCAGCTTCCCCAGGCTGGTGCCTCAGGCCAGTCAGTCACTGGGCTCACGAAAATCGCAAACGCACCCACATGCCGCCGTTGCAAGCCGGTGCCGATGTGGGGCACCGAGTGGAACAGGAGATGACCAGGAGCAACCTTACCCAGCCGGCAAGGGACCTGATTCTTCGGCCTGGCGTCAACCCAGCCAGTCTCGACTGTGTCCACGGCCACAAGCGCTGGGTCGCCAGAGGCCAGAGGCCGATAATCAGCACATGGCTGACGTAAACCAACCCCAAGCACTGTCCAGAGGGGGGATGTGGCGTTTTGAACACCACCCAACGACACAATACCCAGAAAACACGAAGAGGCACCACACCGCTCTTGCCTTGCGTGGCCAAAGACGGGCAAATGGGCAGGAAGCAACAAGCGAGCATCCAGCTGCCTGTCACAGAGTGGCTAACCAGCCGTCGCGCGTCGTGTTGCTGTTTTCTGGGTACAGGCACGAGGAACAGGGGCAGGGGTGGATGTTTCGGGTCACACTGTGGCGAGTGCACGATGCAGTAAGCCATTGCCTGCTTTCAGTCGCCGTCGTGAAGATGCTGCTCGCGATGACTACAGCGGTTTGTATAAGGCAGAACCAACACGACGAACGATACCTTTTCCTCTTGATCATCACTTGTTCTGTGCACTCGTCGCCATCGCTGCCACGCACCCTCTGCCGCACCCCACCCGCGCTGCCGCCGCTGCCGCCACACCACCACAAGCCAGCGGCCCCCACACCACCCGCACCGCCCCCTCCCTACACGGCCCAATGTCGGGCCCAATCCTGAGCATCGGCGGCAAGAACCCAGCGCGCCGCACCGATCTCGTGCTCTACGCCACCCTCGGCGCAGCAGCCATGTGCGCCCTCACGTTGTTTGTCGTTTCCGGCCTCCTCATCTCCCTCGCGGGCGGGTTCGTCGACGAGGTCGGCGCGGGCGGGCACTCTATCCGGTGGACCGGGAACGGGCTCGCAACCTCTGGCGGCAAGGTGGAGAATGGGGGCGGGGTGTGGGATATTGGGCTTGGGTTGGATCCGGCGGGTGATCAGCAGAGGCAGTTTGTGCGCAGGGAGGCATGGTAGCTCCCTCTGTGGGTAGTGTTTGGCGAGGTATCAATGACGACAAACATTGCCGAGTTGAGGCCTCTGGGGACGCGGAAACGGAGACATAACGCCTTTGCTGCTTGTATGTACTTGATCATGTTGTACTAGAGCACACGCTTGCTTGCACATGTACGCTACGTGAACGATCAGTCCACAGGAGCGCGGTGGTGGCCAAGAACACGACTGAGCATGACGATACTCGCGGTGTCGAACAGCTTGGTGCTGAGAGACAATCTGCACTCTGCCGTTGGTATCTTCCGGAACGGGGGCACAGGCATCAGGTCGTGGTTGCTGCCCATGACTTCGAAGACAGAAGAGGACCATAGGAACACATCACCGCACCTGGTGCCGAACAGACCCTTCAACCCTATTCATAAGTCTGCAGCCTACTGAACCTTGATAGTCTCATCAATGGGGTTTCCAATAATCTCGCTAACAGCGACACGCTCCTTGTCCCAGACGCCGTCGGTCCAGTACTTGTCCGACTTGATACGGGCCCAAGCGTCCTCGATGGTGGCGAAACGGAGGATCATGATCGAGCCGGCCATGCCCTTGAGCTGGTCAGCGTTGGGCGAGCCGGCAGTGTGGGTCGAGTGCGCGTCGTCCAGGAAGGCGCGGCCAAAGACTGCGTGGGTGAGCGACGTGCGGAGGGTGTGTGAGCGGCGAGCAGCTGGCCACAGAGCCAGGCGAGCAGTGGGTCTCGAAGCGAGGTCAAGGGAGGAAGCACTGGACTCGCCGAGGTGCCGGCCAGAGGAAACGAAGATGTCTCCATCTCCCAACTGCGTGTCCACGCAACTCTGTCCAGGCGTTCACACCAGAGCCCACCCCGGCCGCTCCCCTACCTCTTCCCAACGCCTCCATCACAAGGCGTCGTCAGGGGTGGACCTTGATGGACGAAGAAGATGTGGACTGGGTAGGGGTCGCTCTGGTGCCAGCTCTGCGCCTCGCAAACCCAGCCCCTTGACACCCAGACATGACCCAGCTCAGTAGTAGCAAGCATGAGGTCGAGGCAGCAGGACAGATCGTGGGACAGCGTGGAACCAGCCCACTCTCAACACCCACGGTGTCTAAGTCCACCCAAGTCACCCAGCCCGGCCAACTACCTCCTCCCCATACCTGCGCTCGGAGGACCGCCCGCTCGCACACCGAAAACACACTCACCACTAGCCCCAGAAACCTTATCCTTGCCCGCAGTCTCCAAATGCCCCTCGCGGGCCGCAAGGCGCGTGGACAGGTTGTCCTTGTAGTCGGGGCAGTAGCAGACGTAGAGGGGCATCTTTGCTTGGCTTGTGCTGGTGAATGCGCGGCGGGCCGGGGTGAGGGTTAGAGTGCGTTTGAGAGGGGTGGTGAGGAGCATGGAGGATTGAGTCCAAGATGTACAACGGGATGTGGGTAGTGTGAGACGAGGGTGGTGGGCCGGAGTCACGGGCCGGGTGTCGCCGGCCACTAGCCGGGGCCGCTGCGGCGTCTGCGGTCCCTCGTGCGGCGTCTACGCTGTCCCACCACATTGTTGCTCGCCGCATGCAACCCCTTTTGGCTCGTGCTAGTGCTGCTGTAGAGTCGCCAAGAACAGTGGGACAGGGACACAAGGCGATAGTGTACAGGCACTGCATGGCTACAACAATTAAGGCCGTGATATCCACAATCTATGATATCTGGACGGGAGATAGCACCTGATACTTCCACCTCGCGATGTCCTCGGCATGCCCAGCATCCAGCCCTACGCAGGACGCAAGACCAACCAAGAGGGCAATTATAGTGGGAAGAGCAATTTCCTGTCCGTCAGCCCCACTCACCCAGCACACGGCAGACTTACCAAATATCATCATCAGCTGCTGGGAACAGCACATCCGTCCCCAACCCACCGCCAACCCCGTCACTGAGCATGGGCAGCGCGGGCTGCGGTATAGTGTTCTGCGGCGCCTGCGCTCCCGACGCCGGCACCTGTCCCGGCGTGCCTCCGCCAGCGCGCTGTGCGCCAGCGACAATGTCCCCCCACGTCGTGGCGGGGGGCTCGTGCCAGAGATGCTCCTGGATCATCTGCGTCGCAGAGGGCATTGTCCATGCGCCGCTGCCGTGGCCTGGCGGCCCGGGGGAGGCGACGACGGGGGGGTTGCCTGGTGGTGCTGTTGCGTTGAGCTGCCACTCTGGCGACAAGGAGCCAAGGAGGTGTTTCACTAGACGGTGCATGTACGCTGCCATGTCGTCCGAGCTGCACGACGAGTCGGCAGTCGAGTCGGATACCTCGGTGAGGGTCCGGATGACGCGCATGCGGTCTGGCTGCTCCATGCCGCCAATATTCTTGATGAGCCAGACGGAAGTGATAGCGACGGCGACCCAGGTGAGGTTGAAGCAGAAGGGGAGCATGCCGTTGGCAACAAACTCTGTTTGGAACACTTCGAGCAGGGCTAGCGCAACGTCGGTGCACTGCACAAACGCGTACGACAGCTGCGAGGGCTCGGTCGTGTCCACGTGGTCTTCGTTTGTGCGGTAGCGAGCAGCAAAGAGGAGGCGATACTCTGCAATGTGAAAGTGGAACAGACAGTCACACATCTTGATCATGGCAATTTGCTGCTGCATGAAATTGTACTCGGCTGCAGGTCAGCGTGGCCTCGCGCGACTACTCACTGTTCCTCTCAAGCCAGCGCTTGCGCCAGCGCTTCCACTCTGCCTCGAGCCAGTGCAGCGAGCGCAGATTTGAGTGGCTGCCGTTCATGCTCGCGAGTATATCCGCAAACAAACGACACAGACGCGAGAAGCTAATCCACGGCGCGATGACCGCCTCTCCGGGACAAGGCAGGTGCGGGTGGTCCGTAATCCATTCCATAGGGTCGTCGACGTCGTCCTCGGTGATCATGCGCGGAAGTGAGTGGTGCATCGCGAGACTGCAGTCAGTATCATCCGCACAGACCTGGGCTCACTGGTAATCTGCCACAACAAGATCTGCGCGTCAGCAAAAGTCAACTGCAGCACTTACTCAGCCAGCACCTCTCTCTATTCAGCACCTCGCGCGCCGCCCGCTCGTTCCGGGGTAGCGGCCGTGGTGCGCGCTGATTCAGCCTCAACTCCTGCGCCATGCGGATCGCGTAGCCCGTCTTACGCCACGACGTCGCGTCGTCGGCCTTTTTCCAGTGTGTAAGCACCAGAATGGCCTGGACAACTTCGATACTGCAGAGACCGAATTCTACTGCCTGGCCGACAAGCCTGTTGGACACTAGCAAGCAGGAGCTGTAGGCTTTCGGGCGGATGATCTTGGCCGTCACAGTTAGGATGGCCGAGAAGAGCAGAGGGCTCTTTTCGCGGCAGTACGTCGCCGTGTGCAGCACTGGGTCGAGCACTGCGACTGTAACGTTGAGATGGTGAAAGTAGCTGCCATCAGTCGAGCCCGCGGATGCAACACTCACAATTCAAACATCTCATAAGCGTCTGCTTCAGTAAGAAACCCGCTCATGACTGGATCCGGACACCCCGTCCGCACAAGCGCAGGGTTCTCGGGTGGGGGAGCAGCGCTCGGCGGCGGAAGGTATGCTGCGCCGTCAGGCAGCTGCACGTGCAGGTCGGGGTGCATCTCACGAGACGAGTCGCCTTCAATCGGAACGACGTGCGAGAAGCTGATATCCAGCCTTCTCCGGGGCGTGTCGGGCCCATTGTTGGTAGCTGCTGCTGTAGCAGCAGTAGCGCGGGAGGACGAGTGCATTGAGATATCCCGAAGATCGCGGTCGTGATCCCGTGAGCGCTCGCGGCGGTCCCGTGACGAGGGGAGGTAGTCGCGATGCTCGGGGGAGCGGCTGCGACCTGAAGATTCGGCGCGGGTGGTGCCGCTGCCGTTCGGCTCGTCGGGCACCTTTTTGCGTCGGCCGCGGCGGTGTTTCTTGTATTCGCACTCCAGGCCTTGATCTGTGCAGCGCTTACATACCGTGAGTGCGTCGGGGGTCAAGCATTTGCGCTGGATGTTAGCTCCTCCTTCGCGATAGAGGGGGTACCTTTGCAGCTCGGCATGCGAGACAGCTAATCTTGCTGGGATGTTAGGTGGTGCAGCTCGGCAATCACTTACGCTGGGGCTTTGGGCTGTAATGGAAACGAAGGAGATGCACTACTTCCTTCCCCGTCGCCGTTCTCCTGCACCACATCGCGTGCCTGCATTGCTGTTGGGGTTGGGTTGTTAGAAGAGTTGCAAGTTGAGACTGGGGTGGGTGGATTAATGGTGAGTGGATACAGTTCCGGAATAACGGGAGTATTTCCCCAGCCGGGTGGAGGTCGCGGCCCAAGGTGGACATGACGCCGAGACCAGCGACAGCGACGAGAGCAGTGGGGACGGTGGCACAGAAATGTCTGCGGCAGAGCAGCGCATGTCCCAGCTATCAGATTACTTGGCAGGCGTTTGCATGCTACCACACTTGTTCGGACTACTGGTGTACAACTGGCTGTCACCACGGAAAGCGACAGTGCCGAGGTTGCCGACAACACCCTGGCCGTCTCTTGGCATGTTATCATCGCCTCCGTTCCACTGTTTGCCACCCAAATATTGTTCTTCTCCACCAACTGCACATATAAGCAAAGCAGCGAGCACGGCAATCTCAACTATCACTTTCTTGTCTCAGAATGTCCGTCACCCAGACCCACGCAACCGACACTCCGTCTCTAGTCTTCGCCCCAGGCAGGCCACACGAGGACAAGGCATGGTATCGCCACCTTAAGTCTCCCCGCCGTATCCCATCATCCCCTCCTCCTCCACACACCACAACCTCACTGCCAAGCAACCCCACTGACGCACAAAAGGCTTCTGCACGTGCCTCTTCAAATCCAACACCGACACCGAAGAATCCACCCCGCTGATCCCCCTCACGACCGCCCAGATCGAGTGCGGTAAGCGCGGCCACATGGTCCGCGCGACTGCGAGCAGGGGGCAGATTATTACAGGCGCCCTGAGCTGGCCATGGCAGACTTTGTGGTGGTGAGTTGCCCGTGGAAGCGGCGCCGCGAAGCCGCCGGCGTGGCCCCAAGAGGAGGTGTGCCAAGAACGCGAGGGCTGAGACGGGGCAAGAGAGACAAGGAGGGTGCAGCTGACACCGCAGTAACTGCCACTTGGCCGTCATCTGCACCGAGTGCGCGGCCGAGATCCGCCCGCGTGGACTTGAGTGCGATCGTCACTTCCTGTGGCAGTGTCCGACCCCGAAGCGTGCAGTGAGCGACGCGTAGCGCTGTAGCAGCTGCAGGCGACTGTGCTGTGGTAGTGTTATGCTCGAGCTGTCGCGGACAGCGGTTAATGACGGGGGGACGAAATGTGATGAAACGCAAGATTGATACGAGCGAGGCGCGTGAGCCGTGTACTGGCGCACGGCGTGTTTGTAGTAGCAGAGATAGTAGCCATGTCAGACTACGAGTGTGAACGTGCGACGTTAGGCCCGAGACCTCTCAATGCGTGATTGACACTCTCTGCACGCAGATGGCAAGATGCCCAACCCAGAAGCGCAGTCCCACATCCTGCTGTTACCTCTCGACCCGATCATGGCCATGCATACCCCCGGCCCACAGACTGGACGCTTCACAAACTCTCCACCTCCACTCTGCGGTGTCCACTTGTTGTGCAGCGGGGAATTGCGGCCGCGGTGAATTTTGTATCTGCCGCCGTACCGGCGCCGTTCTCCCCAGTGGTACATGCATGACCCAGGTGACCGAGTGCATGCATGACATCTCCTCGTTTTGATTCTCGAGCGGTGTTTCTTGGACAGGAAGCGAGTGTAGGGGATGCGGGGACAAGAGCATAGATAAAGAGCCCCTCTTCCCCACACCGATCTTTCAAACGAGACCCACGACAACAATGGCAGCCCCAACCACATCAGGCTTCCAGCTGCAGGACGACCCCGCAACGCCAGCAACAGCAGCAACCACACCCTTCCGACAGCTCATCCCACGTCCCGACCACCCCCGCATAGCCGGGATTGACAAGCACGACGCACACACCTGGTGCCAGTCGAGGCGGGAGGTCCCCGCGCCGGCGTGGCTCATCAACCGCCTCGACATCAAAAACATTGAAAGGCCCTACATAGGGTTCACGGCCGATGGGAACCCGGACCCGAGTGTGATAACCTATGCGGCGGACGAGGGCGCGCCTGTGCAAGGCGCCGTGGACGCCGTCAACGCGCTGCTCGCCATCCTCTCGCCAGAGCAACAGGCCGAGGTGGTCAAGGGGGACGTGGACGCGGACGAGCTGCGCGCATGGTCCAATCCCGAGCTGTACGTCAACCCGGGCGGGATCCGGCTGGACGAAACAACCCCACAGATCCAGGACGCGATACACGGGGTGCTCAAGGCGAGCCTCAGCGAGGAGGGATACCGGAAAGCCCTGGGCGCGACGCTCACGAACGAGTTTCTTGGCGAGCTCGTGAATGGGCTGTCGGTGTTGAATCGGCATTCCTACAACTTTCGCCTGTTCTTGCCCCAAGGTGGCGCGAGCGCTGCGGAGCCCTGGGGATGGACGTTCTTCGGGCACCATCTGTGTCTCTGTGTCGTGTTTGCTGGGCCGCGCATGGTCATCGGCCCGACGTTTATGGGTGCCGAGCCGGATCGGATTGACGAGGGCGAGTTTGCTGGGTTGAGGCTGTTTAGCCACGAGGAGGTGCTTGGGCTCGAACTCATGCGTGGGTTGAGTCCCGAGAACCAGGCCAAGGCGCAGACGTCCCTCGGGATGACGTGCGCAGAGGGCCTTCCGGAAGACAGGTGGAATCCGTTTGATGAGAGGTGAGTCCGCACGAGGGGGAAGGGTGAGGCTGACGAGTGTAGGCATCTTGGTGGTGCGCACCAGGATAACCGTGTTGTGCCGTACGAAGGGTGCCCGATCTCGTCTTTCACGCCAGAGCAGAGGGAGCAGGTCTACAAGATTATCGAGGCGTTCAACATATACCTGCCTGCTGGGCCACTGGCCGCCAAGATGACACGCATCAAGGCGCACGAGGATGAGACGTATTTCGCCTGGATTGGCGGTTACGAGCTCGGCGACGCGTATTATTTCCGCGTGCACAGTCCAGTGTGCTTTGTCGAGTTTGACTTCCACTGTGGTAGTAAGTGCTGTTCAAAGGTGGGAGGAAGCACGCTGACGGACTAGTCTTCCTCACAAACACGTCCCCGGCCAAGTGTCATGTCCACACCGTTAACCGTTTGCCAAATACTGAGGACTATGGCAAGGCTTTGGTTGCGCAGTGGCGCCGGGAGCAGGGGACCAAGTAGCTAGGGAGGTGAGAATGTTGTAGTTATTCTTGTGCATGAATGATGGATGTGGTAGTTAGGTCGATGATGTGGGCAAGGCAGGAAACTGGATGATAAGCTCCACGATCGCTAACAGCCAGTGGGTTGAGCACAAGCCTGCCACTTGGTCGCCCGAGACGTGGATGCAGCCAGCCGGTATCCATACCCACGCTGAGAGATCGTTCGACGCCTCGTTTTGACTCTCGGCCACAACAGCCGGCATCCCGTTCAGCAAACAAAGGACAAGCGCCAGCGACCAGAAAACCTCATCGTCCCTTTCAAACGCGACAACGAGGCCGCCCGGCGCTTCCGCATCGCTGCGAGCTCTTTGGTGCAGACCAACTCCCCCCTGCAGGCAAACGGCACACGCACGTCAGCGTCCGTCGCGCCGTCGGGGCTGGGTGGGATGGTGAGTCCGAAGGCCGAAAGAGTCTTCGGTTGATCCTCCGGGTGCCTGAGCCATTGTTCTACCTCGCACTTGTCGTGTACGCTTTGGGCATTGATGTATGCATGATGGTTGTGAGCCAAGTGTGACTAATATGCAAGGCTGGATTGGCTGAGCAAGAGGATCATGTCGGCCGATACGTCTGGAGCGCTGCAAGCGCTTCACAAGCGCGCAGAGCGAAGCGCGACCCGAGCGGCACGCAACGACGCCGAGGACACCGACCCGGCGTCCAAGCCCACATCGGCTGCTCTATCACTCGCAGCAAAGACACGAGACGCACCTTGAGGCCGAGTCCGAGCCGCCCAGTTGCCAGCCGCCGAGCCTTGGCCGACACTTGGCACCTGTCATTCTGCAGCCGCACAAGCGCACGTTAACGAACAACAGCATGCCACGTACCGCCGGCCGACGTTAGCGCCCCGCGCGCAGAGGTAATCTCGGCTCGGTGTGTCCAAGAGCAGACAGCGACCGGCCGACGAGGCCAATCCTTTTTGGCAGCCAGCAAAGTCTCCCTGAGGCCTCTGTTGTACGTCCCTGTCCAGCGACCTACCCTGCTCGGGATCTTGGCGCACACCAGATCGCTCCGCACTCTACGCACAATGTAATAGATCCCCTGCAGTTGGCTGGAGATATTGACCATTCTGCCTCTCGTGAGTGGATCAACGTCCGTCGGGCCCGACAACACCTCTCCTGTGCTAGCTTTTTAGACCTTGCGGTAACCAGATCTGCTCCAGCTGCGGATATACGTCGCCTAAGCCCTGCCGACCCCGCCGGAGTGTGCCAAGGGATACCAGCGCGCGCACCGGTACGCTCGCCAGCAGCTCATGCCCGTCGGCCAGCATATGTGGCCATGCGTCGAGCAAGGGCTGTGAAGTGATACGCATGAGCTGATACGTCGCTGCCCCGGTATGATCCTGTGAAGGGACGAGGTTTGTCGGGCCCGATGAGCTCTGCACTGCGTGTCGACGTGTAGCGAGACGAGAACGCGCGGGGGTGTCGCTAAACGATGCATTTCCCGGGCGAGAGCTGATAACGCCACACCTTAAAAATCAGGCACGACCTGCTTGCTTCGTCCTTCATGAATGGTGACCTGGGTGGGTTTAGCAGCGACGAAGAGCAGTGTGGTGGCTTTAGCAGACACGTGCATGAGCAGATGGTACTAGACTACAAGGGGCTGCTTCACGCACAACTAAAACCCATGCACACTACAGACGCAGACTCGCAAACCCGCGAACCGTGCCACTCGCCTGTACGCCACCACCACCCATCTTCCCTCTCTGCATCCATCTACACACCTCGACACGGCCTTCTGAAGCTCTGGCGCGTTCTCCAAATACACACAGAGCGAGAACACCACTACGTCCATCGGGCCCGATAATGCACCTCCATGATGCGTTTCCCATCCATTTGAAGATGCTGGCCGGCCGCGGTGCGGTGTAACGGTCGCACACCCATTGGCTCGGCGAGGTTTCGCACAGAAGCCGACGCGTCACGTCCCCCCTGGCTGCTTTTGCCGGACGAATGGGAAGCAAGGTATTTGGCAGCAACTATTGCTATTCTCTGCCCCGGTTTCACATGATGGAGTGCCGTCGTCCGAAATGAATGGTGAGGAGGAGTAATACGAGTGCTGTGGTTGGTTGAACACTGTTTGTCCTGGATGGGAAGAATTCCTGGAATAGGAACGTTGTGGCCGGCCGACTTGCTCATTGCAATATTGCAACTTCCTGAGCAGCTTACCATTGCTGTGGGTCTCGTCTGCCACTCTCGCAATGTCATGTTGCGTAGTGCGCACTTCTTACGTATTAGCTGCAGTGTTCGTGAAAGCCTTGCTTCACAATCGCTTGGTGGCTCCACGGCCGGGTCGTCTGAACATGGGTCGCTGCGTCACTTGTTCTTGCGATCCTCCAACCATGGCTGGCCATCTCTTCCGAATGGTGGGCATATACCACAACGCCCATTGGCCAGCTCATCGGCCGTGCACACTAACAATACACATCCAAAGCACCGCACTGAGCCTTCTCCCGAGCGAGTACAAGCATTCAGGACCTCGGTCCCAAGCTCGGTGAAGCCCAGTCGGCCTTCATCCCTGTACCAACCCGACCAATCAGAACAGCACTGAATGACAAGTCCGAAAGACAGTGTGACGATCAACGAGGCGTGCGCCACCGCCACCGGCCCCCGCGCCGTGCCAGCGATGCCGGTGGTGCTGTCTCGGCGCATGGCTGGTGGGCTTCTGCGGCCGACATCTTGTCGGCCGCGTTATTTGGCAGGTCGGGGCGCATAAGCGCTCGTGGCGAAGTGTAGGTAGGTGCGGACCGCGTCAGAAGCCGTCGTCATACCTGCACGCGTGTACGTGTTAAAGAAGCGCAGCGCGTTGTTCGCGATGTATGGCATTCCTTTGCAGCATATTCCAGTGCCAATGCATCGCACATCGGGCCCGATTCCTCTCTCTCTCGTCAGCGCAACAGACTAATGCGAGCCGCAGAGAGAGTAGTTGAACGCGGCTGTTGGAGACATGGCCCAGTCTTGGCACACGAAAGCATAGGATGCCGAGCAGCTGCTAGGTGACCGATTGTCACAAAGACTTCGGCCGGGCGGGAGCCAAGCAAACTGCTCGTATCTGACATGAGTGTTCAGACCCGAAGACTCGGTACCCGAGTGTTGTGAAGCATTCTGCTGCTTGGCATGGCATATCCTTTACTCTGTTCGAGTTGCGTCGGCCGAAATGGATCCATCAGGTCAGCAGTTGTTGCTTCAAGCTGCCTGGAAGAGAGCAAGAAGACGTCCCGCACCTGACGATGACCCGGCCCCCCCGGTACGCGGTCCAATTAGGACGACCCAAATACACATTTCGCGTCAGCCCAGGCATCTAACGCAATGCATCCCTGATATCGCACCTCCACGCGTCCACTTTGAGCACTGACGAACGCGGAACGAGCAACGTGGGTTATGCAGAAGATGTTGCCGTCAAATATACGCACTCTTATTGGCGGGTTCGTCGGCCGTGATTGCGAGGCAAGTGGGGGCCGGCGGGCATGGCCAGGTGGGCTCGTTGTGCCAAGTATGTCTCGTTTGCTGGGCCTTGTTGGACTGTTGGTCTGCGTTGAGCGACGGCGAGCGCTGTGTCGGCCGAAGAAGCAGCAGCGCTTGACGTGTCGTATACCGCACGGGAAAGGTTGGCTCGTACGGGTTAGGGGGCGGTATTGGCGATGGTCTCGTGTGAGCAGTTGCTGAAGTGATGCGCTTGGTCGTCCTGTCCAGTTGATCGCACTGGAATGCGGCGAGGCAGGTTAGTTGCCTAGACATGTCAGATAGCACCTTCGGCCGGTGCTTGAGCATAGGCACTGTCGCGCGAGCAGCATCATCGCACATGACCATACTGAATGGTCCACCTTGGCGTGCTAGTCTGCGCTTTCAGAGCACTAGCCTGCGCTTCGGGTCTGCATCGGCCGATGATCACTGAACCTGGTGACCGATTCCACACCGAGATTAGATACACATCAACAGTGCGGCTTTGGTGCTCCATTGTTGTGGTCATCATATATCCATGTCAGCAAACACGAGACGCGGCCGAAGGGGCATCCTGTGATACTATCTGATGAGAACTGCTCAAGCGTCGGGCCTGGCAACTGCTGGGCGTGTGAATGCCAAGCAAACAAGTCGTTGGAAACGAGCCTTCCGTGCGGCTGTGACTGTTGGCGGCGTTGGAGGTGGCTCTGGGGTAGGCTCGTGCTGCATACTACCCTTCCGCTAGCGTTGCATGCAGAATGGGACGGCCGAAGCCAAGTCCGCTACAGCGGCTTACTGCGTCTGTGCTGCAATCGCAGCAGTGGGGGACAGCCTCTAGGCTTGGCAAGGATGGCGAAAGCGAACGCACGGCACAAAACGTCCTATCTATCTATGTCGCTATCATCGCCCTCTTCCTGCCCCGGCCGAAACACGATTAGATAGAACATCGTGACCGCATCAATGCAGGAGCTGAGAATTACTCTCGCCGGCCGAAAGAAGATTAGCGCACGTTCGGTCAAGCGCTGCGCGTACACAGGTATGTACAACCATGCCGACGATCCTTGGCCGAATGTCTTGGGAATCGGCAACAATGGTCTGAGTGCGCCAAGGGATCGCCCACTTGTCTACACTAGCAGTATCGGGTTCGACGACCCGAAATGGGTAGTGTAGCAGGCATCCCAGTCTCTGCTTTGCTGCGCTCTCAGAGTCTCAGAGTGTCATGGGAACGGCCAAGCGAGAGCTATGCGAGGGTCTTGGCGTTGGGTGCGTGTGGGGTTGCTGATTTGCCGACCTGTTCGGTGACTGTGGTTGGTGTATCTAATCTGTCTACGGCTGTTCAAATTGGCTCTTGGGAAACGGCATTTGCCTGTCGGCCGACGAACATGTATACCTGCCAGACCCATTGTTGAGAACTAGAGTCGCGACGTGTCAAGTCGCTGTTGCCACCCTATGCCCTCGCCACCCACTGCTTGTTATTCTTCATCCACTACTATCCAAACCTTACTGGCAGCCAAGCTGTGGCCAGTAAGGCTTATGCTGAAATCTACGGCTGGGCAGTCGTTAGATGCACGGCTGCTGCCAAGCGCGCCTCGTATCTGGCCACTGAACGTGATGAGGCCGAATGAGTTCGGTAACACATCCCAGCTCACATATCGGCGTCA
This sequence comes from Prillingera fragicola, assembly GCA_002335605.1. Classification (NCBI taxonomy): domain Eukaryota; kingdom Fungi; phylum Basidiomycota; class Tremellomycetes; order Trichosporonales; family Trichosporonaceae; genus Prillingera; species Prillingera fragicola. The sequence continues at coordinate 977,303 of BEDY01000006.1, read as the reverse complement.
CTGCCAGCGAGGGTATCGCTCGTCTTATTTTGGACACCACTCAGACCCACGGCGCACGGCGAGCTTGGAATAGCTGCACTCGCCATCAGCTGCGGCCGAGCAATACTGATGCCGACGAGGACGAGTCAATGGCGCCGCAGTTGTTTGTCATAACACACGTCGCGTCTCGAGGCCACCAATTGGGTCCCCGCTCACGTCAGCGCAACGGTGGACGCGAACGCTACGATTCAATGACGTTCTGACCTCGGACAGCAGGAATAGATGCTCAGTGCCGTGCAAAGCTGAGGACGGCCGAGGGCAAGCGCCAATGAGCAGTCAGCGAGTAGCTCGGAGCCCTCGGGCCTGCTGGCGTTCAAGTGCTGCGAAGCTACGAGCCTCCACCGCGAGCAGATCTGCGCTCCTCTGCATCAACGGCTCTCGGACAGACTGCGTCGCTGCGTCGCTGCACCGTGTCGCCGTCGCACAAGGTGGGACAAAACCTCCGTCGGACCAACTCTCACCCGAACCCAGTCTTCGCACCGGATGACATCCTCGTACATCCTTCTGATCTTCGTCGGAACCCTTTGATCCTCTAACCCTTCCCTAACCCTTTTTTCTACCCTTCACTGTGGCCCCTACACTCGCCTCAGCACGGCTCAGACCTCTGTTAGGCAGTCACACAGTGCCAGCCGCCTGGTGCTTCGGCCTCGCAGTTCTCCGAACGCCACATGCCCAGATCGCCCAGGGTGCGAGCCGTTAATCCAGGTCTTGCTCGCAGATAAATCGGATCCGTCTGCGTCCTGGATCCAGTTGAAGACTCTGAGTCTGCCAATCAAGACGCAAGTATTACCGCGGCTGAGAATGGATACGCAGAGAGGGTTTCGGCTGGGAGAGCTGGCCGAAAGATCGACGTGGTGCGTTTTGAGTGGTTGGCGGTCGTTTCCGAAGCGCTCGCTGAAGAGATCTCATGAGGTCGGGGCTCGACAGGGAGGGCTGGACGGCCGACGTGAGCTGAAGAATACGCGTTTGCGTCCAATGGCTGGCGGCGTGTTTCTCATCAGTGCTATTCTTACGCCTGCAGGAGTGAGGTGGCGACCTAGCATCCAGTGCTCGTTGCAGGGGCACCCGAGGAGCTTGACCTTTGATCAATGGAGAAGACTCTATGGCCACCTGGAGCCAGCTGACTGGTCGCGAGAGACGTCGAGTTTCGGGCCCGACTCAAGTCTAACCATGGCTATCGCCCTCTAGGCGGACGAGTGCGCACGCACATGTCGAGGACGTAGTGCAAGCAGCGCTTGATCTCTGGCCAATCGGCCGTTGCGCGTTGCAGTTACACCCCCTCTGTCTCGTTGAGCAAGTCGCTCTCATTCGGGCCCGCTGGAACCCTAATCTGGACAATTGCACCGACAGACCACGAGTGCAGTTGCAGACGTCAACGACGGCCAGCGAGTCAATGGCAGACGATCTCTACCAATGCCTCGCCGTACATTGCACTTCTGCCTGCATTGAGTGGCTGCAAAGCGGGAGATGAGTCACGCCCGACAGCGCGATATCGTTCTAGTATCGATAGCCATTGGGGGGACAAGGAGGGGTTGAGCTCACCCATCGCGGTAGCACTGAATATCCTGCCCGTTGGGACGCTCCAAGACGACCTTGGTGACTAAAGTCATGCCAACCTAGAATGGCAAATTATGGCAAGGTAGCTGAACTCGGAGGACGGTGCCAGAGCGGGCAAGACGAGGATCGGAATTGACCCGAGGATGCTCGCTGTCATGCAAAGTAACGTTTAACGCGGATGCCCTTGGGGCAGTACCGTGTTCTAGATGGAGCTGCTGAGGGACGGCCCAAGGTGCGATGTCGAAATGTCGTTGGATGTTGTTTCACTTGTGGACCTTTGGAGGCATGGCTGGCTATCTGTGTCCCACGACGGACCCGATGTTGCAATCAGATAACGACTTCTGTGTCGAGCATGCCACTCGACCCCTATTGATGACAGACATCGGCCCCACGGCAGATCGGGCTGCATGACCCGAGAAAGAGGTATCGCGCATGATCGTGGGGAATCGACCAGTCTTTCTTGAGTAGCCACGTGATGGACAGAGATCTATTGACTATCATGAGATTGATATCACTGTCGGACAGCTCGACCCGAGGGTGTTGACAGTTTTGGAGAGCGAGGTGCAGTAGAGATAGTTTGGCGCCGAATGAATTGAAGTGTTAACTTGACAGGTGTAGAATGGAGAGCTGGCCTAATGCTGTCAGATTAAGCTTTGGGTGACAGTTGGCAGTCGTTTATTGGGCACTCACGATTCATCGTCGTCTTCCAGTCAGACCTGCTGGGGTCTTGAGCAAACAGGTTGACCCGAGTGTGGGCTATACTTTGTATTAAGGTGCTTTGAGGTTGAACGATAGCTTGCGGACAACGGGTGCGTAGACAGTCTTCTAGCGAGCAACGTGAAGGTTTAGCGGCTGCTACTGACTTCACGAGGCATTTAAACCCTCGAACTCCAGCGCGGGCTGTCTCATCATGTTTTGGTCCTTGTCTTCGTGGCCCAAGTGCCGGGACAACTTGGCTGGGCAGCTCGCTGTTATTTCCAGTGGCATTGGGGCGTTGCCCACCGGTAGTTAAACCGGCCAAGAGGTGGTTCTCATTGGTTATGAATTATGTATTTTATTGTGCTGTTGGGTGAACAGACGTCCACCGTTGTTCCTAGAACGACGAAGACCCCGTAAAGGATGGCAAGTAGTGAATACACGGGGTAGTCAGTGGAGGAATACAAGTGGACTAATGCCACGGCTGGAAAAGTCACGCCATTGGCTCATGCCAAGGTGAGTGAGAGTGGGGAATAATATGTGCTCGTTGCGAGGGCTACCCACTCTGGAAAAGAGAACGAAAAATCAATGTCCACGCTCCCAGGCATGTGCTGGACAAGAGGAGTAAAATACGAAACAATTCGAGGAGCTGCTCCCTGATTTACGAGAGCTCATGAACCCTTTGGCCAGAGTCGCAGTCGTTGTTCTGCAGACTCTTGAAACTTGCTCAGTGCCACAGGCTGTCACGCTCGCCACACTTTACGCACTTCACACACATCCATGTGCTCGGCGGTGACAGACGCTGTGCCTTCTGCCCTGGATCCCAAAGACCGGTGACCGTCTGTACTGTTGTTGCTGCTGATCTTGTCGTCACCGATGATCCTCTCGTCATCAACATAGAAACCACATGTACACCCGCTCCACCTCCCGCTCTCTGCCGAAGTATGTACGTTGTTCACTGCCTTGTGCGCAACATTGTTCGGTGTTCGCGGTCGCGCGCGCAGAACCCACCAATGACACCAGGCTACATACGAACCTGGCGGTTAGTAACCCCCGCGAGGAACACTCATCCGTCCGGCCGACCTCATTGAGCACATGCAACACTGACCCCAGAGTGTGCTTCACGACGTTCAGGTACGCGATAAGCGATAGCAAGGGAGCAACGCAAGCCCTCCGGGTCGGGCACGCCGAGTGCCGAGCATCGAGCAACGTACTCCCCATCGTTGGTCTGGTAGCGCCAAATAGCGCATCTTCCGGCTTTGTGCCTTGTACCTCTCACGTGAAGTCGGAACAGTAGTGGATCCATGGACCATGATTCCCAGTGGCACGCAAAGTGGGCTCTCTAGCAGCCAGCAGCTCCATTTGGCCGTGCCGTCCCGTGGCCCGTGGCGCACATACTCTTCGACTCTTCGGGGTCTACGCACAAGCTATCCAAGCCCCCTTGGCGCTAGTCCGCGGCATCTCCGTCTTCCATCGTGTCAGGACGCAGAGGACGTACGCAAGCACATGTCTCGGACCAACGCCAGGTAAGCCGGATGGATGGCCGTATAGTACCTTCATCAATGGGTAAATGTCCCGGAAAATTGGTTAAATTCGCTCTAGAACCTCTTTGGCACGACGCAAAGCGCGACGGGCACTCTCACTCCCCCACGCCTTCGCACTAGTTTTTTGGGTCTCGAGCCTCAACTCTGGGGCCAGGGGCTTGGAAACCTCATGCACGTATGTACGCCTGGCACGGTTTTCTGGCCGCAAACGCTAAAATGTCACCGGGTTCATCGCAGACCCACCAGGCGCAGCCAATCCGTCTCGTAGCTGCTGCTATAGCGGCAAAATCGTATATTCCTCCTAGGCATGTCTCGTTGCGGCAGCGCCGGGATGTACGTTGGCCGTTGCGTAAGAGTCACGCTGGAGCCTTGCGTGCGAACTGACGTCCTGGCACCTGGCACCTGGTACCGTACCGACCCCCCCACTCCTAGCACCACGGCCAACCGCCTAGCACTCCGGACCGGATTTGGGGTTCCGAGGCCCCGAAAGCGAAACGCACGCCGACAACATGACACAGCTTCAGATGGCAGAGCCTGTGCGACCCCGCAGAGGCAGCGCGAGCGACGGTCGCCAGTTGGCGTCACGCCAGCTACGCCGCCGACGCCATGCCGCTCCCCCTCAGTCTTTTTCCCTCCCACCCAAACTGCGTGCTCCCCCATCCCCTGCCGCTGACGGCGCCACCCCTAACTCAATCAAGCCCAACCCACCCACCCACCCGCAGTCCCCGCCTGACACCTCCCCTCGACCCCTGGTCTACGCCTGGAGCTCGCAGAACAGCATAGCATGCGCGTCGCACGTCTCACAGGAAAACATGGTACGTTTCTCGTCAAGGGTGAGCAAACCACTACGCACGGACCATCCGGATTGCTGGAATCGTAGTGTGTTTCTCGGGCAAGCCGTCGTACCGTATACGTGCACTGCAAGCCCCATTTGTTGACCTCAGCCTATAGAATTTAACAAAGAAGCGGTCTTCGAACACTTTGAATGCACTAGCAACTGCACACACACAAAAGGAGGCACCATCTCGGTCCTCGGCCATTTGATGCGGCATTCCACAAGCTGATAGACGGTCAGCGGGCATACACCACCGCAAAGTGGGCAGTACCATCGTTCTGCACAAGACGTGGTGGGCGACCTACTCGCTGGGCAGTAGGTGTTCGTCGCTGTGCGTTTTTTCATGCTCACTGCAACAGACATGGTGGCTGAGGTCAGCCAGCTGGTGCACACAACCAGGGTCACCAGGGTAGTGATCGACGCTGATCGGCATGCTCGGCATTGCCTATAGCTCCGCCCCCCACTCTTCTTGTGCCGTTGCTTGCCGCAGATGCTAGCTCCACAGCATGCCTGGTGGCTTCTCGGCACGCGCAATGCATTCCATCTACGTTGTTCAATGCCGCCATGTTCCATGCAGGCTGTTTCATGCAGAATTCTGACCTTTTTTTCGGCGGCACTCGCCGCCCCTCGCTCCACATCCGTCTTGAGGGCGCTAAAACTCGTGGTTGTACAGGTTATGCCCCCTGGTACCAGCGTATGAGTGCGCATCGTCATACACAGGATCAAGCATGTCTCCACTACTGGGCGGGCGGGGCGGTAGTGTCGGTGGTGCACCCACAGGCGAAAAGGCCTGCTGCTGCCCCGAATACTGGGCCACAGGCGACTGCACGCTCGGCGCGTAGTCTGAGTAGGCCCGCGAAATCCGACGGCTCCGGCCACTACCCGTCGACTGAGTGCTGTACACTGAGGCGCGGTTGTCGTTGTAGTTGATGTACGCGCTCGTACGGTTGTCATTGTAGTCGCCACTGTCCCGGGCACTGGGGCGGCGCGCGTGCGACGCAGCCCCAGACGACTCGCGGGCTTGGAGTGTCTCCTTGCGAGCGCGGCTGAGGGTTGCGACCCACTCGACGCGGTCCTTGTTCGTTGGGGCTTTGAGGCGGATAACATCGCGTTTGCCAGAGCCCATGACCAGGGCAAACGAGACGTCGTCCCGACCTTGCTGGATGAGCACGTCGTGCAGAGGTATGGGCTATTGTTAGCGTTTTCCACGGACAAGTCACTCACCATGCGGTACAGGTTGCGGCTCTCAATGAGGATCAACACGTCCGTACACAGCACCATCCACAGCTTGCGCCCACTCTTGGCCTTGGCAACGGCGCCCTCCTTGATAAGCTTGCGCGGACCCTGGCACGCGGTAGGCTCTGTCAAATCGATACGTCCCTCGCCACCAACCCAGAGGTCCTCGGACAGGACACGCAGACGCTCGTGCGACTCGGCCTCACGCACAGACTCGTTGATCTGCGCGACAATGCCCTCGGTACACGTGAGCGCAGACTGGACTTCGTCGAGGTCCTGGTCCGGCTGGGTGTAGTGGGCAATCTGGCGAAGCAGAAGCGGGTACCGAGTGATACGCTGCACTGATAGCTGTCAGCACAACATCAACAGTCAGTTTCTGAGACCTACTCGGCTCAAGCAGGAACGACGACAAGTCGAGCCCGCGGACAGCAGGATTCGTATCGCGAATCCCCTGCAGAATCTTCTCAAGCGCGGGGTCGTCCCTGCGCATCTGGAGCAACAATTTAGCCGCCTGATCCTGATTCACGCAGTAGGGCATGTAAACGTCGACGTTTTGCATGTGCTCGGCCAAAATGTCGCCAATGCGGTCAACATAGAGGCGGCACTGCTTCTGCCTCTCCTCGAGTGCGGAGAGGAAGAACGTGTTGAGCATGAGGATATCCTCGACATTGGCAAAGATGACCTTTAGCGCCCGGTCGTCGAGCTCGTGCATCAGCGCGCCGTAAAAGACGCCCACGATCAGCTGCAGGTCGCGCACATAGCTCGACTCTGTGGCGATAAACTCAAAGATTGACTCTTGGCGCTTCCGCTCCGTCTCCGTCATGGATTCGAGCGCACTGGGGTCAACCAGCGACGACCACGTGCGTCCAAAGTCGCTCGGCGCAGCACTGGCAGTCCCATCCTCGCTGTCGCCGCCAATAGGTCCACCACACATGGGCCCACTAACGATAGGCCCACTAATGGACACACGCGGCTTGGGGGCCTCGCCACCGCCACCAGTCACAACGGTGCTCATACGGGACAAAAACCCTGTAAGCTTGGCCGCAGCAGTCGTGTTCCCCGCACTAGGCGCGGGCGAAGGCGTGTGCGACGGCACCCCACCAGCGCCCGGGACTTCAAGCGACATGGGCCTGGCAGGAGTAGGCCGGGCGACGGGCGGCGCGACAGGACGGTTCTTAGCCTCGGCCAAAAACTGCTCGTAACGCGCATAAGCGTCCTTGACCTCGATATCGTGGTCGGCCTGGGGCTCGGGGCCTTCGTCCTTGTGCTCCTTCCTGCTGGGCTTGTTGCCGCGACTGGGCACGGCGGGGGCCGCGCGCCTCCTGCGTGCTGCTGGCGCTTTGGCGGGAATGCCAGGTGGCTCACGCCGGATCTTGAGGCCAGCAGCAGCGAGCGCGCGCTGCCTCTCGCCTTCGCGGCGTTTCTTCTCCACCTCCTTCTTCTCCTTTTCAATCTCCTCGGACGCGGCGTCGCTTGCGGCCGGCGGGGCGTCCGTGTCCGACTCGTCACCGTCAGAAGACCAAAAGGACAGCACACTGTCGGCGTCCGAATCGTCACCGTCATCCTCCGTCGCCACACTGTACTGTGACACACTCGCCGCGCGGGAGCGGTTAGGCGTCGCACCTTCCTCCTGCGCCAGGGCCAATGCCTGTGTCCGCACAGGCATACCTGGGGTCAGCACCTCGGAGCGGTCCGGAAAAGACGTCTGTTCCGGGGACGCGACGGTGAACGTAGGGTTCATGTCTTGGGGTGATCGCGGCCCTTGGGCGGCGCGCGATCCGTTAGCTGACGTAGGTGAGGTAAGCAATGGGACAGCCGTGGCCTTGGTCTCTTGACGCAGCTGGGCAGGTGCTGGAGCGACCGGCTTGTCACCTGCAAGGGGTCCATTTTTGTTTGCATTTGGGAGATTTTGTTTTTCATGACGACATTTTCGAGCAATGAGATAATATTTAGCCTGCGTCAAGGGAAAAGAAGGTGTAAACATGGGCAAGGAGGAGGGAGAAGGGAGGAGGGGAAAGGAGGAAGAGGGTGGGGAAGGGAGTAGGTACTAACCAAGGACCTGAACATACGCCGCGGGAACGAGCAGGATTGAGCCCGAACTCTCGACCTTCCACCAGTCGGGGTCGGTCTGGTCGACGACCGAGAGCTGCTCGCCAGCGCTGAACGACAGCTCCTCGGAACCCTGGCCAGAGTAGTCGTAGATGGCGTGGCAAGGAGTGACGACACACTCCTTGACGTACGAGCCGGGAATCCACCCGGCGTTGCCAGAGGGGTCGGTGGCGAACCACCAAGGGCCGTTGGGGTCCTTGGAGGGGTGGGCCTCGAGGATCGAGTTCTCCTTGAATGCTGAAGCGTTAGCAAATGCTCCCTGCGCGTCAGAAGGTCACTTACGAAGATCACCGTCAAACGAGGAAGCATAGTCGTAGAGAGTGCGCACGCGCAGGGTGGTGCCAAGGTCGACATCGTCCAGGCTCGGTCCATCGTCACCGCCAGCAGCTGCCGAGCCGTTGGTGTTAGCCGGAGCCTCTGCAGCAGCGCGCTCCTCCTCCTCACGCTCCTCGCGAGTAGGCTCGAGAGCGCTGTCGCTGTAGGCTGCCGCAGGGTGCATGTTGTCAGCCGCGAGGGCGCCGTACCAGTCCGTGCTCTGACGGTTGGGGTTGCCAGCGACAAAGTCGTCGTCGACGTTGATCGACGGCACAGCCGCGGCGGCAGGCTCGGGCGAACGGGTCATGGGCGGTGAGGGAGGGGGCGAGTCGGCCTGGACCTTGATGTGGGCAGGTGGCGCGGCGTCGCCAATGATACGGCCAGAGACGCCAGGACCACTCTTGTCCACCGTCTCGGCGTGGCGGAGGCGGGCACCGCCCTGGATCGAGGACAGCAACGCCGACATGCCGCCACCGGTTGGTGCGCCGCCGCCGAGGTTTGCGAGTGCGGCCGGGGGAGCAGCCTTTGGTGCGGCAGATCCAGGACGGGAACCAGCAGGGGAACCAGTCGAGGGACCACCGAAAAGCGCCGAGGCGAGTCCGGCACGCGCAGTGCGCGATTTGGCGTACTCGTCGTCGCTACTGTCCGAGTCGTCTGCCTCGATCTCTCGTCCTCCTGCATCCCAGTCGTCATCGGGAGGAGCAGAGTTGGTGCGGGCGGGGGGGATCCAGGCCTGCTGTTGCACGGGCGGCCCAGGGGGAGGGGGAGGAGGGGGAGGGGGAGGCGCCTGGGCGGCAGCGACCGGGTCGGCAGCACGCGTCGTCTGCTGAACCGGCGGCGCCGGGGGGGGCGGTGGGGGGGGGGGGATGCTTGCCGACGAGTCGGTGGTGGAACCCTGAGGGCGGGAGAAGGGGTTGTAGCCACCAGCGTTGGGCGATTTGGGAAGACCAGGCGAAGTGGGCATAGATGCGTCCTGGCTGCCTCCAGTAGGGCGGGGACGGTGGAAGGGGTTGTATGAGCCGGCTGTGGACGCGGGAGGGCTGGTAACACTGGACTGGACGACACTGGGAGTGGAAGCGGCAGCTGAGCGCGCCTTGCGCTGAGCCAGCAGCTCCTCCTCCTTGCGGGTCTCCTCCTCCTCCTCCTCCTGAAGACGCTTGAGACGCTCACGGCGCTCGGCAATCGCCTTTTGCCTCGCCTCCTCCTGCTTGCGCAGCTCGGCCTCCTCGGGGTCCTCGGGGGGTGCGGCCTTCTTGACAGGAGACCTCGGTGCAGGCGGGACAGGTGCTGCACCGTGACGGGGCGTAGGCGCAGGTGGCTTGTCCTTGCGGGGTGAAGGTGCAGGTGGGGGAGGACCGGGCTTTTTCAGCGCTGATTTGACGGGAGGCGCAGCAGGAGCAGCCTTTGATGCTGGCTCATCGCTTCCACCGCCGCCAGCAGCACGAATACGTTCCTGGCGCGCATGCTCTCGCGCCTCTTGCTCCGCATCGGCCGCCTTGGCCTTCTCAGCCGCCTCCTTGCGCTCCCGCTCGAGACGCTCCTCGACGCTGGTGTCGACTGTTGGCTCGGGGGACGCCGACTCGACGCCGAGTGCGCGAAGCCGCTCCTGGATACGGCGCTGTGCCTGCTCCTTGACGTACGCCTTGCGCTCTTCAGGGGTCATGCTAGCCATCGACTTGGACGTTGACGCAGGCTGCGCCGGCTTCTCGGGCTTGGGCGAGGCAGTCTTCGGAGGTGAAGGGGGAACAGGCGCGCGGCTCTTGGAGAGGTCGTGTGGTGCTTCCCGGTCGCGGTCGTAGCGGTCACGGTCGTCGCGGCTTCCACGGCGGTCGCGGTCGTCATACCTATCACGGTCACGGGTGTCATACCTATCGCGGTCGTCGCGGTCATCGCGGTTAAAGCTGCCACGGCGATCACGGTCGTCACGGCTTCCACGGCGGTCACGGTCGTCGCGGTTGAAGCTTCCTCGACGGTCGCGGTCATCGCGGTCGTCCCTGCTGCCACGGCGGTCGTACGACCCACGCAGCCAGTCGGTGCCATCGCGGTCACGGTCGTCGTAGCGGCCGTGAACGTCGTTGCGCCTGTCGCGGGCGCGAATACCAGCACGCTCCTCCATACGCTTCTCCTCCTGACGACGCTCCTGGCGGCGCTCAAGCTCGGGCAGCTTTTCGTGCATGAGATAGAGCATTTCACGCTCAAGCTTGCGGCGCTCCTCGTCCTTTTCGGTTGTCCGGCGGCCCTTGGAGACATATTCAATGTCCTCCTTGATGCGACGAACGCGGTATTTAATGTCCTCGACCTCTTGCTCTAGCATGTCGTCCTCTTCCGTCCTGCGCGCGCTAATCTTGGCAGACTCGTCGAGCATCGAGCTGGTGTTCTCGAGCTGGCGACGGAGGTCGCTAATCTCGGCTCCAGAGTCCTCGCCAGCGTAACGCACAGCCTTGCGGTCAAGGTGGCGCGATGACGACTTGTAGCTCGTGTTGCGGTTGTCATCGTGCTTGTACACTTTGGCATCCTTGGAGCTTGCAACGGAAACCGGAGTGCCACTGTAGCCGACAGGAGTGGAAGTGTCCGAGCGGGTCGAGGACTCGTGCTTGAGGAGGTCGCGCATAAAGTTGACGGTCGAGTCAATGTCGCGCATCGACGCGGGGACCAGCTCCTCGGGCAGCTTGTCTGGGATCTCGTTGCCGTTCAATCCGCGATAGATGAGACCCATGGCAACGTGAAACTCGGGCAGGTTGAGCTTGCCACGGTTGTCGACGTCGGACAAGTTCCTGCACCGTCAGCACTTGGCACACTCACGGCAAACGCACCAGATCTTCATAAGATCGTCCTGACCGAGACCCGACTGCCCAAAGACCTCGCGAGCCATTTCACCCGAGATGAATCCATCCCCCTTCTGGTCCCAGGCGCGGAAGATCTGGTCATAATCCTTCTTCTCCTGGCGCGACAGCGTCCAAGGAATCTTGGGTGTCTTGACGCTGGGGTTCTGGAGGAGGGTCTGGAAGGTGTGTGTGAGGGGCTGCTGCTGGCTCTGGTTGAACTGAGGCACACCCGACGCGCTAAACGGCTGTTTGTTAGCAGAATACTCGCACGCTCATTCACTCACCTGAGACGTGTTACTCGGCATAAACGTCTGCATCATGGCGCCGAGGCGGGGGTCGTGGATACCAGTCGGCTGGGGACGAAGCCCGCCCATACCCGTCTGCTGGGGCATCATGCCGCCGCCCATGCCTGTTGGCTGCGACATGAGGCCTGGGTACCCCGTCTGCTGGGGCATGAGGCCACTGGCGCCGCCGCCCGGAAAGCCGGTCATCTGCGGGGTCATGCCGCCCTGCCCACTCATGCTGCTGCGCTGCTGGCCAAACGATCCTGGCACGGGAGGCGCGTTGAGGAAAGCAAAGTTGCCGCCTGCGCCGGGGCCTGCACCGCCCATGCCGCCCATGCCACCCATGCCTGTTGGTTGGGGCTGGAAGCCTGTCGGCTGTGGACGTTGCTGCTGGGGTTGACCAGGGAAGCCCGTGGCCTGAGGTCCCAGCATGTTGGGGCGCTGTTGCTGCTGGCCATAACCCTGCTGCTGCTGAAACTGTGGGTTGTAGCCATACTGCTGTTGCTGCCACTGGTTTGGCTGCATCTTGGATTAGATGCCCAGTGGGATTTGTGGTGGTGGTTTTGATAGAGAGATGGAGAGGGAAGATGCAAGATGGACAAGGTGGTGGTGACGAGGTGGTCGGGGCCAGTTGGGTCTTCCCTGAGAGGGTGAGCCTGACATTTATTCCTCTGTCAGCCAGGCGGTGCATCCTATCCATGGAATACATGTCAGGCTCACAATCGGCCCTATCTATGACGCCCCTCCAATCTCTTGCTGATGATATCAACCTCTTGACAACTCTCTCCCAACATGACAATACATGTAGCCGCATGCGCTTTCCAAACTCTGTGGTTGTCTCTAGCAACTCATCGTCGTCTTCGGATTTGAGACTTCTACAGCCAATGTCCTCGTAGGTGGGAAACGTGAAAAGAGGCACGGCAGAGCCACATGTCGCAGCTGGCGCTCCAATCGTGGCTTCACCGTCATCCATGACCATCACCCCTGGCAAGTCTTGAGAGATATCGGATGTTGAGCGCATGTTGAGCAGGCTGATGAGCATGCATAGTCTAGATGAGTCTGGGAGCTATGTGCTCGAGATTGGGGATATGGGCTGGCTGAGACTCTGACGTCTTGCTCGAGGTGGTTGATCGCGCCCTCACCATCGGCGCCGACATTGTCGCAGGTCAGCTCTTCCAGTCGTCCATTGATGATGGGGCATTGCGAGGAGGGCAATGAAAGAGATATTGCTTAAAAGGTACACAAGATAGCACCCCCAAGAGAAGGGCGTCAGCGCCTCACTGCCCACAGGCGGTGGGCATGTTAGGGATCGTGTGGCACTTTCTAGGCCATGACATTGGCATCTGCCCAACCATGGTTCCCACAATGGGCTCCGCTTGAGCCTTGACTGCCATTACGGCTTGTCTTCTTATTCAAATTGAAGCCTCTACCCAGTGCGACGTAGGTACGTGTTGCGTGACTATTGTGACATGTGGTCGGTCGGGCAGCCAGGGACAGCGACGGTGCCATGGCCCGCGTTTCGAGCTACCTTCCTGTCAACAACAACAACAACAACAGCCATCACCCCTTTGTCCCGTAGCTCCACCTCAACCGACACATGTCATCCCTCCTCTTCTCTTCCCACTCACCCCGCCGCTGCCGCACGTCTATCTCCCTCTTGCAGCAGCACAAAGCAACAACAGCGCCCCACACAACACAACACTGGGCGATGCCTCGCCACAGCCACAGCCGATCACTACAGTCCATAAAACGGCCAGCACCCTAACACTCTCTCAACCATCACAACCACAATGCCTCCCATCACATCCCCTCCCAGCACAAACAGCACACCAACCCACACCAGGAGCTACAGCAGCGTAGTCTCCGCAGGCACCCCCAGCCCGCGCACCTCCCCCCCCTCGCCCGCGGCCACAGGCCCGAACGGCCTCATCCTCGCCGTCGAGATGGGCAGGCTCAAATCCCCCCAGCCGTACGGCTACGCGCAGCGTGCCTTCGTGCGTCCCCCTTGAGTGCAAAGCTGACAGGAAGACACCGTGGGTCTCGACCGAGCTGCCATGCGCGACCTCCCGGCCCATGGTGTGGGGCATGCCGTGGGTGGCGAGGTACGATGCTGCCGCGGGCGGGTTTGTTATCTGAGCGTTCGTGGTGGGGTTGCTTCGTTCCCTGGCCGAGGCGTGATCGGCGCGTGCGGTGAGCAGGTTGTGCCGATCGCGCGCCGCTTCTGTGTGGCACGAGAAGCAGAGTGGGAAGAAAACGCTTGAAAGAATGTAAAGTAAAGCAATGCATGTTGACACCTCCTACACTCGCTGTACAGCCCTAGTCGTCCTCTTCGTCCGTGGACGAGAAATAGCACGGGTCAAACTTGACCGCCTTGCCGACCCGCCCCTGCGCATACGTGATGAACGTGTCCTCGACCCCCGCCATGCCCGCGGCAGCCACTGCGGCCCCCCACTGCTCGTGCGTGAGATACGAGATCGACTCGAGCGCAAGCCGGATGTGCCTAGGTTTCAGCTCCGCGCGCATGTCCCCGTCCGCGAGGACGTCGCGGAGGACGCTCTCGAACTGGGTCTGGAAGATTGCAGTGTTGTCACTGCAAGGCCCGAGGTCGGGGCAGCAGGTGCGCATGCGTTCGGCGCCGACGAGGGTGGTCTTGCCCTTGTGTCGGAGGTGGGCGTCCATGATGTGGACGATGCCGTCTAGCCCCGCTGGCAAGTCGTGCTCATGGTCGTCCGGCAGGCTGTCATCGTCGTGGTCGCTCGAGGTGTCACTCGTGCTGTCCGGGGACGCGCGCGAGGGGTCAATGTCCGGACCGCAGTGGAGGACAATGACGAGGTGGCGCAGCGTCGAGGGGAAGATCGGAGAGCTTGTGAATCTGTGCAGACTGCTCACGTTGCTGAGCGCAATGTGGAGTGTGAGCTTGGCCACGCCGAGAGGCAGGTCGAGTTCAATGTCGTACCGGCCGCCCCGGGGTGCGTGCAGCCGGGATCCACGCGCAGCACAGCTCAAGTCCCAGTAGTCGACCCAGCTAGGCCCTGAAATCGCTTGTGGCTCTGGTTGATTGAGAAAGCGCCAGTCGGTTGAGCGCCGGACGACTGTCGGCTTTACATATGGCAGAACTAATACGCGAGCATTGCGCGTGATGATGTGAATATCCAGGACCTCGATGCGAGCGAGGTTAAGCTTGCAGCGAGCCAGAACCGGCGGATCAGTTTTGAGGAGGTCGGGGAGACACTGTACCGGCTCTCGGCCATGCCGGCTCAGCTTCGTGCGTGACAGGCGTGCTGCGTTGGGCAGAAAGGGGAGACGCTGGTAGGGAGGTGTTGGTGCTCTCAGTTCCACGCCGATCCGGTCGTTTGGACTTCCTAGGAGAACATGCTTGAACAGGATCCCGTCGGCGCGGTTCCAAAAGTCGATAGACGCGGCTCGCAGCGCTACGAGTGACGTAGGACCCGCGACGGCAAAGATGGTGTCGATAATATCTGGGAAAGCCGTGTGATCGATGACGGCTGCACGTTAGCGGTCTGGTCTGCGTTTATGACACTTACTATGCATGATTCTTGTATTTGATCAGCTTGAGACGAGATAGGCCAAGGAGATGGTCAAGTAGAGAAACAGAACCATGGGTAGCACCTCGAGTCGGACGGCGGTCACAACAAGCCGTATCAGGTACGCTGTGTCGGTCTGGCTGCTCTTGTCACAGGCGATGCATGTGTCCGTCGGAGCCCAGGCTGACGACCAGAATCTGCAGCTATGTGAACAAGCACCATGTGTACGGCACTGCATCTTGCAGCCATTGCCGCCGATGTCTCCGTGCAAGCCGAGGAATGTGCCGCACCGAAACAAGCCTCCTACAACCTCACGTCTCTATCACCATCTCAACTACTTCTCCACCCACTCACAGGACAGCGCGACAAACGAGACTGCGCAGCGCGCAGGCGCCTTCTGCGCCAGACCCCACAGCAGCCGCACCCCAACCCCGCCAGTCGAGCAGTCACCGACTGTCGAGGTGCGTTGTTTTGTCGAGCAGCAGGCTATTTCGCAGCTGCGTAAGCGTCAGTATGCATCGACCTGTAGTGACAACGCCGTATTCACCTCCATCGGGTCTAAGCCTAGGCCGTCACCGCTTTGGCTGTGCTCGCTCGCCCACGACGGTGAAATACTTTGTTGTGGGATGCCAAACGAACGCACATCGAAAGCAACCTTCTGAAACCAACCTCCACTCTCTCTCAGGCACGGCTATCCACTCATCTCTGACAGTCGTGTCCGGGGCCGCCTCGTTCACACTCTACCTCATGCCCCCCAAACGAAGGCGACAAGCCAGCCCAGAGCTCTCGCACACAGCCAAAAGGGCTTTGGGTACTGCCTCAAAAGCTGCCAAAGACACCTCTGTGGCCGCCGCGTTCAAGCAAGTCTCGCGCCCAGAGCTGGAGCAGTACCGCCTCGATCTCGGGCATGGCGCTGATGTGCTCTACCAGCCCAACGTGGGTAGCCTCTCGTGGCGACGACTGACACGTGCAGTTTCTCACTGACGAAGAAGCTGGGCAATGGTACGCAGACCTTGTCGCCTTGGACACCTGTACGTCCTCGCCTCTTGACAACTCACTGACTGCTTAGGGTGTACGTCGTCAGTATCAGCTACCCACTAATGTCAACAGACCACCCGACACTCAAGCTGTACGGCAAGGAAGTGGTGCAGTCGCGCTCAATCGCGGCCTACTCTACGACTGAGCAGCCGCTAAAGTACTCTGGCGCGAGTATCGAGGTCCACTCGCCGTTTCCAGCTGCGCTGGAGGCTATGCGCGTCAAAGTGCAAACCCACCTAGGGGTGGAGTTTAACCATGTGCTGTTGAATCGCTACGACGACGGGAGCGTCTACATTGGGTGAGCATGCGTGTGGAATCTAAAATTTACACCGCAGGCGGCACTCGGACACGAAAGACAACGGTGTCATTGCCAGTATCAGTGTTGGGGCTGAGCGGACGTTTGTCATGTCCCCGCGGCTGCCCGCGCGTAACGGCCCGCTCAGAGTTGGGCCGGAGCTGGAAAAGGAGTTGGCAACGCGCAAGAATCACAAGTGGAGGTAAGCTGTACAGAGCGCTTGGGCTGACGTAAGCCTGGCGAACGGGAGCTTGGTGGTGATGCAGGGTGAGCTTGTCTGCTGGGCTCGAGCTGACGGCCGCAGGTCAAACTCAAGATTTCTGGAAAGTGTGTTCTCAAGTTTGCAGTGATGACTGACATTGCAGCACGAGATTCCCCGCGAACCTGCCGTCAAGAAGGGGCGTATCAGTCTGACATTCCGACAGCTCTTTTAAGTTGTTACATCTTGCAAAACTACTGTATTACTATCATCCATGTACGTTCTCCCGCTCGACGGCGGCACAAGTTGGAGGAGCGTTTGATCCCGTTGCCACCCAACTTTTGCCACCCAGTTTGCCACTTCTGCCACGTCCACTGCTCTACGCCGCCCTCTTCTTGCCCTTGTTCTGACGGACGGCGCTGGCGGTACTCGGCTGGCTGCTGCGGTACACGAGGAACCCCACAGTGATGAGGATGAGGACGACGAGGTTTGCTGTGGGCTGTCAACAAAACAGGCTTTCGTGGCTGAAACATGAACACTTACTGAGGACAAAGTTGACCGAGGCGCCGATGAACGCTGCAAAGCTCTCGAGCGTGTTCCACAAGAGCATGACGAGGCCGTGCACAAAGGTATACGCCACGTCCCAGCCTGTATGGGCTACGGCAAATGCAGTCTCGATAAAGCCCTGTGCCAGTGTCAGTGTTGGTTTGTGGTAGGAGGCAAGGGTGGCAGAAGCGTGTGCCTAGGAACGTGCCGAACCAACCTGGAGGGTGTGGAGGATTCCCTCGACAATGTCAGACATGCTGGGTAGTGGTGTGAGTAGTAGGGTTGATGAAAAAGATAGGAGTGAGTAATGGAGAGGATGCAAGAGTGATGTGGGATGGATGTGCTTGCATTAGTGCTGGCTGCATCATCATCATGTATTGTTTGTGGCTGCCGGGGTGGTTCTTGAGGAATTTGCCACCCAACAGTCCCAGTGTGTGTGTGGATCCATCCCTTTGGCACTGCGCCGTCTGCGCCCTCCGCGCCTTCCCCCCCGCTGCGCCCCTTGGCTCTGACGCCTGCCGCAATCGGTGCCGCCGTTCCTCTGCTCTGGTGCCACATGCATCTAGCAGAAGCGGCTTCAAATGTCGGAAAATTTCGAAAATGAGAACCCTGCGTGTTTCTAATCAACAGAAGGAATTTGTATTACAGTCCCCTCGAATTTGATTCCGCGATTTCATGTTTTTATTAGAACATTTTGTAATTCAATGTTTGACCGGGTGGCCACAGAGGGTGGGTGAGTGTGCATGGCCCCTGCCTTCCCCCGCTGGGCCCTGCCCCCAACCGGCGTCGAGCTCTGCCTGCCTCTCTTGCTCGAGTCCATTCCCTCTTTTCATCCCCTTCTTACTCATTCATCATACTATCACGCCTATACTTGATGGGCAACGCTGCGGTCGCACACCCATATCGACATTCATCTCGCCCGCAGCGCCCACTCCTTGCGTAATCCTACCCCCCGTAACAACCTCGGACTACCAGTCGAACACTTTCTCATTTATCCATCCCAGACCTTCCGCGCGACTTGGTCGCCCGCGCACCCCCCTTTCCCTTCGTCATGACGCCGCAGGGTCGCCAGCCTCCGCCGCATCTACCGCTAAAGCCAGCGGCGGCGACGCAGGAGGCCAGCGGGGCGCGCGCAGGCTCGTCGCGCGACATTGACGCCGTCCCCGCGCGAGACCGGGATGCTCGCGACGGACGACCAGGACCAGGCTTTTGGCCATCAGACGTGCGTTTTTTCGTTGCTAAATCAAGAGACAGCATATGCTAACCACTTGTTCTGCTCCTCCTGCGTCGTGCACTCTGATTCTCATCGACATTTGCCCATTTGCCATCCGTTTGAACATTCTCAACAACAGGGACGACCATGGTCTCGCGGCGCTCGGGGCGGCAACTCGTTCCGTCCATCCGGCCCAAACGGCATCTCTGATCGACGAGGACGCTCCCCATCACCACCTAGACGAGACTTTGACCGCGACAGGGACAGGGACCGCGACATGTGGGACCGTGATCGTGAACGCGACAGAGACCGCGATCGTGAACGCGACAGAGACCGTGATTGGGCCTACGATCGCGACCGCATCGACGGACCCGGGGGAAGAAGAGGTGGCTCTGGCCGCCCGTTCCCGCCTGGCCGTGAGCGGTTCGACCGCGACCGCGACTGGGACCGCGATGACAGGCGGTTTAGGGATGACCGATACAGAGACGACAGGCCGTGAGTCTGGGCCTTTTTTTTCGCAGTCGGAAAGAGTGCTGACACGACAGATCCATGTCTCATTCTCGCTCCCCTCCGCGTTCGCGCGCGAGACCATTGACACCCCCATCCGCTCCTCGAGGACCGCGCGCAAGACGAGATGATACATATAGGCCTGGAGCGACAGGCGTTGCCGGACCAGGGCCGTCAACCTTGGCTGCGCGCTCACCGCCGCGAGCTCCTAGGTCTCTTCGCGAATCCGCCAGCCCAGTTGACACTGTTGCTGCCTTGCCTCCAGTGGCCAAGGCCAACCAGAGCCCATCCAACGCTGCCGCTGTCAGTGACTTGGAGGAAGGAGAGGTCGTTTCCCCCGTCCGCCTACTACGCTGGACAGCAGCAGAGGAGCGCGACCGCGACCGTGAGCGCAACCGTGAGCGTGATCGTGACAGGGAGAGAGACCGTCGATGGCCCTCGCCAGGTCGTGATCGTGACCGTGAACGAGAGCGGGGTGGCGATCGGGACCGTGGATGGAGGCAACGCGAATGGGGTCGCAGCCGGCCTGGCTCTCGACAGCGCAGTCCAGCGTCGCCCTCCTTTGGACGGCAGCATGACGATGGATGGGCCTCACGTCTCAGCCGTGGGACTGCGTCGCCGTCTTCTCGACGTGGCGCGTCAGCTGGACCAGACCGTCCGCCGCCACCTAGATCCGACGCTAGTGGAACTGGCGGTGGAACACCACTGTCTCGTGTACGCTCGCCGCCGCCAATGCCGCATCTGGACTCCAAGGCGTCTGCCGAGGATGTCAAGCCCGATACTTCAAATGAGTTGCAACTCACCACGGGGGAAGCAGGCAAGGCAAATGGTAGCCGTGTGTCCACATCACCACCCAGCGGAACAGCTGCAGCACATTCCATTGCGGAGGTCAAGAAGGAATTGGACGTGACCACGGAGCCCACAGTACCAGAAGTCGCCCAACCAGCCGAGCAGCCAGAGGTCGCCAAGAAGCACGACGAGCCAACCGTCAAAGAGCCAGCGCATTCGCCACCCAAACCAGTCCAAGATGTCGCACCGATTGCGACGGAGATTTCTCCGTCGCCACCGGCACCCGCGCCACTTGAGCCAGTGGAGCCCGCCATCGAGCCGACAGCCGCGGCTGTCATTGAACCGCCTACGAAGGAGCCTACACCAGAGCTAGTCGCTGCAGTGGAGGCGCCACACTCGCCACCACCGATACCCGTGGTGCGCGTGGAGGAGCCTACGCCAGCGCCTGCCCTCCAATCTCTTGCCGCTGAGACTGAAGCGGTACCAGAGCCCGAGGAGGAGGCCGCTACTGAGGTCGTCGACGAGGTCGCTGAGGCTGTTGCTGAGTCTGTCGTTGAGGCCGCTGTCGAGGTCGCCGAGGCAGTGGTTGAGCCTAGTCCTGAGCCTGAGCCTGTCGCCGAGACCAAGCCCGAGTCGCCACCAGCCGAGCCTGTCGAGCCGGAGGTACCTGCCGCTGAGGCTGTCGCCGAGATTGTTGCCGAGGACCCTCCCGCGCCTGTCGAGGAGGAGCCCGTGGCCAGGCCTGTCGAGACTGTCGACCCTGTCGAGGAGCCCGTTGTCGCGACCGAGTTACCCAAAGGCCCTTCTAGGTCACCTTCCCCGCCTCCAGTCAGCGCTGTCGATGTCAACGGTGACATTCGTATGAGCCCCGAGCCACCCACGGTTGATGTCCAGGCCGCTGCTGCCGCGCCCATGGTCGATGTGCCTGCAAACGATAGCATGGACGTTGACGAGCCACCGGCCAAGCTCGAGCACACAGACGCTTCCGAAGCCGCTCCTCAGAAGCCACTGTCCGAAGCAAAGACCGATCAAGGTTCCATGCTTCCGCCCAGGGCTCCGTCACCCAAGTCCGACACGACCGAAGACATGCCGCTCATTGAAGCCGCGGTGGAGACTATGCAGGAGCCCGTGGTGGAGAAGACGGTCACGTTTGCCTCTCCCATGGTCCCCGTCGTCGACTTGCCCCCCGCGACGCCGCCCCGCACTACGCGCAGCACAATAGCCGAGCGCCGAGGAGCCGCCCCTGTGCCCAGGAAGGAGCTGCCCCGTGCGCCTAGCCCGCGGACTCCCCGGGATCTGGAACCGATACGCACGACCGAGTCTGTGCTCGGCGCCAGCACGGATGCCGAGACCGAACCTGGAACTGCTGGTCCCAGCGAGAGCGGCGCCGCCTCGGACGACGAAGAGGACCCTCGCCACGCCAAGGTTGTTGCTGTCATCCGAGCTACTGTCGGCAGCAAGAAGGGTGATTGCCAGGCCGAGGTGGACGCGATACTCTCTTGGAACCAGGAGGCTGCTCCGACCGAGAGCACGCGGGTGCCTACAGTCGGAAGCGTTCATGTCGACGAGCTCATCAACGAGATTGTGGCCCCGCTCGAAAAGCAACAGTCCCAGGCGATTTTACCGGTCACGGCCGTTGTTATTCGCGAGAAGCGCGAGCTGGACGACAAGGTGCAGAGGCTGCGGGACGAGTACCTTGAGCTTGACAAGGAGTGGGACGAGCACCGGGCGTTTCTGGAGGAGACGATGGCCAAGCGGGGCCCGCCTCCACCCGAGCTGTACGCTATACCGGGCAGCATATTGCCTGTCGCGACACCAGGGCTCCCTCCAGCTACACCTATAGCGGAGGAAACGTTCCCTTCCCGCAGCAACCGGCGGCGTGGTGCGGGTGATGCCGTGGCGACCGAGGCCGAGTACCAGGCGATTCTTGCTGGTCTCGCCGACAGTGCTGCCAAGGACCCGACGCATCGTGCTACCAAGACTGCTGCGCCTATTCCAGACATGATTCTCACTGCGGAGCGCGACTTTGTCTTTGAGGACGAGAATTATCTGGTCCAGGACCCGCTGGCGCTGTACGACTTTGCGGGCGACGCCGAGCCTATTTGGGAGGACGAGGAGCGGGACAAGTTTTTGAAACGCTACCTCCAGTACCCGAAGCAGTTTGGTCGCATCGCCGAGGGCTTGCCTAACAAGTCTGCTGGTGACTGTGTGCTCTACTACTATCGCACAAAGTACGACAAGGACTACAAGACGTTGCTCGCTTCGCGCCGTGGGTCCAAGGCACGTCGGGCTGTGGCCAAGAAGAAGAGTTCAGCACTGCTCGCCGATCTTGACAAGACCAAGCAGGCTGGCAAGCCACGCAACCGCGACCGCGACCGCGAGCTTGGCTCGGGCAATTCGACGCCCCAGCCCCCGAGCCGCAAGCCTCGTGGAGGAAGGTCGATATCCGACATGCCTGCTACGCCTCAGACTGAAGGCCCGCCTTCGCGCAAGCGCAAGGGCGACGCCGAGTCGGTTGCAGCCACCGAGGATCAGTCGGTCGCTACGCCGTCCCGGGCCGAGAGCGAGACTCCGTCTGCCGCGAGCAAGAGCCGGCCGCGCGCCCCTCCCAAGAGCGGCAAGAAGCGGCCTCGTGTGAGTTCGATGCAGAAGGACTCGCTGGTCAAGGAGGAGGATGCTGCCAAGGAGGCCGAGGCTACGGCGGCTGGTGCTGCGGACGTGGTTGTTGCTCCGGCCAACGGTGGTCTTGCCGTCGTTCTGGAGCCCCCGCACTCGAGCGCTGCTCCCATGCCAGCCATCGACCCAGTCACCAACCTTGTCATAGACACCGGCCCTCTTCTTCCTCCCGTCAAGCGCACGAAACGTCGCAAGGTCGCCGAGCCGGTCGTGGATCCCAACGCACCACCTCTTGATCCCAACGCGCCCGTTCCCGCGCCTGCAGAGAGCAAGCCGCGCCGCACGACTACCAACTCGTACTGGTCTGTTGCGGAGAAGCAAAAGTTCCCCGACCTGGTCAGGGAGCACGGTAAAGACTTTCGTGCGATTGCGGACAAGCTGGGCAACACGAAGACTGTCATACAGGTCAGGAATCACTACAACCTGACTCTTGATCACTTGAGGTCGGCGGGAATCGTGCAGCCTGCCTCCAACGAGGTCGGCGTCACGACCAACGTCAAGGTCAACGGCGTGCAAGATGTGGGCTCGGATCCCAAGCAGGCGTACCCGGCCCAGTTCCCTCGCCTCCCTGGCACCTACGACTACCCTCCGGGCGAGCGCCGCGCTTCCAACGAGTACCACGAGCCGCGCCTCGCCGTTTTCCCTCCCAGCCCACACACTGCTCTGCCACCTGGCACTACCACAGTTGCGCCCGTTCCCTCGAGATCAGGTGGGATGCGTATATCGGCTCTACTCAACGACGAGCCTCCGAAGGACAGACCATTTGACACTGCGTCCGTGGTATCGGACGGCACGGTCGACGAACGGGACTTTGAAGGATCCCAGCCCCCGCGCCGTTCACCACGACCAGGGCCTCCGCCGCTGTACACCCGTGAGCCGGCTCGCGAGCCCGTGTACGATCGCTACGCTGGCAGCGACCGCGGATCGTTTGACGAGCACCCCGACGACCGCCACAGGTATGCTCGCCCAGCAGACTATCCGTCGTACGCTGCCGTTGCCGCTGCGCCGCCAAATTGGCACGACCCGCGTGATCCTCGCGACCCCCGGGATCCTCGCGACGTGCGTGATCCCAGAGAGCGTGATCCCCGCGACCGCGACCCTCGAGACCGGGAAATGCTCGACCCCAGAGACGTCCGCGACCGCGACCCGCGCGATCGCGATATGCGAGACCACCGCGACGTCCGTGACATGCGCGACGTCCGCGACCCGCATCCTCGCGATCCTCGTGACCCCCGCGACCCCCGCGACCCCCGGGACTTCTACCCACACGGCCGGCACACGCCACCTCCAGGCCACATGCCACCACAAAGCGGCCCCCCACGCGGCCACTGGGACGCCCCCGGTCCACCCCTACCTTCCCTCGGCGTCTTCCCCCCCGGCCCGCCGAACGGCCCCCCACCGCCGATGATGCACGCGCCGGCGCGCCCAGGAGACTACCCTCGGACAGGGGACTGGCGTCCCTACCTCTCTGCGCCGAACGGGGGCGGGCCCGAGCCTGACCGCCGCCTGTCCCCGCAGCCGCAGTATGCGCACCCTAGGTGATTGATAGGATTATGGAGTTGTTGTTTTGCATGACGAGGTTGCGGATCATATGACGGTCAGTGGCCGATATCACGGCAGGGCCGCACGCCGAGGCCAATCTGACACTAGAGCCTAGTGTGAGCAGGTGTAGGGTAGTGGAGTGGTGGAGTGGAGTAGCGGCCGTCGTACCGTCGTCGCGTCGTAGGTAGTTGCATGATGTCAACAACAAAAGGAGATAGAAAAAGTCGAGGTCCCTGCCTGCCCACGGCGAGCCACGTTGCACATGCCCAAGGTCCGCCGGCAGCGGCGCACGAGTGCTCCATGCATGCAGCATGCAGGGAGGTGCAAGTGGCATGAAGCGTAGGGGTGGTGGGTTGGATCAAGTGACGGTGGCCAAGAGGTGATGTGACGTCATTACTAGAGCTCGTCAACGGGATCCAGACTTTGTATACGGATGCATGTACAGTGGGCAGCCAAGCGCGCAGGCAGACATGACCGATGTATGCATGCAGAGGACGCAGACTGGCCTGGGTTTGCCCAAAGAGGCACCCGAGGATCCACCAATAGTTGTTCGCGTCATCAGCGAGCAGGGAGCATCCCACATACCTTGGCCGTCATGGGGTAATGCTGCGGCCAGCGCTGCGGTATGCCAGTCGTAGTGCCAGGTGGAGTCGGGCCAGGCGGGGCTGGAGCTGAACGCGTCCGTAGCTTGCTCCCCGTTGTGCCATGTATGGTGGGCAGCCGGGAGCCCAGCTGGTGATAGCTGTCAGAGGTGGTGGTGTTCTCCCACGAAGTATCCTTTGCTCAAATCTCCCACGAGCAAGTCCTCTTCTTATCTACGACCTCCCACGGCTGCTTTGTTTGTCCAAGACGCCGTAGCCTAGAGCCAGAAGAACACCCAGTGCATCGTCCATTCGCCAGTAAATCGGCCCAGCACCAGTGCATAGCCCCGTACCCCCGGTCCGGGTCAAGCCACAGCCACACTGTAAGCCCAGCGGCGACTGCAGCGGCAGCCAGAAGAGCGGGCAAGAGAGCAAGAGGCCAAGCGACGACGCCAGCATCCCCCCCGGCGGCCAGGGCCAGAACCCGCAAACGTCATTGGTGAGTCATGGCACCACCCGGTCCCCACCCCCGCTGTGCATGCTGCTGCTGTTCTCGAGCCAGCATGCATGCATGCACCACTACCATCCGTACTTGTCGTCGTGCACAACACTTTTTCATCCACTACTCTCTGCTTTTCATACATACATACTTGATACTTTGATCTAGTCGTCGTCGTTTGGTGACTGACATTTCCTCCCGCATTTCCCCTTCCTTCCTTCCTCCTCCGCCGCCCCGTCGTCGTCGTCGTCCCCAGCTTGCCCTCGTGTTATCGCGAGTCTCCCACGACCAACGACATTCACCATTCCACCCGACGCAGCATCCGTTCCGTGCACTGGAGCAGCAACAACAACCACCGCAACACCACCCTCTGCGTTCCCCCTCGACCCCACGCCGCCGCTCCGTGCATCGTTCCCTTCCTCTACCCCGGGCAGCAGCTCTACAGACTCGTCTGCCCTCGGATCACCACGCTCACCATCGAGCATCATCCCTCTCTCACCCATCCCATACACCGAAAGGCCACCTAGGGTATCACCCCCGACGGCCCACTACCAGTCCCTCCCCCGTACCGCCGCACCACCCCAAGCAGGAGCAGCCCCGGCCGCCACGTCGCCGCGACCCACCACCCGAGTTTCATCGTCACAGCCGCCGCATCCGCCGCCAGCGAGAAAGAACGGAGAGGCTTACAAACTCGCACTGTACAAGCTTGAACACGCGCACCTCGACGACGACATGCTTTCGAGCTTTAAACGTACGTGTCGTCAGCATCCATGACTCACCCTGCACGGCCCAAAATGCTCGTGCATCTGTGGTGGGGTGCCCAGGTCCAGACCCTCGGCATCAGCTTACAAACCATTCCATCTACACCCTACTGCCAACGCAACGCCGCATCCGCTGACACGACACAGAGATCCTTCGTCACGGCAAGCATGCCGCGTCCGATAGCCAGCGGTCAGCAAAGGCAGAACCCCAGGTAGACCATTCGCCCGCGCAAGCTCTTCCCGCGTCCGGGGTGGCGGCCGCTGTACCCCCCGCGGCGCCCGTGACGCAACAGCAGCAGGCGCCGCAACCCGTCGCGGCCAGCAACGTCACGCAGTCTGCCAAGGCTGCACCTGCCGAGCAGTCGCGCTCGGCAGGCGCATCCAAGCAGCAGGGTGGGTCGCAGTATCGTGCCGAGGCCGAGAAGATTGTCGCCGAGGAAAAGGCTCAGGGCGAGCGCATGCCTGTGTACGAGGTAAGTGGCGGGCCGTTGCCGTTGGCTTGAGAAGCATCAGTGGTGCCAGTGACTAACGACAATCAAAGGGCCTCGAAGCATACACCCTTATCGAGAAGATGGGCGACGGTGCCTTTTCCAACGTCTACAAGGCTGTCGACAAGAAGACTGGCAAAAAGTGCGCCGTCAAGGTAGTCCGGAAATACGAGCTCAACTCGTCGCAGGTGGGTGTTGCTCTCTTCTGTGCTTCGGATGGTGTACAGACTGCTCGTCTCCTCTGCTGCAGTGACCACTCCTGCCCGTGATACATCCCATAGCTCCTAGTGTTTTCGTGGCTCGAGACTGACCCAGATAGAATGGAAACCGACACCTGAACCAAAACTTCAAGAAGAGGCCGCGTGTGACCGAGGTTCGTGTCGTGTTTTCCATTCCTCGGTGGTCATTGCAGCTACGTCGCGCTCTTCCCCGTGTGCCTGCGCGAGACCGGGACTGACCCTTTGCAGCGCGCCAATATTCTCAAAGAGGTTCAAATCATGCGCGGCATCGACCACCCGAGCATTGTCAAGCTGCACGGCTTTTTCGAATCGGATGAACACTACTTTCTTGTTCTCGAGTGTGAGTAGCGTAGCCCTGAAGCATGTGCACTGCTGACGTCACAGTGCTCGAGGGCGGCGAGCTGTTCCATCAGATTGTAAAGCTCACATACTTTTCCGAGCCCCTGTCGCGGCACGTCATCCTGCAGGTCGCCGAGGGCATCAGGTACCTGCACGAGGAGCGCGGCGTGGTCCACCGTGACATCAAGCCTGAAAACTTGTTGTTCGAGCGCATCCCCATCATCCCCTCCCGCGAACGCGTCATGCGACCAGAAGACGAGGATAAAGAGGACGAGGGCGAGTTCCGCCCCGAAGCCGGTGGCGGCGGTATTGGCCGTGTCAAGATTGCCGACTTTGGCTTGTCCAAGATTGTCTGGGACGAGCAGACCATGACGCCGTGTGGTACTGTTGGGTACACTGCCCCCGAGATTGTCAAGGACGAGAGGTATAGCAAGTCGGTCGACATGTGGGCGCTCGGATGCGTGCTCTACACCCTGCTGTGTGGCTTCCCTCGTAAGCTGCTTGCCGACGGGTCATGCTGACGGCTCTAGCGTTCTATGATGAGAGTATCAACGTTCTCACTGAAAAGGTGGCACGCGGATACTATACCTTCCTGAGCCCGTGGTGGGACGAGATTTCACACTCGGCAAAGGACCTGATCACCCACCTGCTCTGCGTCGACCCCGCGCAGCGCTACACCATTGACGAGTTTCTCGCACACCCGTGGATCAAGGACGGACCTCCTGTGGCGCACGCCAACATGGGCCCGCCCAAGACCAAGAGCAACGCTCCCGTCGACTCGCCGCTCATGGCCTCGATGCGTGCGGCCAACCGCGAGGGCAGGTCACCGGGTATCGGCGTCCTCAAGGAGGCGTTTGACATTACCTATGCCGTGCACAGGATGGAGGAGGAAGGCGCCAGGAGGCGCGGAGGCGCCGGCGCAGGTAACCGCGGTTTCCTTGGCGGCCTGAACGAGGAGGACGAAGAGGGCGACGAGCACCAGCAGCTCGAGGAGGCACGGCGCAAGCACGGCGAGGCAGTCGCGCGCCAGATTGACCAGCACCGCGCGCGCGCAGCCGCCAACGCCGCGGCAGGCATCAAGGAGCCGACAGTCACGCACTACGTCGGGCGCGGGGGCGCCAACCGGCGCGAAGCCGAGGCGGCGCTCTACGACGGCCGCGCAGGCCAGCGCGACCGCGGCTCACGCAGCCAGTCCAAAGCGGCGCCCTTCGAGCTCGACCTCGGCAACGCGACCCTCCTCGGACGCCGCGGTAAGCGGGGCAACTCGCCCACGGCGCCGATGACGGGCGGCGCGCCGAGGTTTGGCGCAGAGGCAGGCGGAGCACCCATCGCTGTGCCCGTGTCCGCGGCCGGACCGTGATCTGTTTACCCTGTAGCTCTCCCCTTTTGCGTGCCAGTAAATCTCTGCCGTGACGTAGTAGTAGCATCTAGTAGGAAGGACCATGTACTATCTATTGCAGCTGGGTGTTGGGGGAGCGTCGCCGAAGCAGTGTAGCGGTCCATGGCTAATACGGATCTCGTGAGATAAGCACCAGACAAAATGACAAGCTGGGTTATGGCAGTTCTCGCGAACCATCCCAAGTAAAGCCTGCCCATCGTCTAGCTTGCGAAGTGGTGGTGCCAAGTGGTGAAGGTACAACCGAAGTGGGCATCGCAGCGGCCAAAAGCGAGCTGCGATGGCTATCCGGACTGTCCCCGGCCATCCAGCTTCCACCTCCATAGCAACTCCTTTGCAGCACTCCCATAGCCCACCGAGCTCGTCCGTATGCATGGCAGTGTAGCCGGGTACTCCTACAGCGATGCATGCACTCAAGCCAAAGCCACCGGCAGTGAACGGCGGACGCTGGCACTGTGCCGGCGATGACCGAGACCGAATACCCCCCACGGCGGCTTTGGCCATAGCCGAAGTCCTTGCCCCACCACCACTACTAGTTTGTCAGATCTCGGCCGTCGTTCTCTTGTTCACACTACTCCATCCCAACGACGTAGCAATGAAGGCTGTCCAGGTCACGAAATACGAGCATCCGTCGGGTCTCAAGCCGTGAGTCCCTGCGAGGACGACGAGGGGAGAGCTGACGAGCGCAGCGTCGAGGTGTCTGCCCCGCAGCCCAAGGGGAGTGAGGTCCTCGTTGATGTGTTTGCTGCTGGTCTCAACTTTTTCGAGTGAGTGACGCTGCAACGTGTTGGGGGTGGTAGGGTGTCGCTGCCTGTCGTTTGGACACATGGCCGTCGTTATGGACGCAGACGATGGCAACGTCGAACACTATATTTCACTCTGTGCCAGCAAGCTCTTCGCCGAGCCACGCTGACAACTGCAGCATCCTCCAGTCGCAGGGCAAGTACCAGAACCAGCCCCCGATGCCCTTCATCCTCGGCGCCGAGTTTGCGGGCAAGGTCAGCTCAAAGTTCCCCCTCCCGGCGGGCTGCAAGTTCAAGGCTGGTGGTGAGTACGGTGCAGCTCGTGGCGGGACACACACTGACGCCCAGACCGCGTGTTCGGCTATGCGCAGGGCTCGTTTGGCGAGCAAGTCGTCGCCAAGCCCGAGCAGCTGTTGCCCGTCCCCGAGAACATTTCGCTCGAGCAGGCCGCAGGCGTCTACCTGACCTACCCCACGTCGTACGAGGCGCTTGTGGGGCGCGCAAAGGCGCAGCCTGGAGAGTGGGTGCTGGTCCACGCTGGTGCTGGTGGTGTGGGGCTGGCTGCGTGCCAGATTGCCAAGCTGCTCGGGTGCAAGGTCATTGCGACTGCTGGGTCGGACGACAAGCGCAAGATTGCCACGGACAAGGGCGGGGCCGACTATACGGTCGACTACACCAAAGAAGGGTGGCAGAAGGAGGTCATGAAGATTACGGGCAACCACGGCGTCGACGTCGTCTACGACCCCGTCGGCATGCTCATCCCTTCGCTCAAGTGCATTGCATGGAACGGCCGCCTCATTGTCGTCGGATTCGCAGCCGGCGCGATCGAAAAGGTCCCCGCCAACCTGTGTCTGCTCAAGCAGTGCTCGGTCGTCGGCCTCTTCTGGGGAGCGACCGCTATCCGCGACCCCCCGCGCTACACCTATGTCATCAAGACGTGTCTCGAGCTCATCTCCCAGGGGAAGCTCAACCCCCAGGTGTTTGACACGGTCTACTCGGGCCTCGAGAGCGTGCCAAAGGGGCTCGGCGATATCGAGAACCGCAAGACTTGGGGCAAGGCGATCGTGCGCGTAAAGGCAGAGGACCGCGCAAAGTTGTAAGCCCCGAGTGGGTGCGGGATGTAGGATGGTGCGAGTGTAGAGGTCTTATGCACGATAGTGGATACATACACAGAGGCAAAGGAAGGGGTATACGCAGGAATGCAGGAGACGCGGGGCCTGCTACATGCTGGAGATCATGTCGTCGAGAAGCCCAAAGTTGGCCTTGAGCACGTCCCACTGCCGCGTCAGTTGTGCCTCCAAAGTCCTCCTCCCCGAGGCGGTTGACGCACCTGCTCGAGACTGAGGCTGATACCCTTCTTGCCGGGCATGTTCTTGCCAGTGTTCTTGTCGGTATAGTACTGCGCGTCAGCTATCCCCTGGTTCCAGGGGCTCACCTCGCGGATATCAACGAGCGTCTTGCCCTTGAACTCGCGCACCGTCACGCGGCGCAGCTTGTCCAGCTGCTTGTCAGCCCGTGTCTATAGGGTTCGCACGGCCCCCCCGCGACACCTTGATGCTGCGTCGAGCGCGGGGTGACGTACAGTGATAAACTCTTCGTCATTCTCATTCTTCTCAATCTCGCGCTCGTTCGCGCTCGCCTTTGACGTGCGGCGTTTCTGCTCATCAGTTCCAGCTGCTGGATGGACTTGCCTTGGACTTTGGCTCGTCAGAGGTCGAGGGGCGCTTGGCGGGGCTCTTCCTTCTGAGGGGCTCTTCTTCCGAGCTGGAGCTCTCGTCGGGGTCGCGCTTGACGTTGCCCATTGTTGCGTTGTGAGAGAGAGTGGGATGTTGATGAGTGCAGTGACTTGTGCATGGTGTGGAGGTCGAGTGGCGGAGACAGAGTTCATGTCCGTGGCACACTTTGGGTGGCAAATGTCCATCCATGTCGTACTACTCTTGCATCCTCGACCTTGAAGCATAGATATCTACAGCAAAGAGAACTATACCAAGCCCACAACCCTCTTTGCCAACGCTCGGACAGCGCTCGCTTCCGTCACTGACCTCCGCAACGCTGCTCCTCGGAGTCACTCGGTGTCGACAGCCCACCTGCGCTCGGCCATGCTGCCCCCCCCTGTTCGTTGCTTCCAAAGTAGATGAACCGAAGGGGGCGTGACTATTGCTGTAGTTTGTGCTGACATCTACGCCCATGGCAACGAATAGGTGGGCGGGCGGGCGTGGTGACTTGCCGCCTGCCAGCCGAGGGATCTGGGGGACTGCCCAGAGCAGCCGTGAGCGACACCAGACAAGCACGACCTGTGTCATATTAAGCGTATACTCTTGCGGACACATACATATCACTAGCCAGTGATGTGACTGCGATCGACCGACAGAGCACACTGTCGTCGATCGTGCTCGCTCCGAAAGGTGCCCAGTTTGTTCTGGTGTGTTATCACCTCTTTCTTCACATTGCCACTGCACATAACTGGGACGCCTCGCTTGCCCACTTTACGCCGCAGTCACAGAGTATGACTCCCAAGCTGCCCTCACAGTGACACCCAAAGCAGACTGCAACCCAACTCGGAGACACCAGGTAACGGGCCCAGCATGTCAAAGGGTGATCATCGCCGTCCCCTCCTCGGCGGTCCCGACACCGGCATGGTTCGGCAGTCCGATCTTTCGCACGTGGTTATCGGTCATGACGTACAGAGATATCTTCATTGACATTCTCTGCCCACTCTCCATCCCCTGCCCACTGAACTGCGTCCTCGCCGTGCCACAGCGCAGCATATGAGGCGCAGACGACCAACGCCCAGTAGGACCATGTTCCCGGGCGTCGAGGGGTCGCAAAGGCAGATGCGCTGGCAGTTGTCGCTGCCCACTCTGGCATTTGTATTAACTCCAAGGTCACCTGTCTGCTGCCTCTGTACTGCTACCTCTTTCTCGGACATCAGCGACATTCACCTATGCCTTGCGGCCTGTACGCCCGCATCATTGCAAGGATACCATCGCACGATCCGCCCACCTCCGTCGTCTTTGTAACAGCCCACACATCAAGACATTTGTTTGGCTTCTCTTCCTCTCTCTTGTCAACTTCTGCCCACCGACACGGTTGCTCCCCAACATACCTCGCCGCAACGGCATCGCCGAACCTCTTCAAAGGACGCACCGTCACTACTCTCCCCTATCCTCTCCAGTGTTGTTTCTCCACTCGCCTCCCACTCTTCCGCCACTTACGATGGACGGTCTCCCATCATCCTCAACGGCAGGGCGACCAGGCATGCACGCCGCGCAGGAACAGTACGGCCACCGGGTCAACCTCCAGGGAGGAGCTGACCTGGATGCTGACCGGAACGCTGACATTGCCAGACTCGAGGCCATCCACACGATGCACACCTACCTCCTCAACCCAAAGCAAGACTCGCTCATCAACGCGCACCTGGAAAAGGTGCATGCGACCGGCAGGCGGAGCCGCGTGCTTGATGTTGGAACGGTGCGTGCCGCGATATCCTGGCGGCGAGCGCGCCACTTTGTGCATATGACGCGTGCAAGCTAGAGGGCGAGCCGTGATGAAACGGGAAGATGCACACCGAGCAGCACTCATACTCACAGGGTACT
Organism: Prillingera fragicola; assembly: GCA_002335605.1. Classification (NCBI taxonomy): domain Eukaryota; kingdom Fungi; phylum Basidiomycota; class Tremellomycetes; order Trichosporonales; family Trichosporonaceae; genus Prillingera; species Prillingera fragicola. Next base: position 944,871 of record BEDY01000006.1, on the reverse strand, counting down.
GGTACATGGGCCATGGCTCTGGCACGCAAGCACCCGTACGCCGACCTGGTTGGCGTCGAGTGAGCACCCACCGTCAGTGCAGCAGCTAATCGCAGCAACAACTGGAGCGCATTTCTCGCCGCAGACATACCCCACGGCAACATTGATTTTCAGACCGTCGGTGTGTCCTTTTTCCAGCCTCACAAGCTGACGCCAGACGTGACCCAGCCACTACCATGGCCGCCCGACACCTTTGGTATTTGGCCGCCCAAGTGCTCGCTAACACTGGCAGACGTAATCCACGTAAAGTCAATGCTCATGGACGTCCCGCACTATCCGAATCTAGTGCAGCGGCTAGCCGAGCCCCTCCGCCCTGGCGGTCTGCTGATCCTCGTCGAAAGCGAGCTGCGCTTTGTAAGTCGGCTCCCTAAGCGAGTACTTGGGCAGTCTCTACTGACACCGCTTCAGGAATCCACCCAAGGCCCGCCCGCGAGCGCGGTAACGACGTGGTCAGACTCGCTCCGTGTCGCACTAGCTGCCAAGAACAGTACGTCGCGGCGTTGATGCCAGCTGAACGCGGTACAGCCGACATCGACCTGCCCGAGCGTCTCGACTCTACGATTGCGGCCACAGGCGCGTTGTGAGTTTGGCCCCAACGAAAGCAAACTCGCTGACGCCAGCGAGCCGCAGTTTTACTTCCAGGAGGTTGGCTGCCCCGTAGGCGACTACATGAGCAGTGGTGAGTCCGTCGCAGCGTATGCGGGCTGATCAGTCCAAGAGTAAAGTAGCAAGATACCCCACCCTTACGTCAGGCTCGAAAGCCCTGCAGCACGCGGGCAGAATCCAAGCAGCAGTGATCCGGGCCAGCCTCCAGCTGCTGGTGTGGAAACGCCTCGAGCCCGGGCCGGAACGCGACATGCTCGAACGCCTCACCGACGCGTGTACCTCCGAGGTGAGCCGTCTTGTACCCCCCGGTTCGTGGCTGACAGAGGAGCTGGTCATGCCGCAGGCGCGATATGTCCAGCGCCTCTTTGCGGTGTACGCGTACAAGAAGATGCGGGGCGAGCGGCGGAGTGTCAGTTTCAGTCTGCCTGCCGTCGAGCAGCAGGGTGTGATGGGCCCGCCGGCGCAGCCTTACGCATAGTAGTAGGACGAGGAGGAGGAGAAACCACAGCCTTAACCGTAGCCCTAACCATCTTGGCCGTACAATGGCCCCTATGCGGTATGCATGTTGCATCCCATCTGTGCTGTGCTGTGGTGTGCTGCTGAGTGTGAAACTGAGGAACCAACGCCTATCGCATCCGTCCAGTGATACCCTCTCGGTTGGCCTCGGGACTCCAGAACACGACGGCGCGACCGGGGTAGCTCGCCGAGCTACTGGGCACATCGACGACGAGCGAGAGCATGACGTACTGCCCCGAAGCGTTCTTGACGTAGTCGGCACGGCACTCGCCGACCTTGTACGTTCCAGGCGGGGGCAGCTTGTTGGTCGCTGACCGCACCCCGCTCGTGCGGCCGGTCACGCTGCGAGCGAGCCTGCCCATGAACCCCGGTCCGGGCGCTTCAACCTCCTCGACGAGCGGCTCGGGGGCAGGCTCGTCGACGGGATCCATCGCCAGGCCGAGCCAGCCGCCGGCCGTGCGCGCGTGGGCCTGCGCGTCGGTCCACAGGCTCTTGAGCCAGTGGTGCGGCTCGGGCTCGCCGCGGCCGCGCCCGTGGACCCAAAAGGTGATTAGAAGGTGGTCACGGCCGGAGACGGGGTGGCGCACGGTGCGGTGGACGACGGGGGCTGAGCCGCGCGTCGGCGCTGCCGAATGCGGGGTGTGCGTGTAGGACAGGGGTGGCAGGAGATGAGCGTTGAGCTGGTGCGTTAGCTGAGCACTGTCGGGGGACTCACGGCGTCGCTGTCGCGGATCATGTCAATGCATTGCGAGTAGAGCACGCTAGGGCTGTTCTTGGCAAACAGCTCGGTTGTGAGCGCGAGCGTCAGGACCACAAAGAGACCGCCTCCGGCAAGAATAATGAGCAGGTTGCCACTCTGGCGAAAGGTACGGCCCACTGGAGCGTCAGCCGTGTCTCACCCAATGCGGCGACCTAGCCCACGACGCAGCATATATAACCAGATTGCTATCCCAGGACCCCAGGACCGGCCCACTCACACTTTCCAGCAACATTCAACTCTCTCCAGCTCTTCCAAGTCTTCCTCCGCCCGCTCGCGCCCACGCCGAGGGGGAACGGCCCGACGGTCTCGCGCTGCGCGTCCTCCATGGCGCGCCGCCGTGACTCGGCCTCCATGCGGTTCAGCATCTCGGCCGTCGACTCGGCACGCTCCCGCCCGCCCGGGTGGTGCTTGAAGTCGTCGCTCGGCTTGGCGAGGCGTGCGCGTGACGTGTGCAGGCTGCGTGGGCTGGGGAAGGTGCTGGTGGAGGGAGAGCGGAGGGGGAGGGAGAGGGAGAGGAGCGTGGGGCGAGAGAGGGGGAGGAGCGTGGTGGCGCACATGCGCGCGAGGGCTGCGCGTGGTGGCATGGTGCTTGTGGTGAGTAGCGTGTGAGAGGTGGATAGAAGCTCGAGAGAATGAGAATGTGAGTGCCGTCATGTTCGCAATGTTAACTATTTTGATTCCGCTAATGACATGTCCTCATTAGACTCTGGATTAGGATCCATAACCACGGCTATCACACGGCAATGACGGCTACGGTGACCACCGCACGGCCTACAGCAGGGCAGCAGTCGCTCCATCCGAAACGACAAAAAGAGGAATAGACAACGCGACGAGCACGACGAGTTGGCACATTGCGAAACCCCAAAAAAGAATTACACCGTAAGGGAGTCGAACCCTTGCCGCGTCGATGGCAACGACGCATGATACCGTTTCACCAACGGTGTATGCCGTTTCAACTACGAGCTGATGCAATCCCCGCTGCCTGGGTGATTATAAAGGTCGCCGGAGGATTTAGCACCTTAAAGGCCTCAGTGGTATCTCCTGGTGCTGGTAGGGATCTGGCACGACGTCGGTTTTAGGGCCTTTAGGACTCAGCAAGAATGTGCCACCGAGGTTACCACCTGAGCAGAGCCTCACTGCGAAACGAAACGCCCCGACGCATCAATAGGCAGAATAAAGCACGAGACCGAGAAGATAAGTATGATGTCTAACATATGCAACGGCGCCAAGCGCCACCCAACTATAAAACATACAACGAGAGTGTCGTAAAAGTGTACTCGTTAAACTAGATGATTGGAGATGCCTAAGCGTCGTCCGAGAGGTTGAGACTGTCGAGGGCATCGGCAATGTCAAAGTGGAAGAACGGCGTGGCCTTGTCGAGGAGCGTGAGGCTGCTCGAGCTGCTCCCCGACGACCCCGTCGTGCGGCGTATATCCCCCTGGCGCACGGGCGTGGCCGTGGCGGTGAACGTGTCTGCCTTTTTGATCTCCTCGTCGATACTGTTTGCGGCGGTCGACGCGCTGCCCGAGTCGGTGAGCGCGGCGGCGGCGGCCTCGATATCGTCCGGGGGCGCGCGGGCGTCGCGCGCGGTGCAGTGGCGCGGGTCCGCATCGCCGCCCACGCCGTAGGGGCCCACGACGGGGGCGACCTCGACAGCGACGCCGCGGCGGGCCTGGCCCGTGCCAAAGCCGCCGGCGATGAGGGCGCGGCGGATCCAGGGGGAGAGGATGGAGGCAAAGTGGAACTCGACCGGGGCGTCGGCCCATTTCTCGACCTCCTTGCGTGCGTCAATGAGGTTTTGGACGCCGGTCGTGTCAATGTTGGCCACGGCGGAAAAGTCCAGGATGACCGCGCGGAGGAGGGGGCGCGACTTGTCCGACTCGTCGACGGCCTCTTCGCCCTTTTTGGGCCCCGGGTCGTTCCACGGGCGGTCACCGGCTTTGATGTTGGTGTAGTCCTTGCCGCGGCGCGTGTGCTCTTTCGCGTACCCGACGAGGCGGTCGTTGATGTACGACGCGTTGGGGTAGAGGAACGACTCTTCGAAGCGGTAGATCATGACGCCGGGGGGAGGGGCCTCGACTTGCACGTCGCTGTTGGTCACGCCGCCGCGGCCCTCGAGGGGGACATAGACGTCGCGGCTGGGTGCCGTGGGCTCGTAGTCGGGGCGGATGCGGACGCGGCCGAGGAAATGGCCCTTGGGACGGGCGATGCGGAAGAGCAACAGCACGACCGACGCACAGAGCGAAAAGTAGATGCCAGCCTCGATGGTGTAGAACACCGACCAGAGGACGGCGCCGACAAAGATGACCCACTCGAGGGGCGAGACGCGCCAAAAGCCCATCGACTGCTTGGGCGAGGCGACCAGGTCGGCCACGGCGTGAATGATGAGCGCGGCGAGGGTCGCGTTCGAGATCCAGTAAAAGGCCGGGGCGACAGCGTACAGCGCAATGATGACGACGATACCCGTTGGGATACCCGCGGCGGGAGTGCGGACACCCGACTTGGACTTGAGGGCCGAACGCGAAAAGGATCCAGTGGAAGGGTAGGCGCCGAGGGCCGAGCCGACAGTGTTGTTCACGCCAATGGCGATGAGCTCCTGGTTGGGGTTGATCTTGTAGCCGTTGAGACGTCCGAAAGACTTGGCAATGGAAATGTGCTCAAGGAGAAGGATAATAGTCGCGACAGGGAGGTGGGGGGCGAGGGCGCCGAGGAGCGACGAGGTGACGACCGGGGGACGGACGTGGCGGAGACCCGAGGGGACGTGGCCGACGAGGTTGATGCGGGGCTTTGCAAGGCCGATGTTGATGCGCCACGAGATGATTGTAAAGATGATGATGACAAAGGCGTGGCGGAGAGCCTGGGCAAAGAAGGCGGCGCGGGCGTAGCGCGGGTAGCGACGCTGGACATACTGCAGTCCCCACTTGATAAAGTAGAGGAGCGCAAGGGCCGAGACACCAAAGGCGGCATCGAGGTTGCAGTCGGGAAGATGCTTGAGGATGTTGATAATGACCTTGTAGGTGGACTCCTTGGTGTTGAACAGCTTTGACGTCCCGAGGAGCGCGGGGAACTGTCCCGCAGCAATGTTGAGCGCCGAACCTGTCATGAAACCAGACACAGCAGGCTGGGGGATAAACTCGATGATCCATCCGATACGCAGCAGACCAATGGCAAGGACGATAAAGCCACAAATAAAAGCCAGGCAGCACGCAATATCAGGCGCCTCCCACTGTCCCGGGTGATCCTTGAGCACTTTTGCAATGATTACTCCAGTCTCAAGCGACATGACTGCCACGGGGCCAATAGAAACGTCCTTTGCAGTCGCAAAGAGCGCATAAGTAAGCACACCGATAAAAGACGAGTAGAGACCGTACTCGGCCGGCAATCCGGCGAGCTTGGCATACGACAGCGACTGGGGGACGAGCACCATGCCGACGGTGATGCCACTGTGGCTTGGTCAGCACAAAAGCACGTCATAAAGGGGGGTTTGGTGCCGCAGTGCCCACACAGTGCCACACTCGGTTGAAAAAAAGAGTGATACCCAGCCGCAGCAGCGAGTAAAGACACTTACGCGATGAGGTCGCCTGTCAACCAGGTGAGGTTGTAGCGCGGTGCCCACTGAAGGAAGGGGAAGAGGGAGAGGACATAGTTTTTGACCTTTGTGGGTTAGTACGGTGCACGCAGGGGTGAGCAGAGACGTACAGCCGGGCGAATGTCACCCTTGTTCTTGGTAATGTAATCCTTGACGGTGATGGACGGGGGTGCGTTGTCGTCAAACCCGGCATAGGCCTTGACCTTGCGCTTGAAGGTGCCGTACGACACCATGGTGAGCGGCGGGTGGTTGTCGTGTTGCTGCTGGTGTGTGTGTGCCAGAGTGCCACTCGAGTGGAGGGAGGGTGGCGGGGGAGGGAGGGAGGATGCGATTCGGAATGGGAAAGCTCTATTCGTACTCTATGGGTTGTCTATAAGTATGGGAAGATGAGATGATGAACAGATGAGTAGGAATCAGTGTGGGTGCTGGCTGTCAAAGATTCCATGGCTGTATGAGGTGGCTGCTTCGATGGCGACATGACGCATCGGTAAATGGCCCTGGGTAGTGAGAAGCAGCCGGATCAGGACGAGCAGAAGAAGCGGGTCAATCAGCGCGGGGGATATCCACCGGGGCAGGGTATGCATGGGGGAAGGAAGGGTCAGGGAGATCTGCGTAGGAGCATCAGTAGCAGCAGCAGGAGGAGCAGCAGCAGGAGGAGGACGTGTAAGCAGTGAGCAGCAGCAGAAGGTGACGAATGGCGTGATGACCACTGCCAAAGCACGCAACTTTGACCATTCAGCACGCACTAACAAACCCTCAACACGTGGCATGCACGTGGATATACTCCCGTTTACCCTCATCTGATCGAACATTATTGCCTCTTTCGGCCGACTGTCTGCATTCATTCATCCTTGTGGCCAGTTGACGTCGAGAACAGCCTGCAACCTATCAAGGCTAGCAGACTCTACGCACTGCTACCACTGGCTTGGCACTGTCCACTGTCGAGCAGCAGATGATCAGACCACATGGCAGCACACGCACAGTGCGCCACAGTATAATCTGGAATTACTCTGTCGTGCTAATACAGACACATCTCACCATGCAGCTACTAAATGTCGACTAGCGAGACACAGATCTACATGTACGTACCTACCTGACACCACTGCGACGACTCGTGCACGCACGGAAACTCGCCGGGATCTGCATGCAAACGACGCCAAGCACGACACTAGTCCTCATGCACACGAGCGCCAAGCCCGCACATCCCGGCTACAAGGACATGGTCGTGCACACAAGGTCCTATTCCGAGCCCGCCCAGCCCGCCCAGATCGTCGGAGGCAACAACGTGCTTCATGGCGACATCCCATCACGGGGCCTGGACACGGCTGAGAAAAGACGAACGATAACGAGCCTAATTCCATCCTCTGGGCGTCCTCGTGTCTTGGCGAGCGTATCAGTGAGGCGCCCCGCGGAGCCGTGTCGATGGATCGACGGGAACGCAAGATGCGCGGTGGCGCGACCGCAGTATTGGAGAGGTTAACCGGGGGAGCTGCAGTGCAAATGATGGGCTCTTGCGTGGCGGGCCAATGTTTGGTTTTTTATTCTTCGTTCAGAGCTCGTGTACTTGCTGCCGCTGTAAAGTGTCTGCTGCGTCAAGCTCAACTTTACGTTGGGTCCCGTGTAGACAAGTTCTAGACTGGACGAGTCAAGCAGCTACATGACGGCAAGCTGCTCGACACGCTTGCCATCTTTGTCGTGCAGATCAGCGCTGATAACCTGTCCTTGTGTTTGAGCTTTTCTGCAGGGATTCATGCCCGCTGCCCGCGATAGTTGCCAATGCCATTTTCAGCATGACTTGCTTTGGGTAACTTTTACAATTCTTTAGCGGACGGCACGTGTATCTAATGGCCGATGGCCTGCAGCGAGCAAAAACTATCTGCAAGTGGAGGTCTCTCTATCTGAACAAGTTGGGAAAATCTAGGACGGGGCAGAAGCGACTCGACGGAGGGGCAGAGTGTCCCGGTCATACATTGGGTACTATCACTCGTGGATACACCAGAGACACTACCGTCTCTGACAGAAGGCGAGTTTCGCTCCATTGCAGGCGCGACGCTTGCTTTGATCGACAGTGTGGCAGGTGGATGGACGATATTGTACGGTAGAGTGGCCAGCTGGTAGCACGAGACCAGTCAAATCGCCAGGTGCTATGGTCTGTTCATACTTTACCCCACGTCTACTACTAGCTGCGTCCGCCAGAGACGTGTCTGGTCTGGTCTAGTGGTAGTGGACCACACACGCAGCGGTAGTTGCCGCCACCCACGCGCTGGCGGTGGCAACGGAATCAAATGTGCCGCGGGGGTGGAGGCCCGTCATCGTCGTCGTCGTCGCAACGGATCGCGTCCAACTCTTCACTTCTCGTCGTTCAGCCCTTGCTCTTCACCCAGCAGCTCTCTTCCCATCCCAGAGCAACAACCCTCGTCACTTCCACAGCACCCAACCAATCGACCTCGCACCGCCACCCCCAAGACGACTCCACCATGTCCGCGCAGCAGGACATCTCCCAAATGTCAGAGGAAGGCCACAACCACCCGGACCCCCTCACCATCCCCTCAGACTACGAGGCGGCACACCCGGACGCACCCCATCCGAGGGGCAAAGGCGTTCTCGCGATTGACATGGACGACGTGCTGTGTAACACCAACGGCACCATTGTTGAGAGTTAGTCACCCACTGGTGTTTTTGTTTGGTCTTGGCGCGCAGGCTACATCCATGGGCTTGGTTGGTCCTGTTCGGCGCGTCGGAGTTGGCGTCGTCTGGCTGGTCCAGATGTTGCTCATGGCATGCGCCATGCATGTGCCAGGGCGAGGGCTGTTCACCATCACGATACTGTGGAGGAGGTGTGCTCTACAGAAAACCCCCGCCCGTTACATGGCCGTCGCCCCTCCTTACTCCTCCTCGGCTTGACACGCGCTGACCTCCAGTGCATCACACTCTGTTCCCCGAAAAGGCCGACCCTCCGATCACGCTCGACGAGTTTGAGCACTACCTCTACTGGCACAACCGGGGATGGGGTACCCAGACCGAGACTGTGGACATGGTTGTGAGTAGTGTGTTGCGTCCCCGGGAGTGGCCATGCTTGTTGCGTTCTGCCAATCTGCGAGCTAACTCCACAGGGCCAGCTCTACCGCGCCGGCCTCATGGACCGCCCCGTTCCCGTCCCAGGTGCCCGCGAGGGTCTTCAGAAGCTCAAGGACATGGGCTACACTCTTGTGATCATCACTGCTCGTTCCGAAGTACAGCGCGAGGGCACGGAAGCCTGGCTCGAAAAGCACTACCCTGACTGTACGTTTCTCCTCTGCGTGTACGCTGACGGACGCAGTGTTCGAGGAGCTCCACTTTACAGGCGCCTTCAACCACCTCATTCCAGCAACGCGCGCCGAGCACGAAGGCCACGCGGCCAAGCGCGCCGTCGTCTCGCACCACAAGCGCACAAAGCACGAGGTCATGCAGCAAGTCAACGCTCTGCTGCTCGTCGACGACTCGGCCGAGAACGCCATACACGCCGCCCAGGCCGATCCACCAGCAAAAGTCCTGCTCTTCGGCTCGTACCCTTGGAACGCGGAGATTGTGCCCCCCTCGGGGGAAGGCGCCAAGGATGCCGAGGACGAGATCATCTACGTCGACGCGGCGGCGCAGGGAAAGCTCGCGACACGCGCGGCGAGGCGGAAGGCGCGTATTGACCGGGGATGGTTGCCAGCGGGTGTGACTAGGGTCAAGGACTGGGAGGCTGTTGTCGAGTTTATCAGCAAGATGGCGTAGAAGCTCACGCGTAGATTGTAGACTGTTTTGTGTGCGTGTGCAAGTCGTAGTCCTCACCCTACTCCATCCAACGTGCTCTGCATGCATTGTCGCCGTCGAGTAGTCAAGCTCGGATGGCACGGCAACATGCGATTTGATGCCGTTGCCACCTACCAGCATCCAAGCCATACATGGTGAGTAGTTGATACTACTTGCTACCTCATCCTCACTCTCATCGACACTGATTAGCATACGTCTTCTTCTGCGACATACCGTCATTAGCATACCTACTTTTTCTGTGGCATGCCGCCCTCTTTTCGCTGTCTCTACTCTACGTAGGTGATCAAAGAGAAGACTCGTCGCTATGTCTGAGGAGGCCCCGCCCTCGATGAGGGAGTTTACTCGTAGTTTCATGCTTCCCGCCCTCCCTGCCCATAGCGGCGGTGGCTCTCGTGACATCACGTACTCGACATGGGCCTGCCTCTATCTCGTTCAGAATGGAAGCACACCCCAAGTGTCAGCAGGTAGCTTCAGCTTTTTGTTACTCTGTGCGGTAATTGACGCCGTGTGCAGCTGGTTGCTCAGGCGTTAGGTTCGTTTTGGACCAGGAGGGTGCCGACGTGCTTCTCTCCTTGCTTGACTGGAAGCCTGAGGCCACGCCCGAACCTCGACTGCGTGCTCTGGAATTGGCGTTGGATGGCATTTTCGAGGTCAACAGTTTCACAGGCGAGACTGCGGACATGCAGCCCATGACTCTCGCTTCCATTCTCACGGCTTCGCGCCTCGTTACCACACACGCAACAACCTATCTCAATGGAGCGACATACCTGGAGAAGCTTGGCCGAAGACGGCCGGTCTGGGCAGCCGCTCACGACTACAAGCCACTTGTTGCGCGCCGCATGCATGTTGCTGTCGGTGTGGAAGACTTTGTCGCTCAGCACCAAGCCGCTAGCCGCTCCCAACCCAAACGAGCCAAGAATTCATCTGCGAAAAGTGGCAGGACGGTACCAGATCGCTCGCCGACTTCTTCTAGCGACTCTGGGACTCGGATGGCTACATCTGCTACTCCTCCTGCAGCTCCAGTTCCCCCACCAACTGCCGCGGCGCCCAGCACTTTGACGACGCTATCGGCGTCTATGCCCCCTCCACCGCCACCACCAGGCATCAACCTCGAGCATTTGAATGGGACCCAACGCGCTGCTAAAGCGGAAACGGTGGCACTGTTCGGGGGGTGCTCTGACCTTGTTCTCGTGGCAGACACTGGCGTCCATTGGCTGCACGAGATGAAGCTTCCGTCGGCCTTCACTGACGAAGAGTTTTATGCTCTGTACCACTGCCTGGCCCACGAAGGCATGACTATGAAGGCCGTAGGCTATGAGCCTGGACAACCCCTAGATCGCTCTAAGCTTGCGATTGAATTCCGCATTCAAGCAGTGACCGAGCCGAACGACACGGTGTGCAAAGTCGTCGCTCAAGTGTTTCAGCAAATGATCCTCAACAAGTGCCCCCGACTCTTGCTGTCCAATTGGAACTTGCAATGCACCATTCGGCTCGGCCGCGACGGCAGAATCTACGTCTCCCCGCCATTTGGCCGCAATCGCGTCAGTCCTGGTGACATGGAACGGGACGAGTCTCCTCTTGAGCTCTTCATTGCAATTGAGCTTTCTGCAATGTGGCTGGCTTATTCCGAGCTGCACCCTCAGCCCTCGAGTGACATGGAGAAGATTTGGGGATATAATGGAACGGAATGGTTCCCGGACGCCACGCTGGGCCTCAGGTCCATAGGTGTTCTTGAAAAGCGCAAATCGGGAAGTGCCAGCGGCGGCGGCCAGGATAGTGTTGCCGGCAATACGATGGACCAGGACGATGAAGTCTGGGATGATGCTCCGCCAGCCATGATTCAGGATGACGATTCTGACGAGTCAGTCTTGTTCCCCAGTCCAAAGCGTGACAAAGTGAGTCCTTTGTGCCGATCAACGACATGGCTGACGTAGCAGAACCAAGCGGTGCGGCTGGATCTCGGTGGTCACATAGATCCGTTCATGGCCAGCGCAGAAGACATGCCCATCATTTCGCGCACAATGGCAAAGCTGGGCAAAATGACCGGAGCCTTACACCCAGTCACTCTTGGATCACCCCTCTCCGATGTGCTGGGGCCTTCCAACGTCTTGCGACCCACCATGTATCTAGGTCGCGGGCGAAGCGGAATCGTGTTCCGGGTCGTCCCTGGAGAGACGTCTGAGCGAGCGGGTGAGGTTGCCCTTGTCATCAAGGTGATGGACACCACCATGTCGTCCGCTCTGGCCGACCATCCCTCTCGGTACTCCAACACTGAGCAAGTCGTCCAGGCGGCGCACGACGAGGCTGCACTGTACCTAGGCCCACTTCGTCAGCTACAGGGCATCGTTGTTCCCGTATTTTACGGCCTCTTCAGAGCTGGCGACTTTCTGCTTGGATTGTTCTCCGATGCAGGTCGTCCGGCAGCGCCAGACACCCTTCGCGGTCCCGCTCTGGCCACCAGTCTCGCTCCTTATTCGTGAGTTGATTGCTCCAGCACACGTCATGGCTCTGCTCACCTTTCCAGCAAGTCTATCATTGACGCGTATACCCAACTCCACGCCGCTGGAGTAGCTCACATCGATGTTGCTCCCCGGCATGTGCTTGCCCAAAACGGATCGACCAATGTGTCTATTTTAGACTTTGAAGGCTCGGTCGCTCGTGCCGTCCCAATAACGTTGCAGAACGAGGACCGCGCAGTTTTCGCCATGCTGCAAGGCGTTGTATAGATTGTTAATGAAACAGTTACGTGTACAAACATAGGGCCCCGCGGTAGGAGGAGGACACCCATCGCGCATACTCTGACGTCTCGAGCGCCTTGGCCGCCTGCAGATGCAAAAGAGGTCAGGATCGTGTTCCTTAGTTTGTTGCTCAACACCAAGTCGTCGTCCGTCGTCGGCACAAGGTCCCTATTAATACAAAAGTGGTTTGGTGGGCAATGGCTATTCCTGCTGTTGGCCGTCGTGATTGCCATTGAGAGGAGTGGTTGTAGGAGCATGCATGTACTGTACTCGGGTTGTACGATGTACGCAGTTGTTGCCACTGGACCACCTCCACCGCAGAAAAAATACTCCCGTCGCATGGACGACGGAAAACAATGTCCATCATCTACTTCTGCACTCATCCTCAACATCAACCATGCCCGACGCCGCACCGCAGTACGTCACAATCGACACATCGGTCGGCTCGTTCACCGTCGAGCTGTATACCGCCCATGCACCAAAGGTGGGCCCCCGCGCTGTCCTGCCCAAAACGACATGGAGAGCTCGTTGAGAGTGGTAGCTGACGTGACAGACATGTAACAACTTTGCCAAGCTCGCCGAGCGGGGCTACTACAACGGTATCATTGTGAGTGTTCCCTCTTGGGTGCGGCTGACGTTCAGTTTCACCGTATTATTCCTGTACGTGTCTTGCCCACTGCGGAGCACACCAGCTGTTGCGATGGCTGCCCAGCTTCTCACCCGCTAACCTACACGCGCTGACCAACAGGGCTTTATGATCCAGGGAGGAGATCCTACAGGAACAGGCCGCGGCGGAACGTCAGTGTACGGCGAGCGGTTTGCCGACGAGATCCACCCCGAGCTGCGCTTTGTCGGCGCTGGTATCCTTGCCATGGCCAACTCGGGACCCAACACGAACGGTGCGTCGTGTGCTGGTGGGCCGAAGCTGACTATCCAGGATCCCAGTTCTTCATCACCTGCGTACGTAGCCGGCTGGCAAGCCAGAGCCCCACTGACGAGCAGGCACCGACACCCTTCCTTGACGGCAAGCACACGATTTTTGGCCGCGTGAGCTCGGGTATGCAGACTGTGCAGCGTCTCGAGGCCGTCACGACCGACAACAACGACCGGCCGGTCGAGGACATCAAGATCCACAAGGCGCGCCTCGGTGACGCCGCGGCATCCAACGCGCTCACACAGTAGATGTGCGCTCTAAAGCGCGCGGCGCGCGCCAGTTAGCAAGCCGGTCAATCTCTGGGCGGCCGCAGTATAGAATGACAAGCAACGAGGTCAAGAAAACGGCATCAATGCATACATGACTAAAAAACAGAGACAATGGACAAGACGGGGGCAATCATCTACTCAGAAACCAAACACCTTGTTGGCGACCTCACGCACGCGCTGCTCGCCGAGACGGAGCCCGGCAGTGAGCTCGAACGGTGCGAGACCCATTGCGCGGCGGGCGGCGTCACCCTTTACGTCTGCGGGTGTGCCGGTGCCCTTGAAGGTGGTCTCTCCCTCGCCTCCCGGAAAGTCTGGCGGGGGGATACGCTGCTCCAAGCTGGCGCGCTGGTCGCGGATGTACTCTGCGTTGATCTTTGTGAGAGGCACGGTGGGGATGTACATGACTGCGCTGGGGCCCTTGCCGCGGTGGGTGGACTCTACGGCGTGGATGACGTCTGCGTGCCACCACGCCTGGTCTCCGGGCTGGACGCGGGGGATGGAGACGACGGAGCGGTCGAGCTGGAGGTGCGGGTGGGACTCGTCGTTGAACTCTTGGCTGCGCGCGGGGGGCGCGTTGGGGAACGCCGAGGTGCTGGTGTCGAGCTCCCAGTTGTCGGCCGCAAGGTACTGCTCACGCGTGAGGGCTGCGCGCGGCGTCTTGTGCTTGAACAGCGGGCGGAGGAGGGTGTAGGCCGTCATCTCGCGGAGGCGCGGGTAGACGCGCAGCGTGCCCTCGCCGGGCCCGGTGTCGGACAGGCTCGTCCAGCCCTGGAACGCGCGGAACACGCCGCAAGCACCTGGACCCTCGTACATGTTCTGGTTTGCGCGGGAGCGGGCGTCAATCTCGAAAGCGTCAAAGTTTTCCCAGTCGCCAGAGAGAATCTTGGCGTACACCGACCGGTAGATCGGGTCCTCCCAGCGCTCGACACTGCCGCCATCCATGTGTGGGCCGAGGGCAAAGCGCGAGTCTCCCGGGTGGCGCACACGCAGCCGGTCAGCGTACATGAGGGGCATGTCGAGCGAGACCTCGGTGTCTGCTCCCGGGGTGGCGAAGAGCTTGAGCAGCGCGCGCTGGACCTCTACGCTGCGCGCGTGGGCGCGCGCCTCGAGCTGCGGCTTGGACCAGTAGACTTCAAAGACCTGCTTGTCGTCGGCGGGAAAGCCTTTGACTTGGGGGTTGGCCTGGGTGTAGGCCTCGACCTCGGCGAGCCAGCGCTCGGCCGTCGCGTGGTCGACCACGTTGGTCACGACCGCCGTGCCGCACTCCTTGATGCGGGCGATCAGGTCGGCGTCGCCAGCGATAAGCTGCTCGGAAGTCACAGTGGGGATCATCTGTCGTCAGCGCGAGCTACACAGTCGTGACGTACCTTTTCCTGCTTGAGCTCAATCTCCTCGGCGGCACGAGCCAGACGCTCAGTGAGGCTCTTGAACGAAGCGACAAGCCGCGCCTGGTTATCCGCGTCCCCGATAATCTCGCGCTTCAAGTCCAGAAAACGCTCGGGGAGAGCAACGGCCTCCTCACCAGACAGCGAGGCAAAGACGGACCCAATCTGTTAAGTCAGCCACGATGCCACCTCCAGGCTAGAATACACTCACATCGCCTTCGGGACGGGCCTTGCGCGCACCCATCATGCCCATCTGCATGGGGGGAGGGGTGGGCGCAGAACTCGCAGTCTGCATAAAGCGCACAGCGCGCGCGGCCTTGACACCAGCAGTGGCGGGGCGGGACATGATGAACAGAAAAGTGGAGGTTGGCGCTAGTAGTAGTGGTGGTGTTGCTAGTTGCACTCGAGCGATGGAGATGTACAAGTCAGAGTTGATGGCTTTGTTACCGACCCCCACCTCGCTGTTCTTATATGCATGGCGCTCCTCTTACGCATCCCTCGCAACCACCGCCGTCTATGCAAGAGATCAGCAGATTAGAGCTCAGGTACTGCAGTCGGTAGGTTTAGTTTAACAGATCAGCCGGAACTTCAAGGCAAAACTACCCCAGCGGCCCCGGTATGACGGACGTTGGGTCGCCGCAGGTCGTGTGCCAGGGCGAGTTGCCGGGCCGCCCACAGCCCGGCGCCACGGCTGGAGAACAGCTGCACCGAAGGGATCTGCAGAATAGGCTGGAATACTCGCTCATGCAGCCGGCTTGTGCCTCCGCAGCTTCTCGGCCTCGGAGCAGAGTTCTCCAGTGCCTCTCGGCCGGTATCGTTTGTGCAGTTGTGCAGATCATTGTCGTCGTCATCAGAGGAAACACAGTTGTACAGAAGGCTGCATCTAAGGTGTGGCTTGTACCCATGTGTTTTGTTGATCCGAGGAGCCGCCGCTGCTGCTCCACACTACTTTTCTATCCCAGCTGGCCCCGCACCGCGCGCCGCAGTGTCCGCAGAGTTGTGCGCGCGCGGACACGCGCTCGTCGGGTGGCCGGGCCGCGGCCATGCTACTGTACACTGAGCTCCCTCCGTTGCTGTACCTCTACAGATCATCCAAGCCAAACACTGCCAAACCGCCGCTCTAATCGTAACCACGTCCAGAGCGCATCTTGCCCTCTTTGCGCTTAAAGTGCTGCTTGCCGTTATTCCTAACGCGCACAGGTCCCTGCTCGAGGAGGGGCATGCCGTCGGGCCCCAAGCGGCGCTGGTGCGCATACATTGTCGAGCGCGAGTATCCCGCACCACCCTCCGAGGGGTCGGCACTGCCCTGCGACCGGCCCTTGACGACTGGGCGCGGCGCGGGCCCGCTCTCGGTGAAGAAGGCACCGTCAAAGGCCGCCTGGCGGACTTTGCCGGAACGGGCGGGGGCCGAGGCGGCGTTGGCGCGCACCGACTTTGAGGTGGCCTGGCGCTCGCGGGGTCCCGGTGCGGCGGGAGTCTCGTCCTCGTCCTCGCCTTCCTCGACCGTGGCGGCAGCGGCCGCCTTGGAGCCAGCGGGGGCGACGTACGTGTCCGAGTTCTTGCCGACGTGGGTCTCGGGTGCACGCTTACGGCCAGCGAGGTACTCGTCCTCGAGCGCGTTCATGGTGCGCTCGCGCGAGGACTCCATAAACTCGTCGGCGTCCATACCGGGCGGGGGGCGGGCGTAGAGCAGACGCGCGTTGACATAGTCCTTGAGAACGTAACGGGCTGCACGCGAGGTGTCGGGCATACCAAACGACGCACGGGTCATACCACGGGCAATGGCGTAGGCCGAGAGGAGGTCCTCCCATCCGACCTTGCCGGTTCCGCCGTCCTCAATCTCCTTGACGTCGATGCGGATACCGTAAGTTGCCTCGAGAATCTCGCGGGGGATACGGCGACAGACGAGGTCGACGGGAGCAGAGTACTCGCGCATCTGGTCAATAGGGAGGACACCGTCACAGATCATGTCGGCCTGGGTGTTGGCAAACTGGGGGAAGACGAGACCGGGGCAGTCACACAGAGTGACCTCGTCAGAAAGCACCAGGGTCTGGAAGTGCTTGGTCTTTCCGGGCGTGGCGGAGACGGACACCTTTTTGGCGCCAATAATGGCGTTGATGGTAGACGACTTTCCGACGTTGGGGTAACCGACGAGACCGACCATGAGCTTGGTGGGGTTGGGGTCGCGGGCAGTGGCAAAGTCGCTCAGATCAGGCGCCGAGGACATGAACAGCTCCTCGAGCTCGGCGACAGAGAGAACACGGGTGCGGGGGTCCTCGGGGCCCTCGGGCTCGGTAGCCTCGGGTGAAGGTTTGGGCTCTGCCGCGGGAGCAGCGGCAGCAGCGGCGGCAGTGGACGACTCGGCCTTGGGCTCGGCGTCCTCGAAGCGCACGGCCTTGACGCCCTCGGTGGCGGCGTCAACCTCGCTGTCAAACTCGCTGTCATAGTCCTCGTAATCCAGGTCGTCGTCGTTGAGGCTCTGCTCGTCCTCGTCGGCCTCCTCAATCTTGTCCTCCTCCGCTGCCTCGTCCTCTTCCTCCTCGTCACTGGTCTCCTCGTCCGAGCCCTCCTCCTCTGTCTCGTAGTCTCCCTCTGCCTTCCTGCGCAGCCTGTCCTCCTCCTCCTGCTCGGCAGCGGCAGCAGCAGCCGAGAAGAAGGCATACTTGATACCCTCCTTCTCAAAGTAGTCTGCCCAGATCCGGCGCTGCTCAATAGTGAGCAGGTCCGACTTGTTGATGAGCAGCAGACTCCTCCTCTTTCCCTTGCCGGGGACAGTAGTCTCCTCTCCAGTAGCATCACTGCCAACCTCGTTGACGTACACCTCGAGGTCTGAACTGCGGAAGCCCAGGGGGTTACGCGCGTCAACAATCTGGACAATCAAGTGCGACCGCTCGAGCACACGCCACAGCTGACGCCACAGCTGAATGTTACGCTCAAACGGCGTAAGCAGCAACGAAGAGTCCTCGGCAAGGTGCGCAAGGTCGCGACGCCAGTCGAGGAAACTCTCGCGCTCCTGCTGCTCGAGCTGCTGGCGCGTCGTGTTGCGAGTCCAAGCCGGGCGGCGGGGGACCTTGAGGCCCGAACGCATGTCGTACTGCTTTTGCGCGACCTTTTTCTCTTCGGCAGCGGACAGGAGGAAGGGATTGACCTGCGGGGTAGGCATGCCGGGCTGCGAGATGACGCGGATCTTGGACCGCTCTGTTGTCTGTCAGCAAGTGGCGACTAGCCCTGTGGGACGCACCAGTGGTAAAGTCGGCGTCGGCGAGGGCGGCGTTGGCAAGGAATGCGTCGAGGTCACGCTCGTGCGTCACCGAGGCCAGGGGGTTGCTGTCGTCGAGAGCATACTAAGTCACTGTTAGTATTTTGAGAGAGACTGTTGACATACGAGCTGGGTCTCCTGGGGAGCTATCGCCTCTTTGTGCTGGCGGTTGATGAGGGCGCGGCCGAGGCCTGCCTTTGAGTGTTTTGTGCGGTTAGGGGCCTAGAGTGTGAGCTGTTGTACAGTCGTTGTGAGCGTACCATTGTGCAGCGTATGGCTCCTTGGACGGTGGATGGTGGATGACTATGCACAATGTTCCAAGATTTTGAGAAATGAGCAGTGTGGAGGCCCATGTGCTAATGTGGGGGGAATAAATAGATTACGTAACTGCCACTCTACATCGCGTGTCCCGCCACGTCCCTTTGTATGAGCAACAGTAGTAGACATCTTGTACTCTTGCATCTTACACTCCAATCCCACAGTACATCATGTCAGAGAGCATCAAGGAGCTGGTCGACATTCCCCAGTCGTTCGTCAAGGAGGGCACACACGTAAGTCTGGCTGCTGCTCAGCAAAAAGAAGGACCGAGAAACAACAGACACGCACGAAAGAACGCGCTCGAAGCAGTCATGTTGCGTGCCTCTTGCATCGAGACGTGTCGTCCAACGCATGCAGCAACAGCAAGGACAAGGACACAGGCTATGTGCCTATGCTGTTGGGAATGTCGCATAGCAGTCACTGCCCCGTGCGCTACGCTGGTCGTCTCGCGCGCTACCACCTTCCATCCTCGCTCATTCATTCACCATTGCAACACACTGACCCACCCAGTTCCTCAACAGGTGTACCAAGCCTACCAAGAGCGGTTCGTCAACCTCGTTGCTGTCTGGAAGGACCCATACTAATGATTTTCAGAGTACATCCAGCTCTGCCGCGCGATCGTCGTTGGCTTTGCCGTCATGGGTGGTGAGTCTTTGCTTGCGATTGTTGGCGATTTGGCACTGACGGGCTTAGGTATCGGATTTGTCGTCAAGCTGATCCACATTCCTATGTGCGTATCTTTTGCGCTTCTCCAAGCAAATGAACGGGATCTGCCAGGGATGGAGAGACAAATGCTGACCGAGTGTGTTTCTCTGTCCAAACGACATTTTCTGCTCTTCAACATTTACTCACTCCAGCAACAACATTCTCGTGTACGTTTGCTTTTTCTCGCTCACAAGAGTACAACTGACAAGTACAGCGGTGGCGCGTGATTTGGCTAGGCAGATGCATTGTATACAGGGATACTGCCAATGGGACGGATGCGGCCTGGGGCGTGTGGCTTACGAGAAGCGAAGGGCGTTGGCTGAGCGTCTCCTGGCAGGAGCGCGGGCGTCTTGAAAGGCTCATGGAAGCAGGGTAGCTGGCTCTGGGCAAGAGCAGCTGGAGAGAGGGTCGGCGACGAAGGTGCAGGAAATGTGCAACGGCGTCATACTGATTGATTATTTGTTGCTCTACTCACACCTCTCAATGCTCGCGGCGGTTCTTGGGAACGGGACATCTTACAAACCTACCGCGACCCTCAACGCAGATGCACCGAGGCTGTTCCTCGCCACCACCCATGGTGCAGTGCCTACGACGATGGCAACGCCGTCGAACGTCAGAGAACCCTGCGGTGGTGCGATGCGAGCTGCAATGCGAGCACGTTGGGCGTCAGAGCAGAGGCTGCTTGGACTGAACTACGTCGTTGCAGCAGCGCCCGCGTTGGCCATACAGGATACATTCAAGTTGTACACACAATCGTTAAACGCCGCGCCGTCGTGTAGTTTTTCTATTGCTATATCACTTCCCTGCCAGCCTACCAGCCCACCTCTCCGCCCTCCCACTTGGACAACACGACCTCCTTGACGCCTGCAATCTTTCGCACGACCCACCGCTCGAGCTCATACGTCTCATACGCTCCGCGCGCCTGCTTCATGGCGTCGACATGCTTTGGCCCCGAGATGGCATTGATGGCATGCTTCCGCGACTGCCAGATACACGTGGCGAGGTTGAGCCCCGTCCCGTCCGGGACGCCGTACCAGTACATGACGAGGCCGCCGTTGCGGACCGCTTCGGCGTGTGCCGCGCGGTCGGCCGCGTACAGGTCGAGGGAGGAGGATTCGGGCCTGCGGCGCGAGCGGAAGACGACCGCGTACCACTCGCGCTCGACCTGCAGCGGGAGGTCGAGGGTGGGCCAGTTGAAGGCGGCGCTGTACGGTGTGGACGCGTAGGTTTCGTCGTTGGGGCGGAAGTAGTGGAGCGCGCGGTGCAGGGCCAGCGACCCCGGGTCGATGTCGGGCAGGCGCGTGTCGAACTCGCCCAGGCCCGGGGGGATGCCCTTGTGGTCGTGCGCGATGCCGTGCGGGAGGCCGCTGAGGAGCGGCGGGAGGTAGAGGATTGGGTCTTGGGGGATGTGCGCTGCGTCCGCCGAGGGCGCGCGGTGGTGCGCTTGGAAGGCGGGGACTTTGGGCGACGACTGTGTCGAGCCGCGCCGGGGGAGGCCGGGGAGGCCCAGCGGTGGGGAGGAGCCCGGCGGGGAGTTGAGGTAGGGGAGGGATTTGGGGGAGGCGTCTCGGCCTCGTGAGGTCGGGAGGGCGCGGCCGCGCGCGGCGTGCTCGGCGTGAAAGTCAAACGAGGCGTCGGCGTGCGAGCTGTATGGAATGTCCACTGCGCGCGAGCTGGGGGAGAGAATGGCGTCTTGGACGCTCACTCGGGTTAGGGTTGTGGCCATTTCGTTGGCCTGGTTGTGTAGTGAGTAGTAGATAGAAGGTTTTGGATGCAAATTCGCTGGTTGCCACTGCGTTTACTGCTGTTCTTGCGATCGACTAGCTGCAGGTGTCTTTATATGAAGGGGGTGGGTCAAAATTGCAGTGACGGGTCCCGGCGTGCTACGCGCCACCCCTGTCGCCATTGCCATTGCGAGTCGGCCCTGGCGTCCCGGGGGTCGTTGCCACCTGAGGGGTGTGCGTCGGGACAGGTTCGTCGTCGTCGCTCGCTCGCGTGAGCGGCAGCAGCAGCGGCTGTGCGGTGACTGGCGTGCGGGGGAGCAGCAGTGAAGGCGTCATTTGTCAATAAGAAGAATTGTAAATTGTGTTGTATTGTCAATAAAAAATACCTCCGGGGTACTAAGGGGGTCCATTAGAAACCACTGTTAGGGGCAAATGGGCAATAGCAGGTCAAGCCCTTCCGATGGCACAGAGCCTGGCCACGTCGAGGAGGACAGACACCGGCGGACTCGTGCAACGCATGGCGCATGCGCACGCAGTGCTGGCGTACCTGGACGAGTACGCAAGGTAGTGGCGGCGGTGAGCGCATGAGTGTGGGAGGTGTGGTTGTTAGTCATGTGGCCAGGCTAGTACGCGCAAAGGCGACCTCTGGGGTGTGAATGGCGCGACATTGTGACAGTACGGTGTCATGGTGGCGATGTTGTGCTAGGTGTAGACAGATGTGGTGATGTCGACTCATGTGTGATGGTCATGTGCCACGTCGAGTCAGATGGGTCATGAGCTGTATGC
This sequence comes from Prillingera fragicola, assembly GCA_002335605.1. Classification (NCBI taxonomy): domain Eukaryota; kingdom Fungi; phylum Basidiomycota; class Tremellomycetes; order Trichosporonales; family Trichosporonaceae; genus Prillingera; species Prillingera fragicola. Next base: position 923,445 of record BEDY01000006.1, on the reverse strand, counting down.
AAGAGGGAGAGAGAGAGATAGAAGAAGAATGGGAGAGAGAGATGAGAGATAGTATGCAAAGTGAAGAAACAGGGTACCGTTGCTCGCTGCATCTTTACGCTGGATGGCCGCATCATTGCCCGCCCACGACGCGCCACGGTCACCACCCAGGGGTTACAATGTCAGCCTCATCCTCCCCCCACAACAGGAATGTCAGGCTGACCTCCACCGGTCCATGCGCATCCTCGTCATTGATGGTCGCCGCGTCAGCGATAACATGCATTGTACAACACACTGTGCTACTCACTATCACTCACCCTCTCACTCTCAGCATATACGACAAACAACAGAACAGCGACCCTTCTTCACCTTACACCAGCAGTCGCCACCATCATGCCCAACCCCCTCGACGCCCGGGCCCTCACAGCCCTCCTCCCCCTCCTCCTTCCCAACTCGACCTCCTCCCCACTCCCACACCCAACAGACGCAGTCGCAGCACTCGTGCATGCTATACACACTGCACTCGGGTTCCGTCTCGACACTCCAACTGGCAGCAACAATGACACTGCAGCTGGCGGTCCAAGCACGTCCGCGCCTGCGCCCGCGGAAACACCAGCAACAGACGACGACGACGCCATGTCCGACACTACCACAGCTGTAGACCCCGACGAGGTCGCGGTGCCGACGACAGCGCCGCCGGGCAGCCAGTTACCAGAAAGCTGGAATGAGCGCGCAGAGGACTCGTACTCGTTCGCCTATCGCCATGCGCAGAGTAGCATGGCTTTCCGCATCCGAGTTGGGCGGATGGGGGCGCGGGTGCAGGTTGACGGCATGGCAGAGGTGAGTGTGTGCTGGGGAGGCCGGCGACACTTTCCTAGGCACTCAAGACCAGAGTTGCGGCCAGGTTGACTGACACTGACGCCCAGGACGGCGAGCCCCACACCGTCTCACTGGTCATCAACGACCTCCTCAACGTCGACGCCTTTCCAATCCCCTCCGCCGCAACCGGCGGCAGCAGCAGCCCCGACGCGGCGTCGCTCGGCTTCCGCTCCCTCGAAGCCATCCGCACCTTTGTGGACAAGTACAACACTCAAGTCATTGCGCGCCTCATCCCCGGCCTGAACAAGGACGGCTACACTGCCCCCACGGCCTCGAGCTCTGGCTCGGGCTCACACCCAGCCAACCCAGGCAACCCCGGCATCCGCCCGCCACGCAACCCAGGCAACGAGCCCGCACGCCCCAACCCGCTGCACGACCCGCTGCACCCCGCCCCGCCCATCGGCGGCGTCCCCGCAGCCTCCATCGGGCACAGGGATCTGGACCCCCTCGGGCCCCTCCGCGGTCCCGGCGGCCTCGGCGCAGCGTCCAGCGGCGGCATGACGGTCGACTTCAACCACCCCCTCTTCGCCGGCCGCGGCCGCGCCGGCGCCGACCCCGACGCCACCGGCCCAGGCGGCAGCATGCAGCCCCCGGGGGCGCGGTGGGATCCCGTCGGCCCGGGCCTGGGACCGCGCTTCCCCACCGTTGGCGGGAACCCGCTGAACGGCGTCGGCGTCGGGGACAGGTGGGGGGACGAGATGGCTCCCCCGGGCGAGTTTGGGCCGGATCTGGGCGTTGGGGGCCCGATTCCGGAGCCTAGAGTTGGGGGGATGGGGGGCATGGATGGCGGGGACGCGCTGAGGGAGATGAGGGCTGGGAGGGGCCGGTTTGGGGGTGCGTTTGGCGGGCTCGGTGGGCCGGGGCGCGGGGGTGGGGGTGGTGGGTTTGGCGGAGGTGGGTTTGGGGGTGGAGGAGGTGGGTTTGGGGGTGGTGGAGGGTTCATGTAAGTGGGTGTGTACGCGGCGTGTGCGCCGTGCAGCTACGGGAGACGAGGCTGCACGGCGCGCGGCAGAAAAGGCGATGGCAGATGCAGAACGAGACAACAGCCCAAAGAATGCAATGTGAGCGACATGACCGAGATGGAGACCAGAGTCGTATACAAAGTGGTAGAGCAGAATGTACAAACGCGCACATGGAACGTACAGCAGTGCAAGTGGCGGTCACTGAAGTGGCAGCGGCAGCAAGTGGCACTGACACCGACATATCGGCCTCTGATCCTCTCAAGCTGGTCAAGTACGCGCCCCAGCCCACCGGACCGCACTCCGAGCCACCCAGCCCAACCCAGCCCAAAGCCAAAGCAAGCAAGAGCCTAGCGCTCGGACGATAGTCACCCGGCAACCCACGGCCGCAGCAATGATGCACCGAGAGCGCTATCCACCGAGACGAGACGAGCTGCCGGTCCGGCCCGTGGGGCCCAGTGTACCCCACTCCCCGCCTCGTTCTGCTCTTGCCCTGCTGGTGTGTTACGCCTGTAGCGTACGTAGTTGTTGGGTAGTCGTAGTGTCCGGCGCCGGCGCCGAGTGTCTTGGGCCAGGCTCAGCCCTGCGGATAAACGACGGGATTAGCGGAAGAATACCAGTAGTCGAACGGGAATATCCTCGGTGCTGAACGGGAATTGTTATTCTGTGCAACTCGCATTAGAGGATTAGAGAGAGGGGAGTACGACACTACCGGCCGGCGACCTGGAACGGGAATGCAACTCGGTCCATTGTCGGTCCTGTGTGGCGGCGCATTGCAGTCGGCACGCTCGCCGAGTCGCCCCGGGCCGCGCTTGCCGCTGTATCCCGCTGGCCGCTGGCCGGGCATGCATGCTTGGCCGGCATAGATGCAATGCGGCGATATGCTGTGGCTCACGCGTTACTAGTTGTGGAGCGGTAATGGGCTGGCCGTTGTGGCTGAGCATGGCTGAGGTGAGATGACGACCAGGTGACGTCTGTTGGCGTTAGAGTTTACTGGGCAATGGGCTTTCGCTTAACGGCAAACATGGTTGTCTCTATTGTGTTAGCGTTCATGCATGCAGCTAGTGTTCATGCATGCACTGGTTGCTCTCCCTTGTGCGCGTGCGTCGTCGAAACGTGCGATACGCCATCGAGGCTCGTCCGCATGCACTGATACGCAATCAGGCATCAAGAGACTCGGAGGTGCTCGGGACGGTGACTAGAGCACGGATGCAGCCGGAGTTGCCGCCGCTGCGGTGGTAGCAGCGGGCCGGTGGAATCTCGGACCGGGTATGGCGATGGAGTTCGGGGTAATCGCCCCCGTGGGTGGTCAAGGGCGGTCAGTAGCCGGTAAACGATTTTACACCCAGCAGAGGGTAGAGGGAGAGTGCTCCCCCCGCGGCAACCCCTGAGGCAGTCGAAGGCAATCATCACAGCAAGTAACTCTCGTATCTCTGTTTTCTCACCTTGCTCTTTCTATTCCATCTCGTTCCACACCCACAACCAGTACTCGAACCCGTGCTCGTCGCTTGCAGCGACCCGTTCCCCATCCCTATCGATCGCAGTGTCACTCACTCGAGAATCCCAATCTCGATAAGACGACGCCTTCCCCCCTTCCGCCACCCCACCCAACCCCACACGCAGTCCAACAATGGACGACCTCATTGCAACGCTGTCGGGCACGATGCATGTGTCGCAGGAGAGCTACGACCTTGAGTCGTTCAAGGTTGGTTTATTGCGCGCTTTATCAACACACGGTTGCTGACGTTATAGGCATCTCTTGCACGCACCTTGGTAATCCCCGCCAGTCCGTCAGACGGCTCGAGCCGCACCCGCACGCCGTCTCTTTCCTTTTCCCTCGACGGCCTGTCCCCCAGCTCCAAGCCCCTCCCCTCCCCCGCGGCCACGGCGCAGTACGCGTCCTATGCCGGCTTTCCGTTCACCTCGCCGTCGCAAGACGTGACACCACCAGTCTACAACCCTTATCCGTCGTTTGACCACTCTGACGACGACCTCAAGGCGGCCTTTGCAGGCGACGCCTTTGCGTCGTGCCACCACCAGAAGAGCCACGGCGACCAGTGGGGGCTCTTCCGCGCCAGCACCGAGCAGCAGCAGCAGGCCACCAACGCGTTTGCATTCGTGCAGCAGCAGCAGCAGCACGGGGCGTTCCAGCAGCAAGCCCCGCAGTACGCGTACGAGTACCACGACGACGAGATGATGATGGACGAGGACATGGCCGACGACATGCTCGCGTGCGAGGACGAGCACGCCAGCGGCGGCGAGGAGAGCGAGGGCGACAGCCCAGGCGGGTTCTTCTCGCGGACATACTAGATCCGTCCAACGCCACGACCGCAGCCACGCCTTTGGTTGTCCCGGCGCCGCCAACTCTATCTCTCTCTGCTCCATTGTCACTCGCGCACATGACGCTCCGTCGCTGCAAGAGTTGCCGAACACCGCCAACGTTGCACTTGTACCCGGTGGTCCGTCCACCTTCACGCCACTTGCTTGCCAACCTACACCATACATACATACATTTTATAGATTAAGACGACACCGTTGTAACCGCCTCTTCCGTTGTAGACATCATAGGCTTAGATGGACCATGCATTGTTCCCACACCTAGCACACCTCGGCGCGACATGCTCGAGCAGGTGAAAAAGTCAGCAGCGGCGCGAACCGCCAAACCGGCGGCAAGAGCGCGCAGCATGTGTGGGAAATTTACGAGAACAGCAAGTGCGTACTCCCATCAACAACGTCGAAACGAGGTCAAGCGAGGCCAAGGCCCGGCCGGCGAGGCGCCGAACATGCGGATGCTGACCCGGGTTGGAACCTCATGCAGCAGCCTGCAAGCGAGGCTATCCTCTGGCCTGTAGCTTCTGCATGCAGTGCTGTTTGGAGCGTTCGGGTACGTTTGTGCAGGCTCTGCGACAAACGAGGTCGCATCAGTTGGCTCTGTCGCGACGTCGTTGGGAAAGGAAGGGGGTAACGCCACGCGTGGACGCGACCCGTTACATGCCCCGGTAAAGCACAAGAGTGCAGGCAAGAGTGCCAAGTAAGTAGACGGTATACGGTATACGGGAATGTGGGCTGGGGAGTGGGGGCCGACTGTTGCCGCCGGGATGTTTCTGCCAAGAAGGGGGGTGGGCACTGAGTTTGGTGGCAACAGGAGAGCTACCGAGGTCGTGTGCATCGATCGTCGCGAGGAATGGAAACGAGGATAAGCGAGTGCTGTCGTCATCCGTCGTTACGTCCTTTGTGTACGCTGCCGGCGTGGCGTGCAAGTGAGCTTTGAGTTGTTGTCATCCAGACATTGTGGATCTACGCCGCTGCGAGTGAGGGGGGTTTGATGGACGGATCGAGGATGCACCTGCAGCGCTGCAGACGGACGACTGGAAATAATTTAATTAATTAAATTAGTTCTAGACCTTCCATCTCCGTGACAGTGGATTCCAGTTGCGATGCACAACGACAGCGATGGGCCATGCATGGTCTGCTCGCGGCGCATATTTCATTCAGCATACCCGGGCAGCCTTACGTCTCGGTCGCAGACCGCCGACCGGGTGGCGAAAGGGAGCTGGTCTGTGCTCGCATGGGTTTTATGTGCTGCAATAATTGTTCGCTTGTTGCCGATGGCTTGTTCGGTGGCTATTGACTGATCCGATTGATGTGGGTATGGTATTTGCCTTGCGCCGTTGAGTGGAAGAGTGAATATTCTGTGAACCTATTGTTGCGTGGACGTGCATCGTATCTCACAGGAAATGGTCGCAGTAGGCGGATGCCACTTGTGCAGCGGCAGTGTACGGTATCGCTGTCAAACGCCAAGCCGGACGAGAAATAAGTAGCCATGCAACGCTCCCTGCCTCTAGGAGCATATGATCCAGAGCAAGTCGCAGACCACTCTAGAGTCACAGTCAAGCAGCGACTGGAGAGTCAACACGCAAGCCCGACCTCTTGTCCTCCCGAATTCTCGTCTCGAGTCTCTCCCCCCAACGGAGTCACGCCTATCAATCCCACCATTCGCAGCACACACCTCCCAGTCCACGCTCCGACATGGAAGGATCAAAAAGCACCGTCGCTGTACTCAACGCTTAACACCCCATCCACCGGCGCCACCGCCACAACCGCCACACCCACCAAACCCTACCCCCACACTCCCCCCGGTGCCCCATCCCACCCCGCACCAAAGGTGGCACTAACGGACCTCCGCCCACACCTCTCGGGCGGCGTCGCAGGGCTTTTGGCGACACAGTTTGCCCGGCGCCGGCTGTTCCACTGTCTTCGTCGCGGAAGACTCACGGGCGAGCTGTCCGGGTACGGGTGGTACAGGCGGCCGGGTGAAGCATTAGCGGGCCGTGTGCGGCGCCGGATGCTTGTTGCGCAGAGGTGAGGCTGGTGATAGACATGCATCGCACGTGCTGACTACGGACGATAGGTATCTCGTGGAGGCAGACCCACCGTTCATCGTTTAATAAGCCCCAGAGTTGGGAGCAGTGCCACTCGCCACGGTCATCTGTACTGCAACATGTCCACCCTCAGAACATGCACACGTAGATGTACACGTGCTCCTCCCGCACTACATGTCGCAGCGCGGTACCATGGATGCCATCGTCACCAGCGCGGAAAGCCACACCTGCACTAGCAGACATGACAATCCGTGCCTGCCGGGTGGGGTGAGTACCCTTCCGACGACGCTTGCTACCCCACTTTTTGCCCCACTCTTGCACATCGGTGAGGCTAGCCGGTCCGGACGAGGGGTTTCTTCACCGCGAGCTGCCGGCGCCGGTGGCCGGCACGTGCGTATGCATGGAAGTAAGGATGGTCAAGGTGGGGGTCGCCGCTTGGTCCTGCTGGGTCAAGCGGCGCAGGTACCGAACGTCCAAAGTTGCTGTGAGTGGGTCTGGTGAGTGGGTCCGGGTGGGGTAGGTGGTGGAGTGCTTTGACCCATATGGGGATCCCACGAGGTGCACTAGGTTAGTGGCATTGTGGGTGCGGCATCATGCGGCATGACGAGCGGCCGCAGTGGGTTCGGCGCCCTAGCCCGGTCGGAGCAGTTCGGCGATGACGAGCACGACAGTGATCCCACGTCACTGTCCCAAACATCACCGCATAGGCTGTCCAGTTGCTGTCAAAATGGCTTCCGGAGCGACGCTGGAAATGGACATGGGTAGATTGGCATGGATGTTTGATCGGCAGAGCCGTTTGCTTCCGAGACAGCTGATTGCCGCCGGACAGGCACCGGTGATCTACGCTGTGTTGAAAATTTCTGGTTGAGAATACTACTACGTGGCGTTGGTGGGGGAAGAATCAAGCGGAAAGCATGTTCCGCCCGGCACTGGCACAGAACGGACCATAGCGGTTACCCAAGATGGACACCCCCGCTTGGTGCGGAGGTCGGCCTGCGCGCCGTTATTGAGAAAATGTGCGATGACCATTGTGGGCACGGCGGTACCGGCGCTTCTTGTCAAGTGGGGTATAGCCTGGAGCGCGTGCTGCATGTGCTGTGTGTATTGGTCGTCATTAGGGACAGGAGTATTGCAAACTATTAGCAATAGGAGTGTAAGCGATGTCACTCTCCAAAGGCTATTGCAAGCTCGGTATCGGTGCGACCCCGACCAACAAGCATGTACGGACCTCTGCCAACCCAGTGCTCCAGATGTGCAACAGCGATATGCAACCGACGTCACCGGACATAGCATGCGGCCATCCCGGTTTTTTAGGACCACCAAACATCGGCCAGTCCGCGCCGGACGCCGACCAGTGCTCCACCGGTGGACACGCCGTTCACCCCGCCTTGACCGGACCGCAACAGTACTGCAGACGTCAGTGGAGCCAAGTGGAGCCGCTGTTTGCGGAACAGCTACAGTGGAGCAGCGATCGTGGAGCAGCACGATCGATACAGCGCACAAAATGTGCGGTCCCGAGTAAACAAACCCCCCGATGACAGTCCGGTGCGGGTCCAGGCCAAATCTCGGTGCATTCGGCGTGTATACAAATCATCCGCGCAGAACCAAACCCAGGCCGGTCTCGGTGGTGGTGTTTGCATGCTAAGCCCTGGCGCCGGGGCATCGTTGCGGTACGCAACGGGCCGATCTGTAGGCCTTGGGTGCCATGTTTGCGCTCTGCACGGAGCTGAACAGTTGAACAGTTGCGCAGATTAACCGCCAATCGTCCGCAGTGCAACCGTTCTGCTACACCTAGCCCAGCTGGCGCGGTCGGCATCGGCCCGTTTGGCATCATCGGCGGTGCTCCGAGCTGTAATGCCGCACAGAACAGCCCGTTACCGCGCTGTAATGCTGCACCACGGTTGATCACGGCTCAATTACTCCTCGCGTCAGCAGTATGACAGCTGCGATAGTCTGCAGATAGTCTGCTGATCCCCGAGTCGCCGGAAGGTTGCCCGGAATATTCACGGCTGCACGGAATATTCACGGAACACTGTGTGCCGCGGTCCGTCACGGAGGTGGCGACGTCCGTCCTCAACGAACTTGTCATTGTCGGCCCGGGATTGCGAGAGCGGTTATTGCAGGGATCTGCAGCTACTGGCGGCTACTGCAGGGAGAATACGGCGTGATCGATGCTGCTTGATGGAGATAAGCACGTTACTGGAATCGAGAGAATTTGCACGTTTGTGTAGTTGTGGCGGTGTCGTTGGTTCAGCGGTGCGGGTGGCGACTCTTCCCCCGCAGATTTGAGTACACAACACTCTATGCAGTTTGAGCGCATGTTGCTCTGATCAGTCTGCAGCCATGCATTCTCTGCGAGTATTGGAAGCAGTGTCTACCCAAAGTCGTTGTAGATTCATCGTCATCGCAGCAAGTGCCACCCTCCAAACATGCCACCTTGCCCTCGTCCGGCAGTCCATTCTGCCATCTTTGTGACTTCCGGCTCACTGCCACAGCTCCAGCTCAGAGCGGTACAACCCGCCACGGGCAAGCCAAAGCCGTTTCGTAGCCCTCCATAGAGCCGTAGTCCTGGCACCGATACTTTCTGCACCATCCGGCCACATCCCCGGCCCTCCTCTCCATTCCGGCCATTTCACCGGACACTCGAGGAGGAATGACATCTCCGTATCGGCCCAACTCGCCGTAGAACATGTCTACATCGGTCCAGTTCCGGAAATCACTCTCCATAGCGACTCAAATGTCACTTCCTCGGCACCATCCCAATAATCCGGGACGAAAGCCGTTTTTGGCTCTCTCGGTATAATGCTATTCGGCCCAATGTATACTAACAGGCTCCATTTTCGCACCATTACAGCTCCATCGCACCGTACACCTTAGCATTGCACATGCACATCCCGGACACACGCCCATCATCCCCCCGACAGCCCGGAACGCCCGGTCCATCAGGCGTTACCGCCGGCACGGGTGCGATCCCCGGTGCGAACACGGATCACGCCTTGGTGCGAGCGCGAGATGCCGCCGGCACACCCGCCGACTGCCTATCTCTGCGCCGCCCCTGCCGCATCTGCCGCATCTGCCGCATCTCCTGTACGGCGCCAACAGCCTGTTTCTGGTCCGATAAGGCGTTCACTAACCCGAGCTCGTCGGGGCGGGGAGTACATGGGTGCAAAGGAAAGCTGCGGCCGGGGATTTCGCGGACTTTTTCCTTGGCTCGTGCAACAACAAGTAGCGACCGAGTCGGCGACCGGCACGGCGCGGTGGCCCTTACACTTGTGGACGGCGTTTTGGCGGGTTGTTGACGGGGTATTGTCCGTGCGTGCGCGGCGTATACCGCTGGATTGTCCACGGTGCCGTGGCTAGGGTGGTATCGGCTGCGTCGACGGTTAGTGAAGGAAGACGGCAGTTGGGTTTGGATGCGGTTATGGCAGGCAGGAGCGGCAGAATAGGCTGTCAGTTGTATAATCTGCGTTGCATATACAGCCGGTAGGCGCTCAGCTGGGCATTGCCGCAGGCACGACCTTACCACCGTCACGGACGACACGTAGAGTGTAGCCATGGACGGCGTGCAGGTAGTCCGCGGTGGGTGTGTCCGCGGCCACAGTCAAGGGACGTTTACACGCGGGAACACGTCGTAATGCATATGCTGTACTCTGCTGACACGAGCATTCATGGCTGACGACATGCATTGTCCGTGACGGATGGACGCGGGTACACGGTTGATACCAGGCACAACCGTCGATCCCGCCGATCTTTCCGTTGCCGGCGGCACATCCGTCACATGCGCAACACTCTTCGTCAACACTTTACTCACATCTAGCCATACCCGCTCCCTTCTCCGCCCCAGTGCATTCAACGGCTAGAATTCGGTACATACTCGGCCCTCCTGCCGCTCACGGCTCGTTGTCGGCACGGCAACCTCAGCAGAGCACGGAGCGCCTCCGTACACATGTCCACGCATCCCCTGCACACCTGTTAGGGTGTAGTCCCCGGCGCGCGTTCCGGCGGCATCTGCACTCTCTCGCCCCCATATGCACCCGGGATGCCGCCGGTAAGAGACGGTATCGTTGGAACGTCGCCGATTCGCCCGCCATTCCAGCGCCAGATCTGTCCAGCGCAGTTGATCGCAGTCGCCTGTTCCGCCTCGGATCGCAGCTCGTTAGTGAACAGCCTACGCGTGCCCGCAAAGAGCGGATCGGAGAGCTCGGCGGTCCATACTCGGCGGGGTCGGCGGCGGCGCATCGCCGCGTCGCCACTAGAACCAATCGGTGAGATTGACGACGTTGACGCGCGGGGGAATAGGTGGGTTGTATGCCCGGTTTCTCCTTGCGTGCAGTCAACCTGTGGCACGCGTTTGTGCGGCGGCTGGTGCCGATGGGACTAGTCTGCGGGTGCGGAAGAGTAGGCGATAGTTCCGGGTGGGGATGGCTATCTGATAGCTTTGGCTTAGCCGTGGGTGAGCGACGCGCTCGTGCTATACACGGACCAGGCGACATGGTGTTGTTCTCGCCGAGAGCCGGAACGGGCTCACTCAATGCAGTTCTCATTCCGACTGTGGGGTGCGGTGCGTCCATCGCAAGTACACGGTGGTGTTGGGTGGGGATACGATGCATGCACCTGGGGACGACGTATGAGCCTGGGGACGACGTATGAGCCTGGGGACGAGATGGACATCAAGTGAGCGCTGGAATCAGGATTGTGCCTGGGACTGTCACCATGCCACTCGTGATGGACACGTGCTTCCATTTTCATAAAGATTTTCATGAACTTTTTCACAAGGCATGACACTCGACGTGTCGGCTGGGCAGGGGAACACTGATCTCCTGCAGCGAAAGCTCATGCTCGGTATGAACCTCCTACTGGCCCTAGACACTCCACAAGCCCTCTCCCACCTCCCAGATCCTCACAGCGCCGAAACAACCAAGACATCGCCCCCTAGTCCCGTACAGCTCCACGGCAAGCCCGCTCCTGCGGCTCTACACTCCCCAGTATCGGCCCAACATCAGCAGCGAACAGCCGTGCGTAATGAATCCTCCGTAAATCCCAATACCAAGCTCTGTAATCCGGAGCCAAGTCACAAAACCAAGCTCCGACCGACCGACCGTGCCACGCCGCCGCCGTCCGACCCGCCCATACCTCGGGCCGATACCGCGTCATCTCTCTTACGTCCAAGGGCTAAACCAAAGCGAAAGAGCTCCAGAGCACCCGACATCGGGACAGGTCGGCGAGCGGACCCACCGTAGCGGACCCACCGCCCGCCCAGATCTCATTCTTCGATCAGGACGGTCCCTTGGCAGTCACCCCTGCCTAGATCCAGCATGGTCTGCTGCGCCGGATCGCCGACTTTGCCGTTCCTCGCGTTGTGCGTCATGGACCGCTGCGCTGGAGTTGCACTGGGGTGCTCGGTACGGTGTTTCGGAACGGTGAGTTCGCTGCTCGGCGGCAGCCGGGGTGAGGGCATGGCTTTGGGTGGGGATCTGCATGTGTTTGGGAGGTGTGTGACTGCTGTGGGGGTCGTGGATTGCATTTCCGGGTGGAAGAAGTGTGTACGAGTCTAGCGGTGGGGGATTCGGTGGTCGCGGAGGTGAGATGGGCCGTCAGGTGCCGCCATGGTGCCGTCGGGGTGCGTTAGTGGGGTCAGGCGGTATAGTACGTGCAGTGAGGAGCCGTCCCCACCTCACTCGACACGGGTGGTGTAGATCAAGTCAGTGGGGGATGCCGTGATGGGATGGCGATGCCGCCGCAGTTCGAGTGGGGCGGTGGGGGATGACGAGCAGCTCAGCTGATCAGCGGCGACCGAACACGTCTCTGAGGACTAGAACGGCCCTAACGTCATGACGCAGTTCATTCCGAGCTTGCTCGTGCGTGCTTTCATTAGGCTGTAAATCATATTACAGCATGTGGAAGTCGAAAGTGGCAGTGTTTCCACATGCCAACAGCGCCGCCACGCGGCCATACCAAGAAGCCCAGAACTTACGATGCACATGTTCTACAGCTGTCACATGCTGCTTCTATAGACGTCATGCTGCTTCGCGAAGCAAGCTAGCCGGGCATAGGCAACGGCGGCAGTGGCCACGCAGAGTCGTAGGTGTGGCGGGCCACGCCGTCGAGTGTGGCACGCTGAACATATCCATGAATATCGCACATAATCGTATTCGGAAGGCTACCACACCACATGCACCACACCACATGCACAACATGCAGTTGCCAAACTCACGGCGCTTGGTAGGTTTAGAAACAGATCCACGACTCCATACCTGGTTCAATGCTATGCAGAATGAAGGTGGGAGAGACCGCTATGTACAGTGCCACGCGCTGCTATCCGGGCTTTAGAACCTCCATGCGAGGCTCGACTCCATACCTGCTTCAATGTGCAGAATGAAGGTGGGAGAGACCGCTGATCAGTGTCAAGCGCTGCTATCCGGGCTTTAGAACCTCCATGCGAGGCTCGACTCCATACCTGTTTCAATATCACTGCAGAATGGAGGTGGGAGAGACCGCTACAGTGCCACGCGCTGCTATCCGGGCTTTAGAAACTCCATGCGACGCTCGACTCCATACCTGCTTCAATAACACTGCACCTTGGAGGTGGGAGAGACCGCTGATCAGTGTCATGCGTTGCTATCCGGGCTTTAGAACCTCCATGTGCGGCTCAAGTGCATACGCGCTTCGGTATTCAGGCAGATAGGAAGTGGAGGAGACCGCTGCGATACACTACCGCGCGCTGCTAGAGACACTCCATGTGATGCTCGACTGCTTACGCGCTTCAATGTCCATGCGGATTGCAAGTGGGAGAGACCGCCGCGCTACCCAGTGCTGCAACGCTCAGTGCCAAGCGCTGCTATCCGGGCTTTAGAACCTCCATGTGACGCCCGTCTGCCTAGCGCTTCGATATCAGAAGATTGGAGCTGATCAATGCGATCAGTGCACGCGCGGCTATCCGGGCTTGAGCATCAACGACCCGTGCTCAGTAGGCGTCAAGTGTTATCGTCGGCATCATGTGGTGCTGTTGAACTATGACGACTACGACGGAGACGGCGACAACCGCACAGACCAGTGGGTGAGCCTTGTCAATAGAAACTCGGCTACCGACTGTGGTATTCGGAGTCCACAATCTCTGTGTCAGGAGTGGTGCTTGTGCGTCATGTTCTAGCCATCGGCGAACTCAAGGCCGACGAGCCAGACGCATATCGCGGCACCGCGTCACTGCAGGTCGTCATCCAAGGCGAGGGCAAGTCCCACCCGACACTCGGACACGGAATCCCGGAAATGCGTGCGCTAGCACCCATGACAAGTCGGCTAGCTGCAGCTGTCACAATGGTTGTATGTAGGTAGGTGTTGACACGGGTGCTGATAATTGCAATCGATACCAGTCAAAACTTTAATCAGATTAAACCGCTAGTTGGAGTCGACTCCAAAGTCTAGATGCTTTAATCACCATGTGATGATGCTCCGCGGCGCTTGGCAGAGCAAGTCCAGCCCAGCGCTTGCATCTTTCCTCGAGCCGAGATGGAAAGCCGATTAGCCATGCCGTGTCAACATCTCTGCTGGCATGGGTTAGACGACGGTGATCGCCACGGACAAGGACCGAGGCCCGATAAGCGTCATTGTCCGCGTCAGGTGCCATGCACCGCGGCACTGGCAAGATCCGAGGAACGGCCATTGCCCGACCGACACTAGGCGCCGTGTTTACTGACGATGGCCGGGCAACTGGAGGACCCGAGAGATACCGGCGACGGAACGCTGCACGCCGCGGCGCCGCGGCAGTGACGAGCTGTGGTTACCGCTCGAGCCGTGGAGCGCGCTGACCCGGCGACAATGGCGATCTCCGTGGAGTCCACTATGCAGCGGTTGTCGCCGGCGGCTCTGCGTCAGTGGACATGTGGGTTGGGCCATGCGCCTTGGCCATGACGACGAGCTCCACAATCTCGGCTACGGGTTTGTTGACATCTGGACACGGTGAAGTGACACGGCCCAGCGTCCATAGCGTCCATAGCCGCTTCGTGCCGTCCATGACGCTCGCTATCTAGCCGCACCGCCGATCTGCAGTGGGGGTGGTTCACTCTGTGGTGGGTGCTGAGCCATGCAAGGTGGGTGTGGTGGGTGCTACCTACCCACCATATGGGCCGTGGGGGTGACTCGGTCCGCGCGACACCGCGGATAAGATCCACTATGACCAGCTGTACCTCACGACTTCCATGCGATCCACTCGTTACGACGCAGACCGCTCTACGTCCTGGCGAGGTTATATCGAGCATACTCCTAGCGCATTCGAGCGGTTACTAATGACGCTGTGCAGATACAGCTACTCAGATGCTGGCGAGCTAAGCTTGCGAAACTCCAATCGCTTCGCTAACGGCCCGGACGAACCAATGGCGGACCCACGGTGCGGCGGAGTGAGTAGCATCGTGTCGAGTGTGGAGCAGAACACAAGCCAAGTCGGTGCGAATGGAGCGGCTTCATGCGCCGACGAGTAAACAATTCGGCGGGCAACTGGCCGGTGGTCAACGAGGCCGAGTGGACCAGCATGGGCCGTATCGCTTCCCTCGCCTAGCTCGAGCCAAGCATGCATGCCACATGCGACTCGACTGTCGCCAACTAATCAAGGAGAGCCCGTGTAGATCTCGTTTGCAGTAGAGGAACCATAGAGGCACAGACCTGGAATAACTGTTAGGAACGTAGATGCCACCACGCTTGCACTACTGGACCATGTGGCAACCATCTAACCAGCGCCTGGGCAGCCTCCATGTCCAGCAGGTCGGAAAAGCCGCGGAAATGGAGTGTGGTATGCATGTTGCTCTCAAGCTGGTACCGCATGTTGTTGGGAGCGAGGTTGGGTGCATCGTATGGCCTGGCAGTAAGCTCCACATGGTGTGCATGCGGTCAGCAACATATTTGCAAACATGCCGGTTTGGCCGGACTGCAACATCCTCGACATCCCCGCCGCCACCCCGGACCGCCGTAGCGAAAGCGACCTCCAAGCGACACAACCGACACTGACCCACCGAGCGCGCCGAGCGCTCCTCCCCGCCCAGTCCGCACCGGCCCACGCGCCGCCTAGCCCACACGGCCAAGCAACCGACGTGGAGACGAGTTTGTTGGCCACATCCCACCCGCAGATGCCAAATCCGCACTGCCAAGCCCAGGCGCACATGTCAGTGTCCACATGTGCACGAACCGGCGGCTTCGGCGCGCAGATCCCGATCCCGGCGCGTCCGGCGACATATCCTGCATGCATGCTGTCGGAAGCTGCGATGGCGCGGTTGGCGCCGCCTACACGTTGGCTTGCTAGTGGGGTTTAGGAGTCGGCGAAATATTTGCACCGATAGCCCACATGGCGGGTGCGACTGTCGTGTACGATGCGACCGCGCGGCCGCTCGTGTCGATGTGTGGTTGGCGCGTTAGTATACGATCCCAGTGGGCATGACCGACACGACGGCAGTCTGCGTGTTCCGACTGAGTGGGCCATGAGGTGAGCGGTCGTTGAGCGCTGCTTGGCGGTGCCGGCGGTGCGAGGTGACCCATATGGCCTTGGACCATGTGCCGAGCTAGTGATTGACTCGAGTTTACTCGACAGTAGCGAGAATGCATCCCGGGGATCCCGGCATTGGGTATGCTGCAGCATGGCTGGCATGGGGCGATACGATTAGTTCGCTGCAGTCAGCAAATCCGCGCAACATGCCGGTTAATCCGTGACTTTGAAAATACCAGTTGGTCAATAGACGATATCGCTCGCACCAATGGTAGCACGAGGTCCCTCGGCATAAGCATGACCTGAAGCATACACGCAACAAGCGTCTGCATATTGCACAAGAAGACGCAGCTCACTCAGTCCGGCAAGGAGACCGGCCAAACCGGGATCACTCGGCACTCGGAATCTTGTTACAACCACGCGCGCCTCTACGGCCGTACGCAACTGCTGGCGAGATACGCGCAGCGTAAGATCAGATATGCACACAATGAAAGCCGTCTACACAGGTTCGACAGCCGCAGCGGAGGTGTCTCGCACTCCTCCGGCACAGAGCATTGGACAAGACCCGTCGCTGTGTATCCCGGCTCACGCGGTGGCGCGCGCTGGCGATCAGATAAGCCCCCGGACCATCGCAAGAGGCCGAAGCCGAGGTAGACGCGCCAGTGAGCGCAGCCCGCGCCGTCGTTAACGGTGCGAACGACGACGTGGGTGTCTTTGTTGATTATCTGATCTCGGTGAGATCTGATTGCATAACCGGCGAGCGTTCGATGCGGTGGGTACAGAACGGCGGGGCTGCTTATCCGCTCTTGTGCACGCTTTGTTTGAGTGGATGCGTGGGTTCGGATGCGCCAAGTCGCCGACGGTGAAGCCGGGGCACGGACGTGGGTATTGTTCTCGCCGTGTTTGCGTGTTACTGGGACATCCAGTTGCCGGCGAGTAGTCAGCTTGGATGACTAGCTGCTCATTCTCGGAGCACTCTGGGATGAGACGGACGTAGCACGGACTCGTTACCGACGAGCTGTGTGCTGCTTGCCGTGCTGACATGCTCGTCGGCGAGTTGCTGACGTACTGCAGTGGCTCTCTGAGTTGAATGCCTTGACGTGGAGATGACTGCTCGGCAGGAACTTGCGTAGCCTGTGGGCAGCAAAGAATTGGCAGCTGGTTGAGTTCCGCGGGAGAACGCTACTCCAGCGGAACACCAAGGCCTTCCTTCATCTACTCTTTCACAGTCAGGCCGGCGGGACAGTATTCCTCTCATGTTCTCATCGCTTGCAGCAACGTCGCAGTCACGGTTCTAGGCGGCGTGAAAGGTGACACCATTGTGCCACGCCGCAGAGTTCACTGGACGACAGACCTCCTCTCTCAACAACTTTGCACTCTGATTCGCACTGACGTGTCAACCGTACCGTCTCGACGACATGCTGTACCTCTCTGCGCACGGTTCTATGCACTGCATCAACACCATCGTCGCACAATGTTCACAAAGTCAGTCGCGTCATTGAGAATGCTCCACATTTCTAGTTTATCCAGGATTACCCGGCTCGGCCAGCTCCGACATGCCCACTTGACGTGGACACTTCCATCTCATCTACATATCCACCACACCTTGGGCACTCCTCCTCCTCCTGCAGCTCAGCCTCCCCTCACACAGCAAACACCACTGACCCAACCCACTCACAATGCTCCTCCGCGTAACCTGCTCTGGCACACCCTACGAGATTGGGCAGCAGCACGGCTCCCAGGCAGCCGAGAAGGTCCACGGCTCAATCGCCTTCTACCAGCAGTTCTTCCAGGACACGGCCAAGCTGTCTTGGGATGCAGTCTGTATCGAGGCGCAGAAGTGGCTGCCCTTTTTGGAGAAAAACTACTCTCAATACGTCGAGGAAATGCAGGGTACGCCTCTCTCCGAGCAACACACGACTGACAAGCCAGGCCTCGCAGACGCCGTCAACCTCCCCCTCGAGCACATTCTCGCCCTCAACGTCCGCACAGAAGTAGCCTACGGCCTAATGGCCGACGGCTGCACGGCTCTCAGCATGCACACGACGGGCGCACCGGGCCTCCTCGCACAGAACTGGGACTGGAAGACCGCCCAGGGGCCGAACATTATCAACCTGACTATCCGGGGCGCCGACGCGCCGACCCTGTGCATGATGACGGAAGCTGGCATCATTGGCAAGATTGGCTTCAGCAGCGCCGGCGTCGGCGTGACCCTCAACGCCATCGCGGCGCTGGGGGTAGCCCACGACCGCCTCCCGGTGCACCTGGCCATGCGGGCGGTGCTCGACTGGTCCTCGGGTGGCGGCGCGCGGTTCGTCGTCGACAAGCTCAAGGGTGTCGGCGTCGCTGCCGCCGGTCATCTGCTGGTCGCGGACAAGAACGAGGCTATCGGCCTCGAAGTGAGCTACAGGGATCTTGTCGAGGTGCGCACCACCGCTGTGCCCTGCGGCAAGGCCGTGCTGCACTCCAACCACTACGTCGAGGCGCATCCTGGCGTCAAGCTCGGTGCGGTGCAGCTGCTCGACTCGCCGCAGCGTCTCGACCGTATTGGCGAGCTGGCAACCAGCGCCACCCAGCCTATTACTGCGGCCACGATTCAGGAGTGGCTCTGCGACAAGCAAGGTGGGCCATGCGGGATCTGCCGCGACGACAAGGCTACCCTCGGCTCGACGCTGTTTAGCATCATCATGGACCTCGGCGTGCCGTGCGCTAGTGTCAAGATGGGCAAGCCGGACGAGGATGGAGAAAAGGTCGAGTTGACGGTTTAGCGGTTGTACATGTCGGCCCACGGGCGATACTGGGGTAGAATCATTGGTTTGTACGGATGCAGGTTAGTTTCTCCACTGTTGGGAGTCGTGGTGCAGCGGTATCGTTCTCACAATCGCTATCGTCCGCTCATGGACCCATGCTAAGGTAGTGCATGAGCACGAGTCACGGAGTAGTCAATCCAGAAGAGATAGGACTACCAGCCCCGCACGCCGTGAGGAGATTGGCAGCGGAGCTCCATTGGCCACTGCGGGGCCGGGCACCCATTCATTGGGGGGTCGAGCGGGGACCAGTGCCCCGCCGAGCTGGCGATAGTCGGACGGGGTTGATTGGCGTTTTGCGATAGGTGCTCCACGGGGATCAGCATATGGTTACGCAGCGATTGTTAGTGCTCAAGAGACGAGATAAAGACGTTGTGGTGGCGTGTGGCAGCGTCATGGCGCAGTACGTGATAGCGATATGGCATGGAGACGAGCTGTGGGTCCAATGGCCTTCTGCTACGAGTTGGAGAGAGGAGCACCGTTCGCTGGTCATTGGACACGGCCTCACCATCGTCATGCCCCTGCTGGTCATTGCGCGTCGTGGTTTGCAAACTAGTCGTCATAGCTCCACAGAACTAACCGCACCAATAGTCGTCTATCACAGGCCTTGATAGGACAACCCCGACGACAGTCGTTGCAGATAGGCCATGACCGACACTGACGCAGGGCCCGCCAAGTCATCACGGAGCGACGGACGTCGGGCGCGCCGTCGCCGCTGCCGTCGTCGGCGTGATACAAGTCCGCTTGATGGACTCCGCCGAGTTGACTCGGCTAGTTGCTGTCCAATAGGTAACATGAGATAGTGTGATATCCAATCCACTCTGGGCACCGAGTCATGGCGATGTGCATCAGAGCTGAAGAATGACAACCTCCTGGCCATTGGGTCGTTGTGATTGTGGAGCTCACCGGAGCAGTGGAGTGGGCCCAGGCTTGGCCTCTTCGCTGATAAGAGATTGTCCATTGGCTTGGGCCAGTTATGCGGGTGATCTACATGCAACCAAGCATGCAACCCGGACTGATGACGGTTCACTACTGTTTGCGTGGAGCAAGCGCAGCGGCCTCAGATCCTCAGAGATCGGAGGTGTAGTACTGCGGACAGAAGTGTTGATCACTCGGGGCTATCCCGGATGAGTGGATATCCATGTGCCCGGCCATTAGCCTGACCACACCGACGTCGACAAGAATGACTTAGTCACAGCGATGAGCTGATCACGATTCCTCGACACATCTCTCCTTCTCCGGAACGATGAATTGTCAACTCCTTCTCCGGAACGATGAACTGTCGAGTTTTGACGATCACTCCAGCGATTGCGACCGGTCCGATGGTCTCTACCCCGTCTGCCCGTACTGTTGCCTCCCATCAACCAACTCCGGGCCGTAGTATACGCGTCTCCAGTTCTGATTTTCGGAGCGATGTCCACGATTCTGGGAGCGATGCCCACCTCCGAGCTCGCCTCCGCAAACCTAGGTCCCAACGCGCGTTACGGGCCGCTCCGGACCAGGAACAGACACGACGACGACGATTCTTGGCACGCGTCGTCAGTGCCGCCGGCAATTGCCCCGGCTTTGTGAGTGCTTTGTTTATCCCGCTCAACTGGTCGCTAAGTTGTTGCTTTCGTCTACAGCTGCCTGCCTCGCGTGCGAGGGGCTGGAGGGATGGAGGAAGGCAGGAAGGAACAGACGTCCAGGTGGCAGGAGGTGGGTTATTGCGTATCCTCCTAGTAGCAGAACTATGATCATTACCAACGTAGAGCGCCAAGCCTACTGCGCATTACAGAGACGCTCTATCGCCTCCCTGATTGCAGTCTCAAGGCCGGCGACACGGTGTTAGAGGCAGACAAACCCCTCACGAGCCGAACGGACCGACGACGCATCGTCGTTCCAGCTGGACAGGTGATCATGTATGCTTGTCTGTCTCCGGCCGGATGCAGACAACCTCCCATAGTTCCCAATCATCCATGCCTGATCACACCATATGCTCGGAGTTGAAGCGAATGCAACATAGAAGTGGATATCGGGACCTGCCACGCTCAGCTGGACAATCAAGGCACCATCTCTAACTCCCCTCTTGCTCCCAACCACTCTCCTCCGGCTTCCCAACCCACACCCACTTCCTCCTGCTCAGCCCACTGCTCAGCGCCGTCCCGCAGAGTACCGCGCGATACCCCGCACCCACTGGACACAATGTGGGGGTGGAGGCCACTACCGCCGAAGCAGCCGACGCGACTCTCTCAGCCAACCACCATCACCCACTCGGACCGACCACTGGCGAGATCGCCAATGCCAACACGTGTTGCCTCACCACCTCTCGGATGTCATCGTAGCCCAACGAGCGCCGCCTTTACGCCGGATCTCGCACATCCATCTAACAGAGTGAGTTTCGGCGCAACATTCCCAAGGTGACTACCCCCCATGCTCAAAACAAGACCCCATCCGGCGATAGTCGTCCTAACGTTCGGCGCGACAGGACCGACACCACCGACACTTGATGAGGGTCTAACCGCGCGCCCTGCCTCTTAGCGCTGGTGACGAGAAATCAAGACGCCGGGACCCACTCCGTCCTGTCCGCCGAGATATTGGCCGCCCGTTCCGGGTGTTCTGATAATGTTTATGGCTGTTCCGGTTGTCAGCTAGACCTCGGAGTGGGTTAGGAGGCGGATGTAGAGTGAAGCCGATCCGGAGTGCTAAAGGCCGCGACGGAGATGACGTCCAAGTCATCATGGCAGGTCTAACACCGCTGGATAATGGCATGGCAGGTCTAACACCGTTGGATAAGGTCAAGGGGGACTCTAACACCGAGCGCTGAACGGGCTACCACTTACGAGTGGAGCATGCACGTTGGATGAGGAGTTTGGGTTGGTGGGACAGTGCCCACAGTGGGTCTGCCGGGCTTAGCGAGTCGATACTGTGCTCTGTACAGTGGGACTTTGGCGTTGCTTGGCGGTTGCCGGACTCGTAGTTTGTGCGTCGGTCTCTCCGAAGTGGGACAGCAATGCATGGCAATAGACTTTCCGACGTGGGACAACAAGGCATGTCAATAGGCTCGAGTACGCGTAAGTGTGGAGTCTGGGGAGATAGTGTGGAGTAAGGAGAGGCAGTTTGTGGGGCGATAGGATGCGCTGATTGTGAGGGGCGAGTTGTGCGAGTTGAGCGAAGCAGTACTCAGTTGGAGTGAGGCGACGTCGGCGGAGCTGAGCTGACGAGTGTAAACGGAGCGGTAGGCCATCTGACAAGAAATATTCATTCACATCACATATGCATGAATGGGTTGATCAGTCATAGTGAGATGCAGTGACGGGGGACACCATGGTGATGAGGAGATTGTTTGTTTGTTTCGCAAATCGCCACAGTGCCACCTCCACCACTGCATTATTCCATTCCATCTGCATGCCTCACCTTCCAGACCTCATCTGCATTGCTACGTCAGTATCAGTCTCACCAAAACGTAACAGGCTATACCACCCTCGGATAACCGTCCGATACCCCGCACAAGTGGAGCGCACCACTCTAGCAGCGCCGCCCATCGTCGCCGAGACTCGTGCCGACCCGATCTGCTCACTCGGAAATGCGACCAGCGGCGGCCACCGCACCCATTCATGACCGTTCACACCTCCTCATCGCCGTTGACAGACTTTCAAACACCGTTGTCGTGCGTCTCATCGCCGCTGCTCCAAAGTCTATCGCCGCCGTCAACTCTCCTGACGGTGACCTCGGTCGTTTGGCGCCGATACTAGCTCCGAGTTTGCAGGTAAATGCGGGGTAGGACCAAGGACCGACCCGCCGAACTACCCATGTGCGCTTCTGCGCCGCCTATCGCTCCGTACGCCTCGGACCTCGTGTACAAGTTCCGAGGCAGCAGTCTAGCGTGCGACCGTGACGCATCAATACGTCAAGAGCGTTGTAAACAAGATTGTGGATACTGGAATGCGGGGTAGGTGTCCAAATCCGATACGCCGACCCGACCCTGCGGCGTCTACGGGCCGATCGTCTCGGATGTGGCGCCTGGGCGGTCATTAGTGCTTTCCAACGGCGATGAGCATGCTTTCGACGGCGATGAGATGGATGTAGCGGCGATGAAGAGTTATGTGACGGCGATAGAGGGTGGGGAAGACCGTCGACAGTCTGTAGCAAGCATGAAGGACCGAGGGTGGGGAATTGACCGAGCACATCGCATACTGCCGCACAGAGTGGGGGTTGCACGACCTCCCCCTCCTTGGCAAGATTCCTAGGAATTGACTCAGGACCCACTCTGGCCGGCTCGGAAAGCCATGGTTCATTTGACAGGCTACCGAGGTCCTCGTTCCGAGTCGTTCGCCATTCTGACAACTTTGCGGCTGCCTGCAGCCGATCTGCAGCACCCCGTGACGCTGTACTGCGGGGTATCTCCGAGCAAGCCGATATCATCTACCTCGGGCAAGCTTCAGCAGCTCGGAGCTACCTGACGTTCACGACGATGTTTCGCGAGTTTGGCGGCGTGAAGCGACCATCGCCCATCTACCGCCGGCACGAGCAATGATCATGTGAGCCTGCCCTGTCGGAAGTGTACACTGTGGAGCCAACAGAGCTCGTGCATGTTTCTGCAACACCAGCAGCAAAGACCGCGTACAAGAGTAAACAAGACCGTGTCGGCGTCGGTGGGCGGTCTTTGTCAGTGTCACCGAGCATTACACGGCGCCGGTGGGCCAGGTGACCTTGTACCTTGGGTCGTCTTTCGGCATGCTGCTCATGTGATTGCGAACGCCGTTCCGAGTGTATGCTTGGCCGTTGCGTTGACATGCCGTTCGAAATAACAGACGAACTGACAACACCGTGCGACGGTGCTTGGTATTGTTTACTCGGGATCAACAGACCGACCGTTTGCTCACATGATAAGGAAGGCCGTTCCGATCATCCTCTACTCGCTGTTGCAGGGTGCACACGCTCTTGGAACGCCGATGCCTCTCCTGTACTCTGCAGAGGCATATTGTTCGGTCTTGCTGCTCGGAACCATCGGGTACTCGTTTCAACTCGCCGAGAGTTCACATGATAACGAACGCCGTCCTCATCATGCCCATCTCCGCCGTATGTCTCTGCAGGTGTTGCCATTGTACGCCATGGAACACCGAGAAACACTGTGGCGAAGCAAGCGAAACGGCGTTCGGTGTTGCTTCTCGCACGTGATGCTCATTCCAGCTCGCCGAGGCTCACATGCAGCAGACACCGTTCCGAGAGCATGGCGTCTCCAATGAAGTCTGTGCAAGACTGTGGAGTGGGCAAGAGAATGACACTGACTCGGTGTTGCATGCTCTAAGCCATCAGAGACCCAGGTCACCGACTGCTCAGCTGATAACCAACGCCGCCCCATACACCAGCACCCCGACATTGCGTGGAACACCGACTACACAGTGCTGCTCCACAAGTCGGTCTTAGGTCTTCGATAACTCGGAACGCTTGTTCAGCTGACTGAGAGATTTGGTGGTAGGCGTTGAGCGCTTGCCGGAGCTGTCATCGATCATCATTGTCAACTGACGTGAGTCTGGTGCGCTGGAACCGTGTCGCTGAACCGTGTCGCGGATCACGGTGGGGGTCAGCGCCGGGGAGCCCCTTCTGCCAAGATTGGGGCTGGTATGGCCGGCGGGTGACTGGTCAACGGCGTCTTGCTTTCAGAGTCGACGAGTTGCTTTCAGAGTTGGCCGGATTGCTTTCAGAGTCTGGGGAGACAGGGTTGCTTTCAGAGTTACCCAGGCGGTGTTGCTTTCACAGTTGGAAGAGGAGCGTTGCGTTCAGAGTTGGGATTGCTTTCAGAGTCGGCCCAGGAGAGTTGGAGTCTTGCTTTCAATGGGGACAGCATTGCACGACAAGCACTGAGAGAAGTAGAGTGAATGGAGATGATTGTTCGAGGAGTGGCTATCGTTTGTTCCCTTGCGCCGTTTTTCCATGCTACTATCATGTCTCACCATGCATCTACTCACAGTCAGCTAACATCTATACCACGTCCAAGGGGCATGCATAGGCAGAGAGCCCCGTGGGATGACTCGTGCCACGCTACAGGCCACGAGCTCCTGTCGCAAGCCAGCGCCAGCCTGCATAGCGATACACATGGATAGCAATCTCGTTGAACTGCCCAACCACGTCTTGCCACGTCTTACCACGTCTTGATGCGACCATCCCCCTCCGCAGACCAGCGAGTCACACGAGCAGCGCGCACGAGCTCCCCAGTAGCGAGTGGCAGCTCGCCACCGTGATCCATTTGCAGCCTACAGATCTCACACTAACATAGGCACTATGCTCACGCACGCACGCACATGCACAATCACCAGCAAACCCAAACCATCCACGACAGCGACCAACACCTACCGGGATGTCACACGACCACACCCCGTTCGCAATCGGACCACGCACGAGGGGCACCGCTCTTCTCGCATGCAAAAGCACGTTTCTCGGGCACGTCGCCACGCGCCGCTCTCTTCTCGGTCTAGTATCGGAACGACGACTCGGAACTGCACTGACGCACCGCGCCCACTGACGCACCGCGCCGCACACGCACATGCGTCCCTTGTCGTGTGACACCCCGCACATCTCCACTGCTGTCGAGTCGAAAACGTGCGTCCTGCACCGCCTACGCTGACGTCCAGTCGCGTTCCGGCTTGGCTCTGCGATCTCTGGTAAGAAAAAGGTACGTTCCGGGTCGTGTGAGCAGTGCTGCTCGCGAACGTGCGTGCTGAGCGGAAACGACTAGACACACCCGTCTCTTGGTGCGGTCGGTCCGGCATGCTCGCATGCACGTGCAAGTTGTTTGCACTTTAATCTCTGCACTAGCGTTAGAGGCAATTGCACGATGGGACGGTCTTGCAGCTTGCTCGACGGATCATTGGTTGCTGCCATCGTGTGGTCGTGTGACTGCACGCACACAGGGACACGATCGTTACGCTAGCGCTTTAGCTTTCCTTCACCTGCTCGCCAGACCCAGCGACATGAGGTGCTGCATTGGTCGTGGTCGCTTGCTCGTGCACTTCGAGCACATGTGCTTTGCTCGACATGAATCGTGCTCATCGCACTGAGGAGAGAAGCCCATAGGCAGGCAGCGTGCAGGTCGCGGTTACACGTGCTTGCTATCTCTGCTTATCCATATGATGCACAGCCTAGATCACGCGCACTTGGTCAGGCATTGGCGCTGCGTCATCAACAGTCTTGCCATTGTTGGCTTGAATGCACTAGCTGCGCCACTCGCCAGGCTGTGCGAGTGGCGACTGTCAGCCAGTCAGACTTGCCACTTTGTTCAACCAAACTCGTGCGTGCAGCATCGTGGTATCTGCCCAGGAAGTACCGACTAGAACCACCTATCTCCTAGCACGGCACCTCTTCGAGCACAGCACCGAACAGAGCCAGTAGCAGCACGCAATCTGATCAATTCCTGGAATCGATAAACGCACGTTTTTGCTCACGAGGACACATTGATGCTGTTTTCCGTTCCTCGACCACACCACATGACCAGCTACTCCCATTCATACGCCGTTCGCTTTGCATGCCAGAGCAACGCAGCGACACTCGTAGTTATTGGGCCAACCACATCCCAAGAGACGAATGCACGTTTGCGGTCCCACAGCAACGCAGTTCCTGTAATATCCCAAAACCAAATACGTGGAGCCAAGAATGGATCCAGTGGGCCGACGAACATCGGTTGGTTGCACTCGAGCACACGAGTGTCGCAAGCAGTCTCGATTCAGCTAGACTGCCGGCAACTGTCGGTGAAAGGCGAAGCGCGCTATCGGCGCATGTGCTCGACCCCGTCACGAGCGCAGAGCACGGGTCGGGGTTGATTACAGACAGCAGCTATGGTTAGATTACACTTGACTCGGCAATCTGTAATCTCTCTCTCAGCTGACAGTCAAAATTCCACTCCATCTCGGTTGGTGGGCGGCCGCGTCGCCTCGGGTTTGTATCCCGGACGACTACTGGGCAAGGTGGAAATTGACGGACACACGGCGCCGCACACGCCGATTCTCGTCACTGTCACGAGTACATGCAACGATACGCGGGTCGAGGCAGCACGGCCCAACCCCGCGTCAGTGCTCGTGTGCTCCCATCGATGGGTCTAATCTGTAATGCTATCTGTAAACACTCGTTGGCACACCAAATGATACCAACAGCTCCACAGTGACGCTGCATGGCCTTACCCCGCGCACGTTTGTGTGGGGCCTCTGATTGGATCGCGGGGGAGTCTGGGCCAGGCCTTGGCATCGGCGGTGGGCCGATGTGGTGCTTTGGCTGACGAGATTTATCCATTTGGTATTCCTTGTTGTTCACGTGCAACGCTGTCTGCTCCACACTCGAGGCTCTAGTCGCTATTGGTAGCAGATACGCAGGTCGTGTGGAGCAGATGGCCAGATCAATCCAAGACCACGTCGGGCACGACCGTGTCAACCTGCTGGCGCGATCAGAGATTATTCTAGTACAGCAGCGAGGTCACGAGTAGCGGCAAGCTTCGGCTCGTTACGGCGGCGCAGAGGATCGAGCGATAGCACCACGCTTGCACAGTACGCACAGTGCTGCGCTTGCTGCTTGCTGCCATGCTGGCCTGGTTGCACGCTGCGCTAACCGCATGGGGTGATCGTCCGCTGATCTGCTGATCACTCGCCGATCCAAGCGCGACCTAAGCGCAATTGACACCGAAAAATCGCGCCAGAGAGTATTCCACACCACAAACTACCCAGCCGCACATGCATACCACGTCGTAGCTTGCCGCGGTAATCTCGCCTGCATGGCTGGCACCATTGAGCGAGCCGACGCCGTGTGGGGAATGTGGGGCCACTGATCAGCTGTTCATCCTCTTCACCGAGTCAGTGACACCGGCACAGGCACTTTGTATTCTTTCTTCCTGGCACAACATTCCGTGACCGGGCCACCTGACGCGCTGTGAGGCAGCAGTTCCGACAAACCCACTCTGGCGTGCACCCACCGGCGACCGGCGACCGGCACACTGGTCCGGCCTGGTAGCCGCCCCCACCAGAGCTGCCCGCCAGCTGGCCGCCCATTTGCCGACCCGAGCGCAGGCGGCGACCAAGCCCCGCGCCGAGTCAGCGCTGCACATGACCTGCACCGATTATCGAATACACCTGCGCAGCAAAGGCGTTAGATTTGTATTCCAGTGATTCGGTCCGTGTAGACGCGTGTAAACAGCCTTGACCAACCGGAGTAAATCAACCAGAGTAATCCCAGTCAGGCATGTCAGGTGGACAAGTGCTTTGATCCATGTCGCCAGATGCGCCAGTCGGATGAGCACCGATGCACTCGGGTCCTTGGCAGCTGACACGATAACCATTGACAGCTGACGATATCGCGCCGGCCAAGGCCGTATAGTGGGCAACCCTGCGATGTAATCAGCCAGCGACGACCCACTGGCCACTGGCCACTGGGTCAAGTTAGTTGGGCCTGATAGCCACGGCGACGGCGTGTTTGAGAGCATCCTTGGCCTCCTTGGCCCACTGTGAGGGGAATTCAGCCGGACGATAGTGGGAGGATGGGTGGGTTGAGCTGTAATCTGCATGGATGCCCCACCGCGCCCCACTGCTCCAACTGGCCACTGCCACGCATGAATCCACCACTCATGCATCTCTTTGCCAGCGGAAACGGTATCTACGGCTGAGCGACCCACAGTGGGGCTTCACGTGCCCACAACAGGCGTAGCCGACGCATGCTGAGTGCTAATTCCACGCGTTGCCATCACAAGGCTCCAACACCTCGCGCCATGATACGCGCCAGCATGGCCGCACCCACCCGCTCGACCGCGCCGCAGCGCGCATGCACCCACCGCAGCACCCACCCGCAGCTGGCCGACGGCATGTGCTGGCTCGCGAATGCTGAGCCCGGTTTCGCCGGACCACAAGGCGACCTCCTGATGGTCGGTCGGGCAGGGCCGTTAGCTGCTGTTCAGATGATCACCCAAATCTGTAAAGCGCGCGTCAGGTGGTCGATCAGCTGCCTGCTCACCGGAAGGGCGGCGGAAGCGCGCGGAACTGAGTCAGCTTCACGAGGTTCAAGCTGGCCAGGTCGCATGTGGCCGCAAGTGGGACAGGCCGGTATATCGCTGATGACAGCTCTGACAGTCTCGTGGACCTCGTCATCGACGACTCCACATGTTTCCAAGTCTAATCTTGGCATTGTTGTGTCCGACGATGTGATGGAGCCACCTGCGACCACCTGCGAGAGCAGTCACCTGCCTCGTGCAATCACCAATACCTGCAATCCGCCGATTATCCGTCGTCAATGCTGATATTGCCCACATTCCTCACATCTCCTCATTCGAGAGGTTGCACTTGATCTGCAATGGACCGAGGATGCTCCAACGATGCCCGTGTCAGGTCGGTGACTGAGCTGAGAATGCACCGTGCTTGCATAAGCGCGATACGCTGCCTCATGTGGTCTGGGCATGTCCGGTCTGCTTCGTTGCTCAGAGATCACCTGGATCACTGGGAGCATGCCACGATCCCACGTTGTATGAGATGCCCAAACGACATGCCATTAACTTGTGGAATTCCAGAGTCACGATCATCGATCTGCGGGCAGCAGAGGTGACAGTCGTCGCCGTCGCATGCTAGGTGGAAGGCTGAGGAACTCTCGCCTTAATCGAGCACAAGGTGCGACTCCAGTCCCGCTAGCAATCTCGGTCAACCTTGGCGACCTTGGTACTCGCTCCTGCGCGACGTTGACTCTGACCGACTTGACGGAGAGCACACTTCCAGCGGGGCGACCGTGGCACTCGCTCTTGCGCGACGGTGATTCTGACCGACATTGACGGAGAGCACATTTCCTTCCGCGGCTGCATGCGACCGAGCCGCACTCGAGTAGGCCAAGATGACTAACACCGGTCCAAGCATCACGGGTCAGCATCCACCGCTGTTGACATGCAGGTCAAGAAGCCGATGCCCATCGGAACGTTTGCCTCTGCCATGAATGCCGCTTGGACGCTTTCTGACCGATACCGAGCCGGCTGTGTCAAGGACGCGTTCCTTGTCGTTTCCACTGATCTGCCCCGTGCATGCACATCCCTGCATCCCGCATGGCGCGTACCGCTGACGACCATGCTCACCATGATCCACCAGGACACCAGCGCCACCACAGGCATGAGCGTGCCATGACGGGGTACAGCCCTCGACCTCGGCGTGCCACACGCGCCACACGCCCATCCCCTGCGCCACACCGCCAAGTCCGGAAGACACGGCGCCACACCCCCTGCCACAGACGGACACGGCCACCACTGACCACGTCCATGTCCTCGACGTAGGCATCCCCGCCTGACCGCTCACTGCAGATGATCTGATGATCTGATGGAGACTGGCCATTGCTCGGAGGTTGCTGGTAGGAGAGGGGATACCTCGGAGCTTGCTGGCGATATCTCCTCCCGTGCCCGGTGCTGGCCGCGTGACGATGGCAAGGCCTTGGCATCAATGACACTTCTGCTATGACAGACCCATGATAGGTCGGGGGCCGTTCCATGGCCGAGAGAGCACTCAGTGCCAACCTAGCACAAGCTGGCTAGTCACCTGAGCAGCGAGGTCCTCGGACCGAGGATAACCCGCACCAACGCCATGTCCGTACTCGACTAGGTGGGGGCGACTGATTCTCGGTCCGAGGTGCAGCCTAGCCGCCGGAACTCACATGATCACACTCCTGTAGCTGTTCGTTCAGGTGATTGCCAGACATGGCCTTGGCGAGGCGGTATCGCTGCTGTGCGTCGCACGGCCAAACATTAGTGGGTACAGGACATGATTCCAAAGCTGTGGTTCTGGCATCAAACAGTCTCCACCCATGACCCAGTGTACAGGACCGTTTGATTTCATCTCCTTACAGCTTGCCCTCGCCTTGGCAACTGTCGGTCGCCCGCCGGCCATCATGTCCAACACCGTTTACCAAAGGAAACCGCGCTTGCCAACGGAACACCTTCCTCTCCACATCCCACCCTCGTCCTGGCCAACAGCCACCCACGTCCTGGAAGTCCAACACATGCCAGTTCCAGTCCACAAGCCCAGTCGCTGAGCGTGGCCAGACTCGGGTTTCAGCACAACTCAAACGAAGTCGACCTTGCGGAGCCGCCGAGATGTGCGAGCGCTGGCGGAACGTGGTTCCCTCGCTACTGAATACTGACGCGATTCACTGATTGTCAGTTACGCGTAAGGCGGTAGTGTGCCGCATCCTGGAGGGAGTAGGGTATGCATGGCCATGCCTGGCTGTAGGCGGTGGCGAATAGTACTGAAATGAACAGAGGTACCGAGAATGAACAGAGGGTAGAGATTAAATGTGGCGGAAAAATAAATAAAATAAAATCACAACGAAGCCAAGCAGCCGCACTTGTCGCCGTGGCTCTCGCGACACTCAGTCGCTCGACGTAGGCGTAGGCGGCGTAAGCCTCACTTTGGAGTTTGTCGAGACGCTGTCAAACTTGGTCTTGGCATCCGAGCCGCCGTCCGACCAGTCGGTGTCGTAGTGAGCCTTTTCGAGGCCAGGCCCAGCCGTCGGGGGCGAGGCGGGGCCGCGGGACGTGGCGGCCTTTTCGACGTCGAACAGCTTACGCCTGTTCACGCCCCTGGGGGGCATGTCCATGCGCTGGGGTCGTTAGGTGGGTCATGATACGCGGGACTCACCGATTCGTAGGTCTCGGTCGAGATGTCGACCTGGATGGCGCTCAGGTCCTGGCGGCGGCGGACGGCGGTCTGTGTGTGTCAGCTGGGGACTGGAGGGGACTCACGTCGCCGGCTGTCGAGTAGGTGTTTGAGCCTGCCGCGAAACTGATGCGTGCGTTGAGCGAGTAGAGGAGACCCATGACGTAGAGCTTTGACTGGAGTGTCAGTTCGGAGGACGACGGGAGACCAACCTGGATGCCCTGGAACAAGGCGCCGAGCATGCTCGCTGGCGTGATGAGAAACTCGATCAAGAAAGCGAGCGCGAGCAAAAGCAGCGGCAGCTGACTCTCAAACGTGAGCCGCACGAGCCGCGTAATGACCTGGTCGGTACGGTCCCAGCCTGTCTTGCTCCGGATCAGCCCGCGCATGATGGTGACGGTGATGATCAGGTCGGCGGTCATGGTGCTCGACAGCCACAGGAGCATGGAAACCTTGACCTTGTTGGCCTCGAGAAGGGAGTGAAGCCGCGCAAAGATAATCTTGGTCGCGAGGCAGGACCCAAAACTCGTCGCGATCATGGAGCCGATGGAGATCACAACCCAGATGTTTCCCTTGGTCAGGCGGTAGGCCCGGTGAGCGAAGAATGCTTGGGCGATTCCGGCAATAATCGCTGCAGGCGAGCGTGTTAGTACTAGTGTCCCCACTGATGGACCACGACACTCACAGTCGAGCAGCGGGAACCAACTAAGCTTTGACGTCTCAAAGAACTGCTTGTAGGTGCCATATTTTTCGACAAACTGGCCAGTGTCAGCACCCTCGTCACAGACACCAAACGCCAGCGAACAGTCGACTCACATGGTAGCTAGAATTATAAATGACCCAGCCCGTCTTGAGATACTCGAGCGTCGCGCTGCTAACGACGACACCTTTGGTCCACCATCCGTCGCGGTTTTGGTGCGTCCAGTAGCGGAAGAGCATGTGGGTGCAAGCGCCGCTGGCTGCTCAGCTCGGTCAAACCAAAAGGACGTACCAGAGCCAGGCATCAGCTACCATGAGGCCATAGATGCACCCGAGGGAGAATAGCTGGGTACGTGTCAGCAGGTGGCTGGCAGAGGGGGTACCTTTGTGGGTGCAAAGTCGATAGTGGCCGTGGCCTCGTCGGGGGCAGGAACACCGGACATTGTGTGTAGGTGGTGTGTATGGGTGTGGAATAGGAAGACTATAACCTGGGTGAGAAAGTAAGAGTTGGTGTGAAGGAGACAAGGAGATGGGAGATGCACGCGAGACGTGGTCGTTGGCATGGTCCTGGCCGTCCTTTGGGATGCACAGGCAGTGGACACGACACATCTCCCCCCGAATCAGTGGGAGATCCAGGCTCGTCGCTGTGCTAGCTGTCGTCTGTGCCATCGCCCAAAGGCATGTCCTCTCCTGCGGTATCCTGCACAGAGAGTCATGCCACTCCCTTTGAGTTGGGTGGAAATGTGCTTTATGTACACGCCCCAGGCCAGTGCTACTCTGGCCAGTGCGTCGTATTCTCTCATCGAGCGCCTCTCCAGCATACCTTTGCATAGAACGAGGAGATGAGATCTAGAGCCTCACAGGAAATGCAGAGCAATGTTAGAGCAAGCCATCCCACTGCAGTGGCAGTTGAATGACAAGTGTTGCGCAGGCTAGCACAAACGCCGACCGACCTCTGCAGTCAACTCACAGTCCTTTGCAATGTGCAACGTCAGGATCGCTGCTCGTCTTCAAACTGGTTTACATGTACAGCATGTAGTCATAATCTCCTCACAAGGCATGCTTTATGAGCACCACGGGGAAAAGGCAGCTACCGTAGAAAGCTGGGGAGGCTGTTGCTACGAGCGGTCGCACCGGATGAGTAGGCCACCCATCGCGTCCTCGGGCACATCCACCGACAATACAGCCCCTCTCTGCTCAACTTCCGGGGAGGACGTCGCAGTTCGTGTGCAATGAACGGTGTCTTGGCTCCCAGTACTGCTGGATTCACTATGAGCTCCGCTTGGAGGCAACTCGTCCTTGGGTCTTCGGTGTGCCGAGGACGCAACTGAGGCCCCTGACCCATCGCATGCACTGTTTTCGTAGGTATACTCGACAATGTGGTCGTAAAAAAAGTCTCTTTCAACCAAACAACCAGGATGGGGGTCCTCGGGAAACGGCTTCAGGTAGACTGGGAGTTCATCGTCGGGTGGAAGGTCAATGCCTTCGAGTCGGTTAGCCTCTTCTGAGCCCTCGACGTAGATGTTGTAACGGGTGACTCTGGGGGGAGGGCGGGGGGTAACGATGGGATCAAAGCGGCCTAGGATGGCGTGGTCGTAGGTAAGTGGTGGGGAATGGCGTGTTCGGGCCCACTTGGTGACATCGCGACGTTGGCAGAACAGGTTGAGAGCTTGTCGGACGGTGCAGAAATTGTCATGATACCATGGTGGGCTGTTGCTCGCAACATCACGAAGCGCTGCAAATGCCTCAAGTAAGCCCATACCGTTTTGAATCTGAACTTACTAGCTGAACGACCTGCTCAATCCACCGGTTGGACCACTTGATCCATTGCTCCACGTCGGCTGGCGTTTCTCGGTCAGTCTCACGTTGATAGTAATGACTAGCAGTCAGCCAAAGCAGACAAGCACACCCACATTTCTAAAGCTTTGTCTAGCACAGCCAGAATGAAGCATTCTTTGTCGATAAGGGCCCCCTCGGTGGTCGAAGCAGGAGGAACCGGCCCACCTAGGTCGGGTCCCCTGGGCACCTCTGATGCCACCAACACGCCCGGCGTAACATATCGACCTGCAGCCTCCTTCCACGCCACACTAGCATCATGGGCCGCCCAAGCTAGACGGCTACCTGGTTCCTCGTCATAGGGTGGCAAGATGAAGTATGTCTTGACTTTCCATGATGCGCGTGGAAATGTGTGGTAAGGGGTCGTGTTGGGAGGGTGTTGGACATGCCGATCCAGTCGTGAGGATTCGCCGAGGGAGAGCAAGGTTTGGAGGACATATTGCAGTGTAGCTGTTCAGCTGTAGAGAAAGATGGGTTGAGAACGATGACACAAGGTTCAAAGTAGAAGAGCATGTCAAAATGGGACGGCCAATTGACACGGTAGTCGATATCGAGCTAGCGACGAGCTACTGCCAAGAGTACTTGGTTTGTCTCGTGTTATACAATTAATATGTACAGAGAGCGGGACATACTCTCTCTCAGTGAGCACTTTGTACGTTCTGGGCGACAGTATCTTCATGTTCCGTGCCCAGCTGCCGACCCAACCCACCCTCTCCCGTCTCGAGAAACCCCTCTGTCACTTGTATCCAGAGACCATTTGTATTCTGCCAGTCGTCGATTCCATGCCACCAACACACTCATGTCCATTCCAGTTGTACCGCCAGTCGCCGGCCTGGTACATAACCACATGGATGCGGATGTGACCAGGTGCAGCAGCTGTTAGCAGTGCAAGATTTGGCATGGGACTCGGCTTTGGGTATACGGAACAGGACAGAGGTGGACAGGGCAACAAGACACCGAGATAGCGCGCATCCCCGTTTGGCCCCTGGCAAGCTGGTAACCCTCGGGCACTGTCACACCTGCTGCATGTCAGCAGTCGATGCATGTACAGTAAGCTGGCTGCTGTGAGCGTACGGTCGAACGAGTAAGCAAAAGAACAGAGCATGCAAGTCGAGTATGACCAACTCGGGACGCGTCCCCACGCCGAGGCCGAGGTGCCTGACCGGCTAATCCTCTCTCTCACTCTCTCGTCATCGACCACCCCCCCACCACGACGACTGATAACCAGCAGTTTTGCCCTTTTACTCTCCCCCACAAGCCCATGCTCTTCAACCTCACACTTGTGCGCACCCTCGTCGCCTCTCGTCTAGCCTTCATCACCCCGCACCAGTTCACCTTCAGCCCCGCCAGCCTATCCAGCTACAGCACGATGTCGCTCCCCACACCCGTCGCACCCAACACGCCCTCTGCCCCCGGCCAGGGCCCGCCAAAGATCCACCTCTACACTGCCGGAACCCCCAACGGGTACAAGGCCAGCATTGCCCTCGAGGAGCTCCGTCTCGCTTACCCGGACAAGGCCAAGACTGAGCTCAGCTACGACGTGTACGCGCTCAAGTTTGCCGAAAAGCAGCAAAAGGTTGGTCCCTTCTGCTATGAGAGCAGTTGCTCACACCCCCAGCTCCCAGCGTACCTCAAGATCAACCCCAACGGTCGTATTCCCGCCATTGTCGACGACAACTTTAGCTCCAAGAACATTTTCGAGACGGGCAGCATTCTCGTATGGCTGGCAGACCAGTATGGTGAGTACCCTCTTTTCCCGGCAATGCCGGCAAATGTGCCCGGTACATCAGAGCGCACACCTCAACGAGCACCGCAGCCTGATGAGCGCCCCCGAGACGATACAGCTCCGAGCCTAGAGCCTAGAGGCAGCCGCTATGGTCGGTTCCGAGCTGACAGCACAGACACGGACCACAAGTTGTCCTTTGCCGACCCCCTCCTGCGCGGCGACATGATGTCGTGGCTCTTCTTTGCCATTGGCGGTCTCTCGCCCATGCAGGGCCAGATGGGTTTCTTCATGTAAGTCGGCATTGGCTGCGTGGGCAGCCGGGTCTGCCAGCGCTCGTCCCAGCTGGCTTGGACAGGCGCCAGGCCCCTCGCTCCGCAGGCTACTCGCTGACACCAACAGGGGCCAGGAGCACAAGGACCCGTTTGCGATCCGCCGCTTCGTGCTCGAGACGGAACGCCTGTACAGCGTCCTCGACGACGGTCTCAAAGCCAACGGCGACTATCTCGTCGGCGACAAGTATTCCTTTGCCGACCTAAACGCCTGGACGTGGTCGAGCATGTACGGGCGCACAGGCGTTGATATTTCCAAATTCCCAAACGTCGCGGCGTGGATCAAGCGCATCGAGGGCAGGGAGGGTGTCAAGAATGGCCTCCTCGTGCCCGGCCCCAGGACGCTGCCCGACGACGAGGCCGCAAAGGCTACCCTCGAAAAGGTAAAGCAGTATGTCGCAGAGGGCGACGCTATCCTCGCAAAGCACTAGGTGTAGGTGTAGCAGTGGTACAGTAGTTATGCAGATGTGTGCTACATGCTTTCGCGTCCTCTACTCGGTCTTGACGGCCATGCTGGCGAACAGAGTCGTCTGCACCCCCTTGCCTCCATTGACGGCCTTTGCCTTCCCTTTCTTACCACCTCCCTTACCCCCCTTGGCCGCCTTGACAGGCGACCCAAACTCGCCCCAACCCCCATAAACCGCGCCCCAGACCTTCTTCACCCCCGTACCGACATTGGCGGCCTCAACGCCAGCCGCGTCGAGCCACGCCCTCTGCACCCCGTCCTCCCTCACCTCGGGCGGGGCACTGCCAGGGGTACGGAGCACAAGACGCTGGACGTGGTAGGTCATGTTGATGTGGCTGAAGATATGCGGCACGGCCACCGCAGGCGTGTGGCTGCTGACCGCCCCGTCGTCGAGTGGTGCAGCGAGGTGGGACTCGAGCGCCGCTCGTCCAGCGACCAAAGCCTCGGCTGCCCCAAGGTCGGCTGGGATCGGCGTTGTGGGCGGCTCAAACAGGCCGGCCAGCAGGCCCTTTTCCGGCCGTTTAACTAGTAGCCACCTCGGGTCGCTGCCCGCGCCCCGCCACTCGGTGATGCACACGACCTCGTGCTCGACCCGCGAGGCCTTTTTCTCCTTGCGCATCGGGAGGACTGTCACTGAGGAAATGGCCGGCGTTCCCTCTGGCGCCGGGATGGGGGCACACAGGTCGCAGGCCGGGGTCGTGTCCGGAGGCGGCGCAGAGAGCTGTTGTCAGCGTATGATGAACGGAAGTGCCCACCTCTGCAACAGCTTTGCACGCCGCTTTGACGGGACAAGCGGAGCAATCGGGTGATGTAGGCTTGCACACTGTCGCGCCGAGCTCCATCAGGGCTTGGTTCCAGTCTCCTGCGATGCCGCGACTCAAGCCCTTGGGCAGGGCGTCGACGAGCGCCTCGGCCGTGTCCCAGAGGAAGCGGATCGTGGGCGGCGCCGTCTGCGGTGCGTGGACTGCTAGCAACCTTGTGAGGACGCGGTGGATGTTGCCGTCGACCTGGCGTCAGCTCTAGCTCGAGCAAGGGGGCTCACGATGGGCGTGCGAATACCATAGGCCATGGAACAGATTGCACCGGCAGTGTATCGCCCCACACCCGGGATATCCTTCTCCAGCACGTCGGGGTCATCAGGCAAGCGGCCGTTGTACTTTTTGCTCCGCATGACCGTCTTGGCGCCTTCGAGCAGACTCTTTGCTCGGCGGTAGTATCCCAATCCTCCTGCCTTGTCAGCTCCCCCTTTCACAACAACACGTACGCCACGCAGCGTTCACATCCTCGATATCAGCCTTGGCCAAATCCGCAATTGTCGGCCAGCGCTGAATCCACCGTGTCCAGTACGCAATCACAGTCGCAACCTGGGTCTGCTGCAGCATGACCTCTGACACCCAGATCTACCGTCAGCTCCACCCTCCACCCAAACCCACCTCATAAGCCCGCTGCCCCTTGTCCTCAATACTCAGACCCCTATCATACCGCTTCCGCCACGGCATCCCCCGTTCCTCTCTGTCCGTCAGCTCAACTCACTACCAACAAACCCACCGAACCCGCTCAAACCACCCCAACAGCTCGTCCTGCACGCCCACCACCCCCTCAATCCCATGATACCCCCGCCCATGCGGCCGGGACACACTCGCAGCACAGTCCTCGATATCCTCGACCTTGACCACCCCCTTCCTCCCCACTGCACGTTTCCGTTTAGTCCCCCGCACAGGCTCGGGATCCTCCTCCTCGGAAATGACAACAGGCGACGACGCAGACGACACCGCAGCAGAGCTCGCCCCCGCGCTACTCGCTGCGGGGCTGGGCGCGAACGCATCGCTGCTGTCGTCGTCCGAGATGACCACCACAGACGACGCGTCAGAGTCGGATTCCTTGTAGCTTGCCTTTGTCCGCTTGGCTGGGCCGCCTAGTGAGGAGCGGGTCGCGCGGGCCATGCTGCGCAGTCCTGCCAGTGATAGAATGGTGTGAGTGGAAAAGCTGGGTTGGAGAGGAGAGTGTCAACATTGCGTGGCTGACTTTGAACCTCCACCGCGCGTCACGGACCAATGACGGGAGCAAAATTTCAGTCATTAACCTCTTGCAACGTTCATCTCGACGTGTCTCTTCTGTGCAACTCTCCACCCCAACTACAGATACGACACGCCTGCAGCAAACTGAACATGCACAAGTTGCATCATCTATATCTACTAAACCGAGGGGGCCACAGGGGAGCAACCCGTGAAGCACCGCCCGGCCGAGACAACTGCGCATGGTGATATCCACTGGGTGGTATTGCACAACGATATGGCTATGCAGCGTCGTGAGCATGGGGAGGGGAGTGCAGACAGAATATGCGCAACCCGGGGAATGCGCAACCGCACTGCGAATCGTCGACGTGGGGTTTTCTGGACGAGTTTTTCTTTGTAACCTTTTTTTGTGTGTTTCAGGAGTTTCGCGTGAAAACGATCTTCTTGAGCCGCAGTAACCAGCTGAGGACCAAGGATGTGGAAAAGCAAGTCTTGAACAAGCCGGAGACACCGAGGATGCAACGTCTGGCTTCTGTTAATTATAGGCACAGCGAGTGGTGGATTGGGGGAGGGGGGTCGGAACAAATAGGGGGAGAACACATACTATTGCGGCGGTCACTGCGACGCACAGGTGTGTCGGGCTGGCCAAGCGCCCATTGGGACAGCGAGGCCGGCAGGGTGGATGCCCACCGCGGCCGCGAGGCCGGGGTCCACCCACTGTCCGTGGAGTTGCTTCTCAGAGACCGGGTACTGGTTCGAGTTGGACCAAGACCAGGATTCGAGATCCGGGACAGTCGCAGCCGAACGGGGCGGTTCGCTGCTGTTCCACACGTTGGCCTGCCACTTGAGGACGCGGTCCATGTTGTCGCCGGGAGTTGCAAGCTGCTGGGCAGAGCCAGCGGAGCTCGTCGTCGGCGGGCACGAGGCGAACGGGGCAGGATGGAAAGCAGGGTCCGCGGCAGGGATAGGCCACGCAGGCCAGTCCCAGTTGCGGGCGCCGTACAGTTGCTGTTGGGCATGGGTGTAGTCGGTGACTCCGTGACTGGGAGGGGCAAAGAACGGAGCAGCAGAGAAGCGGCCAGCCTGCGAAGGGAGGCTGTCATTGTAAGGCTGCATGTTCGAAACCGGGCCCATGTCGGGAGCACCGTTGCGCCAGCGCTTCAGCAGCACTTGCTGCGTGCGGAAGCGAGGCGAGGGAAGGTGGTTTGCCTCAAAGGCAAACAAACCTCGAGTGTTGTCATGCGAGAAGCGCTCGAAAGCGTCCTCAGGCTGCGCACACCACGTAGGATGACCAGGTTCGGCCTTGCCAGGGACTGGGAAAGGAGCCGCACCATCGTACTCGACAAATGACTCGTTGTCGTCGTAGTGGTCACCCTGGAAAGGGGTAGGCGGGTTGACGGGGGCAGGAAGCACCGGACCGTGACCGAAGCGAGAAGCACGGTAGCGCTGCGACAAGGGGAGAGGGCGGGGGAAGGGGGCAGCACCGTCAAACTCGGTGTGCTCCTCGTCCGTCTCTAGCATCGAGTCCACAAAGTCGAGAGACCTCGGGGCAGCGCGCACAGGAGCAGGGAAGGGTGCGGCGCCGTCAAACTCGACAAAGTCCTCATCAATGTCCATGTCGACGTTGGTTATGTCGACATTCTCCTGGTTCGAGTGGTAATACTCGGACGAAGTGCTCGCGAGGTCGGGTGCACCGGGCATAGCGGATGTGTCGATGCCAATCTGCAGAGACTGAACAATCTGGATAGCTGCAGAATCGCTGAGCTTGTGGTGGAGCTGCTCAAATTGGGTTTGACCAGCCTGACCCTCGTCGTGTACGGTACGGGCAGTGCGGACAACAGAGTTGGCGACGTCGAGGAGGGCCCAAGTGACCTCGGGCTCAAAGCCGCTCTTGGCCAGGTTGGCGTAGACACTGGCGCAGTGGTCGACCCAAGCCTGGGGAGAGATCAGCACCGCGTGGCCAAGCGCACCGAGCGCCAGGCGCTCAAGGGCACACGCCTGAGCCTTGGGAATGTCAGTGGCTATCGCCCAGCTCGAGGCGACCCAGGGCTCGTCGCTGATACCAGCGTCGGCAGCAAGCAGACCCATCATGATGAGACGGCGCTCAACTGGGAACTGCTCGGCAGAGCCGTACGAGGACATGCTCTGGCGGAGAGCGTGACCCTTGAGGCCATCAATCTCGTGGATGGGTAGGGCGTCGATGAACCATGCAGCAGCAATGATCACCTCGGCCGGGAGCATCTTCTGGAGAACGAGATTGGTGACAAAGTTCACAAGGCCAGTGTCGGGCTTGATGATGCCCATGGCCATGTTGTGCGACCGAAGAACATGGTAGGGGTCGGCGGGGACCTTGCTACGGTCGCGGTGAGCCCTCGGTGGAGTGGAAGCCTGCATGGGGAACTCAAACTCTGGCCTGTAAAGACCAGCGTCCGAGTTGCGCTTGATCGACTGGTCGAGGACACCACTGAAGCTCCACTGCTCCTCGGAAGCGGCAGCATTGGGGCGAGCGGCCTCGGCGTGGGCGAGTCGGCCAATCACGTGAACGGTGAGCCAGTGCGCCAGTGCGCGCGTCTGATTCTGTCCAAGAGCGACCGGCGAGCGGTAAGCGGGGATAGGCGCAGGAGCAATAGCACGGCCGGGAGTGTCAACAGGGACGGTGGGCAGCTCTACAACAGCAGGAGTCGGGGTAACAATCTGAGCCATGCCCAACAGCACTTGAAGCTGGGGAGTGGGAATGGTACTCGCGGACTCGTAGCTGCTGACAGAAACTGGAGTAAAGGGCGCGTCTCCGCCAACGAGGTTGTCGACATCAGTGATGGCACTGATGGGGCTGTAGAACGAATCCTCAGACGCAGCAACGTTGGTTTGAGTGATGGCACTGTAACCCGATGTCTTGCCGCGAAGGGCAACGATCTGTGCGTCATTGACCTCGGGATACACAAGCGAGTACTCGTATGAGGGGAGGTCGTGGGCGACCTCGTGATGGTTCCAGGCGTTAGGGTAGTCATGGGTGGCCTTTGCAGAGACGCCACAGAGGTTGCTAGTTTTGGTGTCAGCGACGCCCAAGATGGAAGACAACATGTCGGCGTACTTCATGTCCTCGGTGGCGCCCAAAGTGGAAGAGCCGGCCATCGAGTCGGCTGCGATGTTGATATACGGAACATCATTTGAAAAGGGAGCACAATTGTTGACAAGGAAGGAGTCAACAGGGGGAACAGAGGTGGCAGAAACCTTGGTGGAACCGCTCGACGCCTCGCTCACCGGGACACCCAGAATGTTGGACAGGAGAACACTGTCACAAGCCATGGACTGGGGTGAGTGCTGCTGCGAAGAAGGACGAGTGGCGTTGACAATCAGCTCGTCATCAGAGTCAGACACATCGGACACGTCCGTAGTGTAGGCAGAAGAGACAGACTCGTGCGTCACAACCGGTTGACGAAGGCGCTGGAGGCGCTGATTGCGCGCACCTGTGCGCACACGGCGGGACATGTCGATCAGCTCGGCCTCAGGTTGATGACGGAGCGTCTGGACGGTACGCTGGAACGTGTCACAAAGCTTCTGAAGTGCCACGCGCTGGGTGGTACCAGTAGCCTGGCGGCGAAGCGAAGCAGTAAGACCCTCAAACTTGGTGGAGAGGTCGTCTATGTGGTTGAGCTGCTCGTGACAGTTGACGCGCTTCTGCTCGTCGGTGAGACTGTCGTTGCGGCACATGCCGGCCGCAAACTGCTGGCGCCTGTTCTCTGCAGCAATCTCGCGAACGAGCTGCTGAGCGTGCGCAAAGCGTTGGGCGTGTGGCGTCGGCATGGGCATAGGCGCAGTGAGGAACCGAGCGCCAGTGCCAGCGCGAGTCGAAGTGAATCGGGGTGGCCCCATAGGGGCCGGGATGACTGTGACTGCCATATATGTCAAGAGTCAAAGAGCAAGACAGACGACGCGAGTACGACGTCAAGACTTGGCTCTCAGACGAGGGTTCGCTGCCTGGGCAACGAAAGTAGGTAAAGCGTCGAGCACGTTCAGGCTCAAGTTGCTTACGCTACCAAAAAGGAAAGAGTCGAGGCGCCTAGTAGACGTGGGACGCCAACGACTTTGATCGTGGAGAAAAGAGGTATAAAACGGCTTGATTAGAGAGTTCTGAACAAGGCGCCTGTCGCGCTCGAGTTACCTTCAAGGGTAAGGTCGGAAAGTCGAGAGAGATTATAGGACGGGAGATGGGGGAAAGCGCGCGGGAGGGGCGTGCGGCAAAGTGTGTCAACCTTGCGTCGTAGGAGGAGCGCTATGCTCAACTCTAGCGGGGGGCGAAGGAAGGCTCGTCCTGAGTAGTAACAGCAAGGACGGCTCGGCCGCTAGGCGGAGGTGGTGGGTGGGCGTCGAGTGAGAGACCGGCCAGTATAAGAACTGACGCCGTGGCACTACTCAGTGGGCGCTCAGAAGCACCGGGCCTATCTGGTCAGGCGGGCGGTGGCTCGACTGGGTCGAAAGCCTTTTAGGGGTGGTGATGCGGTCGACTCCCAGGAAGCTCTGGAAGAAACAACACGCGACCGGGGGGGGGGGGAGCTTCTGCGTAAGCCGCAAACCGCGCGTCGGGCGTCGATCCGAGTGGTTGACTCGGGTGTCGGGGCTCGGCGAACAGAGGGGGAATATGCAGGGAGCAAAAGTGAGGGCAGAGACCACAAATGCGCGACTCTGTTGACCTCGGGGGGGGGGGGAGAGGGGAGGAGGAAGAGGTGAGGGGGATGGGGAGGGTGGTGAGGAAGGCTCTGATGATGGCTTGTGCGCAAGAAACATCGCGCTGCCACTTCGGTAATAGCGGGATTAGTCGCCACCCACGCATGTGGCATTCCTGAATTCTTAATGCCGGGATTAGGAAATATATTTCTAATGCTTGTAATTTCGCATTAGCATTTTATTTTGTAATTGGTTTAGCCGGGGATAGTGCCACGTGTCAATTATGGGTGATCGTCCAGCGGTGATTTGCTTCCGTCGTGTTCATGACGCTGTCCAGTTGGTCTTCCTCGCCTGCCACCCAGACCGACGTCTTTACTCTACTCTCTACACGCTCTCTCTCTCACGCCCCAGACAAACGACGACTCTCTTCTCGTCGGACACGGGGCAACGTCTCTCCCTTTCTCATGAGCGAACCGCCACCCGCTTCCCAGGCGGCTGGCACAAGCGGCCCGGCTACGGCTACAGGTCAGGCAACCTCCACTGGGAGCGTTGCAGGATCTACGCCGCCGGTCGCTTCTGCTGCTGCTTCTGCACCACCTCCACCGACGAGCAAGTCGAAAAAGAAGAAGAAGAAGAACAAGTCGAGCGTGTCGATCCCAACTCCGCCGGCTACTGCAATGCCTGCATCTGCACTCGCTGCGGCAGGCTCTGCTGAGCCAGAGGAGCCAAAGTCGGCCACGCCAATTTCGTCATTGCAAGATATTAGCGAGACTGCCGCGCCGACCGTCGACATTGACACCCCGCCTGCAGCTCCTGCTGTACCTGCTGTACCTGCACCTGTTGCCTCTGCCCCTGCCGAGCCTGCTGCTGTAGCTTTGCCTACCCTTGATAAGATGGCTGCCCCCGCCGATGCTGCCTTCGTGGCTTCGGCGCCGTCTCCTCCGGCACACTCTCCTGCCGCGCGGACAACCGGTAGCACTGACAAGGTGTCGTCCAAGACCACAGAGCCGGTACCCCCTTCTTCTACCCTACTGCCAGCAGACGAGGAACAACCCGACTTTGGGCTACACAGTACTCCGTCGACTGCCCCTCCGCCAAAGGCGAGTGCTGAGGACTCTGCGCCGCTGCTCCTGCCTGCCGATGAGGAGCAGCCCGACTTTGGCCTGCATAGCACTTCAAGCACGAGTGCTCCCTTTGCCGCCTACGAGCCCATGATGGGCGTCCCCGCTCCTGCCC
Source organism: Prillingera fragicola (assembly GCA_002335605.1). Taxonomy (NCBI): domain Eukaryota; kingdom Fungi; phylum Basidiomycota; class Tremellomycetes; order Trichosporonales; family Trichosporonaceae; genus Prillingera; species Prillingera fragicola. Next base: position 879,360 of record BEDY01000006.1, on the reverse strand, counting down.
CTGCGAATGTCTCGTCGCTGTTCAGTGACGACGCAGAGGGCATGGCATTCGAGGAAAGCACCGACCCGAAAGACAACATTTTTGAGGCAACCGCGCCTGTCAAGGCTACTTCTCATGCCCCAGTAATCCCGAAGGCCGCCCCCATCTCGTTCTCCAGTGACGATGCGGGGAGCGAAGCGTTTGACAGCACCGCTACTCTTGACACGACTGTGGAGGCTGCTGGTGTCGAACACGAGAAGGCTGCAAAGGAGGCTCCCGCAAAGGCATCTGCCCTCTTTGACGACGACTCGACTGCCTTTGACATTTCCGCCTCTCAGGAGGAGAAGGAGAAGGAGGTTCCTCACCGGTCTGAAGCTCCCGTAAGCACAGTTGTTGGTGACATGGCTGACGAGGTTCAGGTAAGCGACCCTGTCGTCGCGCTGGCACAGACAAAGGTCGAGGCTCCAGCACAGAGGGCCGAGACTGTCGAAGCACCCCGTGCTCTCTTCAGCGAAGATGTAGAGTCGATCGCATTCGACATTCCGACCCAGTCCGACATGGCAGAAGGTATGGCGGACGTGTCATCACCTGAACCCCAGGCAGAAGGCATCACTGCGCCTCAGCCGCCAAAGCCACTGTCCATGTCGGCCGCTGCGCTGTTTGCCGATGATGCCGAGGGCATGGCCTTCGACATTGAGGCTGACGATGCTTTTGACATTTCGTCCGAGGCCACGCCTGCACAGACTACGGCGCCCGAGACGAAGGCACCAGAGGAGGTCGGCAAGGCAGCGTCTGCTGACGTGGCCGAGCCTGGGGAGAAGACTGCAGCCGTTGAGCCTATCGTCAAGGCGACCGCTGCCCAGTCGCCCGTTGCTTCTCGAACGGCTCAGTCGCTCTTCGCAGATGACTCGGATGCTTTCGACGCCTTTGACATTCCGGTGCAGGACAGTCCAGCTAAATCCAAGGCTGAGACTGTCCGTGCATCTGGTGGGACGCCGCCCACAGCGGCCACCAAGTCGGCAGCTGCCTTGTTTTCTGACGATGCCAGTGACGGCTTTGACATTGGCCAGGACCCTGAGCCTGCTTCCATCTCGAGCACGGACCCGTCTACTGCGGACCGGAGCGCTTCGCAGAAGCCTCACGAGGCCGACGTGTCCATCCAGAGCATGTTTTCGAACAACAGCGATTGGCTGGTCGACACTAGCGCCGACGACTCGTTCGACCTCGGACGCGACGACAACGTCGTAGACACACCCATGGCTACCACCACAGACAGCAATGCCGACGCAGACATGGAAGTCCCTCAGGGCTGGTATGACGACAATGGCGAATGGAACTGGTACACCGAGGAGGAGCGTGAGGCCGTTCGCGTGTCCATGTTTGGAGAGCAGCCAGCCAAGATCTCCACCGAGCAGAGCGGGGCCGCGTCTCAACAAGAGAACGCGGCTAGGCGCACTACAGCCAACGAGACCTCGACCGCTGCGTACGCACCAGCACCGTCGAACCCGTACGCTCCGCCGCCGGCCAACCCGTACGCACCGGTCAGCCAGCCCACGTCTTACTTTAGCTACAACCAGCCCCAGGCTCCCGCACCTGCCAGCAATATTTACTCGCCGGCTCAGAATGTGGCATCGCCCGCGCCTTATGCGCCATCCGCTCCGTCCTCTGTCGCCTCCCCTTATGCTCCTCCGTTAGCGGCTGTCGGTTACAGTGCTCAGCCGTATCCTCCTGCAGCAACTGCATCGCCCTACAACCCGTACGCGCCTACGCAACAGGCACTGGGCTACGGTACCCCCAGCGCATCTGTGACGCCTGGTACAGCTCCGGTGCCATCAAAGCCATCAAAGCCGGCGCCGCCGCAACGCGTGATGTCTAACGCGTATGACCCACCTTTGCTGCTCAAGCCCAAGAAGAGCTTTGTCCGATCTGCTTCGGCGGCTCCCATTGAAGCGTTTGGCTTGCCTGCCAACGCGCCATCCATGGCATCACTAGCATCCCCAGCTATCGCGACCCCTCCTGCCCCTCCGCCTGGCCCACCCAAGCGAACAAGGACACAGGACCGCGTGCCAACTATGGGCTCACAGGACGGAACGCCCCCTCGGTCGCAGTCCGCCGCACCGTCCTCAGCCGACAACTACACGCCTGACCCGTACGCTCCTGCCGTGCCCTCCATGCCCGACTTTGTGCGCAGTAACACTTACGACCCGTCAGCCGTGGGCTACCAGCAGGCCACGACCACCCCTGCTGCCGCCGGCTACGAGCGAACCGTCTCCCCGCCTGCCAAGCCGCCTGCCCGTCCCTCAACTGCAGGTGCGACTCACCCTCCACCCCCAACGTCCTTTGACCCTCCTCTCCGCCAGACGGCGTCTCGCCCCTCTTCGCGTCACGGACAGCGCCCGGCGTTTGCCCCTCCGCCAACCCAGCCCCCGGTTCCAGCCATTCCAGCAGCCTTCATACCACCTCCCAAGGGTCCTGGCTCGCGCCAGACGTCACCCATGCCTGGCTACGAGCAGGCGCCAGCGAACGCCCAGCCCCGCAGTGCGTCGCGCGGAGCCGGCAGGTCGCGCCCTGGATCACCCAAGTTTGCCGAGCGCCCGCCCCCGGTCCCGCCCCTCCCACCTGCTTCGGCGGTCACCAGCCCTCCCTACCGCGCCGCCTCGCCATCGTCGCTTCACGGCACATCGGCATACGGTGACCAGTCGCTACATGACCCGTCGCCGTACGGTAACCAGTCGCTGCATGACCCTTCGCCGTACAATGCACCCCCGCGCGCAGCAACGCCTCCGCGGTCTGCGTCGCCTCATCGCGTCGCGTCGCCGCAGTACACCGCTCCCCCGCGCATCAGCTCACCGCTGAAGAACGAGGCGATGCGCCCTCTTGCCATGCCCCCGAGCCCCGAGCCCCAGCCTGCATCGCAGCACAAGCCCAAGGAGTCGCTCTCTTTGCATGAGGAGTTTGACCCCGAGGGTGGCAAGTGGGGAGACGAGGAGCCGCTTCCCTCGCCTGAGGCGCCGTCACACTCGAGGATGGAGCCTCCGCCTTTCTTTCCTCGCCCCCCCTCGCAGCCCAAGTCGCAGCCTCAGTCGTTCGGCCCACCATCGCAGACCTACGACCCCGCGCCGCACAAGCCGGCCCTCAAGTCGGAGCAGTCGTCCTACCAGCCGCACCCGGCCGCCCCCAAGGAGGAGCCAGGTCACGTCCGCGACTCGTCGCAGTCGTCCTACGGCTTTGGCTCCACTCACGCTTACGACAAGCCCGCCGTTTCCGGTCACCAGCACACTCAGTCGATCGGGTCTGTCTCGAGCATACACTCGTCTAGCCCTGCTCAGGGACCGTCCAAGACTGAGATGAACCCGTACGCTCCGCCTCAGCGCAAGGAGAGTGCCTCCGAGTACAACCCCTACGCCGCCCCCAGCAGCCGCAAGGGCAGTGCTCCGGAGCCGTACAATCCCTACGCCGCCCCCAGCAGCCCCCGCAAGGGCAGCGCTGCTGAGCCTTGCAACCCTTACGCCGCCCCCAGCAGCCCCCGCAAGGCTTCGCAGCCTCCCACCGACGCGTACAACCCGTACGCGCAGACCAGCCCTCGCCAGGCTTCGCAGCCTCCTGCGGATGCCTACAACCCATATGCGGCGAACCCGGCGCGCCCTCCTTCACAACCTGCTGGAGACTCGCACCCACGCTACTCTCCTGTCAGCGTGCGCAAGCCGTCATTGCCTGCCCAGGAGTACAACCCGTGCGCGGCCAACAAGGCTGGTGCCGCTTCGCACGCGCGCACCCCGTCGCATGGCCAGAACGGCCGTGATGGAGCCGATGCCCCGTCGGCCTACGCGCCCTCGCGCAAGAGCACCGAGGACCCGTATGCCCCGCGCAAGAGCGAGGAGTACAACCCCTACGCTTCGCGCAAGAGCGTTGATGTCGACCCGTACGCTCGCAAGAGCGAAGAGTACAACCCGTACGCTGCGCCGCCGGCCCCCCAAAGGTCGTACACTGCCATGGAGGCAACGCCTCTCGACCCTTATGCACCCACCTCGAGGAGCAAGACGTTGGACACGGTCTACTCACCTGCCACGGACCCATACGGCGGACCCGCCACGTCACCCAAGCAGGGTCGCTCGTCAGCTGCACCCAGCTACTTCCAGGCCATGCCTGTGGACCCCACCTATGTGCCCCAGCAGGTGCTCGAGCAGCGCCCTGTCTCTGAAGACCCTCTTGGTCGTTGCTCGGTTGCCGCGCATAACGTGCCCATTGCTAGGTTTGGCTTTGGTGGCTACCTTGTCACTGGCTTCCCCGGTGGAGCTGATGATGACGGAACCCGGGGCTACGGCTACGCGTCGCACCGTGGCCAGCTTACGGTCCGCCCCATCCCCGAGGTGGCCGACGCTTCGGCGCTCAGCTCGAACGCTACCCCATTCCCTGGTCCGCTGGTGTTCGACGTCGCCACGCCCAAGGGTGCTGCAGGCGAGAAGAAGCGTCGTGAGGCTGTTATGACATACCTCACTTCGCGCGCTGAGGAGATTGAGAACGGCCTGCCGTACCTCAAGTCATCGGCTAGCCGCAAGAGGCGCGAGGAGGAGGCCAAGCTTGTCGTTGTGCGCATCCTTAGGGCGCTCATCGAGGGTGATGGTCGTCTGTTTGGCACGTCCAAGGCCGAGGAGGCTATTCGCGAGGCATTGAAGGCGCCGGACTCGAACAGCCAGATAAACCAGGCCATCAACGGTCTCGGCGCTTCGTCTTCTTCAGGCGTTCGGGCCAGCGCTGCTCAGCTCAAGGAGCTTTCGAGCATCCTCATGGGTGGCGGCAAGGCAGATGCGGCACAGTATGCCGCCAACGCCGGTCTCTGGTCGCACGCACTCGTCATCTCGAGCTCGGTTGGCCCCGAACTCTGGCGCGAGATGGTTACTCGCTTTTCGACTGCCGAGTTGGCTAGCAACAACCAGGCTGCTGGTCTCAAGGCCGCTTATGCCGTGTACTCTGGCATAACGCCTGCGACCATCGAGGACCTGTTCAAGACAGCCAACACCGAGGACTCGTCGTCTGACCAGTGGCGCGACGTTGTTGCTGCCGTCTTCCTTAATGGCAAGGCGACCGACCTCATCTGCCTGGACGACTTGGGTAAGCGCTTCCAGCGCTCTGGCTTCCCCGGTGCGGCCCAGGTGTGCTTCCTCCTCTCCCCCAACTCTGCATTCAACGACATGTCGCACGCCGCCGGCGAGCGTCCCGTTATGCTTGTGGAGAATGTTCGCGACGAGGACGGAGGAATCTTTGCCGAGATTGCCGAGTATGCGCGCAGCCTCGTGCCCACTCCCAAGGGTGTCGAGGCCCCGCACGCGAGCCTGCCGCAGCTGCTGCCTTACAAGCTGCAGCGCGCATGGCACGCGGCCGAGCTCGGCGAGGTCGACCAAGCTAAGCGCTACTGCGATGCCATTGAGGCGTCGGTCAAGCCCAGCAAGTCGCAGCCTCGCGCTGTTCTCCCGCGTCACATTGCGGCGAGCATGGAGGATTTGCTCGAGCGCCTCACTGGTTCGCCGTCCGTCGATCCATCTGGCGGCCTGGGCATTCGCAAGTCCAAGTCTGGCGCCACCATTGGCTCTTGGATTGAGGGCCGCCTCACCAAGTTTATCGCTGGCGAGGACGACGCCAAGGCCCCTGTCAAGCCAGCCGCTCCAGCTGCCAAAGGCAGTGCACAAGTGCCCGTTGGCCCATTCTCGCACTTCAGCTCCATCTCACCTGGTCCATCAGCGGCGGCGTCGCGTGCTGCATCTGCTGTGGACGTGCCCATCACTGGATCGATGTCTTCACACCCTGAGTCGTACATGCCTCCGCCGTCCGGTGGCTCGAGTTACTCCCCTTGGGGTACCGATGAGGCCGAAGGCGGGTCACCCGTGGCCCCGCCCATGACAAGTGTGCCTACCGTCAGCCTCAACACTGAGCAGGAGGACTTGATCAACCCCATGGCTGGTATCATCAACCCCATGGGCGTCAACCTCCCTTCCGCGCCTGCGACGGACTACAACCCTCCGTCGCGTTCGCAGCAGCTTGAGGTTGAGGACGACGATGAGGACCTTGGCTTTGGCAACACCTCGTTGTCTCGCGGTCGTACGCCCAAGGCCCCCGAGGACCAAGGTGCTGGTAACAACGAGGACGCGTACAAGCCAGCGCCCAAGGCGGCGGCAAAGGCTGAACCTCCTAAGGAGACAAAGACCGAGCCTTCAAAGGGTGAGTGTTGTCGTCGTGGAAAGGATTATACTGACGTTCCAGCTGAGCAAAAGGGCTGGCTCCGTGGCTGGTTTGGCGGAAAGAAGGAGGGCGAGGGCTCTGGCCCTATCCGCGCCAAGCTCGGCGATGAGAGTTCGATGATTTACGACAACGACCTCAAGCGCTGGGTCGTCAAGGGAGCCAAGGGCGAGAAGACCATCCCGACTGCCACGCCCCCTCCTCCCTCGCGCGCACGCACCGCGTCGCCGGCCACCTTTAACCAGCCGGCACCAATGCAGCGCGCTTCGTCTGCTGCACCTCCCAACAGGCCGCCAGCGAGCAGCTCAGCGACACCACCCCCGCCAGTGCCTCCCATGCCATCAGGCATGCCGCCCTCGCGTACAGGCTCCGGCTCCAAGCCGCCTGGCGGAACAGCGACACCGCCCACCGGACCGCCCACCGGCCTGCCCAAGCCCGGTGGACAAGCGTCGCTTGACGACCTCCTCAGCCGCCCATCCTCGGGTCGACCTACGTCGGCGGCAGCCAAAAAGAAGCGCGCTCACAACAAGTATGTGGACGTGTTCCAAGGTGCTGGGGAGCAGTAGTGAGCGAGCCTTTCGGCTCGCGTGCATGATCAGGTTACGACAGGTTTAAGCATTGTCCCGAACAAAAAAAAGCTCTCTACCCCTAATTCACAACAGCATGTAGAAGTATGCAATACATCGGTTCCAAAAACATCCCTCAGAGCTGGCCCATCTAGTACACTATTTGCGGCTGCGCTTGCGCTTGCTGCCAGCACCATCACCCATCTTGCGCTTGACGCTGGCGACGAGGTCGCCGAGGTTCTTGTCCTCTGCTCCCTCGCCTTGACCGGCCTTGGTACCACCCTCACGCCTGGCAGCGTGCGTCTCGCGAGTCCGCTTGAGAATCTCGCGGTTGGCAGCCGTATCCGTAAACTTGGAGTGAGTGGGGTCGACGGCAAAGCTAGGCTCGTTGAAGACGGCAGCGAAACGCGGATCGGCGACGTCAACAGCAGCCACGAATCCCTCGGGACCGAGCTCCTGCTCCCTCTCGCCCGCCTTGCCCTTGCGCTTACGCTGGCGCTTCTTCTTGCCGTCCTTGCTAGCCTTTTCGGCCGCGAGCATGTCCTTCATGCTGAAATGGCTCGAGGGGTCCTGGACTAGGCCCGCGGGGTCGTCGGCCTCCTCGGGCGTGTCGGCGCGCTTGTCCTTCTTGCCCTTGGTCTCGGGTGCGGGCTCGTCGTCCTCAGAGCTGTCGCCGAAAAAGTCGTCATTCTCCTTGGCCGGAGCGTCAGAGTCCTCGGCCTCAGCACGCTTGAGCTCGGCAGCCTCCTTCTTGCGCTGCTTCTTCTCCTTTTGGCGCATACGGTACTTTTCGAGCGAAGTGAGGTTCTCGTCGTCGACGGCGTTGGCAGACGAAGTGAGTCCAGGCTTGAAGGTGATCTCGACGTCCTCCTTCTTGCCGGCCTTGGAGCTCTTGTTGCCCTTGCCCTCGGTGCGGTCCGCCTTGATGTCGGCGAGTTCGTCCTGCCACGCGCTGCCCGCCTTGCCCCAGATCTCACCGACCTCTCCGTCATCGGCGAGGAGTAGAGCGCGGAGCTTCTCCTTGCGCTCCTTGACGAGCTGCTTCTTGCTCTTCTTCTTCTCCGCCTTGTCGTCACCCTCCTCAGCGTCCTCCTCGTCATCGTCGTCCTCAGAGTCTGAGCCGGCAACAAGGTTGCTAAAGTCCTGCTCCTCGATCTCCTCGCGCGTGAGAGCACGGCGGGTGGTCTTGGCGCGGTTGGGGTCGTCCTGGTCCCAGGTGAGCTTGACCTTGGAGTGGCGAAGAGCGTCGGTCACGAATTCGTTGCCCTTGTAGGCCTTGGGCTCCTTGGTTGCCTCATCGCTGAGTTGTCAGTACCTGTTCTGCATGTATGGAGTGGAAACTCACGTCATCTCGTCCTCGGCAAAGGTCATGTCCTCCGGAACGTAGCTGAGGTCGAGAATGTTGGCAGTACGCTCAAACTCGGTGCCGTTAAGCTCATCGTAAACCAGCTCGGCGGCAGCGACAGTCGAGAATGTTGCAATGGCGTAGTAGTAACGCAGACGCTCGAGCTGGTACTGGCGGAGCTGGTCCATGTCAATGTCCTCGGATCCAGCCTCCGAAGCGACGTCGGAAAGGATCTCGAGGTCGTCCATCATAGGATCCAGACCGTCATCCTCGAGCTCCTCCTGGTCACCCTCCTCCTCCTCTCCCTCGCTTCCCTCCTCCTCCTCATCACTGCCCATCTCCTCGTCATCCTCCTCCTCCTCCTCTTCATCCTCCTCTTCGCTCTCGCTCTCCACAACCTCAATCTCCTGGGTACGCTTCTTGCCCTTGTTCTTCTTAGCGCCAGCCTGCGACTTGAAGATGCCGCCACCAGGTCCCTGTGCGTCCTCAAGTGCCATACGCTCCTTGCCAAACTCGGAGGGGTAGATGCGGACATGCAAAAGCTTTCCAGCGGCAGGAGGAGCAGCCTCTCCCTTCCTGGGCAAAGGCTTCAGGAACGAGTTGAAGATGGTGTAGATGTCGTCGGCACGTAAGTTGTCCCAGTCGAGGTTGACGGCAGCAATACGCGTGGTGGGGTCCGATCCCTCCTCCTCCTCCTCCTCCTCGTCTTCTTCCTCCTCATCAGCCTCAGGAGGGAACGCAGTCTCGCCCTCATCTTCGCTAAGGTCGACGTGGAGGTTGTCCTCGTCGTCGCTGCTCTCCTCACTGTCGCTGGGAACGAGGTGACGAGCCTTCTTCTTGCCACCGAGCTCGAGTTCGTCCTCCTCAACCTCCGAGTCATCATCGCTTCCCTCGTCCTCTGATCCTGAAGAGTAGAGCGCACCCTCACCACGGGCGTAGTCGACAGGTGCGGCGGGCTCGTCGGCGTCAGGGGAGCGCATGCGGTAGAAGCGCTTCATCTCGTCCGCGCCGCTGGTGGCAGCCAGGGGGCGACCGCGCTTGTCAACGCGGGCTACGGCAAGTCAGCATTATCCTGCAAGTCTTTGCCACTGTGCATGCTGGCACCTGCGGTGAACGCACCTTTGCCCTTGGTCTTGCCAAAGTCCTCTGTGAGGACATCCTTGAAACGCTCGTCAATCTCAGCCTTGACTGCCTTCTGTTTGGGACGGCGGAAACGAGGGTCGGTCTGCAAGCGCGCAAAACGCGCGTCCGTGTTTCCAGCCATAGTCGTGGTATGTGCGTGCGAGTGGAGTGAATGGAAAACTGCAAGGGAGCGTTCTTCGCTGAGAATAGGCAGGGGGTCTGGAAGTGGAGGTGAATCCAGAAATCTTGAGATTGTTGTGATCAGTGACGTGTAAATTACAACAAGCGGAATCAAATTTATCACTCCACCCAGTGACGTTGGTGGCTCGAGCACCAGCTACTGAACATATGTTGACCAGACACTTCTTGACAGCGAGCAGCAACGAGGCATCATGGCCCATACACCTCAACCAGATCCAGAACCATTTCATACACAGCCAGTACTCTCAGGCCTGTGCGAGTCTCGAGACCTCCTCGACTTCTCAGCGCCCAGTAAGCTCCTCCATCTCACTGGTCATCGCTCACACGCTCAGTAACATCTACATCACCGCCTGCGCCAGCTCAGCATGTGTCCCTATTCTCCTCGGTCACTCAGCTAGCTGCTGGAGTGACTGGTCGCGCAGCGGCAGCTGCTGGAGCTACCCCGCCAAGCGTCACCTCACCCACGCTGCGTCAAGGCTCGCCCTCCCCTGAGAGGCGAGACAGCATCGACTCACCAGGTACCATCTCGCCGAGCGCCGAGAGCAGCACCGAAGTCCGTTGCGTCGAGGGATACGGTCAGAATTTGTATGTTGGTGGCTCGGACGGTGTCGTCGAACACTGGGTGTACGACGCGACAGCAGAGACCACCGAGGTAAGCATGCGCCGCCACTGACGACCGGGCGCCATCTGGAGTGACCATCGCAAGACGTGGCTGACGTTGCCCAGAACCGAGGATGGAAACTCCAGCACAGACATAAGGTGTTTCCCGCGCGGCCGATCAGCAAGATTGTTCTCTTGCCCAAGGTCGGAAGGGTGTTTGTGCTGTCGGACGGGACGCTGCACCCGCTCAGTTTACCGGCGCTCGAGCCTCTGCCGCCCAGTGTTATTGCACCCTTGCGAGGTGTGGTGTCCGTGGCGCTGAATGACGACGAGCTGGATCTTGGGGGACCAGAAGGCGAGATCACGGACATGAGTGTCGTGGTGCTTCGGCGAAGAGGGCTAGCGATTTGTCGACTGGGTAATCGCATGCAAGCTGTCAAGGTGAGCCGCCTAGTGCAGGTGATTACTAACGGGTAGGAAATTCCACTGCCATCACCAACAAGACATCATGCGCTATTTGGAACGTATCTGTGTGCTGCGCTGCCTTCGGACGGCGGCGGACTCACATACAGCATCATCGATCTGTCGGACGCATCGATGACCGAGGTCCTGCCAGTGTCCCAGATGGACCCAGCAGACATCGACTGGAAGCCCAATCCCAACGTTGTCGTCATTCCTGGCGAGAACCAGTTCCTTGTCACCAGCTTCACAGGGTCCAATACCATGGGTGTCTTCCTCAACGGTCAAGGCGATCCGGAGCGCGGCACGATGGAGTGGAGCGAGCACCCCTTGTCCATCACCGTCGAATCAGGCTTCATCATCGCTCTTCTCCGCAATAACACCATTTGCATTCACTCTCTCGCCGATTTGGAAAAGCCAGCACAAATCATCCCCCTCGACGCTGCCCACGCGACATTCGCCCTTTCCTACTCACCATACGGCGTCTCGATTCGCGATCTCGTACGTGACGAGCGCATGTCCACTTCGCGCTTCACGCTGCTTAGCGGCAAACTGGCTCCGAAAGAGGCCAGTGTCCCACCCGTCGCTCCCGTTCAGGAGGATATCGGGGACATGGACTTCTTGTCACCTGGCGGCACCACGCCTGAAGGCGTAATGACGCCGGAAATGATGCCGGAAGAGCCACCGTCCGGATCGGGGTTGACGCCGCCGTTGTCGCCAAAGTTCAAGAGACAACCCATTAACCCTCCCCGGAGCTCGTCATTGTTGTCGTCTGGAGCTGCCTCGTCACGACCCGCACCCTTCTCGTCGGCCGTTGCTGAGACTCTCATCGTAGCACGGCACAGCGTGCGTGGTCTGGCTCCCATGCCCACGGTTCTCCGCCTTGAGCATCTCTGCGACCAGCGGCGAATGGACGACGCAATAGCCCTTGTGGACGATGAGCGCCGCCGAGGCCGCCGCGGCGAGATTGATGTTGACAAGACCACCCACTCGGCAACAATGCGACTTCTGCATACCATCCTCGCTTGTCACCTGCTCCTTGACACAGTCTTTGAGCGCGCGGGCGAATATTTCATCCGTGGCAAGGTCGACGCGCGTCTTGTCGTTCGCCTCTTTCCCAATTATCGCGGCAAACTCATCGGTACAGCCGAGGAAGTCGAGGTGCTCGACGGCCTGCTGCCAGTGCTGCAGAGCATGGGCACGATTGACGAGATCATTGCAGACTACCTGAAACGCAACTCTGAGGCTCAAGCCGACTTCACCACCAGCGAAGAGCTGCGGTCGGTCCTGTACGACAGCGCCAAGAGCATGCTCACCGAGTTCTTGCGTAAAACGCGCACTTCACGTCGGAGGGGCGCTGGCTCGCGTGGGCTGGATTCGCGCAAGATTGATATAGTTATCGATACGACATTGGCCAAGCTTCTTGCCGATGCTGGGATCACAAACGAATTGCTGGCGTTGTTGGCCAGTACAAACGATGTGGTTCTAGCCGAGCTTGAGCCGTTCCTCGCCGACCGCAAATATGTGCTTTCCACCGTCATGCGGCAACAGGGAAGGACGGAACGGGTGCTCGAGCTGTTGAAGGAAATTGCAGAGGACCCCAAGCCGGATCCCATGTGCAGTGACCCGGTCGGAGACCTTGTCACACAGCTCGAGACGGTGCAGGATCCAGAGATGTTGCGGAAGTACGCTCTCTGGCTCGTGCGACGGGATATCGATCTCGGCTTGACGATCTTGATTGCCAAGGGGGCTCAGGTCAACTTTGACGATGCCCAGTTGGTCAACGATCTGGCAGAGGTCAGCAAGGAGGCGGCGAATCGGTATCTCGAGTATGTCGTCGTTGGCAAGCGGTCGACGGACCGGGATCTGCATGAGTCCCTCCTCCGCCGGCTCCTGGACGAGGCCGCCGAGTTCGTGCAAGACGACGGCATCAAGTATCACATTGAAGAGCTCGATGCCGAGTATCGCCTCTTGAAGGAGCCAGAGGCCTATCCGGCGTTCTTTGCCGACATTGCGCCGCCCACTCCGTTCAAGACGTTGCGACTCAAGCTCATGCTCTTCCTACAGGGCTCGAGCTTCTTTGACCTTGACGCGGCTGCGAAACGTCTGAATGTTGAGACGCCGACCCTGGTGCTGGAGCGCGCGATCGTGTACGGCCGCCTGGGACGGAACTCGGACGCACTATCGATTCTCGCCCGCGAGCTGCCAGACACCGTTTCGGCCCAGACATACTGTACCTCTGGCGGAGAGATCCTGCCACCCAAGGTCGCAAAGGCTATTGCAGCACGAACGCCCGAGCTGTCAGGCTGGACCGACCTCGCCGAGGGTCCCAGCCACAAGGCGCGCAAGGGCTCAGTCGACGCGGCAACGCAACAGCGCCTCGTCCTCGAGCTTCTGCGCGCGTACATGAAGGATGGTGAGGGCGGCGCTGCAGGCAGCAGCGGCGCCAACTCTGCTACTCGCGCGTCGGCCCTCCTTGCTGCACAGGGCGTGCATCTCGACGTCCTCGAGATCCTCGACATGGCGCCGGGCGAGTGGCCGCTGGACGCCGTGACGACATTTTACAAACGCTCCTTCCGCCGTCGTCTGCATGAGCGCACGACGTGGCAGATTCTCAAGTCCATCTCTGCTGGACAAAACATGGAGACGTCGGAGAAGTATCTCAACGCTATGCGCAAAGTCCGGCCAGTCCTCGTGGACGGGCCTTCAGACTCACATTTGAGCGAAAAGGAGGCTATGTCGGCTTTGACAGAAAAGCTTGGTGCGCAGATGAGTGAGAAGAGTGGGGGCGAGGAGGAGATGAGGGAGAAGGAAGAAGAGGATGGCCAGCAGACCACCAAGCCGCGGGCCACGTCCCGGCTATAGAAGTTGTACTTGAGGTTATACCCTGCATATATGATCTAACTGTGCCCATGCAATGATTGTTCATCTAGCTTTATTCAAGCTTCCACACTTGCTGCGGCTTGAGGCCCATCTCCTTGAGCGTGCCCGTAAGCGGCCCCTGCTGGAGGGTGGGGGTCAGCATACCACACAGTGGCCGCATGATGTTGGGCGGCATGCAGACGAGGACAAGAACCCGCTCCCTGCCGCCGATAGCAGCCTGGATGTCCTCGGCCTTGACAAGCCCAGGAGCGATACGGTTGACAGCGAGCTGGGCGCCCCACTTGTCCTGCTGCGTCTTGAGGAGGGGGGCGGACCAGTCTGGCCGCTCCGGGCCGGCGGCGGCGTGCAGGAGGTGGAACTTTGTCGAGGCGGCTGGGGAAGGGGTGGCTTTGGCAAGGAGTTGGAGGAAGGGGGCTACTGCTGTTCCGGTGGAGATCTGCTGGTCAGCATCTAGGTTTCAGTGAGGTTGAAGGCTGAGACTCACCATGACGATAGAGTCATATTGGGACGGGTCGAGGGACATGGTTGTAATGGGACCGCGGAGATCGACTTGGTCGCCCGACTTGAAGTTGTGAATCATGCTGCATGTCAGCTCACGCAGCTCCCAGAAAGCTGTCAGAAGGCACTTACCGTCCAACTTCGCCGCCTCTGATACGCTTGACCACCATATCCATCTCGCCATCCTTCTCCACATCGTTGATGGGCGTATATGGCCTCTCAATCATGAGCGCTGGGTTCTTGACCATGATGTGCTGCACCACAATCTCCCCCTCACGCGCCGGTGCACCCGAGAGCGTGACTGCCTCCTTTCCAAACTGGGACCTCTCCCCCACGTCCACGGGAACGGTGAAGAAGGCGTGCAGCGGCGACAGGCGGCCCGTCTCCGCCACTGGATGGTCAGAGTAGACCTGGGGGTTTAGGCGTTTTCGTGGAGAGAAGAAGGGGATGGACCAGTATCCTATCACTGGAATTAGAGAGAGGGCAAGCCAGCGGTTGCGGTTGCTTGGTTTGGGAGTCGAGCTTGAGCTTGAGCCCGCACCAGATGACGAACCAGACGACGAAGATCCGGCGTTCGATGGGCGGGCGGACGAGTTGAAGCTGCGTGCAGGCGCTTTGGGAAGGCCAGAGCGTGAGGCTGCGTTGCTCGCCGTGCGCGATGAGCTCTGAGCCATCCTCGTGAGTTGTGCTGCTGTCCTTGCGGACATGGTGGTGAGTTAGTGAGATGAAGAGCAACAGCAGCAAGTGCTCGCCGACTTTTTCTGAACCGCTCTTCTCCGTCGGAACTTGATCGCCGACCGGATTGTTTTCATCGCCACTGGGCTGCATCCTACACTCTTACCTCTACACTTTATCTCACAATGCTCGTAAGTACACTACACATGCACCTGTATGCAGGGCTAACGTTACAGGTTGCCGTACAGGGCTGCTCGCATGGCAGCTTGACTGCAATCTACGACTCGATTGCCGCGTTCGAGCAAGCTAAAGGCCAAAACGTCGATCTGCTGCTACTCTGTGGAGACTTTCAGGCGCTGCGCTCAAGACACGACTTTGCCTCCCTCTCAGTGCCGGTCAAGTACCAGAGCTTGGGAACGTTTCATGAATACTACTCTGGCGCGCGCGTCGCTCCTGTCCTCACTATCGTCATCGGTGGCAACCATGAAGCGAGCAACTACATGTGGGAGCTGTACTATGGCGGATGGCTTGCGCCGAGCATCTACTATCTCGGATGCGCGGGCAGTGTCATTGTCAATGGCGTGAGGATTTCAGGTGCAAGTGGCATCTTCAAGCACCACGACTATCGCAAGGGTGCGTACAGGTCTGCAAGGGTGTGCTGACGAGCAGGTCACTATGAGCAGGTGCCGTTCGACAGGTCAACTCTCCGCAGTGTCTACCACATTCGCGAGTACGACGTGGCCAAGCTCCAGCAGCTGCCGCGTGCGGAGCCGACCATCTTTATGAGTCATGACTGGCCAATAACCATCGCGCATCACGGCAACATGGGCGCCTTGCTCAAGCGCAAGCCATTCTTCAAGGATGAGGTGGGTGGGTGTGCAGGGTGTGACTGACCAGTGTAGATCAACAAGAACACTCTCGGATCGCCGCCGCTGCTTGAGCTGCTGAGGCATCTTCAGCCACAGTACTGGTTCAGTGCCCACTTGCACGTCAAGTTTGCGGCGCTGTACGAGCACCCGGCAGATGCGCCAGGGGCACCGCCCATCCAGAAAGTGACTCAGGCGCTCGGAGCCGTGTCGCTGCAGGACAAGCCTGCGGCTCCGGCGGCCGCTGCCAACCCAGATGAAATTCAGCTGTCAGACGACGAAGACGACGCGGCGCCAGCATCAGCTGTCGCCAACCCTGACGAGATTGCGCTGTCGGACGATGAAGACGATGTTGCCGCACCAACACGAGCACCGGTTGCCAACCCTGATGAAATCACTCTCTCAGACGACGAGGACGCGGTTGAAGCGGTGGCTGGCAGCGCAGAGGCACCACCTGCCCCATCTGCTCCAGCAGCCGTGGCTCCTGCCGCCAACGGAGCGAGCAACCCCGACGAGATCATGCTCGACGACGACGAGGAGCCTTGTGCCGTGGACGCTGCAACAGCAACAGCAGCGGCCGTGGCAGCTGCGGCTGCCCCTTTGGCCTCAAGCGTGCAGGAAACTGTGACCATTGGCGAATCGTCGGCGGGCGGTCGCTCAACGCGCTTCCTCGCGCTGGACAAGTGTGGCCCAGGCAAGGACTTTATCCAGGTCAGTCCCCCCTCACTTTTCTCATGCTTCACTGACGCCGCAGTTCCTCGACATCCCCTCCCCCGACTCGCCACCCCAAGCGCGCATCACCTTCGACCCCCACTGGCTCGCAATCACGCGCGCGCTCAACCCCTACCTCTCAACAGGCCAGCACCAGCCCCCGCTCCCCGAACCCCCGATCGTCGCAGCAATGATCGAAGACGAACTCGCACGTATTCGCGACGAAGGCCTCCTAGTCCCCGGCGAACTCACCCCAGCCGAGATCGAGGCCGGCGCAGCCCCGCCCCTCGTCTGGGAGAAGGGACCAATTGATATTGGGCGTGTACAGCAGTTCTGGCCCACGGCGCCGCCAGAGGGCTTCCCCGGTGGTGGCAAGGATCTCAGCTATTCCAACCCGCAAACAGAAGTGTTCTGCGGTATGCTTGGTATTGAGAATAAGATTAATGTCGCGCAGCAGCCGCGTCAGTAGGTGTAGATTGTAGAGTCCGTGGCGCAATAGACTGTAGCCATGTGCCGCGCGCGATGTGATTGATGCGATGCACTAGGTCACGGCACAGTGTACGAGTCCGAAAGGTCTCTGTAGAGAGACCCCTCGGTCGTCACCACCAAGGGAACGCTTCCCGGTGGTGGTCATCCGGCGCGTCGTCGCCACAGCGTCATCCTATCGCAAGGCTGGAATCACACTACTGGCTGTCACCGCCCAATGCCTCGCGTCCACGTTCTTTGGTCCTGTCTCTCCGCTCTCTCGTCTCTTCACTCTGCAGCTCGCGACGCCAACGCGAGCTGCTCTGTGCGGTTCCAGTCTCCTGTCTCGTCACCTCCCAATCCCCCACCTTCGACGTCGCCGGCAGTCGCCGGTCGAGTATGAATCTACGATATAACATGCCAGTATTGATGTGCCTACGACGAGGGCTTGTACTCGGCCTTGTCGCCGCGGGCCTCCATGCGCTGCTTGGCCTCCTGCAACGCCCAGGTCTGGATACTGTTGGCGGAACGAAGTGGAGACGGGGGGTCATGGTTGGTCGTGGTGGGCAGGATCGCGGGAGAGGGAGGCGTATGAACGGTGGTCGAGGGGTGCACAACAATGCGATCGCAAGACGTCGTGAAGGGGAAGGCATGGCCGAAGGGAGAGCAAGATGGATGAGCAAATCAAGGAAGACACAGTCAGCGCCACCCAATCTCGCCACAGAAGCAGCACGCACCTAGTGTCGGGCTTGTAAATCAGGACGGCGGCAGCCAGAGCAAATCCACCGACCATTCCGACGTAGTAGATGGTCCTGCGCTGTCAGTTCATGCTCTACCGCGCTGGGTCCAGGCGAGCGACTCACTCCCATGACTCGCGGACGCGCTTGCCACCCTTGGGGACCTGTGATGTCAGCTTTCACTCGTGCGGGTGTGCGTGACGGCTGGAGGGAGAGCAGATATCTCGGAGCGGCGGGTTGCAGAGGTGTAGACAGCTGGACGGAGGCGAGGGGGTCGGTGCGCGTCGAGGTAGGATGGACGGACGTCGGTAGAGATTGTCACCGCGCCAGCCAGCCCGTCACCACGCGAGCGCGCGCACATGCAGCGCGTCCTCCCGATTCTCCAGTCTCATCGTCCGCCATAGTCTCCTCTGCAACAGGCGCCCTCGTCGACGCTGCTTGCTCCCTGCGTCGCACAGTCGAGACGAACCTCCTCGCCGAAGATGAGACCCGAAGGGGGGTGGTAGCTGGGACCACCGGATCCGTGGCGGACCATGCGTGGCGCGGCTGCCGCGCGGAGGGGACGGAGGGCTGCTTGGCGGAGCATTTGTGAGCGGGGTTGGGGGTTGGGGTGTATGTCGTTGTTGACAGTGTGCTCGTCAAGG
Source organism: Prillingera fragicola (assembly GCA_002335605.1). Lineage (NCBI taxonomy): Eukaryota > Fungi > Basidiomycota > Tremellomycetes > Trichosporonales > Trichosporonaceae > Prillingera > Prillingera fragicola. The sequence goes on along the minus strand of BEDY01000006.1, from coordinate 861,375 downwards.
TCGTCGAGTTGCGTGCTGCTGCTCGTCGGGGTCACTGGATGAGGGCTCCGAGTAGGAAGCGGGAGTATTTCTTGTCACCACCAGCAGGCTGGGCTGGGCAGCAGGGGGAAGGGATCGGGAGAATGCGGAGTTATGCGAGTGTGGCAGTCGCCACTTGGGCTGTTCATATGCATGCAGCTAATGTTGTTGACATGATACATGTCTTGTCACCGAGCAGCGGGGAAAGCTCTACACTCAATTCAACAGCCCGGGAGGGCCCGCGTCTACCAGCGTTAACTACTCTGCGGGCCAGAGTGAGGCTACGACAGCTGCCCATTGCGTGCGCGAGCTTCGACACACTCTTGGGTGGATCACCTCCACTTCTCTCCCCGTAACCTCCCTCCTCCTCCCACTGCATCTTGGTCCTCGCCACAATGTCCACCAGCGCGTATGCAGCAACACGGACGCACGTCGCGCGGCAGGGCGACCCCAAGACCGTCACCCTGTCGTCGGCGACCTCCTCGGGCAAGCCAGTCGAGGAGACGGCGTCCAACGCCGGCGACGGCTACTCGTTTAGCTCTAGCACAATCGTGCGCGTCGCCATCGCAGCGGGTATCATTGTTATCGTCATCTGTGCGCTGTTAATGTTCTTCAAGGTATGTGCGCTGCCCTCCCAGTGCTGACAGGGGCAGATCTCTGGCTGGATCCGCTATCGCCAGCGACTCCGGCGTCAGCACATTCTCACCGCGCAGCTCGTGAATGAGGAGAAAGCCCGCGCGTTCGAGCTCGCCGCGTGGGCAGACCACCCGGGGCAGGCGCCGGTCGAGCACGCCACTACGCCTGTGAGCAAGTGGTGGCGTGGGTTGAGGAAGAAGGAGGACGAAAAGGTTCATCGGCGGGGGAGGACGAATGCCTATGCTGTTTACGAGTGGGAGGGGGTGCCGCAGTGATTTCTTCTCGTACCTGTCCGCGACGCTTGCGCTCCGTTGTCATCGCCATCTAGACGTCTTGTTACAATCCACACATCAGTTGTACACTCTACACAATAGCATCTACAGCCTGTACACCATAGCCATAACCCAATGCTCATCACATGCGTCTCATCTACCCCTTTACAAAACGAAAAGGCTCTAGGCAGCAAACTTTCCACGACCCATAACACGGTCCCGGGCCTCCTCGTACTTGCTCTTTGTCTCGACAACGACGTCCTCGGGCAAGGTGACATTCTCCTTTGCCTTCAAGTCCGACTTGATGAGCCAGTCGCGGAGGTACTGCTTGTCAAAGCTCGCCTGCGGCCTGCCGGCCTCATAGGCGGCGGCGGCCCAGTAGCGCGACGAGTCCGGGGTGAGGGCCTCGTCGATGAGGATGAGCTGCTTGCCGTTGGGCGTGGCGAGGAGACCAAACTCAAACTTTGTGTCGGCGAGGATGAGGCCGCGCTCCTGGGCGTAGGCGGCCGCCTCGGTGTAGAGCTGGATGGCGACGCGCTCAATCTCGGCGGCAAGCTCGGGGCCGCAAATGTCCTTGACCTTGTCCGGGTGAATGTTCTCGTCGTGGTCGCCCAGGTCGGCCTTGGTCGACGGAGTGAAGAGGGGTTGGGGGAGCTTTTGCGACTCGACCAAGCCAGCGGGCATGGGAATGGTGTGGACAGTCTGCGACTTCTTGTACTCTGACCAAGCCGAGCCGGTGATGTAGCCTCGAACAATGGCCTCAATCTTGACGACCTCGCACTTCTTGACAATCATCGAGCGGCCCTCGAGCTGGTCACGGTACTCGTCCAGCGAGCGGGGGAACTCCTCCCACGCAGTGGTGGTGCCAGAGAGAGCGGCGGGGGAGGCGCCATCGAGCGACGGGGTGAGGACGTGGTGGGGGATAATGTGGCTCAGCTTGTGGAACCAGAACATGGACAGCTCGGTGAGGGTGCAGCCCTTCTTGGGGAGACCATTGTTCATGATCACGTCAAAGGCAGATATCCTGTCAGTGGCGACAAACAGGAGCTTGTCGGCGTCGGCAGCGTCAGGGAGCGAGTAAATGTCGCGGACCTTGCCCTGCGAGAGAAGCTTGAGCTTGGGCATGTTGGTGTTGAGCACGGCGGTGCTGGGGCCGGCAGTGGTGGCAGCAGCAGCAACCCCGGCACCAGCAGCGGCACCCACGGCAGCACCACCGGCAGCAGCCTTGGCAGCGGCCTTGGCAGCCTTCTCCTGCTCCTTCTTGGCACGGAGGATGGCGCGCTCCTCCTCGGTAGGGGGCTTGTTGCTGCGCTCAGCCTTGGGGGCCTTCTGCTTCACGACCTTGGGGGCAGCGGCGGCAGCGACCGAGGCATCGGGGTACGCGAGGCGCTCGACCTCCTGCCAGTCGGGCGAGTTGTCAAAGACCTGGCGAATGGGGCCGAGGAGAGCGACAAGAGCGTCAGTGACACCACCCTTGAGGTCTCCGGGGTGGAGGTCCTGCTTGACGTAGGCGTCCTCGACCGCCTGGTACGACGGGAAGTGCATGTCGCCGCCAAACTTTTCGGGACGCGAGATGGAGAAGACGGTGCCGACGGGCGAGTCGGCCTTGGCAAAGCTGCCCTCGCCAGTGTAGCGCTCCTTGCCCTGGGCCGTGGCCTGCTCCTCGCGGAGATCCTGGACGGGAATGAGGACGGCGCGGAGGAAGGCAAGGACACCGTTACCCTCGACCTCTCCGGGAGTGCAGAGAGCACCCTTGAGCTTGCTCTTGATCTCGGCGGGCGAGTCGAGAAAGTCAATCTTGGACTTTGCGTCCGACGACGACATCTTGCCGCCAGAGAGACCGGGAACCATGGCGTTCATGAGGTGGGCGCGCTTGGCGTAGCCGAGCTTGGGGAGGTAGTGAGCAGCGTACATGAAAATCTTGCGCTGGTCGACACCACCGAACTGCATGTGGACGTCGAGGTACTGCTCGTCAAGAGCTTGGAGACCGGGGTAGAGGAGCGAGCTCATGAGGGGCGAGGCCGACTCCTTGACGACGTCGGCACCAGCGTGCTCGGCAGCCTTGACAGAGGTCATGGCGTGGAAACGGTACATGTCGATAGTGTACTCGGGCTTGAGCTGGTAGCTCATGCCAGTGACAAACTCGAGCTTCTCAGTGGGGACGCCGAGCGAGGTGAAGACGGCGTGCAAGAGGTACGAGTAGTACTTGACGCGGTGCTTGAGAGTCTCGAGAGTCGACTTGGACGCGTCAAGGAAGGCGTGGAGCTGCGGGTTAGCTGAATCACCGGCACGGCACCTACGTCGGCGAGCAGAATCTTGACCTGGGACTGTCAGCTTTGGCAGCTCGGCGCAGGCTTACATGGACGCCAGCGGTGAGGAAGTCGGCAATCTTCAACAGGGGAACGCAGTAGGCAATGTGGGCTAAAGGGTTAGAAGACGCTACAGCTCGACGGCGTCGACTTACGGCGGCCAGTGGTGGCAGTACCTGGTATCGTTAGCGATCGCTCCGCGGCCAACTTTGACAGCACTTACCCCAGTAAGCACGGGGAGTCTCGCCGTCGGCGAGGACCTTGCGGAGAATCTCTCCACTAGTGACCTCCTGGAGGTTGCGAACGATACGCTCGAAGCGGGCCTCCTGCTCGGGGGCGAGGGCGATCGTGACGACCTGCTCCTTGCTCTCCTCGGCAAACTCTAGCTCGGGGTTCATGGTGTGAGTGGTGAGGGGATAAGACAGAGGATGGACGGAGGACGGGGGATATGCGCTGCGTTGAGCTGCTTTTTGAGCTGTGAGCCTTGCGTTGGCTGGCGTAGCTGGCGAGAGTAGTGAGGACGGACTGATTGTTGATGGCAGCTGCTGTGCTCGGCGCTCGGACTGATCTTGAATCGAAATGTCGTCGAGACTGGCCGACATGTCGCCGAACACGTGAGAAAGCCTCCGCAGTGTTGGCCACGTGAAAACCACACGGCAAGTTCCGATCTACAGCCGAGTGTGGCGGGGGCAGTGAAGATTTTGAGTGAGGCAGAATGATGCGACGGTATTGGTCAGTCCGGCCGATAACTCCTACGCGCCGAAGGATCAAACCGCCGGCGCTGGTGGCCGCTGCTGCTGCTGGCCTGCGCTGCTGCTCCTCCCGAGCACTCCGGGTTCACCCACCCCCTGCCCAGAGCCCTGCCCCACTCCTTCCCCCAGCCCCAGTCGCTGGCAGCCTACATCTTGACCTTGACTTGTCCTTTATCATCCTCTTCATCTCAACGTCTAAAAGCCGTCCACCCCCCTCCCCTGTATTCTTCTTTACCGCACCACTCTCTCGTATCCGTCAATATGGTGAGTACCCCCTACCCCTGGCACGTAACCATCGAGACCACATGATCATTGGTACGCATACCGTGGTCTATTGTCTCGCGGTTTTTTTTTTGTTCGACGAGCGCCACCTTTCCGGCTGCTTCCGGCCGTCGTTCCCGCCAGACAACATGGTGGTGACGGGCAGACCGTGCACACAGACACAGAGACGAAAAAGCAGGATACTAACCAGTGCAGTCGCGCGCCTCTGCCTTCAAGAAGTGGGTCCCCACTGAGACCTACCCCATCATCGCCGTCGTCTCCGGTGCCGTTGTCGGCGCTGGCTACTACCTCGGCCGCCTCGCCATGGGCTCCGAGGTCGTCTGGGACCGCCACGGTGACTGGAAGCCTTGGGACAAGGTGAGTTTTTGCCACTGCGAGAAGCCTAGGAAGTGGAGCAGCGAGCAACGTTGCATGGGTGTCCGGTGCCGCCACCTGCCACTCTGCAACTTTGCAAGCCACGTTTGCTCCCCCTCCGCCCGCTCCCGCAATCCCCCGGTCACGGGACAGCGAGCTGACAACTGCCCGCAGATCAAGCAGCACGAGAACACCAAGTTCATGGCTGTCGACAAGGAGTTCTGGCAGAAGCGCCAGGAGGCTGCCAAGGTCGCTCAGTAAGCGCCTCAGCACTTGCTGCATAGATAAAACCACCACCACCCCCACCGAAGGGACACCATTCTCTTTGCCCTTGTTGTCCTTTAGTCTTCTGCACTGCATCTAACTCGTGATGCACACCCTCTTTATGCTTTGGGTTCTCTGTTTCGCAGATTCGTTTGCGCGAGCTTGGCTGGTCTAGCTAACGAGCCACCAGCGCCATCTGCACTGCTGAGCTGCACTGCTGATCTTGCGCAAATAATGATCCAACCCGGCCCCATCCGAGTGCTCGTAGTTTGAGTGGCAACAGGCAGCGTCATCATTCCTCTCGTTGGATCGGCCGTCGAGGCATTGCTGTCAATCTTGGGTGCTGTGCCTTTGACCTGCTATTAGAGATTGCTATTGAATTTGATCTCGGTTTTGAAATGCACAATTGCTGGCAATTCTAATGCAGGCTTGAACGAGGCAGTCAGAGAGCATTGCCTGCCACTCGAGGTCAGTCGCGTCCCGCCCCTGCAGCAAGCGTCATTAAAGGTGCAGCCATTAGAGAATTCAGGCAGCTAATTGTAATGGAAGAGAGTAACATGGTTGTAAAGTCGAGAATACAAAAGTATATAAGACCTTCAGTGAATCTGTCAAACAGGCCGACACTCGGCATTAACCAGCACCAAAAGGCGACTAGGGTCTCCGAGCTTGACTCTATTGTGTTGGCAATTCTCATCATGAGGCGAAGAGGCGAAGAGGAAGGAAAGGGAGGAAGGAGGAAAAATCGTGAACGCGAGGAATGGTGGCAGCGGCTGGGTGCAGCCTGGGTCGAAAAGTATGACTTGCATGCGTACTGGGATACGGGTTAGAGATACGTGCTCAGCAGTGCCGAGCTGTCGGGGAGACAGAGTCGTTGAATGGAGGAGATGAAGAAACAAGTCGACAATGAGAGGCTGGCGACAAAATATCGATACCAGCCGACTTGGTTTGGGCGCGAGTTTCAAGCTTTCGCACCCGGAAGTAAATTCACACTCGCACCTGCGGGAGCAATTTGACCGGTCTGGAGCGGAGTGGCCTTACCTGTCCGTGTTGTTGTTGTTGCAGCGGCTAATGCATGCGCGCGGGTCAATTATGGAAGCTCACGGTTATGCAGCACGAACAGTCTGGCCCACGAGCCATTTCTCGCCTCCTCGATCCTGACGCCGAACGCGTCATGAATGTTTGTTGCGGCTGCAGCCCTCTGGATCTGCTGCCTGCTCCAGAGAGGCATCCATGTCCTTGCACCTGTCGATGGCCAAAATGCGCTTCATGATCCACGTAGGCCATAATTCATGACGCGCCAAGTGGAGATGTAGAGATCTCGACGGAGAGATCGGTGGCGGTGGAGAAGAGTTGCGGGCGCAGTTTGCGTCTGTGCCCACCTGGCCCCTTGGGTGTTGCGCGTCCGCCGTGTTGGCAAACGGGAGCAAATGGATTGGTGATAACGGGGGCAGTATGTCTCACACCCTGAGTAAAAAATGACGTGGGTGGCACACACTGGGGCGAGGTGGATGAGAACTCCCACGCCCTCGTCGCCAGTCGACTCTCCCACCATAGCTGCTTTTTACCCACGCTCGACACAATCCTCAGTCGACCACCCCGTGGGAGACATGGACTTGGCCTCTGATCCATCCACCAAAATCAATAACAATCATCATGGGTGATCCAGACCTGCCAATGCTAGACGACAACCCGTCAAACACCCCCCTCGACCTCCTCCTAAACGCAATTTCCGGCACTGGCGAATACGCGTTCGCCGCCCAAGACGCGGCCACCGACGCCCCAAGTGGCGAGCCAGACGGCTCCACCACCGACGCGATGGCTGCCTACCTCGAAGCCGGCGGCAGTGGTGTGTCCCCTCCTCAGGCCGACCCAGTCGCCACCGAGCGGAGTGGCAGCCAGGGATCCACTGTTCTAGGTATTCGCAAGCGCTCCGCAGAGGCGACCTCGCCACCGTCACCCCGCCAGCACAAGGTGCTCCGCACCTTGCAGTCGCATTTCGGCTCGCGCGCCGGACTCCTCCAGCCCCCGTCTCCGGGGTCCCCTGCGCTCAAATCGCATACATTCTCCACTGTAGAAGTCTGGCACCCCAAGACGGGCCAGAAGAGCTACGGTAAAGAGCGTCGGTAGGTAGACGACCCCCACGGCAACGCTCAGCCAGTCCCTGTTGGCAGTGTGGCACTCTTCGCTTGCTTTGCGATATTGACGGGATCGCTAACACAAATGTCCTTAGCTTGCTTCAACCGCCGCCTACCTTGCGCGTAACCGGTCCCCTCTTCCCTCTCATTACCACGGTGACACTTCGCGCACTACCCAACCCCGACCCACCCACCGGACCGGCCAGCTTTGCATCACAGACGCACCGCATTGCTCAAGGTGTTCCCGGGCTGAGCCCCGGGGCCATGGCTCTGCTATATGACGCGAGTGCCACAAAAAAGGATGAGCGCGACCAAAAGAAGCGTCGCATGCGCAAGGCTGCGTCTCGCACTGGCTGGGGTGGTACCCTTCCATGGGAGCGCAACTCTACCCTCATCAAGCCACGTGAGGAGCTAGTTGACGGCTTGACCTTTCCCGGACTTTGGATTGGTGAAGAATCCCGCAAGAGCAAAGAGTTCCGTCTTGAGCTGGCAATCTCGCAGCCAGGTGTGGACACCGACGAAAATGGTGTGCCCATTTCATTTCATCTAACCCCCAGCCGTGCTGAGGCCCCAGACATGGACGTACCCGCCAGCTCGGCCAACGAGCAGGCCGTGGCAGGTCCGACCCAGCCTCTGGATGAAGCTGCCCTCCGCCAAGCGCTGGAAGGTACTGATATTGAGCCACTAATGAGCCTCAATGAAGCGAGTGCCGCAGCAGACGTGGCGACAAATCTTTCCAAGTCGCACGCTGCCGATGGTGGTGACTTGGCGCAGGCGGTGGCCCCAACGGCTGCCGCGACCGACAACACCTCTTCCAAGGCAGTGCCCGCTCCGTGGGCAACGTTTGTGTCGGATCCTCTGTCGATTGTGTCCAAGCCCTCCCAGAAGACTGCCAAGGCGCGGTCCATGGCGAGTTGTCTGACGACCAACGACGCCTTTGCGCTCTTCTGCCGCATCAACGCTCAGACTGTGCGCACAAAATTCATGAAGCTGGACCGTAGCGGAGGAGACAAGCCTCTTCTCGCTGCGCGTGCCGGCAAGTGGACGCCGTTCCGCTTTGATGTCGTTGAGCGTGCAGCGCCACCTTCGCCCGGCGAGAATGGCCCCCGCAATCGTGTCAAGATGGACCACGACCGCGAGGCTGGTGTCATTACGTACGGCTCGATCGTTCAGATTGTCGATGTGCACACCGGTGTACGCTCTGACGCCATGCGACTGGTTCACGTGGACAAGAACGAAGTTTACGTCGGTGCCAACTACGGCCATCCCGTCAGCGAACTGCAGCGTGTCGGGTTTGTGCGTGTGACCGACGGCGAAGACGACATGGACAATGGTGTCCGTTGGTACCTCTCGGCACCAGGTGCCATGGTTGGTGCTGGTGAGGGTAATGTGACCCGTGCCCGTCCAGGTGCTCGCGCTATTGCCTCCAACCCCGAAGGCCTGGCAACAGTCCCCGAGACCCTCAATGCTTTGGACGCCGACGTCGAGCCCGAGGACACGACTGGTCGTGGCGGCAAGCGCAAGAAGACCAAGCGCCACGCTCTGGCTCGTGCTGCCATTTCCGAGGAAGCCACGGGCAGTACGACGGCCGGTCTCACCTGGAGCCGCGCGCGTCGCCATGAGGGCGAGCAGACGACAACCGATAGCCACAACGTGTCGACTACCTCGGCGGCCATGGTTGAGACGATTGACGACTGGATGTGCTGGATTCTCGGTGGTGTTTGTGAGTACACTGTGGGGGAAGGTGAATAGTGAGCTGATATCGCAGGGTGTTTCTCGTATAGTTTCTTCAATGGTCTTGGCGAGGAGGGTGCCCTCCCCGTCGCATCTCTCGACCCCGTCCCTCGTCTCCTGGTCGACCCCGTGTTCCATCCCGAACAAAACACTCTCGACCTGACATTATCCACATTCTTCGTGCCAGGCGAGCCAGGCTGTGAGCCCGAGCCATTCTCCGTGTACCTGGGCCCCATCGGCCCTCTTCGTGTGACGACCTGGCGCTCGGTCGCACCAAAAGAAAAGTATTACGACCCTGGGGCGCTGTACCCGGCTGTGCGGTACACCAGTGGGACCATTCTCGACCGCACACCCAGCCCCGATGGCAAGCGCGTGTTCAGCAACTATCCATACAGCGTCCAGCACGTCATCGCCATGGTCGAGATGCCCGAGCCCGAGGAGATTATCCGCATCATGCAGGAGTGTCTCGACGCGATGAGCGAGGCCGAGGAGATGTCTGTTCGTCCCCTCCGCACCGACGCCTCGTCGCCCGACATTGTCCCCCCTCCTCCTCCCGACGAGGAGAACTCTTGGCTCGGTGTGGCGGGAGAGCTGACCATTCAAGAGGCTCTTCGGAATGCGGGGACGGCGGCCGAGGAAGATCCGGCTATGGATGTGAATGGCGCCCCCGAGGGAGGGGCGAATGGCGACTTCAAGATGGACGAGGCGATGATTGACCCGGCACTGGCCTCGGTGGACGCGTCGACCTCTGAGACACCCACCCCCTCGCTGTCGCGAAACGCCGCTTCCTCAAGTGCGGTTCCTTCGATACCGACAGTTGGCACTGCTGATACAACGGACTCGACAACAGTGGAGATGCACCCTCCCGATTTCCAAAAGGACTCAATGATCCCACTGCCGTTGTTACTCGTCCGCCCTGATGGTGTGGGACATGGTATAGGATGGAGTGTTGTTGCTGCCCGCCTTGGAGCGGGTAACGGTGAGATGGGTCTATCTGGAACGAGTTCTACGGATGCTCCATGGGGTGAGTTTGCGCTGTTGCTGCTGAATGCTAACATGCCAGCTTTGCGGGTGATTCAAACTTCGGCACGCGGAGGCAATCTCGCGTGGTAAACACGTGTCGGCGGCCGAGGCGCCACAAAAGTGCAGGGCGGCGATAAGCGCCTTGGCTCAGGGAGGGGTTAGAGCGATGACGCGGACGAAGGCGCAAGTCCTGGGAGAGAAGTTGTGTGTGTTGCCCTGTTTGTCGCTGGCTGGAGGCGGAAGAGCAGAGGAAAGTGTATGTGGCTGGTGGTGCCTTGTTCCTGTGGTGTGCACTCGTACCCTTATGTATCCATTACTTGGTCAGGGAGGGCAAGGGCAGGCGAGCCACAATCGGACGGTGGTTGCAATTTGATACGGCTCACACAGCTGCTGGCTGGATCACACGGCCGGGTCTGCCTGCATGTGCGTATTCGCACCAAGTGACGTGGGCAGGCTGGGATCTTGGACAAGAGGCGGGCAAACTCACGCCCAGCGCTCAGAGCAGATTTGACCAGCCCCCATACAGACGACGGGCAAGAGCCGGGAAATGCTCCCGTCCTTTGGCTGCTGCTGCGAGGGCTGCGTCGGTGACTTGAGCGATTATTGGCCGTCGCCTGCACCCGATGCAGTAGCAAATACGGCAGGAGATTAGGCAGAGACGTTGATCCGGATGCGAGGACCCCGAATCTGGTAGAAAATCCAAATCTGGCAGCTGCATGTGCAGAGCAAGACCAGAGCAACGCCCCCCGCAGGTGGGTCATGCAGATGAGTGTAGTTGTGTTTTTATCCAGTCATCCCATTTAGTACTGTGCATGGCTACATATGGGCTGTAGATTACTAGTCTTTCCTTTACACCCTTTCCCTTTCCCTCCCCCGTAGTCGACTGCACCCACTCGACCACCACCACACCACCACCACACTCACCATACAACCCACACACCCACACGTCCCCTCACTCTCATTACCCTTTGCACACCAGCACACATCCAGCATCCAGACAGCACACCGGAACACCACCACCACTGCCACCACCACCACACGACCTCGCAACCTCTTTCGGAACAACAGCCCTCCACTTTTCATTTTCCCCTCCACCCGCGCGCGCGACCAAGCCACCCAGTCCGCACTTGACCATACTATAAACGCCAAAAAGCACCGCGTCGCTGTGCCTGCAGATCACTGTCACCTCTTTGTAACTCGGTGACTGCCTCAGTCACTCCATTCACCATATCCGCCCAGCGCACGTACATTGCCCCTGTCCCAGCGGCCCCCCCTTCTTCTCCCTGCGCCAATTTTTATCCTGCAGCAACCACCATGGCATCCTCTGCCTTTCTCCCCTTTCCCCAGCAACAGCAACCCGTGGCATCCGGCTCGGGCGTCAAGCCCAAGCGCAAGCGCTGCGCGAGCCCCGACCTCGACGACGACGAGATGAGCTACGACCGCGACGCCGAGGCTACGCCCAAGCAGCTGCGTATCCAGCCTCCTTCCTTTGAGCCTGGAAGTGCCGGGTTCGCCTTCCCCCCAGACCTCGTCCCGGACATGTGCACGTCGGCGACGGCGTCCGAATCCGACCAGATGGACTTTGACATCGAGTCTGTCGCCGACCAGCAAGACGACCGCTACGAGTCGTACGCATACGAGGGCGGCTCGGGCGGATTCTGCTTTGGCCCGGGAGCGGAAGAGGACGAGATGGACAGCGACGACGGCAGCCTCGGCAAGGGCTACTTTGGCAACACCAACGGGTCGTCCCACATTCACCAGATCGGGCCCTACACGCCGTTTGCATCGAGCTCGGCGCCCCAGACCCCGGCGCCCCACGGCCTCATGGGCCCCGCGACGGCCGCGCCGCTCAGCGAGGACGCGAGCGCCGTCGAGCGCGCGCGTAACAGCCACGGACCCAACTGCAAGTCGATCCCAAAGCTGCACATGGCCGAGCACGCCGACCCGGCCACGGGCCAGCGCTCGCTCTGGGCAATCTGCCCCGACTGCGGCGCGTGCGAGCGCCAGTCCTAGTCGCCTCATCTGTACCAACCACCCATGTGCTCACTGCTCTGCTCTGCACTGCACGCACCGCACGCGAGGTCACCACACCGCCGGCGGTGTGCGAGCCGCGGACACTTGCCATAAAACCTGTACCATCCATCCACCGACCGAGAGCCGTAGCCTAGCCAATGTTGTAAAGCTGGTGCCCATGCATGCCGTGGCCGTATTGGTCTGAGAACAGACTCTGTCGTCTCGCTAATATTTGCCAACAAACATCCACACTCGGGCAGGAATTCACGCAACATGACAACGGAAATGCAGCCGGGTCGCGTCCAGTCCTGTCCGTCCGGGATAGCTCCGTGATCCGTGATCCGTACCACCCGGGGCGCCAGAGATCGGGACCTGGGCGAAAGCTCGGCTCGTCCGAGCCCGGCGCTGGCCGCCTTCCTTCGGAGCTGCGCCTGCGGGAGTATCTTGGCCGGGCCGGAGTGTCGTCTTGGGTATTACGTTGGCTGGCCTGCGTGGGAACTGGGTTTAGTTGGGGGGCGGGTATAAGGCTTACCTTTGCTGTGGGTGGCAGGCTGAGCAGTGACAGGTTGGATTGAGCCAGCCGCTTCAGAGTTGGACTGTGGCCATTTGTAGATGGTGGCTGGATGGCTGGGCATTGGTCTTGGCCTGGAGGGTCGCTAGTCTGTGGTCGAGCTGTTGCCTGAACCGCCTTGGGCCGCCCCTGGTGCGTTCTCAGCACTGAGTGGCAGTGACCACACAGCATGGCTGGTCGCACGAGGCAGCTCGGCCCAAGATGTACAGATCAAGATCATATGTTACAGATACATGTCATACAGTATGCAACTACGCGCACGCAGTCTCTATGCACTCTCAGCCACGCCTCCTCGCACCCAGCCAGAGTCCCAGCCTATGCAACATCCATGGCCCGCTTCCGCTTCCCCTTGCCCTTCCTGCGCTTATCCGGCGTCGAAGCCCCGCTCCCACCAGCGTTCGCAGCAATCTCCCCCTCGACATCCGCAAGCAGCGCCGCGGCCGCAGCAGCCTCGCCCTCCGCCCCGGACCCAGGAGCGACTTTGACCGCCTCGTCGGCGATGAAGCGAAACCTGTTCGAGCGCCGGTCGGACCCGCTGTCGTCGTTGGCGGCGGCCAGCTGCGCGGCGGCCGTGGCTGCCGCCGAGGTGGTGGGGAGGTCCAGGCGCTGGGATTTGGGGATCGCGGCGGTGATGAAGCGTTTCGCTGCTTCCGTGTCAATGCGCTGGGTGCGTTCTGCGAGTCAGCTGGTGTTGCTGTGGAGGGGAAGGAGGGTAGGAAGGTATGTGAGGTGCCGACCGTGCTTCTGGCACCACCAGATCGGTGTCTGGACCGCCATGAGATTGGACAGCAGAAGCAGCCAGTTGGTAGATCAGACGTAACGCTCGCGCACACGGAGCACCGGCCAAGCACGGTTCAATCACGGTTCGCGCTACACCTAGCAATGCGTGGGAGGCGTGGGAGGGAGGATAGCCAGGAAGCAGCACTCACCCTGCGGCGCCTCGACGTCCCGGACCTTGCCATAGTAGGTCTTGATCCGCTCGAGCTCCTTGGCCACGTCGTGGTTGTCGGGGTCGATCCCGCGGCTCTTGAGGTACACTACTTGTCAGCGGCCACAAAACCCCACACAAGAGAAGCACGGCCAGAGCAGCTACGCTGCCGCGCTGCACAGAGACTCACCCCATACGAGATTATTAGCCGCAAACGCAAGCAGCACATCCATCTTTGCGCGCTCGAGCGGACCCATCCCCTCGCGCGTCTCGCTGAGTGGGCGCGCGAGGAGCGGCGCCATGGCGGATTCCAGGTCGCCGAGCGTGGCGTTGACGCTCGCTAGTGTTGAGGCTGGGTTCTCGTCCATCTTTTGCGAAACTGGGAGTGCGGGGGTGACTGAGAGGTATGTGAAGGAAGCAGCGCGAGATACGCCCCCTGTCAAAGTTGTTGGTGGGATCGTCATGTTCAACTTCTTGCAGATGTCAACTTTTGGGTCACGTGATGCGGTGGCGGCGGGGGTATTTTGGACGCGACTGTCTTGATTTGGACGAGTCAAAAGTCACTACAGCAACCTTCTCTCGACGTTCAGAGCAAGTAGCAATGTGCAGGATTAGTTCATGCAAAAATTGGAGGAGAATCAGGTGGTAGTAGCAAAGTACAGTGCGGGCAAAGTACAGTGCGGGCTCATTTCCCCCACAACACGGGCCGCACGGCCGCACGGCACCCAATCCCCCGTGGCACATATCAGCCTCAATCATCTCTACGCATCAAATTTTACAAGGCTGCGGTGTAGCTATTCGTGTGTAATGGTGTCATATACATCGCGTGTCGTAACGGACTATCTCAATGGTACGTGGGATAACATAATAATGCTGGTGGGTGGGAGAGAGTATCTAGAGGGCCAGCCTCTTTGATACCAACGCAGGGGATGACTAGCACCTACCACTGCGTGTGCACGTACTGCTCGTAGCCAGTGTACATGGGTTGGCCGTAAGGGACCTGAGGGACGGTGCCAGCGGGGTAGCACACAGCTGGCTGCTGTGCGTACATCATTGGTGCCGCCCGAGGGTCAAACGACTGGCCAACATACATGGGCTGACCGGGGGTACCGCCGTTGAGGTCAAGGTACTGGTCGGGGCCAAACGCAGCCTGAGCGGGCGTGCGAGGAGTAGAAGGCGACAGAGCAACACCGTTGTTGGTTCCGTCGGAGCCCTCCGAGACCGACACCGAGAGCGGCGACATTGGCTGCGCAGACCCGGGGACCGGGATACCGTCGACCATCTGTTCTGATGGCGAGACGACGGTAGGCGACATCTGCTGCTGCTGGAGCTGCTGCTCGGGGCGCACGGGCGTAAGACCGAATGCCGAGGCGCCGAGGCGCTGGTGGGGTGAAGGACGACCCTGAGTCGAATTTGCACGGTGGAGCGGGCTGGGGCGCTGAGGCGACCCGCGATCGCCGTGGTATGAACGGTTGCGACTCAGGGGAGTGACGGGCGAGGTCACGGGGGTGTGGCGAGGAGGGCTGTGGCGCTGGCGAGGAGCGGGGCCAAACTGAGTGGGCTGCTGAGCGTAGCCGCCGTGGAAGACCTGGGGCGACGACTGCGAGCGTGCGCGCATGGCAACGTTGACCTGCATCGGGTTGACAGCCATGACACCGACGGGCACCATCGAGGGGTCGACAATGTACTGGCTGGGGCCGGGGTGGCCGGGGAACATTTCGCGGGGCATGGCGTCCATGGTCATTGCCGAGTAGGAACGGACAAGGCCAGGCATGACCAGGGAAGGAGTGATGGCGGCCTGAGAGCGCCGAGTGGTAGGCATGGCACGGCCTTCCTCCACACGACGACGCTTGACACCGTCCCACCACTTGGACGAAGCCTGGAAGTGGGGGTGGCCAAGACGAAGGCCAATCTTGAGGGCCTCCTCACGAGCCTCGGCGTCACGAACCTCGCGGCCCTCGTGGACGGCGTGGTCGAGCCAGCGGTGCATCTCCTCCTCGATAGCAGGGTAGCGACCACCGGGGCGACGAGCAAGAGCAGCGTTCGAGTTGGGCTGCTCGGGGTCGAGCCAGCGCTCCTCCTGGTTGAGAATCTTGGAAATGGTACTCCGGTCAACAGAGTACTCCTTTGCAATATCCTCCTGACGGATCTTGCCCTGCGAGTTGCGGTAGATTTCACAGATGCGACGCTTGTCCTCGGGGGTGAGCTTGCGCTTGCGACGGATCTGGCGGGTCTCGGTGCTAGTGGCGTCGGTGACACCGGTAGGCGAAGCATGACCAGCCGAGGTTGGCGAAGCGGATGCGGGACTCGTGGACGTTGTGGCGACGACGGGTTTCGCGGTGGGGGTGGCAGCAGCCTCCTCTGCAGCCGGCGGCGCAGCCGCGAAGGCAGAAAAGGCAGGCGCGGTAGCCGCGGCAGTGGGAGCACTAGCCGGACGCGAGTTGGGGAGCGCAAGCGCGGGCTGAACGTACTGAGGAACAGGCGCGGCGTGCTGGGGCATGTACTGGTGGTGAGCCATCGAGTGGTTACCGTACATGTCCACAAACTGCGGGGGGTAGGCCATGCCAGCAGCGGCCATGGGGACGCGGTTGTTGGGCATCCACGACTCGGCGGTGGCGGCGGCAGGAGCGTCAAAGACCTGGAGAGGGTCAGAGTTGGGAAGAGTGGGAGGGTTGACCAGGTACGACTGGGGCATGGCGTGCTGCTGAGGCTGCATGTGCTGCTGAGTAGCGTACTCGTTCGGAGTACTGGCAGTGACCGAGCCAGAGTCGTCATTCTGGTTGGTGAACATGGTCATAAAGTCGACCTCGTCCTTGACCTCGTGCGAGAGGTAGTTTGGGGTGGCGGCAGTGGCGGCCATGATGGAAATGATTCTGAGGGAGACTGATGAAGCGAAAAAAGTGGATACTCGTTTATGATGATGGCGTCAAGTCCAAGTGTCGACCGGCGAACGTGGACGTGAGTCGTACTGGAAAAAAGCGTATGCGGCTGGGAAGGATCAGCACGAGACCCGAGAGCGATGAGGAGGGACTCACAGTCGTAAGGATGTGTCTTACTCGGGTGGAGCAAGGCGAGAACTTTGAAGAAATGACTGAGAGAAAGTATCAGCGTGCTGATCTGATTGTGACAGGGGAGGGAGAGAAAGAGCAAGGATAAGGATGGATTCTCACCGCAGAAGGTCGTTGGCCAGACCAGTGCGTAACGTGGGTTCGTGGCGTGTATGAAGCAAAAGGTGCGAGCCAGCTGCATCCATGTCAGCCACGGTCGTGCGAGAGAGGCGTGTCCGAAGGAATGGGGACACTGCTGCGTCGAGGCAAGCCAAAAGCGGGGCTAGGCCCTCGTCTGTCCACTCACCAGAACAATGGATAACGGATGTCGCGAGCTCCGAGGGGTCGCGGCCGTGCACGTCTAGGCTTTGGGTGTTACTGCGATATTGCCACTGGAAGTGAGGCAAAGCAGACTCAAAGCGGTGCGAGGAGGGAGGGGGAGGGGGAGCGCAGGTGGGTGGTGATGAGGGGGAGGCGAACTCGTTGCGAAATGACCTGAGGCTAGACCAGAGCCAGGTTGATGGTGTCGTTCACGGCTGCGTCGAGCGGCGTGGATGCGTGCGTTCGTGCGTGCAATGCAATCTATGAACAAACGATGACAGAACAGAGAGAGTATGGGCCTGCCAAAATGCTCTCTGTAGCTGGCGCTATGGTAGTGATACTTGAGGAGGATGGAGAAAGACGAGGCAGGTCGACGATTGCGAGGTGGAATGCAACCAAAGCCTGCCTGCAGCGCAGAGGATCCGCGCCCCCTCTGCCTCCTCGCCAGCCCCGCCCGCAGCGGACGCTGCCGCTCTGACACGGACGCTTGGGCAGGCGAGCCTGACCCACCTGGCCCAATTCTCTGACAATTTCCAGCCCAAGCGGCCAGCGGCTACGAATGTTGGCGCTTACGGACGGGGCAGACGGCCGCCGTGGCTGAGGTTTCGGGCAGGGAGCCCATCCGCCGCTGTCGTCGCCTGCTCATGGGACTGTTCAGCATTCGCAGGGCTGGATGGGCCAGCGTAGAACAGCCAAGCCCCCTTGATCGTTTGCCTGACAACGTACGTACGTGGCGTCGTCCTGAAGCTCGAGATACCCTCCGATCCCCTTCTCCTTCTCGTCTGCAGCGCTCTCTCCATTGCGTCTGGGACCTGTTCCACCACTGGAGCTGTTAAGCGGAGATTTGAGCCAAATGGCAGTCGAGCGACGTCGAGCCCGAGTATTGGCAGGCGCTGGCCCGCATTTGCGCCTCCCATGCTCCCCACCTTCAAACATCCTGTCAGAATTTGGACCCTGAAAGACAAAGTGTAAATTGTCAGGGAATATCACACAGTTTGCACAGGAAAATGCCACTCAACGCACAAGCCCCGAGGAGTCACGTCCCAGGGCGCAAGGTACATTCAGGGTGCTCTGCCAGCCCAGGGTAGCGAGACACTATTTGTGTGACCCTGGTTCGGAGGCAAGCAGCGGCTGTTTTGGTTGCTTGACGACGCTTGTTGACGCTAACGGCAGCGGAGGAGAACCGTGCTCGACAACCCAATTCTCACTCTGCTTCATGCATTTCTAATCTGCAGAACACTAATTGCATTCATGTCGGCAGCTCCGCCTTGCATCTGATCCATTCCAGCGGGCCATTTAATCTCGCCATTAACGGCATCCAGTCGTGTCTAATTTCTGTAACACGTACCTGTTGCCAAACGAGGGAGGCGGCGACTGTCGGCATTGGTCTACTACGCAGACTACTTTTGATCGAATACGCCGCCACCTAACGCTATTGCGCTATCGAAGCTCGACAAACTCGAGACTGCCTCTAATGAGAGACTCTAGCTGCGTTCCTAGCGACAGTTCCGCTGTACCAATGCTTTGAATTCAGATGCTGCACATGGTGTAAGGTGACGACCCCTTTGGACATGATGACGCAAGCATCGTTGGCGCCAGCTCAATCGGAAATCGCAGGTGCTCTCGATGGCCTGGCTGCCATCGCGCAGCCGTCCCCGTGCTCGTTTATCGTCGCGTTCCCATAGAGCGGGCCACAGCCACCTTGGTATGCGGGCTGGACGGCGGTACTGGTAACACCAGGCGTTACAGTGAGGCTGTTCTATTTGTCGGCTGCAAACCACTGATAGGCCTTGCACCGCCTGGTCACTGGATCAACCACTGCGGAGGGCTGGACGATGGGCGGGTCCCGATCACAGAGCAGCTCTGCTCACTGGCCGCTGGCCGCTGGGCTGTAGGTCCTTGGAGCCAGTTTTCTTGGGCGTGGGAAGTGGTACCACTGTGCGACTCCCGCCAAATACAGGAAAATCAGGACCGAGGCAGCGATCTGCAGAGGGCGTTACAGCCGTCCCTGCGTAAAGGGTCCTGTCCTTTTTTTTTCAACC
Organism: Prillingera fragicola; assembly: GCA_002335605.1. Classification (NCBI taxonomy): domain Eukaryota; kingdom Fungi; phylum Basidiomycota; class Tremellomycetes; order Trichosporonales; family Trichosporonaceae; genus Prillingera; species Prillingera fragicola. The sequence goes on along the minus strand of BEDY01000006.1, from coordinate 842,674 downwards.
TCTTTTGCGTAGGAGCAAGCCGAGCCGGCGTTGACGGCGCATGCCTCCCATGACATGGGTAGCGAGGGCCCACAGAACTGCTAGAACAGGGTCCTACAGCGGCCGCACCGAGCGAAGCGGAGCAGACAAGGGACGCCCCCTCCTGGTGGTGCAAAATTCTGGTAGCCTTAATTTGTCTTGGCCCCCTCTGGTTTCATACACACACACGGACCAAGGTCAGATGAGTGGTGTGTACAAGTGGCATGAGAAATACACCAAGAGCTCGTCTGCGAGACCTGTTCTCGTTCTCATGATCGAAGCAATTGTTGGAGCCGCAAGACAAATAATGCACGTTCATTGCTACCACATGTCCCGTTCATGACTCGACCACTAGGCGTGCTCTCGCCGCCACGGCCGCCACGCAGCAGAAAGGGGAATGTGGGCTGGTATCGAGCGTCGCAGACAGCGGGCCAGCGGGTCAGTCGGACTCAGATTGGGGTGGTCCCGAGATGCACGGCGGCGATTGTTGGTGGGCTGTCAGTTGGCTCCGCCAAGGCTCCGTCGCGCGTCTAGGCCTCGCTCGAGGCCATCACCGGACCACCGACAACCCTAGACCTGAAGAAAGTCAGACGCGAGTCCCGGCTTTTGGTCATTTTAGCTTTGACTTTTGAAAACTCTGCCAGGTCCTAGGCACTCTGTCGATCCCTGTCCTCTCCCCCCACTTAACGACATCGACATTGTGACCGACGCCGTAACTATTGCTCCACAGCTGTAACGGTTCTCGTTGTATCAAGCTACACGGGTTTGGCTCCACAGCGACGCGCAGGTACAAGGACAGGCTATGCATGAAGCCACTCTCACACAAAGTTACACTGTGGCGGTGGTGCGTTAGCAATGACGGTCGACGTTGGTCCCGCACTAATCTTATTGATGGATCGTCGGGCTCGCAGAGCAGACTTGCGCACGCTTCTCGTTTGGAATTGGGTAGTCACCACCGGAAGGCTCGACCATGGCAGCCAGATTCTTTGTCCCGCTGCAATGGGGCTGCGTACGTCCCAGCGGCCGGCATGCCTGACCGTCCTACCAAGGGGCAGCAACAGGTTCGACACGAAGCTGCACCGCATCGTTCTGCTCCAAGGAACAATGACCAAGGAACGCAGGAACCAGGACGGAGACTTTGGGGTCGACCACGGCTACACCGCGGAATATGGTTCGGAGATCAGAATCGCAGATGGTGCATGGCCATTGCATATTGTAACGCAGCCGGGGCCGACTCAAAAATGCAGATTGTAATCTGTGGCGGCTACGTGGCAGATCTTTCGTTATGGTGACGATCGCATGGGCCACGAGCTATCTACAGAAGCCAGCGTTCCGCGGGCAGCCAGTGCCAGGTTTGGCGCACGCCGCCTGCCACTACCGTGGCCAGTTTTGGACACGCCATGCGTTACGACGCTCCACTCTTACGAATCAGCCTGGTGATTAACAACCGCGCGGAATGAGTTGGGGATTGCAGATAGATGCGACGCGACTTGTGGGCCTACGTCGGCGACGCGGTACGTATTAGTGGCACCGACGCTGGTTCACATGGTGTTCGCTATTAACGCACGAGGTACATCCAGGAGGTACCAGGGAAAGGCTCCTCTAGCCTCTAGGGCTGTTGGGGCTCCTGCAGTCTCCTATGCTTTCAGAGTGAATACGAGAGGCTACCACGGTCATGGCAATGGTAGGCCGTGCCGCGACGGCGGTAGTGGCTGCGCTCGGCTTGGTGTTTCGGCGTTCGGCGTAGCGAGCCCCGAACATTACGTGTCTGTCGTTCCCCAACTAGCCCCCTCTTTGCCTTGCTCCTTGAATATTGCGATTTCGGGGTACAGGCCACCTTCTGGCCAAATTGTACGACGCAGAGTGTACGACAAGACTTCCCACGATACATTTTTTCTTTGTTCAGCCGAAAACGTTGGGGTATCAGTTCTCAGCGCGTAGCAGAATCGCGTACAGCTGCTCCACGTCCCTGGCCTAGCCAGAGTCACCGTGTCGCAGAGTCATTCTCACTCCACACATCATGATGATTCCCGGAATCAGTCGTCGGTGGCAGGTCTGGTAACGATGTCCCGCAAACTTTGGTGGCCATGATACCACAGTTGACGTACAATCTTGCATGCGAAACTACGCAAGCGACATACCACAATCACTGCCCAAAGCGGCCCACTGCCAAGCTTCCAAGCTGCCGCAAGTAGATACCCAGGAGCCGGCAGATACAGATGCTGTCAAGCCCATCCGCGGGTGAAGAACAAGGACGGGTGCCGAGTTGCATCTGAATCCGTCTTGCTCAGTGATACTGCGAGATGGCTGCGAGATACGTCTGGCCAGACTCGCTACAGGGGGAGTGTACGTCAGTTTCTCGACTTTCTTTCATCAAAGAGAATCGATGAAGATGAAACGCGTTCTCCAGGAGCACGACTACATACCTTAGCTGGTTGCCGCTCATCATGGGCCAGATGTTGCCGAGACCCATGCCGTTGCTGGGAGGAGGTGAGTTTCAGCTTTTCGACAACTGCTTGCGTAACTCGGTGAAACGCGTCACCCGGTGCCACAAGCAGGACTTACGAATAAGCATACGCCGCAACTCGAGAATCGCTCTCAAAGATCTGGACGGCAGTCCAGATAAAGTCGTTAATCTCGCCCTGGTCGGTACACGGCCAAAAACCGGTACTGTCGTCGACGCAAGCAAACTCGGTGACCCAGATGGGGCGCTTGTACCTGTTGTAGTAGTAGTCGATGCTCGCTCTGATCCCGTCGGCCGAGTTCTTGTTAATGTGCACATTGGTAATATCCCAGGTACGCGTAATCTCAGCCTCAAAGGGCTCGAGATAGTCCTCGGCGAGCTGGTGGCACATTGATGGCGACAAAAGCAACGAACCAGCATTGCCGTGAGGGACCATGAGCTCATTCCAGACTGCCACCGCGTGCGACACGCTCACGCCCGCCGAACCACCACCCGAAGCACAGTCGGGCTCCTCGAACCCGATAATCCAGGTCGGGTGGTAGTCGAGCCCCTTGAAGGCCTGCAGGCGCTCCCAGTCCGTACTGTCAGCGATACCCGCGCCCCAGAGCATGGGCACGGCAATGGGGGTGCCAGAGTGGCCGGACGGAGTGGCACTCCAGTCATACCACCACTGTGGCGTCAGTGGCTTGTGGCACCAGGCAGCTTACTCCAATGTGGTCCTTGACATAGTCAAACGAGTCACCGGCACTGATGCCTGCCTTGATCCCGTTGGGGGTGAGGTTGGATGACCCACCGTTGTAAGGAGCCTTTGTGGTCGTGAAGGCTGTCGACGTAGGGGTCACCTTAACGGATGTCGGGACCTCTGCAGACGTAGGCTGCACTGGTGTGGGAGGCTTAGCAGTCTCCACAGTCCCCGTCTGCGCATGCGCAGACGTCGTGGCGGGTGCCTCAGGCTGGCCAGAGGTCAGTGAATCGGGTGTCGAGACCAAGTCCTCCCGAGTTACAGTCCCCGGGGCTGGGGTTGTGCTGTAGGTAGGCTCGTCAACCCATGTGGTAGTGCCATGGTAAACGCGGCAGCGACGCTGGCGGCCATATTCGTTGTTGTGGCTGCGAGCGTGGATCGCGCCAGCCCGGTGGTTTTGCGTCCCGATTTGCGGGGAGGGGAGGGCCGCCGTTAGCGCGAGGAAGGGGAGGAGGACTGTAAGAATGGTGATGGAGAGCATTTCGAAGGACTTGGGTTGAGAGGAATGGGGGTGATCAGCCGTGATGACTTTGGAGCCTGTCCAAAGCCTTATCGAGGTCGGGCAAGAAGTTGACGAGGAGATCAGTTTGGTTGCAGAATAGCAACCAACATGCGTGGTGCGAGGCTACGATTGGCACATCTGGGTGCTGTTCAGCACATGGACCTTGTAGATCCGTATCCGTATCGAGCACGGCCCACAGTGCCGACTTGGATGACCCCATTTCATAGGAACACACAATGTTAGTGGTCAAAGGGTGCGACTGAAGGGGCGACGCGCAACGGCAAGAAACGTGTCGCTTACACAACATATGCACATGCTCTGTCTAATGATTGATTGTCTTGTGTAGTGTAGTCAAGCAGCGCTCCGCCTCCATTCGTCGGTTCCGTCTCTTGCACCTCGGGGGCAGGTGCCCGATGCAGGGTATCCACAATGTTGCGATCCTTGCGCACGTAGCAGAGCAGCGCAGGGCTCACTCCTTGCGCAGACTTGTCGCTGAATACGTCGGACGACGGTGCGTCCTTGACGTTGTCGTCACTGTAGTAAAAGAACTTGTCGCCTGGGCATGTCAGTCGGGTGCATGAGCAACTCGCTTACCATCTTGAGGGAGATCCGCCTGGTATGTCCAGTAGTGGCCTCCTGTCCCTGTGCCTCCGTGCATAAACACCGAAACGAGCTCGTACTCGACTGCACCGTTGCGCGTCCACAGCGCCTCGAGCTCCTCCTTCGCCGCAGGAAGTTTAGCTTCGAGGGCAGCAATCTCGGCCTCAGCCTCGTCACCCTCGCGCCCAAGCGCCGCGAGCAGATCTGGGGTAATGTCGCAGTCAGGACCGGTCGTGTCGAGCAACTCCATTTCCGACTGCGACGTGAGCCCCAGAACGGCCGCAGTGGCATCCGAGCCCAGTGCGTCCTTGACGAAACGGAAAGTGTCCGGGATGGACATTGGCTTGTGGTTCTTGAGCTCGTGGCGGCGTGCTCGCATCCGCATAATGTCACGCGTGACCGCGATGGAGCGCTCCCGCTTGGCGCTATCTGCGTTGGCGAGGAACCTGTCCATGACCAATGTGCCATCAAAGGGCACATGTGTGTTGGTCTTCGTCTGCCGTCCCTTGGCGGCATCGTATTGGGAACGCCTCATCTGAATGTAGAGCATCGGGGGCAGCTCATCAATCAGGTCCATCTTGAAGCCCTTCTTTCCTTCGTACTCAACCTCTGCGCCACCGAGGTACAGCTCGGCCAGGCAGTCATACAAGTCCTTGCCATCTTCCTCCACGCCAATAATGGGGTGAACAAACACGGACTCGACAGGAGGGTGCGACTCAACCGCAGGGCCTTCAGCAGACTGCAAAAGCATCTGCTGGCGGAACTTTGCCGAAAAGAGACTCGAAATGAGGTTGGACGAGCCCTCGCCAACTCCTTCCAATGCGTACTCAAGCTGAGCAAGGACGTTGATTAAAATCTCCGCAGCATCCTGCTGAAGACCAAACTTTTCCGCAGCAACCAGAGCCATCGAGCGGCGGCGAGGTGGCAAAGGAGGTGGTCCGGCTGGAAGAGGAGCAGGAGCAGCAGGTGGGCTCGCGGCAGGGGTGGCAATGCCAGTGGCGATGGGGTCAGCAACGGCATCTGCACGAGGGGACGCAAGCTCTAGCTGCAACAACCCTGCGGCCGGAATCTGGCTGTCCTCGCGGTCTGTCAACATCTCCACATCCCCACCAGCAGTTGATTCTGTCCCAGCACGACGACGAATGTGCTCCTCTGAACCGCCAAAGGCCGAGTCACGGTCCTGGCTGGCACGCTTGCCTAGAACAGAAGGTCGGCGAGTCGGAGACGGTTTTGACGGACCCGCCGGAGGCGACGATGGTGGTGTCATTGCCGGAAGCGAGGCGGGGGGCGAGAGGGGAGTCGGCGGTGCCGTGTCCGCAAGAGTGGCAGCACCGGAGGACATGGGTGAGCCGATAGGTGACTTCACTGTAGGCAGGGAGTCGATCGTCACCCGAGGCTTTGGTGCCGGGATCGCTCCCTCACGCTCGCTGATGAGGTCAACGGGGAGAATGGCGAGCCGTGCCAGCTCCTCGGTAGGTGTGACAGCGCTCGTGTCGGCGTTGTACATCTGTTCAAAGAGCTCGCGAAGGAGGATGACGAATCGGCGCGAAGACTGTGCCTTGATGCGCTTCTCCTTGTCCTTGGCAGACTCGCCCGCCGGAGGACGAACTGCCACCGGCTCTGCAAAGGACGTGACAGCGTCACGTACGGGCTTGATAGCGTACATGAACTGAAGCACCGAGTTGAGGTAGCACGTGTTGCCAATGTTCTTGAGACCAGTAGGAAGGTCGCGGCGAACAGGTCCCTGCAGCTCTGAAATGTCTTTACCTGACAAATACGCCTGAAGCTCCGGTCGCTCCTCGCCGGGTGCATTGGCGATGATAGACAAGGCTGTTCGATAGTGCTCGTCGCGCGAAGGTCTGTCGCTGATAAAAGTCTCAAATTGTAGGAGCAGCATCTCGCAATCAATCGGCTCGCCCTTGGTCAGGTTGAATTCCTTGTACGCTTGGTCGAGTGAGAGGGAGGCACGTCCCTCGCGGCCGAGCTGAATCATCATCTCGTTATTGCGCTCCTTGCCAATGGTCATGAGTGCGCGACTCAGTTCTTGACGTCTGGTGGGGTCACTGGCACTGTCCAGGGCTTCACGATGCTTTTCGAGAATGTGGTTGGCCGGTATTTCCTCTCGGGTCACCATTATCTCGTCCACGTACGCGTTGGTCACGCCAATGCTGTCATAGGCCTTGTCCACGTCCTCTTCGGTGTAGCGATCCAGCGACCGCTCAGTGGCGACCTTGAGCTGAAGACTCTCGACCCCTGGTATCCGTGCGTGCGAGAGCTTGTCGAGCGCGCCGAGGTACTGCTTGGCGTGCACATAGTCTTCGGACACCTGTAGGCTGTAGGCGGCCTCAATGGTGGATGCAGTGTCGTTGGCAGCTACGCCTAGACGATCGAGGCAGGGGCCATACGTCTGGACATCGAATGCTACATTGACTGCGGTCAGTTGGCGCACGTCACCATAACTCACGCTCAGGAATGCTACTCGAGTCCAAGTGAGAGTCGAGCTCCTCCCGCAATGTCTTCTTGTCAACATAGGCAGCGTCGCCAATTCTGCCATTTAGTCTCTGGAAAATCTGAAGGTACAGAGATACCTCGACCCAAGCGCGAATCATGTAGCGGTCCATTTGGTGAACATCGGCGTCGGACACCTTCTCAGACTTGGCAAGGGGTCCGACACGGTAGCCGTCTCCCTCCTCGCGACATCCAAAGCCGAGCTGGTACAGGAGATGCGATGCTCGGAGGGTTGCGCCAATCTTCTGCGCATACGTCTTGTTGGTAACACGTACCCATCCTCGCTTGTTGCGGAAGAGAGGGTTTATAAGCAGTCTACCGTCAGATATCGTACGCCTCGCAATACTCACGTCGAAATCAATGCCCATGCGTCAACAACACTCTGAACACCGTCGATCCCAACCGGAGGGTTCTCCTTCCTCTCATGGGTAAACTCTTTGACCAGCCCAGGCGCGAGCTGGCCAGGAATTAGGCCTTTGTCCACAAAGACCCAGGCCTGAGAGGCGCAGCTGACATAGAGAGTCGGCTCCCGCGTGATTTCGCAGAGCTTGGTCAAGCTTTCAGGGGACTCTCCATAGTTGTCGTCCATATGAGCAAACTTCTCGACAAGTCCAGGCACAATGACGCGCTCGACACGCGCCTCCCTGGTGGCGGGCACGAGGCCCTTGAATTCGTGGAAGTGGTGGTGAGGCTTGTCGGTGGTGGCGCGAGAGGTGCTAATGTCGGAGAGACGATGAACCTGCTGATAGCGGGTGGACCTGGCGGCCTCGTACTCGGCCGGGGATGCAAACTCCTCCTCGTCGAGCGGCTGAATCGGAGGCGGCTTGCCCTTGCCAATGACAACGTGCAGCCAGCCCCAGCATGCGGGGCAAAAGTACCACTCTTGGTGGTGATCGCGCCCTCCAGGCAAGGCTTCCCACACGTCATCGAGAGTGTGAGGCTCCGGGTAGTTGTACGCAGGTTCCGCACTCGGAGCAGCTGCGCCGCTGCCGGCTTCAGCTCCCTCGACGGCGACAGAAAGCGACATGGCTCGAGAAGGCGAAGTTGGCGTGCGCGGAGAGCCCGGACCCTTTACTGCGGGAAGATCGCGAATGACTGGTTGATAAAGCATGTGAGGGTGGACGTCCTGAAGCCACCGCTTGGCCATGACACCAGGACCGATCTGTGGACGATCTGGTATGACAGCAGGAATGGGAAATGCCTGATTGTCAACATCCATAATCGAGGAATCGCGGCGGAGAGCCCCGTGCCCCGTTGACGGGTCAATCCATATGTCGTCTTCGTTAAGATGCTCGGCCAGTACGCCGGGTGGAAGGCTGTTGACAATGGAATCCTCCAAAGGCTCCACCACAGCCTCAGGAGAGCGGTACTCATGCGCCTGATCGTATGTGGGGAGCACTTCGTGCTCAGACTGAGGTGTATCCACTGGCATCACCTTGACGTCAACTTGGCTCCTCGTACTGTCCACAGGCGAGAAGTCGGATTGTATCGACAGCTTGGGTTTTGGAGGCTCTGTCCCAACGGTTTCAGAGAATGTGGAGGGTCCCAATGAGCCTGACAAAGAGGCGGAAGGGGAAAGCGAGTATTGAGAGTACTGCGAGCCCGCGCGGCGTGGGCTGCGAGGACCAGCTGGAGCAGGCGGTGGCAAGGACCGCCAGTTTCCGTCTACCTGCGTGGAGGCTCGCCTGGACGGAGGCTGGCTTGAGGATTCTGGCAGATCAGCCGTCATTTTGACTGCTGTGTTGCGTTAGCAAAGCATTGTGATGGACTGGTGGCGTCAGCCTTCTAGGTGCGTACTTAGTCTGAGAGTGAGCGGGGTAATCGAGGCGCTGCAAAGGTGGTGCGCTGGACTGTTCCAGTCCGTATGCGCGCTGAATGAAGCCGCAGTCCTTGTCTGTGTCAAGGCTCTCTTTTGTTATTGTCTAGTGTCCTCGCTGTGTAAGGGGGCCGAGGACGGCGGTGGCGAGGTGATTGTTGTGGATACAGGACAGACTGCAATCGCAGCACTGTCGTCACCGTTCAGTGCAGCCAGGGCGCGTGGGTGGACGGAATCAAATGTGCCACGTGAGATGACCCATTTGGTCCGTTTTGTGTTCACTTGCAATCAACCTCTGTCCCCTCGACAACAATCTCCAACTGTTGTCTTCCTCATCTCCTCGCTTGGACACCCCATCGCACTCTCGACAGGCAGCCAACATGGGAAAGCGTGGAGCTGACAAGGAGCTCTCAAAGGACGATGGCTCGGACCACGAGGGCGGAGAGGACGTGCGTATTTGTGTACCGCCCAAGGTTTCATCATGCTAATCAGCACCCAGCCCGGAGTCCGCACAGAAGCTCTTAAGCCCGTCGAGGGGCGAAAGTACGTGTGACATTCTGGTTTTGCAGCAAGCTGACCTACCAGGATTCGTGGCATGCCAAAGCGTAAAGGCCTAGGCGAGGTGAGCATCTTTAAACCAACTCGTCAACATTAATTCTGACTTGCCAGCCCGCACCTGCCGCTGCAGCACCTTCTGCGCCTGCTACTGGCGGATTCTCCTTTGGCTCTTCGTCTGCCGCACCTGCATTCAGCTTTGGGGCTAGTAACGGAGCATCTTCAAGCTTTGGAGGCTCTGGGGCTTCGGCACCGGCGCCAACGGCGACTCCCGCGGCGAAGCCTGCTGCCGCTCCAGCTTTCGGTGGCTTCTCCTTTGGCAAGCCTGCTGCCGCATCCACTCCTGAGGCTCCTAAAGAGTCGACTCCTTCTGTTCCCGCTCCCACCCCTGCCGAGCCGCCCAAGGCTTTCTCGGGATTCAGCTTTGGTTCCAAGCCGGCGGCTCCTGCGGCTCCTGCGGCTCCTGCTGCGGCTGCGCCTCCTGCAGCTTCGAAGGCATCCGAGCCTCCAAAGGCCTTTTCTGGATTCAGCTTTGGCGCAAAGGCTACTCCTGCTGCTCCCGCCCCCATCCCCGGAATGTTCTCAAAAGCTGTGGCTCCTGCTGCGCCTGCGGCATCCATCTCTCGCTCCATGTCCGGTCCGGGACCATCGCAGTCCACACCTCCTCCTGAGGGAGAGGTTTCCTACTACACGTCCCTCCGTGGCCTGAACACCTCCTTCTTGTCGTTTGTCTCCCAGACTGTCAACGCCAACGAGTTCCTCGACCTCACTGCTGTCCTTCCCGGCTTGCTCGAGCAGTACGAGGCCCACTTGAAGGAAGCCGAAACCAAGGCTGGATGGAAGCCTCACCAGGATGCAACTACTGAGAAGCGCTCCAACGGTGCAGCCCCGGCACCTGCCGCCGCCCCTTCCAAGGCCCCGGCCTTTGGAGGGGCCACATCGGCCACTCCCTCGTCGTCGACTCCTGCGGCGGCACCAGCTTCGGCGCCCGCACCCGCCAAGAAGACGTCATCCTTTGTTGACGAGGTCGTTGCGGACACTTTGGCAGCCGAAGCCGAGTCCTCGTCCAAAGCAGAGGCCAAGAAGGCCGACGCCCCTGCTTTCAGCTTTGCCACCCCAGCCAAGTCCAAGGCTGGCCTCTTTGCATTTGCTCCTTCCGGACCGTTGCACGCGACGACTCCAGAGAGCAAGACTTTCTCTTCGTCGACGACCACACCTGTGTCTGACCCACCCGCCAAGCTTGGCAAGTTTGGTCCTGACGGCACTGCCCCTCAGCTTACCTTTGGAGGAGCCAAGAGCGGTGCCGCTGCCGCTAGCTCGCCAGCCGCCTCCAGCTCGAGCAAGGGCTTTGCATTCGGCAGCTCGTCGTCGTCGGGTGGCGCAGGATTCAGCTTTGGCGCGGCCAAGGACTCGAGCGCACCCAAGCCGGCGGCATTTGGTGGCTTTGGTTCAGGCTTTGGCGCATCCAAGCCTGCCGACTCTAGCTCTGGGTTCTCCATCGGCTCTGCACCCGCGACCAGCGACGCACCTGCCGCTGCCGCTGCTCCTTTCTCCTTTGGCTCGTCATCCACCCCTGCCGCGCCCGCTGCTTCGGCAGCCAAGCCATTTGCGTTCGGGTCCTCTGCCAGCTCTGGGACTGGTAGTTTCTCTTTCAACGCGGTACCTAGCTCTACACCGGCAGTATCTATCCCTGCCCCTGCTGCAGAGCCCGCGGAGGCCGAGGCCGAGGCCGCTGGAGAGCCATCAAAGAACCTCGCGGAGGCTGTTGGCGAGGGTGAGGAGGACGAGGAGGCGGTAATTGACCAGCGTGGCAAGTTGCACTCGCTCGAGGACGGCAAGTATGTTGTCGTGGGTCTTGGTCAGTTCAAGTTGAAGCGCAACAAGACGACCAACAAGCGCCGCCTGTTGATGCGTGCCGACGGAATGGGAACGTTGCTTCTGGTAAGTTTGACGCTGTTCTGCTGCCGAGGCACTGGAATGCTGACGCAGGAACGCAGAACATGTCCATCAACGACACTTTTGCTCCGGCTCTCGAGGGCAACAACAACATCCGGTTCCCCGGTTTCGATCTTGCAGGCAAGATGAAGCCATACCTCTTGCGCGTCAAGAACAAGGAGATTGCCGAAAAGCTTTTGGCCGCCATGAACGCCGAGGTCGAAGCCATGAAGAGTGCTTGAAAAGAACGGCTGGCTTGGCCAATGTAGAGTTTGTCCATACCTCCCGCATGGTACAATGCGAGACGTCCTAACCGTCCCAAGACGATGCTTTGGTTTGCACGGGTACCTTTTAAGCGCGCTGTTGGCCTCATTAGAGCTGGGGATGCAATCGGCATGTGGTCTTGATGCATGGTTGCCGGCAACGGACAGATCTGTACGGCAAGCGAGCCATTTCTGGGCGTGGGAGACTGACGGGCTTGCCGCGGCATGGACTGGGCCGGAAGCTGTTAACAAACTCTGGGTTGCAGTGCCACAAGCGACCGTTGACTGGGCGCAGAGGAGCACGCACGCAGGGAGCACACTTTTGTGAAAGTAGCCGAGGTGAATGTTGGTCGTGCAGCAAAACATGCATGCATGGTAAATGTCTCAGAAACATTGCTCTTGGTGAAAACCCCCTCTTGTATCATCAACCATAAAGGAGAGCCAAAAGACTATACAGTATCGTGACGACATTTGGCCGGAGCACAGAGAGCGAGGTACAGAGTTCAGTACAGAGTGGTCCCTGTGCCGCCCTGCCGCCGCCGCCGTCAGCCCTGCTCCGCCTCTCTGCCTCTCTTCCCACACTGCCCCCTTGCTCTGCTCATCTTGCTCCCTGCAGACCCACTACTGCACTGTACTCTAGCAGTAGCCGGCGGTCATTCTCTGATCCTGACCGCCTCCGTTCGTCACCGCTGCTACCATCCGTCTGGTCGCTTGCAGCTCGCCCTCTCCTCAATCTCGCCATCTTGCTCCTGTATCTTTCTCGCATTTCATACATACATACACACATACTGCACCTTTACCGTGCTACGCCCCGCTCAACTGGGTCTGGCACCCGACACGCAGTCTCCATCCTACCACTACCCTCCGAACCACAACGCACGGTCGGACCACTGCACCTCCGATCGCTGAAAAAGTAATCTCCTAGGAGAGGCTAGCAGCACTGCAACCGTCGTCGCTCCCAAAGCCCCGGCGGTCGTTGACGACACTCTCCAAGTCGTCCAGCTGCAGCAGCAGCGTAAAAGCAGCGTCGCCTCCCCGCCAGCCATGCTCGCTTCATCGCTGCTCGGCGCGCTCGTTGGAGCAGCCGCTCTCGTTGCGCCGCCCGCCGGCGCCTCGCTCCTAGCCGCAACGTTCACAGCCTGCGACGACTCGTTCGCACCCGTCGCACCAGGTGACGCTCACTTGAATGTGACCAGCGTGTTTGCGACCATGATGTCGGGCGAAGAGTCGGAGCAGCTACAGTTGAATGGCGCAGGCAACGACGTGCTGCGTCTAAACCTTTTTGGACACACCACCAAGAATCTATCGGGGTACAACACCGAGAACAACAGGCTAGGTGAGTTTTGGCGCTTGCCGTCGTCGTCGTCTGCTGACAGAATGCAAGTCACCCTATTTGCGACTACGACTGTCGCAGGTATCCAGCAGTACGGCGCAAAAGACTATCTGTGCAACTCGCTGTTCCCAGCAAAACTCAGCGAGCCGTACCAGCCTGGAGTCACATACTGCCCCCTCCCGGCAGGACCGTTTGGTCTCAACGTCTCAGTCCCCCTCTACAACGTTCACGAGCTCGCGACCGTCAACACCCAGATTCATGTGGTCGACGCAAATGAGCCCGCGCGTACCCTGGTATGCGTCAATGTGCACGTCACGCCTTATGTCAACGAGGCGTGGCCGTACCGCCTCTTCCTCTGGTTGCCAGCCGGCATAGCAATGGCATATTGGATCACGACATGGGCAGCACGCTTTGCAGCAGGCTGGGTCGTCGGCGCAGACCGCACGGGAACCCCGCAGCGCGAGGCAACAATGCTCAAGTGGGGTACAATGTTGATCAGTGGATTGAGTGGCGAGCGTCTTGGCGTTTCCTCGGCAGTCTTGCGATTCGTGACCCCCGGTCTGCGCGATATCCTGCACCACATCCAGTTTGTCACCATGCTCGCCATGCTGGCTGTCAACTGGCCACAGTTCTTCTATCCCATTGTCGGGCAGTGTGCGTGGGCAGATCTCGTGTGGAACGTTACGATTGTCTCCGACAAGCATCCGAGTGTCTACCCTCACAACTATACGTCCCCCAGCGAGTTTGACTACATGACAAACGACCCAAAGTACCCGCTGTACATGAATGCGTCAGCGCCGCACCGCCTGCTCGACCTCGACAACACGCCCAACGGCCTGGAGTCATTCGCACGCATAGTTGGACTTCGCCCGCAGGACCTCTTTGGCACCTGCCTGTCGCTGTTCCTCATGCTCACAGCAGGCATTTGCTTTGTTAGTCTCGTGCTCTGGCTCGCCCACTGTCTCACCGAGCTGTTCAGCAGCGACCTGAGCCGCAAGCCGGTCGCCACCAAGCCGACTGCCAACCGCAACAGCATTGCCAGCACTTCGATGGGCGGCCACTCGCACTCAAACAGCGCCGGCAAGGAGTGGTTTGACGCTAGGCGCGCTTCCATCGAGTTCAGTCAGCTCCCCATCACCGCAACGCAGGCTCCTATCCGCCCCGTCTCTCGCGCAACGGCGCCGTCAAAGATTCACCGTGTCTGGAAGCGTTTCTCCCCCAAGGGCGAGGCAGGAGCTTTCCACGTTGCTGCACTATACGGGAACCTGTTGCGTCTCATCTTGACGTTCCATTTCCCCATCACCGTGTTCTCAATCTACCAGCTGTCACTGCCATACGCCTCGATCGTGTCGCGGGTCTTTGCCGCGCTCGCGTTTGTCTTCATCTCAGTCCTCATCCCCGCCGGCGTCATGTACAAGGTCTCGCGCACGCCTACCGGCAAGCTCTACGACGCTGCGCGCACCTTGCTGTCTCTCGGCACGGTCTACAACGTCTACGAGCAGGAGAAGCAGCTCTACCGCGCTCTGCCAATCATTGGCAGCGTCGTCTCGGGCATCGTCGTTGCTGCTGGGCAGAAGAGCGGTCTCGCGCAGACCATCATTCTCGTCGTGGTCGAGCTTGCCACGTTCATCGTCACGACCGCGTGGAGCCCCTGGGGCCAAGGCGCTGGCATGGGAGCGCATGTCGTCTTCCTTGCCATTACCCGCATCGCCTCGATCATCATGGCAATGATTCTCAGCAAGGAGATCAACATTGACGACACTGGAAACCAGTGGATCACGTACGTGATCCTCATCATCCAGGGGATTGTCTTTGTTTATTTCTTCCTCATGATCTTGACCAAGATTGTCGAGGGTCTCATCCGTCTGTTTGGCCGCGCACCCTTTGACGAGTCGACGCACCCGATCGACGGTGGCATCTTTGCCGCCATCATGGACCTCGACTGCTTCAACGGCGTCCGCGGAGGCAAGGCAGCGGCTCGCAAGCGTCGCAAGATGGACTCGCGTGCGCTGCAGCGCAACGTCTCGGTCGCCGGCTCCCTTACCACCCAGATGATGCTCGACCGCCACTCGCAGGGTGTCGAGCGCACCGGCTACCCGGGTCTCGTCGAGGCAAACCCCAACGCCCGCGGTGGCTCATACTTTCCAGTCACGAACCCGTCGGTTGACCAGTTTGGCCGCCGCTCCATGTCCGACGCAGGCAGCATGCTGTCGATCTCTGAGGAGAACCGTGGTGGAATAATGGACGCCTGGCGCCCGATCAACTATGGCGATGCCGCTCCGCTTACCTCGCCGAGCGAGAAGACGACGCCGTTGAGTAGCCCGCGCCAACACCAGATGGGCTGGGGCAGCCAGCCTCCTGCCATTCGTGTCACTCATGGCGATGGGCCGTACAACCGTTCTGGTCACTCGCGTGCTCACTCGTCGGCTGCTATAATAGAAGAACTCGATACGCCCAGCGAGACCATGACCTCTCTCCCGATTCGCTCGCTCTCGACTTCGCCCCGCCTCGGTTCATACCCTGTTGTCACTGGCGCACCCGTCTACCCACCTGTGCCCGGCGCTATCAGGTCGGACAAGAACGGTGTCCGTCCCCCGCCACTCATGATACCAAGGCGCCGCTCGCTCAACAACATTGCCGTCGAGGCAGAGGACGAGCAGCCCGTGAGGCGCAGCGGCTCCAAGCGCCGCTCATGGGGTTCGGCCAACTGGTTCAACCGCGCGACCGAGCCCGGAGAGGACGACGACTCGGCCTCGGACGAGGAGCCGGGACCCAGTGGCCGCCGCCGAAGAGCCAACAGCGACGCCGAGGCAAGACCCCGTGGCTGGCGTGCCATCTTCTCGCGCAAGTCTGCAATGACTGACCGCGCTCGTGACGAAAACTATGCTCGCAAGACCATTGCCGTCAACGAGAGTGGTGCCGCACTCGCAGGTGTTGCAAACCCGACGCCAGAGCAGCCGGCGCCTGGCGGTTCGCGGTCGTTCAACGTCCGCCGCAAGGGACCGCCCACGTCTGCTGGCCCGCGGTCAGCGGACGGAGGCGGCGGCAACTCTGCCACACCCTTGTTGGCACCGCCGACGCAGCCAAGCTTCCGGGTGCGCCGCGACATCCGACCGGGTCATCGCCCCAGTGCCGCCAACCGGATGTCTGACGCGCCGTCCATCGCCTCGCATGCGGCTTTGGTACCGAGCCCCACGCCGTCAGACGAGGCAGCGTCGTTCCGTGTCTCCAGGCGCAGTCCGGGGGGTTCGGCGCTCTCCAGCCCCAACCCCAGTCTCACGCTGCACCACATGCAGCCTCAGCAGCTCGCCTCCAGTGGCTACGGCGAGGACCTGTTTGTGCCCCTCGGCTCCCCTCCTAGGATCTAATCTCCCCCATATTTCCAACACACAGAAAAGCGACATTGGGCCGCCTCCTCGGATCTAATCTCCCCATCTTTCCAACACACAGAAAAGCGACGCTGGGCGCGCTCCATCGAAACTCTCGAACTCTAATTTCTCGCTGCGCGAACATTCACGAATCCAGCACTGCGTGCGAGACATTACAACACACGAAAAACTGTTATCACGACCAGCAATCCGCGTCCAGCCAGCTCTGACGATCATTTTTATTTGCCCGTTTTCTTCTGCATCAAATCCCAAACCGACCTTGGCAGTTTACAACCTCTACACTCATTCACGGGGACACGCCCCCAATGTATCGTATCATGTTTCCAGAATGGCTATGCATCATATAGTTTTGCAGTTAGTCGGCCCCAAGGTCGTAGATCGGTGTTCAACCCCGGACACCCTGAGAATACGATGGCTGACGTCAGAGATGGACATGCGTGCTCGTGGCTAATCTGGTCGTCGCGGTGGAGGTCCCCTTCCCACGTCTGATTGGGGATGTTGGGTATTGAATTGCACCCCATCCCTTCATTTACTCTTACTCTTCCACAACACACTATAGCTCATTGAGTCATTAACAATGTCCGCTCGTACCAGTGAGTATCCTGTGCTAGCCGTCGTAACTGCTCCGTCGCTGATACGAGCCTCCCTGCCTCTGCTTATCGCCCGTGCTCACTCGACCTTCCCCAACCTTCCCCCAACCCGTACAGTTCTCTACCAGTTTGACGGCTCTGCCTGGTGCCACGTCCCCAAGCTCGCCATCGCCGAGGGTGGCTTCAAGGACGGTGACATTGAGGTCAAGAACGTCAACCTTGTCGAGGTACGTCTTCCCCCTGTTGCTGGGATAGGTGCTGACTGCGCAAGGGTGAGAACTTCAACCCCGACTACCTCAAGGTTTGTTCCTGCTGCTGCGCGTTGGAGTGTTGCTCACGCCCCAGATCAACAAGGATGGCACCGTCCCCAGCCTCGTCACCGACGGCAACGACTCGCACAAGTACACGTCGACCATTGTGCGTGCTGCAGTTCAATGCCGTACTGACGACTCAGAACGTGACGCGTGAGATCATCAAGCGCGCCCCCAACCCCCCCAAGAAGGACGCGCACACTGACCACGAGCTCAAGAAGATTATCGAGACGGTCCACAGCTCGCACGTCGGTGACCCCAACGAGCTCCTTTTGCTCCCCGTCGACGACGCCGACCGCGCCGCCAAGGGCAAGGGCGTCCCCCCCGCCTTCCTCGGTGGCCGCCAGAAGGCGCTTGACAAGTACGTAGCCCCAGTGGTCTAGCTGACAGTTACTAGGTTTGCCCCCAGCGCTCCCGAAGAGTTCAAGGCGTTCCTCGAGGCCAAGCAGAAGGGCAACAAGCAGCTCCTCGACCTCTACACCGGCAGCCCCGACGTAGGCTCACTTCCTTGACCCCCACTGACAACCAAACAGCAGGCCACCCTCGATGCCATCTACCAGAAGGCCAACGACGGCTGGAAGGCCGCCGGCAACTTTATCCGCGGCGACCTCACCCACCTCCTCCGCAAGACCCCCGGCAAGTTCCTCGGCGGCGCCGACGAGCCCGGAGAGGCAGACTGTATGTGACCCCCCGTTGTGCTGGCTATCTGACATTCAGTCCACGTCATCACCTGGCTCGCGCGCATCGTCTCGGACGCAGGGGGCAAGCCCGGCGCCGTCTCTGGTGAGACTATCCAGGCCCTCCAGAAGCGTATTGGCTCCGAGCCCGTTGACCCCGTCGTCGCTGGCTACTGGGAGTGAGTCCCCTTTTTGTGATCGGAGAGTATGGCTGACGTTTGTGTAGCACCTGGACCCAGCGTCCTAGCTTCAAGGACACCAAGGTCGAGTAAGCTGCCATTGGATGGTGGTGGTAGTAAAATAGGCAACGGTAGTTGGATATGCAGTGAATCAAGGAGCAGAGGCTCAAGTGCACCAACTTGCCGCGCAGCGCCGTCG
This sequence comes from Prillingera fragicola, assembly GCA_002335605.1. NCBI lineage: Eukaryota > Fungi > Basidiomycota > Tremellomycetes > Trichosporonales > Trichosporonaceae > Prillingera > Prillingera fragicola. The sequence goes on along the minus strand of BEDY01000006.1, from coordinate 824,593 downwards.
CAGATACGTGATCTCATGCAGCACTCTATAAAACGAAACACAACCGGTTTATGACCCGGCATTCCTATGTCTTATGATTTGTATAAACTAGTCCATAGCTCTTAGCCCTGGTACGACGCCGCCTCGCGGTCGTCGGCACTGAGCCTCGCCCACTCTAGGCAGAGGCGGAAGACGTAGATCTCCATGTCAATCTTGCGTCCAATGGTAAACATCCACTCGCGGCCTGCGACGGCGATTTTACGCAGCTCGGCATCCCCGTCGAGCTTGCGCGTGCTCAGGCCCGAGGACTGGAACTGGGCGCGCGTGACGTTGGCGGCTGCGAGCATCGCGGGCGAGGGGCCGGAAAAGTAGGCGTAAATGTTGTAGATTTCGTTGTACATTTGCGACACGGGAATGTAGTGGAGCCACGGCTGGATCCAGTCGGACATGAACTCGGTGTAGACGGTCGACTTGAGCACGGCCGACTCGGACTTGAGGAGCGCAAAGAGACGCGCAGAGTAGCCCATTCCGTCGAGATCGATGAGGTACTTGTGGCGCCAGTTTTCACCGAGGGGAACAGCGTCGGCGAACCGGTGGTCCTTGCGCATACCGTCACAGCCGCCGGGGTACTGCGTGCAACCGACGGCCCTGGTAAAGGCAGAGTCCATCATGTCAAGGTTGAGGTCGCCAATGTTGACGGGGGCAGAGATAAAGTTGTTGGTTCCAGGAGGGTCGGCAAAGACGACAGTCTTGTTGACATCCGAGTGGTCAGATGTCATCCTGATAAAGCGGTGGCGCTGGTACTGGCTCAAGTAACCCGCGGGGTTGGAACCACCACCAGTGGTGGCACCACGCCAGAAGATGTCGTCGAGCTTCTCCTCCCAGGGAGTCTCCATGTCGTCAACGTCCTTAATCTTCATGTTCGCAGGGTCCCATCCGTACGTGTAACGCTTGGTCGACGAAAAGTAGTAGTGGGAAGGAATCAGAATGTCCGAGTATCCAATACCCTTGGCAGGCGAGAACATGGGGTAAAGAGCGTGGATAGTACGCCAATCAGAGAAAAAGTGACCTTGCTTGTAGTGCGCCCATGGGTGGGCGCAAAAGTCAAACTTGTCGTCAACGCCTGTGGGGAACTGGAAATCCTCGTCGACAAGGTCCGTATGAATACCAGCGTTGGAAAGACGCGAAATGGGCACCTGTCCCTCCTTGAGGTTGGCACGGAGCGAGCCAAAGAGACGGCGTGCCTGCGACGAAGGCTCACAAGTGCGACGGAACGAATCCCAGACGTTGCCGCCGTCTCCTTTCCAGTCGGGAATGAACTTGCCACCAAGAACGTGATGAATGCCCTCTGCGCGTCGTTAGCTATACTATCTTCGGCAGAGCAAAGGAAAAACTCACTAGAGGCATCGGCAGTGAGGTTACTGTAGAGACGCTCCTCCCACGGGACAAGGATACGACCCTCAGCCTTCTCGTTGATAGGAAAGTCCATGTCCGGAAGATGCCTCTGGAACTTTTCAAGCATGACACGGAAGCCCTTGGCACGGGCGCCGACTTCAGAGTCGTGGAAACCCTTGCTAACGTCAATAGTCCTAGTCTTGCCGTTTTCAATGCGCACAAGATCGACCGAGGGAAGGTAACCCACGTCGATGCAACGCTGGCGAAGGTCGGCACCGGTGAGGGCACGGAAGGGAGCGAGATCACGGTCGAGCTGGTCATACTCGTCGATCATGACAGCATTGTGCTCCTTGGCAAAGTCAAACCAGATCTCAAAGCCCTTTGGCGGGTCACGCTTGTAGCGACGCTTGTACTCGGCAACGGCCTGTGAGAGCGTGCTCGACTGGCCCTGGACCTTTTTCTCAAACGAGTCGAGCGCATCGGCCATGAGCTTGGGGATGGGATGGTGGATAGGTGGGCGAGGTGCCTTTGCCTTTGCTCGCAGGAACTTTGAGCGCAAGACTGATGACGAGGCGGTCGTCCATCGCTGGGTGTGGGAAAGGAGAGAGTTGGAGGAAGGGAAGACGAGGTGGAGGAAGACAATGAGACCCAAGCATGCCGCTGCAATGGCCGCGATGCGGCCTCTTGGTGAGAGGTTCCTGCCTGCTCGCGCCATGCCCATGGTGAAGAGAGCCCGGGTGGTGGTGTTGGTGGTGGTTGTCAAAATGGAACGACGACAAAGTAATCTTGCGAGCTGAACGTGTTCGCGCTGGAGACACGCCCCGGTCGTTCCAGGGCGCAACTGGGCAGAGCCGCACGGGCACTGCTGCAAAGGGGGGAAGGGGGCGGCTGTGGGCGGTGGGCCTGGCTGGGCTCCCTTTGCCTTCCCCCAGGGCGACGATCGGAAGGGTGCAGTGGCAGCCAGTGCCTGGAATGGAAATCTCCTTTAGCCCGGGACTGCCGTGGGGGAAGCCTTCCCTCTCCATAGCTGCAACTACGCAAGGCAGACGTGTAAAGAGACACACATGGATGCACTGCAAAGCCAACCTGGGTGCACTAATATGACTAAAGCTGATCTGGCCCTGAGTATGAGCCTCGGGTGGTGTGTAAAATGACGAAGGCAGTAGTTGTTGACACGTGGCCAACATTTCTCGCTGGCCATCCATCACGTTAGCATACACCATCGGCGTCGTCCGCCTGCAGCCTGTAATGACTGGCGGCAAGTAGATAATCTTCGAGTTCCAAATATCCGTTATTTGCTTCATCGCCCACTAACCCCGTCGTTCTTTATCCATCTTTCGCAAGTTTATGACCACTGGCTTGCTCGTCGTCGTGCATACCCTCCGCTCTTCAACATGACAATGACCCATTGGGAGGTGGCGAGCGCAGTCTGTGGCGTGACCTACTTCATCGCCTGGTCTGCTTCCTTTTACCCTCAAATGATCCTCAACTACCAGCGCAAGACGTAAGCAAAGGTCGCGGTTGCCAGACGCTAACCGAAAGCTCATTAGGACTTTCGCCCGACTATGTCCTTGTCAACCCTGTCGGTTTCTTGGCGCTGGTCGTATGGTCGTTTGGCGCGTACTTCTCCAAGACTGCGCGTGACCAGTACAAGGAGAGGATGGACGGCCACCTTCCCCAGGTCTCGGCTTCCGACCTCGCCTTTGCAGCCCACGCAATGGTGGTGTCGCTCATCACGCTCATGCAGAGCGCGTGGTACTTTTACCGTGCTCGCCAGGAACAGAAGAAGCCAACGGTTGGCGAGCGTAACCCCCTCCTGTCGAACAAGGATGCCGAGCTTAACAGCGCCCCTACCAGGCCATCCCTTGCTGCGCGCGTCGGACTGGTCACCATTGCTATTGCCAGCCTGTACGAGATTACGTCGTACGTCATGGGCCGCACTGAGCTCCTCGACGTGCTCTACTTTGCCGCAGGGGTCAAGCTCGTCATCACCATGACAAAGTATATCCCCCAAGTGCTTCTTAACTACGAGTTCAAGAACGCCAAGGGTTTTGCCATTGGGGCAGTTGCTTGCGTGAGTCATCAACGCGTTTCGGACCTCTGCTGACAAGGACAGGATTGCATCGGTGGCGTCTTCTCGCTTCTCCAGCTCGTCATCTCGGCCGTCTTCATTGACGGCAAGCCAGCTGGCATCATTGCCAACCCCGGCAAGCTGGGTCTGTCGGTTCTCAGCATCTTCTTTGACCTGGTCTTCTTTGTTCAGGCATTCATCCTGTATCCCAACTCGGACGACGATGAGGATGACGACGAGTTCTAGAGCGCGTTGTGAGTTGGACAACTGTATTGCGTAGAGCCGCTTCATGTATGCTTCACCTAGGCTTGGATATGTGCTGGGCCACTGGCATGTTATGTTGCCACTCACTACTGACTCAGGCTGGGTGGCAAACGCGGTTTACTTCGTCTAGACGGCTAAGTCTTCCGGTGTCAACTTTTGCTAATGGCGATGACACCATGACCATCATTACGGCCTGATTCTGGCTAATCCTGCTAATCTGCTTGCTGATGCCGTGCAGGGCGCTCCGCCCTGCGCCCTTCTGGGTCAGCAGCGCGCGTGCGTGACAGTGGCCAGTGCGCCGGTGTGGACAACGACTTGCTTGTGTTCTCGGGAGCCCTTGCATCGAGCCTCGCGTGCTCGATGCCGACGAGCATTGTAGGCAAGCAGGTTACGTACGATTGGATGGGGGGAAACTGTAGGCCGAGGCTGTGCATACCTTGGGACGCTAAGATAAGCATGTGCAGGAGGAGGGCGCATGTGGAGGCCACGAGGCACCCCGCACATGTGTCACTGTCTCAGATTGATAACGATGAGTAAGTGGCACTTGATCACTTTGAACGTTAGTTGTGTGGCAGCGGGAGAAGCGGCGTCGTACTCCTATCGTTAACGTATAGGCGCTAAAAAGGCTATCACCATGTGGCCTGTCAAGAACGCTATCTCGTGAGACATCACAGTCGCTCGACCATCCAGCTGGTGCTGAGGAAAGGGCGGTAGCAATCGCTTGAGCGGAAGCAACATTTAATTCAATGAATTAATCGCAACATGTCTATTTTCTCGTCTTCCGGCCTCTTTGTAGCAGCTGTGATTATTGTGAATAAAACAGTCGACGCTTTGCCATATTTCTGACATTCTGTCTGCATGGGTAGGTGGGGACATCGGGCGGGTAACATCCCGGACGCAAGCCCGGACTGCTACATAATACAAATTGAAATGTTTGACAACGTTTCAACTTTCATTGCGCTCGTGGGTTACGGAAGAAATGTTGAAGGTATGGCAGTCACATAGACACCACTTTAAGCCTTCTGGTGGTCTCTGCTGTCGTCTAGCGCACAGTGTGACTAACTATTGGTGCACGGGCAAGGAAAACGGCCTGAACACCTGCCAGAGCCGATTCCGGCGCACGAATGCACTGACGGCCCTGAGTAGCCAACGTTTTGTCCCCAGCGGCCAACATCCATACCACTCACTGCCCATGCAGCCGATGCACTGCGAAATTGCAACCAAAGAGTATGATGTTTGTTCCCTGTGCTCGTCTGCATCTGCATCGTCTGTGCACTGAAACCAGCTTACTTTTGGGTCAAATCTAGGTCCTGAAAAACACACGCGTAGATCGCCACATGTGTAATCACCGAAATACGCCGTCCTTTAAGATCAGCCCTGGCTTGGTTGGTCCAAGGTGGTCGCCACCAGAAAGCTCGAAGTCGTTGAACACACCTTATCCACACCCAACCGACATCTCCAAAAGGGCAACGACGACAATGTCAGCGCCTCCAGGATTCGGCGGCGCGCCCTCGGGCTCTCAGCCCAACGGTGACGATACCCGGATGGAGGGAGACTTTTTCGGCACGCTGTCGCAGACCGAAATCGAGAAGAAAGCTAGGAAATGGCGCCAGAGCCAGAAGAAGCGCTTCAACGAAAAGCGCAGGCATGGAGGAGGAGGCGGTATTGACATGGGGAAAGCGGTTAGTTTGGCTGCTGGGGCGCGCGGGCAGATTCAGTGGCAGCGCAACTTGATGACGAAAGCGGCATTCGAGATGAGCTGTGACGGGTCTGCTGCGGCTTGCATGTTTGACGCAAAATGCTGACAATTATCTCTACAGGATTTGCCACCTGGTGAGCACCTTTGCGACGCGCGCATGTACGATTTGGGGCGGTAAACTAATTATTCTACAGAACACATTCGTAAGATCATCAAGGACCATGGTGACATGTCGAACCGCAAGTTCCGCAACGACAAGCGCGTGCACCTTGGTGCGCTTAAATACGTCCCACACGCAGTCATGAAGCTGCTCGAGAACATTCCCAACCCATGGGAGCAGGTGCGCGAGGTGCCGGTGCTTTACCATATTTCGGGTGCCATTACTTTTGTCAACGAAGTGCCGCGTGTGATCGAACCAGTGTACCACGCGCAGTGGGCGTCAATGTGGCTTGCGATGCGTCGAGAGAAGCGTGATCGTCGCCATTTCAAGCGTATGCGTTTCCCGCCATTTGACGATGAGGAGCCGCCGATGGATTATGGAGACAACGTGCTGGATGTCGAACCTTTGGAGGCGATTCAGCTAGAGTTGGACGAAGAGGACGATTCCGAGATCATCGACTGGTTCTACGACCCTAAACCCCTCGAGGACACAAAGCAGGTCAACGGCCCTAGCTACCGATACTTTCAGATCACGCTGCCGCAGATGGCCAACCTGTACCGGATTGGTCGCCAGCTGTTGACCGACTACTCGGACAGGAATGCGTCTTACCTTTTCGACAAGAAGAGCTTCTTCACGGCAAAGGCGCTCAACATTGCGCTTCCTGGTGGACCAAAGTTTGAGCCGTTGTTCCGTGATATGGATGCCTTTGACGAGGACTGGAACGAGTTTAACGACATCAACAAGGTCATTATCCGTGGTCTGATCCGTTCAGAGTACAAGGTTGCGTACCCGCACCTGTACAACTCGCTTCCCCGTTCGGTCCACATTGACCTCTACCACGAGCCCAAGAACGTCTACATCAAGACGGACGACCCCGATCTCCCAGCGTTCTACTTTGACCCCCTCGTCAACCCCATCTCGCAGCGTGTTGTGGCCGAGGCACACAAGCCTCTTGTTTCTCACGAGGACGCCGTCTTTGGTTTCGGTAACGACGAGGATGACGATAGCTTTGAGCTCCCGGACGAGCTCGAGCCGTTCCTGGAGGACCGCGAGCTCGAGAATGACAGCACGGCTGACGCCATTGCGTTGTACTGGGCCCCTTACCCGTACAACCAGCGCAGTGGCCGTATGCGCCGTGCCCAGGATGTGCCCATGGTCAAGAACCTGTACCTTGAGCACTGCCCTCCTGACCAGCCGGTCAAGATTCGCGTGTCGTACCAGAAGCTGCTCAAGGTGTACGTTCTCAACTCGCTCCACCACAAGCACCCAAAAGCGATGGCCAAGCGCAACCTGTTCCGCAGTCTAAAGAACACAAAGTTCTTCCAGTCGACCACCCTCGACTGGGTTGAGGCTGGTCTCCAGGTCGTTCGCCAGGGTTACAACATGCTCAACCTCCTCATTCACCGCAAGAACCTCAACTACCTCCACCTCGACTACAACCTCAACTTGAAGCCCATCAAGACGCTTACCACAAAGGAGCGTAAAAAGTCGCGTTTCGGTAACGCCTTCCACCTGATTCGTGAAATCTTGCGTCTCACGAAACTCATTGTGGATGCCCACGTCCAGTTCCGTCTTGGCAACGTCGACGCGTTCCAACTTGCCGACGGTCTTCAGTACATGTTCGCGCACGTCGGTCAGCTGACCGGCATGTACCGTTACAAGTACAAGCTCATGCGCCAGATCCGCATGACCAAGGACCTGAAGCACCTGATCTACTCTCGCTTCAACACTGGCCCCGTCGGCAAGGGTCCCGGAGTTGGTTTCTGGCAGCCCGGATGGCGCGTGTGGCTCTTCTTTATGCGTGGTATTGTCCCTCTGCTGGAGCGCTGGCTCAGCAATTTGCTTGCGCGTCAGTTCGAGGGCCGTAACTCCAAGGGCACGGCCAAGACGGTCACCAAGCAGCGCGTCGAGTCGCACTTTGACCTTGAGCTGCGTGCCGCCGTCATGCACGACATTCTCGACATGATGCCCGAGTCGATCAAGCAGAACAAGGCAAAGACTATTCTGCAACATCTGTCGGAAGGTACGTAAAGCCCGTTAAATTCAAGTAATTTCCGCTAATATTCACAAAGCGTGGCGTTGCTGGAAAGCAAACATTCCTTGGAAGGTCCCCGGCATGCCCGCGGCCATCGAGAACATTATCCTGCGTTACATCAAGTCCAAGTCGGACTGGTGGACGTCGGTCGCCCACTACAACCGCGAGCGTATCCGCCGCGGTGCCACCGTCGACAAGGCTGTCGTGCGCAAGAATCTGGGTCGTCTTACCCGTCTCTACCTCAAGGCCGAGCAGGAGCGCCAGAACGGTTACCTCAAGGACGGACCTTATATTTCGTCCGAGGAGGCTGTCGCCATCTACACGTCGACTGTCCACTGGCTCGAGAGCCGCAAGTTTGCGCCCATTCCCTTCCCTCCCCTCTCGTACAAGCACGACACTAAGCTGCTTGTGCTTGCCCTCGAGAAGCTCAAGGAAGCGTACAGTGTCCACGGCCGTCTCAACCAGTCGCAGCGTGAAGAGCTTGCGCTCGTCGAGCAGGCATATGACAATCCCCACGAGTGTCTGTCGCGCATCAAGCGTCTCTTGCTCACTCAGCGTGCCTTTAAGGAGGCCGGTATCGAGTTCTTTGACACGTACGACAAGCTCATCCCTTGCTACGACATTGAGCCCGTCGAGAAGATTACCGACGCCTACCTCGACCAGTTCCTCTGGTATGAGGCCGACAAGCGCTTCCTGTTCCCCTCGTGGATCAAGCCCGCTGACACCGAGCCCCCTCCCCTCCTCGTGTACAAGTGGTGCCAGGGTATCAACAACCTGACTGATGTCTGGGACACGAATGACGGCGAGTGTGTCGTCATGATGGAGACTGTGCTCTCGCGCATGTTTGAGAAGGTCGACCTTACGCTTCTCAACCGTCTCCTGCGTCTGGTCCTCGACCACAACTTGGCAGACTACATTACTGCCAAGAACAACGCGACTCTCACCTTCAAGGACATGTCGCACGTCAACGCTTACGGTCTCATCCGTGGACTGCAGTTTAGCAGTTTCGTGACGCAGTACTATGGTCTCGTGCTCGACCTGCTCATCCTCGGCCTCCAGCGTGCGTCCGAGATGGCCGGTCCTCCCCAGGCGCCCAACGGCTTCCTGCAGTACCGCGACCGTGCGACCGAGACTCGCCATCCGATCCGCTTCTACTCGCGCTACATTGACCGCATCCACGTCCTGTTCCGCTTCAGCGCCGATGAGTCTCGCGACCTTATCCAACGTTATCTGTCGGCCAACCCTGACCCCAACAACGAGAACGTTGTCGGTTTCCCCAGCAGGCGCTGCTGGCCTCGCGACTGTCGTATGCGTCTCAACAAGCACGACGTTAACCTTGGTCGCGCTGTGTTCTGGAACGTCAAGAGCTCGTTGCCACGATCGCTCACCACCATCGAGTGGGATGACACCCTGGTCAGTGTCTACTCCAAGGACAATCCTCAGCTTCTCTTCTCGATGTGCGGCTTTGAGGTGCGCATCCTGCCCCGCTGCCGTACCGAGAACGGCGAGCAGTACACGCTCAAGGACGGCGTGTGGAACCTTGTCCAAGAGTCGACCAAGGAGCGTACCGCGCAAGCCTTCCTGCGTGTGTCCGACCAAGGCATCCAGGACTTTAACAACCGTATCCGCCAGGTGCTCATGTCGTCTGGTTCGGCCACGTTCTCCAAGATTATCAACAAGTGGAACACTGCTCTCATTGGTCTAATGACCTACTACCGTGAGGCCGTGGTCACCACACCCGAGCTCCTTGACGCGCTCGTTAAGGCCGAGAACAAGGTCCAGACCCGTGTCAAGGTCGGTCTCAACTCGAAGATGCCCAGTCGTTTCCCGCCGTGCGTCTTCTACTCGCCCAAGGAGCTTGGTGGTCTTGGAATGCTGTCGATGGGTTTCGTCCTCATCCCCAGCAGCGACCTCCGTTGGTCCAAGCAAACTGACGGCGGAGGTATTACCCACTTCCGTAGTGGCATGACTCACGAGGAGGAGTCGCTCATTCCTAACCTGTACCGTTACATCCAGCCATGGGAGGCAGAGTTCCTCGACTCGGCCCGTGTCTGGTCCGAGTATGCCATGAAACGCAAGGAGGCTGCGGCCAGTAACCGTCGTCTCACCCTCGAGGATTTGGAGGACTCGTGGGACCGTGGTATCCCTCGTATCAACACCATTTTCCAGCGCGATCGCTCAACCCTCGCATACGACAAGGGATGGCGTATTCGGGTAGCCTTCCAGCAGTACCACCGTCTCCGCGCCAACCCCTTCGGTTGGACAAACCAGAGGCACGACGGAAAACTCTGGCAGCTCAACGCGTACCGTGTCGACATTATCGCCGCTCTTGGTGGTGTCGAGGGTATCCTCGAGCACTCGCTGTTCAAGGGCACGGGATTCCCAACCTGGGAAGGCCTATTCTGGGAGAAGGCCAGCGGATTCGAGGAGGTGGGTAGCTCGCGAAGAGGACATTGCTGATAAACCCAGTCGATGAAGTTCAAGAAGCTCACAAACGCTCAACGTTCGGGTCTTAACCAAATTCCCAACCGTCGTTTCACTGTGAGTTTCACTGTCCTACCATGCATCCCGCCGCTGCTCTTGGTCTCTCTGCGACATGGCGTGGACCTCTGCGGCTTCCCTCTCTTGATCTTGGCTCAGTGCTGACGGATTACAGCTTTGGTGGTCGCCTACGAGTAAGTAACCACAGTGCCACTGTGGGGGAAGTAGAGGCGGAGATCACGTGACCTCCATTTTACCTCACCTCCACCCCACGTGACCTCCACTTTTACCCCGCCTCCACCTCCACTTCTCCACATTTCAACCACCCACCACCTCCATCGACCATATCTTCATCTACCTCTACATCTCTCGTTCTCAATCAAATCGCTCTGCTTTGCTTTGCTAACCAACGCAGTCAACAGGGCCAACGTCTATGTGGGATTCCAAGGTGGCTAAGCTTTTAAAACGCTTCCTGAAGACCTCTAGCTAACTTCAACAGTCCAACTCGACCTCACGGGTGTTTTCATGCACGGCAAGATCCCTACGCTCAAGATCAGTCTCATTCAGATCTTCCGCGCGCATTTGTGGCAGTGCGTACCTCTCCCAACACTGTGTGCTTGTCGCTAACCCCTTGCAGGAAGATCCACGAGTCTGTGGTCATGGACATCTGTCAGGTTCTTGACCAGGAGATGGAGGCACTCGGCATCGAGTCTGTCCAGAAGGAGCAGATCCACCCGCGTAAATCTTACAAGATGAACTCGTCGGCGTCGGATATTCTTCTGTTCGCGTCGCACAAGTTCCTCATCACGCGCCCGTCGCTGCTCAACGACAACCGCGACACTATGGACGGCACGACCTCGAACAAGTACTGGGTCGACGTGCAGCTGCGCTGGGGTGACTTTGACTCGCATGACATTGAGCGTTACGCTCGTGCCAAGTACCTCGACTACACTGGTGACTCGCAGTCCATCTACCCTTCACCTACTGGCACGCTCATTGCCATTGACCTGGCTTACAACATTTACGCCGGTTACGGTGTCTGGTTCCCTGGATTCAAGCCCCTCATGCAGCAGGCCATGTCCAAGATTGCCAAGGCCAACCCTGCGCTCTACGTCCTTCGTGAGCGTATCCGCAAGGGTCTTCAGCTCTACTCGTCCGAGCCTACTGAGCCGTACCTCAATTCGTCCAACTACTCGGAGCTATTCTCCAACCAGATCATCTGGTTTGTCGACGACACCAACGTCTACCGTGTCACCATTCACAAGACGTTTGAGGGTAACCTTACGACCAAGCCGATTAACGGTGCCATCTTCATCTTCAACCCCCGCACGGGTCAGCTGTTCTTGAAGATTATTCACACCTCGGTGTGGGCGGGTCAGAAGCGTCTTGGTCAGCTCGCCAAGTGGAAGACTGCCGAAGAGGTCGCTGCGCTCATTCGTTCGCTGCCCGTCGAAGAACAGCCCAAGCAGGTCATTGTTACTCGCAAGGGTATGCTCGACCCTCTCGAAGTGCACTTGCTCGACTTCCCCAACATTGTCATCAAAGGTTCGGAGCTCCAGCTTCCGTTCCAAGCGACTCTTAAGATGGAGAAATTCGGAGACCTCATTCTGCGCGCGACGCAGCCCCAGCTCGTCCTCTTCAACCTGTACGACGACTGGCTCAAGAGCATCTCGAGTTACACGGCGTTCTCGCGTCTCATTCTCATTCTGCGTGCCTTGCACGTCAACAACGAAAAGGCCAAGATCATCCTGCGCCCCGACCGCAACACGATCACCGAGTCGTACCACGTCTGGCCCACGCTCTCGGACGAGGACTGGATGAAGGTTGAAGTCGCTCTCAAGGACGTTATTCTTTCCGACTTTGGCAAGCGCAACAGCGTCAACGTCGCTTCGCTTACCGCGTCTGAAATTCGTGACGTTATTCTCGGTATGGAGATTTCTGCCCCCTCGGCCCAGCGCCAGCAGATGGCCGAGATTGAAAAGTCGACCGAGGCCGCTGCCCAGGTCACTGCGGTGCAGACCAAGACTACCAACATTCACGGTGATGTCATCCAGACTGTTACCTCGACTCAATACGAGGTGGCCACGTTTGCGTCCAAGTCGGACTGGCGCGTTCGTGCCATCAGCGCCACCAACCTGCCGCTGCGCACAAACCACATTTATGTCGGCAACGACGACATTAGCGACGACGCCGCGAGCTACACGTACATTCTCCCCAAGAATGTGCTTCGCACGTTCATCGTGTCTGCCGACTTGCGCTCGCAGGTCGCTGGTTTCATCTACGGATCCTCGCCCGCGGACAACAAGCAGGTCAAGGAGATCAAGGCTATTGCGTGGGTTCCCCAGCGTGGCACTGCCACGAGCATCGAGCTCCCGCACAATCTTCCCAAGCACGACTTCCTGCTCAAGGACCTCGAGCCTCTGGGCTGGATCAAGACGCAGTCGCAAGAGCTCAACCACCTGTCGCCCGCCGACCTCACGACGCAGGCCAAGATCATGGCCGACCACCCAGAGTGGGGACCGAACAGTATCTGCGTCACTGCGGCGTTTACGCCCGGTTCCGTCTCGCTCAGCTCCTGGGAGCTTACCGTTGCCGGATTCGAGTGGGGCCGCAAGAACGAGGACGCGATCAACAATGCCGGCTTTACGCCGTCGATGGCCAACCGCGTCCAGCTCCTGCTCTCGGACCGTATCCTCGGTTCGACCCTCGTGCCCGAGGGTGGTGTCTGGAACTATGGCGTGGGTCTCACCCAGAGCTGGAACGACAAGATGGCCTACACCATGACGCTCGACAAGCCCGAGCCGTTCTGGGCGCCCATCCACCGTCCGGCTGCGTTCCTCACCTTTGCGCAGATGGAGGGCTCGGACGACGCTGATGTGGAGAACGTTCTCGAATAGACAGAGAGTGAATAACAGAGGAGAAAAGGACAAAAAAACTTGCTCCCATTGGAAGAGGAGGAACAGTAGAAAACGGTGCTGCCTCTATGGCAACTGCCAGTTCCATGTTTGTATATTATCGCACGTTATGCAGCCAATGATGGCATTGCAGCAGGGTGCACTGACACTGACGAAGAGGCTCGATCCAGCTTTGCCTAACGCTCTCGCCAGATCCAGCTCTAACCTAATAACCTCGCATTAATTGTCCTCCTTTCTAGATGTCTCTCTACAACTCGAACACCATCGAAAAGTCTCCCCTCTGCGTCTCCTTGCCTGCGAGACGGAGGTCGAGAATACGCTTGGCTTCAGCGTAGTGGTCTCCCTCAATCCAGTCGCGGACCCGCTTGTCCATGGCTCCCTGCGTCATACGCTCGTACACGAATCTGAGTGTCAGTTTGCAGCAAGAAAGAAGCAACATACGGGTCGACGTGGGTTTCCATGCCCTTCTTGAGAGCAGCGATGAATCCGTCATAGTCGTACACCTGGACGTTGTAGACGAGCGGAGGCTTCTCGAGGCGCAACGAGTCGTGCTGCGAGTCGGTCCAGTCGTAGGGGTCCGCGGGGTTGCCGCCCTCCTTGACCTTGAACTGAATGTCAGCTGGGCACACAACCACCAAGACTCACAGGACTGAGGAAAGGCACGCCACGTGCAAGTGCACGGTAGGGGCTAGGACTGGCAGTGGGCCATCCGATACCGACAAGCATGCGTGATGACGTGAGCGCGTCGTCGAACGCCGTAGAGTTAAGAGGATACATGTTCTTGATCCCCTCGCCGATAGGAAGAGGGCCTTGGGCCTTTTGCTCGTCTGGACTCCTTTCGTCCAAGAACGCGCCGACGAATTCAAAGTCGGGATAGATTGTACGCATCTCGGCCAGCGCCTTCTTGTACATGTTAATGTCCCATGCCTGCCATGCGCGATCCTTGTAGAAGAAGGTGGCGTGCTTGCCGAGAACGTAGGCGCGGTACGGGCGTTGCTCAAACGGCACAAACTTTGTGTGCTTGACGTCGTCCAGGTCGTAGCCAATGTAGGTGAAGTCTGCTGTCAGCGCAACCCACGTGCTAGACACTCACTCCTAGAGTTCTTGCCCTCCTCCCTCCACTCGGGCTCGCAAGTGATGACCCACCGGTCACCGACGCGGTTGCCCATGTCGTCCGGGTAGTAGTTGAAACGGAAGTGCTGCCTGTCAGCCCGATACACACGGCCACACTCACCTTCCATGCGGGAAGACCGTGGGGGTTCTTCTTAGTCTTGATGTACGGCGCGGCAGGCGAGTTGTTCTTGTCGTCATCCGAGACAAGGGCCACAACAAGGTCAGGAAACTGCTTGTAGATGTTCATGACATAGTCTGAAATGTCAGCCAAGCTGCTCGGTTCAAGCTGCACCCACCCCAGTCGTGGTTGGCAAAGAGCACAGTGTAGCCCTGCCTCTCCAGGCTTGCCTTCTGTTAACATTAGCTTGTTGTTGTTTCACGTTTAGCATACCATTCCGCGACACCTGTCTTGTTAGCTCGGCCACACAAGATAAGCTCACCATGTACCCTCGCCGCCCCAGTAGCCCTCAAAGACTGCGCGGTAGCAGTACCAGTTGTTGAAAATGATAATCTTGGGGGGTGAGCACACGAGGCCAAACACTCGACGTACCTTTCCGGCGTTTGCATGGCATCCACCCCGTGCCAAACACCCCACAAGCGCACGAATCTTGGCATCAGAGTACCACTTGTAGTCGCGGTCGATTGACATGGGGTCGGGCACATGTTCAAGGGCGACAGACGCTGGCTTGACAGCGTGGCTGACGACTGACTCTGAGATCGATTGTTGAATGGAGGCCACTGCCCGGGAGCCCACCTCGGTGTGGTTTCCAAGCGTGAAAAGAACAGACACGAGGAGGACTATCGCAATGTAAATGGGCGCAAAGCGATGGCCGAGGAGCCGCCTGAGGGGTTGCAAGCCCGCAGCAATGTGCGACGGCGGCGAGCGCGACATGGCCGTGTTGGTTGTGTCAAAAGGTTGTGGGAGGCACGTAGAGGTCGATGTGTTATATGTACAAACGCAGGATGGAAAGCGGGGTTTGTGGTCGTCGAGTGCCTATCCTTCACCAAGCAAGGCACGGGTGGCAGGCCCGTGGGGTGCACGGTAGTCACTCCACCTTCTAGAAATCGACTCTTGGCTTACTAAAGCTCATTCAAGCCACCTTGACGAGTGAACATGGAGCAAGACGATGCCCAAGAAGGCAGCTGCCACCACCCTTCAAGTCTTCAGCTTCATCTACCCATGTGCTGACGGACACCTGCTCGGTATTCTTTTCCTGCACACATTATTCCCTGCAACCGAGTCCCTTTGGGCGACGATCCGGGGCACGGCCCTGGACCCGAAATATTACGTATTACAACGTGGGATCTCCATCGGCTTCCTACTGATCTAGGTTGTAGAGCATGTGGCATGGCCAACGCCGGACGAGACCGTGCCCGGCAAGACCACTACCCGGGCTAACCCCCATCGTTAGTCTTCTCATAAGCATACGTGCTGGGGAGAGCACGTTTCTCGAACACGTCCAACTCTTTTCCCACAGCCCTCCTCTCCCCACTCAACTATGCCCTTTGACACGCCCCCGAGTAAGCCTAGCATCCCCGTCAAGGCCTGGAAACCACACGTTCCTCAAGAGGCTATCGATGACTTGAAGGCTCGTCTGGCTGCGAGTGCGCCCCGGGCTAGGACTTGGGACAACACCAATGGGCCTGACCACTTGGGAATCAAGCGTACGTGGATTGACGACGCTATTGTGTACTGGAAGGACAAGTATGACTGGTCTGTATGCGCACTCCAGGTGGTTGTAGACTGTGCTGACTGCGGTGTAGGCGCAAGACGGAGCAGGAGATTGCAGAGTTTCCGTCTTTCAAGGGCACTGCCCAGTTCGAAGGCCATACTTATGACATTCACTTTCTGGCCCTCTACTCTGAGCGCAAGGACGCCGTGCCGATTGTTTTCAGCCACGGCTGGCCTGGTGAGCTCCTTCTCCCTGTCATCGCCTATCATCCTGACGTGCCACAGGCTCGGTGCTCGAGTTCATCCCAATGCTGAGGCATCTCAAGAAGACCTACACCCCAGCAAACCTGCCGTACCACATCCTGGTTCCCGCGCTCGTGGGCTATGGCTTCTCGTCGCCTCCCCCGCTTGACCGGCCATTTGACGCTCGCCAGAACGCTGGCGTCTTTGATGCTCTCCTACAGGGTCTGGGGTTTGGACGCAAGAACGGCAAGGGAACCGGCTACCTTGCCCAAGGTGGCGACGTTGGTTCCTTTGTTACCCGTCACTTGTCCAACTTTGAGAGCTGCCGAGGTGGGTCGTCCCTTGGCTGACTATACTGACGGTCAAGGTGTTCATGTCAACTTTTTCCCGCTGTTCAACAAGGAGATGGACAAGTCCAAGCTCGACGAGAGTGACTTGAGGAATGTGGAGCGCGCCAAGATGTGGGAGACCTGGGGTCTCGGTTACCTGATCGAACATGCCACCAAACCGGCCACTATCGGCCAGGTGCTCGAATCGAGCCCTGTGGCTATTCTGGCCTGGTACGTATCTGTCGATGACCTTGAGCTGACATCGCAGGATCGGCGAAAAGCTCCAGTTTAACGGCGCCGCGGACCCCATGGACTTTTGCCTCGCCGAATGCAGTCTGTACTGGCTTACTAACTCGGCCGCGACGTGTCTCTGGCAATACCGTGCTGTAAGCCACCTTGCACACTTTGACGCGGGCTGTGACTGACAAACGTAGGGCTCGGGTAGGGAGATCACCAAAGAGTCCATGCCACCCAAGTACATTTCCAAACCAACTGGCTACAGCCAGTTCATGTACGAGATCTACCCCACGCCTATCCAGTTTATCAAGGAGCGCGCAAACGTTGTATGGGCGAAGCGCCACCCCGAGGTGAGTCCAGCGTTAGTAGGCATTCGCTTACCCCTAGGGTGGACACTTTGCAGCACTCGAGAAACCGGTGCAGCTCTGGAATGACGTTCACGAGTTTGCTGAGATCGCGTTGAAGAGTGAGAGTCGCGCGGCGAAGTTGTAACGTAAAGCAGCAAACAAAGGGAGAGGCAAAAGAGAGCCAGTTCTTGTCTCGTATATGTGTGCTACGCAATGATGGATGTTGTCAACATATCACCAGAACGACGCGTTTGGGGGATATACCCTTAATTTTTGGACATCCACCATTCCCTTACTGACTTTGGCGACAACAAATATCCGCTATCACCTACACGACAAACTGGGAACTGCTAGAGCGCGACATACGTGGAGTGGGGTCCGGGGCACAGGCTCCCGAGTAAGGACACTGGCCAACGCAAACAATGTTCGGAATGCCGATCACCCCGGTCTACAGCCCCGACTTCCCTCGGCAACCCACCGTCTACCTCGCCAAGCCAACCAAACTCACTCACCCGACAGCGACAGCGCGGTAGAGCGGCAGTCCAGCCACAACAACAGTCTAGCGCAGAGATCATCCTAGAGATCATCCAAAGCACGCATCCACACCGTTCCTGCAAGCTCCTCCCGAAGCTCCCCTCCAGCTCACCAATGACAACGGCCCGACATTCCGATCGCACCGGGCGACGACCAAAACCCACTGTACAAACAGTCGACGACTCCCAATCAGAAACGTCGTATACGCCATACCTGACGACCGGGGTGGTCGTGCCCCTTGCTGGCCGCTGGGTGCTGCGCGGCGTCGTGGGCAGAGGAGGCGAGCCAAGCCTTCTATCGGCCGGAGCTCCGCGCGCCGCGATGTCGGCGCTCGGCGGTGGGCTGGTCTGCCCCGCCTGCACGCTCGGATGAGTTGGTGGCCCCGCTGTGGGGTGGCAGTGGCGGTTGTACAGGATGTATGGTGGCAGTGAATACAGACTGACTTGTGCAAGGAGCTAGAGGGAAGTAGGCCTGATCTGATGACTAGGTCAAATGTCTCTGTGGCGTTGATCCCTGTGCACTGTACGCTGACAGATGCTGCCGCCAGCCATAGGAGCGCGGGGCAGGGGGAGCACGCGCGTCGCCGAGTGGGCCGCACTGGTCGCCCGCGCTCCGAAGGGGGTGGGCAGACGTACCAGCGCTTGGAGGGAATGTAGGCGTGGCGATTGGCTGCAGCCCACCCAGACGACCCAGCGGCTTTCGGGTGCAGCCGATTATCTGGATGTGGGGGATGCGACCTTGACGAGTAGCCGATGAATGCCGCTCGTCTCGCACACAAATATGTATACTCGTATGCATGCACCAACTCCCCCCTCTTTTGTCTACTAGCCTCGCAACTACTAGCACAATGTCGTTTGCGTCTTTCACCCGCCCACTTGCGCGGACAGCGTTTAGGAGCTCACAGAGCTCGAGGGCGCGGTTCGCGTCGTCTTCCTCGTCAACTGCCGGTGCGGGATCACGATCGGCAGGCGCCAACGTCGCCCTCCGTGTGGCTATTGCTGCCGCGGCCTTGGTGAGTAGCTTGAGCGCAAAGACAAAGCTGAACATCCTAAAGGCCGGTGCCGTCGCTTTCACCCCTACGCGCGCTTCGGCAGAGTACATTGCGTTCCGAGAGTCGAGCCCTAGTCTCGACAAGACCAGGATCGTGTCCCTTGCAGAGCTCAAGCAGCACGCGGACAAGTCGGACATTTGGCTCTCTGTTGACGGAAATGTCTACGAGTGAGTAAACTGGTGTGGTCGAGTGCTGACCTGCAGTGTGACCGAGTTCCTCGCTCTTCACGTACGTGCTTGTTGACATGGGTGGGATGAGTGCTTACGTCGCCAGCCTGGTGGAACAAAGTTCCTCCTCGACGCCGCCGGCAAGGATGTGTCCAAGTACGTGACTCCCTGGAGACTGGACTGACAAGCCAGGCTCTTCCACTCTATCCACCCTGCTCAGACTATCGAGCGTTTCCTTGACGAGGGCCATGTGCAGTTTGTCGGCAAGCTCGACCCGGAGGGTGAGTCGTTAGCTTGCACCGAGTGACTGACCATGTAGCTCTTGCTCTGTTCGAGAACACCACTGCCGAGGAGGAGAAGAGGTTGTCCGAGGCCAGGTCCAAGCTCTTTGGCGTGGACTCGATCGTCTCGATCCTCGACTTTGAGAAGCACGTCAAGGACATTCTCCCGTGGTATGCCTGGGCCTACTACTCGACCGGAGCCGACACTGAGGAGGGTGAGTACCTGTGAACAAGCATTGTTGACAAGCAGCACTCGCCGAGAATATGAACGTCTTTTCCCGCGTCTTCTTCCGCCCCCGAGTCATGCGCGACGTCACCAACGCCGACCCCAGCACGACCCTTCTCGGCGTCCAGAGCTCGATCCCCGTTTATGTCTCGCCTACCGCCCGTAACGCTCTTGGTAACCCCGAGGGAGAGTGTGCCGTGGCACGCGGTGCCGGCGAGGCTGGCATTCTCCAGGTTCTGTCCCACTATGCGTCGCGTTCGCTCGAGGACGTCAAGGCTGCTGCCAAGGAGGGCCAGCCCATCGGATGGCAGCTGTACCTCAACCCCGACCGGTGCGTTTCTCTTTCGCTTACCCAGTGCTAACAGTCTAGCAACGAGTCTGCCCGTGCCGTCAAGAGGGCCGTCGCTGCTGGCGCCCACTCGATCTGGGTCACCGTCGACACCACTGCTGTAAGCCAAACATCCACCTCTGGGAGCAAACACTGACACGACCTAGCTCGGAAAGCGCGAGGAGGAGCGCCGCATCACCGCCAACGTCAACCCCGCACCAAACGGCAAGCCCCTGAACCGCGCTCCAGTCGAGTACGGCCGCCACGAGGGCAACATGTCGTGGAACGACGTCGCATGGATCAAGAAGCTTGCCCCCGGTCTGCCCGTTGTCGTCAAGGGTGTCGGAGCTTGGGAGGACGTCGTTCTGGCCCAGAAGGCCGGTGCCGACGCCATCGTCCTGTCCAACCACGGCGGTCGCCAGCTCAACTAGTACGTCGTTCCACTTTTGTTAGTTACTGACTGTCCAGCGCCCAACCTGCTCTCAAGACCCTGTACGACGTCAACAAGCATGCACCACAGACGCTGCACCGCAAGGACTTTTCCATCTTCCTCGACGGTGGCGTGCGCCACGGCACCGACGTGCTCAAGGCGCTCTGCCTCGGCGCGCGCGGAGTCGGTCTCGGTCGTCCCTTCATCTTTGCCGCCAATGGCTGGGGAGCTGACGGTGTCGAAAAGTTGGTCATGATTCTCCAGGAGGAGATGACTATTGGTATGAAGCTCCTCGGCGTCACCAGTGTCGACCAGCTGGGTCCCGAGTACCTCGACCTGTCCAAGATCTAGTAGTAGTCGTTAGTAGCCCACTGTGCCTTTTAGTTGTGAATGGTATACATGATAAAGTATAAGGCGGTCCGGGTATCGGCGTCAGGTTACACAGCAGCAGGACGTAAAATCGTTCTCTCGAGGAAGGAGGCTTAGAATGCCTTCTTGTGGATAATGTCGGGGTCCTCCTTGTACTCTTCAGCCGAGACCCACATCTTCCTGAACGAGCTGAGGCCCGCCAGAATACTACCCCCAATCCAGGTCGAATATTTACGTTCTGGTGGCGCATAGATCTTGAGCTTGCTGTCCTTGAGCGCCAACTTCTTGACCTCGTGCAGCAACCTGTCGCCAAAGCCTGATGTCAGGCGTGTTTGAGCATTTCAACTCACCAGTACACAAGGTTGAGCCACCCGAGAGCACAATGTTGCTGAAGAGCGCTTTCCGCAAGTCGAGATCTGTCCTGTTGATAGAGTCGACAATAACCTGGTGCACACCAGGGTACTCTTGCCCAATGAGTTCCGGGTTGAAGAGAATCTCGGGTGCAAGGAAACGCTCAGATCCGAGCTAGACCGTCAGCAAAGAAGCGCAACCCTTATCTCACCTGGATGACCTTGCCGTCGGGCAAGCGGAACTCCTCCCACGCTCCGCCGTGGTCCTTGACCTCCTTGGTGGGGTTCAAGGAGAGGTAGCAGGTCTTCTCCTTGATCGTGCGGACCACCTCCTTTTCAGCCGAGGTGTGGAGATAGTGCCCGCCCTTTCGGAGGAGAAGCTGCAAGTGATCTGTCACATCACTGGCGGGTCAGTGTGATCACCGGACTGGCGACTTACCGTCCTGCCAAGTCCACTCGCTGGATGGCGTGAGGGACAGAGAAGCCTTCGAACACGGGCACAGCGTGGGTGACACCGTCACCAGAGTCGAGAACGATACCTGTTGTACGGCCCGTCGAGTACCTGAAGAGTAAGCCTCCGTACCAAGGTGCCATTGAGATGACGCACAAACTCAGGACTGCCTGTATACTCGTGTAGAAGGCTGGCACGTTGAAGGTCTCAAAGAAGATCTGAGCAGCAACGTCGCGGTTCTGTCGTGGGTTGAGGGGGGCCTCTGTCAAGAGCACGGGATGCTGAATATTAGCACGCGCCTGACCATCTACACACCTCCTCCGGGAGTGCCTTGAGTCCCTCGGTGTACACCCAGTTCCAGATGCGCTCCATGTCGTCCCAATCTGTCACCACGCCGTGTTCCATCGGGTACTTGATCTTGAGCAAGCCTCGCAGCTCCTGAGCTCGTTTGCCGATAAACATGTTCTCCTGGATCGCGCCAGCCATTACTCGTGGGTGCTTGGGCCGCCCCACGCTATTGCGTTAGCTCATGAGCTCCGCGTAGGCAAGAGCACAACGCACAAAGAAGGAAAGTAGCATGGCGGCACCTCCTCACCGGCGAATCCAGCTTTGATAGTGCCAGAACCCTGTAAATTGTCAGTTCATCGCTGCATTGCCGTGCCCAGCCAAGGAAACACACATTGTCGATGACGACGGGCTGATTTGTTAGGCTGCGAGGGCAATCAGCTTGGGGCATAGCAACTGATACTCACACGTCATCATATTCGGTAGCCATGGCGATCGATGGCAGCAACCTGATCTGCTGCCCTCGACTTTGTTGATAATATAGGTCACAAGGAAGGACGAGCTGGTGGTCAACTGGACGCCGCACAACGACGCGACAGGAAGGCAATCGGGGTTGGCGGGTGATAAGGGGGTGGGTAGAATAAAGGGTACTTGCACGTGGTATTCACGCGGCTCGGCATGGTCGGCACGGTCGCTGAGTTCTGCTTCCGTGCTGTACCTCCACCTCTCTGTTTCTCGTCACAGGCACGAACACGTCTTGGCCAGAAAGCGATGTCTGATGCGCACTACAGCTTTGCTTTCCAGACCTTCTTATATCTTGGCATTTACTCACGCCCTTGTCTTTATTCTCACATCGACTCATCTTCTGCACTCCCCTCTACACCTAGCGACTAATACGATGGGCCTCTTCAACAAGGATACGGCAGCTCCCCCCTCATACGAAGGCGGCGGCAATCATGGAGGGTACAACGATAACAAGGGACAGCAATTCGAGCAGCCACCTCCGCAAATGAACATGGGGGGCCCTTCACAGCCTCCAGCTCTTTACGCTGCTCTTCTTCTCTCCAGCAGTGACAAGATCCGCCTTCTCAACTTTCCTAACCACCTCTGGGGAGTCATGACCGAAATCGTGACTCGCGCTTGGCCCCCGGGCATTCAGGCTTCCAATGCCCTAGAATATGGCGGCTACGAGTTCAAGCTTCGCGGACGCCCTTGTGAGTGGAGTCTTGTGATGATGACTCTGCATCATGCGCCATGCGCCATCGGCATCGGGAATACTTGCTAACCTACCAGGGTATGGACAAGGCTCCGAAGCGGTCCCCGCTCGCCGGCTCCTCATTCACGTCTTCCATGGCCTTGCTGCCCAAGGCTGGCATCTGGCTGCCAGCCTTGATTGCTCCAAGAAGGGGTACGATAAGGGTAAGCATGGAGGTATGAAGCGGTCGAGCTGACAATCCCAGACACCTTATTCTTCCGTGCGGGACCGGCCATTCAGCGCATGTTCTTTTCCGTTTCAATGAACGAGTACGACAAGATCCGCCTCATCGACTCGCCTAATGATCAGGTCAAGATTG
Source organism: Prillingera fragicola (assembly GCA_002335605.1). NCBI lineage: Eukaryota > Fungi > Basidiomycota > Tremellomycetes > Trichosporonales > Trichosporonaceae > Prillingera > Prillingera fragicola. The sequence goes on along the minus strand of BEDY01000006.1, from coordinate 801,607 downwards.
GGTTTATGAATGCCATTGCCGTATGTCCCTTTCAGCTTACCTTATGCTAATAAGCACAGTCGTGGCCGCAGGGTGTGCAGGATCGTAAAGAGAAGGAGCACGGTTGCTATCAGATCAAGCTCAAGGGCTATCCTTGGATGACTTCCAATGGCCAGCAAGTGTCCCACGCTCGCATTCTGATTATTCAACTCCTGACTGTCATGGACAATCTCGGGTACGAACTTGCTGCGTCTGTGGACATGAGCGTGGGCACGGGCGATGATCACGCGGACAGTGAGTTGCCATCATTGTTGCAATTGCTGACCTCCCAGTCGACTCTCTCTTCTTCGCTAGCAAGATCTAGTGTTTTCTCTGACTCTCCTGTAGCAAACATTTTGTTCCGCACGAGCATTGCGTGCGTAGTGTAATTTGACAAACATTGAAGAACAATGGGCTCTTAATGCCCACATACCACTGAACTTATCACGGCTCCGCGCCTCTGCGCGACTGAGGCGCTCAACGTGGCTGCGGCTGTATCACTTACTGCTTGTCGTTGCTGCGTAGAAACCCCGACAATCACTCAGGCAGTGGTAGATTATTTCACATTCCACGCTGCTTCATGCCTCATCCACTCGGCTGCACTTTGACAGGAGCTAATCTTGGTGGTCAAGGCACTGTGCTCTTCTCCGTCCCTAGAGGATTCACACACGCCACCACACCATTGGGCATGAGATAGAGCAGGTTCAGGAGGAAAATGGCTCAGTATTCCCTCCAGGGCAATATGGACAGGGTGTTCAAACGTTTGTTTTCGGGTTCGGCACGCATAAACGAACCTCTAACTTTCTCCGCGGCGAAACTCTGACCTTATTGTTCGTCATCATGTTTAGTGGAATGCTAAGAACCTACCCCGCACAGCTGTCACCTTGATTGTAAGCCAAGTGTTTGATCAAGCAAAGCAGACCTAGAACCGTTGGCGCAAAGTTAACCGGGAGAGCGTTGATATGAAATTGCAGCACACAACTCACCGCAGATCGTTCGACAACCTACGGACCCGCCGATCGGCCGACTGACGTTCCGAAGGAACCGGTAGACACATGCATGCTAGGATCGTCGTTCGGGCCCAACGGATACAGCCCACTTTCACGACGCGCGCCGACGATCTACCCCCTTCCGATCAACGCGGGGCTTGGTGGCGCCACAAACGCCTCTTTGAGATTGCCCTCGCCGAGTTGGACGTCCCTGCACTTTCTCTGGCGACAACGACTGGGTGGCAAAGCAGGAGCTTGAGCTCGCACCTCCCTATACGGATCGGGGTGCAGTTCCCTAATGCTCGTGCGTAGCATGCGCCGCGTCGTCATTGACTTTCACCGAACCTGCCGACCAGAACTGTTAACGAGCAGTTCAGAAGCGCTGAGAACATCTGGGGGAATTATTGCATTACCGGACAGACGGAAGGGCGATCTGCTTGCGGAGCGGCTTTTGTTCCAGTTCTGCACAGGCAGTTCAGCCTTTGACCGTAGCGTGACAGTCGGCGCTGTGGATATCGCTACGCTAGGTGAGTGTGCCGAACGCTGCCGAGCGGTGCCGCGGAGGCGGCGCCGAGCCAAGCTTCTGCCGTCACCGAGATGGGGCGAGACAAGCGCAGTGGCTTGCTCCAATACGCCATATCTCGCCAGTGCCCAGCGCATCACTCAGCTTGGCACGCCATGCCCATCAGACAGGTGACTCAGCCGCCTCACACGATGACATTCACTGCAGCAGCCCCCTTGCGGACCGACCGGCACACGACCCTGGCCGCTGGGATACCAGCGCCTGTCTCCAGGTTGTCTCTAGTCAGTGACCATTTGGGGGCCATACCCGGAATCCCGGGATCGGCCAGAAGAAACCTTGCCCATTGACAGCAAAACCTTTGTGCCCTGCCGGCGGCGTCTTCATTGTCATGGTGCTCGCCAGTAGATGCGCCACGCATTGACCTCGCAGTGCTACAGCGCGGCGTAGTGACCTTCCCTGCCGACTCCTTGCCCGATGCAGCTGTCCCCCGACGGTCGGGACCTCCAGAGTAGATCGCCCAAAGACCTACTTGGCAACTGATTGGCTTGTCCGCAACAATCACTAAGCCCCCTTGTGGCGCTTGAACGTCCTGCAAGTGTTGCCTCCGAGACCTGTTCTACTTGGATCGGGGCGAGGATGGCGAGTCCGTAGCGGACGCTGGCTTCGAGACCCTCAATGATGCGTGGGTTGGAGCTGCATAGTAGGTCATGGAACTCGATGGAGTTCTGGTGCTTATGGATGGAGGCGAAGCAGGAATGCATTCCGCGATATCACGAAGCGAGGCAGGAATGCGACCAGGGTGGTAGCTTCAGTACCACCTCTGGCTGCCCACTTTATGACCTGAATGCCGGAACTGCCTAAACGTTTAGGCTTGATGAAAACAAGGCTATCATGTGTTCCGCTGCTGATCCGTGTCTTCGATGCGGAATGAGCGGCCAAGGTTTGATGGACATGGCAACACGTAGGGGATGGCGATCACCCGGGGACCATGTTGTGGACAACCGCCTCAGACCTGCCTCACACATTCAAATGTAAGCCTGCGACCTGCGGCAAGCTCTGGCGATCTGGCAGCACCAGTGGCTTGGCACTGTGGCGTCCCATTCGCAGCCCCGGGGTGGCTGGAGGGCATTGGAAAAGATCCTTTTGACGAGGAAAACAGGCAAACGGCCACAGGACTTGTACGTTCAAGGGGCTGATCTTTCATCTTGATGCGCTAGACTGATCACTGATGGGGCCTGGGACGTGCAGACATGCCTGGCAATCATCCATGCTCAGGGTTGACCCAGATACCTGGAACCTTGTCAAGGGACTTCAGATTTTTTTGGCAAAAATCAAACCCAAATGGGCTTCCCTCGCAGTCTGCGGTTGCATAGGGGGCTGCCCCCACAGGGCTATCTGTTCTCACACCCTTGCTCGCCAGCAGGCAAGATGTCCACGGCCTACGGAAGGTGGCTCGGGGCGACGAAGGGAGAACAACCCATCAGTGTTCCCTGTCCTTTTTGCCTGCAAAATGACGCCTGCAAACGCCCTCGCTGGGACCTATGATCTACATGCGATCTGGGCGCAACCTGCGTCCTCTGTGCGTTCAAGCCCCGAGCCCCGAGACACAAAGTGACAACCCTGTTGCAGGCAGGCCGCTGCTGCGTGTACTGGCCAGCAATAATGTGCGTGCTGTCGTTCACGAATCCGAAAAGCGCCATGCATGATACAAGAGATTCGGCCGGTCGCCGAGGCCGTAGCTGGGCTGCCTGGCCCCGGACACTGCCCTGAGCAAGTTTAACCTTGTGGACGACCCCAGGTCAACCTCGAGCCCTCCAGATCAACATTCCCCGGAGGCATCGCTATGGCCGACAGAACGGTCGCATTCCACATGCTCAGACGTCGCTGTTTCGATTGTTTGCACTGTATATCCTCAAAGGCCAAAAAGGGCGAGGGCCAGCCTGTCCTCCTTTTGCGCTTCGAGTGCTCCATTCGCTGTGGGCATCTTGTCAGATCATCGAGATTTCCCCTCCCTCGTGCGCCCCTCCACTCTCGCAAAACCTTTCCGTCTGGCTTGCCGCTCCCAATATCGCTTGAGCCATCGTCACGAGTTCGAGCGCGCAACCGCAAACTGCCGCCGAATTACGAGGAGTACGACTCCCCTTGCAAGGAACCACTCCCACTGTCTGGCCACTGGCCGTTTCTGCCCCGACAGCCGACTTGGGCCCTCGCCCGACCAAGCAACACCAGTCATCTTCTATCCGTGCCCTCCATTTTCAGAAACCACCACCCACCATCGCCACCATCAGTTGACATCACGAGCATACTCCGCTCGAGTTTTCTCAGACGCATTCAAGAATCGTGCACTGCAAACATCAAGCCCAGTTGACCCATCCACCACATCAGTCCCGAGGTCGGCACTCCAACATCCCTGCAGAGCCTTGCCAACGGCTCCACACTTTCCTGGTTGCACAACTTTGGCTGCCCCCGTTGGCCAGTCTGTTGCCCTTCCTTTAGTTGGAGCAATTTCCCCGTGCACTTTTGCGAGGTATGTCTGTTTGATGCACAGAACACGACGTGGGCTATCACAGCGGCTGATCTTACCAGCCTTGACACCTCTGGGAGCCACGCGGATCTGCACCACCCAATTTCACATCATTGTTTTCAAGCGCGCACCTACACTCGACATTCCACCCTCCAACCTGAATCGCGATCTTGCCCCCTGAGCTAGACATCCGTCTCCCTTCTCCTGCCTCGCAACGCAGAAGTGTGCGGGACACGTTCTAGTCAAGCGCGCATCGCTGGCGAGGGTGTATTGGGCCGCGCCCGCTGGTCGGCGGTGAGTCATCCTGGTGGCAACTGCCGTTGTCAATCAAGACATGATCCGGAACCATTGTTCTAAAACTTGTCCAGACCGCTCCCTCGCAATCAACACTTCAAATCAACATTGGTGACAGTAGTGCTAGCGCACTCGTGTGCATAGCTCCCTTCTAGACAAGCGCAACTGCGCTCGTCGCCTGCATAACATTACCTCCACTATGCCGGCTGACGCTGCACCTCAATCCATGTCTGGTGGCAACGCGTCGGCTTCGACTAGTGGCCATACTCACAGTCACACGGGCTGTTCTCCGGAGGAGCTTTATCAACACGTCGTAGGACGATGGCCAGGGCCAGAGCTTGGCTACCCCGGCGATCACTCTGATGGACACGGCCGGGGAGGCGATCTTGATGCGGATGCGTCACTCCCTGTCGACGATGCCGATGGACGCGGCGCCGATTCCGCCGGGGCGGCAGCTCGAGCCAAGAAGCGCCGCAAGGTTCAGCGGCGCGCCAAGGTCTCTGAAATCTGGTTCCCACGGGCAGAGATGGCGTTCTGCACATGTAAGTGCATTGGATCTCGAGCCTACGAGTACCTTCCGGTATGGACCTTTTGTGGCTGACTTTATCCAAGGTGTCTCTTGCATCCCTCCCAATGGCCGTACAAAGATCAAGTTCTTTGGTCGCCCCCTAGGCCGCAACGAGCTCATCGCTGCGATTTGCACGTTGGCCACACGCCGACTATACAACCGCAAGCAGATTTCGAGCCACAGCCAAGTCCTCAAGGACAAGGTGCCTCCTGCATGTGCGTACTATCATTCAAGGTGCAAGTGAATCGCACAGTTTGCTGACTTGACTTTTAGACAAGGAAATCTTCACCTTCGAGGACAAGACGCGTAGTGCAGAGGAGCCAGGAGAGAGCTCGACCGCGAACGTCATTGAGAACCACGTCTTTCCGGACGCCATCTACCGAATCATTGGATATCGTCCTGGCACAGATCTTGCCAACGCCCCCAAGCCTAGTTGGCTCACAGCACTAGAAGCTGGCGTCAACGAGAGTCAAGCACCGAGCCTCGACACGGGTTCCTCTAGGTCATACAGCTATTGGGCCAACAGCCCCACAGACTATCCTTCCTATTACGATCGAGGGCCTCCTGGGTACTCCAAAGACAAGGATCGCGAGGGCCGACCGCCAGTGTCTGCAATTCTGCCACCTCCTGCTGGCATGGACTCGTATTATCCTTACTCGCAGGCGCCATTCCAATCCCATGCTCCCCACACGTTACCCCCTCTTCTGGCCAGGGACACTGAAAATTCGATAGGCCCCCACTCGGCGGGAAGTGATCAAGCTGGTCGTTATGGGTACATGGGCCACAACTTGCCTCCGATGCCTCCTGGCGCAAACGCCAACTCCCACTCGCGCATCGGTGGGCCTGTTTGGGAGGGAGGCGAGCACAGCCGGTCGCCTACCTCGACTTCATCCGTCTTTGACGCTGCTCAATCGCAGTCGTCACTATCACCCGGGCGTGCCGGCCCCGGATCATGGTCTGACACAAAACCGTCCATCACTGCCTCGGAACTTGTCACACTACCTCCGTTGCAAGAAGTCCCAACATCCCAGTATAGTGACTGGAAGGACCGATCGGGGTGGGGAGCACAGCCGCCACTACCGTCGCAGAGTGCATCCCGTGGTGGTCTTGACGCTCCACTACCTTCATTTGGCACTGTGGCGAGCCAAACAGGCGGCTATGCCGTGCCTCCCGCTGGTTGGTCCGGATCATCCGCATATCCATACTGGAACGAAGACCCCTCTCGCGACCGTCGCACCATGTCGTTTGTGCCTTCAGTCCTCGAAGCGGGAGCGCGCATGTCTGACGGCACTGTTTTCGCACTGGCATCTACCGAGCCCCTCGTCGTCGCGCCATCTATGCCATGGCACTCTGTGGCCATGTGGCGACTCCGATACCCATTCTTGGAACAGATGGCCGCCGCTCCTGGCATTCCTGTCTACCACGTCGAGATTCCGCTGTCTCTTCCTTCTGGCTATGCTCAACGCTCTGCCATGTTTGAGAACTCTGTGGATTTCGACATTTTCCTACAACTGCGTCCTCCTGCCACTGGCGCTCTGACTGGCTGGGCTGTGGCAACAGACTCGACTCTGGCCAGCCCGGCGGGACTTCCTCCTTGCAACACTCGCGTTGAGCCTCTCAGGTCTTGCGGTGGCGGGGAACTCGCGTGCACGACACAGCTGCAAGACCTCCACCAGCTCTACTATCAGATGGTGCGCTACGGCGGCGCAGGCGACAGTCTTGCCGACGCCATGCCGTACAGCGTTTTGGTTCAGCGAGTCATCCGCGACACGGACACTAGGTCGTCCTCGATGCACCCGTCGGTCGATGCAGAGTGGCATGTCGCGGCTACGATTTTCATCTACTCGTTCTGGGTAGCCGACGAATCGGCCGGGCAACGCGCGGTGACGTACCGTCTTCTCGAATTCGATTCTGCCCCACCTGCCGACAGCTCGGACAACAACCAACTTGTTGCAGATCTCCTTGCGGGCGAGGAACAGCAGCGCAGTAGCTTTGACTGGCTGTCGTCTTAGGTCTCATGGGTTTGTAATAGCTATTGAGTCGCGTTGATTGGATATAGGCCGTTGTCGCGTGAGGAAGGGGGGGACGCGCCAACCATGCGAAGATTCATTTCCGTAGCAATACTGTAGTAAATACTGAACCGCCTCATTTGCACGATTTTTGTTTCTTTCTCAGAGAACAATTTGTGGCATGAGTGTGTGTACAGAAACCCCACCATTCTTGTCTTGATACACGATGAACAGATATGGTTTGGCACTCCAGTAGCGTTGCTCCACACTAACAGCGTCATTAACAAGAAGCGAGGAGCTCGGGGAAGGCTTGGGCGGCACTAGTAAGCGAAGGAGTAGATGTGAAGCTGGTGCGAGGACTTCGCTTAACGAAAACGTTGCTGATGTGTTTACTTTTTTTTTGGTCGACTTGCTCGTCATACTCGAAGTTTACCAGTCGTCACATTGCTGCCCCCCGTTACGCGCAGTACACGGAGCGTTCGTCTGACAGGGAAGGCAAGCCGCAGGCACCGCGTAAGACTTCTACGTTTGCAACGGTCCTAATTTAATTGGGAGTTGACCAAAGGCCAAATCATGCACACAAGGACTCTCTGAATGCCACTAAACGTAGGGGCACACTCCCTTCGTGCAGCGCGCGGCACATCAAGACAGTTGGGCACAGCCCAAAACGTTCTGGACCCCAGCCTTCCAAACTTGTTCTCACGCTTGACGCCCTGTTGGGCCCAAGTTCTGTAGAACGCACTCGCGCACTCGACGGCTCTGCCGTCGCGACCGAGTCGCAAAGCCGAAGCACGCACTTACGGCTAATTTGCCCAGTTTCCGCACTTTGGGCTCCGTTGTTGGGGAGAGAGGCAAACTGACATTTTTATTGTGAGAGCCACATGCCGCCACAACAGGGACACAGGGCCAGGTCGAGGAATGCAGAATGATGACGGCACCCGTTCCCCCTTCAGGAACGGCATCGCGGTACTCGAGATTCCGACGCATCGGCTTCCCCTATTCCATGCCCTGAGCACTTCTGGCCGCACAAATGTGATGGCCGATGTGTGTTGGCGTGCCAATGATACGCGGATCTTGCCATTCCATGCCACCGCTCTGGATCTCTAGATCTCTGCCATAGAATATGATAATGCATATGCCAAAATAGTTCTCATCTGCAGGGCTTTGCAGCTAACTCTCCTCTGCTGCCTGCTACGTCCGAACTTCTACGCTTTGCCCCAACGACCACGCCTTGCCAGTCCCTAGGTGGAGGCAAAGTACTTGTCCATGGCTGCCTTGCGCATGGCGTTGGCCGGCGCCGGCTTTCCGGTCCACAGAGTGAACTGACGGAAGCCCTGGAGGCACAAAATCTCAATACCTGTGATAGGCTCCCAACCCGTCTGCTCGGCCAAGGCCAGCAGAGCAGTCTTGTACGGCTTGTAGGCCATGTCGATGGCAACACCGCCGGCAGGTGAAAGCACCGACGCGGGAAGGTAGATGCCGGTGCCGCTCTTATCCGTCGTCAAGCTGTCGCCGGGAACGGTAGAAACTACGACAGCTGGTGGCGCTGGGAGTGCAGCGAGGTCGTCGACAACGACAACGTTGTACTCTGTCGGGAACGACGCGGCAACCTTCTCTGCGTTCTCACGCGTGCGGTTGTACAGCAGGATGGTACGGGCCCCAAGCGAGTGAAGCGCGTAAATGGCGGCACGACAGGTTCCGCCGGCGCCGATAACAAGCGTGGTAAGGCCTTCGGGACCAGTGGCAAGAGCCGGGGACAGGTTGCGCTGAGCAGCCTCGTGGATGGCCGCCCAGTCAGTGTTGTCACCGTGGAGTTCACGGCCGTTGGGGCCGTGGCGAACAATGACAGTGTTGACTGCGCCAATGACCTTGACGTGCTCTGAAACTTCGGCAAGCTCAGGAATGATTTCCAGCTTCATCGGGATGGTCACACTGCCACCACCAAAGTTGGGGTCGGCTAGGACGGCCTTGAGGTCCTCGTCAACGACCTTGGTCTCGTGACGGCCATAGATGTGGGGGAGACCGAGATGCTGGAAGCCAGTGTTGTGCAGGTCGGGCGACACGGATGCAGCAATGGGCGAGCCAAAGAGGAAGAACTTCTTAGCAGGTGACAGCCCGACAAGAGCACGGGCCTGCTCGACCTCCTTGGCAGTCAGCTGGCCAGGAGCGGCGCGTGATGGCAAGTTGGCATGAGTGACAGGAGTCAGGACAGGGTTGAGGACACGCGAGAGCTGGCCAATAGCACCCATGTTGATGGCAAGGAGCGGCGTGGCATCAGGGTCGGCGCGCTTACGCTCAGCGAAGAGCGCAAGCGAGGCGTTGTCGCTGGGCGACTTGGCAGTGCCAACAATCTTGACAATGTCTCCAATCTTGGAACCCTCAGAGTACTTGCTGGCGACCTCGGGGCCGTCCCACTTCATACTGCCATCCCAGTTGTGCCACGAAGCAATTAGGTGACTCTCACGCTTTTCAGCGTGAATAGAGGCGATAACGTCGGCGGGCCAGGCAAGCTCGACGTCGACATACTCGGCACCCGAACGAAGACCAAGGCGGACGAGAGCGGCGTAGCCCTCGGCGTCATCATCCGGTGCCCAGCCACCCTGCTCCTTGGAGCGGACAGCGTAGACTACGGGGAGACCCGAGACAAGACGGAGCATTGCAAGCTGCTTGGCCACATACCCAGCAGGCGGCAAGGTAGGGGTAGTTGGAGCCTGGCCGTTGGGGGAGAGGAGGTCAACACGGAGCTCGATCGCGTCGGCGCCTTCAGTGAGGGTGGCCATGTCGGCAAGCGCGGGCGTAATGTCGGCAAAGGTGAGAGAGAGGAAGGCAGTGGGCTTGGCGTTGGGGCCAGAGATCTCGGGGCGGTTGGAGGCCTTGCCGGTGATAAACAGGAAGAAGCGCTCACACTCAGCCCGCATGGCGCGGTGGTGGTCGGCCTGCGACTGCTCGCCAAGAGGTTCGAGAATGTTGACAAACTCGTGGCTACTGCAGGCCTTGTGCCAGGGTTCACGGCGACGGTAGACGTCGGCAAAGTCCTCTCCCCACTTGGGACGGGTTGCAGTGCCGCCAATCTGGTCGAGGTACGCCTCGATGGAGGCAAGGTCGCGCTGGATGTGCACAACGACACCACCCTTGGCAACGTGAGCCTTGAGCATGTTGCGTGCCTCCTCGGTCTCGACAACACCGCCTCCGAGGCTGATGACGTGGTTGCCCTTGGTCTCGGCCAAGAAGCCGCGGAGAATCTCAGTCTCGGTAGCACGGAAGGCGGGCCAGCCGTGCTCAGCAACGTACTCGGCAACAGACCTGCCCTCCTGCGCGATGAAGGCGTCGTCGGCGTCGGTATACTCGCCAGCGAGAACCTCGGCAGCGATGCCACCGATGTAGGTCTTGCCAGCACCGCGCATACCGATGATGAGCACAGGGTGCTCCTCGTCACGCGACTTGGGAGCCGAGGCTGAGGCATGCTTCGTAGTGTCGAGCTCCACACCGTCAAACTCGATACCAATCTTGTTCTGCAGGTCGTCCCAGAAGTTGGGCCAAGTCTTCTCGACGCAGCGCTTCTCCTCGAGGACGGTGCCCTCAATGATACACGCAAGAACGGCGTGAGCCATAGCGACACGGTGGTCGTCGTAGCAGTGAACTGAGACTCCGCGCTTGAGCTGGGCGTAGGGCTTGCCAAAGACAATGATGCCGTCCTCAAACTCGTCAGTCTCCACACCAAACTTGGCCAGCTCGTCACGCATGGCCTTGATGCGGTTGCACTCCTTGACACGCTGGTTGGCAATGCCGTAGATGCGGGTCGCCTCGGGGCGGCCCTCAACCTGGCGCTCGGGAAGGGCAGGCTGAGTAGCAACAGCGGCAAGAACGCAGGCAGTAAGGAACGCGTCGGTCATTGGCTCCATGTCAACGTTACCAATAGCACGCAGCTCGCCCATGGGAGGACCAGTGACAGTGGTCGAGGTCGCGGTCTGCTCGACCTTGCAACCCATGGGCTCGAGAACCTCCTTGGCGAAACGGGCGTCGCCCTGGAGAGAGCTCGAACCAATGTTCGAGATGGTGCAGGTAGTGCCCGTGATGGCCGCGATGGCGAGAGGGTAGGTGGCGCTGGAAGCGTCCGACTCGATGTTGTACTCGGCAGGGTTGATGTACGTAGTCTTGGGGATGACGTAGACGTCCAGGAGCTTGCCGTCGGCGTCCTTCTGGCGCTTGACCTCAACACCGAACTGAGCCATCATCGCAATGGTCATGTCGATGTAAAGCTGCGAAATAACCTGGCCGCCAATAAGCTCGAGGGTGATCTGCTCCTTGGCGTAGGGAGCGCAGAGCAGGATCGACGAGACGTACTGGCTCGAGACAGTGGCAGCGAGCTTGATGTGGCCACCGCTCAAACCGTCGGCCGCAATGTTCAAAGGAAGACAGCCAGCACCCTCGAGGTACTGCACATCGGCACCATTGGCTTTGAGAGCCTCGACAAGAGGGCCGATGGGGCGCTGTTTCATGCGGGCATTGCCGGTAATGGTCGTGCGCTTGATGTCCGAGTTGGCACCCTGGACGATCGTGCACACGGTGGTAAGGAAACGAGCAGCAGTTCCTGCGTTCCCGAGGTAAAGAGCCTTGCCATCAGCGGGGGGAGTGAGGTTTCCCTCACCACCCTCGACGACGATAGTCTCGCCTCCGTCCTCCCACGAGAACGAGGCACCCTTGAGCTCCGCGAGAGCGTTCATCATGACAGCAGTATCGTCCGAGTGAAGGAGATTGCGTACACGACATGTGCCCTTGCCGAGAGCAGCAAGGACGAGAGCACGGTTCGAGATCGATTTGGAGCCGGGGGTAGCCATAGTGACAGGCGACTTGGTGGGGACGCCCGAGATGACGGTGGCCGACTCGCAGAGGACCTTGCGGATGACCTCGTCGGCGACGACAGTAGCCTTCTCCTCGTAGGTCTTGCCGATGCGCGAGAGCAGAACAATCTTCTTGGCAGGGCCAGAGTTCTTCTTGTCGATCCTCATAATGTCAAGCAGGCGGTCTACCGAGAGCTGCGAGGACGACGGAAGCGAGGTGATGCGGCTGTCCGAAAGCGAAACGGGAAGACCGTAAGCTGCCAGGCAGCGGGTGAGGCGTCCAACGGCGACCTGACTGAGGACACCAAGCTGGCGTGCAACCTCAGCCTCAAGGATGATACCGACCGAGACGCACTCGCCGTGGAGCATGGCGGGAGTGAGGACGGCCTCAATAGCGTGTCCAATGGTGTGACCAAAGTTGACAAGGTTGCGGAGACCAGTCTCGCGCTCATCAATGGTCACAATGTGAGCCTTGACGTAGATCGAACCCGATACAACCTGGAGGAGCAGCTGCTGGGGCAACGAACGGTCCTTCTCGTAGCGACCGGCAAAGCCCTCGGCCTTGGTCGACACGGCTGATGTAATCTCGGCAGCGTTTGACTCGAGGGATGAGAAGTCGTCGGCCTTCCAGATAGCGGCAGTCTTGACGACCTCGGCCATTCCGTTGGAGAACTCGCGTCCGTTGAGAGTGGAGAGGAAGGAGAGGTCGACAAAGATGTAGCTAGGCTGCCAGAACGCGCCAATGAGATTCTTGCCGTGGGGGGTGTCAATGGCCGTCTTGCCACCGACCGACGAGTCGACCATGGCCAGCAAGGTAGTGGGGATCTGGACGAACTTGACACCACGCATGCTGAGAGAGTTAGCCAGTAGACAGCGTGCTAGGACTCACAAAGTGGCAGCGACAAAGCCAGTAAGGTCACCGATGACACCACCACCAAAGGCGAGAATCACAGTGTCGCGAGTGCACTTTTGGTCGAGGAGCCAGTCCTCAATGTCACCCTTGACCTGGCGCGACTTTGCTCCCTCTCCAGGCGCGACCTGGTAGGTGAGGAAGCGTGCCTTTGAGCCAGCCTCTGCTGCTGCGACATTGTAGGCGTCTTCCAACTGGGGGAGGTAGAGACGCGAGAGGTTGGTGTCGGTGATGAGGGCATAGGTGGATGAGGGAAGGGTGGTGAGGATGGTACGGAAGATGTAAGGGAGAAGGTGGAAGCCGACATGGATCGACTCGTTTCCGAGAATGGAGATTTTGAGCACGTCGGCGAGGTCAGACATGATTGTCGGCTGGCCTCGTCAGGCGGTGCGTTTTAGAGGGGTGTGAGTGCTTGACAAAGGGGAGAGAGGGATAGAGGACAAGACTACAATACGCTTCGGCGAGATCACTCGGGTCCTTTTTGGAATAATCAATAATCTCGACTCCGAGACTTGGACAGTGTCGGTCGCGCCATACGCCGGCCCGGTGCTGGGTGGAGGAGAGTCACGGGTGGGACTCCACGCGACTAAAGGGGTGATCATTTATGCTCAACCAAACAAGCAGTCAGCCAGCCAGCTCCGGCTCTGAGCATCAGGGCTCTGCATGCATGTAGTGCAGGTGCTTGATTCGCGTGGAAAGGCACGCTCGCACAGGCAGCGAGCACTGCAGCAGATGCAGCAAGTAGTGCAGCTGCCCTGCCTTCCCCGCCGCGGAGCAGATTGAGCCGCCGCAAAACGCGCCCGCGTGTCAGCCCCAATCTCATTTCAACATCCTGAACAGCCTCAAAAGTCCGCGTCACCATTGACAACGTTCATCACACATCACATCACCCACGCCCATCCAGCCAACAATGCCCATCCGCAAGCTCTCGCTCTCGCGGAAGAGCTCTTCAAACGATGTGCGCTCCCTTGAAGGCCAAATGAGAAAGGACAAGCCACCGCCCGTCAACGCGCGGACTGCTGCGGCCATTGCAGAAATCAACAATGGCAGTGTCAACGGCGGCCACGACTCTCTCGCAAATGGTACACCTTCTCCTCATGCACGCAAGAACTCGATCGCGTAGGCATTTGTCCCCCCATGCAGAGTACTAACTATTGCCAGAGCCAAGTCTAAGCGTCGCCTGTCTGCCATCTTCCACTCGTCGCCCAAGACTGACAAGCACCTGTCACCGAGCGCCCATGCGTCCGCGACCGCTTCGCCCGCTGGCTCTATCCGATCAGCCCCTCGGTCCGACGTCGACAGGTATGCCGGCCTTCCATCCCACGGTCAGCCTCCTGTTGCAGACGCCACTGCAGGCGCAACCGCTGGCGTCGGAGCCATGAGCCTGGTGCACAATGGTGCATCGCCAGCTGCGACTCCTGTCCTAGCGTCGACTCCGGCGCGGGGCTCAAGCGCGACTACCCCTGCGTCGGCCCTGGTGACTTCTGCCGACCGATCTTCGAGTCTGCAGGTGCCCGGGCAGGACGCCTCGCCGACTGGTTCTGGCATGTCCACTCCCACTCGTGCGGCTGCTGCCGAGAAGCTGCAGACCTTGTACACCAAGTGGGGTGACGTGTCGGACAGCGACAGCGACGACGATGCCTACCTCACTCCGGATGAGGGTCTCAGCGATGTCGCCGAGGGTGATGAGGACGACATCGTGCCCAATGGCAAGCCAACTGCTCAGCCCAAGGCGGCCGCCGCCTTGACTCCTGAAGCATCGTTCGGCAAGGGCGCCAACGGCACCGGTCCCAAACTGCGTCGGTCTGCTGCAGCTGGTGCCAAGGTCAACAGCCGCCATGCATTCAAGCGCGGAGACCCCACCACTGTCGACCAGGCCGAGTGTCTTGCCAGGGACATTGACACTTGTCGCACAACGCTTACTCTTTTCCTCTGCAGTAAGATGAAGGAGAGTGAGCAGTTGCTGGTTGAAAAGGATCCGGAGAACACGCACATGTACCTCCAGAGCGCTCATGGCATCATCCAAAGCTTGAAGGGCATGATGACGTTTGACTCGGAGGACCTTGGTGCTGCATTGGACATAACAAAGGCGACTGCTTTCACTGCTTCCGCCATTCGCCGACCCAACGACGGTGTGTTGTCCAAGATTGGCGGTCTTGTGCGATCTGGCCAGGGCGTCGCGCGTGTGCGTCAGATGTCGCCCCTGGAGCGCCACGCCGAGCTTGTGTATGCCGAGACCATTCTGATCAAGGCCATGCTCTCCATCGTCAGTGGTGGTGACTGGCTTGGCCTTATCAAAGAGGCATTGAACATGCGCTCGGCCCACGGCATTTACCGCACCTTGCAGCAGTACCTCGACGAGGCAGACAAGGATGGCTTTGACGACGACATCGACATGGACTTCCGTTCCGGTGTACTGCTTGGTACCGGTACCAGTTCGCTCATGCTCAGTCTTCTTCCTGGTGCCGTGCTCAAGGTCGCTGAAGTCTTTGGATATGCCGGTGACCGTGAGGTTGCCATAGCCACCCTCATGTCCGCTGGTGGTTGGTCCAAGGACTCGAAGGAGCCGGCGTACAACGAGGCCAACGAGGGTATCCGTCGCCCCGTTTGCGACATGATTCTCCTCACCTTCCACCTCGTCATCTCGGTCCTGATCCCCGTTGCCGGTGTTGACATTCCCGCTGCGCGCAAGATTCTTACATACAACATGCGTCGATACCCTGACGGAATCTTCTTCCTCTACTTCCAGGCAAGGCTGTTCACCAGCGAGTGTGAGCCTGAGAAGGCCAACGCTAGTCTCCAGAGGGCTCTCGACCTCGACCTCGAGTATGTGCAGCTGCAGCACATGTGTCTGTGGGACTATGGCTGCAACTACCTCCAGCTCACCAACTGGGAAGGCGCTCGCCAGTGCTTTGACATTCTTCGTCAGGAGTCCAATTGGAGTCGCGCCGTGTACACTTACGCCACTGCTGTCAACGTGATGGAGCTGGCCGACGACCCCAACGCACCGGAATCGACCGAGGCATATGCTGCCGAGCTCGTCTCCAGTATTCCCAAGCTGACCAAGAAGATTGCTGGAAAGTCGCTTCCTATTGAGGTTGGTACGCCGTGTGCATGCCCATGCTGACTATTAGAAATTGGTTTCGCGCAAGGCTCGCAAGTTCCTCAGCCAGGGACAGAGGCTCTTCCTGCCTGCCATGGAATTGACCTATGTGTTTGGCTCTTTGGGCCTCACACCAAGGCGCATTCTGCTGTCAAAGTGGCTCCCTCACATCAACGCCGAGCTTGGCAAGCTCGAGGCATCTACCCCGGAGACGTGGGGCGATGGCACAGCATACTGGGATGGTGAGTGATCAGCGTACGATTGTTTGCTGACGTTTAGACTACGTGCTAGGACACTTCCTTCGCGGAATGGTCCAGTTCATCTCGCGCTGGCAGCCGATTGATGCCAGTCAGACTGCAAGGCAACCCGTCGCTGGGGAGCCTTCAGACGAGGAGCTGGACGCCGGAGCCGAGAGCGACTTCAAGCTCGTTATTGAGCACGCGCCCGAGGTGCGTCTTGACCACTACTTGTTGTTCCACAACCACTACGAGCTTGGTCGCTTGTATGCGCGTCGTGGTGACAAGGTCAATGCCAAGGCCAACTTTGACATTGTCATGAGCAACAAGCTTCCACTGGCAAACAAGCACGCTGGTAAAAAGCATGGCAAGTACTCGCTCGAGGGAGCGTTGCAGCTCAAGACGCACGCTGCCATGCAGGCTCTTAACGGTCGTTAAGGGTCGTGAGCAGAGTAGATGGAGGACTATCGTATTGTAGCTTGGCACTCGGGGTGGCGCCACATTTATAGATGGGGAACGAGAGAGATGTACACGAGTTAATGAAACTGCCACACACTAGTGCCACACATGGTTGTAGCAGCGGAATTAAATTTTCTCCGACTTGACATTTTGAGCAGCTGTGACGTTGAGTGACCCAACGCTAGGCGACAACCGCTGGGCGGGCGGCGGCACGCGCCCTGACCACTGCTAGGGCAGAGGGCCAGGCCACAGAGCAGCAGCAGCCAGCCAGCGGCGAGGGCTGGGGTCACTGCAGCTTGCAACCATCATCTTTCCTCCTCTTCTTCTTCATACCAGCGCGCTCTACCTTTAAAGCCTTTGGTATCCGGTATCGTAATTGGGCTCTACGCAGCCCAGCCGTCGTCTCCCCTCTCTCGCGTCGCAAGTGTGGAAAACCGCACTGCACCCTGACTGTAAGTACAAACCACGCTGGGAATATTGGTCGTCTGCCATTTCTAGTGGCAAGGCTACTTTCTTGCACTACCATGGCGGCCAGCGGCAAACGTGCTGACTCGTATGCTCAGGTGGCCAGATCTCCCCCCAGAGACGGCGGCCGACCCGACAACCTCAGCTCATCTCTCGGATTCAACACCGCAGAGTGACGGAAACCCCACAAAACACATAAAATCAACATGAGCACGACTCTTACAGAGACGCGCACCGCCCCCGTCGGCGTCGTGCGCACCCAGGCATGGGACAATGTCAATGCCCAGCCGCAGCCCGCCAGCGCCGCGCAGCTCGCTACCGTGCTCGACCACACCGTCGAGGGTGGCCGTCTGCCGCCCGCCCCCGTGCGCCGCCCTCGCCCCACCGCCGCGGCGCACCCTGCGCTGACCACCAACATTTCGGACGCGGCGATTCACGAGCTGGTCGACATGCTTGTTGCCGCTCGCGGTGACCCGGGACAGCTTCTTGGCGACGTCGATGAGTCGGCGTTCTTTGCCGCTGACCTGTCTGCCGTCTTTGACGCTGTCCAGACATGGCGTGACTCACCCATGGGATCGCGCGTGGAGATTTTCTACGCCGTCAAGTGCAACCCGTCGCCCGTCGTGCTCCACCTGCTGTCGC
This sequence comes from Prillingera fragicola, assembly GCA_002335605.1. Taxonomy (NCBI): domain Eukaryota; kingdom Fungi; phylum Basidiomycota; class Tremellomycetes; order Trichosporonales; family Trichosporonaceae; genus Prillingera; species Prillingera fragicola. The sequence continues at coordinate 784,026 of BEDY01000006.1, read as the reverse complement.
TTTTGGGCACCTCGTTTGACTGCGCTTCTACCGCCGAGTTTACCCAGGTGCTTGCGCTGCCCTCGGCCCCTTCCCCCGAGCGCATCATCTTTGCCAACCCCACCAAGCCTGCGTCCTTTATCCGTGCTGCCAGCAACGCTGGCGTCCAGATGATGACGTTTGACAATGCCGACGAGTTGCACAAGATTAAGCGCATTTACCCGAACGCGAAGCTGGTGCTCCGTATCCTTACGGACGACTCGAAGAGCTTGTGCCGTCTCGGCCTCAAGTTTGGTGCGCCTCTGGATGCCTGCCCCGGCCTCCTCAAGCTTGCGCGCCAGCTCGACCTTAACGTCGTCGGTGTGTCGTTCCACGTCGGCTCAGGCTGCAAGGACCCCGAGCAGTTTGCCGACTCGATCTGGCGTGCCCGCAAGGTCTTTGACATGGGCAAGGAGCTTGGCTACAACTTTGAGCTTCTCGACATTGGAGGCGGCTTTGAACGCGAGACCTTTGCCATCATGAGCGAGGTCGTCAACAACAACCTCAACCTCTACTTCCCCGAGGACGAGGGTGTGCGCGTCATTGCCGAGCCCGGACGTTTCCTCGTCTCGAGTGCGTTCACGCTGGCCACCAACATTGTCGCGCGCCGCCGTGCGCTCGAGACTGGCGCTGCTCCTGCGCCAGCGGCCACCGAGGGTGAGGGTGCCGATGTCATGTACTACATCAACGACGGCGTCTACGGTTCGTTCAACTCGATCCTGTTCGACCACCAGATCGTCCACCCCTACCCTCTCACCATTGGCAGCGCACCAGCGGACTCTACTGTCCGTCCTGCCTTCCCTCCACCCCCCAACGTCGAGCTCGAGCGCGACCTCACCCTCCAGCTCGGTTACGACAACACTGAGCGTGCGAGCGTCTGGGGACCAACCTGCGACTCGATCGACTGCGTCCGTTCCATCGTCCACCTGCCCCGCGGCACCGAGGTCGGCGACTGGCTCGGATGGGGCGAGATGGGCGCCTACACCATGTGCGCCGCTAGCACGTTTAATGGCTTTGACCGCTCGCCTGTCCACTGGACTACTGGTGGCAACTCGCCGTACGGACGCAAGGTTCGTGCGGTCCTTGACTCGTTCAAGCTGTAGCCGTGTTGTACAAAAAGTATTTACACCAGCTACATAGATAGATTTAACTTTGCACTGTTTGTTCTTCGCGAATCGATGTGCTGCATTTGAAAAGCCGACATTTTGCTGTTGACGCTCTACCAACTGATACCACCTGGTAACTGGCCGCTTAGAACCTTTTAAAGTCGAGGACACCCCGCTTCATCACCGCGTCCCAGTTTTCGTCCCACGTCGACCATTCGTGCTCCCGGCCGCCAACAGTGAATCGGCGGCGCGATGGCGTAGACGCCCGCGAGTTGGGCTTGAAGAAGTCCTGGAGACGCTCGAGCTCGCGCGCATGAGGAAAGCCGGTCAGAGTTTCCTGGGAGCGTCAGTATCTGCACAAGTTGCGTTTGACGTACAATGAGCTCCTGGCAAAGTTCGTCGGCAGTGTTGAAGACTCGGCCGTTGAGACCATCCTTGACGAGCTCGGCGATACACGAAAAGCCCCGTGCCAACACCGGCAGGCCACACCCAAACATGTCCACAACCTTCATGGGGAGGTCGCGTCCCGAGCTGCTCTGGTGCATGCTGATCCCCAGGTCGGTGCATCCCAAGAGCAACGGGTAGTCGCGGGCCGGAACAAACATGCAGCGCACGGTAACGTCCGGCCACGCTCCCTTCTGCTCACGCTTGGCGACCTGTGCCTCAAACTCGTCGCGCAGCGCACCCTTGCCAGTGATGATCATGAAGACTTGGGGCACGTCCGCGCCGGCCGTCTTGGCAGCCTGGTATTTGTCCAGAGCGGTGAAGAGCAGACTAAAGTCCTCATCTGCGGTCCATGACGTCGACGAGATGATAAAGGCTGGGCGGTCCTCGCGCAGTCCCGGCGAGCCATCAGCCTTAAGCTCGGTAAATGCCGTTTTCCGGATATCCTTGGAGCTGAGGTGTGCTGGTAGCGGGGGAGAGATCGTTGGCGCGAGACGCCTAAACAGCTGTTTGTCAGCCTGGTGACAGCAATGACTCTTACGTTCAGCTGAGTGATGAGTTCAGTCCTGCCAAAGGAAGAAGGAGGGCGGTCGTGCAGCACTGCTGTGTGTCCCCTGTCGTCGTCAGTGGCAGACGCGCACGCCACTTACCGAAGATTCCACTCCTTGGTAAGGTACTCCTCCAGCGCCTGTGTGACAAAGAGATGGCAAAAGGCGCTGCGTCCAAAGTACCGCTCAAACCTGGCGTCAGTGAGTGTTCGACGATAAGGACGCACCGTTCAGCGTAGCCGACTAGTCGGTGCTTGGCACCTAGCCTCAGGCCAAGAATCGAGTAGCCAGTATTGTGCCAGTCAATAATCAGACGCGCATGAGTACTCTTGCAGATGAACTGAGCCAATGCAAGAGTAGGAATAGAAGGAGGGTTCTAGCGGTGTAAGAGCAGGTCAAAGCCTTGGCACATACCTGAACGATCATGATCTGCGTGTTGCAAGGGATAACAAAGACACAGAGGTACAGAACGGAGACGATCTGGTACACGATGCGAATAGGAGCTCGGAAGATCCATGGAAGGGCCAGTAGAGGTTTGGGTGGATTGTGCAGATAGAGCAGGTGGACCAGAGGAGTCTCGAGAAGTGCAGGGATGGGCGCCGTGTCTGACAATGTCAGCTCTGTCACATGCTCGTAAACGCACCTCCATACCCAACAAGATAGGTATCCCAGCCAGCACGAGCAAGACTTTCAGCATGATACATCATGCGCGGAGACCGCCCAATGTCGCCGAGCACCAGGACGGTCGCAGTGCGATGCCTCGATGGGCGCTTGTCCACACGACGCGAGTAGAGCGCAGTGAGAAGAAGAGGGGGACCGGTGATGGCAAAAAAGGCTGCAAAGACAAGCCATGGAGGGATAGCGTGAGGGTTATGCTCCCCTACCCAAAGCCCAGTGCCGCGCTCTAGAACAGACATGACTGCTTGACGAAACTAGCAGACGCGTGAGAGACGACGAGACGAAATGGTTGTGGCCTCAAAGTCAGTCGATGGACTTGCCTGTCGTCATTTCGTCAGGGACTGACTGCGGCCAGATTCGGCAAATGCCACGCGATGCCACGCGACATGTGTTCTGGCCCCGGGTCTAGTGCGCCCCTCGTGCGCCCTTGACCAGCTGGGGCCAGCTGTTGCCGCTGCCGCCGCTGCTGCTCTGACGCGCACAGGTGAGACGCGGCACTAATGATCCGCTTGCTGCCTGTGACGAAAGCTCCTCACCCTTCCGTTGCCTGCCGTCGCGAGGGGCAGCAGCCAGCGGCGACATTACAAGTCGATACCAGGTTGATCAAACGTTTGTTCACTTTGTTCATTATCGCATCCTTCAACAATGGCCGCACCCACCTCGACCCTTCCTACGGCTGACGCTTCCGCTGCCACTGCGGCACCCTCAGCACCTAACCCGGCCACGGCCAATGTTCTCGACGTGCCGCCGACCACCACCTCCACTGCTGTCGGAACCGAGCTGCCTTCGACCACTACTGCGACTGGCGCCACCGGCGACGTTCATCAGGATGGCTCATTCCTCCAGCACGCCAAGGACCTCGCCAAGCCGGTACGTGCACAGTCTTTTGACCCTGATGCCAGATGTCAGGCGTGATATGACTGCGGGGTGTTAAGACTGACATGCCAAGTACCTTGACCAAGTTGACAAGTCAACCCGACCGTACGTCGAGAAAGTCCAGCAGAGCACCAAGCCTTACACCGACGCTGCTCTGGCCAAGGGCAAGGAACTGAACGACTACATCCAGGTGCGGCACACTGACGGTGATATGACGGCCTTATCTAAACTGACTCTCTCAGGGCAAGGGTGAGGGTGTTGCCACTGATGCCGATGGTGTGGCTGTTGCCGCCGACGGTACTGCCACCACTGGTGTCTCTGCCGCTCCCAAGCAGGACCTCGGGGAGAAGGCCAAGGGCCTGTTCAGCTATGGCCTGGCTTCGGTGAAGGTGAGCCGTGCCGAGAAGGCAAAACTGACAGGCAGTCTGCCGTTAACACGGTTGGCGCCACCATTGACTCCAAGACCGCCACCCCGGAGAAGCCCGGACTCTTCACTCAGGCGTCTTCCGTTGTCCAGCGTGGCATGGAGCAGATTGAGAAGACTGTTGGACCTGTGAGTCTGAAACGACACGGAATGGAAGTTGACAGTACAGGTCGCACCAGCCAGCGGAGCATCGCACCCGGGTGTTGCCGGGGCTGGCGTCGATGCCACGGGCTTCTCCGTTCACACGGATGCCAGTGCTCCTTCGGCCGCCGCGACCAAGCCCTCTATCACCTCTGGTACTGCTCAGTCGCCGACTACGATCACCACCACCAACACTGTTCCCCACAATGACGCCGCGGCGACCTAGGTGCTTTGGTGGTTGATTTCTTGTCCGTAGTATTTGCCTGTGATACCATTCTACGCATAACCCTCGGGATGCTGGGACCCTGTAACGGTGGAGCCGCTGCAAACGTGTATGCTATGCATGAATGCTCGGCCAAGTGTATGCCTTGCCATGGTTGCTGGTTGATGGCAAGGAGTAGTTTGCACCACTGGTCCCGAATATGACCCTTGCCACAAGCATGGTGTGACCGGCATTTTCGGAATTATAGCACTCCGCCTCTCGCTGGCTGGCTGGCCGTGGCCGCTGGCAAGCTATTGTGCCCTGTGCTGTCCAGGCTCATCTCCCCACCACCACAGCCCTTACACACTCCATCGACCAACCCCATCTTCGCTCGCATCCGTCTCTAGCACGACAGAGCAAGGTATTCTTCACGAGGTGAGTACGTTTTCGGGACGGCTGGACGTCCTCTCAACCCGCGATGGGAGGGGTTGAGAGTGTCGCGCCGCCCGATGTTAAATCCTGCGGCAACAATGACTGATACCCACTCTCTCGCTCCTTCGCATCTATTGTCGCGTTCCCAACTCGCCCCTCGCACACTATATCCTCCAGCGAGCATTGGGTCACTTTTGCCTCACTCTCCCTCGATCTCCTCCCCTCCAGACATCGCGAGCGCCCCGTTCCCGTCTCTGGCAACGACAACGCGCAACTATCCGATAGGATCTCCCAGGCTCCACACCTCCAGCCCCCGCTCCTCTTGCGCTAGTGCTGCGACCGTTGTGACTGAGGTTTCTTCCCCCGAAACTTGAGACCAAGACTAAAACTCGAGCCAGTTCTCCTTCTTTCCATGTCAGTATTCATGGCATGGCGCGTCCTGTGGCTTCACCGATGCTCGCGCGCAACGATCGTCGAGCATCAGCAGCAGACGAACACGCCTGCTGTTCACTTCCAACTGTCGTTAGGTGGCAAATTGTCATATCCAGGCCTGACAGTTGTGACGTGGCTGTGTTGCGCACGCGCCATCATGTTTGCTTGATCAAGAACCAGGCGCTGACGTACGTTTAGCCTTCTTTTCATCCATCATCATGGCCGACCCTTCCACTGAGATTGACCTTGATTCGGTCATTGACCGCCTTCTTGAGGGTGTGTATGCGCCAGGAGCTGTGAAAGTTCATTGCTTACTAGACAGTCCGTGGCAACCGCCCCGGCAAGGCAGTTCAGCTGCAGGAGTACGAGATCAAGTATCTCTGCACCAAGGCACGCGAGATCTTCATTGGCCAGCCCATTCTTCTCGAGCTCGAGGCGCCCATCAAGATTTGCGGTTAGTAGCGAGGTTAAGCCCCAGGGCTGTTTCCTGACTTGATCCAGGTGACATCCACGGCCAGTACTACGACCTGTTGCGCTTGTTCGAGTACGGCGGCTTCCCCCCAGAAGCTAATTACCTCTTCCTTGGCGACTACGTTGACCGTGGCAAGCAGTCGCTCGAGACTATCTGTCTCTTGCTTGCTTACAAGATCAAGTACCCCGAGAACTTCTTCATCCTCCGTGGCAACCACGAGTGTGCTTCGATCAACCGTATCTACGGATTCTACGACGAGTGCAAGCGTCGCTACAACATCAAGCTGTGGAAGACCTTCACCGACTGCTTCAACTGCCTTCCCATCGCTGCCATTATCGATGAGAAGATCTTCACCATGCACGGTGGCCTGGTGAGTATACCTTGACTGAGCGACTGGCCCAATCGTTTCTAACCACGCGCAGAGCCCCGACCTTCAGAGCATGGAGCAGATTAGGCGAGTGATGCGCCCCACTGATGTCCCCGACACTGGTAAGTGACGTCTTCCTTACGAGCGTGCACACCCCGCTAACTCTGCAGGTCTCCTTTGCGACCTTCTGTGGTCTGACCCTGACAAGGACATCACTGGATGGAGTGAGAACGACCGAGGTGTGTCGTTCACCTTTGGACCGGATGTCGTTTCGCGCTTCTTGCAGAAGCACGACATGGACCTCATCTGCCGTGCCCACCAGGTCGTCGAGGATGGTTACGAGTTCTTTGCCAAGCGACAGCTTGTCACCTTGTTTTCGGCCCCTAATTACTGTGGCGAGGTGAGTCTCTAGGCATTGCTAGTGGGGTCTGGTGCTGATTTGTCCAGTTCGACAATGCTGGTGCCATGATGTCGGTCGACGACACGCTGCTATGCTCCTTCCAGGTAAGCTCTTCACTCATTAGGCATGTCACTGACAGCAGATCCTCAAACCCGCTGAGAAGAAGGCGCCAAAGTATGGCGGTTACGGCGGACGGCGTTAGTGAGCCTCCTTTGGAGGATGCCTGTAACCCTGCCTCCTGGTCGGCGAATCCTCTGGGGAAGATCTTCGGCGAGGGGCTGGGTGAGGCGAGGAGGAGATTCTGCGCGGTACCATTCGGGCCGGGTGTGCAGTGGGTAACCGCGAGCCCCAGTTCGAAAACAAGAATGGCAAACCGGCATAGAAGTGACGTGTACGAATGTGATGACGGAGGTGCACTCTGGCAACGTCTGGGGCAGACAGCAAATGCAGAGCTTCCATTGATATTCGCTAGAGATAGGTGGCAATGTCAGTCAAGCTGGGCAAAAGGATAGAGGATACCCGCAATGCAATGCATTGCACTCCCCGGTTCGTTGTCGTGTAGGTCAGCATTTTCATGCTTCTGGTCATCATTCACTGTGTGCCTCCAGGAACGTCGTCGTCTGTTTGATGTGCGTGAACACTGACCTCGATTGGCAGCCGTGTCATATGTCAATGGGAGGGGTGAGTGGAGTGAGTGGGTGAAGAGGGGAGCCGAATAACGTTCGTAGATTCCTACCTCGCCGGCGGTTAGTCATGTACCTACGGTGCAGGTTGTCTGGAATGTAACGACCACGCGCAGGCCCGGACCACAAATACCAGATCCCAGAACCCAGATCCACCACCGCTGTAAAGACAATAAAGTGCGCGTCATGCGGAAAACGTTGACGAACCCGAACCGACGAACCCGAAGCGATTTATTTATTTATTTTCGAGCGCCAGTGATCGGCCACACCTTCCTCGAGGTCTCGGCAGTCACCGGCAGCAACAATGCTACCCGTGCGTCTGCCGACGCTACTGGTCTGCTGATCTCCTGGCACCTCGTGCCATCGACACGTCCTGGCGCGAAACTAGCCGCGACGATGGCCGGCATGCCATCCGGCACGTCTGGGTGGTTCCGGAATGGTTCCGGGGGTTCCCAAAACAGCACATCTTCTCTTAGCGAACGGGCCATGATAGCGGATCTGCAAGCGAAGCAATGAGCAGTACAGGAATGTTCTGTGCCGACGACAGTCACATGGTAACCTCGGCGTGCCTCTGTTGACAGAGGGATCTGCGATTCGACATGCCGAGAGACGGCACTCGAAAGTCGACCTCATTGGAGCCTCTTGTAAACGTCGTCGTCAACAACCCCTGGCGGCAGTTCCGTTCAGCTCTGTCACCCAGAGGCCCGAGCGCCTAGAGTTTGGACAGAGCCGATGGCTGACTTGCCCAAAAGATGCTGCACGGGAATGGGTTTCCGATGGATCTTGCAGACCCACCTCGCATTTAGTGTTGCAGCTGCCCAAGGGGTGTTAGGGTAGGGGTTCTCGGAGCTCGGAAGCTCCGTTCGACGTCAGAGGCGCGGAGCGCTTGCGCGTGCCTTCCCCCCGTACTACTGGTGCCTTCATGATCGACACTTTGCGGCACGCCAGCCTTCTAAGGGTCTCCACAACCTCGAACACGCCACGCCGGGCAGACAAGTGGTGTGAGGGTCGCACATCTGCAGAGGTATGCACAAAATGCATGCCACCCCGCGGAACGTTTCCTAGTTCTGCGAGAAGACGGCGTCTCACACGCGGTCACTGACCGATGATCCCCCTGGAGACAGGGCTGCGTTGCAAAGTGAGACGAGGTCGATCCCGGGAAATGTCCTCTATCGCTGGCAGTGGCGCTAAACTGAGTTCTCGGCGGCGAGGGTATGTGGTCGTGGGTTATGCTGCAGAGCGCACAGCCTCGCTGAGTTGCGCCTCGGCCCCCGAGCAGTCGAGACGGCTTGTGGGTTGTGCTGTGGGGGCGATGAGCCAGCAGACTCTCACGATCCACCTCATCAAAGCCTACTGCGCATAACTGGGGCACGATTGCGAGTCATGGGCACGCGAATTGCGGGCAAGCCCGAAACCCGACATGCTAGGAAGCGTGGAAGGATCTACGCCCGTTTCAACTCACGCCCTCCAGTGCCCTGCACATTTGCAGCACGCCCGAGGACCTGGGGTAACCGCAAGTGGACGACAGAAGAACTTCACGTTCATTAGTGGATGTCGCTGGTAGCACCTCGACTTGCCCTGACGTGCTCGCTGGTTTGGTGCCAAGGTCGGGGTCTCACCAGGTCCGGCTTACGGGAAATGTGATCGGATGAATGGACGTCGATCCCCCCTGGGCGCGAACCCTGTCGACCCGCGCATTCCACGGCCATACTTCTACTGTACTGGTACTATGCAGCGCGCAGGGGTGGGCGCGCGCGTCGAGCTCACAGGTCATCGGCCGCCGCAAGCTTTATGAGACCTTGAGAAACAAAGAAGCCCGCAGCAACAGCCCAAGCAGCGCTGCAGACCAGAGGCAATGGCGGTACCAGAGAGCACACGAGCTGTACGTGCTGCCCGCCAAGATCCCAGCTCGTGGACATCGTGGCATTGTTTTGACTACCGCCGAGCTTACCCTTGATGCAGATCTAGGGATGGCGAGCCATTATGAACCGCACACGAGCTGCTGGCATTTCCGAGCTTGCTACCTGTGGCTTCGCGGGTGACAGCAGCCGCTTGACCAAAGAGTCTGTAGAAACAGTAGAGGAGGCTCAGCAAGCTATGTCTTTCTTTGGTGGGCAGTCTTTCCACGCCTTGGCAATGCTCTCTCATTCAGCATCGCCAGAGGCCTGAACGTGAATCAATTCACTCCTTGATACTGCCTCCGAAGCCTCCATTTCTCGGAAGCAGTAGGTCGGGCATGCATCCAGGCAGCGGGACAGGGTAGCATGACGACATGTGAAGGGGCAGACCTGTGGCCTGTGGACATGGGGCTTACGAGTAGTGCGTGGTTCACCGAGTAAGGTGCGGGCAATCTCGCCAAGGCACGCGCCGAGTTCCTGGACACCATCCAGACAAACCTCGCTCTTTTGCCTCGACGGTTACACTCTACTTGCAATGGACGGCGAGAGACCGAGTTCGTTTGGGTGGCGGTTCAAGACGGCTCAACCGCCAGTTACCTGGTGCTCTATACCTCAGTCGTCAACGCAAGCACGCGCGCTGCACGGAGACAGGATTCGCTATTATCGCTCACATCCGCCCGAGTGACCACTCTTTCCAGCCGCGACATTCCTCGTTGCTTTTCCTTCCTTTGACCGCGCCCCTTCGTCTATCAGCGCTTTATACAAGGCCCCCTGCACACCACCCCGTCTTGCCTTCCCGCGGAGAGTTCCATGGGTCCCCTCGCTGCCAACACTACATTGCATTCGTCTGTTACTCTTCATCTAGTCTCAATCCCACGACGCAGCTTGCCCAGTCTCAGCGAGGAGCGCCAGCAACAATCTACCCTGTCGTCCGGGCCCTCCACCAAACAAGGCCCCTTACGCCCCCACAATTGATCGCTAGCGACCGTGCCCTGCTGCGACTGTCTTGCACCCCAAACGGAGTTTAGACACAAGCACATACACACGCACACACACACACACACACACACACACACACACACACACACCACACACACACACACACGCACTCACGCATACATACATCATCCCATTCTACTTCAGAGGTCAGCTCGTTCTCGCAGCTCGCCGTCGCCGAGTCACGGTCGGGCGCACGTCCTGAGCCTTGCTGCCTCCGGACCTCTGTCCTTCGCCGGCTATCAAAAGTTCCAACACAGGGCAACACAGGGGACACCCACCAGTGCTGAACATACATCAACAAGTCGCCTCGAATCGCATTTTTGAACTCTACTCTACACAGTGGCTACAGGTCGTGACCAGTCATGTCGTTCAACACGCTCGACCCCGTCCTCACAGCCGTCATGTCCGAGGCTCCAGCGTTCGGGCACAACGAGCGCTCCTCTCCCCAACGCATTCACCATCCTAGCAGCTATCCCCGCCCAATCGAACCTGTCGCCCACATCGACAGGCTAGCCCCGCCCGTCCGCATGGGAGGCTACGCTCTGCCGCTACACCCTAGTAGTAACGGCCGTCCGAGCGCCGTCTCCTTTCCATCCGTCACCGGCAGCGACTCTAGCAATAGCTCGAGCCCAGATCTCGTCAATCTACTGACCTGGGACAGCCGTGGCTGGCAGCAGCCGCCCGGCCCTGCGTACTCGCCACTACAGCAAAGCTGGTACCTGCCCTCACCGCAGTACGACACTCAACAAGCCGCGCCTAGTTCATGGGGTCAAGGCAGTTCTGATATTGCCACCAGCTTCGTGTCGTCATCCTCAACAGGGAGCGTAGGTGATGATTCCATTCACCGTGCACAGTGAGTGCCTTTGGACCGCTTTTGCTTGCATAAGACATTGTCATGTTGCCGCCACATTGTCATTGTCCATTCCATTTACCAGTCTTACTGATCATCACAGGTCCCTCACGGTCAATGACAACCTTCGTCACATGTACACCCCAACGCAGACACGCCATCACCCTTACCTCAACGCTACTGAATCGTCCATGGTGGTTCAACGAGGACCGGCCGGAGGAATCGGTGCCGCCACTCTCACCCAACCCAACGATGCAGATGGACGCCCCTTGCCCCCAAAGTCGGGGCGCCTCGGTGTCAAGCGCAGGCAAAAGTACACACGGTCTCGTACAGGATGTCTTGGTTGTCGTGCCAGGCGTATCAAGTGCGACGAAGGGCGACCAGTGTGTCGGCGGTGCCAGGTCGCTAAGCGCGAGGTAAGCGCCTCCGGGCTTGTTGATGCCGCAACTTGTTTGCATCGTTCTGACATTTTCAGTGTCAGTTTCCTGACCCCAGCGATGGGAAAAAAGGCAAGAAGACGCCTTCAGACTCGGGAGAGGATGATGAACTGCGTGAGAAAAGTGACCCCGGTCTATCGGAGTGTATCCCAGCGGGGACCGAGTTTTCTTTCGACCTGGCACACAGACAGCTTGAAGGCTACGACTTAAACAGCCAACAGCTTGAGTGGGGTCATGCTACCTCTATCGTTTCTCAGTCAAGCATACTCTCATCGAGCATGGGAAGCGTAGACCTCGAGCTTTCGTCCCCGACGAAATCCGCCTCCTCGGTCGATGCCGCGTCTGACGCCTCCGATGCAGCAAGGCGCCTTATTGCTACAAGCATTGCCACCAATACGCCACTCTTGACCACACCCAACTGTATGTTAGCCGAGAAAGAACACCAGCTGACCGTACAGTCTTGTTGCCTTGGTTCCCGACAGCTCAGGAACAGAGCCTAATTCTGCATTACTGCGCGAACGCTGCAGACCTGATGATGGCCATCCCATCTAACCTCAACCCTTTGCTGGCCATCAACCTTCCCCTTGCATTAAACGCACCGCGCGGGGCCAACTCGGCCACCGATGCCTTGCGCATCACGCTTCTAGGAATCGGGGCGGTACACCAAGCCTTTCTCCTTGCCCGGTCTGGCGTCAACACGCCACAGACGGCTGCGACGTTCCACTACGCGTCCAATCTCCGTGACATGGGCAAAAGTCTTGTTCGCCGTGCGGTGCAAGAGGGCTTCACATCTGATGCCGCCTTGAGTGCAGGCATGACCTTGGCGAGCCTGGACATTTTATTTGGCGGCGAAGGGTGGCGTGAGAGCTTTGACCTCACAAAGGGCATGGTTGCTTTGCGTGGCGGACCATCAAAAATGCTCAAGGACTCGACAACGACTCAGGTTGCGGACGGCGTTACAGTGACACCCGCCAGGCTCATGCTCGAGGTTCTGGCAATTTACGAGACATTTGGCTCCCTGACGCTGGCCGAGGAGCCCGAGCTGATCAGCGAGTCGGACGACTGGTGGTTTTCACAAACCGACAGTTCCTACGAGACGCGCAGTGTCGACACACGATTTGGCATGTCTCGCGGCATGGTTCATCTTTTTTCTCGCACTGCTCGCTTGCTAGCCCGTGTCGCTAAAGCCGGTAACACGTTCCTCCCAGAGCCTGCCGCGGGTTCGAGCTTGGACATTGGCTCTGTGCTCGGCGACGTATCCCCTGGCGACCTCATGCTGCCCAGGACCATGCTCCCGACTTTCATTCCCAGCCATGGGTCAGGCGACAGCTCATCCGAGACTGTCAGCACTACCTCGCTCGCCGCCGAGGCTGCTCACTTGCACCGTGACATCGATTCGTGGATTGATAGCCTGACGGCGGCGCCGCAGGAACACGAGCGTGTGCACGTTGGTAATGCAGCCTACGCGCATGCAATGAAGGTGAGTATTGGGTTTATGGGTTGTTTGAGCGTTTGTCCTAATATTCACAGGTTCTCCTCCTGCGCATGGTGTATGGACGCCAGCGAGAAGACGCTTCAGTGCAGACTGCTGCTCATGAGGTCTTGCAGCACTGTTCAATTGGCACTGCCTCGCTTGGTATGAGCATTGATCTCATGTGGCCGGCGGTCGTGGCCGGCTGCTGCGTGGAGGGTCCCTCGCGCCAGTGGCTTTTGACTCTTCTGGAAGGTTTCAAGAGCCAGTGCTGCTTTGACGTGGACACTGCCACTCGCATTATTCAAGAAGTGTGGCGCCGCGTGGACGTCAACGAGCCTCGCGCTGATTGGAAACCCGTTTGTGACGATCTCGGTCTTCATGTTCTGTGAGTAGCAGATAGATCCCCGACGACAAGTGTTGGGCTAACATGTCTCAGACTGTGCTAGTCGGTTGCACCCAACATATTGTATCTATTTAATAACACAGCGGGAACAGTGGCAAAATTATCCCCTAGGGAGGCACGCAATATACGTGGTGCTGGGCAGATTGTTGTAGATTACCACCCCCTTGTCATGCCGTTCACGATGCAGCACACGCAACTGCATTTTTTCTGGCATGGTTGGCTTAACACAGCCCGGCTATAGCGGGTCTTTTGTTGTATGATACAGCTTGGTGACGAGGTGGCAAGGGACGAGAATAAGATGATCCGAGCGAGTGTGAGAAGGTCACACGCCACGGGATCGGCCGGCTGGAAATGTCACAGCGTTGATGATGCAATGGGCAATCCTTCTTCAAATGTGTGCGAGGCAGAGCTAAAAGCCAGTGGTGGGATAGACTGAAGAGTCGTAGCCGTTGAAAGACTCGGAATGAACGGTGCCTACAACACTCGCTTAGCATCGACCCTGACAGGCAAGAGAAAAAACCCACCAGTGCTGAGCGGCAGGCGTTGAAGGGTTGGGCGGTGACGATATGTCGCACTGTCAGGCTACACGGCGTCAGCATATTTTGTCACACTGTGATAACATACCTCGGGAAACGGCTCGGGTTTGCCCTTGAGTGCTCCACTCGAACTGCCTTCATTAGCGAGCTCCAAACGCTGTACCTACTAGAAGATCTGAGGACGCCAAGCCTCGATTCTGTCCATCACAGACGAGTTACTGCAGGTCAGAAGGGCTAAATTTGTCAGTACGTACCGAAACTTGTTAATAAGAGCTGCTTTGCCTTGGATGTTTGCGTACGAGACCTGGGAGTCAGACAATGCTTATTCCGAGCCCAATGTGCTCACCTGCAGGACCTTGGAACTCGAAAACATGTTCCACGGTTTGCCAACACGAGCCTGAATAAAAGCGTAAAGTGCTTGCAGAGATACAAAGTTGACGAAAGCGTAGCCCACATTGGCGTGACTCTCCCAGTCGTAGCGCAAATAGACGAAATCGAACTCGCCTGGCACCACAGCGTCGAGAATGTCAATGAGCTCTTGGCGTGACAACTTGTTTGGGACATCCTTGACCATGACTGAAGTACGAGCATCAAGACCTGCAATAATCCTCGCTGGGTCGACCATGTTCTCGGGAGGGATAGCTTGACGATCAGCTGGCCAACGGCCATGCTGGAGCTGTCTCTGGCGGGCTCGAGCAGAGGCGTCCATTTGATTCAGAAGGCCCTGGAGGGCAGCTGGCTCAGACAAGCGGCGACCAATTACGGGAAGCATTGGGCTAACTTCGGTTTCTTCAATGCTCCTCCAGGCTGCAGGAGCACTCCCGTGACGTGCATGAGTTTTGTCGAGCTCGAGGGAGTCTTCAGTCAAGCTGGAGTCACGGTAGAAGGTCGAAGAGCTGGCGATGGAATCGGCCGAGTGATGGCGATGGAAGAGCGAGCTGGTTTCAAGACGAGAAGAGCCTGTTTCATATGCTGCGGAACCCAAAGTGTAAGTCGCAGGTGCTGGAGCAGGAGGACGAGGGGACGATCCCAGCGGTTTGCTTTGGAAAGGGTCCTCGATCAGGTGTGCCACACGCAGCACACCAGTGTTCACAAGGTGGTTGTTCAGCACGCGAATGGCGTCCGCCGCCCGGCGAGTGTCGAAAAATTTGGCAGTAAACACCTGCTGAGTCAGGATAAAAGTAGTTACTCTTGCCCACCTTGTTGTGCATGTCGTGGACGCCAAAGTCTTGGAGGTCACCAATAGTCTGGAGACAACGCTGTTTGTGAGTGCGTTTTCGGGGGAAACACGGACTGCTTACCTTCATCCCTTCGACATCAATGCCGTGGGTTGTTCCGTGAATCTGGATCTTGATGGCCGACTCGGACTCCTTCCACACAGCCTCAAACTCTTCTCCGTTACCCACAAGCTAGAGGGCATCAGCGATGACTTGATTAAAGCACAAACCTGGCGAACGGTCACAGACGAGATGCTGACGCAGTGGCATTGAACTGGGGCAGCACCACCGGTAAATTGAATAGAAGACGAGTTGAGCTCTTGCCACACCTTCCATGTATGACGAGAGTCGTAAAAAGCAATGATTACCTACATTTAGCTGACAAGCAGACTGTCGACTTACCCAACCCTTTGAGTGGAGGAATTTGAGAATAATCGATTTAAATGGCGCAATGTCCTGGAGGTTAAGTGTTAGAATCCATAAGGGTGCGTACCTGAATAAGGCGTCTAATCTGCTCTCCTGACACAGTCGAGGGTACGCTGGTGATCTGGGGTTATCAGGAAAGCCCCTGCACGCCGGCTCTCACCATGAGGAAGTGGCCTGGCTCATCCGCACCCGCGGAGTCCGCCGACGGAAGGTCCAAAAAGGCCTGGTGGCCCGACTGTCCAAGACTCGCATGTTTGCGATCGTGAGCATTACAACCGAGAGCTCTGGCAGACAAGACGTCTGTCGACTGCCAAGTTCGAGAGGTGGCCGGGGTAGCAAGGGCATAGGAGAGATAGGATGCTGGAGTGCTAAGGGCTGTTTCAGGGGTCGAAGGGGTCCCCTCAGAGTGGAGTGGAGTGATGCCATCTTGCTGCTACTGTGAGTGAAATGTCCCAAGAATGACCTACAACATGCTTACCTGGGAGATGTTCAAGTTGCTGAAGCGGCGTGTGAAACCTGGAGACCTGTCGGTTCGCTTGTCGGCTCGCGTGTGTGGCGTGAACGCCATGGAGCGTGGGTCAAGCTGGGAGGGTTAGCCCACGCGTCGGCACCAGACGCACCGAGGTTATTGGCGTCTTTGCAGAGCCTTCGGAAATGGAGTCAATGCGACTGTGGTACCCAACACGGTGACCCAGCGAAGCGACCTCTGATGGCGGCGAGCGGGCTGGAGGGCTATGCCCGTTAGTGTCACCTCGACCGGGCCCTACAGTACACGTACGTTGGGGGTCCACCTTGATTCAGACAGACGTCGTCTCCTTCTTGAACCCTGTTTGCAGGCATTCTGGTAGAAATTTCGAGGGTGGATCTCGCCGGCCCCGTCATGCCCGTCATCTCTACGGGTGTTAGCGTCAAGTGCAATAGGGAAGATGAAACCGAAGACGTGGGCGGGGCAGTCCCATCTGCCTCCTGATAGACAGCGACAGACAATCCCATATCCTCAGGGGAATGAACAAGTAACCCACCAGAGTGCTTGGATTGTCGGAAACCGGAGGTGTTCAACTAGGTAACACCAATGCTGCCTCTGCCCTGGAACCCGCCGCTGGGTGGCGAGTTGCCGAGCTGTGACCGAAGAAGACGGCCGTGCCAAAGGAAGGTGTTAAGAGAGAGAGAAGGTTGAAGGTCAAGAGGGGTCAAGAGGAGTGATCAAGAGCTGGGCGGGTGGTTGAGAACTGATGCAAGAGAGAAGAAGAGAGCCGAGGAAGGGAGTGTGGGAGGGTTGACAACAGAGAGAAGGAGACGGTGCGAGGAGACAAGGAGGTGACATGGGGGACAGCGGAATCAAAGGAAAGTTACTCACGTCGTGTGCACGTCCCTCGAATGGCCTCCATGCTGTGAGTGTTGACAACTACACACACACCACCTCGACGCCCGCCACGCCTGGACACACACACAGGGTCATCTGCCACATCAGTCTCCGTCATCGGGCCTCTTTCTGCGCGACAGCTTGTCGACTTACCCACCCACATCACAGGTATCGTTCCTGTGCATAAGCCACACGCGCCACACACAATGCATACCTGTAGTTACACGGACACCAACCTGCACAGACTCAGCATTCAAAAAGAAGAGAACTCACAAAAATGTTAGCCCGAGAGGAGATTCGAACTCCCGACCGTCTCATTTGTAATTAATAGGCTACAAGTGAGAAATCATAAACCGCTAGACTACACGGGCCGGTGGTTTTTTGTGTGTCCACACAGTGTTTTTTTCCAGGCACGTACGCACAAACAGGCGTGCGTCCACGACAAAGAACCGTACAGCTACGAACACCTTGCACTTTATTGAAGAGATTCTGCAGTGTCTCCCTTATGAATGTACCATTACGTGTGCGTGGTGGCGCTACAGCCGTGTGTTGTGGCTGTTGCCTCACGCACTCCAGGCTCCAGGCTGGGCGGAACCAAATGTCCGTGTTGTTACAGTTGCACGTCACACGGTGGACCTCCACACCCCCAAGTCACCTGCTCGTTCGACTTCAACATCGAGTTGCTTCGACTCTTGCTAAACTGCAGAGCCGGCATTAATCGCTATCGACCATGATTCGCAAACAGCGCCCGACTTTTACGAGCGCGGAGCTGGAGCTCCAGCTTCAACAAGTACGCCAGCAGCCGTGGTCTGAGCGCGCGTCAGCTAACCGTTCCGCAGATTACGCTGGACTCGACGTCGTCCACCGCCGAGAACCTTGAGGCCCTCACACCACTTATCAAGTCTATTCAAGATACAGATAGTGAACAGCTATATCTCCGCAGCTTGGATCGCTTTGTGGACGAAAAGGAGCGCGAGATCGAGAAGATCTGTGAAGGCAACTATGAGGTGAGCCGACGGGTCGATGAGCCACTGACCACGCAGGACTTTGTATCCTCGGTTCTGACGCTGTCAAGCGTTCGCCAGGGAACGGGTCATCTTCGCAAACGTATCGGCGAACTTGACGGTCAAATGGGCGATGTCGGGCGTGCGCTGGGTGAAAAGGTACCGCGTCCTGGCTATCTGACGCTGACACGCTCAGAAACGAGCTCTGCTTGAGCAGAAGAAGGTGGCGCGTAACATGGATGACGCTATTGAGACGCTTCAAACATGTCTGCGACTCCTTGATCTCGTACACCGCGTTGGTGACATGATACGCGACAAAAAGTACTGGGGAGCTCTCCGGGTACGTGTCCGCTCTGCGTCATAGCTGACATGCAGATGCTGGAAGACCTTTCTCATCTTCCGCCTCCCTCGATTTCAAACACGCCATTTTACCTGCATCTCATCTCGTCACTGCCCTCACTTCGTCTCTCTATCAAGGACGCGGTTACAGCGTCCACGAAGTCGTGGCTTCTGGACATTCGCGAGTCAAGCACACTTGTTGGCAAACTGGCTACCGACCAAATGGCGGCTCGCATAAAGCGTTGGAAGGCTAAACGCGAGAAGGATGGCGTCGTCCGTCTGGCCCGCATCGGAGGTGCTCTAGAGGTCGTGAACAATGAGCGACTAGAGTTCGACGCACTCGATAACGATCAGATTAAGATCGACTTTCGACCTCTATACCAGTGCATTCACATTTACGAAGCACTGGACTGCAAACCAGAGCTTCAGCGCAACTACCAGGAGGATCGGATGCGCCAAGCCAATCTCATTCTCACGTCGCGCTCGGCCACTACGCCGGAGACGCTCACGACAACCCTGCCCGACCTCATGAAGGAGCTGGTTGGATTTTTCATCATCGAAGCCCAAGTTCTGCGCAGCGCTCCCGAGTTCCGCTCGCAACGGGATGTCGATGAGCTGTGGGACGAAATGTGCCGTCGCATTATTGACGTGGTCGGCCAGGGGCTCAACGGTTGTAGCCAGCTGAACGTTTTTCTCGAAAGCAAGACCAACATTCTTCTCTTTGTGCAAACTCTCGAGGTAAGCATAGACGCAATGCTGAAGGACATATGTTAATCCCACAGGGTCACGGCTATGACATTGCGGAGCTCAATGGCTTGCTTATCACATTGTTGGAACGTTACTCGCAGCTGTTGCTGCGCACTTTCAGTGCCGACTTTGACCACGTGAGTGACTCATGACTGTCTCTCCTGACAATCAGATTGTGGCAGACGACGACCACCAGCCGATGAGGATCAACGATCAGACAGAGTTTGACCAGGTCACTGGTGTCTGCTGGCTGGCAACGGGCGAAACTGAGTCGTTGGCCATGTGAGTTCTAGCTGTTCAAACTGTGCTGACCCTCTACAGGCAAGGCTTCCCTCAAGACATGCCATTCTCCCAGTCTTTCCCCATGTGTTGCATCAACATTCGCAATTTCGTCGAGCAATACTACCAGTTCACGGACGGAATCACTCAGCACCATGTTGACCTTGACGAAGTCCTGCGCAAAGTGAGTTTTGGCCAATTGGCTCTGCTGACGCTGCAGTCTTTGGACGATCTCCTTACCAACCACGTTAGCAATCGCATTGCTCAACGTGTCAAAAAGGAGAAGAATCTGTCTCAGATCGCACAAGTCGTCATTAATGTGGAGCACTTCACTGTTGCGTGCGAGGAGCTCGAGGCCAGTCTGATGAAGCTACGGTAAGTCTGTTACTGCAACTTAGCTGATAATTGGCAGTGCGACACAGCGCGGAGGACCCATAAAGCTCGCATCGGCTCAGGCGTTTGCAGAGACCCTAGTTTTGGCTCAAAACCGCATCGACGCGGTCATCACGTCCAAGCTCGAGTCCTTCTTCGAGCTGGCAGAGTATGACTGGCTTCCCAAGCGAATGCCTGCACAGAACGCCGAGGCCAACACCTATGTGTTTGAGATGATCACTTTCCTCTCCGCCTATGTCGATTCAGTGCTCATAGCTCTCAGCGAGGAGCTCAAAACACGTGCCTGGGAGAATGCGCTCAAGTCCATTAATAAGGGATTCTTGGTGAGTACAGGACCAAAGTGGAATGCCGCTGACTTGGCAGAGTATGCTGTGCGGCAAGGAGGTGGCTCGATACAACGAAGCTGCTCTTGCCAATGTTTTGACGGACGTTGCTTTCGTCCAAGCCGAAGTTCAGCGATTGGGACGACCGGGGCAGGTGTTTGACGAGGTCAAGACAGTGAGTGCCGCGCGGCCAAGGAATGATCCTAACCTCTCCAGTCGATCAACATGATTCTGAACGAGGCCGTGCCTACCTTCCTCGACCCCACCCTGCGCCAGGTGTCCTATCAGTCTGTCAAGCCCTCCACCCTCTCTGTCATTCTGTCCAAGCTTGCTGCCGGAAATCAGTACACCAACAAGCCAGCCGTCGCGGAGCGGCGGCGGGCAGAGGCCAACCAGGTTGGCCTGCTGCGCTGAGCTTGTTCCATTATTCCGTCGATGCCTTGCTAAGTAGATTCTTTGTTGTACATACGCCACTTACACCATACATGCACAAGCTCTTTGCCCATAGCCCCCGCGGCCGCTTTGTCAAACCAGTCCGAGCAAGGAAAATGCCTTGGCAGGTGCGCCAGATCTGGTAGGAACCCTGGGCATGCAGTCGGATGACCAGCAATTCTAGAGAGCCAAGCAGGGATCCATCAGGCCACCAACCGACAGACTCTGTGTACGCTACAGTATGACCTTGCTGACACGCGCACTGTGTGTCTAACTCCGCCTTCCTGTACCCCATTTCCTATCACGGTGTCATGACAGTTCCGGTATCGTCCTGGTCTCCTCCATGATCTCGACGGCCGTACTGAGCGGACTACGCCATACCACGGGCAAATCGAGCCGGAATGAAAATTATTGTTCCAGAGGCCAGAGGCCGCGGTTTATTTTGATGTCGGGCCTGCTCTGCATCTGTAATTGATCACGTTTCGGGCCTCTGTGGCCTGGTAGGTACCCGTTTGCCGCTTTTGACGGTTGCCAGAGATAGAGGGAGCCAATGGGACTCGACCAGCTCGTCGATGCCTCGAGAGATAGCAGCTCTGCTCGCATCTGTGTGGTGGAATTCACGATGCCTGCTCAGGGTCTGGTCGGAGTATGGCGAGACCCTAAAACAACAGCAGAGACCGCAGAGAGGCAGCTATAGGCCGAGAGAAGAGCACAAACTCTCAAGAAATGGGTCAAAGCGACAAAGGCTGCGGGTGGCGGCGGTAGACGTGCGCCTCTAGTGAACTCTGGTGCTGCAGAACCCAGTCTTTCCAGGAACTGTAGGGTTACAACGCTGCTGCCTGGTACCTGGGTCAGCTGTGTATACCTGCTACAGCCGACTCGTCAACCAGGACGCAGCACCCAAGGCAAAGGTTTCGCCGCACGCCAACATGGTGAGTGGTGAACGGTGCCTACGCCGCCAGATGCACTTTGGTGGCCCAACTCTTTGGCACCCCGGCCACACCCTCACGGCCCTCACAAAGCTCGGTCGTTGCCCGTCTCCATCCGAACATCATCCTGATCGTTGCTTGGCAGTACCAACATTCTTTCCTTGCATCCGTACAAGACACACATACACACTTTTTTTAGCGTCTCACGCATCGTTTGCGTCCTTGTCCGTCGTCCTTTGCCCTAGTCGCGCCGTTTCCCAACAAGCCCCTGACGGCTCATTCGACTTTGGCTCCAACTATCTTCCATTCCCCATTCCTCGTCAACTCTGCAAAGCGCCGCCATCGAGAACCTTTCCGTGTCATCACCACCTCGCTTGTGCGCAGTCATCCTCTTGCACGCATCCATCGTGTGAATAACTTGCGTCCCCTGCAGCAAACCGGCACACAGCACGTCATCTCTGTCCGTCATCCGGCCGGCTAGCGAGGTCAAGCTTTCTTAGAGCGCAACTCGCCCCGCCACCCAGGTATGTGCCGCAACCGTCATCCAAGCCGTCTCCTCTTCTTGTCTGCTCTGCCTCGTGTGTAGGTGCTGCATGTTGCAGGGCTGTGTGGTGTAGAGTAGCCGGGCGCTGCATGGAGCAAGCATCGCGTCGAGTCACCTTGTCACACCGGGGCCAGCAGCGCCGAGTCGACGTCTGAGTCCGGCTCACGTCTTGTGCACACGCCTGTGGCCCGAGGCGATCTTGACGCTTTGGCCCACACATGCTACGCCCGTCTAGTCGACATAATTGACAGTGTTTCCCGCCTATCACCTCGCGGAAAGGCATTCCCACACAGTGCCCAGACCTTTGGTGACATCCACGACCGTTGTAGCTGATGGCCTATGCTCACACACCTCACAGACACTCTTTCGTCTGCCTGTCCAAGTGACACCATCCATCATTTCCGGCAACACTCCATCCCCGCCCTTCGCCGGCCCATCCCCGCGCTCGACCAGCTCCAAGTCGAGCCCGCAGTCGACTACCAGCTCTACAGCGTCTGCTGCCAGTCGACTTCGGCCACTTGCTCCACGTCCCATTGCTCCACGTCCGCAGACGGGCAGTAGCGCCGCCGCCGCTGGCGGATCGTCGTCTACTGCGTCTGCTGGCAGGATGAACGCAAAGCCATGGCGTATGAACAGCGGCTCCCAGAAGGGTCGTTTCACAGTGGACAGTGGTGGGACGGCGGCCAAGACACCGTTGGCAGCCAAGCCAACTCCCACGCAATCAATCGGTCGTCCGACGTCAAGTTCTGCTCGCCCTGTCATGGTGGCGGCATCGCCATCCAGTCGCTCAATGTTCCCACAGCAGCAGCAGGGCTCGTCCCAGTCCGCCCAATGGCCATTCATTGCCCCTCAACCTGATGGCTTGACCAACAACTCGGACAGCTTTTTGAGCGCAATGTCCACCACCCCAACCGCTGTAGACTACAGTAACGCATTCGGTACGTCTGCCAGCTCGTTTACCCCAAGTGCAGGCTCGGGCTTTGTTGCCCAGTACAATGCCGCTCGTCAGCAGCAGAATGGGCCCGGATCGACAACTCCTCTGGAACAGCCGTTGTCCCCGTGGTCTGTGCAGGACCAGCCGTTTGATTTCGCCACCCTAGACCAAAACTGGAACAATTTGGCCACATCTCAGCAAACGCCCCAGCAGCTTATGACTGGCGGAGAGGATGCTGCCAACGTCGCACCCAGTGGAACATCCACTGATACGCTGGATAGCAACGTCATGTCGACGCTCATGGCCATGATCAACCAGAGCCAAAAGCCGGCTCCGGCTGCCCCCTCGTTTGGTTCGTCCGCCTCCCAGCACGTTCCTCTGCAGGCTCTGCCGCCCTCGCAGCCAGCGATCCAGCCTCAGACTCAACTTCCGTCGAACCCGCAGCTCGAGTCCATGGACCCACAGGCATTGCAGCAAATGCTCCAGCAAATGCTGCAGCAGGCACAGCAAATCCAACAGGTTCAGCAAGCTCAGCAGCTTCAGCAGGCGCAGCAAGCTCAACAGCAGCAGCAGCAGCAGGCACAGCAAGCTCAGCAGGCTCACCAAATCGAACAGCAGCGCCAGACTAGCCTGCTAACCAGGCGAATGCAGCAGCAAACAGAATCGCCTCTGCAGCAAAGCGGCGACACTTTCAGCAACTCTTCCTCCAAAGCGCCCACGCCTGCAAGCTCAGGTGCTCTCACTTCACCATCTCAGAACTTTGCGTCTTCATTTGGCTACGCCCAGGGTCGAACGCAGAGACCGGCAAACCAATGGCAAGGGGAGCAGCATACCACACCAGCTGGTAGTGACGCCGGGGTTAGTAGCCCAGCAGACGTGAGTATAACAGCGTGGAGCCATGTGCTAATGCAGCAGACCTCGTCCTCGTCGAAGCAGTTCCGTCCAATCAAGCCTCGCCGAAAGGAGGCCCCCCAGCACCCGCCGCCCAAGCCGTCACCTCGCTCCGCGTCCTTTGCCACACCGGCACCGCCAGCAGCTCGCGAATCTCGACAGGCATCAAAGGAGCCCGATGCTCAGTGGCCTCAGAAGATGGACTTGGCTGCTCTTCCTCCTCTTCCCGCGGGCTTCTCGCTCAACCAGCTGTCGCAGTACGGCCCTGCCGGACTGGAAATGGCCATCCGCATGGGAATGAGTCTCGGCATGACTCTTGGACAGCAGACTCAGAGCCCGCAGCCGCTGGCTCCGCAGATGCACCAGTCTATGTCATCGACCCCTGCGGCCTCTTCGCCAGCCGCCGACAATGGAGGATCGCGACAGCGGTCGGGCGACGTTGTGACCGAGATTCTCAACGACGACTTTTTCGGTTCACTTTCTCCCCTCAGCACCAGCCCGACGACCTCTGCTGCTGCGCCATTCCTGACTACTGGCCGGCGACCATCCCAGAGCGGCGATCCCGGAAGCCCTGCTGCCATTCCCGACAACATGACAGCCGAGGAGATGGCCAAAAAGGATCCTCTTGCCACCCAGGTTTGGAAGGCGTACGCTCGAGCCAAGAACACGCTTCCTTACGGCCACCGCATGGAGAACCTGACATGGCGCATGATGCATCTGACGATGAAGAAGCCCGACGATCCCAGCGAAGAACCATTCGGTGGCGAGCAGTTTGCCCCTCCGCCGGTGCCCATGCCCATGCCCGTGCCCGCCCCCCAGCCAGAGCCGGTTCTGCAGCCTGTCGAATCCGACCAAGAAGAGCGTGGCCGACGCAAGGGCAAGTCTCGCGTGGTGGGCTTTAGTGCTGGCAACCGGGACTCGAGGTATGTCTAGTCTTCACACTTTGCCATCAACTGCTAACACTTTATAGTGCCATGGACGTCGATTGGCGAGCTGCATCCCGCTCGCGCTCGCGCATGGCCATTGATTGGCGTGCCGCTTCTCGCTCCCGTTCGCGTACCACATTTGGTGGAAAGCAGTTCTTTGACCCCGGCAATGAGCAGCATGCTCACAGCTTGCTGTCTCGCGGTAACAGCGGTAACACCGTCAACTCTACCCCCAGCGTCAACCCTTCGCCTGCGTCGCTCGCTCCGTTCGCGCGTTCCATGCCGAACAACTTTCCTCCATGGGTTGCTCCTGGAGTGGAAATGGCCATGTCGCAGCCTCTCAAGTCGGAGCTCAACATGGAGCAGTTCACCAACGGCAAGGATGGCGTATCGTTTGAAAACGATGAGGCTGATCAGTCATACGAGCTGTTCTCCACGTCGGCACCGTCGAACGACCCTCAGTTCGCGGAGCATCTCTCGCAATCACTGTCCAGCAGTAGCAGCCGCGACAACAAGGGCAAGTACCACACGCTGCCTGGAATCTCTGGGCCGGGGTTGTACCAGGCTACTGAGGAGAACTATGACCCCCAGTATGGTCTGCTGCCCCGTCGCATCCGCAAGACGAGCTTTGATCACACTATCCGGGAAGAGGACGAGCATTTGTTGTCGATCAACAACAGCCGCAAGCGGCCTGCGGAGGCATCACCCAATGGCGGCATCAACCGCCCCCTGCCCGAGGGCAGCACCGGGTTCCCTTCGGCCAACTTTACGTTCAACCTCAATTCGTACGAGAACTTCTTCGATCTCAACGCTGCCGCTGGCCCCTCTGCCCTTGGCGGAGCTGAAAGCGGCCACGAGACAGCGAACGGCAACACAATTGACTGGTCGCAACTTGGCGTGCCTCCTGACAGTGCCGAGGATGCCGCTGCCGGTTCATTTGACAACACGGCACTCTTCTCCAACGCTTTGGACCAGCAGCCGCAGGTGGCTTCTCAGCAACCTGGCGACAGCCCGTTCGACTTCCAGCAGCTCATGCACCTGTACCTCAACAATGACGGCAACGGGAACGCGCCCATGCCCTTTACGCATATCAACCCCACGGACGTCCTGCAGCCACTAGCCCAGCAGCCCGTGGACAACGCGTTCTCGCCTCAGTCACCTCAACAGAACGGCAGCAGCTCAACCACTACCGCCGCGAGGAAGTTGAGCACAAGCAAGCCGGGCGAGCGGCTGTCCCTCCCTGGTGGACCACCACTGCGTTCAAACAGCTCGCCCAACCTGCAGTCGCTCAAGATGCAGTCAATGAGCGGCAGTGGCAGTGGCAGTGGCAGTGGGTCCAAGTCCCACAGCCGCCAACCATCTGGAGCCTCATCTCGTCCAGGTAAGGGCGGTGCCAGGTCTGGCAATGCCACACCCACGAGCGAGGCCGCCGATCCCCTGGGCGGTACCGCCGAGAACCCGACCATGTGCACCAACTGCCAGACAACCAACACGCCGCTCTGGCGTCGTGACCCCGAGGGGCAACCCCTGTGCAACGCATGTGGTTTGTTCTACAAGCTTCACGGCGTTGTGCGTCCGTTGAGTTTGAAGACAGATGTGATTAAGAAGAGGTGCGTAATACTCATGATTGAAGGTGTACCATTGCTGACGCTCTGTAGGAACCGTGCCCAGCCGCTGTCCAAAGAGACGACGACCTCGCGTAAAGGTAGCAAACAGTCGACACGCTCCAAGCCTGCCTCCCCGCAGGCCGACCGTACGGCTCCTAGCGCCATTCCCAAACGCCAGCGTCGCACGTCGGATGCTCCTGCCAACGAAAGCGGAAACACGTCTTTGGCGTCGTCGCTGGGTACGCGCTAGATGCCCCACTGGCACTTGTGCGGTACCGCTCGGCGCAATATGGCGTCGTGCGGCACACTCGTATCAGAGCCATTTTGACCTTGTACAACAAATTAGACTTGTGCGGCGGATATGACGCCGCATACCCATAGTCTGCTTATAGATGCGCTTTGGGATGTGTATTTGGTGTATGTTTGAAGCAGGTCACAAGAATCCCAACTCATCCCTGTCAGTCAGTGGGTATTCAGTTCGTGGTCCGTCGCTGTCCATAGCACAGTATAGACCCCACTCTAGCTGGACAGATCATCCTTTGTGTGCATCTGCCATGGTACTTCTCCTTGGGCTCTTGGCCATGTACAAGCTCTACAGGGGACGATGATAAGGAAATGTTACAAGTCATTCAAAGCTCGAATCCCAAAACAAGAATAGAGTCCGCTCAAGCCGGATTTGTTCCGCGTTTCTTGGATACTCTGGATCTTCAAGCGCCAATCAGCCCGCTGCGGCATCCGGAATGGTGGGACTCCGAAACACGGCGGCAGCAAGGGATGGTGATGGAGGCAGAGCAGGAGGTGGCCGAAAAAGCTTGTGTGCTCGGTTAGGGTCGGGTGTTATCACAGTTGCAGGCCGGACGAGATCCAGTCGTCGAAGTGCGACGCCGATAAAGTGAGGAAGTGGCACAGGAAACTACTGTGGCGGAAACAGGGTTTACGACATGGCGCCAAAGACGACCCACACTTGCGTTCCATCAGGCTGGAGAGCGAAATGCCCTGCCGACGCGGCTGATGATGAATGGTGGCGGCCAGGTTGCGGGCTCGACTCGAGGCCACTGAGGTTGACATTGACGTTGGCCTCGATGTCGATGTGGGCCTGCATCACAGTGGGTTGGTTGGCCACCTGGCCATGCCCCTGCGACGTAGCATGGAGCTTTTGCTGCGTGAGCTGGGAGTGGCCGCGATGCTGCTCGTGCATGTGAGAGCGGATCGGCTGTTGAGCGTGTTGCTGCGGCTGAGCACGGTGTGAACCCTGGTGCATGTGTTGATGCTGAAGGTGAGCCTGAGCCTGTTGCTGCTGGAGGGGACCGCCACCATGAGCCGGCGAGCCCTGGAAGACGTTGTACGGCGAGCTCTGGCCGTGCGACGACATGACTGGCGACTCGGCGTGCTGAGAGAGGTTGGGCGAGAGGCGGCCAGTGGGAGCAGCCGAGGTCCATGATCCGTGACGCTGAGGGACATTCAAGGGAGCCTCAGCAGTAGCCTTGGTCTCGACTGTTGGCGACATGAACGGCGACTCGGAGAGCGACGACTGGGCAGCACTGGTCCCAGCGGTGTCAGACATGCCCATCATGTCGTTAGAGTTGCTGTTCCGGCCATCAAACCACGTCTTGCGAAGTCTGTAGTGTCAGAAAAAATTACTGCACGAATGACAACGGGAAAGACGTACTCTTGTGAACGGTCGAGCGACTTTGCAAATCCCCAACGGAATTCAGTCAACGACTGCAGACAAAGCGCAAGTTCCTCGTCAGATGCGCCATCACCGGCGCGCTGAATAGCGGCGTGGTAAATCCAGTCCCGGATGAGACTTGCGTCCCACTCGAAAAGTGGTGAACCGGCATGAGTGCGAATAATGGTCATCACCTGGCGAGCGCAGATGTCCACCTTGCTGCGAGCCAGGTCGAAAAGCTGCCGCAGAAGAGCCATGTTCTTGGACGGAGCCACGGGAGAAACCGAACGAGAGTGGCTGTCGGTTTTGACCATTGACGCCGCCGACTCGGCGCGCTCAAGACGGTCCTCGAGGGCTTGTCGAATGGCACTGTGTGCCTCCAAGAGGAATGCTTTCTTTGCCCGTCAGCATGAACCAATGAAATTGGAGATAAGCGTACCCAGCAGTCAGCGTAGCGAACCACTTCGTCATACGGGCGGAATGCAGTGAGCAGACTGCCGTCGCGCTTGATGCTCTCGAACTCGTCCCATAGTTGGTCGAGAGCCTCCCAGGCGGCATTGACACCCTCAACAGAGACCATCTCGCGTCGACGCGCACGCGCACCGGTAAGTTCCTTGTGAATGAGGCGACATGCCATCTGCTTGTTAGAAATGCTCCACATGATGAAACTTACAGCTAACCGGATCTGAACGTGGGTAATGCGGGCGGAGCTGTGGAAGTGGAGCTGAAGCTGCTGACTCTCAACGGCCCCAGGAAGATTGGCCAGATCCTCGTCGTCCATCAGAGCAAGATTGCCACCGCGGAGACCAACGGTGATGGACTCGTGCACGAAAGCGTAGGAGAAGGTGCGCATGCGAACGAGTCTCTGCACTTCCTCTTCACCCTTGCCTGGGCTGGGAGGCTGAGCCGATGGAAGGCCATCATAACCCACACCCTGCGACGAGCAGAGAATCGTAACCTGCGAAAGAGCAGCTGCGTACATGGCTTGACGTTCGACAGGAGAGGATATGTCTGGCAGGTGTCAGCGAAGTACAGGCTCGGTTTGCATACGACGTACCTTCGGTCAAAGGCAGGATTAAAAGCAAAGCCCGCACACCGTCAATCGACGGCCTGCGAAGAAGACCAAGCTCGTCGATTTCTCGCAGCACAACACGGACAACCCTGTTTGTCTTCTCCATCCTCCTCTGGCGGTCGCGTTCACGACGCAGCGCAGGCTCACTGACCGCGATGAGATTGACGGGGCCAACCGGCTCGCCACCTCCATCGGGCACGTCAAGCTGTCCACGCTCGTCAACACCGTATGAGACGGCCCAGGCGTAGAGAGTGTGGCATAGGATAGCGCCCTCGGGGCCCATTCCCGCCGCGCAAGGGATAGGCTTTGAGAAGTACCGAGTCACAAACTCTCCAGGCTCAATAAGAGGACCTGTGAGCTCAGTTAGAGTGCATCTCGATAATGGGTGCCGATGGACGTACGTTGGTTGACAAATGTGCGAAAGAAGGCAGAGTCAAAGAATTCTCGTGTGAGCTCGGGGAGACGCTCGCCCTTGCGACCTGTAGGGCTGTTGGAGCGATCCGTGTCATCACCTTGAGATGCGAGAGCTGCCTCGGTCGCCGACTTGCCGTAAAGCATTTCGATCTCTGAGATGCGTTTCCCTCGGCGAAGCTGCTTCGCGGCCTTAAGCGGCGCATACTCATCACTTGAACGTCAGGATTGTTCGTGCAGTCTGTCAAACTCGTCGCACTTACACGCAGTTGGTGCCACGCTCCTGGCAGTTGGTACAGCTGACTTTGCGACGACGGATTGGTCCACTGTTGGCACCTTGAGTCTCCTCTTGAGTTGCCTCTCGCTCGGCCTCTTCTTGCCTGGCGCGCAAGTCGCATTTGACTCGACGGTGACGACATGCGCCACATGCGGTAAACTGGTGGCGGGGAACCTTGGCGGCTCCAGTAGCGTTGCGAGCGGTCGAGGTGGTGGGAGACTGCTGAACAGAAGTCTGCGCCGCCCACTCGTGTGGTGGCAGGTTGAGGTAAACCTGAGTACCCTCATTGCCGCCGGGATATCCAGAAAAAGCCCCTCCTTGCTGGTTCACATTCGAGGATTGTGCCGACGACCCGTCAACAAAACTCCCGTCGTACATTTGAGGTGACATTTGCTGAGGCCCTGGCTGAGAATGGGACTGGCTGGGGTGCTGATGGGGGTGCGCATAGTCGAATGTAATGGTGGGCGTCATTTCATGAGGCACAACCACACTGAGATGGGGTCGGCGCTGCTCCATGCTCACTGGGAGAGATGCGTACCCATGCTGGTGCGATGGAGAGTGATGCACCCCCTGTGATCCTCCGGAGGTTAGACCGCCCTCGAATCCCTCGTGATGATGAGCCTGCTGGTAGCTGGATAGGTATTCGGGGATTGGCTGCTGAAATGAGTGGCCTGGATGACGGTGCCGTTGCAGTGGGTCTGTTGACCCGTGATTGAGGGGGTTTGTCATTAGACAAAGCACGATGAGTACGTTGTGGTGGGTCTGGATGCCAGTAATTGGCCAAGTCTCGAGATGCAAGCGCGACTGCGGTAGTGTTAGTCAACGTTGAACGGCGGCCCAGGTACCCAGGTGGCCCAGGCGGGAACCGAAGAAGACTTTGGCAACCCACTCACCAAGTACAAGCCTGCGTGCTTGACTATTGCCGCTGACTGAAAGGCTCCTGCTGTCGACGTCGACTAATCAAGGCAGTCTGAAGCAAGCACAGCAGGTCCTGAGGCCGGTAGGATTAGGCCAGATACGCCCTACTGGAGTGGGCGGGCCAAAGGTTGAAGGAAGTTTGGATCGGGAAGTGACGGGCGGTGGAGGTTCGTGTAGACCGGCGCGCCGAAGACACGATCCGGTTTTGCGGCGACGAGGAGCTGTGGGAGGACTGCCTTCGCGTCAGGTTTGCAATACCGATATAGCTGTTGTTGCATGGTAGGCATGGGTGGGAGACCATAATCTCTGTAAAGCCCAGCAACAGACACGACTCACAGGTGGAGGCCGACTTTGTCACCGGCGGAAAACGAAAGGCGGGCGCAAAATGAGCAAAGGCGATCCCTGGTGGAGTCTAGGGCGTTGCTCGTCGTCTAGGCACGCGACGCTAAAGCCAACGGTCGGGCTTTTTGGTCGACCGATGACAAAGAACAGAGTGATGGACAGGAAAAAACGGTTGGATAATGCTCGACACTTTGATAAGTGTCAGGCGACGGAGGTCCAAGAGGTGATCACTTTCGGCGGTGTGGGTACGGGCGCACGGAGTGTTCTGACAGTGGGTGCGAGGGAATGGCTGGGGATCTGCGATCTAGGGGGTACGGGCGCACGGTGATAGGAACGGGTCCGGACGGTTATTCGGCACTGGTAAATATCGCTGGTGGTCGGCCAAAGAATGGTGATTCTGGTTCGCAAGAGGGGGGTGGGCGATGCGTTGTGCAACGTTCTTATTGTAGATGACAGATGCGGATCGCGCGTCAGGTTGACATCTCTGGCGAGACCTGTCTGGTTGGCTGCGCGGCGCCGCTGGATAACATCTCAGTCGGGCCATCTGAGCAACCAGATCTGTTTGATCAGGTCATGAGCCCGGGCATTGTCTGGTTTGCTGGCTGGGCTCACTGGCTGGCTCACTGGTTGCCGGCTGGGCTGGCCGGGGCTGGCTCCGCCGGTGCAGTGCTGGCCATTGGGACACTGTCGCTCGTGTCGCGCGTCGATGCGTCGATGCAGGAGTCATCAGGGCGACGGCCTAGACAATGACGGCCCGTTCCATTCCACAGTCTCAGGGTCACTGGTCATCAGCCCGACCTGGACCCCCTCAGAGATGTAGGGAAGATCAGGGACGGACGAATCGACAGGCACTCCGCATTGCCCTGTAGTCACCGCCACCGTGCTGAAATCCCCCACGGTCAAAATACCCCGATCAAGGTAAACGCGCACAGATCTCCTCTACACGCCCCCAACTACTTGACGCCGCCGTTCGCGTCTTCGGCGCGCCTCTCATTTCTGCAAGGCTCACTATGGCTGGCGCTTTTGTGCTCCAAGCGCAACAACTATTGTCGCAAATCATAGACCCCATGCTTGCAGCACCATGCATTCCCTGTCTGCCACAGCCTCGACAAAGTCTGCACGCCACACACAGGTCACACAACAGTCCTATGTAGTACTCGAACTTGAGTCTACTCTCCCACAGGTCCCGCGGCTCGTGACTCCTCCGGAAACTCAACGACCAGGGGCTTCTCATCAAGAGTTGATTACCCGAGGCATATCCCTACGCAAATCCGACCATGCTGCGTGGGCCTTTCCATACGGGACACGCGCTAGACTGTATTGCTGGTCGTAGCTGACGGACCCCCACCTCCCGCCATCACGTATTCCTGTGTTCTGGGATCTACATGCACGCCTGGCTTCGACGGATCGTCTGACTCTGGCAGGACGTGAGGTTCAGGTGATCGGGCGTCGATCCGCACCCCTGTGGCCTACATCTCGAACGCCAGGTACCGTCAACATCTGACGACGACTTTCGCTCAAGATCCAAGGCATACCATCCCCGTAATTCTTGGCCAGGAGTCAGGTAGGGTTGACACACACACAGTTTTAACTGCCGTACCTCGCACGTGCTGGACAAAAGGCACACGATCTGTCATAGCAGGCCTGAGTCGCTCGTGGTTGTCAACGGTTGCCCACGGTACCCGCGTACGACGCGAGGTCACACGCATGACACATGGTCGCAAGTCGCGCAGCGGCTAACATCATGCATGTCGCAAGTCTTGCGAGGGCAACTCGGGCAGGAACCCATCGCCGGAGAGCATTCAACATGTAGTGGCGCGGGTGGGGGATGTGGTAGTGGCGTCGCAGTATAGGAGTGGGTGTGGACATGGGACCGCTGGCCGATGGGCCGCTTTCCTACAATGGTACAATGGCCTACAAGCTATACGCATGAAGAGTCCACACGCGGCCACAGGAGCGCGTGTTCTAGCCGTGTTCCATCCGTTACTAGCCGGCACGATAGAGCCTTTACCCTGTGCATGCATGACTTCCATCCCTTTGAGCGCTTGAGCTTCGCAGCCAGTGAACTGGAGTAGAGGCGATCGGTGCCTGTACCTATTTTGGCAGCTCCTGGAAGAGCTTCAGCCCATTAAGGCCCAGTGTCGACCACTCTTATTGGCCCGGTCATGCTGCAGCAGATCCAGATCTGCACCAGATGCACCGGGGCCCAGGCCTCTGCTCTTGACCACAACCTTCAACGCCGTGTTCCATGCAGGGGTGTGTGGCTCGCACCGCCGCAGTGATTGGTCCTATCGGAAAAAAGGGCAAGACTTGCCATGCATGCCACTGTTAGAAATGGAACAGTGGGCCGGTCCAGGTTGTCTCGGACAGGGGGAACAGTCATGGATCGACACCGCGGTGCCTGTACATGACCTTGCGATGCCCGATGGACGCGGACGCTGGGACGACCCAGGCTCTCATGTTTGGGCCTGACGCCGAGTTAAGCGCCGCCACGGGATACATGGGTAAATACGCAGAGACACAGAGGCGGCAGTCCTGTTGAATGCCATCAGCCAGACAACAGGCCCCGCATGGCGCGCATAGGCTGCGTCAACCGCGTGAGATCTCGCGAGGCGGCAGATAAGGACGACCGGAATGATATGTCCCTTGAGAGGCAAGTCCGGAGCAATGTCGACATGCCAGATCCCTCCCACTTGACGATGATGGAATGCCCAGATCCCTTCAGTATCTACCCGTGCTTGACAATGATACTCCGCGTCGAAACCTGAACGGGCGGGTCGTGCCTGATCTGCGTTTGACGAAACGCACAGTTCCCGTAGAACTCGGGCCGCTGAACGGATCACATATCGTTGGCCAATGAGGTGGATTGCGCACATCGCTACAGTCGTGTTGCATACTCTAGAGAGATTACATGGTGCCTGTGACCCGTGGGGGCAGTGAAGTGTCACAGTCACAGGAATGAACAGCCATCATTCCTGCGGTGTCTCGTCTCGAGCGACGGCTTGCATTCAGTTTACAATCCTGTGCACCCCTGTGGAGTTGAATGCCTGTACCTTTGTGTGATCGTCGCCACCCTTGCTCAGAAGGGCCAAAGCAGTCTTCTAGGATCTAGAAAGGCCGCTTCCCCGGCCTTGCCCCCATGGCCCGGTCACGATGTGACCCGCCTCGTTCACGACCAATAGCATCGGCCAGCCAGCGCAAGCCATCCAACGCATGACGCGCGAAGAAGAAGAGTGGGATGCGCGCCTGGATCCGTCCTTTGCCGTCAATGTGGGGAAATAGTGGGCCAAAGGACTCTTTCGTTGGTGTGGTAGGCGCTGAGGCCGAAGGCGAGGGTGTTGATGGAAGGAGGTCATGACGATCCGTTGGGGGCCGTGACTGTAAAGCCTGGATAAGCAACTGTAACAGCGGTCAGCATTGTCCTCGATGAGAGCAGGATGACGAACAAAGGGATACAGCAAGGCGAAAATGGCCATGTTCACGAGCGGAGGCCCAAACGATGTGATGAGAGTCACCGGCAGTCCTTATGCCGTCAGTAAGGCCCGCAGCCGCTTCATTGCCTCAAACTTACCAAACCCAAACATGAACGCAGCGCGATCCCCCACGTAGAAGCATCGGTACTCGAGGGGCCATTGACGCGAAGCAAATACCCATCTGCACAGCGTTAGATCGTTTTCAACTTTTACCAGTTTATGTACTCACTCATAGGCATAGTAGGAGTTGATAAGACACATGTATGCAAGTCCCACGGGCCTTCCAATAACCGGAACTAGTGCCAAGCTTCGAGATATCAGAGTAAAGTCCGAGATAAGCAGCAAGCGAGTAGCGGTGAGCCAAGCCCAGGCTGTTGGATTGGAACTAAAAGTGGGGGTCGGGTTTGGGCTTGAGGCAGACGATGCAGTGCGGTACCTGTCGCAATTAGTCGACAGCGCCTCTGATGTGTACCTACGCTGGATTCAGACACGCTTGCGCGCGACGAGCAATGTCAGGACCCCACAGAGCGTTGAACCAGAAACAGACCGCGAACAGCGGCCAGTTAATGAGGATATTATACCACAAACCGGCTTCTGCTATGCGAGAGGCAGCCAGATCGTTCGCTGCGGAGCGTGAGAATAGTGGTCGGAAGAAGAACGGGAAGAGGGAAAGAAGGACGAGAGACAACAAGTTCATCAGGCTGCGCTGGTCAGCAATCGCTGAGTTATCGTCGCGGTGTTGCTGGTTCAGTCGGGCGGAGTCCGCCTCATCGCATGTTGCGACAGCCTTGCAAATCTCTGCGTTCGTGTCCACGTAGTCTGGAGGCCCTTCCCGTCCTGAACCTGCTGATGCGTGTAAGGCTCTGGCACGCCAGGTGAGCGGTACCGCAGCCTGCCCCAAGCAAGCCACGCCCATGCCTCCCATGCGAACCTCTCCGCTCCAGGATCACGGCCAACGTCTCTACCAAGATCCATAATGAGAGAGAACTCACGTGAGTTTGAGCACAGCGGCCCGCAACTCTGCATCCCTGGAAAGTCAGTCACCTCCACCTCATACAGAGACGCGTAGATCCAGATTCGCGCCGCAGATAGACTCACCCCCATACCAAACTCCAGCTCCTATCCAGTTTTGTTGCGTCCCTCATTCCCGTACGCATCTGCTGCATAGCTCGACGGAAGCGCGCCTGCACGACATTGCCTACGTCGTTGTCAAAGTTGCCCCCTAGGTCGATGTTGTCCCCGCCGAAGCCACCGTACGATTGCGAGGGGCCGCTGGGGCTGCCAATGAACCGCCCGTCCGAGGTATCAAAGGCACTGCCATGCATGGGAGCGCCATAGATCGAAGTCGGGCGTGAGGATGGACGGCGAAGGGGCGAGTATGCTGAGTTTGCCGAATTGTCTCCCAGGCTTCGTGCCAGGGCCGGGTTGGCGCCAGCCTTTGGAGGCGTGACTGGGGCTGCATGAGCGAATGCACTACTCGTAGCGTTTGAGGCGTTATCGGGGCGGCGGCGTATCATGATAAACTGTACAACGCGGACATAGATGAGCAAGTGACGTGGTGGTTTCAATGGCGTGCCGTTGGGTGAGGTTTCGGTCGCACTGCGGCAACATGCCTACCGTGCCTGAAAAGTCATTTCACTTAATTGACCTTGACGTGGAGGTGAGCCCAAGATCGAGGGTCGTGGGTAGTCGTGGTTCGCATCTCATCAATCTCACGTCACGCAACTGTCGATTCATGCAGCCATGAATGCATAATATACAGACC
This sequence comes from Prillingera fragicola, assembly GCA_002335605.1. Classification (NCBI taxonomy): domain Eukaryota; kingdom Fungi; phylum Basidiomycota; class Tremellomycetes; order Trichosporonales; family Trichosporonaceae; genus Prillingera; species Prillingera fragicola. Next base: position 747,925 of record BEDY01000006.1, on the reverse strand, counting down.
AGGCAGCTGGCGCATGTTGAGCTTCTCTGCGCATGATATGGTCTACCAGTCTACACAAAGCCCTCCCTCCCTCGATGTCTGCAGTACCTCTGTGGCTAGATCGATGTAACGGTGATAGGAATGGCTGAGCGTGGCGTTTGTGCCCCGAATAGCTCGCCCAGTCTTGCGGTTGATGCGTAGTTCGCCAGCTGCATATGCGGCATTGCCGGCTGCTTCTAGCGCATCGTCGATGACTACGGCGTTACGCACGAACGGAACGGTTTCCATGAATAGAGTAGGATGCGGCAGCAGCCGTGCGGTGAGCGGAACAACCGGGTCCAGAACAGGAAGAAGTCCTCGAACGTAGGCGGTTTGCTTGATCTGCAGTTGTTCCCTGTCAAGGGCAGGCACATGCCCAGCCAGGTCCACCACGGCAGCAGCAATCTCCTCAGAGTGGCTGAACGCAGCCAGACTCGGATACATGTCTTGGACGTCCGGCTTGAGGAGTGAGTTAGTGACCGTCTGGTCGTCTGGGCCGGACGCGAAGCGATCGACTTCTGTAATCTGGCAGGTCAGCGTACGCCCCACAGTAGTATCTCACCTCGAGTCGCGCCCAAGGTCGCGGGGCAATGAAAGCATCGGCAAACGAAGCAGCATCGAGCGCGCACACCGCGGTTGCCATCGACTCGTCATGAGAGATCTGGGAAGAGGGCTGAATCATGCTCAAGCGCTGGACAGCATGATTGCGATCAAGCTGCAACTGTGTAAAGGCGGCACGCAGATCAAAGATGTTCTCCGGCTCGTTGCCGTTTGGCGGCAGCGGCTGATTGACAAGGTCGGGGCGTGAGGACCTCGAACACTGAGCGTACAGCTCCGCGCTGTCACAGTGAATCGAGTGCGCCTCGGCAATGGCGGACAGGTACGGCTGGGCGAGATACGAAGCCGGTGGACGAAAGTACAGGATAGTTTGGAGCGGAAGGTAGTCGATAGGGACTCGTTCGAGATCGTTGCAAGTTATAACGACTGGCCGACGGGACTCGGCAATCAGGCCTATGATAGTCGACCAGAATGTGCCCTGCTCTTCCTCGAAGAGAATATCGGCCTCGTCAATAAGAATCAAAGACTGCTTCGGCTTGCTCTCTGGCTTGGCCCTGGGCTCAACTGGAACATCATCGTCGAGATTGATGGGTGCGGTCGCTGAGCCCTGGCTGCTGGGCGGCGCAGGCGCCTTCTTGACTTTCACTCCTCCAAACAGTGCTCGGGCTGCATCTGCAGCAGTCTTCTTGGTCTTGCTTTCGTCACGACTGTGCACCATGTGGTTCTTGCCGACGTCTCCGACAAGCGACATCAGATTGGCTCCAGTGCGCCGCCCAATGCCTGGATAAACCTCAAATACGTCCCACCCGAGCTCCGAAGCGACGGCGTACACGGCGGCCGACTTGCCACTGCCACCTGGGCCAGTAAGGAGCACCGTGTTGCCCACCCAGTTGCCGATCTGCGGGTATGCCCTTGGACGCGCACCGAGAGGCAGGATAGGTTCGTTGTAAATGTCCGGAATCTCACTGTCATCGTAGGCATCCTCGGTGAATGGCTCGCCAAAAATGCCGGCGTCGTCCACAAGCCATGCACGATCAGGGTTGACTGCGGCCCGACGAGGAGGAATGCGGCGAAGAACGCGGCGCGAGTCTCCAGCGCTACCGACCGAAAGCGCCTGAAGCCAGTCTCGTAGATAGGTCGCCTCCACCTCGTTACCCAGCACCGCAGATGCCGTGCGCGGGCGGTGACGCTCACACCAAGACTCTCGCCCATCATCTTGTGTCGTGTCGTACAGGACGGCAGTAATTGCTGGGTGTTGGGCAATGAATGGTAGGATGGAAGCTGGTGATCGTTGGCGAGAGAGGCCGCTTTGATGGGTACCGTTTGTTGTAGGAGCTCGGCTGCCAAATGCCTCGCTCGTGTCTTCAACATGCGTTGGCCGCGCACGCCTAGGAATAATCGCTGCACCATGCTCGACGGCTTCGTATCCGAGGTGGACAGGCCACTCTCCACCTGGCCAGGGAGCTGGTGGCTCCTCACCCTCGCGGCAACAGCCCCAACCAGACTGGAGTGTACCAGGAGCTGGAACTCGGGCAACCAGGCTGAAGAATGAATGCGTCGGCCTCTTCATCACCTTCTCTATTGGTGTCGCAATTCCAGAGGTCGAGGTAGATGCCACAGTAGTGCCAACGGTAGCAGGTGTCGTCGTGCCGGAAGCAGTAGTTCCTACGCCCCGTCCAAAGAAAGAGTGCGCCGGTTTGGTGTCACTGGCAAACACTATCTTCTTTGGACCAGTCGGTGCTACGGGCTTCGGAGCGTCGTTGTCGCTGTCGTCCAGTAGAATAGGGTCTATAGGAGCTCCAGATCCGCTACGCGAGTTTCGTCCGTTACCGTTGGCACGAGAGACGAAAGGGTTCACAGGACGGGTGGAGCCCAGGACCATGACGTCCGGTGCAGAGGATGATGCCAGTGCGACTATCTCGGGCGACGAGTCAGGGGACAACACTATGCCGTCTGCCGAACGACCAGCCGTCGATTGACGACCGCGCTTTTTAGCTTGCGATCCAGACGAGGGTCCCGCCGTTGGCTGGGTAGTGTCTGTTGTCGTCAGTAACAAATAGGTTGACTCGCTCACCTCCACCTTCGCCCTTGCGTTTGGTCTGTCGCTTCTTGCTAACCTTGCTAGTATCCTTCTTCTCTACTGGTGGAGGTGGTGGTGGTGGTGCCCCAACTCCCATCCCACCAGCGCCAAAGACGAGCCTCGCTTGGCCGGCGTCGTCGACCTTCTTTCGCCGCTTGCGCTGAGCGCCTGCTGTATTCGCGGCCGCTTGGGATGCTTTTGTCTCATCGGAGCTGGATGGTTCTAAGAAAGACGATGAAGACGACGAATGGGCTGTTCCCCACAGCCCAGAAAGCGTGCGGTTGGTCTGAGAATTGGTGGGGGCACTGTCGGCCGGACGAGGGACGACTTGGAGCGGCACAGAGGACGGCCCCGACGACAGCTCAGCCTCTGGCTGGTCACCGTCCATGCTGCTTGTTGGTCCGAGAGGCAGGTCCCAAGCAAGGAAATTCACCAGCTGCCTGACTGCATAGAGACTGAGGGCAAGGGCTGGGGATGAGAAGAGGGATTGCTCAGAGGATAAATGATGTTGGTGGCCAAAGGTTGTGAAGCGCGTCGAATTCGAAGCACCGTCATTTCGACGCGTTGGGTGGCCCTGAATCTTCTGGTCCCTTGCCACTCTGAATCTGTACTTGTACCGGTATGTCTCGCTACATGACCCAACCGCGCCTGCAACAGCGCAAAACTTGCTCGGAAAAGTGCATACAGTTGTACAGATGATATCGCCTCTACTCCTACTGCGACTCCAAACCCACCCAGCTTCCGTCAAGACCACTGCTGTCTGCTGACGATTGGGCAGTCCCGGCAGTGTGGATGGACGACACGAGGTCCTCGCCGCCCTCGTGGTCGCTGCTCGAGGTCGAGTGCGACGTAGGTGCCGAGCGACTTGTCGTCGAGTACACCTTGGGAGGAGGAACCGGAGCGGGTCCAGTCTCCGAAGGAAGGGCAGGTAGAAGAGCCAGGACACGAGGAAGAATCCTTGGGGGAATGCAAGCCAGTGTACCCGGCAACCACGAGCGTTGGCCAACGTGGTAACGAGTACCACACCTCGACTTGAGGATGCTCAAAAGTCGTGACTCAAAGGTAATATACTCGCGCGAAGCGGCTCCAACACCCAGTGTTCCCGCAATCCGGCGATATAGAGACCACACGCTGCCCGTGAACAGGTCCTTCAGCACCGACATCGTTGCCGTCGCCGAGGTGGTCGACTCTAGCAACCGCTGGCGAGCAAGTTCACGGCGTGACAGCGCACGTCCCTCTGTGATGATGCTGGGAAGAGAGGGGAGGTTGACATTGCCGAGGTAGACGGAAACCACGCGAGCGTTGGTCATGGCGGCAAGATTGGCACCAAGCAACTCGTGATTCGTGGTCAAGACCTGGCTGGCAAATGTGTCCGGGGTAGTGAGGACCGCGGTCGAGGGGTAGAGAGTTAACAGCAACGGGGTCTTGCCAGATGGCCCGGGAGTCAAGAGAGTGGGTAGCGCAGGGAGTGCACCTGGCTGCGCGGGCGGCGCCGGGTTAAGGGCGTACAGCGAGATGTAGGCGTGAATGTGAGGGATGTGGGCAGGCTGGGGGTTGTACGGGTCTCCACCACTAGAGAACTGCTCTGACGCCGGGAAGCGAAGAGTCAAGGTGGCAAGTAGCGAACGGTGGAAGGGAGGGAAAGTAGTCGGGTCCTCAGTGTCGTAGATGAGCACACGCAGGGCTGCCTTTTCGTTGAGGCCGCTGAGGCGGCGCTCAAGAGACTCGGCCTCCTTGACATGGGGCACAGCGACAATGACAATGTAGCCAGCCTTGAGGAGCGAGGCAGTCAGGGGAACAAGCAGAGGGGGCGTGGGAGATGGCGCCAGAATCACTGTACCAGTCAGTATTGGCTTCACACTTGGTCGTACCAATAGCCTCCTTGAGCATGCCATCCTCGACGACGCCACGGCTGCCAAACTTGCGGCGCAGTCGCCATTCACGACCATACGGCGCAAAGACTCCGACACCAGTTGCGAGGCCCACCATACCAATGCCGACCGTGACAGCCAATACCGTTCCGGCGCTGACAGCGTACGGGTGCCTGCGAGCAACCTTCTCGACGCGGGTGCACGCAGTGCTCGCAAACGACGGAGGTGGCGGCGGGGGCAAGGCGGGTGCCGCCTCCTTACCAAACGGAGGGAATGGTATCGAGATGGAAGGGGGCCCGTGCATGTTGAGAGTCTCGACTGTGAGGTAATTAGCGACGACCACTTGGGCTGGTGGCCACTCACAGAGCTCATTCGAGACGCGTTCAACAGTCTCGAGCATCTTGCCTGGGAGCTCATGTATGTTGTGAGGCACCTGAGCTTCGAGCCAGTCCTCGAGCTGGTCAAGCATTTGCGAAAGGTCGAGAGGCATGATGGGGTAATAGAGCGAGAGCCAAAGCTGAGAAGAGGGCGCGTTGAGGCGCCTTAGAGGTCGAGTGCCGGAAGAACTTAAGAGACACTACTGTGGCTTGAGCTGCCGATAAAGTGTGTGCGCGCGGCGTGCGGATGCCAAAGTACACAAGCCGTGACGCCTACGTGTCTGATGTCAAGTCGTCCCGTTGGATTATCTTGCACTGTACGAGCTGGGAGACCTTGGTGAAGACAATGACAGACGATTGCGCGTGTTGGGTGCGAGGGAACGGTGGGTGCATGCCGGCCATGTGACGCCGACGACTCGGCACGCAACTCGGGTGGCAAATTGATACCAGTCCGACCTAAGAGCCCATACGAATGACACGTAATATGATGAAACTGCAGACTACTGACGTCATGAATGGTCACCCGCGCTGCTGTGTGTTCCGTCATGGATGGATGCATGCCCAAAGTCTATCTTTACCTGTTTGCTTTTCATCCTCTGTCCTTCCATCATCTCTTCCACAAGGATTTCACAATGTCAGCCCCAGACGCTACCGGAACTCGCCAGCGCAAGGCTGCGGCCGAGAGCACCAACCCGTGAGGTCGTAGTGGCACTTTGTGGCTAACATCAAGTTCGTCGCTCAGCCAAGTCAACCCCGAACCCGCGGTCGCCCCCAACAAGCCGGACGTCAAGCCTCCTCTGGCTGACACCCCTCTCCGCCGCGTGTAAGCTGTGTCCTTGGGCACATACATTGTCACTGACCGCTCAGTATCAACTACATCGTTCTAGGACTTGTGGCACTGGTAGCCTTCTACATCTGGCGCTTTACCGTCTGGGCCGAGGATGCCGGTGGATACTGGAACCTCATGACCGGGGCTCGCCCACCTCTGCAGCCTGCTACCAACGCAGGAGATGTTGAGAAGCTGGCCATCAAGAACAACAACGCCGCAGGAACCGCCGGATCGCGCGGAGTGAGTTCCCGTCACCGCGACTTGGCTGACGAGCTCAGGGCGCACCCAAGCAGGAGACTGTGCAGGACCAGATTTGGAAGCTTGCCCAGGCTCTTGGTGTGAAACCTGCCGAGCTCAGTGCTGCTATCCGTCCTCTCGTCGACCCTTCCCACCCCCTTCCTGGTGCCGACCAGGCTGCCGCCGCGGCAAAGGCCGCTGAGGAGGCAGCTACTCCCGGTCTCATGGACGTTCTTGATGAGATAATGAACTAAAGCGCGAAAGCTCGCAGCAGCTTGCCAAATGCCCAATCAATCCATATGGTACAATCACTAGCTACATGATACCACTTTCGATTTTACTCGACGTCCACCAAATCTCCATTCTCCAGCTCCATATCCTCCACTGATGACTCTCCGCCGAATCCTTCTCCGTCAAACATGAGCTTCATCTTATCGGCCGACTCCATGTCGAGGTTGAACTTGCTGCAGTAGTAACGGCAGATTGTAGACACTTTGGTGCTCTTGCCAGCTGCAAATGCCACCTCGCCAGCTGCACCTCGGAGTCGCAGACGCACTCGGTCGATTGGTGCCGCGGCAGCCGCGACAGGTGGTGGGCTGCTCGGCCCCTCTCCGGATGGACCTGCAACAGGCGATGAGGGCTCTTCATTGAAGTACAGATTCAACCGGGCTTTGCGCTTCTCCTCTTGAACGGCCTCCCATGTTGACAGCTCGTAGCCCTCTAAGTATAATGTCAGCTGAAGTCACACACGGGCACCGGCACTCTCACCCATCTCTGCCGAGCCAATAATGCCCAGATCTGAAGGTGTACGGCTCGTGGAGAAGATGCGAATGTTATCGTACACGAGAAGAAGATCCTCAGGCAGCTTCTCCATACGGTCGGCCAGAGCAGAGAGCACCATCGAAATTGGATCGTTCTGCTGTCAGCTGCGGACACCATAGAGTCATACGGAGAAGAGCTCAAAGTGTCGCAACTTCTCATAGGCACGAATTGCTGTTTCGCTGGAGCGTTTGCGTTTGCGTTCGGGGTCTGCTACCATCCTAACTTTGATAGAGACCTTTTGCCCGCGACTTGATACAGGGGGTGGACCTGCGACGACCTCTGGCTCGGAGTCCGAAAGCACAACCACTGCCTCCCGTTCGTCGTGCCCGGACAGACCCCTGGAGCGTCAGACCACGTCTGGGCAGCATGAACTTACTGCATGACCTGCTTGATACGATCCATAGTGTCTTCTGGAAGCTCAGGAGGCGGTGTGAGATCGGGAGACTTGTCAACTCGTCGGCGGGTTGACGGAGCAGATCGTTTCTCAGTGTCGTCCATGTCGTCTGACAGGAGCCTATCGTCTCAGCTTTCCTCCGAGTACCAAACTCACAGTGGCTCGGCGGCAGTTCCAAACCCATGTGCCCTCTCTGCAGTATCACCTCGCCGCCGACGATAGCTAGAAGTCTCCGCCGATGGCCCTCGTCGGTGTCGCTGGCTAGAGCTCTCGGTGGAGGACGCCCTGGCACTTGTCCTCGTCGCTGTGCTCTTCACAGGAGTCGCCCTCGGCTTCTGCTTCTTCTTTCTGGGACTTTCCTCGCTCTCAGATCCGGAGCTCAGAAGAACTATGTCTGCACTAGTGACCGCTGCCAAGTCAGCAATGACAGGGCATTGGGGCGTACTGGTTGGCCGAGGTGCAGGTGGTGGTGCTTTCGCGACTGGTCGCCTTCGTATCACAAAGAAGTCGTCCTCATCCTCATCCGAGTCCACTGGAGGAGGAACTGCGACCTTGTCGCCGATTTTAGAGCTTGAGGACGCCATGCCGGTGGCAACCAAGTCGTCGGTGGGAAAGAGTACAACGGTGACAGGAGTTTGTTGACACCGGTTGATTGTTCTTTTCGCGCAGGGTTTGGTCTGCAGTAATCTTGCTTCCGAGCTTCCTCCGTTGCCCATCATCCCATATGCCTCCCAGGATTCCCCTCCCTCGCCTGACCCTCTTCACTGGAGGCAAAGAATGCTCTCTTTGTGAGGTAGGTTTACAGTGCGGTGCATGCAGGCCTAGTCTGACCCCCCCAGGTCGCCAAAGAGGAGCTCGCCATTCTCCGTCAGAGCCATCCATTTGAGCTTGTCCTTTGGAACATTCGCGATCCCCCGGCTGGTACCGAAGCGCGTGACGCCAAGCGCTGGCGCAGGCTTTATCAGTACGATATTGTGAGTACGCACAGCTGATGGCCCTACTCGCATGCGTGAAGCTTGGGTCTTCTGGAGAACATACGCTCCGGAATGACGTTGATCCTTCAGCCCGTTCTTCACCTGGACGATAAACGCGTCCAGAAGCACCGTATTGACCGCCCCGAGCTTCAGCGCGTTCTTGACGAATGGCGCGAGAGTCGTCTCGAACAAACCGAGCAGCCAGACGCTTCCAACCCTACAAGTCGGTCCTAAACTTTGCGTCGGCGCCGCGTAAGGACCGGCTGGAGAAGGCCACGGAGGTTGCTAATGAAGAGAATCACGACAATCAAGATGAAGATGGCGAGGGAGAGACAGAACCAAGTGAAAAACAGGAGGAGCAACGGCCTTGGAGGCAACGAGCCGGGGTCTTTTGGCTGCAACTGGACAGCTCACTTCTCAATAAAGACGCAGATTTAACGGCGGTCGAGGAAGACGACTATGTTCGCATCCTGCGCCGCACCTTCGTGGCTTGCACGGAACAACCAATGGGACTGGGACCGCTACCTGGCCCTGGTGAGGAGGGAGACTGGGCAATTGACGTGATTGGGCAAGTTGCTGGGGGAAATGATGATGAGGTGCTGTACGCTGGCAACGGCGAACTGATGGAATCGAGCTGGATCAGGTGAGTTAAGCTAATATCGCTTAGACTGACATGCAGAACTCGCTGCTGGAACTGCTTGGAGCCAGGTCATAAGGCTCAGCAATGTCCGAAACGGTCTGACCCGGCGCTTCGTTCTGCAATCCATCGCGTGTGGCGCCACCGACAAGACAATATGATGCCAGCGGCAGCAGTGACCACCCTGCGTGCATATCTGGCAAGCGGTGATACGGATGCTGAGCGCTCGCGGCGTCTTGAGCTGGCAAAGTTGTTCCGGCCGGGTCGTATCAGTTCAACCCTGGCCGACGCTGTCCTCGACCATGCCGACGAGGCGGCTCGGGGGGAGAGGGACATGGATCCTCGCGACATCGCCGACGCCCGCCGTTACGCTGCCCGTATTCGGCATTCAGGCGACTGGCCATGGATCGACAACATGTTGGAGTGGGGCTACCCTCCTGGCTGGGTCTCGCGTGATGGTGAGCGTGTAGCCAGTAGCTTAGCTGATGTCAAGATCCAATGGACGAAGTCGTGCGTCGTATTGAGGCTACATCACCCGATGACGCTATGAGCGATGACTCTGAGCTTCAAGTGTTTGGTGGTGGACTGAGCGATGAAGAGTCTGAGCCTGGCAGGGGCACAACTGACAGTGACTTGCCAACCTGTTCTCTCGGTCGATCCAGACTCTGTGAATTCAAGTCCGAGGTTCCCCACTCCGAAGACGAAGACGATCAGTCCCAATCACCACGTGGTCCATCGGCACCCCCTATTGCGATTCCATGTCCACCTCCTCTGCCGCAATCGCCATCGCATTCTCCGCCCCCGCCCCCGCCCCCGCCGCCACCACCATTACAATCTCCCCCTCCATCGCCTCCTGGAGCGCCGCCTGCCCTTCCCCCACGACGCTGGGCAGACTACGACAACGATCGTTTCGACTCCGAACGTCTGAGGGCCTTCTCCTCGGCCTGTCCCATCCCCCTCGACCGTCTTCGTCTATAGATGCGTCTATTGATACCATGCATTGCAATGTGCGTCTAGTACCCACCCACTTGATGAATGGTCTCGGAGCCCTCGGAGCCTTTCATGTTCTCAAGATAGTCCTGTTAAGTCAGCCACGGCCCGAACTACGCAAAGAGGCCAACTTACCCTCAGCCACTTCTCACGCATCTCGGGAATGTGGTCAAACTGGCGATATCGCTTGTCGCGCTGACGGGTTAGCAGCCAGCCGGCGAACATGGGTTCAACTTACACGAAGCACCACCTTGATCTCGTTGAGGTCAATCTGCTTGGCGAGAGCAGTGATGTCGGCCGCACCACCCTCCCCGATACCCTCTCCCTCATCACGCTCGTCGTGCTCCTTGATCTTGCTGGCAGCCTCGTCGAGCGTCTTCTTGCGCATGCGGCCCCAGAACTCCACAAACGAATTCTCGCCCAGAAGCTCGCTAAATTCGCGACGAGCTTGGTCATCACGTGCGCGGTGCCATGCGTTGAAGCGCTCCTCGAGCGTGTCAATGGTTAGACTAAGACGAGCGACGAGCGGATCGTCGGCAATAGCGTTATAGACCGTGTCGAAGGGGGTGTCGAGTGCGGGTGCGTTGGCGGCAAAGAGCGAGTGAAGGGCGTTCGACTTCTTGGCACCAAGTCGACCAACATGGCCTTCGAAAAGACGCTGCTTGTCGCCAGGTCGCAAAGATGGGTGATTGAAGCGCTTGTCCTGCTGAAGAATCTGCTGAGCGTCGGGCCATGACATGTCGTAGTCGCGGACGACGTCTACTAGCAGACTGCCAAAGAGACGCTCACCCTCCTCACGGCCAGCTCCAGCACGGCTCTTGGTAACGTCTTCCGTGACCTGCTGCTGCTGCACGCGGACCTTACTCTCGCGCTCGCGAAGGCTGGCCTGCTGCTTCTCCTTGCGCTCGCGAAGCTTGCGCTCCGCGGCCTCCTCGGCCGTCTCATGCTTGCTGCCTCCAGAAGCCAGTTTCTTCAGATGGTTGTTGAATAGCTCCTCACGCAACGAACTGGATCCCACAGCGTCGTAGCGCGGGTCGTGGCTGATGGTCTTCTTGATCTGCACCCAGGCCGATCCGGGAAGAACGTCTATCTCCTTGAGCAACTCAAAGAAGTCGATTTCCGCACGCTGCGCATCGGCACGCTTACGCTCTCCCAGTTCGCGCAAGTGCGTCTTGAACATCTTCTCACGTTCCCTGTCGTCACGGCCAAAGCTGTAGAACCGCTTGTCCTTCTTCCACTTGCGACGGAAGTCATCCCAGCGCGTGCGGGTCGAGGTCACCTCGTCACGGAGCATCGCACGGTACTCGCGTTCCGGGTCGGCCTTCTTCTCAGTGGATGAAGCAGCTGCAGGCTCCTTCTTCAGACGGCGAGCTCGTCCTGCGTCGCGGCAGTACTCCTCATACACATTTTGACGTTCCTTCATCGAAGGAAGAAGCACGTAGCGCGGGTCGTTGATGAATAGAGGCAGCGACTGGTCCCAAGGTGCAAACGGAGAAATGTCCTTCTCAATGAGAAGCGCCTGCCCTGTTAGCCTCCCTCGACAACGTAAAGACTCACCTTGAAAAGCGCACGACCTTCCTCGGGCGAGACGTTGACCTTTGAAGGCGCCGCGAACACCTTTTTCGCTGCTGCCTCTTCGGCATCCTTGGCATCCTGTTCCTCCTTGGCAGCAACCGCCGCCGCATTGGCGTCAGACTCGGCAAACTCGGCCGCCACTGCCTTCATCCACTCTTCGTCATCACCGTCGCCTTTAGGCGCGTACTGCTCGTCGTCCTCGTCCTTCTCCTCCTTGCGAGCGACCTTGGCGCCAGGGGCATCGGCCTCCTCGGCCGCTTTGCGTTTCCGCTCAGCAGCCAGATCCGCTTTCCGTTTCCGTTCAGCCTCGACTTCGGCACGAACGCGCTCCTGCTCGCGCAGCCGCTCCAGTCGTTCCTCCTTCTCCTGCTCCTCCTTTTCCCTCTTCTCCTCCGCCTCAAAAGCGGCAACGGCCTCGGCGATCTCCTCGGGGACAGTCCACTCCGAGCGCTTGGTCTCCTTGTGGAAGTAAAAGACATTTCCTTCGTTGGTAGTCACGCGTGTCCACTCTGTATCAGGGATCGGCACCTTGTTCTTGGCCTTTTCCTTTTTCTTCTTCTTCTCGGGCACCGCAGCGGTTACAGGAGCTGCTGCTGCAACCGCAGTCGGACGCACATAAGTTGACTCTTTGGTCTGCGAGTTGTAGAAGTAGGGGGTTACACCGTCAGGGGCTGGTGTTGGGTTAGGTTCGCCGCCTCTGCTCGTCGACGTGTTAGCTCACCTCGGTGCTCACTCCATCCAGGAGGCAAGGGTGGCGCAAAGTTGGGCATGGCTGCTGGTGGAAACTGCATGGGCATAGTCACACCGGGATAACCCTGCAGTGGAATGCCATACTGTCCAACAGCAGCACCTCTATGGTTGTTAGTGACATGAACAGGCCAACGAGTGAGGACGTACCCAGGACCTCCTGGAGGTGGACCGGGAGGAGCTCGACTCGTAGGACCCCCTGGCGGCGGTCCTGGAGGCATGCGTGACGGTCCTGATCCTCCGCTTGCCATTTTCCTCATTGATTTGTGGAACAAAGACGTTAACGGAAAGTGAGAAGTGGAGGGTTCGAGAAATCGCCTGAGTCGTCAACAGAGTTCGTGCCGATCAAACGGGTCTAATTAGGAATTTGCCACCGCGGCTAATAAGGCGTATTGATTTTGTCACCACCCATCTTGACAAGACACACTTCACCCCATCACTCGTTCATCATGGCAGCGCTGGCAATCCCCAGCAGCGCTGGACCCTCGTCGTCTACAAACTCGCCGGCCAAGGAGAAGAAGCGGAAGCGCGCAAAGGTTGTCGCACCAAAGAACTACGATGAGGAAGCCGAGCTGGAGGTCTCCGCCGAAGACCTCGTCGCTGGTGACGAGGGCGGCGAGGAAGGAGAGGGCGGAGCGCGTACTCGCGAGGAAGGCGATGGAGATGGGGACGACGAGGACGTAGATGCTGCTGCGACCATGGGACTAGACGTGAAGCGGGAGGCCAAACGCCGTCGAGATGAGACCTTGTGAGCAACCTGACGCCCACGAAACCGGAAGCGTTGTGTTGACCCTGCAGGCTGTTACGAGGAGTTCTCGACGAAGAGCAAGGCAAGCGCTTTGATGCTTTCCGTGGTGTGGTCATCCCCAAGGCAGTGGTGAAGAAGGTACGCTGCTCTGGATGAAACGATGGTCCAGATGCTCACACCGTCAGTTGAACAAGGATTTGTACGACCAGAACATTCCCAACAACATGATGGCCATCGTGGCCGGTATGGTCAAGGTCTTTGTCGCTGATGTTGTCGAGACTGGTACGTGTGCTGCACAAGTGGCTGGGATCACGCTGACATACTACCGTTGCCCCTGTCCTTTCATCCAACAGCCCGTGAGATTCAGCCGTACTCTCAACATCCCACTGGACCCTTGCAACCTTATCATCTGCAGACTGCCCGGCTCCGTCTTCAAGAGGCAGGCATGCTCTCCACTCCATCGGGTGTCGGCTCTTCACGCTCTAGCACTGGACTGCGTCCTCGAAAGAAGCTCTTCCGTCGCTAATGAGTCCCAAGCAATTGGCTTCACCCACATCACTCTGTATCATGCCCTCGGCCGGGGACGCCCTCTCATGTTCTATTACTGTATGCATACTGCTCTGTCTTCTGCTGCCTCCAAATGGGAACGTGCTCTCGTCTGATGCCCTTAGCGCGACCCATGCTTGCCTAGGCAATATAGTTTTGCCTGCTGAAGGTGAAGTACACTGCGAAGTGTTAGACACGACCTAAATCGCGTTGCAATGACTCACGCTGAAGCACCCCACGATCATAATTGCTCTTGAATCCTCGGCGGTGCGAGTACTCCCAAGGCTTGCGCACAATGCGGAACGCAATGTCCTCATAGGGGGGTCCAGCCTTGAAGATGATAATGTGTGTGTCCGGGTCGTCGGGGATGCGCTGGAATGTGTAGGTTGGCGCCTTGGACTTGTCACTGTGGTGTCAGGAACAGATCAAAGGGAAACACGTACATGAGGTCGGGGTAGAAGATGTTAAATTTGTAGCCCTGCACAACCTTGGGAGGGGGGTTATCCGTGCTGCGCTAGTTAGTGATACTCTTAATGCCAATGACTCACTCATAGTGGGTCTGGTTGTACTGGGTCCACTCGTAACCAGTGTGAACACGGTTGAAGTACCGCGGCTTGCGTGGGCGATACTTGTCGCTCCAGTCATAGCTGACGGGCACGGCATCCAGGCCGTCCGCCAGATCGCCCTCCATCTCTTCCTCGCTCTCGCTGTCTCCCCAGTCACGGAGTTCGTGGGCCGCGGCCGCACGCCACTCGAGTTCGGCAGCGAGGTCGTTGTCAATGTGCTGTTCCGAAGGCTCCTCATTGTCGGCGACGTTGTCTTTGTGAGCCATGGATCGAGGCATGAAAGACTCGGCGGAGATGGTGTGGCGTGCGGCAAACTGAATGTCAGCGGAGACACTACTGTAGAACGTACCATGGCGCGCAGCTCGTCCACCTCCTTGACCAGGGGCAGTCGGCGCTCCTCGTCGGGCAATGACAGGATCTCGACCAGAGGAGGACTCATGTCACGAGCATAGGGCTCGACATAGTCGTGCTCTCCCTCGTCATCTGCCTCGTCGCCAGCATCTCCGTCTGCGTGCATGTCGCCGCCATATCCGTCTGCAGGCTCGCCATCATCCTCCACGACGCCGCCGAGCTCGGCCTGGACCTTGGCAGCGTCTTCGCGTTGACGCTTCTTAAACTGCTCGAGACGATTCTTGAGCACTATTTCGTGAATACTGTTGAGTTTGGCTATTGCCTTCGCAACGACAATCTTTCTCAACACCAGGTCCCAGAACTCGCCATCGACAGGCTGCCCGCTGTTGAGCATGGCATGCGTCTTGGCCTCGAGGTCGTTGAGGCGTTGCAGGCTGAGTCCGGTGACAATGTTACCGGCCGACTCGTCAACGTCCTTGTTGTAGAGACGCCCACCAACGGCGCGGTCCGGATTGCGCAAAGCGTCAAGGTGGTGCTGACACACCACCTGCATCGATTCCCAAAACTCGGCGTTGATGGGCGAGGTTTCGAGCGAGAGGTACATCTTGATGTCTTGTTCCAACTCAACACAGTCTTCAAGCGTGAGATTCTGACAGAGTAAGCGCAGGTCGATAGCAAATAACTCACGTCAAAGATACGCCATGGCTCGTCAATCTCAAACTCGAACCCAGCATCCGCCCATCCCCATCCCTCTTCCTCCTCCTCTCGCGCAACCTCGGCAGCTCGGGGATTGTTGGTGAGCGCCCCAATAGCAGCGGTAGCCCGTCCAAGTGCCTGAGCATCCGCAAAGCGCAGGTTGATGGCGAGGAAATCGATAGCCTTGGCACGCTGCATTCGCAAGCGGATACCAGCTCGACGGCGGCTCTGTTCCAGCTGGAACGAGTCCTCTTTCGAGATCCATTCGGCCATCTCGGCATCCTCTGCCATGCGCTTCATTTTAATCTCCTCCTCCTCGCGCAGTGCCATCTCGACCTCGCGATCGGCACGTTTCCTGTTCAACTTGGCCAGCTCCTCCTTGGCTTCCTCGCGGCGAATGGCATCCTTGCGAGCAATCTCCTCGGGGGTAAGACCGGCCGCTTTCTGCTTCTCTCGCTTCTTGTGCCACGTGAATTGCTCGCCGAGGTTGGCATCGTGGAAGGGATTGTCGTTGGTCGACAACATGGTGAGCTCGGTGAGCTTGCGGGCGTGATCCAGCTCGACCTCGCGCTTGGCTTCGACCTTGGCAGCCGCTTTGGCGTCCTTGCGCTTTTGCCTATCTGAAGGAGAACGACTTCGAGAACTTTGCGGTCAGCCATCACGCACATTCAGCTCCCATCAAAGACTCACTCTCGTCGACGATCCCGCTTCGAGCTGCGCTCTCGGTCTCGACTCCTACTCCTGTCCCTTCTCCGTTCCCGATACCCGTCATCATCGCGGCGGCTCCTCTCCTTCTCCCTTCTCCTCTCCTTTTCCCTTGCCCTCTCGCGCCCATACTTGTCGTCGCGTGACGAGCGGTCGCGGTCGCGGTCGCGGTCCTTGTGTCGTTCGCGATCACGGTCGCGGTCAGGATCACGCTGCCGGTCAAAGTCGTCGCGATGGCGCTTTGAGCTTGACACTGTGCGGTCGTCTCTGTCATCATCCTTGTATCGCCTGCGCTCCCTCGGCTCAGGTGAAGGTGACCGAGGCATGTTGTTAATAGTGTTGTTCGAGACTCTTTTGACGGCTTTGGTGGCAAAAGATCAGCAACAGGCATGTGGAGGAGCACGTGGACAACGCATGGGTTTGATGCCGCTTAATGCACCGTGGGAGAGTGAGCAGCAAAGGTCCATAAACCTTGTGCCTAGAGTTTTGTTTATCGTGGCTTGGGATTAGATTGAGTTTGTTAATGAAAGCTATGTTACCCTGCATGCACACTACTGAAGTACAGAGGGTAGCTGCATCCGCACATCCGTCAACCTGATTCTCCGATCTGTGTGCCCGAACCACTGGTATTGAGCATTGGGAATTGAGTGGCCGACACAGCTCAGTGTCTCGAGGCTCTTCTCTTGGTAGCAAGTATTCTAACCGCAAACAACTACTTAGAGATACGGTATTCAGGGACTCAGTCAACTCCTTCTCCATACATGCCTATATTCACCTGTGTGGCAAGCGTGGGCTCCACAGTTTTCAGTTCAATTCAACTCATTACGTACTCGCACAAGGCGAATGGCGGCAGGGCGGTTCAGAAGCAGGCGAGCTCTGAATTGTGACATGGCAGATGCAGCCTGTGCAACTGGATCCTGAGCAGCCTCTGAGCTTTGAGCTCGAAAGGCTGTCAGGCTTCCAGGTCCCAGGCCCCAGGCTCCATGAAAAGTTAAATAGGAACAGAACAGTTGTCTCAGGGTAGCACAACGCTGAATTGGACGACGTGTCTTTAGTGGCGTCCTGGCGCGTCCCCCTCAGCACCCTTGTCCTGTCCATGTCCTTCAGGCCTGTGGCTTATTTGTTGATCTGGTGTGGCTTTATTCAGCTCAAGCTTCACACAGATGCCTGCCGGTCGCCTGGTGAGTCTTTTTGCTAACAAACATTTGAGCAAAGTTCTCGGCCTGGGCTAGCGTATTGGCTAGCCAATTGATGTAGAGGTACACATATGTACGGCTCAGACCCGCGGAAACCAAAGGGGGCAATGGGGGAGGGGGAATGCTGGCCACCGCAGACTCATGCACGGCGCACTGGGTCTGGGCGATCTGGCTGGGTATGGCCGGTATGGGCTGCTCTGTGCTGCGAATCCGGGTCCCCAATCCTCGGCCGACGCATTCGCGGGCGGAAGAGAGGAGCAAAAGAACAGGGCCAGGATCCAACGACGCCACGGAACGACGATAGGGTCACCGTGATCCTTGAAGCGCGCCGACTTCCTCGTGTTGGTTAAGGCTGTTTGCCAAAGTGTTGCACCCAGCCGAAAGAGGATAATACTAAGTGCATTCATCCCCCACCCCTCTTCTCTAGACCACCCTTTTCTCACATATTCCCATTATCTACCAACTACTCACTCTCTTTTCACCCACTCCTTTACTCAAACATCGCCATGTCCAAGTTCTTTGTCGCCGCTGCCCTCCTCGCCGTTGCCGCCAACGCCCAGTCCGCCCCCGACTGGAACCTCATCCCCAAGGCCTGCTCGAGCCAGTGCGCGCAGACCGTTGAGGCCTCGTAAGTAGACTACGAGGGATGCGCTTCTGCTTCTGCTCTAACACCACACCAGGTACCTCTGCAACCAGCAGTTCTCTGCCGGCACCGCTGCCTACGGCTGCTTCTGCGAGGCATACCCCTCGGACGCCGACGGCTGCGCTACCTGCCTCACCGCCAACGACGCCGCTGCTCTGTAAGTGTTGTTTTTGCAGTTATCCCCCCTTGCGCGACATGAAGCACATCCGCACACATGACCTTGGTCTTCCTCCACCGGGCCACCAGGTTATGGTTGGTTGTGCCTGGCGTTTCATACAACCGGGTGTGTGGTTCCGGTCATTCTAGGCTCCCGCTCAGCCCGAATTATCTTGCCGCGTTCCAGTGCTGCGTACTACCATCTGCGGGCCAAGCAAGGCTTCAGCGCGTACTGCTTGTTTTCGATGCCTGGTGAAGGGGTGGTCCCGAACACTCGCAAGCATTATGCTGACCATGCAGTGGCACTCTCCTCACCGGCACCAAGGCCGACTGCCCCAACCAGGTCAAGTCGTGCGCCTTTGCCTGCGCCTTCGAGACCTGCGGCTCGTCTGACGTTGCCTGCCAGTGTAAGTCGGCTTGGCGTTTGACAGTGGCACACTCGAACTGACAACTGCTACAGGCGCTCCCGGCTACCTTGCCAACATCTTCAACTGCGCTTCGTGCAACACTGCCAACGGCAACACTGCCGGCACCCAGCTGTGAGTAGGACAAAGGACACAGGACGGCAGCGTGGGCCGCAGGGCTGCTGCGCAAAGGTGGCAAGAGGATGGAGTGCGACAGAATCCTCTTTGCTTCACTTTGACCCTCGCACCGCCCTCCTGTCCCTGTCCACAGACAGCATTAGAAATGTGCTGACGTCGCCAAGCGCCGACTTCCAGGCTCTCAACTCGTCGTGCGGTGCCCAGTCGTACACTGGCGCTTTCCAGGACTTCCAGACCTGGGTCCAGTCGCCTACTGGCAAGGATGCCTACGCTGCCCCCACCCTGACCGCCACCGGCGGTGGTGACGCTGCCACCGGCACCTTTGCCCCCGCTACCGACAAGGCCGCTGCCACCGGCGGTGTCGTCGCTGCTTCGGGCTCCGCTGCCGCGTCGGGCTCTGCCGTCCCCGCTGTCAGTGGATCGTCGGCCGCCTCGGCCGCTGCCTCGGACAAGGTTTCGGCCACTGCCGCCGGCTCGTCTGCCGCCACCAAGACCAGCGGTGCTGCCTCGGCCGCCCCCACCTCGGGTGCCCGCGCTCTCGCCGCCCCCGCTGGCCTTGTCGGTGCTGTCGCCGTCCTCGCTGCCCTCCTCTAAGCAGCAACACTATGCGCAGCAGGACGAGATCTTCTCCCAGAATCTAGAACTGGAACACTTATCTGTTTTTGCTTCGCTCTTCATACTTGCTCCCAAATAATTGGACACTAGGATGATATCTACAACTCTCGGTTAATACCACGGTGGAGATGTCACATTTGAATCCCACTGAGAGCATGCGAGGATCGCACGGATTGTTGACTAACGGTGACAGGGTTACAGCCGCAAGCGTAACAGGGCTCAGTAGACAAGATGTGCCTCTATCTCTTGTATTTGCGAGTTGACAGGAGCGTCCAAGTCGGACAAGAACAGGTAACACAATCACATTATTCTCAAGCTATCTCAAGGCAACAGGACAATCTAGGGTAGCTTCATGGGCGCGGTCGCGCGTGCGCTACAGATACACGTTGAGGCTCGCCAGTGGAATAATGACGTACTAGGCCAAGACCTTCACACAAAGAGGCGTTGACAACGCGTCATCTTCGATGATTCCTTCTCCTGATTTCGGATCTAGTCGTGGGCCCGTCTAGATGTAGGCCGAAATGGCTACTATACAGGCGGGGTGCGTGTTGAGCCACCGTCGCCGACTGGGGTAGCATGGGCCAGAAGAGCCGAGTGCTCGTCCACCTCTGCCGCAGCCACGACCTCGCCGACAGTGACGATAGCCTCAGGGGGTATGTGAGTGCCTTCCGGAACAGTGACGACACGGCCGGAGCGTGTGCGTTTGTGGCGGCGCGCTTGGCGAGCAGAGCGACCAGCTGCCCACGGCTCACCGCGACGTGCAGCCATACCGGTGAACGTGAGGAAGCCGAAAGTGAAGGCAGTGACAATAGCGGCAGCGACGCCAAACCAGAATGACTGGGCTGTACAGTGTCAGACGTGAATTACCTGACGCAGATAGACGTACCAAGGTGGGCACCGCGAGCGAAACGGTCGTCCTTCCAGTATGCGCGGAGGATGAGGGCGATAGAAGATACTTGGAGGATACAATGAACCAGCATGGCACCAGACACTAGCTTCCATTGCTTCCGGCGAGCACGAGCGCGAGCAGTACGCTTACCTGAGGGAGTTAGCGTCGGCTACGCGTTGAGCATGGCGAAGGAGTGAGTATTTGGGGCAAGTCAAGCCCACTTTTGTGGCTCGAGTGCCCGCGCTACCACCTACTCCACGGTAAGGCGGTAGCACAGAGGACCGACCGATCCTCCCAGCTCAAATAGTGATCAGATACACACCTCGGTGAAGGAAGATGAACAGGAGTGAGACCAGGGAGAACAAGCACGGAACAAGAGCGACATTGGCCGTGTATCCAGCCGATGACCACAGCACACAGAACGATTCGCCGAACTTTGCGCATTCAGAGCTATTCCATGTTAGCGTCGGGCTCACGTTCCACTAGCAGCTGGCGCGATATTGTTCTCGGGAGAGAAATCGCGCAGCGAGCAGAGCCGGTGGAGGTGCCAGAGGGACTCACTGTGAAGGAAACTTGTCGCACTCCCATGGTCCTGGCTTCGGTTTGTGCTTGCGGGCAGTGGTATCAACGATCATCTCGCCATCCACACCACTCAGAAGTGGTTGCGCCCTGAGCAGGAGCGGGGCTACGGGAATCTGTCGGGTGCAGCGTTGGTACAAGCCATACCTGGTGTGTCAGCTAAGGGCTTGAGATTGACCGTCTGCAACATATACAGCTCTTCTGCAGTCAATGAATAACTCACTTGGTCTCAAAGTTGGTAGGCCCAGGTGCTGGTACAATTACACGAATGATATCGGCAATCTGTGGGGTCAATAGGCGGGTCATGTCTGGCCAGGCAATACGTACGTTGATGGTGAGGAGCGAGAGTACGGTGGCAGCAAGGAGGAAGAAGAGTGAGGCCAGGTATGGGCTCTTGCGCATCGAGTGCTTTACGGGAGGCAGGCGCACATGGTGGCCATGGTAGTCTCTCGAGGACGGCATGGTGGGCGAGTGGGAAACAGCAAAGTCGTTAGGTGGAGGCAATCCCGTCAAAGACCGTTTGGTAGCCCACGTCGTCATAACCAGTCTATTTGCCCCTTGTCATCAAAACATTGGGCACAATGACTACAGAGCCTAATGACAGTGTTGGCTCGCCACCACCCGAACCCAGAGGTCCCAAGCCCATTCTCAAGCTCTCACAGGATGTCGTAAACCAAATTGCTGCGGCAGAGGTAGGTGTCGCCACCCAAGCGAAACGCGTCGACATTAGGTTGACCACTACGCGTCCAGATTATTCACCGCCCGTCAAATGCTGTCAAGGAGCTCTTGGAGAATGCACTCGACGCTGGGTCCACCTCTATCCGCGTGACTGCCAAAGATGGGGGGCTCAAAATGCTTCAGATTGTGGATAATGGTCATGGCATCAACGTAGGCAGCTAAACATTGCATCTCAACTGACGCGCGTCAGCGAGCAGACTTGCCCCTTCTGTGCGAGCGATATGCGACCTCCAAGCTCGCCCAGTTCTCGGATCTTCAGTCATTAGCGACATATGGATTCCGTGGCGAGGCGCTCGCAAGCATTAGCTACTGCTCGCATCTGGAGGTCATCACCAAGACGGCAAGCGACTCGTGTGGGTGGAAGTAGGTACAGTCAACCGGACAAAAGTTGACGTCAGGGCACAATACAGCGATGGCGCGCTCAAGGCCGATCCGCGGCCCACAGCTGCGAACGATGGCACGGTGATCACGGTGTGCACGCCGTAGAGGTGCTGAAATGCTGACGCCGTAGGCTGAGGACCTGTTTTACAACATGCCTCTTCGTAAACGGGCCTTCCGGTCCGCCTCAGACGAATACGCTAGGATCCTCGATGTTGTTACTAAATATGCTGTCCACAACCCCCAGGCAGGCTGGGTGTGCAAGAAAGTGTGTGTCAGGAGTGTGTCGTGTGAGCACATGCTTATGCTTGCAGACGGGCAGTGCACTGCCCGATGTGTCCACTAGCGCTGGCTCAACAACACGAACCAACATTGGGCTCCTGTACACGCCAGCTCTAGCCAGCGAGCTGCTCGAGGTGCCCTTGACGACGTTTCCTACCAAGCTGGGAGCAACGTGCAACGGTTGGGTCAGTAATGCAAACAGCAACTGGGCTCGCAAAGGCGGTTGGCTCCTTTTCATCAACAGTACGTAGTGGCTGAGGGGCGAAGCTGACAGTAGATCGACTGGTTGAGAGCTCAAAGATCAAGAAGGCAATCGAAAGCCTTTACACGGCCTTCCTGCCGAAAGGATCGTCACCCTTCGTGTATCTGAGGTATGCGTACGGGCCACGATACATGCTGATGAAAGTCTCCAAATCGACCCAGCAAAGGTGGACGTCAACGTCCACCCCACAAAATCCGAGGTGCATTTCCTGCACGAGGACGACATTGTCGACGCCATAGTGGCTGCCGTTGACAAGGCTTTGGCGGGTGCCAACGTCTCACGCTCTTTCACTGTTCAGACCATGCTCCCTGGAGCGGAAGGATTGGAAAAGCGCGGCGAGTCATCACAACGGCCACGCACTGCAGCCCCCAACTACAAGGTCCGCATGGACCCAACCAACCGCACACTAGATTCGATGATCACCGTCATGGATCCATCGCAGATCGCGGCGTATGACGATCGTCCAGCCAAGAGGCGGGGAGTGGGCGAGGGTGACGAGATTGAGATCATGGACGAGGAGGACGATGAGACCCCATTGTGGAGTGCCACTGTTCCCAACAACGACAAGAGCTTAAAGGATATCCCAGAGAGCGAGTGCGACTTCACCAGTATCCAAGAGCTTCGTCGCGCTGTCAGGAAGCGAGCAAGTCCAGATTTGACAGACACAATCTCTCGGCACGCCTTTGTTGGAGTGGTCGACCGCCACATGTGCCTTTCTCTCATGCAGCATACGACAAGGCTACTTCTGGTCAATCATGCGTCATTAGGGTAAGTCTCACAGCAATGCCCAGGCTGACAATGACAGGGATGAGCACTTTTACCAGCTTGGCTTGAGGCAGTTTGGCGCCTTTGGCCGATTGCGTCTTGAGCCCGCTCCAGTACTTGCGGATCTGTTGCGCCTTGCGGCTGAGGATGAGCCAGGAATTGCAGACAATGGCCTGTCTGTGGATGAGGTTGTTGAAGTGCGCGCAGACTCGGAACATGGCTAACAACGCAGAGCACGTCGGAGCTGCTGAAGTCGAAGCGCGACTTGATCGATGAGTACTTTTCGCTGCGCATCACATCATGTGGCAACGTTGAGAGTATCCCATTACTACTCAAGGGATACACTCCCAACCTGGACCGCCTACCACACTTCCTGCTATGCCTGGCCACGCGCGTGGACTGGAATGACGAAAAGGAGTGCTTTGAGACCTTCCTTAGGGAGCTGGCTTTCTTTTACTCGCCAAGACCCTTCGACAGCGCCGAGGAGGAAAGTGACGTCGATGGCGCCGCACGCGAGGAGATTGCACACCAGCTGTGGCAATTGGAGCATGTTCTATTCCCTTCTTTCAGGAAGCACACACAATGGCCGCGCACACTGTCTGATCGCGACGTCAGCCAGGTTGCCAACTTGCCCGACCTGTTCCGCGTCTTTGAACGCTGCTAGTCTGTAGCATACCATGTAGTATACACACCAGTCCGTCCGATACATGTGACGTGGACGGGCGGCGAAGGCCCTCCGTTGCAGGAGCGAACGGACATGATGCAGACTTCAGGATGCATTACCCCGCCCAGGTGTTGGCTGCCCCGCACTGCTCGGTGTTGGTCGGAGCAAGGCAAGGCATGGCGATTGGCTGGGGAGGACTGGGTCCAGAGTGCCACGACGAGTTCCCGGCGGCAGGCTCGTGGGGGTATTTGCTTGGCTGACCCGGCCTGGCTGGGCTGGGCACTGGGGTGCGGGCGATTGCGGCGTGCCGGACATGCCAGGGTGCTACATGGCACATCTGACCCAGTTCCGTGAGGCAGCCACCCAGTTCCTCTCTTTATTGCTTTCCATTCCACTCTACACACTTCCACTTCTCCCTTTCTCTCACCGTACCCCCCCAAAACATAATCACAGCAAAAATGTCACCTCGTCAGTTCTTCGTCGGGTAAGTTGCATCTCATTGTCTCTAGTCAGCTGCTGCGATGGGGTTGGGCGTGATCTGGGCTTCTGGGAGAAGCAAACGGCCTCCCTCCACCTCGCACTCCCACCATCGCAGCACATGACAGACCTCGCGAGACACAGACACACTGACCATGCAGTGGTAACTTCAAGATGAACGGCTCGCGCCAGATGGTCAAGGACATTGTCCAGACCCTCAACGACGCCAAGCTTGACGGCAAGAACGGTGAGTGCCGTCATTGGATCATGGGACAAGCATCCCCTTGAGATTCTCTGGGATTCTCTGGGTAACGTGCGCACGCCCCGCTAGTCGGCTGTCGTGTTCACGTTGATGCTCGGACTGTGTTGCGCCCGGACTGCTCTTTCACTTGCACACGATGCTGACACCCATGCAG
The DNA here is from genome assembly GCA_002335605.1 of Prillingera fragicola. Taxonomy (NCBI): domain Eukaryota; kingdom Fungi; phylum Basidiomycota; class Tremellomycetes; order Trichosporonales; family Trichosporonaceae; genus Prillingera; species Prillingera fragicola. The sequence continues at coordinate 723,602 of BEDY01000006.1, read as the reverse complement.
AGGTCGTTATCGCTCCCCCCGCCCTCTACCTCCTCAACGTCCTTGAGCACGCCCAGGCCCCCATTCAGGTTGCTGCCCAGAACGCCTACCACGTTGCCTCGGGTGCCTTCACCGGCGAGATCTCGCCCGAGCAGCTCAAGGACGCTGGTGTCCCCTGGGTCATCCTCGGCCACTCGGAGCGCCGCAGCCTCTTCGGTGACTCGGACAAGGTTGTCGCCGACAAGGTCAAGGCCGCCCTCAACGCCGGCCTCAAGGTCATTGCCTGCGTTGGCGAGACCCTCGAGGAGCGTGAGAAGAACATTACCAACGAGGTCGTCCAGCGCCAGCTCGAGGCTATTGCCGCCGCCATTGACGAGAAGGCCTGGAAGGACGTTGTCATTGCCTACGAGCCCGTCTGGGCTATTGGCACCGGCAAGGTCGCCACCGTCGACCAGGCCCAGGAGGTCCACGCCGACACCCGCAAGTGGCTCTCGGGCCGCGTCTCGTCCGCTGTCGCCGACGCCACCCGTATCATCTACGGTGGTTCGGTCAACGGCAAGAACTCGGCTGAGCTCGGCAACGCCGCCGACATTGACGGTTTCCTCGTTGGCGGTGCTTCGCTCAAGCCCGAGTTCGTCGACATCTGCAAGGTTGTCAAGAACTAAGCAAAGCAGAGGTCCTGGCCGCCGTAGACGTTTGCCGGCTTGGCGATGACAGTAGTAGAGATGCATCATTAAAAGGACTGAGCAGACGCAGCAGCGAACATGTGATGTTGCGTAGAACGGCAGCTTGACTAACCCAGAATCTCAAGATTGTGGGGTCATGTCAATGGACCTTTTTGCAAACAAGCGCGTGAAAATGCAGTGGTGCATGCTAATCGCCTCTACCCAACGAGCCTAATCTCGCTGGTCTTCTACCAGGCCCATCCGCTGATGACCTTGCGCCTCAGCTTGCCGTCCTCGCGCACAATACCGGCTGAGCGGACCTTGCTGAGCGCCTTTTTACGGGCGGCATTCTGCTGCTCCTCCCAAGTCTTTCCCTCACGGAGCACAAAGTGGATACGGGCAGTAGGGTGGTGCTTGATACCCATACGTCCACGTCCCTTGATGTCGGCACGGCCGATCTTGGTGCCCTTGCTGACCCAGGTCTCGTCAACGACCAACAGGTCGCGGCGCAGGCCCTTGGCCTCCGCGTGGTCGCGCGCGAGCGCAAGAGTCGACTTGACCCATGTGCGACCAGCGCGCTTGTCACCGAAGGCGAGCTGGACAACCGCCTCATCCACTGGAAGACCGGCGACCTGCCTCGAGAGCTGGTTGAGCTTGCGGTGCGAGATCTTGTGCGCTGCGGACTTGTACTTGTGCTGATACGTCAGTGTTGTGCTTTCTTGCCGGTGTCGCACTGCGAGACACCACTCACCTCGTGGAACTTCTTCGTCCTCGTCTTGACATCCGCATTCTTTGCAACATCGTCGAACATGTCTGCTGTCTCGCGCTTTGCCTCAACCTCGGGCTTGGGGGTCTCTGCCTCCTCCTCCTTCTTCATGCTCCGGCGCCATGCCTGCGGGAGGGGAATGTTTGAGAGGTTGAAAAGACTGCTCTGTCAGCTGATGATCCAGATACTCTTTACTTCAGCTGCCGCAGAGCTGGAAACTCGAGAGACGTACGTGCGCGAGCTGGCAACAGTCGAAGGGGCTTGGAAGGCGGCGAGCGTTGGGCGCGCCGTAGGGGCGAGCTGGCGCGACGGGCCTGGCAAGCTTTGTGCGACTAAGGGGTCAGCGTCCGTCCTCCTGCCGGATTTAGACCTACTTGAGAGCGCTGAGCGGAGCGTCCTGGACATGTCGGGCAATGTGCACACTGTATCGAGGGGTCCGTAGACGATCAAAGGACCAACTTTCGGAGTGACTGCGGGTGCTTCCGTATCAAGGACACGTGAGCCTGACGTGTACTCAGAGAGCTTTGCTTTGCCACAGCGAGAATGCCGTTTCGCCGCCCAGGCTAGGGAGGAATTGCTTCCGTCCGCCTCCACTTCTGTCAGCATGGCCTTGACCGCCAACAATCCACGACCGTCAACGGGGTCGCGACATTCACGCAATACGACACGATGGCAGACGCAAAGCTTGCCTCAGTGCAGGCGCAGCTGCAGTCAAAGTCAAGGGACTTCCAGAAGCTTGAGGCTGGTGCGTAGCTGCTCGTTGCGGCGGCTTGGGGTGCTGACCATGTGCAGAGATGGGAAGTGTCATTGAGGCCAGGCAACGTCTCGACGCGCAGCTCTCCGAGAACCAGCTCGTGCTCAAGGTGCGTCTAGCCTTTGACGAATGCTATAGCTGTATAGCATTCCTGCTGGCACGCTCGTACAAGTGTGCGCAGCAACACTGACCCGCACAGGAGTTTGCTAGCTTGAAATCGCACAACACGATTTACAAGCTCATCGGCCCCTCGCTCGTGCCCCAGGAGCAGGGCGAGGCAAAGGCAAACGTGGAGAAGCGTTTGGAGTTCATCAAGAACGAAATGTGCGTGGGCTTGCGGGTGGCAGGGAGGTGTGGAGCGGTAGCGCCGCAGCAGCGTGCCGCTTGCCAACCTAGCCTCCGACGTCCAGCTCAGCTCATGGCGTCCCGCTGGGTGAAACGTTGTGCTGACAGCCAGTGCCCGCGTTGAGGGACAGATTAAGGAGCACGAGACCAGGGCGGATAAGAAGAAGGAGGAGGTAAGCCTACCGCGTCGGAACGACACTGACGACAGATCATGACCCTCCAGCGCGAGTTCCAGGCGCTGCAGGGCCCTAGCAAGGCTTAAGACACCTTAGACACGACCATTGACCTGTACAGTATGCACTACATGGGATAATCCGTCCTGGGTCCGGGTTACGCCATTGGCGTGGCTTGGGCCACGGCGACGACTGACAGACTAATTGCAGCTACTCTTCTCCTTTACCCCCTTCTCTCCAGACCCGAGCTTAGACACGTCTGCAGTAATCTCTACCACTGCAGATGTCACAGCTATCGGAAGAACAACACCCCTCCTCTCCACAGCGAGAGGAGACGTCACGACCTGCCCGGTGTCTTGCGCTCGTTTGCTTCGGCAAACGCGGCGTGGGGCGCTGCGCACGCTCGCAGGCCGGATCTAAAGTTTGTTTGAGTACGGTGGTGACGAGACATATTGGACATCTGGTTTAGGTTATGTATTGCGTGTGCTGTTCTTTGACGATTCACTGGTGTAGGTGGCATGTGCGCAGTGAGAGATTCAGCATAGGCTTGAACACGCTCTTCAGTCCAAGCGCCAAACGTTCGGGGAAGCATACACATCATATGCATCTCTGGAGCACAGTGTGTAGCAGGGCAAATAGGAGAAGTCCTTGATCCCGCCTCGCAACGTGGAGTGGAAAACGGGAGCGCGTGTCGTAAACAGGAAACAACAGCGAGGTAAAGCAAGCATTAAACGACCGTTGGCTATACTCCACGGTCGCTGGCGTAGGGCATGTGCTTAGCACATGGCGTCGGCGCAGCAGCAGCAGAGCACTGAGGTTGTCAGTCACCATGCGCGCTGGAGAGGCAGGGGTGCGCAAGACGGGGTACTCACTACCGGCGCAGCATGCGAGACAGGCGTTGCCGCCGGCGCCGCTCGACTTCTGAGGCTGCTGGACGTAGACCTGCTGAGGCTGGGGCTGGGGGTAGCTGGGGGTGTTAGATCGAGCGGTGCGTTGGGGAAGCAGAAGATGGTGAGTGTTTGGAGCCAAGATCAGCGTCGAAGCTGCCAATGCGAGGTCCGTATGCTGCTTGCACGGTGTGCTGCTTGCACGGAGGTGTGGTGTTGGGTCTGAAGAGCATTCCCAGCTGCAGACCAACGCGCCGCGAGCAATGACGCAGCGTCCAAGCTGTGCGCAGCCATAACTGCCCCGCGTGGAGGCATGCTCGGCGCCGGCCGCCGGACATGCAGGGTAGTTGCACCCCGTATCCGACACCACCGCCCCTTCACAAGCACAGCTGCATGTCTGCCAGCTGCCTATCCACCGTCGTCATGCGTCTGCACGTTGTCCACCAGACGTCTATCCTCGACGTTCGGCGTAGACCTGTTGTGCGCAGTAGTTCTTGGCATCGCTTGGCACCGTCCACGCCGTGGCAAAGTCCAATTTCGGCTCATGAGGATCGCTCAAAGAAGCCTTGTGATGGATGAAGCAATACTCACTACTGGCCCTGCTGCTGGTACGACTGCTGAGGGGGAGGGGGGTAGTAGCCGCCCTGCTGCTGGCCGTACTGAGGAGCGCCGCCGTACTGCTGGCCGCCGCCATACTGCTGGGGCGGTCCACCGTACTGCTGCTGCTGGCTGTTGGAGTTAGCAAGTGAGCTTGGTAGAGAAGAGGTCGGTGGCGTTCTGGCAGCAACTGTCTTGGCAAGCAGGCGGCGCCGTGCTTGGTAGCTGCGGCGCCGTGCGCCAGTACCATTGGAGGCGGTTTGCACGTTTATCGTACACCACTGGAGATGGAGTGTACCGCCGCCGCCGCCGCCGCCAAGCAGGTCATGTGAGGAGTTTAACACGTACGCTCCACCCGCGGAGTAGTACTGCGTTCACTGTCAGCTCTTTGTTGTTGTAATGGAATCTCGGTGGCAATCTGATCTACGCACGTCCTTGGCCGACATTGTTGTTTATTGGGGGGGAGGGATTTGAAGTGGCGAGGGTGCAGGGATAGATGCGAGCTAGGAGAGATCGCTTCTGTAGTCGGTTCCGGAGGGATTGGCCACTGTGAACAAGTATCGAGGAGATGTAAAGAGGTAACAATGAAAATAATAGAGATGTTGAATGCGCAGCAAGTGTTGACAGTCAGTAGTACGAGTGACACGCCCTACACAGCCCGCAGCAACCGTGCCTCGACGACGTCTCCTGGGTGAACATGCTGCGCGCGTCGCGGAACTATAATTGTCACAGTTTGAACCATTATGGGATCATGCTAATACCTCAGTCTATGTGAAATCAAATGGTCCAAATAGCGTTGAAATTTTTGTAGTCTTCGGCCTCTTGGGAATGCATGCTGGGCAAGTGCAGGATGGAGACGTAGACCACATATGCGCAGGACAGGTCATGGGTTGCACAGCATTTCTCTGGATCTCTGGATCTCTGGCATGGAAAGAAGTTCCGTCTTAGCATCACATGCCAAGTAGCGTTTTTGTCTAACGCTTGCGCGAGGGCGCCTGCTTGCCCGATAACAGGAGTTGGAAGGCTTCATCCTACATGTAGGACCTTCCTGCTTTTGAGCTAAATTATGACCGGAGCAAGCAGGGCGATATGCATGCATCTGCCAAAGCAAACACCGGAGGCACAGTGCTGGAACGCCACTCACGTTGTATAGAAGTTGGGTCAGGAACAGTTACTGTAATGAATAGGATGAATTGTGACGCGTTCAAGCCTCATGGCTAGTCATTCACGCGCCTGCCCTTTCTTTCAAGCAAAACAAACAACAGAGACACGTTTGGCCGTGTGGATCTCAGTTGTGTAGTTGCGAAAAGGTGGTGATATGCATACAAGGCCTCCGTGCCAGAAACAGACGAACAGACTAGACAACAGACTTGTCCTCTCCAAGACTCACGGTCCTCTCGGTGGGCTCGCTGCGAAGTGCCCGCCTCAGAGTACCATACAGCCTCGACGAAACCCACAAAGCAGCAAACCCAACGGGGACACTTGCGTATCCCAAGACCCAAGCCTGGTGGTGCTCGGCATTGAGCGGCGCTGCCAGCCTGTCCTTCAGTCAGCGCCCATTCCACACACACGACGGTGACTCACGCAATGTTGACAAGCGACGACATGCTAAGCGGGAGAATGAGGGCAAGCAGCACACGCACGGCCGACTGCTCACTGCCACCCTCTCTCAGTGTGTCCGCCTCGGTCTCCCCCCCGCCTCTCGCCCACAGCCACCACAGCGCATACCCCTGCGCCGCGACTGAGAAGAAGACTTGCAGGCCTTGCGCATAGCCTTCGACAAAGGGACGGAGGGGGAGCTCTCCGAGGGCGGTAGTAGTGAGGGTCACTTTGGCATCGGGTGTGAGATACCTATAGCTGTCGTGTGGGTTAGAATGACTGTTCGCGACGGGCAGGCTGAAGAGCAGTGACGTACGCGAGGAGAAGGAGGAGGGTGGAGACTGAGAGTACAGCGGCGAGCCCGGCGCGGCGGCTTCGTTTGTGGCTCGGGGTAGTAGAGGGGCTCATTTGCTGATGCAATGAAGTGGTAAGTTGTGCAGTGAAGAGTAGTTCGTGTTATACACTGCGTTGAGGAGTCTCTTGGGATCATTATGTACAGCCGACGGTGTTGTCTCAGTCGGTCCCAGGTGGCGTCTTGGATCGATCAGCTGACCCTCCAAGGCTACAACTGCCTTCTCTCTAGCCCCAAGAACGCCTCTCCGATTTCCAGAATCCAGGTAATGAGATTGTACTGCTCCACTGCGCCACTCCCCATGCCCGTGCATCAGGTGGCCAGGTGCCCACGGCGCATGGCCTATGGGCGATTTTCCTGAATGGACCTATGATCTTGTTCCGTGATGTCAGGTGCTCTTCTTTTCCTGATTTCTGGTCAACCCTAATGGCCAACAAGGCTGCCAGCTATGCGGCATAATCATATTATAAAGGCCAACTTGGCAGCGGTCGTAGGATCGCAGGGCGTGTAGGGAGTGAACGTTCATCATTCCAGCACCTGAGGCTTGAGCATATGCAGGCTTAACGACAGAAACCCTGTCAGAAACGCACAACAGCAGAGCAGAGCTTGTGACAAGCATGTCCTGGACGAACCTGGACCCAAGATCCAAGACCCTTGGACCCCGTCCATGGCTTTCTTTACGAAGCTAAGTGGTCCAGCATTGCATATTTCTATAGAGATTCGACGTGGTCTGCGAGCGATGCCACCCCGCGACAGTCGAATCGTATCTACTGGTCCTTTCGCGGGGCGGGGACGGGGAGACGTGTCACCCCGCGGAACAACAGACCGCAGATCATAGTGATGTGCATCACCAGCATGAGGGTTGAGCTGCGCGCAGTCGCAGGGAACGTGTCCCAGGCGCGCTCAAGGATGAGCTGGATCGCGATACTGAAGGGGGGTCAGCAGAGTGTCAAGGCGGCACGGGTCACCTGGAACTGCGGCAGGTACATACATGAGAGCAGTTTGGCCCCACGCTCCGCCAAGGTAGAGCACGAGGGGGAGCTGGTGAAAGTACCAGGCGTGGAACTGGTAGTGCAGCGAGCGCGCAAACGTCATGCCAATGAGGTTGGACGTGAACAGCACAAGGGGGATATCTGCGAGATTAGCAATGGTCCACAGGGGGTTACCAACGAGATGGGTCAAGCTCCTCAATGCTGACAGGCGCGCGGTCGATGCTCGCGAAGCCGCGCTTGAGGACGCCAGCAGTGCCACCGCGAACGGGCGACCAGACAAACAGGCCAAAGATGACAAGTGTCACGGCATGTCCTATCAACAGCCACTTGGAGAACGAAGCCGAGAGGAAAGTCTTCTCGCTGACCATGGCCCAGTTGACGGTCCACTTGTACAGGAACTCGCGGCTAAAGTCAAACGCCGATGTGTAGTAGGCAATGATGTGCTCCTTCGAGTCAAAGAACTTGAGGGCAGGGAGGAGGACCTGAATGCCGGCGATAATGGCCAGTTGCTTGAGCATGCCGAGGACACCACGGTACTGGAACAAAATGACGAGCAGGCCGGGGAAGAACAACAAAATGTTCATCTTGGTAGCAAGCGCCACGCTAATGTCAGTCGTTTGCAGCTCATTGTGCTTACCTGATATACACTGAGCCCATGTCCCAAAGACCGGAAACGTAATTGGTCACACCGGCGTAAAATAGGAGCATGGCAATGGGGTCGTTGAAGAGACGAAGCAGGTAGATCGAGTGCGAGCGCTTGCTCAGCACAAGTGGGATGAGGAGCCACTGTGGAATATGCTTGCGGTGTCCAGAGAGATAGTACATTGCCGCCATGATACCAAAGGTCGCCAGTTCAAGGCCCAGCCAGAGGTACTGAGCAGGACGCTCACGGCCGTCGGCCGGGAGATGGCGGAAGAGAGCGGTATAGATGTAGAGGTGGAACGCAGGGTAGCTGCTGATCAGCGACAGCACCAGGGAGCAGGACCTACACTAGAGGTCCAGTTTCACCCTCGATCTTGGAGTAGTCGCGCTCGCCGGCGAGGAACATGTCAGCCTGCTGCATATATGCTGGCCAGTCGATCTTGGTGTCTGTGACATTAGAATGGGTGAACTGTCCGTGGACTCACAAGAAACATTTTTGATAATGACAAAGCCAAGAAGAGCCTCAAACACAAGCAGAAGACCAGCAACTATCCAATAGTAGTCTCGGTGCGTGAGGAGCGCCTGGATGAGCTCGACTGGCTGATTGAGGATGCTGTTCATGTTCAAAGGGGGCGCGGTGACGGCGACCTCCTCAACAGCCTGGACTGGGGTGTCGTCCGTTTTTGCTTGCGTAACCGGTGGCATGATGAGTGGTGAAGGAGGGTGGGAGAATGAGTCGAGGGCAGGTGGCCCTATGCAAGAGTGTTGTGCTGCGATGATACAGTACAGAACTACAGAGACAGTCGGGCACAATGACCATCGCGTCACGACTTGCACGTCGACCTCCACCTTTTACTCCCTGGTTGAATTGCCGGTCAGTCGCCTATTGCCGCTGTCGGCATGATGCGCAGAAGCGCTAAGCTTCATCTCACATCCGCACAGTGTTGCTATCTGCCATTAGTTCACTTGGTAACACCTTCCACCACCTGTGAGACCAATCGAATGGTCTGGTCTGTTCCAATAAACCGGACAAGTTGATGGCAAGTCAACGACGTCGTGCCGACAGCTCCACAGGACGGTCACCATTCGGACGATGGGTGGAAGAGTAGTGATCGCTCTTCCCTCTCTCGCTTAACAATATACATGCTCATGCGCCCCCATACACACAAAAGGCAAATATCCCCAGACCTCCTCACAACTCTAACTTTTGTCTAACCGCAATGCTTACGACCACCACCGACGAACACGCTCCGTGAGTGAGCGACGCCTAGGAGGGACATGGTGGCCCGTGCCCTTGAAGGTAGGGGTAATGGCCTCCTCCCAGAGGTATTTGTCATAGGCGGGGTCGCCCTTCTTGTTGGCGAGGTACCACTCCTCGCCTGCTTTGCGCCAGTCGGTAAGGACAAAGGTTTCGTGACGAGCGCGGACTGCCTCGGTCGTCATCCTGGGAGGAATATACCGACCGATGGGGGTTGTAATGGCTTTGCGGATGGCGGTCTCCAGTTCTGTCCGGTTGTGCTTGAAGACGTGATAGACGTACGGCTCGTCGATCTCCTTGAGGCCGCCAGACTGCACTTGCCACTTTTTGCGGTCGGTCGTGTTCTTGCTGTCCCACCAGAAAATGGGGTTGATAAACGGTACACCAGCGCATAGGGCATCGTATGGCGAGGGAGATGACGCAGGTGATCCGATGCCCAGCAACAGTTTACTGCGGCTCACCTCGTAGGTCCAGTCTTCTTGGGTCATTCCACCAAGGTTCTTGACACCCTTAGCGTTGACTTCGTCCAGCTTTTGCGTTGATCCGTCAGCCCCGGCTAGACCGCCAGCGGCTGCGACAATTTGGAATGGGACCTGGCCGTTGGGCGACTGACCAGCTGGCATCTGATGGGCGATGTCGTCGAGCATGCCAGGCCACTGCATCTTGGGGTCAACAAAATATTCTGGCCTCTTGCCGAGAATGAAGGCGCGGTGCTCGCGGGTGCTGAACATGGGCACTTGCTTGCAGCGCTCCTCTATTGAGTAGCCTGCGTTGGTTAATCAGCTGTCCGCTTGCGAACCAGTGACGTACCGAGATACTGGTTGTCGACCGTGGTGCCCTGACCGGCATAGTCCTCTGGCGATAGCGTCCAGTTGCCTGGCATGGGCGTCTGGTGACCACCCCAGAAATGGAAGACAAAGCTCTTCCAGATGGGGATACCTTCGGGGAAATCCTTGGTCTGTAGGCAGGCCTTCTTCCCCGTCTGCCAGTGGTCATGGTTGCGAGCGTCGGCCGAGGTGTTGGTGTTTTCGTCACGCTTCATACACTCGTCGAAGAAGGTTCCCCACCACATGACTACCTTGACCAAATCAGGAATAAGCTGATAAATGAACAGGCCCTCCATTTCGCCCGCGCTCATAAAGACAGAGTACTTGAGTTGCTCGAACGCGGCCAGCGAGGACGCTGCCCAAATGTTCTCGCCGCTCTTCCGGCCAACCATGACCTCGTCTGATTGTCAGCAAGGATGCTTCCAGCCGATCACGTACTGAAGTAAATACACGCTGTGAGGACTACGTTGGTTCTTCCCTCTTCACAGTCGTCGGCCTCGAGACACAGGTAAAGCTTTTCAATCGCGGGCCACAGAGACTCCCGGTGCTGTGAGTTGTGCCTACCATGTCAGCACAGATACACGTTGGGAGTGCAACTTACAGCATGGGATAAATGCGCTGAAGCATCGCGAGAAGCAGCCTCAGCCTAAACGCCTGGTCGAGCTGGACCTTGCGTTCCTTGGAGTGGTAAACCGTGACGCCATCCTCGTTCTTGGTGACTTGCGTGACCGCCTCGTCCACGTCCTCTGGCTCCACCATCGACATCGGAATGTCATGGTGCTCCGTGGGCCTCTGGAAGGGACGCTGCTGCCACATAGTCTGAACGGCGTCTATGTGCTCATGCCGTCCAAACAAGAGCACACATGACACTAGAGAGACTCCGATGGCGATAATGAGGTGAAGACGCCTCGGGCGTGTCATCTGCCACCGAGCTCGTGTGCGGGCCAATCGGTCTGGCTTAGGAGACGATTCAGTCCCGGAAATGAGACCGACCGCTTCGACATCATGCTGGTCAGCCATTGTGTTATCGCGTCCGAGGCGAGGTATGGTACTGGCGGAGCGACGAGGTGAAACCTTGCGTTGCTGTTGTGGATCCTGGAACTAATCTGAGCTGAGCTGAAGCCTGGGACCGGGGCGTGGAAGATGCCGAGGTTTATCGTCGATAGGCGAAAGTCATGCAAGTTTGTGAGCTCGAACAATTCAGTACAACAAACCAGAGCCTCAGCCACCATGAGAAAAGCCATAATATGCTGGGGCGGGTCGCGTACACAGCCAGCTTGCCAACCCTACTGCCCCAACCAGCCCCAGTTGCTCAGGTCCAAACTGGTTTTCGGAGCAGCGCACCATGTTCGTGCAAACACCGTGCATGACTTGCTCTGGCCCGCGAGACCCCACTCCAGGACGCCTTAACGTGAGAACATGGCTGGACGCTGTCATGTGTCCGAAACGACGACAATGTCTTCCGGGCGTTGTCAGGAGGACTAGTGCCACTACTCTGCCCCAAGGCCACCAAATGGCCACGAATTGCCACCAACCCTAAATCTGGGACCTATTCTGTACCCTTGGGTACTGGCGTCTTGCATGAGGGATGCCGACTCCTCCTTATAAAATGTTAGTACGAATCAGAGCAAGAGGGGCCAGGCTGCAGCGGACCTTCCGGCGGACAAGTAACTGACTGCTGTACACATACATACAGCAGTGCCGTGCTCTTCTTAAAAGTCACAGTATTTTATGTCACGTTGACCGCGAGCTCAGTGACATTGGGTCGTGCCTGATCACCTGAGAGCAATCACGGAAAACGTGCCTCGATACCAGTTTGTCCGAATGTCCAATCAGACCTTGCAGATCCTCAAAGGTTGGGTTGCTGGCGGCTGGCTGGTCTTTTGTTAAGATCCCGGCTTTTGCCACCCCTGGTAGGTGGTGGAGTCGTGATGTTCCTCAGAGGCTTCGTAGTCATAAAACAACACATACGTAGCCTTACCCCATTGTCACGTCAGTGGCCAGATCGTCGTGGTCCCTGGGCATTGCCTTGCCGCAGGGGACGCGAAACCAAATTTGTAGAATTACATTGGCTACACGCTCTGATCTTGCCCCATTGATCACCTCACACGGGATGGTCTATCGTGCGAGTGCCTCGGCGAGGCCGCGGACACCTGCCGCAGTCTCGAGTTGTAAACCGCCATCGCTCTGTAGCGCCGACAGCGGCGAGACGCTCATGTCGGTCCAGCGAGACCAGACACCTTCAACCGTGTCCACAACCTCGGGCTCGTCGACAGCCAACACCCAGACGGCGTCATAGCCACCCGCTAAGGAAGTGTCAGTCTTTTCTCTCACCTCACCAGATTTCCTGTTGTCGCATACCGCAACCAAACTTACCTCCAGGGACACCGCCACCCAGAACTCCAGGCACGTCTGAGCACGCGTCGAGCAGCTCGGTCTGCTCCATTGGCTCGATAGGCACGTCTGAGGCGAGTGACATGCTGCGCATGCCGTTGCGCACGGCCTGAATGGCGAGCTGGATGCGTTGCAAGACTCCAGGAATGTCCGAGCCCTTGACCTCCACCTGTGGTGTCAGGACTTCACTCTTGCCATTCATTTGCATTGCAGCACTTACATCCTCGATGCGCGCCTTTGCCGCTGCGGCAAGCACCTCGTCGTACTTGGGATCGCTCTCAAGCTGGACGAGTTCGTCGAGCGCCTTGCGCAGCTCGCAGTTGGCCGTGTCCAGGTGAGTCCAGAGCATGAGTGCCTGTTCTGGCTCGGCCTTGCGCCATGCCAGCACCTTGCCGACAAAGCTCGGGGTATCGGTACCAGCGTCGACGTCGGCGAGCATGAGCCGCAAGCCACGGGGCAGACGGACGTCGGCCGTCTCCTGATCCCACTTGTCGCTGAGAACAACGTCACGGACACTGGGGCAGCTGCTCTCGTTCTCTTTGAACAGCGGTTCGAGAACCTCTGGCGAGAAGCGACGGTACACGTGCGTACCGTAGACAGCTGACGCAACGTCAAACCCACTTCCGACCTTGCCCTGGGCGAGGCAGTGGGCTGCCTGCGCAAGAGCATGGATCGTGTCACGTCCCTTTGGCGTAGTCAGGTCTGCGAGGCCGACATGTGTGAGCAAGCCAGCGACAAGCGAAGTAACGAGCGCTGCTGAAGATCCGAGGCCAGTCTTGTTGGTGCTCGAGATGGGACGGGGTAGTTGGCAAAACGGCGCGAGCTGCGCGAGCGACGCGTACCGCGCAGGTAAGCCAGCAGCGGCAAGCTGCATGTCAGTACAGTTCCCAACATCGAACCGCACCTGTTCCCTCTGCGAGTAAAAGTCGTTGTCGGCAAGCACGACCACGTCGAGGTCGGCTCCCAAGAGACCCAACAGCTCTGCACCGGCATCCTGGCTTCCCTCTGCCGCCAGACTCTCAAGCGCAAACTGCAATGTCTTTGCCAGCGTCATGGCGACAAACTTGTTCTTGCCCGCCCCCTCGGTGGCAGGCGAGAGCACCACCTCGCCCTCGGCGACAGAAACGTCAAAGCCCCACACACTCGCGTCGAGCGGGAACTGGCCGGCACGCACGCTCACGCGCGACGAGCTTGCGCCCGTCAAAGTCGAGTCGCCAGCAGCGCGGGGGCGGACAGAGCAGTAAAAGCGACTCGAGGTGGCTACGACCAGCCCGGTGTATTTCCTGTCCAGGACGAGGTAGCCGCCGGCCAGGAGGACCTTGCCTGGTGCCGAGACGATGGTGTGTTTCGCGGCCTCCATGTCTGTTTTGCTATAGGTGAGAGGTTGTGACGATGGTCAAAGACAAATAATAGCGGGTTGGCTTTGGGGACGCGACATGACACGATCATTCAGGCACGGGTATTTGGTTCCGGCGCACCAAGCAGGTACAGTGAGCATGATCAAGGCATGGATGTATGGCACGTATGGTATTGCCATCCGACTGACGCCAGACTGCTGATGCTCGGCGCTCGAAGCTGGAGGCTCTGCATGGTGGTACACAATACATGCAAAATACAATCACAACCCGCGACCAGCACGAGTGAAACCTAGTGATATCGCTGTCCACTGCCATTCGGCACGACTTCTCCAAACCCATATCCACCCCTCGGTGCCCGCGTCGCCTCGGCAGCCCACGGGCTAGGACCGCCGCTACCAGGCATCTGGGCGCTATGCGGGCTACCCCCCTCGGTGGGCGTGGGCACACCTCGCCTGATCTGCAGCGGCCGAGTCGATGTCGGCGAGGACAGCAACGCGGTGTCTATAGGTGGTGGCGGTGGGGCACGGCGCGGGTCCTGGGCCATTGTCGGGGGCTGCTTCCTGCGTGGGCTCGGGTGCTTGGCGTTAGGCATCGGAGGGGAAGACTCGTAGGGTTGGTGGTGGCCGTGCTGCGCCTGCCACATGCGAGCATTGAGTGACGGGCGGCGGACGGGCTGCATCGCGTAGTTTTCCTGTTGCTGTTGCTGCTGCTGGCGCGAGGTGGGTGGGTACTGTCCATGTCCGTCGGGATTGCGCGGGGGTGGGACGCGAGGTATGTTGCGTGGCGAAGCAGAGTTGTCACTGAGCAGTGACGCGTCCGAGGTGACCGAAATTGGTGTCATTGGGTACTGCAGACTGGATGGACCGGGGCCGCGACTTGGCTGCGGTGCGGGCTTGACATCGCGGTATGGTCCGTCGGACCACTTGGCGTCGTCGGAGAGGAAAAGATCGACCTTGGGCGCCGACTGGCGGCGCTCGCGGACGCGCGTACACAGAATAATCGTAATGGCGATGATGAACATCAATGCCGTCACGAGACCAAAGACCGCCACTGGATCGTCAGCTAGAGCCATGCACAGCGCCAGCGCCGTGGCGAAGAAGAGGGCGACGAGCAGCAGCTCGAGCGGATGCGTGTACAGCATTACTCGCGCATTGTGCCATGGACATGTCATGATCCTGGCCAGCCGAAGCTTCGTACGCGACTGGTGCGACTGAATAGCACAGGGCGCGCGCCGACCCCACCTCCACCCCCGCACGCCAGTCAGTACTCACTGTTGTCCGCCAACTTGTCTTCAAGCAGCACATATCCCCTGCCTACGCTCGGCTCGGCCTTCTCGAGCTTGCCTGTCGGAAACGTCGACGGCCACGTCGTGAGCACTGCAAGGTCAGTTTGTGTCGTTACTGTTTATGTCTCCGTGACAGGCTCGCCGTAACGTACCAGCGTTGCCACCCGCCGCCACGCTCTGGCTGGGGTCTCCCTCGGCCTTGGGCTTCTCGGTCGCGCTGGCAGTCTTTGTGTTGGCTGCCTTGCTGGGCTCGGCAGCAGGTCGCGCAGATGACTGCTGCTGCGCGCCTGGTACGGCCGCGGCTGACGACTGCGCCGCTCCGGGGAGCACCGTGCTCGAACTGGGCCGAACTTCGCCTGCACCAGGCTGGGCCACGGCTGGCTGGCCTGGCTGAACTGCTGCCATATTGGGACCTTGGTGTGTGCGCCAGGTAGTGTGCTCAGGGGGATCTTTGCGCAGTGTGGATCGGGGATGGGCTGCGGATGTGCGCTGGTGGGCTGCGAGGTGGAGTAGGTGTGATTGACAGTAAACGAGTGTGAATGAGTGAGAGTGCAACAGAACAGATGGATGCATCTGTGTGTACTCAAAGGTCCTGGCTCACTCGCTTGCTGCACGCTACTGTTGCTGCCCGTTGCACAGACAGCAGACGTGTGTAACTGGTCGCCTCTGTTGCTACCCTCCCACATGCGGTGCATTTCAGAAGCAGCCCAAAGTTGCCTGTTGCTGCAATTTCTGTCGCTCTGGCTCCATGCGCAAGGCGTGTTGCAGCGCAGCAGGAGCCAGCTGACACCTATGCATGACACCAGTTCCTTGGATCTTGCACCAAAGATAGCTCGGCGCAGCTTCTTGGCCAGGCCTTGGAGCCGCAGACGCGTCCACTGCACCAAGTCGCGTCCACATACCACGCCAGGCCCGCATCCCGGGCTTTGCATACCCCGCGCATCCGACCTGCGATAGTAATGAGATGGATGCATCCCGCGTCCGTGCTGGGCCAGCAGCTGCATCAATGTCTCCATGCATGCAAGCTGCAAAGGCGCGGGACTCTGTTCGGGCAGACGCGGGTACGAAATCCGAATCTCTGGGTCGCCTGCCTAAATGTCTCCTGGTCTGGGATCTGGGGTGTTATTATGGGCTCGGTGGCGTTTCAGAAGACTCTTGCGCGCTTGCTTTTAGAAGGCGTTTCCAGCAGTGGTGACCAGCGTTGCTCAACGTATTCGTGGTTGTGGTGGGCCAGGTTCAGGCCGTCTCAGGATCGCTTCCTATCGCTGGTCGTCTTGCTCAGTCGCGGTCTGGAACCGTAACAGTAGCCGTATCCACGGTACCGAGGCACAGCGACGCGACTTGTCCTGGACTGGAACACTGGAACACGCCTGTATGCCAGGCTAGCATTGAATCACTGCTGGCTGCTGCAGCTGCTGGATAATGGCAGTTGTTCGCGGCAGGTCTATAGAGCTAAACGTGAACGGTCTTCACAGGAAGCATTCTATTCTGGCACATGACTCAACGCCTCTTGATCCCTTGTTCCACTCTTCTTCAACTTGTATCGTGTCACAGAAGCTTCTGCCCTTATCAGCCATCAGCACGGTTCTGCACACTAGTCGTCAGTGGCGCCGGCACGGTCCAGCTAAGATTCTTGACATTATTACTGTCGCCACCATACTTTTGTGGCGGCTGCCGACAAGCCCACCGACGCTCGCAGAGTCCATTCCTGCATGCATGTACAAGTTGGCGGTCGTGCCGCGGGGTTTACAAGGTGTGACAGGTAGTGGTGGGTGTGCTACAAGAGCACAGGAATCCAACAGATATAAAGAAGTGATCTAGAGGCCGAGCGAGCTGAGATGGTTCACAAGCCATATTGAGGGAGTGGTGGTACAGTACGCGGGCTACCGCGCACGTCTTGTTTCGCTGCTGCACGTCGTCGAGCGAGCGTCTAGAGCATGATCAAGCTGAGCTGGTGGTTGAGGGTCATGACAAATGCCGTGCCCTCGCGGTACTTGTTGCGGTCGACCTCGTCCTTTACGACCGAGTCGACATCCTGCTCATCCTCGTCGTCCTCGTCACCGCTCGAGTCGTGCGAGTAGCCCGGGTTGAGCTTGACGTCGACCGACTCCTCCTCGTCCGAGTCGGCAACGGCATTGTCAAAGCTCAGATCGGGCTGCTCACGGGAAACAGGCGAGCGGGTCGGCGCCGGGTACTCGGGCTTGACAAAGCTCGTGCGGCGGCGGGGCACGGCGCGCGTGCCGGCGTCAGAGTCAAAGTTGCTGGGGGCGACGCGGATGCAGCCGTAGCCAACTGCGGCGGGCTTGCGGGCGAGCAGACGGTACGAGGCGTGCAGAGCGTGCTCGTCCATGAGGTGGGCAACGAGGGCGTGGGTGTGGGCCAGAGTCTTGTCGCGCAGAGCATGAAGGGTAGACAGGTCTGGCGATGGTTAGCCACATTGTTCAGACACTCAAAACGATAAACCCGAAAGTGTGCACACACCCGTCTCACACGAGCAAGAGTGGCGCGATACACAGAAACTCGGGGTCGCGTGATACTCACCAGAGAAGCAGCCAGCCGACCAGACGGGGACGTCGACAACAAGCTCGAGCGAATGCCTGTCGCGACCGCTGGGCGAGGAGGGCGATACGCCAAGCTCGGTGGCGCGCGAAAGCCTGCGGCGGGCAATCTCAGCGACACCTGCGGCAAACTCGCGCGTGGGGGCGTCGGCCTTGAAGCGGGGGCGCGACCTGGAGCGAGCCAGGCGGGGAGACTGGTATGGCCTGTCGGTCGAGGAGCGGCCGGGTGCGCGCGAGGCGCGGTCGTCGCCTGCGGGGGCAGAGGACATGGTGCCGGGAGCCGGAGATAGGGCTGGCGAAGGGACCGACTGGGTGCGGGGTGGCAATGACAGGTTGGTCGCAAACAATGGGGATTGGTTCATGGTGAATACGACGCAAGGTGGTGGGCGGGGAGGTGTGGTGGTGGTTGAAGGTCACGGAACGTGATCGGCCAGCAGAGTAACCGGTCGGAACGGAGGTAGTCGGGGAAATCCGAATATGTGTGTGTGATGCAGACTGCAAGGATGGCAGGCTGTGTGGCGTAGGTGGTGGTGAGGGCGAGCAACGGTGGTGGTCACGAGGGGAATGAGGCGTGGGACGCGTTGAGAAGTGAAAGGAGAGTGAACAGTGTGGGGCAAAGGTAGGAGGGACGTGTTGGACGCGGGGCGCAGGTGGACAAGAGGGTGTGCGGAGGTAGTGTGTACAGGAACAATGACAGTGCACGAGAAGCAAGAAGACAGTGGTCAGCGATATGTTCTGAAAGATGGAGATAATGGCGGTCCGCGATCAAGGTCAACGAACGACGCCTGGGGCTGGCGACCAATGATGACGCTGGACGCCACCTCCGCTCCGGCGGCAACGGCTTGTGGGGCTCAAGGAGCTCCGTCGCCGGGGCGGGGCTGACAGACTCCGTCTCACACGAGGTGCGAACAGTGGTGGATTACGCCAAAGCTGATTGGGAAAGGCTTGGAGACTCACCTGGTACACAACTTGCAGAGAGACAGTGTGAAGCTGCAGTAGAGGTGGCGGTGTAGTGCTTTACAAAGCAACACAATTAGTAGCACGTAGGGTAGGCGGAGATAGAGGAGGCTCGGAAACGCGGAGGATTCCAATACCGGGTGGATTGTCGACGTAGTTGGTGTTGGTACTGTGAGGGTGGTGGGTTCACGACTGCACTCTTTGGACTGGATTTCTGTGTATATAGCGAAGACAGAGGTCTGTACAGTGCTGTTGACAAAGGAAATGATAAAAGTACCAGGACGAAAGCCACAGCAAGAGCAGCTCATTGTCGGGCAGGCTCGGTGTAACAGTCATCCCGAAGAGCCACTGTGCCGCCGTCCGTCGCCGGACCTGACCTTGCATGGGCCAACGGAGATGATGGAGTTTGCAATCACGGAGCGCCGCTGTTGTGCTACCACGAACCATGGGCCAAGCTTGGCCAAGATCCTCACGCCACTGCACGTCCATGCGGGCCCCGAGGCCCCGAGGCGATCACTGATACATGCGATAGGATCGCTAGTGTGCAGCCTACGGAGCCATTTGAGGGCCATGGGGAAACAAAAGGGAAATGACAATATTGCTAGCAATAGCCTGTTTACTACCCACGTCTCAAAGTAAACCTTAGACCTCAGACCAGTCGCGTCACTGTGTGGTCCCTTCAATTGCAGCCGTCATTCACAACAATACAGCGCTGTTTGGCGCAACCTTGTGTTAACAGCAGCACGCGGCATTGTTCTAATGGTCACGGAGATGCAAACGAAGCTACCGAATATCTATGATGGATTGACCTTCGGGTCTCTCCAAGTGGTCTGCGGGGCGCTCAGACCAGCGAGGTGTGCGTCGCACCCATTGACCGCACACATCGACCCCTCCCCGTCTCCTACTCTGCCCTCGCTCCGAGCTGCAGACACTCCATGAACTTCCCAATACTGTCCCATCGTCCATCTCCGCACATGCCTTCTCCGGCCTCCGGTCACTGCCGACGCTCGCGAAGATTAAACGGTGACTAACTAGCTCGTGTGCGAACGCAAGCGAATTACTTGCCGCCAGTGGTCTTGAAGGTGACGAGACCCGCGAGCGAGATCCTACGGCCGTCAGTTCTCCTGCTACTTGCTTCCGTCATGCCATTGTACTCACGCGTAGCCGACAACCTGGAGAGCGGTGATCTCCGAGCCAAAGGCAATTACCGAGCCAGAGATAAGGAGCTGCACTGTCAGCTTCGTTCTATAACAATCACGACGTTACTCACAATGTCCTTGAGCACACCAGCGAGGGTGAGGATGAGGCCCGAGCCGACCGAGATAAGGAAGACAGCGGCAACGTTAAGGGCAAAGGCCATGAAGGCGTTCGAGAAGAGGACAAGGACGCCAACCTTGTGGAGCTGGTAGAAAGGCTCGAATCCCTCAATGAAGGGCATGATGAGAAGGTTGATGATGGCGCAGACAGGAGCGTAGTAGTGGAGCGAGACAATGGGGTCCATCTTCATGCCGTGCAGGAGAATCTGAATCATGACCAGACGCGAAGCCTCAAAGACAATGGCAGCGCACTGGCAGATGAAGCCGAACATCTCAAAGTGGAGCTCTCCGTAGGCGGCTGGAAAGATGGTCAGTAAACTGGTTTCAGATCCGAGTGGTGCGCGACTAACCAAGGGCGCAGCCGACCGAGATCATCATGACAATGGCAAGTAGACGGCCGTTAGGGTCCTGGAGCTTGAAGGCAAACGAGATCAGGAGAATGGCAACGGGGTTGAACGCCTTGAGCATCTGGATGAACGAGACGCTGAGGTAAAGGTACGCGTAGTTCGAGAGGATGAGCGAACCCGAGAAGAGAGCACCAATGGGGAGGATGGTGCGCATCCAGCGATCACGCTAAAGAGTTAGCTCAAGCTCAGTCCAACGTGCAAGATTACTCACCGACATCTCGACGTCCTTGGCACCGTCGACGAGAGTGGTGGTGCGCTGGAGGACACGGGTGGCAACGGCCTGAAATGTCAGCTTAGCTCGGGGAGCATCGGCAGCCGCGTAACATACCGAGAAGGCAAGGTGCCAGGTGGTGAGGAAAATGGGGAACTTGAAGGCGAGCTTGTCAAAGACATACTCTGGGCTAGGTCAGCAAGAAGTCCAGACGCGTCAAACGGCGCGAATACGTACTGTTGTACAGAATGACACAGATCGAGCAGGCCATCCAGATGGGGATAACTTGCAGTGGTCAGTCATAGTGCATTGGTTGAGCGGTAAACAAGACATACTGATGACAGCGGGAATGACAATCTTCTTCTGCTGGTTGTGGTTGCGAGCAGGCGAGCCACCCCTTATTACGCGTCAGTAGATGGCCGTCGCGCCGGCACGTTCAGTACTCACTCCTCGGCCTTCTCAAGCATAGCCTGCTGTTTACGCGTCAGCATCATATCTTTGGGGTGGGCGTGGAAGCGAGAGGAAGCGTTCGCTGCATCAGAGGCCATGCTGCCCGCGCCCAGCGCAATGATGCGAGTGAGCTCAGGTCGAGCACACAGCACACGCCACGTCCGTGCCCCCCCTGGAAGACGTATTGGGCAACAGCATTGTGGCGCGGACAGTGGGGCTGTTTCCTAGCCAGTGCGGGTGCTGGAAGATGGAATTGAAGATACCCACGTTCACCTCACGGTCCTTGTCGTCGGCGCTCATTGTTGAAGGGATTGTTGGGGGAGTAAAGGGAGAGTAAAGAAGAGATAGGAAAATCAAAGCTACAGAACAAGGCAACGAGTGTGTTTATGCCTGTAGAGAAGGAGACGTGTTAGAGAGTGAGAGTGTTGGTGGTGGTTACAGAAAAGAGTAAAGTTGTGACACACCTACAAGTTGGGGGCTGGGTAGGAACCGTGGTCGCGTCGGTCGTCGAGTGCAAACGTGTTGGACGGCGGGATCGTATTTTCAGGCCTGGCTGCAGCGGCGGCGATGCCTCGGGGGCCATGCCTGCGTTGTGGCCTGGGTGGGGAATTGGGCACCAAAGGGGCACAGGCAAAGGGTCGTCGAAGCGGGTCATCCAAGGGGGTTGATCCTTCTGACTCTGTCCCTGGCCCGGTCGGCTCTAGGCACAGATGGCTCTGGCTCTGCTCGCAACGAGTAGTGTTAATGGTCAATCGTCTGATAAGTAGCGAGGCCAGGGGCAGAAACACAACCCCCACCCATCGTAATGCACTGCCGTGAGCTGCAGGCGTGCAGCCCCCGCGCCCTGGGCTCTTGCACGAAGCTCTGCCTCCAATTGCGCGCCCTGGGCTCTTGCACGAAGCTCTGCCTCCAATTGCGCCCCGTTTGCACTTAGATTCAGGGTAAACAACACACCTGGATCGACTTTGCGGCAGCGCAGCATACCATAGAGCGCACCAACGATCCCAACGCCACTTATTTGGGCTAGCCGCAGTACCATAGGAGGCATAGTCGCCGGACAGTTAAGCTCGCTCCACCTCGCATGTCGCCGCTGTGTCCCGCAGATCCATAAAGCAGTCGCCGGCACGGCCCCTTGCCCTACAGCTTGCAGCTTGTTGGCTTATGCTGTTTCCTAATTTCTTGCATGAAACGATGCTGAAGCTGCGAACATTTCGCTGTTCGCTTTTCCTTCTGGCCTCTGGGCCTCTGATGGAGGTCAGTCTTGCCCAATGCCTATGGTCTTCACAATGTACAATGCACCAACTCTTCTGTCTGCTAGATAGGCTGATCATGCTGAGCATTTCTAGGTCTTGATCTCCTGAGCTCCTGAATTGTCCAAATTGCTAAAAGCTGCGGCCTTGCAGCCATGCAAAACTAATCTCACCAGGATTGCCATATCGCCATATCTCCAGGAACTGAACCACGTTTCAAAACAACGTCTGATTACGTAACATTATTTTGGGGGTCACGTGTTTAGATTTGGCCACGCACAGATCGCATGGCAGTCGCGCGTCTCGACCACACCCGTCAACAACTCACAACACCTACATCATTTGGAGCTTCACTCGGCATTGACACCCTCTCCTACATACCAAGACATCCTTTTCTCTTGCTCTAATGTCGCGCAATCGGCGCACGACTGTCGAGTTAGAGGAACTCATCTACTCGGTTCTTCCAGGCCTTACACGGCTTCCTGAGCGCGTCCAACGGGAACGTGTCGAGGAACTGTCAGAGTACTGCAGCGAAATATTACAGAGGTCAGTCGGGGCAACATGCAGCTTTGTGTAATGTTGCGCTGATATGAGTCTAGTCACCTTCCATCATCACTCCCTCTAAGCTCGAACGCGCTTCCCGACATTGCTCGCCGATTATTGTCCACATCCGATGACGCACTGCGGTTCAACTCGATGTGGGGAGTGCTGGAACGCGGGGTAAGCTGGCCGTCGAATGTCTAGGTGCTTGTACTGATAGGTACAGCGGACACTATCCAATCCTCAAAAGGCACTGCAGTTTCTCGTTGCGCTGTCGGAACTAGATGGCAAGAACGAGAGCAGCGTCTTCCCCATTGGAAGCTCAAGCACCGCTCGTCCACGCTCTGGATTAGGTCCACCTGCGCCACCGCGCGCGCCGAGTGCAAATCTGCTAGGAGATACCTATTCATCTACTCGTGGAGGACACACCCGCGGCCCGAGCGTCAACCTCGCCTCGCCGCCGCCAACACCAGGAGGAGGAGGAGCCAAAAGCAAGGCGGCATTGCTCAAGGAGTGGCGAACGTCGCGCTCACGACCGCCGTTTCCAGAAGAATTGTTTATTCGGGACGCGCTCTACCTGCTTCAAGGCATCGACGGCCGCTACGTTCACTTTGCCCGCAAGCCTGCCCCAGAGCTCAATCCCTATCTGACGGAGAAGGGTCGCGCTGGCGAGGGAGCTGGGTTTCCTTTAGGCGCACAAGGTGTCACGCCGCCATCGGAGGGTGAAGAGGAGATTGTGGGCATCAAGATTGTCGCGGATGAAGCCAAGGTGCAGTGTTATTCTCGTGTCATGCTGATGGGGCAGGATGGGGTGGTCTCGCAGCCAACACAAAACCTACTGGTGCAGCTCTCAGAAATGGGTGTCCTCTATCGCAAGATTACGACATTTATCGATGTGCATCAGGAGGCAGGGCCCAGTTCGAAGAGTGGCATGGTTATCCAGAGCTTGTGCCACTTCCTGCACCACGAGTTATCAGAGTACCACCGATTGTTGGCAGTGCTAGAGTCGCAGATGTCGCTCACCGCGTCCGGATCAACTGCTCCCTCGGAAGGGTCGGGTCTGACGCTGCTGCGGCTGGGTCTGTGGACAGAGGACATGAAGCTCAAGCTACGGCTCATGGTCACTGTTGTCAACGACGCGAAGAGTGAGCTACTTTTGACTGCCAGGATGCTAACGCCTCAGCGGCGCACGGCGGAGCTCTCGTCTCCAAGATCCACTCACATACTGCCCATGGCGACCCCTTTGTTCGTCGCTTTACCGACCAGATCTTGGAAGAAGTCTCCAAGCCTTTCTTCCTCACCCTGCAGAGGTGGATCTTCTCGGGTGAACTTCACGACCCATTCAACGAGTTCTTTGTTCAACTGAACTCGGACGTGGCCAAGAGCGACGATCCAAATGCGTACGCAGGTGACGCCGGATTTGAGGAGGGCTTTGACATGGGCGACGGCACAAGTGACTCGCACCACGTGTGGGAGAAGAAGTATGTCTTCGTCAAGGCCATGGTGCCCGGGTTCATCAACGAGGACTTTGGCAAGAAGATCTTCTCGACAGGTCGCAGTCTAAACTTTATCCGTTATAACTGCTACGACAGCGAGTGGATATCAGAGCAAGCTGGCCTGGCAAACGCAGGCAATGCTTTAAAGTACAGCGATTTGACCGGCCTCGAAAGGTCCATCGATGGTGCCTACTCGTCGGCAAGCAAGCGCCTTCTCGAGATCTTCTTTGACAAGTACAAGCTCCTCGACCACCTGCGCGCGCTCAAGGCGTACCTCATGCTTGGCGCCGGCGACTTTGCCGAGCTGCTTATGGAGGCGCTCGCGCCTCGTCTCTCTAAACCTGCTATCAGCCTCTATCGGCATCACCTCACTTCTGACCTCGAGTCGGCTATTCGAGGCTCAAACGCACAGTACGACTCGCCAGATGTGCTGCGCCGTCTCGACGCGCGTGTGCTCGAGTACTCGCACGGCGAGCTGGGGTGGGAGTGTTTTGCCCTCGAGTATAAGGTTGAAGCGCCTCTTAATGCCATTCTCGACGCGTCAGCCATGGCAGCGTACGACAGGCTCTTCCACCACCTGTGGTACTTGAAGCGTGTGGAGAATGCTCTGACGCAGGGTTGGATGCGCGTGACGAGTGCATCGCGAGCGTTCGAGTCTTTGCCAAGTATGTCTGTCCACCCCGGCCAAGCTCCAGAACTAACGTCGCAGGTCTCGGCAACGAATGGCACCACTGCCGCATCGTGCAGGCCGAAATGGTCCATTTCTTGCGCCAGATGCAGGCCTTTTGCCAGCTTGAAGTCATCGAGTGCAGCTGGAAAGCCCTGCTCGAATACACGGACAAGCGCGACGGCGATCTCGACGGCCTCATCACTGCCCACAGGACATATCTCGACCGCGTTGTGCGCAAAGTCTTGTTACTGGGATCACGGCACCGTGACGACTCGCTGTTCAAGCTGGTTCAGGAGGCATTGGGCAATGTGCTCAAGTTCCGCGACGCCGCCGAGGACTTGTATTCGTGGAGTCTGGGCGAGGCCACACGGCTGGACCGCCTCCGTGATGCTGAGAGAGTACGTCTCAGCTTACCCCGGCGTGAGCGCTGACACTGCTGTAGGGTTTGACGGTGCGAAAGAAGGCCACGGTCGACGCAGACCAGTCTGACGACGACGTCGATGCCGCAGCCGAAGCCGAGGCGGCCGACGCAGCGGGCAAGCTCGACGGCGTCCGCGAGCGCATCAGGGCGTGCTCGACGGGGTTCCAGGACGCCGTCATGGCGCTGTGCAAAGAGGCGGGAACGCATCCCGACCTTGACGTCCGGTTCTTGGCAATCAGGATAGCGTTTAATGGCCACTATGCGCTCAAGAGGAGTGCAAAGCTGCGCAAGTAGTGGGCCATAGTGGTGTTGTAGAGTATTTGCTATGCAGTTTGTGCACAGCAGACAACAGATTAGAGGAGTAACGCGCGCGCAGATCAGCAATCCGCCCGCTCGTGTACCCCATACTTCTTTGCACGAGTGCATCCTCCCTCCCCAATGCACTACAACCCAGCTCAACCTAAGCTGGCCCTCTCGGCTTCCCCTATGCACCGATGCACGTCTAATCTTTACTGCTGCTGTGGCCCGGGGCTGCCCTCAAACCCTTGCGGAGGGCCCTGTGGAGGTCCCTGTGTAGGCGGCAGCTGGTGCTGGAAGTGGGGCTGGGGAGGCGTTGGCTGGCCAGAGAACGACATTTGCTGCTGCACTGTTGGTGTGTTAGTTTGAGTTAGGGGGGAAGAGGGGAAAAGACGTACTCTGCGGCGTCTGGTGCTGCTGGGGCATCTGGCCACCACCCTGGTAGTACATTGGGCCTTGGGGGCCGGGTCGACCGGGGCCGTTGGGGTGGAAGTGCATCTGGGGTGGGATAAAGTGTGCGTTGGCTGCCATGTCAGTGAGAGTGCGGCGAGGTAAAGAGAAAGAGCTCACGAGGCATGCCGTTAGGGAAGTACATGGGCACTGAGAGGTTAGTTCGGGTCTCTTATGTTGCGGCGGTCGACTCACTACCATTGGGTCCCTGCTGAGGAGGCTGACCCATGTGGCTAGGCGACTGGCCCATCTGCGGAGGCATAAAGTTGGGTCCAGGCTGGAACATGGGGCCGAGCATGCCACCCTGGACGTGGGGGGGCATGCCAGGCTGGTAGCGGTAGTAGGGGAGGAGGTTGGGAGGGACACCCTGCATAAGCTGAGGGGGAGGGCCCGGGTGTGGCGACGAGGGGTCGTCGCCGTCGAATCCGCCACCGCCTCCTGCTCCACCGCCACCGGGCGACATGGCCATGTTCATGGGTGGGCCGCCAAAGGCCACCGACGACCTGCGGCCAGTGTATGGCCACTGGGGTACAACAGTCGACGCAGAGGGAACAGACTGGCCAGACTTGAGGTGCTTGAAGGGGCTAAAGTCATCGCGCGGGTTCACAACCAAGCGCTGAGGAGGCCCGTCGCGGTAGAAAAGGTTCGCCGGCTTGGAGGGGCTCGCGGACGACAAGACAGGGGTCGCAGGAGCAGGCAGCTTGGCGGCAACCGAAGCAGGCGAGGTGACGGCTGAGTCGGTCGGCTTGAACGATGGTGCGCTAGGCTTGAACACAAACGCCGATGCGTTGGGGTTCAGCTTAGCATGCGTACCA
The DNA here is from genome assembly GCA_002335605.1 of Prillingera fragicola. Taxonomy (NCBI): domain Eukaryota; kingdom Fungi; phylum Basidiomycota; class Tremellomycetes; order Trichosporonales; family Trichosporonaceae; genus Prillingera; species Prillingera fragicola. The sequence goes on along the minus strand of BEDY01000006.1, from coordinate 696,891 downwards.
GACGCAAGCGATGCGTTGGACGGCGTCGGCGATGTCACTAGCGCAATGTGCTGAGCAGCAGTCTCGGGCACTGGCACAGCCGCGAGCACCTTTTTCCTGAACGGCGGAATCTCGGGAATCTTCATGGGAATCTTCTTGGCCCCCGTAGGCTTGATCTCGGGCGACAAGGTCGCACGGGGCTCGGCAGGAGGCGACAGCATCTGCTGCGGCGACTTGGCCTCGTGCATTTCCTTCTCGGCCTTCTGTTCAATCACCTTTTGCTTCTCCTCATCCTTTGTCAAGATTGGCAGGATGTCCTTGGGCATAGGAAGCGGCACCTTGAACTTCGTCTGCCAAGCCTTAAACTCGGCAAGGACGCTCGCACGCTCGTTCTTGGCCATAGACTGCTTGCGTGCCGCAGCACGCTCGCGCTCAGACTCGACAAACTGGCGCGCCTGGTCCACGACGGTGCCGATAGGCGGCATCGCGAGGGGCACAGGAGCGTCAGAGCCATTAGCCTGTCCAGGTGGCACAGAACTCGTGCTGCGCTGCATGGAAGTAGAGGGAGGTGCGGGGCCGAGGGACGCGATAGCAGGGTCAATGATGGGATCGGCGGACGAACGGGGAGGGGGCGCGGAGATGGGGGAAGGGGAAGTGGCGGGAACCGAAGCAGGAGGGGCGACAGCGGCGGCTGCAGGTGGCGCAGTTGCTGGTACAGCGGGACCGTTGCTCTTCGGCGCAGGGGTGGTAGGTGCGGCGCCAGACTCGGCCTTGGATGCATCCTTGGTCGCATCCTTTGCAGCGTCCTTTTCCTTGCGAGCAGGGGGCGCGCTGCTACCTGGCTTTCGAGCACCAGGAGGAACGTACGCGTTTGGGTTGCGCGCCACGCCAGAGTACCTGTGCGTTAGAAATATTCATGGCGCTTGGACCCACTTCTCTTCCTCGTCCTTGCCGTCTCCTGGCGTAGCCTGGTTGCGTTCCTCGGCGACGTGCGGGTTAGCAGAGGTTTTCTAGACAAGTCAGCAAAGCCTGCGGGCCCACAAGCCGTTTTACGCACCGACATGATCTCGTGCGCAAGGCGATCGGCCTCACGCTCGCGCTTCTGGAAGCCGGCACCCGAGCGGTCAAGCTTGGTGGTGTACAGCTCCTCGTCGTAGTCCGTCTTGGCACCAAACAAACGCTCGTTGGTCTCAAACTGGTCCCATGGAATGTTGCTAATAGGTCCACCGAAGGTGAGGGTATCGTCGCTGCGCTTCGATCCGCTGCCGTTGGTAGTGCCGTTCGGACCATTGTGCGCGGCGGCCTCGGGGACCCAAGCCTTCAGCTCGCGCTCGCCGGTCCGCGCCGAGGACGAAATGTCCGTGTCCGTCTGGAAGCCTAGAACTGTTAGCCTTGCCTTGCAAGAGGTTGTAAGCGCAGAACCTACCTTTGCCAGCCTTGTCGTCCGACTTGCTGCTGAATGAGTTAGACGCGCCATGCGGCGACACTACTACGTACTCTGGCCTGTTCTGGCCTGACGGCGTGTTGCCACGTGAATAGCCTGCGGAGCCTGGGGTGCCGCCGCGCCATGAACCACGCCTGGTAGTGTGAGCACGCCGAAACGCGTTGACATGTGCCGCCGCCGCCGGCGTTCGAAGCATACGCACCTGAAAGAGTCACCGCCTCCTCCGGCCTGGCCACCGCGCGCGCCACCGCCGCCCCGCCCACGTCCGCGCATCGAAGTCATTGAATCACTCGTTACACTTTCGTTACGGTCGTGGAGGGTCGAAGTCTGAGCCGTTTTCATTAGTATGTGATTAACGGCGTTGCGTTGTAAAGATAAGGCCACATGTGATGGGGGTGATGAAAGGGAGGGCTGGGTACGGAGCTTGTAGAGATTGGGTGAGGGACGGAGTGAACCGTCCATAGGAGAGAATAACCACGATAGAGGCTGCACCATGGCTGCCTTGTGTGTGCCAGTGGGGCGTGTGTGGGAACAGGTGGTGCCCAGGGAAGCCAGAAGGAGAAGGAGAAGGAACAGGAGCAGGAGGGGCACTCACGTAGCTCGCGGCCTAGCAAAGCAGCAAAGTCGTGTGAGATGCGCTGCGGCGCGAACAAGCAGCTTCGCGCGTGGGAGCAGACAGATGTACGCGTTCTTCAAACGGGGGTTTAGTCGAAACCCACGGCCGTGCAAGACAAGACAAGACGCTGGTGAAGAAAGAAGAAGAGAGAGAACGGAGAGCGACAACGGGGACCCGAAGAAGAACGACCGACGACGAAGGAAGACGGAAGGGCGAAAGCGAAACGGGAGCCCAAGTCGGGGGATGGGGGGGGGGGGAGGGTGAGTTGCACGAGTAAAGCAACGCGCTGCACTGGTGACGGCGTTCGATGAGTGAACAGCAGCAAGCGAGTATGGTTCCAGTGCACCTGGCTGCTGCTTGGAACCTGAGCAGGCGGCCACGGCCAGACAGGTGGTGGCCGTTGGTCCTGCTGGCGGGCACAGACCCCACGCGCGCGCCTCCTCAGCCAGGCAGCCAGCCAGGCCGAGCCACCCACCGCCCCGGCGCCAGACTGGCCAACGCGCCCCCGCGCTGGGTTTTCAGATTCTGCGTCCGCCCACAGCCCACAGTCACGGTACCGACCACATCCGAGTTACCACCACCGCACCAGCCAGTGCGACCGCCGGAACCAAATTTCGTCTTCCACGGCCACCACGTTGGGCGTTGTTCAGGGTCCATGGTGGCCGTTCCCGGCCCTGAAAATCCAGCGACCAGCAATGCCTGGCTCGTTGAAAGCCGAACGTTGGCAGCGGAGATATAACAAGCCACGTGAGTGTGGCAGCACCTTTGCGAAGTTGGACTTCCTCCACCTGCTGCAGACTGCTTTCGAAGTTGCTTTGACGGGTCATCATCTAATCTCTCTCGCGCATATCATACCCATCACATCCAGGAGTCCACGCCTTGACTGGCACGTGTGACAGTGGATATATTCTCTCTCAATCAGCCAAGCTTCAAAACAGGCGCTCATCTCGTTACTAGTACGAACCGCCTTCCCTCCGTAACTTTGGTCGCTTCGTTGTGTTTGCCACCCAAACCATCGAATCACCATGTCCAACGTCGGCACAGTCAGGTCGATCCCAAAGGAGCATCGCTATGCTTTTCTTAACGTACGTAGGCTTGTCGCTTTAATGGAGCTTTGCCAAGTGCATCATGCTGACAATGTACAGATGAAGGCCCCGGCATCGTATGTCGCTGGTCTCGGTCGTGGAGCTTCAGGTTTCACAACACGATCCGACATTGGTCCTGCGCGTGAAGGACCAAGTGCTGAGACTATTGCCGAGGCCATGGCCAAGCGTGGCGAAGAGATTCCCGACCCCGAGCAGTTCCAGGACCCGGAGACCGAGAGGAACCTGTTTGCCGGCACAGTGTACGAGGCCGACGACGAGGAAGCAGACCGTATCTGGGAATCGGTGGACGAGCGGATGGACCAGCGTCGCAAGGCAAGGCGAGAGGCCGCTGAGGCTGAGATTGCCGCGAAGGAGCGTGCCAACAATCCCAAGCTGCAGACTCAGTTTGCTGATTTGAAGCGTGGATTATCGTCGCTCAAGGACAGTGACTGGGAGGCGATTCCAGACGCTGGTAACATGACTGGCAAGAGGAGGAAACACAACATGCGTCTCGAGGAGAACCAGAACGGCAAGATGTATGCCGTCAGCGACACCATTCTCGCTGGCGCCGCCAACCGCAACCAGCTGCTCGGTGAGATCGATGCCACTCAGGCCGAGAACGGAACAGAGACACCAGCTGAGGGTACGATGACCGACTTTGTCTCGATTGGTAATGCTCGTGACCGTGTGTTGTCTTTGAAGCTCGACCAGGCCTCCAAGGATGCCACCAACGGCGCTTCCACCAGTGTCGACCCCCGTGGCTACATGACGGCGCTCAACAGCCAGGTGCTCCAGACAGATGCTCAGATTGGCGACATCAAGCAGGCACGACAGCTATTGCAAAATCTCATCCAGAGTAACCCCAAGCATGCCCCAGGATGGATTGCCGCTGCGTCGCTCGAGGTCCACGCAAAGAAGATGGTCGCCGCGCGCAAGATTATCGCCGAAGGTTGCAAAAAGTGCCCCAAGAGCGAGGACGTCTGGTTCCACGCTGCCGAGCTCAACACGCCCGACAACGCCAAGCACATTCTCGCCGAGGCTGTGCAGCATGTCCCTCAGTCGGTCAAGATCTGGCTGAAGGCTTCGTCCCTCGAGTCCGATGTGAACGCCAAGAAGCGCGTGCTGCGAAAGGCACTCGAGTTCATTCCCAACTCGGTCCGCTTGTGGAAGGAGACGGTCAACCTCGAGGACGACCCCGAGGATGCCCGTATCATTCTCACCCGCGCTGTCGAGGTTATTCCTACATCGGTAGATCTGTGGCTCACTCTGGCGCGTCTCGAGACACCTGATAAAGCCAAGCAGGTGCTCAACTCTGCGCGCAAGCTTATTCCCACGTCACACGAGATCTGGATTGCCGCTGGTCGTCTGGCCGAGCAGTCGCCTGGCGCCGTGTCCGAGGTCAAGCTGGAGGAGGACCCCGAGGTCCGCCGCAAGGTCGCTGGCCAGATTGACAAGATGATGCGCGGTGCCGTCGCTGGTCTCACCAAACACCAGGCTATTCTGTCGCGCGAGCAGTGGCTGGAGGAAGCCGAGACTTGCGAGCAGCACGGCAGTCCTCTTACCGCCCAGGCGATCGTCAAGGCGACCATCCATCTCGACATCGAAGAGGAGGACAGGAGAACAGTGTGGCTCGAGGACGCCGAGCGCGCCGAGAAGGGCGGCTTCTACGAAGTGGCGCGTGCAGTCTACGTCGTGCTTATCGAGAACTTCCCTACGTCGCCCGGTGTCTGGCGTAAGGCCGCCGAGTTTGAGAAGGCTCACGGTACCCCCGACGCCGTGCAAGATATCCTCATGAAGGGTGCCGAGCACTGCCCCCATGCCGAGGTGTTGTGGCTCATGGCTGCCAAGGAGAAGTGGGTTGGCGGCGACATTGTTGGTGCGCAGCAGGTTCTGCAAAACGCGTTCGAGCAGAATGCCGATTCCGAGTCCATCTTCCTCGCTGCCGCCAAGATTGCTGCCGAGACGAACGAAACCGAGGCGGCGAGGCAAATTCTGCAAAAGGCGCGCACGCAGGCCAACACGGAGCGCGTGTGGATGAAGTCGGCGGTGCTGGAACGCCAGCTCGGCAAGCTCGACGACGCGCTCAAGACGCTCGAGGAGGCCATTGGCCGTTTCCCGCAGTACGACAAGCTGCACATGATTCGTGGCCAGATCCTCGACTCGAAAGGCGATATCCCCGCTGCGCGCGCCGCGTTTGCGCAGGGATGCCGCTCGTGCCCCAAGTCTGTCCCCTTGTGGATCTTGGCGGCACGCCTGGAGGAGAAAGCAGGTGTCACCATCAAGGCACGTTCGCTCTTGGAGAAGGCACGTCTGCACAACCCGAAAAACGACCAGCTGTGGGCCGAAAGTGTCAAGATCGAGGAACGCGCCGGCGGTACCCAACAAGCCAAGTCGCTGCTCTCGCGCGCGATGCAGGAGTGTCCCACTTCGCCATTGCTGTGGTCGATGGCCATTTTCCTCGAGAACCCCCAGCAGCGCAAGGGCCGTTCCGTCGACGCGCTCAAAAAGGCCGGCGAGCACCCATCCGTCATTATCGCCGTCGCACGCCTGTTCTGGGCCGAACGCAAGATTGAAAAGACACGGCAATGGATGCAAAACGCCATCACGGCGGACCCGGACTGGGGAGACGCGTGGGGCTGGTGGCTCAAGTTTGAGCGTCAGCACGGCGAGCTCGAGCGCCAGGAGAGTGTCATCCAGAAGGCCGAGCAGGCGGCACCGCACCACGGACCAGTATGGCAGGCCGTCTCCAAGGACCTTGCGAATGTCGGCAAGTCGACGCGCGAGATTCTCGAGCAGGTCGCATTGAAGGTCGAGTAGAGAGAGGTTATCATCATTATGCATTGTCATTGTACATACACACATTTTGGCGTTTACTGTTCCCAAGAATCCTTGTAGCGTCCGCCGACGTACTCATAATCGCGATCCCAATTGAAATTCGTCTCAAGCTCGATGGCAGCTTCCCCCACACGTTCTCGATACTCTGACATGGTGAGAAACTCGACGTTGCGCGCCGTCCTGTCCCACCCTTGCATGACCGTTTGGGGAACATGCAGGGCGACAATTTCTGGATCTTCGTAGTCGTCCTTCAACCGCGTTCGCGCGGCTTCGTCGTAAGGCGCGTCAAAGAGGTTGGCCGGCGGCTTGCCCCTGAAATCATTCACGACGATTGTGTGCTTGATTTCCGGCGCGAGGCGGATGGCGTGAAAGTAAATTACACTCTCGTACTCGACTAGATTTGGGACGTTGTCAAACGACGGCGGGCGGGGACGGAGGTGCCACTCCGAGTCGACCCAGATGATGTAGACCATCTCCTTGAGACTCTCTGGCAGGACGACGTCGCCTGGCTGGCGACCCAGCCACCGCTCCCAGTAGAAGCTCACTTGACACGGATCGTCAATGTTGAACACGGCGCGCTCTACGCCTGGTGTAAGGTTCTTAAAGGGGTCAAAGGCAAAATGTCGATGTGCGTGTTTTCCCTCAGAGCCAAACAGGACTGTCGTGCGTGGGCTGCCAATGGGGGGATGGTAGACATCCCCCCGGTGTCGAAATGTGTCCACATGCGTAAACTTTGGCACGACGGAGAGCACATCCTCGTCCGAGTCCCAGGTTAAGTCGACAATGCGGGCATGGGCCAAACCACGGAGGACGGCGTCGCTGTAGTCTCGTGGCCGCTGTGCGTGCCATTTCATCAACACTGGGATGCGCTTGTGCTTGCCAGTCGTTATTGTGAGATGGCGTTTATTGTTCAGCCACTGGTCGACCGGAGTCCAGGGTTCGCCGCCTAGTTTGATGTGATAGAATAGGTAATTGTCCACGGCAGATAGCGTTTCTCGGGAGAGGGTACGAAGGGTGAGGAGCGTTGAGCGATGGGCGTGCGTCAAGAGGTCGTCAAAGAGGTCTGGGAACGCTGTGAGGTCGAAGGGGCTTCGTGATGGTTGAGGCATGCTGAACAGAGTAGGCCAAGAAGGTGCGTGAAGAGGTTTTATCGCTGATGCACAGATTGGATCGCACCAGCTCGACAATTTCGAGAGCTGGAGTTTAGAAGTCGACGGTGCGATTGTGGCAAAACTGCCACATAGGAGACCGCTCTCAAAGGAGGAGTGTCATAAGCCCCGATAAGATTTTGCGGCAGACAACGAGGATATGTGTGTGCTGCTGTGTTACTGTGGAAGCGTTGTGGACGTAAGACGGAGGAGCAGAAGGCTCAGTGAGGACATCGGGTGACAACGTCATGTTCCCTCCCCGCGGGGTAATCGACTGGGTGGCCACTTTCCCACGCTCGACTACACCGTGCCTGGCATCAGATATTTTGAACCCCCACAGTGGCCGGTCCACCCACTGCACGTTCATCGTAGCTCTTCAGTACCTCTCTCTCTCTACACCTCAAACCACTACATCAATCACAATGGCCAACCCCCGCCAGCGCTCAAAGGGACGCTCCCACAAGAGCACAAAGCCCTCCAACCTTCAGAAGCGCCGCATGAACCAAAAGCTCCGTCGTGTTGCTCCTCTTCTCGGACCAGAGGCCTTGCAGAAGGCTTGGGACAAGAAGAAGACTGTCTTCCAGAAGTAAGTGCATTGAGGGTCATGGGAGACGAGGATCTGAATAGGGTGGCAGTGGCTAGGGATCTGGTGCATCGGTCTGCTGTGGGTGCGCGAGGTGCTGGATACCTTGCTCAATTCTGCACACGACCCCATTGCCTTGCCGGTCTTTTGACGGTCGCCCTGTCGACGGTCGCCCTGTCACATGTTCATGGGCCGTGTACTAACGATCCAGCTACCGTGCTCTTGGTCTTCTTCCCTCTCTTCCTGTCGCCAAGGGCAACGCTCTTTCGCGTAACCACCGTGTCCCCCTCCCCGTGCTGCCCACCGAGGACGACGAGGAGGCTCCCAAGGTGGGCTTTGGCCGCATTATCCGTGACGCCGAGGGAAACGTTATCGACATTATCATTGACGACGAGCCTGAGGAGGAGGACGAGAGCGAAGCCAAGGACGGCAAGGCTGCTTGGAAGCCTTTGAACGCGGAGGAGGAGGTTCGCGCCCCTGTCAAGGCCAGGACCGATGTTGTTAAGCGTGAGTAGCTGCAGACGGGCTGAGCACCGAACTGGATGGCTTGGTGCATCGAAAGCCGAACTGTTCAGCTCCCAACGTCAACCTGTTCATTCTCTTTGGAACTCTTTGGAAGACCAGCACTAACAACATCGCAGAGCTCGAGAACCTCGCTGCCCAGTCCGCCCCGGTCATCCGTCATACCTCGAACGCCGAGCGCGAGTGGCTCACAAAGCTTGTCCGCAAGCACGACGACGACTACAGCGCCATGGCACGTGACGCCAAGATCAACGTCTGGCAGAAGACTCCCGGAGAGCTCAAGCGCATGGTCAAGAAGGCTGGCGGTGCTGAGAAGTTGCTTTCCGCCATGGATCAGGACTAAGCGGCCTTCTCTGCGTTCTCTGGGCATTAGGGGTGTGGGGATAGAGCGAGAGGTAGATGTACGCCGCGCCGCGCGGGATAGACTACTTGTACATTACGCATCTCTAGATGAATGAAGCTGTTATTCTAGATTGATGGAACAGATCGCTGCGCGTGCCTTGCTCCTGCCCTTTGTCGTGGCCTGGCTTTCCCAAGGCTGTCCCGAACGATCACGCCGATGTCAATACCCCCTCTTCACAATCCGCAAGCCTCTGTGCCCTCATCGCCCACCGAGACGCGCAGCCAACGATCCACCACGGTCCGCCTGGTCGGAGTACAGCTTCCTGCGTCATGTCAGCACTCCGCCCGTCAATATTTCCCTCCATCAGACGACGTACCCTGATGGGGGTGGTCCGCGGCGATCCAGCCGGTCTTGCAATCCTTTCGACGCACGCTGCCCTCCACGGTGACCGCCGTTCCCGTTGTCGAACTCTCCACCGCGCGGACTATTGCGCGACGCCGAGGATGGCGGCGCTGGCATGAGAACCACACTGAGAATCTCGCCATCGGCAGCAACGCCGTCGTACTGTGCAATGAGGCCGTCCGCGCTTGGTCGGTCTGCAATCTCGAGCTCGACAGTCGCGGTGCGCTCGTCACGCCCAGACACAAGACGTGCGGTGAGAATTGGTACAGGTGCGAACGCAGACTTGACGTCCTCTGCCGTCGTTCCTCGCGCGAGACTCGACACACGCAGCCATGTCGGCCCCCTAGCAGCGCCCATTATGGACACCTGGGCACCTCGCGGGCCGTTGTCGCGTGAGAGCGCGGCTGTCAAGCCCGATAGAGCGAGATTGCGCTGTCCGGGATCAACGGCCGAGCGGGGTCGGGACGAGCGGGACGAGCGGGCTGAGCGTGCGGCCTTGCCATCGGCGGGCAGTAGCTCGCGGCCAGCATTGGGATTGTTGACGTTGGGTGGCGGAGTTGAGTCAAAGCCATACATCTTTCCGCCCGAGGTGGTGGTTTTGGGCTTGTTGGCCGCGAGAGAGGTGGTGTCTGGAAGAAGCTCACGGGTCGTGTTGGACAGGCGGGCTGCAAGCGAGCTCGAGGAAGCAGCGGCGGCTGCGCTGCTTGAACGCGAGCTCGAGGTGGAGGTGGAGGCGAGACGCGACGCGAGAGTGGTGCGGACTGCGTCGTGCAGGTCGTGCTTCCATGCTCCGTCTGAGCTCGGGCGAGACTCCCGCGAGTATGGCTTCGCGCGGGACGACATGCTGGAGTGATGATGAGTGAACAGGCGGTGACTTGAACATTGTCCTTTGTCCGGATGCATCAAGCATGTGCGCGGCAGGCAGCAGCCACCCAGCAGCCAGGCCGAGACGCGTACAGTGAGCGGCGTTTTGAACTATAACTCCGACTGTGTGGCAACTTGTGTCCGGCAGTGCGGTGGTGGGAGCAGCCCTGGCTGGCAGGCAATGACGCTTTCGTAGAGAGCGTGTCAATCCCATCTACATTGTCATCACTCACACCTCGCTCACTAGTCTTCGACTCGTTTGGCAATCCTCGGTAAACTCACGCTCTCAACCCCCAATCCTAATCACACACATACGCATTCACAATGGGCGGAGAAGGTGTGCATCCAGCGTCTGGCGAGCTGCACCTGGGACGGCGAATCCAACAGCAGCCAGAGCGAGACGCAACTTCACACCGCAGCAGCTAACGTACCCAGGATGGCTGTTCCTCTTCGCGGTCATCATGGCCGCGGCTCTTCTGTTTACTATGGTATTCTTTGTAAGTTTACCGCGGCTGTAGAGCTTGAAGTCGGCTTGCTAACAAGCGCAGATCATCATGTTCTCTGACCTTGAGTGCGGTGAGTACGCTGCGCAAGCGACAGCGATATCAACCTGCGTCCGGGGCAAGAAGAAACAGCCGTACTAACAAGTGAAAGACTACATCAACCCCATCGACCTGTGCAACAAGCTCAACCAAGTACGTTGCGTGGTTGGCTAAACCAAGAGCACACGACCTAACATACGTTCCAGTTCGTTCTTCCCGAGATGATTGCCCACGCCTTCCTTACCCTTCTGTTCCTTCTCTCTGGACAGTGGCTGGCATTCTTCCTCAATGCACCGCTCGTTGGATACAATGTTAACAAGTGAGTGGCCGTGTTGCGGTTTAGCCGCGTGTGCGTAAGAGCTTGTGCAGTTGCTAACGTGTGTAGGGTCTTGGCCAAGAACCACATGTACGATGCCACAGAGATCTTCCGTACGCTCTCTGGTCACAAGAAGGAGTCGTTCATCAAGCTCGGCTTCTTCCTCGTCTCGTTCTTCTACTACCTCTACCGGTACGTTACTGGCCTTGTTGTGAACGACACAGCTGACACACTCGCAGCATGATCCTCGCGCTCATCTCCGGTCCGTAGATGAAACGTGCCCGTTCTCGCTCCGCGAACCGTGCACTAACACCTCGCAGAGAGCGACTGAGTAGACGTGGTACGATGGTGATATGGTGGCCGACAGATGGATGGTGGCGCAGCAAGAACGAGCAGGAGGTGGCGGCTGGAACACAAACGAACAAAACGTTGGTGGTGGCGTGGCAGGCAAGACGGACAACGACGTTTGGGTGTCGCAGCTTCAACTGGCGTTAGTTTTTGGGTGGCATTGCTGCTTTTTCTTGTTGCGGCTAGAGTAAGCTCGCGCATGGCGCTGCAGGGAGGTACATGCTGTGTGCGTGTGCGCGCTCTTTGCGCTGTGGGCAGGTTTTGATCTGAACTGGAGAGGTGTCGATGATGATGAATTAGAGCACGAGTGCAGGTGTAGAGCTGTACTGCGCGAGTAATGATGGCGCAGCACAACAATTTCACCCTGCGTGCGTGCTCCGAGTGATCGACCGCTACGAGTGCCTAAGCGCGTTTCGTCCTTTGGTCTGCACTGTGCATAGCACGGTGCGCACTATGGGTTGCGAGTACGCAGAGCCGTTGGGGACGCTAGCACTAGCCCACAGTGCGGTCAGTGAGCGGCCGAGTACATCCCGAGGGACCGAGGTGTGGGAACCCCCGAGAATGGCGACATTCAACCGCAAACAGCGGCACAACCGCCGCCACTGTGGTTCGCTCGGGTGTACCGACTGGGCCCGAGATTCGCTACAGCTAGTACGTAGATTCGCCTTCATCCGATCTGCAAACTGGCGCACGATCGCGCAGGAGCGACCGAGAGCGTTCGGAGGAGGCCACGGTGTGGATATGTGGATGTCTGCCCACACCGTTCGCTTGGCCATTGACCAGAATAACCCAGTGTTGCTGTCGTATTGTTTCCTGCAGAGCAGCTGAAGACGATCATGGGCGGGATCAGACTGAATCCGGGTGCGTGCCTGGGTTCATGCCGAATGCCGCCGGCGCCGATCTTCCAAATGACGTCATTACGTAATTCTCGCTTGGGTCGCCACTCATTTGGGTGGAGCATGCTATGCTCATGACGAGTACTCGACCTGCTACTCAGCCATCGTCTAGTGGATAAACAAGGGTGGTGACGTGCACTGCAGTAGGTGCACTGCAGTAGATGACGAGGTATGACCTGTGCCACAACGCTCGTGACACTCGTGTTCGCACTCGGACACTCGTGCATCTCCGTGCGATGCGAATGCTTCGACAGTGGCAAAACATGGATAATCCACAGGGGAAAACACCGGACCCTCGGCGCCGCGGCACAACCCCAGCGCGGAGGAAAGAGTTGGCCCAAAAACTCCAAAAGGCCATGGCCGCCGCGGTGCGAGTGGTTCTTGCTTCCAAACTGCGTTGTAGAAGGAGGGCGGAGCTGGCGCGTTTCGCCGCGCATGCAGAGGCTGAGGATAAACCTCGCGCCGACGCAGTCGGCTCCGAGAATGCGGCCTGGTCCTAATGGCCAAAGCAGTCAGGTCTGTTATTCTGATACCCATTTGACAACGGACCGAGCGGGCCGCAGGCAGCACCATATGCGGTATGTTGCGAGGTATTGAGGCTGGGCCCAGCCCAGAGTTGATTCCCAGATCCCAGGTCAGCCTGGACTTTGGCTCTGGGTGGGGCTTGGCCCTGCTTTTTCTGGCCGCCGAGCGTAGGCGGGGTTGGTGGAGGTGTGGGAATGTGGGCTGGAAGCGAACTATGTGGCACTCGGTATCCATGTGTCGTTGGCGATGCCGATGGATGGTGGAGCGGAATGTTCTATGCGTGATGCGTGGGATTGGAGGTATGTCGGACACGAGTCAATGTCCGTGTGCTGCTCGGTTCGAGGCTCGTGGACGTCGTCGCGCCCGAGTCAGCCATGAGGTGATGACGCACGCGGTGCCAGTGGTGCCAGTTCTGGCGGTAGGTGTAGTCAGGTGGCCGTTCAGTGTAGTGAATTGGCCTGCGCCAACTGTTCACAGCGACACGGCATCGTCAGCTGCCATTTTCGCTGGCTCGTCGAATCATGGGTCGTGCTCGGTGTACACTGGTATGCGGGCCGCGTGGGCATGCTGGACACTTTTTGACTGCACATGTATTTCAGTGGAATTGGATCAGTGAAACCAAATAATGGGTGGGGGACATGTCACCTGCACTGGTCAAGTCAGCCCCCTGGTAGCTATGGCGCCAGCAGTCTCGACGAAAAGCTATTGTTCGACTCGTCGAGGTTGGACGTACGTGCCGCTCGAGTCGATTGGAAGCCGAGATTGGATGTCTGTTCTGGCTTGACGTCGCCGCGTGGCTGGTGGCGTTGCAGAAAATCACGCAGGTATGGGTTGACACGTACGTAGAGACGGAGCTGCGTCAGTGCTGTTGACATTGATTACCGTGGCTGCACGTGGGCTCTAAGAGAGCATCGTCATGTAGAAAGGATGGAGGTGTCAAGTGTCCGCAATGGGGCTGAGTAGGCACAATACGTAACGACGCCGTTGGCCCACAATGGGTGGAACTGGCCGCTGATGCGTTTCTGACAGAGGTCAGAGGGAGCACGAGCAACCTCGATGGCACGTTGATCACGCGTGGCTTGTATTGTGATAGTAGATAGTGTCTTACAGTAAGGTTCAGTACAATCACGAACCTTCAGCGTCGTTATCGAGGCCGCGAGTGATCCACCAGACAACCTGTAACGAAGCCTATGTGGGACACGTCTGTGATGCTTTCTGGTGCTGGTTGAACAAATTCCCCATGATCCCAACATGTTGACGATTAGTGCGCATTGTGACGACGTGCCACTCGCCACACCTCTCGAGTCATGAATCAGTCGCAGCTCCATCCCTTTATTTGTCGTGGATCGAAGTTTCATCCACAACCATCTTTTCGTTAGCTTCATAGGCTGACACAGCAATGCAATTGGAACAAAGCCACTCAGGTTGGGCGACAAGGACCTCAGCATGGAATACCATCTTGCAGCGGCGTGGGCCACCAACTGTACCTGGCTACCTCCGCCTTCCCCACTGCAGCACAACACTGCAGCACAAACCGTATCCGCTATCGTGAGACCAAGAGTATCCTGCAGCATCAAACGCCGCCCCCGTATTATTTCTTTTATTATTTCCTATACCACTCTGGCCACTGCAGCATGGACCCACAGGTGGTGCGACAGCGCCATAAAGGTCCCCATTCACCCTCCTGCGCAGGCACAGCGCCACGGGCAGGCACTCAGCACCCAGGACGTGAACAAGGCGCGAGCGAGAGCATGTAAAGCCTACATTAGCTACATTGCATATTGCGGTGAGCGGGCAGGTACTTGCGTCGTCGTCGTGCATAGCGCAGTGTATAAATTACGCGCAGGACCATGGTGCCGGTATTCTCGGGGCTGGTATCGCATATCGCTGCCAGGCTCGCTGGCAAATGCCACCAAGGACCTGGTCCTCGTGACTGATTGTGCAAGTGTTCCTCCCAGCACCGGCCCCAGGCCCCACAACCTGTCACCAAGGTCCCAGGTTCAATTTTAACACACCCGAATGTTAAAGTTGTGCACTTGAGCGTCGTGTAAGGAACGGAACCGGCGAAAAACCATCCATGCACTCTTAGCAGGCCCAGGGCCCAGGGACGATATGGAACAAGACCACCAGAACATGGACTCTCAGCTGTTTGCTAGGATTCGGAATCGACGGGCGCCACTGCGCCATCATTGCTTGTCAGGGGAAGCCACACTGTGTCCATTCATGCATCCTCATCAGGTGGGCTGCAGGTGGGGGATGCTAGCGTGGTGGCGCGTGGTATTGACACGCGGAAAGTTGGGTCTGGTCATGCGAACTTGTCTCAGCAGCTCTGCAGGTACGAGGTGGCACAAGGTCAAGTGGCACAAAGGCAAGGCAAGGCAAGGTCCATCTACTATATCTACTATTGACCGGACCTTCTCTATACAGCGACGGTGGGGCAGATTATTACTTGCGGAAGTGGAGCGATGCCCAGAGAAGCACACGGTAGAGGACCACAATGCCGACAAGAATGCCAGCATAGCCGCCGATGGGGATACCGCCAAAGCCAAGGTATCCAATAACGTCCTCGCCCGAGACCATGCACTGGCCGTACTTGGCAGCAGTCTCAGCGCTGGCGGGATATGCGCAAGCGCAGCCGCCGTCGGGAAGGAGGCCAGAGTTGCACTTGAAGACTTCGCCGAAAAAGTCGTTTTTGGCGAGCAGCTCGAACGCGTACGTCTGGTAGTCCATAAAGTGGAACGAATAGTACCAGAAACGAGGAAGAGAGCGGGCCTTGATAAAGTATCCCTGGACACACATCCAGAAGCCGTTCATGAACGCGGCGAGGGCGAGGGCTGCGATAAAGATCGGGACAATGGACGAGACGAGGATCGACTGCGTCTCCGCGGCAAGAAGGGCGAGGAAGAGGAAGATGAGGAATTTGAAAAAGTGCTCGGCTCCAGGGTGTAGCCCAATGGCCCAGTAGATGATGAGCGTGAAGAAGAGGGCACAGGCAAAGAGGAAAGGCAGAGTCATGAGCGTGTTGGCGATAGTGAACGGGAGAGCACCGTAGAGGCCGTTCTTGCGCTCGCGCATAAAGACGGCACGCTCCTCCAGGAAAGCGGGGATACCAGCAACAGACATAAAGGCGAGGAAAGCGACCGAGAAAAAGTGGACCGACAGACGGTCGTTGATCTTGGCGTCCGAGTCACCGAGACGAATCCAAATCGTAGCAAGCAGGAAACCCATGCCGGCGTACATGCCGAGACGCACACCGTAGGCCAACAAGTTGCGCGAGTAGTTGACAGCGTTACGCTCACAAAGCACACCAGTGACGGCAAAGTGGTGACCAAAGCTCTTCTTGGTGCGGACGTGCTCGAGGGCTCCTTCGGGAACGGGCTTGTCGAGCGAAGCGTTGCTGCGTGTGGCGTGGGCGTCGTACAGCGACTGAAGGACCATGGACTTGTCGTCGCCAAAGTCTGAGGCGACGAGGTCGAGCATGTGGTCAGCAGGGTTGTGGTACGGGGGGATGGGGTGGCCGATCTTGAGGCACTGCTGGCCGGCCTCGTCGAGGGTGCCGAGGAAGGCGACCTTGCCCTTGGCGAGGACCATCATCTGGTCAAAGAGAGTGAGAGTCTCGATCGAGGGCGCGTGGATGGTAGCAACTACAATAATACCCTCCTGCTCGGCAATACGCTTGATCGACGCCATGACCTCGCGAGCCGACGCCGAGTCAAGACCCGAAGTAGGCTCATCGAGGAAGAGAATGCGGGGAAACGTGACAAGACCAGTGCCGACGGTGACACGACGCTTCTGGCCACCAGAGATGCCACGCTGGATCGGGGTGCCGATCTTGATGTTGGCGCACGAGTCAAGACCAAGAGCAGAGACAATGGCGTCGACACGCTGGCGAGTCTGAGCGCGGGTGAAGCCAGTAGTGCTGCTTGTCAGAATTGCCACTTCTCGTGCCACTTACCTCAGGCGGCACGCATAGCTAATGGTCTCGCGGACAGTCAAGACACCGTAGTCTGCTTGTCAGTACTGTCTGCATGCTCAGTGCTTTACTCACGCTGGTCGTCCTGTTCGACGTACGACGAGACATCAGCCATGGCAGCAGCGTCAAGGGCATAGCCGTTCAGGTTGACCTATGGGTGTGAGTCCCTCGGCCAATTTACACAATCCCCCTGAGCACTTACCGCTCCGCCCTCAAGGGGGCGCTTGCGGAAGGCCATGACATCGAGAAGAGTCGACTTTCCCGCACCCCTAGCGCATTGTTAGTAGTTGTTGTTGAGGCAAGAATGGCTCGACTCACGATGGTCCAAGAATGGCGAGCATCTGAAAGATGGTCAGCGCCACTGCCACATTGCTCGGACCTCGTACTCACCTCGCCCTTTGCGACCTGGACAGAGACATTGTCGACGAGACGAGCAACGCCGTCCTTGTTCTTGACTTCGTACGAGAGGTTGGAGAAAGTCGCGATCGAACCGCCAGAGTGGCTGTGCTTGAGCTCGTTGATGGGCATGGTGGTGGGCTGTTCCGTTGATGGGCCAGCGACGGGAACAGCGCCGTCTTTAAGTATCTGTGTAACGTCTGGTTCTTGCTGATGCATCTTTGCAGCAGAATTGTGAGGCCACGGCGTTTGAAGCTGCGACGAGGTGTTGTTATTAGGAGTGTAAGGGGAGGGCCGCCGGCCGGTCGTGTGTTCGGAATCGATCGCGTGCGGGGTCTCGGTGATGGCTCGGAGACTTGGATTCACCTGGTCTGGACGTGAGCTCAAGGTGTTTGACGGGGAGTAGAGTTGCTGCAACGCTGTTGTCAAGAGTAAAACGGCAACGCAGAAAACACAACAGTCATTGCATAGGCCGCCTCGGACACTTCCAGTGAGAACAGCCTCGACATAGATGCCGGGCTCGAGCGTAGAGGGCGAATCTCTGCTTTTCATAGACCGCACGCCGTAAAGGACAGGGATGCTATGCGTAACCCGTGGCCGCCCCTGTCCGTCGGAGCCGCCTGTTCAGACAGGCCAGACTACGTCGTGGGAGACGCCACAGGCCACAGGACAAACACAGCTGCGGCACCCCACCCACCCGGGGCCGTGGCAATCTGCGACTGGGGCATGTGAACAGCAATCCCAGATGCAGATGTCTGCGCCTCCTGGAATGTGTCCAATTCGGAATTGGCTCTAGGTCCCAGATTGGGCTTCGCACTCTCCGAATGAGAGCGACTGTCCGAGATCAGCGCAGATCGCTGCATTCAACGTGTATCTCGTTGGGCAAAAGCACTTGCCTTGGCTCTGCTTTGCGCGCACCGAGCGACCCGAAAGCACAAGAACGTACATGCACATGGTCCACAAGGCCACGAGTGGACGACGGAGCTGGAGGGGCGTAGGCACCAGTTACAGTTTTCAGGGAATGAAAATATATCCTGATTTTCAGGAACCCGACATGAGATCAGCTGCGCCCCATGCGCCCAGGCGGGGGAGGGGGGGGGGGGTGAAACCAGACCCGGAGAGAGGAAAACAAGCATACCTGCCGGAAACCACGGCGCCCCTGAACCCAGACCCAGGACTCTTGCCGCTGGTCAGTTGTCACCTGGTGCTGTCTCTTGCATAGACCAAAGCTGGTTTGCGTAGACAGTCAGGACTCGACAAAAGCCTCTCCCCACTCGAGAGTTAGGCACACTTCGTAGGACTACGCAGAGTCTCATCTCCCGATAATGTCTGGACTGATTGACAGAGTGCCACCCTCACAACTCACATGACAAGGTGTGCCGAGATTGAGCACCGCCGCGGTAACCATGAGATCCATGCCAACAATGTCAGCCAGCGCAAGCAAACGAATCTCATAGAGACGCTGTTCCCTCGGAGAGTCCTAGTTGGCCGTTGGAGTCGCCGTAAACTGTACACTGCGCACTTCCGCACCCATCCGCCATGCCGGGGAGAGTATTGCCGCCTGCCCTGAGCGGTGCACCCGCGCACCGGAAACCAACAACCAATGCTGCCGACTGGTGTGGCGCCTACCGTTAGTCGTGGTCATCGCTTGTGAAACTGTCGACGTTTTATCGTACATGGGACAAGGCGGGACAGGCTTCGGGTTAAAGCAAGTCAACAGCTTCTGGGGCCCTGCAAGGCTGATGTGTGGGCCGAGTTCCGCTCTTGGCCTCGTGGTTTACGGTAGGAGCCGCATGTTGTTTGCAGATCAGTTGGTGCACTGCCGTTAGCACAGCAGGGGGCGCGGGCCGAACGCCATGGGAGTGAGGTCACTCCTGAAAGTCATGGTGCGAATCCCTAGCATGTACGCAGGCCACTCTGGGTCGTCTAGAGGCGTACGTGTGGCCTCGCTCACATGAACACCCCCTCCCACATGGCGCCGTCGCTCTCACTGCCTTGCCCCATCTCGCGCCGATCCCTTGGTATCCTGCTCCAGCCCTCAGAAATCTATCTGATTTGGCATAGTTATTGGGGTCACCGATCGAACGGCGCGGAGCACAACTGGACGACGATCCCGTTTGCTGTGGCCACATCTTGATCCACTTTACACCTGTTCCACACAATCATTCACACATTCGCACCCCACTCACCATGACCGAAGCTCTCATTGCAAACATCCGCGAGAGCTGCATTGGCGACGACCGGGTGGTGTGGGGTCCTCATGGCCCCCGCCGCCTCACCTATGCCGACTATTCGGCATCAGGCCGCGGCCTCTCCTTTATCGAGGATTTTATCCGACAAGAAGTAATGCCGATGTACGCCAACACCCACACCGAGACCACTGCGACGTCGCTGCAAACCACGCGCTTCCGCGAAGGCGCGCGCGCACTCATCGCGCAGGAACTCGGCGCCGGCGACGATGTGGCACTCATCTTTACTGGCTCAGGCACGACGGCCGCGATTGACAAGTTGGTGAAGACGTTGGGTCTCAGCATGCCGGCAGTGCTCAAGGAGCAGTACGGGCTCGATAAGATGATTCCATCTCACAGGCGCCCTGTGGTGTTTATCGGGCCGCACGAGCACCACTCGAACGAGCTGCCATGGCGCGAGTCGATCGCCGACGTCGTTGCCATTCCCGAGGACGCCGATGGGTATGTTGACAAAAGGGTCCTCGCCGCCGAGTTGATAAAATACAAGACGCGCCCGTTGCGTATCGGGTCGTTCTCCGCTGGCTCTAATGTAACGGGCATCATCAGCGACATTGAGGGTATCACAGACCTGCTGCACCAGCACGGCGCGCTTTCGTTCTGGGACTATGCGGCCGCTGGCCCCCACGTCCGCATCACCATGGGCACCAAGGACGCCCTCTTCATCTCGCCTCACAAGTTTCCAGGCGGGGTGGGCACGCCCGGCCTCCTCGTTGCTCGCAAGAGCCTGTTCATGTCCAAGGTCCCTGCTGTCGCTGGTGGTGGAACGGTGGATTTCGTCGACGCCATAGGCAAGCCAACCTATACTGCCGACATTTGCCACCGGGAGGAGGGAGGCACGCCGGCCATTGTGGAGAGTATCCGCTGTGGACTCATCTTCCAGCTCAAAGCCGCAGTGGGGTACGAGACTATCCAGAAGCGCGAGGATGTCTTCCTGAAGCGTGCGATGACGGTTTGGGGTAACGACCCAAAAATACAGATCTTGGGTAGCGAAAAGGCAAACCGGTTGTCGATCGTGTCCTTCCTCCTCAAGCGTCCCGACGACAAGGTCCTGCACTACAACTACGTTGTTGCGCTTCTCAATGACCTGTTCGGTATCCAGGCCCGTGGAGGGTGCTCGTGCGCTGGACCATACGGGCACAAGCTGTTGGGGATCACCAAGCCGCAGTCCAAGGGTATCCAAAGCGTTGTACGCGACGGCTACCCTTCCCTCAAGGGAGGGTGGACCCGCGTTACCTTCAACTACTTTATCACCGACGAGATTTGTGACTATATGATCCGCGCCATTCAGCTCATAGCAGAGCACGGCTGGGCCATGCTTCCCGACTACGACTTTGATCCTGTCAGCGGTCAGTGGACGCATAAAGCAGGGAACACACGCCCACCCCTCGGCCTCGCCGACCTCTCCTACGCCGACGGCAAGCTCAGCTGGAACTCGACCGCCCAGACCGCCCCCGAGTCAATACTATCCACCTACATGGCCGAAGCAGAGACCCTCTTCGCCACCGCCTCAGCCAAAGCCACCACGACAACCCACTGCGAGAAGGCAACAACAGTAACCCCAGCCTTTGACCGCCTCAGGTGGTTCCCCCTCCCGTCCGCATGCCTCCCCCCACGCACGGCGGCACCACCACCCTCCCCGCCTCCCGTCTGGGTCGCGCTCCAGCACACGGTCCACCAGCTCAAGCCTGGTTTTAAAAAGAGGTTTTCCACGAACTCTCTCCCCACAGTGCCGTACAGCGACACGATCGTCGGCACGCCGAAGCAGAGGAAGCGGCTGTCGTTCTTTGGTCTCAAGCTCAACACCAAAACCATGCCGCAGCCCACTGCGCACGCGGTGGTAGCATAGCCGCGAGGTTTGACCGAGTGGAAAAGACGTGAGAGAGAAAGAAAGAACAATGAGAGAGACCCAGATAGGGCACAATGTATAGTAGCCATCACGTACCATAGCAGGCACTTGCCCAAGGAAATGTCACCATAGCAACATGAGAATCACGTCAGTTTTCACCGCGGCGCTCACAGCGAGACCTCCTTGGCGACGCAGGCGCCACAAGGGCTAGTCCATTCCCCGTGGTACGCTGGCTGGAGCTCCGCCTCCACCTCCACCTGGCTGCTATCTCTCCGACCCCGGCGGCGTAACTCCCTCCGACATATCGTTCCGAGGGCGTGCATGGTCAAGAGTGTCGGAGCGTCCTGCTCGGGTGCATGCGCGTTGTGGATCTCGGGTATGTGCTGTGCGAGTGCTTTTGGTTGGCTCGGTGTAGGACGTTCGGATAACGGATGCCACCAGGCATCTGTTCAGGTGAGATCCGACAAATGTGCCCTAGGCCCTATGCAGCTCGGCAGCAACACCTCTCTCGCACAAGGAGGCACAGAGTAAATGACTGCATGCCTGCAAATTGAATTCTTCCTCTCTCTTACATTGGCGCGTTGAGCGCCGCTTTTCCTTCATATTCGTCGTGCTTCTCACAAACCACGCCCCATAACCGCGGTGGGTGATCACAAAAACGTACCCATGCACAACAGACCTTCTGCCCTGCTTCTCCTGAACATGCACGTATTGATGACGCTTAAAGAGGGAAGTACTCCTTGGCAAGCTTGTCGTAGACCTTCTCGTCCGACTCGGAGAAGACGGTGAAGATGACGCGCTTGATCTGGCAAGTCAGTGCGTTGAACGTTTGGACAGTGAAAGCAGCAGGTGCAATCGCCTAGTAGAACTACTCACCTTCCTGTCCTGGTCTGCCTCGAGATACTTGCGGACCGTTTTCATCGCAACATGGGTGGCATCCTCGATAGGGTAGCCGTCTACACCGTCAGCATGCGTCTTGCAACATCCGGAGAGACTCACAGATGCCGGTGCTAACGCTGGGGAACGCAATGCTGCCGCCGTCGATCGCAGCACACGCCTCCAGACTTGTGCGGTAGCAGCTGGCGAGCAGCTCGGCAGACTCCTCGGCCTTGTCTGCAGAGTATATGGGGCCGACAGTGTGCGCGATACGCCTGGCGGGGAGCTAGTGTGTCAGCGCAGGTGTTGACGTCGCCTCTGTAAGCAACCACCGCAACTCACGTTGTAACCACTGGTGACCTTTGTCTGACCAGTCTCGCAGCCGCCGAGGTTTGTGCACTCCGCCAGCAGGGAAGGACCCGCGCGACGGTGGATGGTACCGTCAACGCCACCGCCGCCCAGAAGCGTCTTGTTGGCCGCGTTGACAATCATGTCGCACTGGTTGATGTTAGTTGTTGCTCGGTTAACCAAGGGCCTGTCCCTCTGCGTTCCTAGATGGGAGAGGAAGACACACCTTGAGACGCGTAATGTCACCTAAGTGGTCAGCAATGGCCCAAACGTAGATTGCGTTGGGCAACAGATACTTACCACGCCAGACGCAGACGCGCTTGTTGATTGCCTCGTTAGCGGCCGTGATCCTTGATCCCGAGTCGGCAATGGTGGCAAGATCACGCGAGTCGGTCGTCTCTTTGCTGAGTGTGCTCATTTTGCGTGGACAAAGTTGGGTTGAGAAGAGTGCGAGGGGAGAGTGGGCTGAGGGGAGAGTAGCGAGTCGAGATAAGAGTCGTGTTCCCATATAAGTGTAGGGGAAATGAGAAGACTGAATGGATGTTCGGACGGACTGCAACAGTGTCCAACCACCCTACTCCGTCGACGACGAGCAGCCGCCACCAGCAGGAGCATGATACGTCACTGTCACGTGGAAATACTTCCGTCATCCACCCAAGTCAACCTCCACCTCTGCCTCCTTCCCTTCCTCTCCTGGCGGGGAATGACATCCATCTCTTGCATATAGCTCTCAACCCACATCCATCTACTATACCATCTCCTCATGGGCGCGCACGCCCTCAACCCTCTATTACCAGGGCTGAAGATCCGCGTAACAGCTCTGCATCAGCATGGTAAGAGACAAAGGACAGAAGAGGAGCTTACAATTCAGATGACAGGTTGTACGCAGGTGCCGCCGACGGTTCAGTGAGGGTCTTCTCTCTCACCTCGGATGGAAAGGCACCAGAGCTACTCGCAACCTACACCTTGGCACGCAGGCAAATTGACCAGCTCGCCGTGTTGCCAGAAGCGCGTCAGCTCGCAGTTCTTGCTGGTGAGGGTGCGCGTCATGGCTCCTACTGACTCGCACAGACTCGGTTGTTACCCTACACAAGCTCGACGATCCGTCATCAAAGACTGGCACAACTACGCTCACTCAAGCACGATATGCGCATACCTTTGCTGTAACGACATACTATGCTGTTCCCGCGCCCAAGAAGAAGAAGAAGGCAGCCGAGGAAGACAGCTTGGCACCGGAAGACCCGCCTAGTGGGGAGCGCACGCCAGCAAAGGTCCAGCGCGACCTTATCGTCATCGGATGCAGGAAAAAGGTGGTCGTCTACGGCGCTGGCCGCACACTAGGCGAGATTTGGGAGCTCGCCCTGCCGCACTCACCGCGGACCATCGTATTCCCAGCACCAATGTACGCCGACCTTCCGGGAACCGTTCACATGCTCTACTCGCCTCAGGCCAGTGTGCTTCTCACCATTCGCGGTGGTGTGCCTCCGGGGCAGCGACTTGTTGTGTCCGATCTCCCAACAACGGGATACCCGCCTGCGCGTGCTGCCAAGGCTGGAGCTGAGAAGACTGCCGAGGCAACTGGAAGCGGATTCGGCTTTGGTGGCCTCGGAGGCTGGGTGGGCAAGGGGGCTGCCATTCCAGTGGGAACACGAACAGTTGGCGGGGAGGTATTGCTGGTCCGCGATGGTATGTCCTGAAAGGTGATCGAGCTGACGTCAGAATTGGGCGTGTTCTTCTCGTCCGAGGGCAACTACACCCGGACCGAGTCACTGTCGTGGCCAACCGCGCCTGAAGGCATGGCGTTCGCCAATCCTTACATCTACTCGATGCTTCCTGCCGCGGCTGGTACCAGCACACAAGGTGCTGTTCCCCAGCCGTCTGTGCAGGTCTACCTCGCACCGACTCTTGCTCAAGGGCAGACTCTCCACCTTCCAGCACCATCCACTGGCTCCCTCACCATTACCGCCGTCAGTGTCCCGAACAAGTCGGGGGGCCGCACGACAGCCTCTCGAGTACTCCTGGTCTCTACACCAACGGACAAGGCCCTCATGGCCGCTGAGGGCAGCACCGTCTGGGAACTACAGCCAGGAGACATTGGCGAGCAGGTCGACGCTCTCGTTCGCGAGGGCAGGGTGACCGACGCTATTGGCCTCGTGGAAGCCGCAGGAGAGGACAACCTGAAACCGACCCAGCGTCTCCCCCACTTACGCATTCTTCAAGGACTAGCCCAGTTCGCGCATGCCGAGTTCAGGCCCGCTCTCGAGGCGTTCATCGTCCACAATGTCCACCCGGCAAAGGTAGTCGCGCTGTATCCCAAGCAGACTATATCCGGCAATCTGTCTGTCCCGCGCGAGGATTGGATGTCTCTCTTTGGCGCTGTAGAAGGTGCCGTCCTCGAGCCACCTGCACCTCCCCCATCCGTGGAGGAGGAGCCAAGATTCACGCTGCGTAACGCACACCTGGCACTCGGACGGAGGAGAAGTAACGAAACGATAAGGAGCGTGTCGTCAAGCACTGTCAAGGAGAAGGAAGAGCCCAGTGCCGTGTCCGAAGACCGTCTGCCCGGCTCTGACGAAGGCACCCTCCCTCGGGAAGCCATCGATGAGCTCATCTACTATCTCTCTGACCGTCGTCAGAAGCTCGCAGGTGCTATTCCTGCCCTAGGCAAGCCTCTACCCGCCGAAGCTGATCTCCCTCCGTTGTCAGAGGTCTCTGCGGAAGTGATCCACGCTCTCCCCAACGGGCCGTTGACAGACCTCGACCCGGAGCAGCTTCTCCGCACAGCACAGGTAATCTACACCTCGCTGCTCAAGGTGTACCTCGTCGCGCGTCCAACTCTTGTGGGCAGTCTCTGCCGTATCGAGAACTGGGTGGACGTGGCTGAAGTCGAACCGCTACTCCGTGAGAAGGGACGGATCGACGACTTGCGCGACCTCTACATGCAGAAGCAGTCGCACGAAAAGGCCTTGAGCATGCTGCTCGAGCAGGCGCAGGCCGAGGATGACCCCTTGGATCGTTATCCTCCGACGATACGATACCTGCAAAAGCTTGGTCCGAAGAATCTACAGCTCATCTTTGACAACTCGAAATGGATCTTTAAAGAAGACCCCGTTCGGGCTCTCCAGGTATTCACGGCCGACGAGCCAGAGGTCGATGCCTTGCCGCGCCCCGCGGTCGTCGCCTTCCTTGAGCAGGAGCACTGGGAGAGCGCGATCAAGTATCTCGAACACGTTTTTGAACTGGGAGAGTCAAGTGCCGAACTTCACGACAAGCTCGCCGAGCTCTACCTCCGCCGCGTCCGCGAGTCCAACGACGAGGACCACGCAACTGCTCTCCAGGGCTTGCTACAATTCCTCAACACGTCTACGCACTACCGCGCCCACCGTCTGCTCAGCAAACTCAAACCTGACGAAATACCCGAGGTGCGCGCCGTTCTCCTCGGCCAGATGGGCAAGCACGACGAAGCTTTACGGATTTACGTGTACAAGCTGAACGACTATGCCGCGGCCGAAGCCTACTGTGCGCGGGTGTATGCCAAAGAGCCCGACCCCAAGGGTATCTTTTTGCATCTCCTGCGCCTATATTTGCGTCCCACACCACCGCAGGACGTGCTCGTTGATCCCGCGCTTGCACTCGTTGGACGACACGGAAAGCGCCTCGACGTCCGCTCGGTGCTCGACTTGTTGCCGCCGCTGGTGCCGGTCAAGGAGCTGCGCGACTTTTTCCAGCGCACGCTTGGTGATGAGCGGGCGAAGAGGAATGAACATCGCATCACGAAGAATCTACTAGCTGCCCGCAAGGCGCAGGTTGAGCGCGTCGTCATGGGTTTGGAAGTGAAGCGTGTCCGAATCACTGATCAGCGAATGTAAGTCGCACCCACGTGTGCTGCGAGAGTCATTGTCTGACAACACCAGCTGCCCACAGTGCCAGAAGCGTCTCGGCCAGTCTGCCATCGCTGTGCACGCACCCCGAGGTGAGGTCACGCATCTGCATTGCAAGGACCAGTTTAGTGCCATGCTCGCCGAGTTGCGAGCATAGGCACGTGCTTGTCTTGCGCGCTGGATTGCCGGGCATGACCGCCCCCATGTCGACCTCTGCCTGCCCGTATGTGACCTCTCGTTGTGCTCTTTGAATACTAGTTGCCGTCTATACCCAGCATGTATACCCCATTGTGTCCCATCTACACGACCTCTATGCATAGACGTTGAACACTGTGCTCACTGAAAGAGGCAACTTGCTCGATCATGCTCCGCGGCGTCCGTGCCTGGACCATCAAGAAGTGCCACCGCGCGTGGTCCTTCTCATCTCTCTCTCTATATCTGCTCACCCTACGCTCCTTGTCACCTTGCTCGTCCGCAACAGCTCACACTGTCCAATACCACGACCTGCACGAGCTCCTATCTACTCCGCAACACAGGCACAGATAGCGCATCAGCATAAAAGGATCGGGCAAGGCGGCTATTTCGCCTCGCTTCAGACATTCTCCTATCGCCTCGCTTCATTCGTCCACGGACCAAGCCGCCGTCGCCGCGAATCGCAGAAGATTCAACTCTGTACAACACGCGCAGCAGCGCGCGCCACCGACCTCTATCTTTGTCTTGTCCATTCTCACACGACACACCTACGACAATGGCAGCCCCACCACGACAACACCTCTCCATCTCCCTCCTCCCAGCAGCGGCCGCGCTCGGTGCGCGTGCTCTCCTCACCCCTCACACCCACGCCCCGGCCTTTCCCTCGTCGTCAATCTCGCATCCCTCGACATCAACGCACACCGACGGCGACCTCGCACACGCAGCAGGCGGAGCGGCGTTTATCGTGCTCGCACGCTTTGGCTGGGCGCTCACCAGGATCGGGTACAGGAAGTTTGGCGGGGCCGGCGGCAAGGATAAGGGATATCACCCGCCCGGAGGAAGGCTGCGCAGTGGGAGTGTCGGCGCAAAGGCTAGCGAGGGCGTGCTCGAGGTCGTGCTGGGAGCGGGACAGGCGGCGTTGTTTGCCGTCGCTGTCAGGCAGGCGGCGGCGTTGCGGTGAGTGCGGCCTTGGTCGTTTGAGACTAGGAGGTGGTGGAGGTACTGATGCCGCAGGGCTACCATGCTGGTTCTCATCGCGTCAGCTGCTGCTACGGCGGGCGACAGACCGCGCCAGATTGCCGGAGTGGCTATGATTGCGCTTATCGTGGTCTTACAGGCTCTCAGGGACGAGGTCGGCGCGACGGCTGCCGTCGCCCTCGCGGCGCTGTCGGCCGTGTACGCCAGGATAGGCAAGAATGCAGCTAAACCGGGACGCCGAAACACTAGGCCCACGGGGGACGACACGACGGTCGTTGCTGCCATGGGAGGGTGCTTTGCGCTGGCATTACTGGGACTGGTGCTGTCGGTGAGTCCCGACGCAGGCAACTCCTTTCCCGCATCTCCTGCTCACAAATTACAGGCTCCCCTCAGCGCCGTCGGCTCGCTCGCAGCTTCAGTCCTCGTAGCAGTCCTCGCCCCCTCGCTCCCCCTCCACGCCCTCCCCTTCTCCTCCGCGTCGCCTACCCCCGGCGCACCAGCTCCAGCACTCACGCTAGCCGTCATCACCCTCGGCGAAATCTTTGCCCTCCCGCCCCGCCCATCAGGAATGGACTACCTCCTCCTCCCCGCCGCGCTCGCAATCTGCTGGCCTCGCTCTCGCGCTGGGCCGCAGGAATGGAGCTTTGCCCAGGCCTCGGCGACGCCGAGCGTCGAGTTGTCTCTGAGACAGCGGCTCTCGCCTATTGCGCTCATGCCGGCTGCTTGGAGGCCGCACCTCCTCACCATCCTGCGCACTCCAGCTAGTCGCAGGATCTTCGCCTTTCTCATGGTCAACCTGGCATACATGGGCGTGCAGATGGGTTACGGAATTGTGACCAACTCGCTTGGCCTGATTTCAGACTCAATTCACATGCTGTTTGACTGTCTTGGTCTTGCTGTTGGTCTCTGGGCGTCCGTTGCTGCGACTTGGAAGCCGGACGGGCAGTATACCTTTGGCTACTCGCGAGTAGAGACTCTGAGTGGCTTCGCAAATGGTGAGTCGCTGCATAGCAGCAAGCTTCGAAAGTGCTGACACTTCAGGCCTCTTCCTTATCCTCATCTCGACATTCATCATCTTTGAGGCCATTCAGCGCGTTGTCTCCCCACCTGTCATGCAGGGCACGTCTGAGCTGCTGCTCGTCAGTTCTGTCGGTCTGGCGATCAACTTGTTCGGTATGTGGGCCACTGGCGGACACCATCACCACGGGCACTCGCATGGCCATGACCACGGGCACTCACACGGGCACTCGCACGCGCATACCCACGACGACCACGCCCACGGCCACGGATCTACGAACGGCAACGGCGCGGCTCACAGCCATGACCACGACCACCACGACCACGGACACGGACACGGACACGGACACGACCACCACGACCACGACCACGGACACGGACACGACCACCACGACCACTCGCACGACTCGCATGTTCACGGAAGCCCCTGCAACGGCACCCACAGCCACGCACCGGGCCACATTGTGCACGAGAAGAAGGAGGACCACAGCCACGGCAACGGTCACGCGCACTCACACGGTGGCCACGGCCACGGCCACCACCACGACGCAAACATGCGCGGCGTCTTCCTGCACGTTCTCGCTGATACCCTTGGCTCTGTCGGCGTCATTGTTTCCACGATCCTAATCCAATGGACAGGCTGGACGGGCTTCGACCCCCTGGCCTCACTCTTCATCGCGACTCTTATTCTCGCCTCTGTCGCGCCTCTCGTCATTGATGCCGCACGCGTGCTCGCTCTCGACGCAGGGGCACACACCGAGCCCGACGTCCGCGCAGCTCTTGCAGCAGTCAAGCACGTGCCCGGCGTGCGCAGCTTCTCCGCCGCGCGCTTCTGGCCCAAAGCCGAAGGCACGCTCGTGGGCAGCATCCACGTCCAGCTGCTCAAGCGCGAGGGCGTGGCGGCCCCACACGGCAGCGGACACGCTACCCCCGTCATGCCATCCGGCAGCGAGGGCGACCCGGAGCGAGTCGCAAAGCGCGTAGAGGACGTCATCAGGAGGGCTCTCCCGGGCTTGGGCGAGTTGGTGGTCCAGCTCGAGGACGAGGGCTTCTGCCAGTGTATGACTGGCTCGGCGCCGTAAGTGCCACGTTTCATGATATATTAGTAGAGCACGAGTATAGAGTATGGCATTGATGCATAGACTAGCAGTTTCCTGGCGCCGACGACCGACGTCGCACAAGCCGGGAATCCTGCGACACTGACCAGCAGCGTTGGAAGGCAACGCTCGCCAAGACATGGACATGGACATGCACCAGACTCCGTCGCAACCACCCAGGGGACTTGTTCCCAACTCCGCACAGTTCAGCCAGATCTACCCAGCTCCTCCTCACTCCAGATCCCAAGCCCAAGCCATAAGCCCTCTCGGCAGGCAACTCGTCCCCACTACACCCACCTGCCAAGCCAGCCCAGCCTCGGCGGCCGTGCACTTGGGCTCGAGCCTGCCAAGCCCATAGACGTCAGTGTGGCGCCACGACCGAGTTTGTCTTGGCTGTGCGCCGCATTGGGTAACTTTCTCTGCTCTTTCCCACTCCTGCTTGCTTCACGGTAGTCGTTAGTTGGTGTGGTGCTTGCAACGACGGCCGCTTCAATGTCGTCCTGATACATCTGCTTCTGTGCCTAGTGTACAACGAACGCTCTGACAACCATCTATGAAACCAAACCAACCCTCCGGGGGTGCACATCATCTAAGCCGCAACGAGCCGCGCGGGGGTGTGCTCGCGCTCCTCGAAGATCCGCTCGCGGGCCTCGACCTGGTTCCTCTTAAACTCGAGGTTGACGGCGAGGAGCCAGGCGCGGATGAGGGCGGCGTGTCGCCTGCGAATGTCTGCGGGCTCGACGGACGCGCGGGGCGTGGCCGACGAGGGGCGCGAGGACGACTCGGAAGAGGTCGACATGGGCGAGTCGCTGCGGGTGCGGTCCTCGAGCTCGAGGCGCTTGACGCCGTGCACGAGCTGGTCGTCCGTGTGGCGCTTGACTGGGGGGTGGCGAGATGGCGACGGCGTGCGGAGCGTTGACATTGGCGCGGGAGCAGTGAGGTGGCGGAGCGACGGGAGCTGCGTGTGGCTGTCCGAGGTGTGCTCGCCAATAGCCGGGAGGCGGAGCGAAGCAGGGCCGTCCGAGAGGAGCGAGTTGACAGGGATGCGAGGACCTCCCGAGTCGTCAGAGTCGGGGTCGTCGTCCTCGTCGGCACCGGTGCGCTCAGCACTCTCGCGGTGGTGGCTGGGGGCGGCACCGAGAGGAGCAATGTGGCGGTAGGTGCGCTTGTAAAAGTCACGCGAGGCGAGGGTGGCAGGAGGCACATTGGAGCGGCTGCGGGCACCAAGCGAGTCAAACGAGCCAAAGTTCTGGTCGTTGCCGAGCCAGTTGTCCGGGAGGGGGCCGCCAGTGCCGTTGGCGTAGACGCCGAGGTTGCGGGCCGACGCACCACTGGTGCTTCCGTTGCGGGGGAGCGCGGCAATGGGGCGACGAGCGTGGTCATGGGCAGCAGAGGCAGAGGTGGCGCGGGGGCGGCCGTGCTCCATGCCGTCCAGCGAGGGGTACAGGCCGCCAAGAGCGACGCTCTCCGTGCCGACAGGCGAGCCACCCTGAGGAATACCAGGCATGCCGGCGAGACCAAGCGAAGCAAGCTCCGAGGGGTTGAAGAGGTCCTCGATGGGGGACGCGTCCGAGAGGGGCGAGAGCGAGTTGCGCGACGATGCCGAAGTGTTGTTGCTGCTAGCATACTCCATGGGCAGAGCAGTAGTAGCCTCGCGACCGAGCGACACCATAAACTGGTTGAAGAGGGCGAGGTCGGCCTCGGTGCGGATCTCAGGCATAGGCATCGGGGGAATGCTGTTGTTCGACTGCATACCGAGGCTGGGCAGCGACGGGTACGAGAAGGGGGGAATGTTGGATGCAAAGCCACCGCCGTTGTTCATACCAGGGACGTTGCCCGGGTAGCCGGCCGAGAAGCCCGGGGGCATGAGCGAGTTGAGGCGCGAGATCATGTCGACGTCGTAGACGGGCTCCATCTTGCGCTTCTTCATGTCCTCGACAAACGAGTCAAAGGCATCGTCCTGGCCACGCTTGACACCCTGCTTGCCGACCGCCTCGGACGCGAGCTGGGCGGCGTAAGCCGAGCTCTGCTGCTGCTGGTAGGCGAGCTGCTGGAGGACCATGAGCTCACGCTGCTGGTAGGCAGCGAGCTCCTCGTGCTGCTTCTTGTGGAGCGCAGCGAGAGCCGAAGGCGAAGGGCCGCCGTTGGCGTGGCTCCCGGGGAGACCAAGGAGGTGCTGGTTGTCAAAGGGGGAGGTGGGGTCGTGGGGCGACGACGAGGAGCGTGGCGACAGCGAGAACCCAGGCGAGCGGTCAAGGGGTATGTGCGCACCCTCGCGGTGGGCGTTGGGGAACCTTGAGTTGAAGTCGGGGTCGTTGGACGTGGTAGCCTTGGACAGCTTGTGAAGCTGGTGGTGCTCCTGGGTGTGGATGCGCTCGTGCTTTTTGAGATCCTGGGGACGCTTGAAAGTCTTGCCACAGACTGAGCAAGGGTGAGGTTTGAGCGGGGTGTGAACTAGAGTGTAAGCAGTGCACACGTGCGATGTCATTGTACCTACCACGCAAGTGACTTGTAATGTGGTCGCGCTTGACGCACTTTACACCACAGCCTTCCCAGGCACACGTAAGGCAAAGGTTGTTGGTCGACTTGCGGCCAATGTGCTGCTCGCACAAGTGGGTGTAGAGCTCTTCTGCGCCGGGGGCAGAGAAGACGCAGTCCTTCCACTTGCACTGGATTCCAGGCTCGGCGGCCGAGGGCTTCGAGTCGTCTAGCTCGTCGCGCTCAGTGTCCGAGTTCAGCGGCGAACGTGACATTACAGAGGTGGCGGACGGAGGGGTGAGGGGCTCGACCGACGAGGCAGAGTCTGATGCAGATGAGACTGCAGGTGGGTGCAGGTAGGATGTGGGCAGCGAGGGGTAGGCGGGCATCGTTGTGGATGGGAGGAAAGGTGGTGGCGGCGGAGGACAGGGATGATGCCGGAGGGTTGTCGCTGGTGGGGAAGGAGGGAAGGGTGAAAAGGGGCTGCGTGGCCAGCGCGGGGTGTGACTGTCGAAGAGTAGTAGCAGTAGATGGGAAAGTAGATGTCAAGTAGAGTGTGAGATGGGATGCAAAAGAGAAAGAGGAAATGTGGGGCTGTTTAGTTTGATATGAAGAAGAGAGAGAAGAAGAGAAAGGAATGAGGTCGGGGCAGGAGGAGGAGCAAAAGCAGGAGGAGGGGCAAGGAGAACGGCAGAGGACACTTTTGCTTGGCACAGTGATCGTGGGCTTGGCTGGTGCCTCTGCTGCTGCTCTTGCTCTTGGCGCCCAGCCAGAGCCTCTTTGCCTCGTCTTCAGGGAGGTCCATTGCTACTGTTCTTCTTCCACGACCCTCCGCTCCTCCCCCACCCCCTCGGTCATGACCACTGCCGCAATCTCTCCGCTCCCTCGCCTGTCGCCATTCCCGGCCCCAGCCCAGCTTACGTCTGCCCAGCCAATCCAGCGTCTCCCACAATCCTCGCTCTCTACGGCCGCAACGGTGTCGTATATCTCCGTCAACCTGCCGCAGCGCCGCAGCACGCAGCACGCAGCACTCTGGCCGAAAGAGCCCGTATTAGCACCGATCCGCGCCGCTTGTGACTCACTCAAAGGTCCTACCCCACATATACAAAAGCCACTCAAGGAAAGCCACAGCAACGCCAGGCGGCGACTCACCCAAATAGCCCCATGGCGCTGCAAGCTGCGAGCTGCGCAGCCCAGTCTCGAGCCCAAATAGCCCCCTGCCTGCCGCGCCTTGTGCTGCTGCTCGTCACTCTGACCCACGTTCATGCCACCATGCATCGCAACACTACCAGCAAAGATGACACCGTCGAGTGCCGTGGTGTCCCTGCCGAGCCAAGAGATGCACAGAAAATGCCAAGGCGAGACAATGGGCTTGGCATGGCTTGGCGCTTGGCATTCCATTTCGTGCCAAGAGGAGGTGGGCGTGCCTGAGAGTGGCAGATATGTTTGGTCCCGCTGTGTTTTGGTTCCGTCTCATGTCGCTGCAGGGAGGAGTAATGACGCAATGGCATACGAGTGCTGCCGCTGTCTGGGCAGCCATCGTGGCCAGCCTGCAGCCAGGCCGCACGTGCTGGCACGTAGCAGCTTGCAGCGAAGCTTGATGGTCGCAGCTGGCCGGCGGTGCTTGGCACAGATTCCTGACCCAGATCCACAGATCGCAGGATCGCACTGCCGGACGTGCAGTCGACTGCGAGGGGGGCAGGAATCAGATCTGATCGTCGAGTGATCTGCGCCAAGACTCTCCAAATGTCAACAATCGCCATAGTTGTAAACTCTTGTGCGGCTCGCGCTCGTGGCAGTTGTGGTTGTGCGACAGGCAGTAGCTGATACAAAGAAATGATGCAACGTCTCCTACAACACCGATAACAAACACTGGCAACTACTCGACTTTGCGGAGTATCTTCTTTTTCGCGCGAAACATGGAGAACCGCGCGTTCGTCGACAGGTCCTTGACGTTGCGCTTGAGGTGGTCCTTGGCGTCGGGTCTGTGATGTCAGCATGCTATTCAATGGCCTTCAGCTGCGAGCACCGCTCGCAGTGCTCCCGTACTCACCGCCACTCGTCTGGCCTTCCGCCGAGACTGCCGTGCTTGCCACCCCACTCGCGGGGGCGGTATCGGTCCTTTTCCTCCTCTGTGACACGCAGGTGGCGGTCGCCGTTTGCCCATCGTGACGGCAAGTATCCTCCGCCCGCCTCCTCGATGATCGCCGAGGGTGCGCGGTTGCTCCCGTCTCCATAAGTGAGCGACCGGCCCGAGGTGTTGAGCGAGTCGGCGCGCCGCGAATCGTGGCTGGTGCGGATAACGTGGTCGTGCGTCGTCTGTACCCGAGTAGACAGGCCATTGGAGGGGAAGACGATGCGGGGGTCGTCGTCCTCTACAATCTCAATCTCTGGGAGAATCCGCGACCTGCTAGAGCTCGCGACACTGTCGAGAGCGAGACGCCCG
Organism: Prillingera fragicola; assembly: GCA_002335605.1. Lineage (NCBI taxonomy): Eukaryota > Fungi > Basidiomycota > Tremellomycetes > Trichosporonales > Trichosporonaceae > Prillingera > Prillingera fragicola. The sequence goes on along the minus strand of BEDY01000006.1, from coordinate 662,666 downwards.
CCCGAGGTCTTGCCGGCGCGCAGGTTACGGCGTTCCCTCTCCTCGCGGCGCTTGGCCTGCGCGGGCGTCTCGGGAAAAAGCTGCTCGCGCGGGCGGTCGGTCGGCTTGGGGCGGTACGAGCGGCTGTCGCGCTCCGAGCTCCGAGAGCTCTCGAGACTGCGCACAGACTCGGCGACGCGAATGTGCGGCGCAATCGGCGCCGTAGCCACGGACGTGGGGCGAGGCGCAGCGTCGAATCCAGTGATACGAGTCGCACCGTCTGCAGCCAGCTCGATCCGCTGCTTGGTGACCGCTTTGACTTTGGGCTTGGCCTGCTTGACCGTTGACATCGTCGCGGCAGAGTTCACCTTGACCAGTTCTGGCGAGCGTGACACATCCGGCTTGTCGTACGGCGGCGGCGGAGGGCCTTCGGGGGACATGGGCGCAGGCGCCGTGCGCGACGACGACGGAGACGTCGGCGATGGTGGAATGACTGCTATAGTCTCAGTGTGCTTCCGAGGTGACTCGTCGTGACCGCCGCTGCTCGTCCCTCGCACAGATTGCCGGGTCGTGTTGTACGAACTGCCCGAGAGGTTGCTCGGTGTCCGCTCAACCTTTTCGGCCACCGGAGATGCTTGACCCATGCGTGAGTGTGCCCGGCCGTTTGGCGCCAAGCTGTGGTGCGTCGACAATCCATCCTCGCCAGAACGAATGCTCGGCGTCGCACGGCCGCTCATAAACCCACTCGCCCGGTCACTCATCATGCTCCGTCTCCGCGCCGCAGCATACCCAGAAACCTCGTCCAACCTCCTCCGCTCCACCTCTAACCGCCGCCGAATCTCATCCCGTTCCCGGTCAACAGGCTCATCGTTTGTCGTCCGGTCGTCGTAGCTTCGTCGGTGATCTGCGACTCCGCCTCCTCCAGAGTCAGAGCTAGCTTCTGAGCAAGAGCTGCCACTGGAATGCCGCCTCTGGTGGCCAAAAGCACTCCTCCGCCGGGATTTCCGACGAGACATTTCGGCAACGCCGGCAAATGGGTCGTACTCGGTGTCGTGAAGTCGGCCACTCGAGTCGACGTACACACCGCCGAGGCCCTTTTTCTTGCCGCCGCCAGCTTGCTCGGTCTTGTTCAGGTTGGACGCCGAGTGAAACGCTCTCAAACCGTCGCCAGTGTCCTTGACCTTGTCCTTGTGCTTGCGTGCCAATGCGCCTAGGCCGCCTGCTGTTCGCACCGATGACAGCCGGCTGGGCCCGGCGACGCTCGCAGCCTCGTCCTCGCCATAGACAGAGTGGGCTCCTGATTTGTAGCCTGGTTCCAAAATGTGATTCAATTCCGCCCTCTGCCCCGCGAGCGCCTGCTCCTTTTGGACCTTGCGCCCAAGGTTGAACGCCGGGGGAAGAGGTGAGAAGGAGGATGATGGATGCGGGTCGTGCATCGCCTGGCGCTTAAAGTGCAGTTCGGCGTACGCTGGAGTGGTCAGCTCGCCCCAACGGTTGGCACTCACATGGACGGTACGTCTTGACCGTGTGGATGCTGCCATTGTCGGGCATGTCATATTTTGACGGCGCTCCGCCATAGGGCGCCGATCCCACTGCTGACAAGCCCTCGGCGTTGTGGTCCACATCCTTGTAAGACCTCGAGGGCCTTCCGAGCAAACCCTTGCGCATGTCTCTGCAGAATGGATGGTCTGCAGAGCGAGGGAGAGAATAATCACGGGCTAGCGCCCGGGAGCTGTGTCGTTGGGCACACCGTGGTTGTAAGGGGTCCCGAGGGAAGAGGTGGCAAAGGGAGAGTGTTCGGCGACCGAGCTGCTGCAGTAAACCTAGATATGGGGCTTCTGGTCAAAGTGCTCCAAAGAGATAATGTGGGTCACCGAGTGTAACAGCTGTAGCGTAGAAGCTGGACCAGATGACGATGACGTAGACCGAGTGGACAGTCTAGATGCTATCGGGAGATGGCTGTTGGTTTTGTGGATTGCAAGAGGCGGTGTGGATGCTGCTTGAAGATGTTGGAGGTGGATAATCTACTACACAGGGCGGCCTGGCCGTAAGGGTGCCAGGTGTTTTCTTTAGGTTGGAGGGGACAGTTGATGCTTTGATGTGTTGTAGTGTTACAGTGGAGATTGTGTTGTGCGTGTTGAGACTGGAACAAGGTAGTGGCTTGTAAGAGAGAAAGAGTATGCTGCTGCTGGATGGATAGGAAAAGCGGGGGGGACGAGGACCTCTGAATGAGCACCAAACCGAGGTCCACCCCAGCCAGGACCCACATGGATGGATGGGCGCCGGATTCAACGAGACGGGACCATTTTAGCCTCTTCAGGCAGGTAGACCGCCAAATGACCTCATCATGCCAATCTTGTATTACGTAAATGATTGCCTCATTACCCTGCCCATTAACAATCTTCTGTAGGCAATTACTATATGACCCTTATTAGATTAATACAGATTTACAAACAGCGGAACCGCCACCCACCGCCCTCCCTGCAGCACCCCCGACGCGTCTCGTTGTGGAAATCGCTGTACAGGAGACGTACTCTGGTGACCGTTGGCCTTTCTTGCACGGCCTTGCGGTATGACTGGCTGAGATTCATGCACATATGCACAGCAGCTAACACCGCATAGCCGTCAGCCCATACCAAGTTTGCAGCATTGTGCGGGGCATGTTTCCGGTTGCAGCATCCTTGTCTCTGAAACAATCATGCTGAAAGTGGCTGAGCCGATGACCACACGTCCTCCACACGCGTCCACTCCAGCCTCACCACTCTGGCCCGAGGCAGTCGGCACTGCAGTGTGTCCCAGCCCTCATATTCAGCCTCTTGTGTAGAGATCAATGCGTGGTGCATGTTTGTGTGGTGCATGTTTGTCTTGGTATCCTACGTCATTTGATCATGCATGTACCAAATAGTTGTCGTTAAGAGCCTAGAGGGCGAGAAGTGGCCCGCGCTTTCGACCTGACAGTGGTTGGAGAATGGGGCACGGCTGCCAACGCGCCTTTGCGAGGTTGTCGTGTTTCGCGTCCAACTTTCTCGACCACACACATGGCAGCCGTGCCACTCTGTCTCTCTCTTTCTCTTGCTCGTACTCACGCGTTGCCTAGTTGGTCGTCGTGCTCCCTAACCAAAAGTCGCCGCCGCAACTCAAAGTGGTAACCACCACGCAGCCAAAAGTCCCCCCCCCTTGCCACCCAACCCGCGTGTCGCGCCAAAACAATCAGCCCTGTCGTCGTCCACCCTTTGCTCATTTCTTTGCACTCGCACTATCCACCACCTCACCTTGCATACACACAATCATACCTCCCTCTACAGCACCAGTCTGGGGTGACTCGTCACCCCTGTCTCTACAGCACCTCTCATGAAGTCGCTCTTCTCGCGCTTCAAGCCCAGCAACGGCGTCAATGGCGGTCCCGCCGCACAGCCCGGTGCCCGTCCCTCGCAGGATGACAAGGAAGGTGCTGGAGCGGGTCGCTCCGACGCGACAATTCGTGTAAACCGTCAACGCTCGCTGCGCACGCGTGCTCCTCTGCTCGGCTCGCAGCGTTCCACGCGCACCCCCACGCCAACATCCGCAAGCTCAACTGGCAACGCCCCTCCACATCCTTCCTCCTCGTCGTCGGCCCTGGCGTCGACCTCTGCCGCCCCAGTTCCTCCGCCCAAAGACGCAGCAGTCAGCGATGATCGCCCGCCGTCACTCGTCCTGCCAGACATTGGCAAGGGCACGCTGGGCGACTGGGTCACGAAATCACCTCGGCATCGCATGAGCGCAGACAATGTTAAAAAGGTCATGTTCCAGAGCCCGACACGCAACTTGGGACCTATAGATCACGCCAGTGAGAGCGACCTGCGTGCCCGTGCAAACGGTGCCTCTGGACCTGCAAACCGCACGTCGCAATATGGCACCTCTCCCACACGCCGTGTGCCTTCCCCTGTGCGCGGTGTGTCGTCTCTACGACGTGCGTCTACTCGTTCGATATCACCCACAAAGCAACTCCCTCTTCCTACAGCCCCTCGTGCTCCTACACCGACAAATGCGCAGAGAGCAATGTCGCGTTCGAGCTCGCGCGCATCGCAGACACAAACACATGCCCGCAAGACTTCGGGATCGTTGACTTCTGGCAGCGGAGTCAGTCATTCGCCGACAAAATCCACCTTGTCGACTCTCGCGTCGTCGGACGCCTCCACCATGAGCGCCCAGAGTTATTTGCCGCAGCCCGAGAGCTGGAGTGCAGCAATGGACGACGAGCTGATCGCCAACCTGGGACCCCGCGAACGCGCTCGTCAAGAGGTTCTTTGGGAGATTGTCAACAGCGAGGAACGCTACGTGCAAGACCTGTTAAAGCTCAACGACACGTTCTGCAAGGCTCTCTTGCCAGCATCCGAGACCTCGCCGTCATTATCACTACCAGATCCGGTCGCCCTCACTCGTACTCTGTCACCGCCAACGAGCTCCTCGGCACATGGTCATGGTCACGACGACGGAGGGTTCCTACCTATCGCCGCCCACTATGCCTCTGGTAGTCCCCGCCAGTCGTCAGACTCACGCCGTGACACGATCACGCCAACCATTATGTCTTCCCCACCTTTAGGATCGCCCGACCCAAACGACTCCCACTTGCAAGCCCGGACGCCTAGCGCAGAAATGGCTGCGCGCATCAGCGCCTACAACGCCCTCACTCGTGGCAGTGCACCGCCCGGCACCCAACCCAGCAAGTCGGCCCCGCCAGTTACCGACCGCAATGTGACTCCGACGGCCGCGCCGGCGGCCAAGCCACACATTTTCCACAACAGGAGCGAAAGCGGACACACGCGTGTCACCTCGCGTGGTAGCATTTCGAGTGTCATTGCTGGGCCGGTTACGCTGCCAGACGACCTGGAGCAGGTGCTCACTGTCATTTCGACTGGTATTCTGGAAGGCCACATCAAGCAGGTTACGGCGCTGCGGAAGCGGTACGACGAGCAGTTTCCCCTCGTGCGCAGCCTCGCAGACGTGTTCACCTCGCACTCGGACATTCTGCGCGAGTATGCCACGTATATTTTACATCTGGAGCGTGCTCTGACACAGCTCGACGAGGCGATGGCAACTGCCGAGAGTATCGCGACTGGCGGCCGTCGTTCGTCGCGCCGGCTTGAGGAGACCCAGCTTGGTCGCTTGAGCAAGCTCATTCAGAGTCTCGAGGAGCTGGCAGCCGAGCGCGGTGAAGCTGGTTTGAGCATTTCGCTCAGCAAACCCTTTCAGCGCCTGCTCAAGTACCCTTTACTCTTCCAGAACTTGCTCTACAACACCTCGCCGTCCACAAAGGAGTACGAGGCGACTCTGGCCATGGTCGACGAAGTGCAGCAAATTGTGCGCAGCATCGAGGACGAAAAGACGTCGTTTGAGGAGCGCGAGAAAACTCGCGACGCATGGGCCCGTATCGAGGGCATGGAGAAGAACAAGACACTCATGGCGCCCAAGCCTGATCGTCTGCTTGTGAGCGAGAGGTCCATGGCTGAGATCAAGGGTCTCGTGACGGACAAGCCGACAAAGGAGAGCAAGAGCCGTCACCGCTTGAGTGACATTCTCAAGGGCCACAAGAGCAGCGAACAGTGGATTGTGCGGTTCACCGACGTGTCGCTACTGTGTGAGATGGTGGGCTCGACAAGCTTGCCAATGTCGACAAGCACGGGCAAAGGCACCGGTCCGCGCTCCGAGTCGCACACCGATTTGAGCACCAAGCGTATGAGCGCGAGCAGGCGGCACATGTCGATCAAGAAACGCAACCTCTACCGGTTTGTCAAAGTTTACGAGTGGCACAGTGCTCGACCAGCCGCGACTGCTCCTCGCCCGTACATCACCCAGCGTTTCTCCCTCGGCCGTGGCCCCCTCGAAAATGTTGCCGAGGGCCGGGCATCCTCAGTCTCCCCTCGCATCCCACAGGCCCGCACTGTGCCGCTCAAGACTGAAGACGGCTCGCCCAACAAGCTCACACCTCGGCGTAGCGGACCTGGCGGTTCCAGGGCGGAGTTTGACGACAGCATGTCGGACGGTATGTCGGTCATGTCGTTTGCGTTCAGCGGCGAGGCGAAACCCAAACCTTCCGGTGCGCGCGCCTCTGCTGCACCTGCAGCCACGCGGGCTACTGCCCGCCCGGCGTCCATGTCCAGGCTCAACAACCTGGACCGCGCCTCGAGCGGCAACATGTCGATGCCCACCGCAGCCGCCAACGCCAAGTTTGCGAACCGCTTGCGCTCGAGCGACGAGATCAACCCCGCCCTCCGCCCCGGGTCGCGAGTTCGCCGCAGCCTCCCTCCGGCCATGGCCATGTCGCCTACCGACCGCAGCCTGGGCGAGCGCTCATACTCTACCCTCCGTAGCCGTGTAACGTCTGGCTCTCCCACAAAGCTGGCCGTCAAACCGCCGTGGAACTCGTCCACCAAGATCGCACCCACCGCCCGCACCCCCCGCTCCTCCACCGCGGCGACAGTCCCCGTCCGCCCGGCTTCCGTCACCTCCCGCCCCCTCCGCTCCAAGCCCAACACGGAGAACACTGCTGGTGTAAACCCCAGCGAGAGCGCCGGCACCATCTCAAAGCGCTCCGCCTCCAACCCCTCCACCACTGCCAGCGACAAATCCCCCGCCGCCGCGCCCAACGGCAAAGCCTCAGCCCAACGCACCCCGACTCAGGCCAACGCCTCCTTGCCGGGCGCGAACGGCGACATCGGCCTCGGTCTCTGGGACGGCCCCACCCCCACGCCGTCGACAGCCACACGCCTGGCCAACGCCCCACCGACGCCAACGCCCGTCACTGCCGGCGCGCCCGCGAGCAGGGGACGGCGTAACCTCGGCGGTCACATATAGTCTTCTTCTTTCACCCTAGTTGTAGCATCTTGTTTTATGGCCTTGCCGCACCTTTACGTATAGACATGAGATGCACAATGCTTCTTACATTACCGTGGCGGTTTATCCACTTTTGTCGCGCTGGGATATCTACACTACTGTCCTCGTGATCGTTAGGTTCATCATCGTCGTTAAGCAAGCGTCCAGCACCCGCCCATGGTGTCGTCTAGCCGCGCCCCTTTCGCATCGGACTGGTAAGCACGCCCAAAATCCCACTAAGCGTATTTCGCCGGGATCGCGTCGTCTCCCCCTCTCTCGGGCCGTCAACTTGCCCGCTGGCCTGGTCTCCTGGCGGCGACGTATCCGCGGCCGTGGACACCTCGATCCCCTGGACCTCGGCAGCCATAAAGACAGAACTCGGCGCACCTTCAGCGCAGATATCACGAGGCATACGGGGAAAGTATCCCTCACTCCCCCTCCGCTCGCTGGGCGACACGGGTGTATCGGCCCCAGCTTGCAGGTCCGGCAAAGTCTGCACGAGAGAGTGCAGCGTTTCCACCTCGGCGGGGCTGAAGGGCGGGGAGAAGATAAAAGACGACGATGCCGGGGAGAGCGCAAAGCCGCCTGGGCGCCACTTGATCTGCCTCCCTGGCCTGGGCGAGTCGGAGGGGGTCGTCGTCGGGGAGAGGGCGCGCCATGCCGCTGCGCGGATGGAGGGTACGCCGCCCCACCACGCCTCGGGGAGTGGCGAGCTCGGGGAGCTGAGTGCCGGAGCGTGTGCGCTGGAGAGGTGCTGGACTAGGTGGGCGGCAAAGTCTGGTCCGAAGAGGGGTAGGTCGTGAGTCGTTTCGGGGATGCCACTAGTCGTTGCCACGTTTGGGTTGGCGGCGGCTGCAGCAGCTAGGACCGACTCGGCAGGGGGAGTCGCTAGACCCGAGCCACTCGCCGCCCACGACACGGTGCGGTCGATGATCCCGCGGCCACCGCCGGGAAGGGGGTGGAAGCTCACGGCCGGCCAGTGAGAGATATCTGCACCTGAAGCGACGCGGACTCGTAGATCCGCGAGAGTGAGGACTGGCGCGGTTGCTGGCGTTGCGGCTGGCAAAGGTGCGAGCGAGTGTTCTGGGGTCGTAGGCTCTGTCGAGGGTGGCTCGATCGTGCGGAAGGTTCTTGTATGCGCCAGGTCGAGGTTGAGACTCGGGCGGCGCTGGGTGAGGCTCATGGCTAGACTGACGCTGGGCGAGTTTCCTGGGGACTTTGAAGAGCGAGTCGGGGATAATGGGTGAAGATGTGGTCACAGATGTGCCAGACGGGGGTTTAGGACACTGAGGGCTGGCTCCGTGTCGGTACTGGAGCGTTGCGGCGACGGCGCTAAAGCTGTGTGTAGTGGGTGAAAACGCGAAGGGTGTAGACTGTTGTGGGAAAAGAAGCACGCGTCGATTGAAGAGGGCGAGGGTCGCACACCGTTGCACGTTATGAGTTCGAGGCGGAGGTTGTGTGACGTGTGGGACAGCTACAAGGGGGGTTCTGTTTGACTACAGTTGTGTTTGTTATGGTTGAGAAGAGAAGGAGTAAGAAGAGAAGGAGTAATAAACTGTCGACTGTTGCTGGTCGCGTCGTTTTACTGGAATTGTGACATGACTGCGCCCTCGAGAAGGACACACACACATTCGAGGGCGCCGCCACACTCTGCGCCCTGCCAATCTCTATTCCTCCCCGTGGGGCTAGGCCCTGCAGCTAATGTACATAAGGTCCGTGCACAGGGCACCCTCGGAACCCAAGTAGTGAAGCACAGACCATGTTGGAGTAGAGGTAGCGAGATGTTGAAGACGAGTTCACATTGGAGGCAGAGTTGGACACTCTTTGGCTCCATTCCACATGCAGCTACACGCAGCGCACGGGGCAACGCAGACTGATTCAATCACTCGAATAGTGTGAAAACCTGATTAGTCTTGCAATCTAAAGATCCATCAAATAATCTGCAGTGCTCCCGAACAGTCTCAGACTCATCGTCGGGACAAATGAATAACCACAAGAAAATAACCCGAAATTAGTCCATGGCAACTCCACTTCCACAGTCGTTGATCAATCGACATACCTAGCCCATGACTACAACAAACAGATCCCTATGCGTCACCAAGCACGCGTCTACGAATCATCTCGCGTCTCGCCTCCTGGGTCAAGTCCTGCGGCCGACTATTTGGCGTCTGTCCAGTGCTCGACCGCGAGGCCAGTTCCGCGTCGTCTACTTCGGCCATCTCGGCGTCGCCTTCGCTGTCGACCTCCAACTGGTCGTTCGCGTTGCCATGGTCGTGCTCCTCGTCGCTCTGGTCTTCGTCATGATCTTCGTCGCCCTGGCTCTGGGCGCTCTCACCCATGCCGGTCTCGTCCGACGCCTGAACGCTGGTTTCCTCACTCAGCACCACCATCTCTTCCCCAGCCTCTTCCGCAGCCTCTTCCCCATCCGCATCCTGGCCTTCCGTTTCCCCATCCTGCTCTCCCAAATCTTCTCCGTCGCTCTCATCACTCTCCCCCTGCTCATCGTCATCCTCAGCCGTCCCCTCTTGCTCAACAACAGCAGCAAGCTCCGGCATCCGACCACTCCGTCTGGGCGTGGGCGCCTCGCCCACCAACTCTGAAGACTGCGCGGCCCGCGTAGATCGTGTCGTTCCTACAGCACCGCTGGCCTCGACACTACTGGCACGCGTCAGGCGTTTCGCTGGTGTAGTCTTCTGCGGAAGAGGACGCGACCGCACAGCCGTCTGCCGCTTCGCGTGAACAGCTGGCGAAGCCGAGCGGCGACGCAGTGGAATTACCACCTCGAGGACCCTCCTATGACGTGGTGTTTTCTTGGGCTCGGGTGGGGCGTCAGACTCGTCGCTGCTGTCCTCCTGTGCAGCTTTGCTCGATTGGCGACTGCCCTCAGGACGGTTCTTGTAGGTACGAGGTCGCTTGCGCGTGGTAGATTGCACTTGGGGGTCGGGCTCAGGTGCAGTCATGGGGCTGGAATGATCCGATGCAAGAGGCGAGGCAGCCTGCGACTGCCTAGTTGTCCTGGGCGACCGCTGGACTGGGGCAGCTTTCTTGGCTGACGCTCCAGCAGCTTGGGTCGGTGCGGTCTCGAACTCATCGTCATCTGAAGAAGAGGTGGATGGACGCGGCGCTGCAGCTGCAACTGCCATTGGTGCCTTCTTGCGTCCTGCAGGACCCGGCTTGCGCTTGCGCTTCGGAGCTGGTGGCGCTGGTGGAGGGGATGGTTCGCGGGGGAGGTCATCAAGCGAGAACTGAAATGTCAGCATGTGTTCAAGACGGCATCTTGAGAAACTTACAGCAGGAGGAAAGTCGCTGAGCTCCGCGCCTGGCCTCCTTGTGGCAGCATTCGAAGGTCGGGCCTGATCGTCGCTGGAATCCTCGAGATCCTCCTCGGAGTCGACAGCCGGAGCCGTAGCACGAGTTGCCACGCGCGGAGACGAGGCCGAGCGCAGAACAGGACGAGTAGACGGGGTATCAGCTGCCCGGGATGAGGGATCGCCAGGGGGTGTAGATTGGGCAGCTTCCTGCCTCTGCGCAACCTTGCGAGGAGGAACCTGGCGTTTCGACGCTCGTCCAGTCTCAGGCGAACTCTTTACCTCAGCAGCCATGCGCTTCGGCTGTGCACGACGGGACGGAGATGCAGAGGCACGCACAGACTTGAGACGAGCCGCTATCGGTGGGTCGTCCTCCTCACTGTCGTTTGGCAGGAACAGCGCCTCCCCACTCTCGGCATCGAAGAACTGATCAGCCTCGCCATCGTCCGAGCCAGACGACTGCGAGCGCTGCGAGCCATTATCCTCCGTGGCATTGGCGGCCGCAAACTCCCTCTCTTGCTCGAGATCGTACCGCCTGCGTTGCTCTGCTAACTCCTCTTCATACTCGATCCGGAGGGGATGCTTGGGTGGAAGAAACTTGCGTGCGCGAAGGTAGATTTTGCGATTGTTCTGGTCCCGCGTGGCCACGATTGTGCGCATCTTGTCCTTCATGTGCTGGGGATTGAAAAAGCGCAGATCCTTTGTGAGCACGCCGTCTTCGCCGTGCAGGTACCATGCGACTTGGCAGGGGTGGAGTTCCGAGACTGGAACTCGCTGAATGGTGCGATAGAGGAGAATGGCCTCATCATTCGTCCATCGCCGGGCGCCAGTGATACGAGAGTACCGGTACGTTTGACCTTGAATGCGGCCGTGTAGCTTCTTCTCGCGAAACTCGTGGCCGGGTGGAATGACATACCGCGCGTCCGGTGCGAGGGCATACCCACGTTCATCACAGAGGTAGGGGTCTGGCGGAGGCGACTTCCGGCGTAAAGGGTTAGGCGGTCCTTGGATGGGCGTGTCCTGACGCATGTGGTGGTCGTGGTCGTCTTGGAGGTCCATGACATTCATGGCAGCGGCCTCATCTGCGACCTCAGCAAGTGGCTCCTCGTCGTTGATAAATTGGTCTGCCTCAGAAACTGGCTTATGCACCGGCGAGGACCGCCGTGGCATCCGTGGTCCCGTCAGCCGCCTATTGGAGCGAGGAGTAGAGCTGGGATGCGCGAGCTCCAAACGCTCTTGCTCGGCAACGTCCTCGGGCTCCGGCGTGGCAAACTCCATGAGATCCTGTCCACGCTTGTACGAGCGAGCGCGCTGCCGGGCTGTGGCCGTCCCGAGTGCCGTGCCGTTGGCCCGCGGTGTGTTCGAGGAGCCATTGACTTGGGTCTCTGGCTGCGGTTCGTGTGCTGCGGGCTCCTCTTCAGCCATCTCACCCTCAGTAGGGTAGAGATTCTCCTCATCCTGATCATCAACGTCGCCTTCATGGCGAGCGAGGGCTTCGAGCTTGACGTGGGGAGAGACCAGTTCTTCATCGTCAAAGCCCAGCTGCGAGGCACTGGGCATGATGTCCTCCTCATCCGACGATTCCTCCTCATGGACAGCAGCATCAGTCAAGCCAGCGAGCTGTGAAGCCGAGGGCATAATGTCCTCATCGCTGTCGCTGTCCTCTAGCTCCTCCTCCTCTGTAGGCTGAGCTTGAGCGTCCGTCAAGGCTGCAAGCTGGCTCGCTGAGGGCATGAGATCCTCGTCACTGTCATCGTCACTATCCTCGTCATCAGGGGGACTCTCCTGGGTGCCTGCGAATGGGAGGGGGTCGGCGTACTGGGAGTCCACAACGAGCTTCATCTGGGACTCTGGGGGCATGATATCGTCTTCCGAGTCGCTCTCGTCGTCCGCTTGGTCGGCTGCTGCTGGTGGAGGGGGCGGTGGACCCTTGGGAGTGGCATCGGCATCCTCGCGAGTCCTCTTTCGCGGCGTGACAGCAGAACTACGATCGGCCAGAGCTGCCCTGCTGCTGGCAGGTTGGCTATCGTCCCACTCGACACGCACAGCGTCTGCCTGCGGTGCAGCAAAGTTGAACGACAACGTTGGCGCAGTTCCAAGGCGCAAGGGAGGACCATCCTTCACAGCCCATTCGGCCTCGTCCTCCTCGGCGGCTGGTGACTCGGCAGGTTCTGCCTCATGGTCTAGCTCCATCGCGACGTCGCCAAAGATCTTGAACATGTCTTCGATGTCAAACCCGCCGGCCTCTTCCGCCGTGACCTCGTGGTCGGTCGCTTCACTAGTGATATCGCTTCCAGTGTCTTCCTGAGAAAAGACACGACCTAGCTCAGACGACTGCGGTGTCCCACCACCATCGATCACGTCCGTCTTGATGAACAACAGCATGCGTTCTCGAAAGTTGTCGTAAGGGTACCGTCGCAGCGTCTCCTCGGCTTCCAGCTGATTGACTTCAGGGGCTCGCTGATTAACAAGCTTTGTCCATGTCTCCTTCACCTGAGCCGTGACTGACTCATCCTCTCCCGGTTCGCAGCCGCGAAACACTGCCGCAGAGGTCCAGAACAGCTCTGAGGTCGTTCGTTCTGGCAGATGCGGAAACGTTGTATCTGGTGCCGTGAGTGGGTCGATGGTTGGACATGGGTGTGTTGCAATGATCTAAAGTCAGTGCATGTCAGGAGCTGTGGCACCAACCTGGGTAGCAAAATCGAGCCACAGCTGCAACGTTGTGTCGTCGGTAATGTTCTCCCCAGCTGGTGTCTTCCAGAACCGCTTCCACGCCCTGAACAAGAGGTCGGTTCGCCGGCGCGCGTGCTCATACTCCTCATTCAGACGTGCCTTTCCCTTTCCCTTGCGGTCCTTGGGAAGCAGCTTAGTGGCGGCATCAGGATATGCGATAATCCAGATAAAGTTGGCCAGCCCAGCGATCGCGATGGATGTCCTGGCGTCTTCTCCGAGCTCGTCACGCGCGCGCGGTGGCAGCGTCTCAAAGACCTCGTTCGCAGTAGGAAACAGCTCTGCCTCGGAGAAGAGATGAGACTGGAGGAACCCTGCGCGTTAACTTAGCCCAAGACAGTACTCACTGTGTGTCATTTGCCATGCTCCCTGTACGTCGTCGCTCGGCTCCGCGAAGCTGCCTTTGAGCTCATTGTCCATATAAAACTTTGCAATAAAGTCGAGGGACAATGCCTGAAGCGTTTCGAAGCGTTGGGCTGGAGGCATGACCTGGACACCTCCAGCACCTATTGACGCGCGCATCCTGAGGCGAAAGGGCGAGTCGTTGCGGTGGTAGGGCGACGCGGAGAGACGGCGTGAAGTAGACTCCCGAGGACGAGCCTTTGGTGTTATAAACTCTTCATTGTCTGCCTCACGCAAAGAATCGACTGTTGGCGCGTGACGGCGCGACCTTCGCGTTGGGCGTAAGGACGGGTCGGCATCCGTGCCACTGTCCGACTGCTGTGAGCCCCCGCGCTGCGACCTGGAGCGCGTCGACCGGCGGGTTTGTGGAGGAGATGCCGCCTTTGCTCCTCGTGAAGAGCTTGCAGCTGCCGACCCTCTTGTGGACGGCATTTGCAAGGCAAAGTGGTCGATTTAGACGTTGTTGTTATTGAAGATGAGTGGACTGCTCATGACGCCAAGTTGATACAAATACTCCCGGGTACTGAAATCAATGACGTGTAAGGGGGATCGACGTGTGGTGGAGGTTGAACAATGATCAGGCTGCAATGGTTGTTGTGCATCTCCTTTCTACTCTTTGGAAACACATGGAACACATAAAAGACTATCCTCGGCATTGTGCGATGCATCGAGACTCTCAAAATGAGACATCGGCGCTGTCGCAGCTATCTGCTTGCTTCTGGGGCGGCTTCTCTGCGCACAGAGCAGCATCCTCGAGTGGACCACGGGTGGATCCCGCATCAGTGTCGGTCGAGCTTCAGCCACCCAACGCCACACCGACCTGTAAGCAGATTATGAAACTGAAGGAGGAGTGAGCTGCTCCATTCCCATCCCAGCGGTTAATCTTGGCGGCATGGTGCCGCTTGTTGCGTTTCCCAGGCGAGATACCGGCGGCTCGAGGCATGAGCGCTGAGCACGAGCCAGTCACCCCGTTGCGCCTTGTGGCAAGGAGGAATCAGAAGCCAGAGAACCTCATCAGGTGTTTTCCATTTGAAGCGGCTCTGGAGTCTACCCCAGGTCTCGTTTTGTGTGTGTGCGCACGTCGGGAAGGTGTAGGCGACATGTGGGGCTTTGATCAGCCTCTGCACGCAGCATTGGGCGGATTGCGGCGCTGTGCCTCGTCTCATCGCCCCTCCAACATGTTGGCGCACTGAGGCCATTTGCGGTCGCTGCACGTTGGCTGTGCCATCGGACCGTCGATATCGGCCTTTTGAGGCTGCTTCGATGTGCGCATACTGCGATCAGCACTGGCTCCTCTCGCTCTTGTTCTGCGTACACACATCCCCCGGCGGACCGTGCTCGACTTTGCTCGGGTCCAGTTCACAACACAACAGATACTGTTCACCATGACAACAGCTCTCCTATTGCTCTCATCACCTTGTCGCCGCCCTCGGACAGCATCAAAACACGCGGCTTATCCACAACGGGTTAACAAAGTGAGTATCTCTTGTTTCTCTGCCTCGTTCCACCGTCCGCAACTTGCCCCTCTTGCCCGACAAACAGCTGATGATCGATCTGTAGCCGACTTAGGTTCGACCACTTGCCGCGCCCTCCGTCGTTCACTCAGCATCCACCACGGCGCACCTAGTCTGATTACGATCCCCTACCGCGCCCCCACCCGACAACCGACATCATTGCCTTGTTGCAATCAGCCGTCCTTGCCAACGCCCATCACTCATTGAACACCTGTCTCGAGCCTTCCTCGCCGATCAGCATTGTCCGGTCATGGCCAGCAGCCGACGACGGGATACAAGAATCCCAAGTTGGCTGGTGGACTTTTCGTCCTCGCCTTCTGAAGCATCCTTGTCATCGCATCAGCACTTGCCACCTCTGCGCTCACGCCATACACGCTCGGCAATGGCCACGTTTACACCATCGGCCATAGAGCTCGGTCTCTTCAGCATACCTGAACTCAGGCCGACACACACGCTAGATGCAGCGAGCGAGGCATTGGACGCTGGCGACGCTGAGCAACTCCGTCCTTCCACACTGCCTCGACTCTCCATACCGTTTTTTGCCTCACCAAGGCCACTTCTGTCTCGAGTTGAGGTGCAATTTGATAGTGGTATTGTCGACCTCGTTGGTGGCTCCAACACCTCGTGAGTCACAGATGGGCCAACGGCTTTCTGACCCTGCTCAGCTCTAGCTACTCGCTGCCAGGCCAGGTGGTGATCACGCTCCCCCAACTCTCACCAAGGAGTGATGGAGCCTGCCGCGAGATTCGCGACGTTAGCGTCGTCATTGAAGGCAAGTCAGAGTACGCCGACCACTTTGGTGAGTAGTGAATGACGTCTGTGGGTGTTTCAGCCGCCACCCGAAAGCCCAGTCCTCAACAACACAATGCTGATGAACCCTCCCGCAGGGCGCTACACTCCAATGCGCGTGTATGCGTCTACTCTTCCCTTGGTTCCTCAAGGACGCCCCGTGCTCGTTCCAGAGCACCTGGCCGACCGGTCTGGAGTGACAGTGGCCCTACCCTTTGACCTAAGGGTTCCCGGGTGGCTACCCCCGAGCCACCTCTCGGATCTCGCCTCTACCTCGTACGGCGTCGTGGCGACTGCAGAATTACGGTGGACGAGCACAGGCCCGCAGGCCAAGCGCAAGCGTTTTGCCTCGCCAGGTATTGAGCGTTCAGTCTCACCCTTCACTCCCTTCACTGTTCGGAGGCACCGCATGCCGGCGGCAGCTTCTCCTCGTGCCACCATTCGGGAAAAGTACTTTACCCTCCAGCCGACGAAACACGGCGATTCTCCGCTGGAGTGTATTGTGGCAATTCCCGAGTGGATTGACATTCATGGCGAGGAACACTCGCTGCACGTGCAGGTTAGAATTCGGGCGAGCCAGGACGCTGGGCTGCAGAGTGGCAGCGGTGGCGACATTGATGTGGAAGGTGGAACGGAGGATCTAGCGGACGGCGACACCGAGGTCGAGGCCATGGATGTTGAGAGTACGGTCAGCGAATCTGTGACTTCTGAGGCGTCGTCGCTGGACAAGACTCGCGGCGGCCCTTGGACGCATCTCGTTGAGCTATCCATGGAAGTCGAGGAAATACAGCGTTTCACGTGAGTTTCTGCGGGCCAACTGCCACTAATACCCAGTTGCCAGCCCTCCTCAAGCTTTCACGCTGCCTTCCCGGTCCCAGCCCAACAGCCCCGCGGCAGCTCCTTCCGCCTCCTCGGCCCCCGGTTCGAACCCCTCGCCAGACCCCCTATCGGCGACTCCTACCCGTCCACCTCAGCAATCTACGGCAAGCGCGCCTGCCTCTTGTCCGAAGAAGGCGTCCCGCGCAACTTTTGCTTTGAGAATGCCGGCCTGCCAGTAGGCCGAAAGTGGCGGCGCGTCAACGTCGTCCTCCCCCTCCCCGCCCCCGGCGCGCCAGGCAGCCGCTACAGACCATGGGCGGACATGGAGGGACCCTTTGTGCGCATGAAGCACATCCTCAAGACCTCACTCGTGTGCCGCAACCCAGACGGACACGAGACAATCGTGCAGCTCTCAACACCGATCCGCTTCGCTACCCACCCGCACACCATGCCTGTGCCCAACTCATGGGCGCCCCCGCCGTACATCCACACGTTCCACGAGAACGGCGACCAGCGCGACTGCGACCCGCTACCGCTCTACTCTTCCGCGCCACCGCCCGACATGCCGCCACTGGACGCTTTCCTCGAGCCGGCACGTGAACCAGACGCAGCCACGGATTCGACAATGGACGTCGAAGAGGAGCTCTACGCCGCTGCGGGCCGGGAGGAAACGCCACAGGTCGAGCTCAGCGGCGAGAGCTCGCGACCTGGGCACGGCCGGTCGGCGAGTGTCGACTCGAATTCGACTCTGGGGCTCGGGGGGCCCAACGACGCCGCGCCAAAGCTGGTCATTCAGGCTATAGCGCGAATGTCGACCGAGGAGCCAGTGAGGGCTTCTTCGTGACTGCTTCGGGATAAGCTGCGACCCTCACTGAAGGTACCGGCACGTTCAAACTGTGACACTACGCTTCATTCGTGCCCCGCGCCTGTTTCATTTCTGACCTCGACGCACTGTACAACGACTGTAGTCTATTCGAATGCCTCGGCTGTTAGATAGTGTTAGATACATAGACCATGCACCTGTGTGAACGGCACCAAGAAGAAATCGTCGCATCGTAATCTAAATCTTTTGACAAGAAGGGGACATCTATGAGTAAGAGGGTCGTTTGGGGCAGTCTATGCAAATCGCGAGCTGGCAACACGCGTCCCAAAGCCGAGCGACTCGACCTCGCGCATCGCGCTCCGCAGGTCGGGGTGGAAGCGGTGCGGCCCAAGCAGCTGGGGCACGTTGACGAGACGCAGCATGGCCAGCTGCGACGCGCGCAGGTGGGCAAAGTAGATTCCGACACCGCGCTCGTGGTAGCTCTGGACGAGCTCGCCGAGGATCTGCAGCGCACTGGCATCAATGTCATCCACGTCGCCCATGTGCAGGATTACTGCCTTGGCTTCGCGGCGCCGGGGGACGTCCGACGGGTGGCTCTTCTTCGGGCCGTAGAGCTCGAGACGGCGGAGACGCTCCTTGAGCTGGCCAGTGTTGGCAAACGAGAGCGACTCGCGAATGCGCACCACGAGCACGCCGGGAATCTCCTCCTTGATCGCGTCCTCGTCCTCGTCGTCATCAATCGGGACCCATTCGTCCGTGTCTGGGCGGCGGCCGATGATTTTGATGCGGGGCTGGGTGGAGCGCTGGATCACAAGAATGAGAGAGAATCCAACCGAGGCGAGGAGACCGGTTTCGATGGAGAAGAGGGTGGTGAGAAGGAAGGTGCCGGTCATCTGGAGGAAGTCTGTCCAGGCGCGCATCTTCCAGAAGTATATGACATCGTGGGGTGCCTCGGCGAGAACTGGCAATTAGTTGCGCACGCATGGAGCGGTACTCACGAACATAGACGACCATGATAATGATCGACGACAGCACGGCCTTGGGGAGGAAGTAGAGCGACGGGAGGAGGAAGAAGACCGAAAGG
The DNA here is from genome assembly GCA_002335605.1 of Prillingera fragicola. NCBI lineage: Eukaryota > Fungi > Basidiomycota > Tremellomycetes > Trichosporonales > Trichosporonaceae > Prillingera > Prillingera fragicola. Next base: position 644,366 of record BEDY01000006.1, on the reverse strand, counting down.
ATCATGAGAGCCGCGGTGATGAAACCGGACATCTGGGTGCGGCAACCGGTCTGGCCATTGAGACGCGAACGTGTGAGAGATCCAAAGATGGGCAGAGTGCCGGTACCGGTGACAAGGGACGTTGCCAGGTTGGCACTGCCGAGAGCGACGAGTTCTCGGTTAGGGCTAACGGGGTAGCCGTACTTTGTCGCATTCTCCCTGGCAGCGACCATCGAGTCGACAACGCCGACGACGGCCATGACGAATGCAGTGGGGAACGTCTTGCCAAAGTACTTGAGGGTGCGCGGCGTAAGGGGCATGCCAAAGGGTAGCTCCTTGCCACCCGGAATCTTGCCCACAACGTACACGCCAAGCTCGTCCCAGCGGAGGTAGGCGCAGAGAACTGGTGATCAGCTCCACTTATCTGAGCTCCACTCACCTGTTGTCGTCACGACAAGAATCAGAATCTCGGGCACGTAGCGGAGCCATGTGCCGCCTGGGCGCTTGACCGCCGCCTGCTTGGTGAGCTTGAAGGCGAGGAGGAAGGCAATGCTGCATGCCGATAGAATGGTTGTAGGAATGTTGGCGTGGCGAATGTGCTTTAGCGTAAAGATGAGTTTCATGATGGGGTACGTTGGCGGGTTGACATGGCCGGATATGAAGTGAACCAGGCCGAGGAGGGGAGCGAGCTGCTCTATGAGGATTATCTGGCGTCAGCGCAGTCGTGCTCCACATACGTACGACTCCGATACCGGTGATGAAGCCTCGGAGCAAGGCTCGGGACAAGACAACGTCGAGGAAACCTAGACGGAGCAATCCCAGGATCGTGGTGATAAGACCCGCCTGGAAAGTGATCATGACCGTCACGGCCATGGCTTCCCTCTCGGGGTTCTCTGGCAGCGTGTGCGGGTCGCCGTAGACTATCTGCTCAATCACATGTCCGAGCATGAGCGACAGCGACGCCTCTGGGCCCATGGACATTTGCCTGTCTCTGTCAGCTCCGCACCAGCGTCCGTGCCACTCACCTGCACGTGCCCATGACACCGTAGACTGCGGCGCCGACGGCCGAAGCCCACAAGCCAGCGACCGGAGTGATTTTCGCTAGACCGTTGGCGTAGGACATTGCCTGCGCCATCAGCCACCGCCGCCGCGCAGAGTGCCCTGACGGCAACTTACCTGGGGTACCAAGAGACAAGCGACCTGCGCGGCTTGTTAGCTCTCCGCAGCAGTAACCCTGCAGCAGCGGACTCACTGATACGCCTGCGACCAAGTCACCCGAGAATCTGGGGTCGTGAGCGTGACTTCTTGGAGGTGTCTCTTACAGTTGCCAGCTGTATTGTGGCAGCCAGCCGGTCACCTGTGGTGTGAGCTTCTGATGTGCGGGTTGGAGCGACGTGTGGACCGTGCGACTCACTGGAACATAATAGGTGGAGCGCTGACGGATAGTCTTGGCTACGCCGTACGTCTTGCGGAGTCGGCTCTGTGACGCTGTCGAATCTGAACAGTTAGCTGTGCCCAGAAGCAGCGCGTGCCCACCTTCTCGTGAATGATCAGTGCGCGGATAGTCTATCTGGAGATGCCTGCCGCGAGCACGACCCAGGCTCGACGGCCCAGGTGCAGCGTCGGCGTGGTCGTCGTCTGTCCAGTAGTTTGGCTGTGACTTTGGCGTCGGTGACAACAAGTGGGTGGTTTCTCCTGGAGCGGTGCGGATGGCGGACACGGCTGTTGTTGGTGTCCCCTGGTGCAGGTCGTAGCGAGATGACACTGACGAGGGTGACGAGCCCTCTGAGCCTCCCGAGGACCCTTCTGGAGTCATTGGGACTGATGTCGGGTTAGAATTCAACGCAGATGTCGTTGGTGGAGTAGCCATTGTTGACGGCGACGGCGGTGGTGGTGTGGGCGATGAGGAGCTGCGGTCAGGAAATGGCGCCAGGTAGACGCCACCACTCGTCTCCAGCCGCTGACAATGTTGCCCTTGAATTCTGAACAACGCGGCCGGATCTATTTCCAGTGGAGGTCGCCGAGATTTGGCTGGTGCCTGAGGACTACAGGCCCTGGGGTGGAACGTGGGACGTACAGTTGGGCATGGTGTGCAAGAGCTTGGTTGAAGTGGTGGCGTATGTGCTGTTGGGAGCAGGTGGATAAGGAGGGGGGAGAGAGACAGAAGGAGAAGAGTTGCTTGTTGTTACAAGATATGGAAGGGGCGCAAGTGACCGTGCGCAGCCTGCGCCCCGGCGATCACTCGACCAAACGAGCGTGGCCAATCGTCCCCCCTTTCACGTCGTTGCACTGTCCAAGACTGCAGTGACGAAGGCTTCAGCAAAGGGGAGAGACCCGTACAAGGATAACGTGCCTCGCCTGCTGTCTGGATATAATCTCGCGTGCACTGTTGGGACGGAAGGGACTATCTCAAGTGGTCTATCGTATGGCAGCTAGGGACCATTGCACGGGAATTTATTTTTATTTATCAATTATCTCTGCTACCAGCACGTGCCAAGGCAATCTGCAGCCTTGCTATCTCGCCGCAAGGGCTATCTTTGTCTGCACCTGCGTATGCAAGTACCTGGGACGTGTTCTACAGCGTCAGTAGCGTGTCTATTCTTGCCAGCTCTGGTGGGAGCAAGATTGGCAAAGTGGAAGGTCAGTACCTTTCGTAAGTGCTGCTTCCTTCAGGCCACCACTAACTTTGGCTAATGAAACTCACTGTGGGCTGTAACTATAATCTAGACATATGCATGCTGCAACTCTTGGGTCATGGGGTTCGATTCGCAGCTTTGCAGTGCCAGAAAGTCAGCGAGTCATGGTGCATGGTGCTACCAGCCGCGGTTGTTGCATGCCGAGTTGGCAGTCGGTCGACGGGGGGAGGAAGCAGCTTGGTGGTGGGAGGCGCCTTTACACATGTCCTGTGCCACTTGACACCAGAGAGGGTGTCATTTTACTTCTTGGCGCACCCTCCCCAACTTCTTCTTCACTGACTGAGTTCACTCATACATTTACTCTGTCGTGCACGTCATGCATGGTAAGAGGAGCCAGCTAGCTCGACACATCCAGGAACCCTTACACAAACGTTGCGTAGCAGTAGTCAAGACGGTCTTTGACATGCAGATGCAGTGTATGCTACGTAATGTATGCTGCAAGGAATGAGCAAGTGATCATTGCTCCATACGATCGACCGTCTGGGCCTTGTGACTAAGTCTACTCGTTATCAGGCCCGACCTTGAGGCAGTCACGTACGACATCTGTTGACGCGCAGACGCGTCTTGGCACAACATTGCTACATCCGCCGGAACCATCATCCTTTCATCCCAACCTGCCTTCCGTCTCCATCACTCCCCAAGGCGATGCATCAGACCCTTTTGCGTCCGTGCTCACCCACGACTGATGCATTCCTACAAAGCAGCTCGAGTCGCTCAAGCACCACTACTGCTGCTGCTGCTGCTACTGTTGACCCACTCACATGACTCTTGGCACTGCCTCCCGTGGCACGGGAAGGCAACATGACACGCGAGGCACGTATGGTTCCCCTGGCAACCCAACCGTTTGGCTAACAACTCACACCTCTCTCTGCACTCTGCTTCTTGTACGCTTGAGCTTCTTGGCTGTCGTCCCTGCGGCAGTGGGGGAGGGAGAGGGGAGCGGCGTCGTAGGGGGTGACGGCTTGTTGATAAATGTCTGTCTGTCGGTTCCCGCGCCAGTATATATGCTGCACCAGTGCATGGACCGCGCCACCTCTCACACACTCACCAACGACAGTATCCATCCACCATGGCTATCAAGGACTACATTGCCAGCATCATCATCTTTATCGCGTTCGCGCTCCTCTTCTTCTCGACGGGTGGGTAACTAACTCCTAGGAACTGGGTACTAACTGTCAGTGTCGTCACCAATGATCAACAACCTCGCCCTGTGCAAGGTCTACGTTGACCAGGATGTGATCCGCTTCGGTGTGCTAGGCTACTGCCAAACTGCAGGCCAGGACGAGTGCTCCCGGCGCGGAGTCGGGTACGCCCTCTCCAAGACGGTCGAGAACATGCTCGGCGGCGCCGACCCGTTCCCCCGCCGGCTCGACACCATGACCAACGCCCTGGTGCTTCACCCCATTGCCACGGCCGTCACTGGCATTGCGTTCATCTTTTCCTTTTTCGGTAGCCGCTTTGGCCACTTTTTGGCTGCCATCCTTACGCTGGTCGCCTTTCTCGTCGCCGGCCTCGCCATGGCCATGGACTTTGCCATCTTCTCCCAGGTCATCAAGGCGACAAAGAACTTCCACTCCAGCCTCGCCTTCTCGGCCTCGTACGGCCCGGCCATCTGGATCACCGTCATTGCCGCCATTCTGCTCTTCTTCAGCTGCTTCATCACCGTGTTTGACGGCCGTCGCAGGAAGAACGCCGCGAGGTACTAGACTGTGAATGAGGAGTGAGAGCGCGTAGCGCAAGGGGGATGCTGTTTATAGTCTGTCGCCAGTAGCCATGTATCATGGTCTACGCGTCAAAAGTTGCACAGTTAGTGTGTCACTGAAATGCCAAAAGCCCAAGAATGCATGACAACGTTGAGATGCGCGCTCAGTCCCACTTGGTCTGAACGTTAGCCTTTGCTTGCTTCCATCACCTACCTCGGGGTGGTTCTTGAACGCCTCGTAATCGGCACGGTTGAAGAACGACAGCTCGGTCTCGTTCTCTGTTTATCAGCTGTGTTCGTCAACAAAAGCACGTACCGCAGCCGGCGTCGGCCAGGGTCTGGTTCATGTCGGACAGGATCCACTCGTCGTTGTCGAGGTTGATGATGAGGTTCATCGTCTTGTGTCCGTGTGCGACAGTGTACTTTTTGATAGTGTCTGCCCCGTCAGCTCACACCGTCTCTAGCGACGCACCAAGCTGCATCTGGCGGTAGAGCTTGAAGCTAACGTTGGTCTTGATAGCTGCACCCAGTGGTCAGTCATGGAACAATCCGCGCTCCGCCGCGCCACCCACCTTCCCGGCACTTGTCCATGAGGCCGCCGACGGTCAGCGTGGTCAGGTCGAGGTCCTTGAGCACCAGGTTCTTGGTGGTGCGGAAGGGAAACGACTTGATGATGCGCACAGTAAGCACGGCGTTGGTGACGGGACGCAGCTCGGTGGCCAGCAGCTCGTGCTCGGGCGTGGACGAGGCCATGGTGGGAGAGAGAGATGAACTGGGGATGCGGGAGGCGAGAGTAAGGTGTGTGGGCTGACAGTGCCAGCGCTTCTGTGAGATGGGAGCAGCTATGCAAGTGGTGATGATATGGTGTTGGTGGTGTGAGATAGAGTATTGTTGACACGGTCGAGGTCGGGCGACAGAAATTTCAGAGCCAACTTGGCCGTCGATCAGTGCGTCATCACTGCACATTTCTCCACCCACCATGACTGCGCGTCCATCGTACGTCGACTCTTTTGCGTGCATAAGCTTACATCTACAGGCTGCGAGAGAGTGTCACAGATGCACTGGCAGCTCTGCCGAGCATACATGCGCTGGGCGTGACGGTGCTCAGCTCGGCGCCAAAGCGCACAACCGCACTCTACCCTCACGCGCCAACATCCACAGCCCGTTGCATCGAAACAGAGTATCTCGTCGTCGTGCATTGCGCGCTCGAGCCAGGGGCAGAGCTGAGCTCTCCTGAGACCGCAACCTCCAACCCCAGCTCCACCGACGCACAACCCCCCACCGCAGTCACCGACGCGTCGGACGCGTCACGACCCGCGGGCAACGTTCTCGCAGCAGCAATCTCAGCGCACGTCTACACTCTCCCCACCTCCCCCTCCTCACCAGCGACGTCGATCGTGTACATCTCCAAAGTCGACTCGTCAGGCTACGCACCCCCGACCGCGGGCCCCATCACCCGCGAGCTCGCCATATCAGTGCTCACCCACTTTCTCGGCCCCGCGACCCGCCCCACGCCCCGCGTGTCGGCGACCCTCTTTGCACGCTCCCAGGGCCAATACCTCTTTCCCAACTCGGTGGAAGGCGGCGGTAAGCGCGTGCTCGGTGGTCTCGGGCTTTGCGGATGGTGGAAGGGCGTGTATGAGGGTGCAGCCGCTCGGCTCGTGGAGAAAGGGTTGCCCGCCGCCGAGGTTGCCCTCCGATACATGCTGCCGGCTTACAGTGCCGCCGAGGCTGCAGGCATGCTTGGTGCTCCGAAAAGGCCGTTGCCTGCTGGTGTCAAGTGGGTGTATGCGCCGCCGTTTGTCACGCCTCTCTTGCCTGACAATGGGCTCGCGCCGAGTCTCGCGACCCTCATTCCCTCGCTGCCCGACGACCCCAAGACGCGATTCCTCGACGAGCTCGTCGCTAGTGCCCTCGAGGCGGCGCCGCTGACAGTGGGCTGTACAGGCAGCATTACCAGTGCAGCCTCGGGCGACGGCTCGCAACAGCCCCCCACGTCGCCCAAGAAACGCACACGCAAGGAAAAAGACGCCGCCGAGGAGGAAGACGAGCGACGCAAGGCGCACGCAGCTCTCGCCAAGATCCCGCCAGAGGAGTTTTGGGAGCGTCTCGGATTCCGACAGGAGTGTGCCAGTGGCGACGTGACCGGTTTCTTCAGCTTGTCGTGCGACACACCTGCCGTTCCCGCTGCTGAGGCTGCTGCGAGCGCGTATGCGGATGCGGTGGTCGCGCACGGCGAGGAGAGCAAACCTGTCAAGGACGAGGAGAAGAAGAACGGAGACGCGGACAAGCAACCGACAAAGTCCAAGACATCGCTCAACCAGAAGCTCGTCGAGCGCGTCCTCACCTCGCTCCTCAACACCGACTTTGGCACGCGCGCGCTCGCGGCGCAGGGAACCGCACACTGGCTGGCGACGACGCGCGCGCTGGTCGTCGACGAGATTGGCGAGGACGGCTGGGCGGCATGCACGTCGTCCATCGCGCCCAAGACGGGGGTCGACGCGCCTGTCCCGCAGAAGCGCAAGGAGGAGACGGTGACCATGCTGCAGCCCCGCAAAAAGGCCAAGCCCCGGCAATAGCCTGCCGTTAGTTGGCCAGTAGCCTATGTAGCCGCAACGTGTACAACCATGCATACATATCCTGTGCGTGGTGGTGTATCTAGCTCGGTATCATGCTCTCTCCCTCCCAGCCTCCAAATACTACCAACTACGACTGCTTGTTGGCAGGCGGCACAAACGAGCCCGCGACCATGCAAAGGTTGCGCGGCGTGTAGTGCGTCTTGATGACCGGCGTGCGCTTCGTGTGGAACGTGGACAGCAAGTCGGACGACTGGCCCATGTCCTCCCAGCTCAGCTCGCCGGGGCCCATGGGGAGGGTGCCAGCTGCGCCGTCGTTGCGCCTGTCGTTGTTGAGGTCCATGCCGCGGGCAGGGCGGGCGCCGCCAGTTGCCTTGACGTCCCAGCAGCGGACTGTGCTGTCGAGGCCGCCCGAGACGAGAACCGCAGACTCGGCGGAGAAGGACAACGACTCGATGGGCGCGGTGTGACCTGTCATCTTCTTGATGGGACGGGCAGAGCCAAGGTCCCACAAGTAGATGCTGCAGTCGAGGCCAGCACTGGCGAGAGTGCGGCCATCGGGCGAGATGGCCATGGTAGTCACGGCGTCGCTGTGACCCAGGAACAGGCGGATGCACTGGCCACGCTGCACGTCCCAGAGACGACATGTGTTGTCGCTCGAGCCGGTAGCGAGGTACAGCGAGTTGGGGTGGAACTTGACGCACTAGTTGTCAGCAGAGTTCTTCACCAGAAACTTACGTTAACGTCCGAGATATGTCCCGAGTACATCCTCAGAGGGGTGACTCGGTCCGTGCTCCACAACCTGGCCGTCCGGTCGCGACTGGCAGACGCAAAGTAGACACCCATTGGTCCCCACTCAACGTCCCAGACAGGTTCCCGTGCATGACCACGGTACACCACCAAGTTGGAGTAAGTATCCAACGACCACAAGCGAATGGTCGAGTCCTGCGACGCCGACAGGAGCGCGCGAGGCGGTCCGCCGGAACCCGATATGGGGTCAAACGACAGTGAATACACCGGTCCAGAATGTCCAACAAGCTTGCGCATAGCCAACCCCTCGTCCTCAGCCACTTGACCTGTTGATGGATCTGGCGTCAGCGTCGTTTCGCGAAAGACACTCACCAATGTGCTTGGCTTTCAACTTTTCGTCTTTCAAGCTCCACAACCTCACGCAGCTCTCCGCCGAACCAGCCGCAATAAGCGACGAGTCAGGCGAAAACTCAACAGACGTGACACTATACGTTAGCTCAACTCTCGTAAGAACGAAGACTCACGGTTCTCCGGCGTCAAACATGGTAAATGCCACGATGCTCGGCAATGTCACAAGTGGGTCGGCTCCCTCCTGGCCCTTGGGACCGAGGCGAATCATCTTGCGCTTGTCACGCACAGCTTCGACCTCACGTTTCACGTCCGTGACCTTGTAAAAGGTCGGCTGTGGAGGAAGGGTCTCGGAAGCATCGGGGCTGACGAGATCAGGATCGCGATTGTCGTCGGGCTCAATCTTGATATGCTTCTTTGTCGGTGAGCGGGTGCCGTCCGCCATGTCAACGTCCCCGTTGGCATCAAGACCATTGGCGTGGCCATTGATCGCCGAGCCACCAGGCGTGTGGCCCTCGCCCTCAAGCGCCTCATCCTCCTCACGCACAACGCGTATAACTTCCTCTCGCAACTTCTCCAACATCGGGGGCGCTCCAAGCTTAAGCTGGGTGGCAGCGTTGAACTTGTCAGGCGACGTCGACGGGGGAAGCATGCCAGCCAGCAGTCCACTCGATGACGCGACCGCAATCTTGTCCAGAGGCATGGCCGCATCGGACACCTTGATGTCCAAACGCGAGTTGACGATCGCCCGAACGGCCTCTTTTGCCCGACCAGGAACGCTGTGGAGTCCAGCCTCCCACTCTTCATCCAGTCCTGCGCCGCTCAGCCACTGCACCATGAGCGCGAAAGAGTTGCGCGACATGGGGACCTGGTAGCGCTCCGACCTCAACCGCTGGCAATACGGGTCCAGGAGGATCTGGTGAGGCGCGTTGATGGACGACAGGTAAGACAGCTCGGAGGGGTGGTAGAGCTGGTGGTGCTCGGCATTGTCCTTGTAGAACTGCTGGGCTGCAAACATTAGCTTTGAGACATAGTCAGCCATGATCCACTTACCCGCGTCGACAAAGCCAAAGTCGACGAGGTCGAGGAATGTGTGCGCGAAGAGAGGGAAGGACACATTGTCCAGTTCAAACTGTTCATCAGCACAAGACCTCCACCCAAAGCTCACCTTCCACAAGTCTAGACCGTCGCTGACCCATCTCCTGTACCGCTTGTAGCCCTCGACACGATCTGAGGGATCGATGAAGGCCGCTTGGGGCTGGGGAGGCCTTCCTGCCTCCTCGTCTGCGTTTGCTGCCTCGAGGCGTGTTTGCAACTGATCAATAATGTATTTTGCTTGCGCAATAAAGTCGGGAGTAATGTCGTTGGACATCGTCGATACCGAAGCAGTCGTCGCCTGAGGAATGTTGCGCTTGACCATGTTGTCCAGAGCAATGGCGGGCGGAGCACGGAAAATGGCCTCTTTGCCAGCGGCTGAGCCACGACGAGCTGCAGCGGTAGCACCAGCTCCGGCGCCAGCGGCGGCAGCAGAGCCTCCATTCATGCCCTCATCCTCGCCATCCGCATCCTTCTCATCCCCTCCCTTGCTTGCAAGATCGGCCTGGAACGCTTGGAGTGCCTTGTCGAATCCATGTTGTTGGAGGTACTCCATGACAGTTTGAGGGAGGAGCTGAAAGTCCGCCTTCGGCGCCGACGAACTCGGGCCGGCTGCCGCCGTTGGAGAGTCGGACATGACGAAGGCGATGTGGATGGCCCCTTTTGAGCGCGGATGGGATGTATGTTACACGGATAGAGACGTGTTGTGATTAGATGAAAGATGGATAGAAGTCGTAGTGTCCAAGTTCGAACAACGCGCGCGACCACCATGGACAGATCACGTGATTCAACTCGAACCTCTGCTGCCCTGCCTTCCCTCGTTGTCTGTCACCTCTCTTTCAATGTCACACACTCTCTCTCGCACTTTGTCACTTCTGCTTTAGCAAGTGTCCTATTCCTCGCAGCAGCTTTCCGCAGATGCTCTAGCTCTAAAACTATACCCAGCAAAAGGGGACACTGGTCGCTCATCCCCAGTTCACGACCTCCCTCTCGTCTGACTTGCTTCACCCCCTTGTCCAGCACCTTCCTCTGCCTTTTAACACCATTCCTGACCATCTTCTCGCAGACATGGGTGCCGAAAAAGACCCATGGAGCCACTCTCTTCTCTCACCTAGCCCCTCACCCACTCCTCCCGAGGCTGACGTCTCTGATGATCCCCCCGCCGATGCCACATATTCCTTCATCTCGCTGTCCCGCGACTCAGACTTGCGCAATGATCTTGATTTGAGCTTGCGCGAGGACCGAGCCGTTCTTAAGGAGACTCCATTCACATTAGCGAAACTTCGAGCCAAGGTGACCACAAAGAAGACTGGTAAGACAGCACTCGACAAAAACGGCTGTGGCAACATCGCCACAGCAGAGTCCGCTAGGCTCTCCGGGAGCAAGAAACCTCTAGGCAACACACGGGACAGGGGACAAGACTGGAAGACTATCAGCGGTTGGACCAATGCTCAAGGCGATCCAATTCCTCACTGCCCGCCTGCCAAAAACGCCAAACGCGCTGATTCGAATGAGCCCGAGCCCCGGCCAGCGAAGCGGTCAGCGTCAAACAAGACCCGAGCCGAGACCAATGCCAGCAAAGCAAAGCGAGGTGTGTCGACAAAGGCTACGCAAGGCGCGAGGGGTAGAAAGACTGTCAAGGCCAAGGGAGTGAAGGCCTCTCAGAGCGGGAAGGACGATAAGATCGAGTTTCACAGGCTCCGTAAGTCTACAGCAAGAAATCTCTGATGGTTTCAGCCAAGATGGATAACAGCCAAAACTTTCCCATTGTGGCTGCTCTTGAACGTCAGCGGGCCGGAACCGGCTTTCAGTCGCCCAAGCAGATCCCGATAGCACGTCAAGCCTTGCTCTCTCCCGACCACAAGGTGGCCAAGCGGGGCGAACCGTATATCGATGTGGATGCTCTGCTGAACTCGCTTGGGAAGGACTCGGTAGCCAAGGCAGCTCGGGCCAGGGCGATAGTACGCGAGAGAATAGAGACTGAGGGCCAGGCTCAGGTAGGCTATGCAGGCGACTAATCTCATCCTAACGCACAGGAGCTGCCCTCTCCAGTTTCTCAAGCTCTCGCAAGGCAAGCAGCCAGGAGCTCCCCAAGTCTTCAAGCGAAACGAGTTTTATCCAGATCTTCTCCGACTGCCGTTGCAATCCCCGATTTCCCTGTACGACCGCGACTGCATCGACCGATTGCGGTGCGTGTTCACGACGTGAGCAAGCTAGAGTCCATGGCTGCGAGAGGATCTCAACAGAAGAAGGAAGCGACGGCGCTCTCTTCCTTCCGGTACACCCCTCAGGATCTAGCATCTTCCCCTTCTCGTCTTCCCTACCGGTCACGCTCGGACTACCCTCTAGAGCCTAGCTCTTCGCTCCCCCACATGACTCGCCACGACTCTCTGCCTGCGTCGAGCCACCCTTATCCAGCGACACCGAAGGATCTGGAAGATTTTTTGTCACAGGCGACTCAGCGTGGACACCAGTCCTACGGCAATGACAAAGACTCCGATGACTACACTCCGGCACCTCAACCCAAACGCCGCCCAGCGGCTCCTGATGTGCGAGACCTGCGTAACTCGTTCTCCTCTCATCAGCCCGTCTCTTCAAAGGGCCAGCCCTCTCGGCACTGGAATTCTATTCTTCAAGGCTCTCCCAGCCCCGAGCCGGATTGGACCACTCTACCCGCCAAGCGTGGAGGTGCTCGGCGCTTGACCATGCGTCCCGAGGCGCGCGTGCCCAAATCGAGTGGACCGTTCCATCTTCCCCAGCGTATCTTCACGCAGCCCACAGCCGGCCCGTCGCGTCTCGTCACTCGACACCCAGACCCAGTCCCAGATGGCACGGAATCAGCGATGGCGACGAAGGTCACTGTCTGGACACCATCGCCCCTGCGCAACCAGGCCGGGCCGAGCCAACAAGTGGGCGGCACTGGCTACGTCCCAACTCACCTCCGAGTTCTTGAGCAGGCGGCTTCCGATGCCAGCTCCGGCAATGGCACGTCGTTCCCTTACCCTACTCCGGAGCAATCCACCCCCCACCACGGCCAGGACTCACAGGATGATGACTGGGCGGACCACTGGCGTCGCTCTGTCAACATTGCGAGCCGTCCTCGCGACTAGCCAGAGCTATCAGCGGCCCTGTTTGTCTCCGACTTTGTTGTATAGGTTAACGCATCAAGTCTCGCGCTCATCACCGTTCGAGAATATTTATCGTCCATGCCACGCGCTGCACAGATGCAGTAGTATCGAGTTGTACAAATCATGCAAATACTAGGCTCTAGCTATATTACCCAATGTTCTATCCAAATCGTCTTTAGCGATTAACGTCCAAAGATCCTGCGCACCCTGTCGCGTTTCCAAATACAAAGCACAATAGTGGCAATGAGCGCCGCGCCGATAAGCGTGCCGACAACGATACCGGCAATGGCACCACCGCTGAGACCGTTTGAGCACGGCAGCGCGTCGTCGCAAGGCAATCCTGCGGGAATGCTGTACGTTCCAGCCATCTCAACATAGTATGGGTCGCCCGAGTTGTTCATAATCTGGAACGCGGCCAGGGCGGGGAAATTGGCATTGTAGTCCAGCGCAACCTCGTTCTGGACCCAGTCGTCACGCCAGTCCCAGTAGAGGTCGTCTGCGAGCGGGCCACCGACAACGGCACCGTAGAGAACGCGTAGGTTCTCTGGCGGGTCGGTTCGTAACTTGTCAAGATTGTTGCCACCCGATGCTGTACCGGAGTGCGCCGACTTCGGCGAGTTGGGGTGAATACCGACCATGTACGGGACATTGACGGGATTCTTACCCATGACATAGTCGATCTGGCTCTTGGCAAAAGTTTCGTAAGCCGCCTTCTTCTCCGGCGACGATGCCAGCGGTGCGTAGCGGATCATGAGCGCTGCAGCGGCCATGGCGGGGTTGAGAGACGCCTGGCCACTGTCGCCAGTGTAGTAGAGCAGGCCGGCCTTGGTAAAGTATCCGCGGTCCATCTTCTCGTCCACAATGCGATCAAAGTACTGCTCGCACTCAAACTGCCAGCCCGTAAGATTGGCATCGCGAGCTGCGCCGACTGCAAGGTTGGGGCGAGCAGCTGCAATCTCCGCAAAGAGAACATACGCGGCCGGGGTGCGCGAGTCCCAGTTCCAGACAGACTGCTTTCCAGACAGCTTGAAGGACTGGTAAAACCCGTACGCGTCGTCGTAGTAGTCGGACCCATTGGTGGCTGCCGCAAGGGTTAGCGCAGCCACGGTGAGATCGTCCTGATAGTTGGTCGACGGGTACGCGTCGCCTACGTTGATCGAATCCGAGTAGGTAGAGTATGGGGTAGTCGACTTGGCTACATCGTAAAGACTTTTGGCGTGCTTGAGCAGCTCGCCAGAGTAGCTCGCGTTGCTAAGCGAAGCCGGAGCCCCCGCGCTAGCGCTTGTGTTCCACCGAAGGTTAGGGGCGTACGCCATTGCACCAATGGCAAAAGCAGCAGCAGTCGATGCCCAGACATCCGTACCGGGGTTAGAGGCATTGACGGGGAAGCTCGGGCGCGGAGTGGGAATGTTCTCGTCACCACCCCAGTAGTCGTTGTCGATGGCGTCGGAGCCGACCTGCACAAACAGCTGGTCATCGGACGGGTGCGCCTATATGTTAGTTCTACCCTGTTGCCAGTGAGCTCACGTTCATGAGCCAGTCGAATCCCCATCGCAACGTTCCGTCCAGATACGCTGTCTGGTTGACCGCATCGTAGCCTGGGCCATACGAAAGCGCTCCCCACGATAGGGCCATCATCGTGAAGCCGAGGGGAAACGTTGCCTTGATGTACTGTGCACGAGTTAGATCACATTCCAAGCTGCAGCACAGCATCACACAAGACGGCAGCTGTGGACCACACTCACGTCTCCAGCATCGTACCAGCCCCCGCTAAGGTCAACACCATAGTCGCTACCATCCTCGAGTGTCGAGTCGTTACGCCAACTAACACGATTGCCGTACGTCCCTTTACTCAGCTTTCCGCTCCTCTGGGCGTCGTAGAACCAAAGCGAGTTGCCAAGAACAGCTCCCCACTGCTGGTTTGGGCCGGATGGCGACGACACCTTGCCCTGGTCGGGCGAGGGCGGGTTGTATTCTGGCGAAGGGGTAAGCTGTGCTGAGGCGAACGTTGCGGCGGCCAGTGCCCCGACGAGGAGACTTGTGCGTGCCATCGTGAGCACTATTCAGGCTTGGGATAGCCTTTTCGTGCGTTATTGAGTGGACTGGGCAAAAGACAAAGTTCGAGGGGATTGGATGTTGATGGCTGTCGAAAAGCGGGATGACGTCAAAGACGGGAAGCTCGCTTTCTCCGAGGGAGCCAGAGACTGTGACCAGACCACTCGACAGACGAGCTCGGTGATGAGCACGAAGTTGCTGTAGGCAATGTTTGTTAGTAAGTTGACTTGAGATGAAAGAAGTAGCGATGCGACGCGCCCGTTGTCTTAAAGAAGAACACACTCTCGTTGCTGAGCCGTGCCTGAGATTTCATACAGTAGCGCACCGCCGCCCGCTATAATAGCCCAGGCCTCGGCCGCACAAACTTGGCTCGGGCACCGAACATGGCTGGCTGTTCACTGTCCGACAAACAAGTGGCAGCTTGCGGCACCCACGCGGTTGAACGAGGATCAGCCGCTCTCCTGGTCCCACACTCCTCATTCACAGCGTTTACATCTGCTCATCGCAAGTGAACTTCCCTGATCCGCGTTAGCTCTCACACTCGTCTCCCCAGCCCACGTCCTCATCGCAGGGCTACGACAACTCACATGCTACCATACTCGACGACACGGAAGAGGGACTCGTCTGCCATGGCCTCTGCTTGCCAATAGCTCACACTGCGGTGTTATTTTCAGTTCACGCCAGCAAGAGACTTACGCCTCGTTCCAGCTCGGTGTCGCGTCCTGGTGGGGAATCGTCCGGTCTGACCAGTCTTTGAGCTCGTGGTCCGAGATCCCACGGAACAGGACCTTGCGTGTCAGCATTGTCAAGCAACAATGCCACTCACAAAAACGCGAATCAGGATTTGGGGGGGTGGCACGATACTGAGGGAACACGACGGCGCGAGGTGATCCTCTCCCAGAATGCTGTGGCATGTCAGACACACCCGTGACGCTGAGCGGCTACCGGTAGGCCTAGTCCGTCAGTTCACACTTACACAGCCTCTACGCCGACACACTCACAATGTTAGAGTACTTTCCAACGCTCGGGAGCCACGACGTAATCATTCCCGAGCGGCTCTCGGGGGGCAAGCCAAAGTTGCGCAGCAACCTGTCGATGTGTGGGATGAACATGGCCTGCGAGACACACCATGCGTTGGACGGACGCACGTCTGGCCACCCTGCATACGTTCAGCGACGTACATACAAACAGCGCATACAGGGTAAGAGCGGGTCGTCTGGCTTTGGTGCGCTGGATGGACGGGGCGCCGCAGATGGTCTGTGGCGGTCAGCGGCCACGGGCACTGCGGGCATCGTACACTAATTCCATGAACAGCCCACTCGACTCTGTCCCAGTGAGCAAATCCTCCACAATGCCACCTGGTTGGACCCGGAGCCACCAGCGGAGCCGCATCGTGTTGCCTTCCTTGACCTGCGTCGTTGCGGGGTACGCAGCGGTTATTGTCCAGTCCTTGACGTTGTACGTCACCTCGAGCTTGGAAGTTAGCTTCTGTCACAAACCAGGACTTACACTACGCTCTTCGGGATACAGAACGTCAATTTTGGGACGCGCGCCGCGAGCACGAAAGAGGACGCGGACGACACTCGAGTCGTGCATTTCCCCTGCCATGTCAGCCGCTTTTGGTCGGAAACCACCTACAGGATGATGGCTTGTCATCGCCAGGGAGCTTTGAGCCGACGAATGTCTGGGCAAATGTTCCAGGCTGGAGTGTCAGCGCCGTTCTTGCTTCTGCACGCACCTCGATGGAATATGTGCCAAGGTAGTCTGATGTTAGTACCTGAACTTGGTGGGATAACCTACTTCCAGGAGGAGGTCCTTTTGAAAGATCCCTGGGCAGTTAGTACTGCTATCACAGTAGATGTTACTCACTCGGCAGTCACGTTGCCTCCAAAAGCCATGGACTTGTTCCCCACTTGGCCTTGGACGACCAGCGTCGCTGATGTCTTGGGAGCGGCTGCGGTGTGAGCTCCGACAATGGTGCAACTTGCGCCATATTGATCACCTTTGAGAGTAGGTGGCTGATTTGCCTTTACACCTTCTGCTTGGCCTCCTCCTCCTCCTGCAGGCTGCGCCGTCAGAGATCGAGATCTGCGTTGGGCAAGTGCCACATGCGGAATGGGGGAACCTACGTGCTTCTCCTCGACGTGGACATCTAGGCGCACAACGTGCTTTCCAGCACAGGCGTAATGATAAGAGTCATTGTCGCTGCTGAAGACAGTTAGCACGGCTGTTCTGCTCGTTGTTGAGGCCTTCATTTGACAAACAACGTGGTCGTTGACGGCCAAGACGCCGTTCACGACGTGAAACCGGGATGACGGCATTCGCCAGATTTATTGCAGCCAAACCCAGCTCCAAACCCAGAGCTTGAAGAGTAACGCTGGCATCGCCTCGGATAACCCGGTGTCCTCGACACTGGCACTCTGGCAGAATCGACTGTTGCAAACTCACATGTAGATGTTGTATCCCGTGGCATACCCACCGATCCACGGGATGTCGGCGGCGCTGCAGCTGAGACGAAGAATGTGCGTTTTGGGGACCGAGAACTTTTCTGTCGCGACTTGGATGGCCTTCTGCGCGTTGAGTCAGTAACAGTAATTCCGGGGATGTGCTCTTCCGAGTGTGCTCTTCCGAGTGTGCTCTTCCGAGTGTGCAGTCTCACAGGAGAGATGACAGCGCAGCCGAGGATACACGGCTGGCACTACTGCGACGCGAGGCTCGATACCTTCAAGCTATGCAGTGGCACCAAAGTAAAGACTCACTTCAAAGGAGTTTGGAAGCGCGACAAACGCCTCATAGCCCGTGATAGATGAGAGGACGAGCATGCGCGGTGGCTGCGACATGATGAGGTAGGCCGAGGTGTGACAGCAACAGACGAGTAGTGAGAATGAGGAAACATAGGTGCATGGACATTGGGGATGGGTAGAGGATGTGACGGCGCGGGGCGTTGGGGCAGCAGCCGCAGAAGGTGCGAACACGAGGACGGAGCACGGACACACACACGGACTGTGCGTGGGCGAGTCTTCGGTGGACGAGTTCTGCGTGTGTGTCAAGCTCGCCCTTACCGGCGTGAATGCCAAAACCGACGACGACGACGGGGCTCACCCTACGCTGCGTGCTGGCTGTGACGAGTGGCCACACCGATCTCCTGGAGCTCCACGCTCACTGCTCAATGGTCGTTAGGGGACAGTGCCGGGCCGGTCACCAATGCCCGAGGAAGAGCGGCCTGTGCCACTTGGTCCGTCTTTGGTCACGAGCTGCAAGGCACGCCGAGACACACGCCGCCGTAGCAAGCAGCGACGCGTACAAGCGCGTATACGGTGAGTACTTTATCTGCGCTAGCGAGTGAGGCTGTGCCGCGGCGCAACCTCGGCATCGGCCTAGGGCAACGGACGAGGCGACCGGAAGCGGGCACGCGACACCAAAGCAGGTATGACTCGACCCAAGCCATAGGAGTCACCCTTTTACTGATCACCTGGGTCTGGGTCTGGCCTGTCTCTGCTGCTTATCAACAAACGGCGGCACCCGGTGTCGACGGCATAGAAACGCCACCTCCTGGAACTAGGAACACATGCCGCTCTATGCATGAAAACAGGGGGAGACAATGTATGATTAAAAAAAGGATGGGAATAGACACCACATATGCGTCGGCATCGGCATCGGCATCGGCGACATGGTCCTGCGATCACATGCCGTCACTGGCCGGGCAGGAACAGACACCAGGGCAGTTATTAACAATGTATGCTTTTTTTTTTCCTCGATGAATGGTGTCGAGTTTAGATCCACGAGGCGTGCGGGTTTGACTCACTGATAACGATCGCGTAGGGGCAAACGGTGCAGCAGGGATGCTACCACATGTCGTCACTGGAATCCTATCTGATAGTGTACCTGATGCGAACACAACTGCAATAGAGATAGTGAAGACGATCACCATGACCGCCTCCACCTTGCAGTGATCGATCACTCTTTTGCGGATGCTTTTTCTCACCGGACTGTGCAGCTACATGTTGCAACAAACCGTTTCGTACTAAATATTCATCACTCTCGAGCCATAAACAAACGCTCCAGCGTTCAAGGCAGGGGGTATCAGGAAACGAATGATGGTACTGTGAACATTTTTCTCTCTCTCCCGATGGCCGACTTGCGGCACTCAAACTAAAATACCAGTTATGGGACCAAACCTAGATGCGCTCAGCGCATGTGCGATGCGCCTATTAAAATGGGGGCCGCGAGGGGCTCGACGAGCGACTTGCTGTCGTCTTCGTGGCGGCTTTGATGTGTCTTGCAGAGTTGTTTTACTCGGCGACGAGGGCTTTGGGAGCGTTCTTCTCGTCGTGGGCTGGGTCGTGGGGGCGGGCTCCCCTTTCATCGGGAGCTCCGTACTGGTACGGGTAGCCGCCGGCCTGACCCGCCACATCAGCAGTGGACGGGCGAGAACTACGGGTATCCTGCTGGGGCGAACCGAGTAGCGCACTTATCGCGAGAGAAGAGCGACGCTCAGCCGCAGGCGGAAGCCACAGAGGATCCTGCCCAGCAGCGCCTGGGGCACGGGGCTCACCACTAACAGGCGCTCCATCTGTACTGGAGCGCGGGTGCTTGCGTCCATCGGGAACGTCCTCGCCGTCGCTGCGGCGCTTGCGCTGATCGTAGCCTAGAGTGTCAGCTGTCTTGAAACGTGTATTGGAGCGGTTATCAACAGGTAACTTACCAGGCTGGCCTGGCTGGGCGCCCTGGACATTGTTGCCCTGGAACTGCTGCTGACCCGGGGGGTAGTAGCCCTGCTGGCCTTGCTGAGGAGGGTAGTAGTAACCGCCGGACGATCCAGGAGGAGGGGGGCCGTAGCCGGCCTGACCCTCGGCGTGCTGAGGAGGGTAGGGGTGAGCACCTTCGGCGGGGACAGGAGCTCCGTGGGGGTAGAGGCTGGGGTCGGCGGGAGGGTAGCCAGAGTGAGGAGTAGGAGGCGAGGTCCAGTTGCCACCGGGGGCGACGGCCCCCTGGGGGTACATGGGCGAGTGAGGAGGTGGGCCGTGGGCCGAGCTTGGAGGCTCCGAGTCGGCATAGTGGCCAGGCACAGGCATCTCGCGGCCGTTGGACGACACAGGACGGTAGGGGTAAGGCACATGCTCTTCCGGAGCACCAGCCTGAGAGTTGGCTGATGGCAAGCGGCCGTGAGAAGAGCCGGGAGGGCCCTGCTCGTAGTAGCCCTGGTGGGGGTAGCTGCCAGCAGACGACGGTGGGCGGCGGCTGGGACCAGCATCCTCGACGTAGCCACCGGCAGAGCCGGCGGTTCCAGGCGGGTGCACGGCGCCGTCCTGGCCAACGTAGGGGTACTCCATCCAGCTGCCAGCGGTGCGGGGACGGCCTTGGTCGGGCCCAGGAGGAGCACCCCAGCCAGGAGGAGGCTGATGGTAGCCAGGCTGGCCGGGATAAACGCCTCCAGGCGGTGCGGGGGGCACGTTGGGGGGGCCCTTGCTAGAGCGGTCACCCCGAGGACGCTCGACAGCGTTCTTGGGAACCTCGACGACCTCACCGCGTCTTCTCTGTTCACGGTTGGCCCGTTGCGACAGGGCAGCGTGCACGGAGGCGAGCGAAGTAAGCATGGCCTCGTTGAGCTGAGTCTGGTCGGCGTGAACGGTAGCCGCGTGCTGCCTCAGGTTGTCGAGACGAGAAAAGGCCTTGCCACAGTGGCAGGGAAAGGGGCGCTCGCCAGTGTGCTTGCGAACGTGACGAGCCAGGTGCTCACTACGAGTGAACACCTTGTCACACTCGCCAAAGCCACGGCAGCGGAACATCTTGCCGCCGCTGATGCCGACTGGGACGATCGGAGCACCCTCCGAGGTGTAGTTGGCGGTGGAAGGTCTGCTGCCACTGGTGGGAGGAGGACTGGGCAGGTTGGGGTCCTGGGCCTGACCAGGAACCCCATAGTACTGCTGAGGAGCCTGAGGAGGGTAGGGAGCTGAGCCGCTCATTGGAGTGTTGGGTTGTGGGGGGTAACCGTGTGAAGCTTCGTGGGATGGGTAGATGTGTGAGGGGGACTGAGAAGGAACAGCTCCTTTCGGGTAAGCTGCGCCGTTGCCAGAGGAGTGAATACGCTCGGGCGACGAGGGTTCGGGGGCGCCGTGCGCAGAGACGGGTCGTCCGTAGTAGCCAGAGTAGGCGCGGTCGTCGGCCGGGGGATATGACATCGACTGGGGCGAGTGCGGTCTATGTGATGACGGGGGCAAACTCGTAGGTGCCGCCGCGATGAGAAACAATGACCCAGGGAAGAGCCTGTCGATTTGGGGTTACTGAGCAAGGTGGCTTGCTCGGTAATGCAACGTGGTCCTCGTGAATGCAAGGGACAGGCGGACTTTCAAACGCTACAGTCGTGTCAGCCTGATGGGAACAACGTGTCGACCTGCCGGAGAGGATGTGATGATGGAAGCTACACGACTGCAAACACGGCCGACCTTGTCATCCGGCGGCCCAGACTGGGCTGAACCTGACCTGATCGACAAGGGGAAGAGTTTTCCAGACTGCTTGATGCAGCAGATGGGACCTGACTGGGAAGGATGAAAAAAAAGATGGGGGATGGATGTCTGCGTGATGGAATGAAGGGGCGAGAGAGGGAACGGGGGCGAGCTCTGAGGGGAAGAGGGTAGGCAAGTGCACTGCGAGGGCTCGCACAAGAAGCATTACAGACAAGGCCGCAGTGTAAAGAGGCCTTTGCGCATGCAGTGTGTGCAGGGTGGGTGGCTGGAATGGCGGCGGCACCCTCC
This sequence comes from Prillingera fragicola, assembly GCA_002335605.1. NCBI lineage: Eukaryota > Fungi > Basidiomycota > Tremellomycetes > Trichosporonales > Trichosporonaceae > Prillingera > Prillingera fragicola. The sequence continues at coordinate 623,282 of BEDY01000006.1, read as the reverse complement.
AGAGGGAAGGAGGTTGGCGGCGTCGAGTTGAGCCGGCACTCGGAGCGTTGCCGTGGTGTTCTGCGCATGTTCCCGGGGATGACACCACGCTGATGCTCACGCTTCACAGCGGCAACGAACTAGACCAAGGAAAGGGACAGAAGAATAGAGAAACCGATGAAGCACGACCGGATGGAATACAGCGTCAAAGCCCAAGCCGAGGCTGTGTGAAGTGGACGATGGATGGAAAGATGATGCAACACGGAAGGGACAAAGAGGTCATGTGCTGGCGCACGCACTCACCTATGACCGTGCAATCGGAGTCTTTGAGGAACGAGGAGGACGAGACCTGCAAAGTCTGGAAGAGCTGGCGAGTCAGTATGCAGTCGAGACGATATGGATGAATGGCAAGCAGAGTGGGATGGGATTTGGATTGGATGTTGGGGTTGTTGGGTGGGGTGCGCCGCAGCGAGCCAGTCGGAGGGTATGTCCGGCCGTCGGTGCTTGGCCTTGCGTGCTTCCCTCACGCAGCATGTATGCACAGTGCCAGCCGTTTTACAGCCGCACACCTGCATGCTGTGGTAGCATGCAGGTGTGCAGTCTTGCACGTTGGCCATGCATGCACACTTGTTCTGGTGTGCAGCGATGCGCCCCCCGATAAGACGATTGATGGGATGCAGGACAGGCCCCAGTTACGGGCTCGGATGCAGGCAGCGGGGTAAGATAGATAGCCACTGACCAGGTACGGCGGCCAGAGGGCAGTAGTGTGCCCGACACTTCAAGTTGTCCTTGTGGCAAGTTTGATGAATGGATGGATGCGTTCAAGCACCAAATGGATGGGATGCAAGAAGGGAGAAAGACAAGTCGACACGCCGCAGGGATAACAAACGCTTGCCAGCGAGGCGAGGTGGTGTGACCGCGAGAGGGATAGACGGTGCGAGTGGAGGGTTGTGCTGGCTGGCCGCAAAAGATACGAACGATGCGATGTTCAGGGGACGACCAGTGATGGCAATGGGCTGCGCGCTGATCGAAATGGGAGTGGGGAGAGTAATGAGAAAGCACAAAAGACAAAGAGTAAAAAGTGTTGTCGTTGGAGGCAAGAGTCGTATCGTTGCACTGGTTGGCGACGGACGGTGGGCCGAGAGGGTTGCAAGTGTGTGAGAGATGCTGGCGTGTAGAGCAGGCAGGCAGCAAACCGGTCCTTTCTCCCTCTCCTATCCAGGAGTCAGGCTGTTCAGCGGCGGCGGCGGCACGACGGCGGGGGGGAGGGGTACTGGCGAGCAGCTGCAGCTCGTGCAGTCGGGGTCGACTTTGATCTTCCCTCCAGTTGGGTTGCGTGCGTCGCTTCCGTGATGTTGCCGTCCCTGTGTCGTAGTCGCTGCGTTGTCGCTGCTGGGGCCGGGGCCGGGACTTCAGGGTAAGTTCTGCAGCACCCTGACCCATCTTCGGACCCTACCTCCATGTGCGGCCATTTATTCCTTTCATCCCCGTGATGCGCATGGTGCTGCGAGCCTCTTCAGAAATCGCGGCCAACCAGCAGCTGCAGCCAGCCAAGCAAGCATAGCGTCGATGATGTCGTGGGCTTAGCCTTGTTGCTCAGGCACGCTTTCCTTCCCCTTTTCTTCATGCACCCCCCAGGTTCTCCTGCCACTCCCTACGTCTTCCCCTCCTTTTTCCCCACGCCACCTGCCCCGATGCTTGACCCGTCCCTGGCGCATTTGACGCTAAGATCCAGCCAAATTGGCTATCCAAAGCCCCCGAAGCAATGCCGCCTGGTGTTCTTGTTGCTCTCTCATGCACTCTGCTCTCTCATAATCCGCAGTCTCCGTGCCCTCCGGCGGGACAGCCTCATCCTCGGCTCTCTGCTCTTCGAATGCTCCTGCTCTGGCGATCTGGCGCATGCAACGTGTCGCTTGCTTGCTGCACCCGTAAACCCTTCTCATGTTCCCCTCGTTGCGCTTAACAAATGAGCCGCAAACACCGTTGATTGTCATGGTTGTGACCCGCCCTGTTTCAAGGGCACTCCCTTGGGAATGCCAGGGTTTTGGCCCATTCACATTCGAGAGATGGGATCACACTTCCGCAAGCCAACGCCGCCCAGAGATTGTCGCCCCCGTGTTTTGCTGCACGCTGTGGCCATCAATGGCGCCAAAGGAGCGGCACTGAGAAAGCAGCAGTCCTCCGCCGACGTTCCGCACCCCCCCCCACTTGCAAGGTGGCGTTCATGGGTGAGCATTCTGGGGCCGGCGGCACAAGTCTACCAGCTGTTACCCCTGTCAGCCAGCCTCGTGGAGTTTGAAGACCGTGTTCTGGACGCAGCTTGAGCAGTTTTGCTGTACGCTACTCAGGTCCGCCATCTCTCGTCGATAGAGCATAATGCTGAGTGCGCTCAGGAATCAACAAGAGCCGTACGCCATCCAATTCTATGCTGGCGGGGGCAAACCTGAAACTGGGCCGGAGAGATGGCCAGGGACCAGGGACCATCTTGCCGCACCCTTGCCCGCAACGTCTTGGCCCAGAGATGTTGCCAGTGCCCTTAGAGCGTCTTGTCTGGCAAGACGTTTACACGATGAAGCGCAGAGGACCTTTGCTGTATGCATGCAACGACGCTAGCAACGCTATCTTGCAACACGAAAAAGGTCAACATGAACATCAGGGCCTCAATACCAGGCCCAACCGGGTTCCTCGAGAAGACGCCACGCCCAACGCATGCCTTGATTTGGGCGTGGTGTTGACCCAAACTCTCCTGATAGCATCTGTCACCTTGGACCAACTGCCGAAAGAGTGCATGTACCCTCAGCACCTACCAGACTGGCGGAACACACCATTCCCTTTGCCGTGATGCGGGGGTCGTGAGGATGGAGACACCGGGAAGGGTTGCGGGAGTCTCTTTACCATGACATTTCTGGCAGGTCAACTACAGTTCAGAGTGTCATTCGAGGCTGTACGACATTCCCACACCTGATGCGGTCGACTCCAACTCCACCTACCTTGCGAGCACGTCAGCACGTCAATGGATGACCGTGACGGGTCCGAGTCAATCGCTCACCCAGCGCGATCTCAATGTTCACGTGCTTTGTCTAGCGTGTGCAGTCCACACTCTACGACTCCACCGCATAGGTTACCGCACAGGAGCGCGGGCACTCAAACATGATAGGGGGACTGTCTCATCCGGCGTATGATCGTTCTGAGCAAGTGCGACGCATACCGCCTTTCAATGTCCGGACGCGTCTGGAGTGACCCAGAGATGTCAAACGTACCCTTCAACTCAATCCCATCCGTTGTCACAACCAGTGTCAAGTGTTGAGCGCTCAACCAACATCGGCATCTTTGGCCGGTCGCTGCGGCGATCCAAAGTTGCGTTATGCCGCCGTGCCTGCTTTCACTGGCGCCGGGCCTGGTCGCCCTCTCTTTTGTTCACCTCCTTCTTCCGGGATCGAGCTGGCCTGAGTATGTGGTGATAGGCGCACTGATACTTTTTCGGCACCGCACACGGGTCGGTGTCATGCCGAGGCCACAAGGTAACAGACTGTTACCACAGACACACGACTCCCCATGTTGGGTTTGCCCTGCATTCGAGACCAGGCTTGAGAATGCGGCCAGAAATGCCCTTTTTCTCCTTGTTCTTGCCCAGCAAACCTAGTCGCCTACTGAACCAGGACCTGCGCGGGGAGGTCTGATACGCTTCTGAGACCAGGAGAGGTTGCAGGCGCTGTGTGCGGCGGTGCAGTAAAGAGTGACCTGTAACAGCGACAAGAGAAAGTTCATGCTGACAAGACTTGGGGTCGTCATCCAAGGGTCCTTTTCCTTGGAGTCGTACCTGTCCTGATTCAAAGCTGAATCTTGGCTCGCGTTGTTTGCGTGGGGCAAGGGGGTGGCTGAGTGATCTGCAGTGCCTACCTCTATCTCTCCAACTCTACGACAAGAAAACCCCCTTCCAGGCCGTGCCTCGTTTTCGCGTTGCTTCATCCTCAGAGGTCTAGACGCTCTCTCTTGCGTCTCTTGCGTCTTTGCGTGTCTTTCATGAACCATGCTTGCTGTCGAGGAACCAAAAAAGAAGCATCATCAGCCTACTAGCGCACCATCGCACTAAGCGACAACATGGGTCTCCGCAGCCCTTCCCGCATGCACACTGTGGGCTTCACGTTCCATGCTCCACTCGAGATTCATGCTCCATGCACCACGATGGTCATGCTCCACACAGCTCCACTTGTCCCCCGCACTCCTCTAACGGTATCGGGTCATGCATCATGTCAGCCTCCTCGCTTGGCCCGCTTTCCAACCGAAAGGAGCCAAAGACTCCGCCGAAAGGAGGAAGAGTGCTGCCTGCCAGGCGTGTGGCGCACAATCCGGCTGAACGCCATACCCGTGCAAACGTAGCCTCTGTCTCACGGAACAGAAACCATACGACCACGCAGTGGTTCCGTCCTCACTGGCCGCGTTCCGCTGATCCTTTTGCTGTCTCGCACGGGAGCCTCCATGCCTGGCAGGTGATCGACTCCCACCACGCAGATCCGGTGTTACGGAGCGAGCGGTGGCCACATGCTCAAGGCCAGCGGCAAAGGTGGCAGGAGGCGGTGGGAGCTGGCACATGATCCTCGCGCTGCCCGATTGCAGGGACCTGACTGCCCATGATCATTGGCACGTGCAACGTCATGTACAGCACGTTTAGTATCTGGGCAGCAGTAGTTACCACGGGTGGACGAACGGTACCCAGAACTGCAGGCACTCTCAAGCACACCGCTTCCGTAGAACTGGGTTGAGAACGAGGTCGCACGGCAGAGTGCTGGATGCACCTCTGACAACGAGGGCCGCAACAAACACAGCTCAACGAATGCCAGCACGCCGCACCACTCTACGCTGACCGTATGATAAAGGCTCTCAACACCGGACTCAGCCAGTCAGTCAGGGCTAAATGACCACACCTGGCGACTTGGCCATTACCAAACTGCGTCCCCTCGGCCTCTCACACCCTTCAGTCTGGTGAGATCCAGCGGCGCCTGTCAAATCCAGCGGCCCACATCTGGTAGCTTGGGAAGAACCAGGCCACTCCCCATCCATCCGCTGCCGAGGCACATTTCGAACGCCTCACTCATGTAGCGGCTGTTGATAATCTAATACATCAGACTAATGATCTACACGCACCTCGAGGCTCGGCCCCTCGATGTGCGTCTTGCTAAGTTTTTGGCTCTTGCCTCAATGCGCAACGTGCCATCCGAGAAGACGTCGTCACAGATCCCGTACACCCATGTCGTCGACACGGCCACGCCCGCCTAGTCCTCCCGCTGGCGCTTGCGTGCCTCATCACTGAAATGTTAGCACGGCCTGGCTATGGTCGAAAGTACTCACACATCATCTGCCGCACGCTTACCGCCACGCTTGGCGGCAGCAGCACCTCCCTTGGCCGAGTCGAGGAACTGCTCGATACCGAACGGGTCTGCGCCGCCATCAAGACTGACCACGACGTCCTTCTCGAACTGCACAGGGCCAGAGCGGACCTCGGACGAGTCTGCACCCTCGAATCCGCGGGTGGCGTTGCCGAGCGCGAAACGGTCCTTGGACATCTCCTCACGGATACCCTCCTCAGTTCCACCGCCGAAGGACTCGTCGTTGGCGCCGCTGTTGCCTGCAGGGCGGTAAATGGCGGCCGCGGCAGACGACCCGTGGAACAAAGGCTTGTCATACAAGTTGTACGAGTCGTCGCCGCCAAAGCCAGTCGAAAGTGCCTCACGGTTGAACAGGCGCGAGTCGAGCAGCGTCTCCTTGTTGGCTGTTGGCTTTGCGAGACCAAGAGCAATCTTCTCTGAAATGTCGCGATTTGCCTCGCGAGCCAGCATCTTGGCACGCATCTCGCTGCCCATGTTGGACATGCGCATCTCCTTCTCGCGCTCCTTGCGCTTCTCAGCACGCACAGCCTCGCGCTCCGCAATCGCCGCCTCGTCCTCTCCTGGTGCGCGCTCCTCCTCCTCCTGACTCTCATCCTCATCCGAGTCGCTTGCGCTGTCGTAACCGCCCAATCCGACACCCAGTGCTGCTGGTGCACGAGCGCCTGATCCCGAACCAGAGGCGACACCACCGCTCCTCTCCTCGCGTGCGCGCTGCGCGAGCTGGCGCAGATTCTCCTCCTTCTGCGACTTTTCCTTTTGAGCAAGGAGCTGCTGCATCTGCGCGCGAGCGCGGACCTCGTCACGAGCGTGACGATCAGCGACGTACAGCGCCTCGGAGAACTTGGCAAAGTTGTCGTTGATGTGCACATCCTGCAGACCACGGCCATCGGCAGCAAGACGCTTGTCCAGAGGTACGGTGTAACCCTTGTTGTTCTTCCAGTTGGAGATACACGGAGGAATCATCCAGTCCTTCTGGTCCTGGGCAGTGGCAGCGCGAGGGGGAGAGTGCATGATGGGGGGAGGGGGCTCAGCCGGACCACGAGGAATCTTCTTGTGCTTGAAGCGCGCAGGCTCCAAAGGATCCTCTTGCACCTCGGTCATCTTGATAATCCTCTGCTTGCTCTGGTCAGCGCCCTGGTTCGCAGGCGTGTAGCGAATGTAGCTGGCGTCGCCGTTCGTCTTGGGCACGTGCTTGGGCTGCGCAGCCTTAATCTTGCCATGGGTGATGCGCTCAAGAGCAAGACGCGTGCGCTCCGTAGTCTCGTCGACTGATGCGTCATCGGGGCGGACCATTGCACGATCGTCCTCATTGACGTCGGTGCGGTTGGCAAGCGGCACGAGGTCCTTGAAGCTCGACTGCACGCGCGAGCCGGCGGAGCGTCCCTGCTGAGCAATAGCATCATAGCGCGTCGTTCCGTCGGCGTCAACCTGGAGAGCAACAGTGGTTCCAGGAGCCGCCTTCTTGCGGCCCATCTCGCGGGGGTACTGAGCGACATGACACTAAGTGCGTCAGCTATCGTTCTTCTGGCCGCCTCAGTACTTACCTCTGGGTACGCGCCTCCTCCCCCAAAGTCGGCGGCAGCCTTAGGCTTCCATCCCTTGCGCTTGCCATAGGCCGGAATGTTGGTCTTGACGGCGGCAGGGAGAATCGGTCCCTCGTCGACCTCTTCGACCTTTGTGTATACCGGGAGGGGCAGGGCACTGTGATGTAAGTGCCCACTCTATCCTGCGCGCTGTGTATGACTTACCGAGCGAGAGCGGCCATGGTGATGGTCTGGTTGTTCACCTTGTTCTTGAAGTGACTGGTGATTCATCATGAATTCAAGGTCACTTGGTGGCAAAGAACAGGGAAGACACGGAGATGCACGGTAATATTAAATGTGGCACTTTTCACGTGGCAACCTCGTGGCGTTCTTGTCCTTGCCTCGGTATTGCGGTCAGACGTTTCCCAGTTCAGCGCAACTCAATTCTGCTGCGCTCACTGGTGTTAGTTCCCATGCGCCGACTTGCCCATGTTCTTCCCTCTGCAACAGAAATATAATCGTCAGCCCCGTGTATTGGCTAGCGATGCCCCAAGTGTTGATAGAAGCGGGAGTTTGAAGGCAACGTTTTCTAAATAGACCTCTATCAAGATTAGCCTCAGTCCTAATGTGATTAGAAAAAGAGTCGCCACCCGTTCAAGTTGCCCAGGGCGTGTTCACCCTGTGTTCCTGAATTCTGCAGGCGTCTGCACGTCGCGTCTTGGCCATCCACAGTGACTTGTCCGCTGCCACTGTGTGCTGCCGATACACGCCATCAAGCACCATGGCATGTTTTCTGTCCCCGCGGTCTTTCTATGATCCCCTATGTCCCCCATGCAACTCGAACAGATGCTCAAGAGTTCCAGGTCCCATGAAAAAAGTCTTGGGTCTCGTAAAGCGGGCTGCGATCATTTTAGCTTCCGTGTCCCGCCCTGGATTAGATGGATAGCAAGACGTGGACAGTGCAGCCATCTCTCTCAACTTACTCTCTCTTCACAGCTACCAAGTCACAGATTTAGTATCGAGAAGGCAACACGCGCAACAGCGCAAAAGCTCCTCTCAGCAACATTATGCTTTTCACCACTGCAGCGCTGGGGCCGCTCCTTCTCCTCGTCGCTGCCGGACCTTCAGCAGCTGTCGAGGCCGAGGGAAGCCATCGCCAGTACCCCCGGCGTCCCCAGCCCAGGTCGTATGACACCCACACCTACTATGCTCTTGAGCTCCCAGAATCTGCCTCCGAGGTGACTGCCTCTAGAGCTGCTCAACAGCTCGGCGCCGAGCTTGTCGAGCCCCTGGGTGAACTTGCCGGCCACTGGGTCCTGCGCCGTTCGGGAATCACTGCGCGTAGCGCAGTCGGCGACTCGCCGGCCGATCCGGTCATGGCGCGCTGGGACAGCATGCGCTCTGCGAGGACTATCAGTCGCCGTTCCGTAGGCCACGAAACGCCGCGCTCCCTTGAAATGCTTGTTCCCCGGCAGCGTGTCAAGCGTGTTCTCGACCCGGAGCTGGTCAACGACCCTCATGCCAGGGCATCGGCACCCCGCTCCTTTGCGCAATGGGAGAAGCCTCGTGACGATGCAGAACTTCTCTTTTTGCAAAACGATCTCCACATGAACGACCCTATTCTCAACCAGCAGTGGCACTTCGCCAATCCCGACAGCCAGGAGTTTGAGCTCAACATTACAAAGTTGTGGAAGGACGGCATCACCGGCAAGGGCGTGCATGTAGCGGTTGTTGATGACGGTCTCGACTTGGATCACGAAGACATTGCACCAAACTATTTTGCTGCAGGTTCGTGGGACTTCAACAACCCCGGGCCTGAACCCCGCCCACGTCTCGCCAACGACCAGCACGGAACGCGCTGCGCCGGTGAAATTGCTGCTGCGGTCAATGACGCGTGTGGTGTCGGAGTTGCGCACGAGGCCAACATTGCTGGTCTGCGTATTCTCTCTGGTCAGATTACCGATGCCGACGAGGCCGCAGCTCTCAACTATGGCTACCAGCTGAACGACATCTACTCGTGCTCATGGGGCCCTCCGGACGACGGACGCAGTATGGAAGCTCCTGACGGTGTCATTCTCAAGTCGATGGTCAACGGTGTTCAGAAGGGCCGCGGTGGCAAGGGCTCGGTCTTTGTCTTTGCGGCTGGCAACGGTGCCAGCGCTGGTGACCAGTGCAACTTTGATGGCTACACAAACTCGATTTTCAGTGTTACCGTTGGCGCGTATGACCACCTCGGCCACCACCCCTTCTACTCGGAGATGTGCTCGGCCATGATGATTGTTGCCCCTTCCTCGGGCTCGGGTAACTGGATTGTGAGTGAATAAAGCTATCCTAGTGCTAACTTTGCAGCATACCACCGACGTCGGCAAGGGCAAGTGCGCGCACAACCACGGCGGTACCTCGGCTGCTGCTCCTATCGCTGCAGGTGTCTTTGCTCTGGCGCTCCAAGCTCGCCCCGAACTGCACTGGCGTGACATTCAGCACATTGCCGTTAACAATGCTGTCATGATCAACGCCGATGACGAGGACTGGTCGTTGACCCACACTGGCCGCAACTACAGCTACAAGTGTACGTGCTCTGAACAATATTTGCGCTGTACTAATCTGCAGACGGTTTTGGTCGCCTAGATGCCACCAAGTATGTCGAGGCCGCTCGCACGCACAACCTCGTCAAGCCCCAGGCTTGGTTCGACTCGCCTGCTGTAATCCTTCCTGATGCAGGTGGCCCGCCACCTGCCCGTCCTAACGTGGACTCGGCTGAAGGCAACGACAACTCTGAGAGGCAAGCAGACACCCCTGCAGGTGCTAGCACGCCTTCTACCCCAGTTGCACATGGCACCTTCATCACCCACGAGGGCATCAACAGCACGTTCGAAGTCACGCAGCAGATGCTCGACGACAACAACTTTGAGCGCATGGAGCACGTGACAGTTCGTCTCTGGGCCAGCCACGCGCGCCGCGGCGATGTCGAGGTCCACCTCACCAGCCCGAACGGCATTGTATCAACGCTTGCCAAGTCGCGCCAGTGGGACTCGGCTACAACTGGCTTCAAGGGCTGGAAGTTTATGACCTTGAAGCACTGGGAGGAGAATCCCGTTGGCACATGGACTCTTACTGTTCGCGACAAGAGTGATACCAACGTCGAACGTGTCGGCCGCTTTGAGAAGTGGGCTCTTCAGCTTTGGGGCGAGGTCGTGGACCCCGCCAAGGCTAGGATCTGGGCGCCAGCCATGTCTGGCGAGGCGGACGAGGAGCAGACCGGCTCCTCCGCGATTCCCCAGAAACCCAAGCCCACCGACTTGCTTCCCGGAGACCACGGTGTTGCCACTGGTACCGTTCGTCCCTCGGATGCTGTGGACCCCCAGCTCAGCACCTCCACCACTGCTGAGGCGGACGAAAAGACAACCACGGCTGCGAACGCGGCGGCTGATGAGGGCATCTTTGAGGGCATCGACGCTCTCCGCTCGCACTCGGCGTGGCTTGGTGGTGCCTTCCTGATTGTCCTTCTGGCTGCTCTCGGCACCGGCGGATTCTTCCTTCTTCGCCAGCGCCGCAAGCGTGCTCACCAGAGTGGCTTCGGTCTCGGTGCTTCGCGCAGCGGCTACGAGCCAGTAGCGGACGAAGAGGTCTCTATGGGGTTGCTAGCCCGTGGCCGTCGCGCCATGGGTGGCGGCGGCCGCAACAAGCGCGATGAGGAGACCAAGGAGCTGTACGACGCCTTTGGTGACGGTCCCAGTGACGACAGTGAGGATGATGGCGAGGACACGGCTCTACGCTACCACGAAGACTTTCTCGAGGATGGGGACGATGACGGAGCTACGCCTCACGCAAGTGGCAGTGGTACCCAGACACGTGAGGACGACCCACCTTCGTACCGTGACGATGCGCCTGGATCCCCACAGGGAACTGGCAGCTCTGGTGAACTCGTGCCCACAGCGGGCGAGAGCAACACCAGCTCTGGGTCGTGGCAGGATGCCGCAGAGGATGTGCGCCATTAGAGAGAGAGGCAGTTTGCATAGAGATTCCTTGGACAGTGTCACTGTTATCATGCATGTTTCGTTGCTTGTATAGTCTTGCAGCCGTCCTTTCTAGTCAACGACATACACAGTCTGCAAAAGCCGACCAGCACTTACACTTCTTGTCATCCAAGGCAACGTCAGGGCATTGGTCTGAGCTGATAACGGAACCAAACAGAGATAGTGGCATTATTCCGGCAATGCTCCTCAAGTTCGGACAAGACTTGCAACAGTCAAGAAACAGTCCCACACCTGCTCCAGGATGCACATGAGCTTGGCAGAGGTGCCCAGAGATGCAGAAGGGACTCTTGACAGACATGAGTGTCCATCGTCCAACCTTGACAGAGGTTCCCGCCTCATTCGTGCTGACTTGAGACATGATTTCCTGCCACTCTGCATGCCCCTGACTCGCAATGCAAGCCCGTTTTCGCTGATTTCGACCTCTGAGGCCTCTGAGGGTTGATTTTGAAGAGAAACAGGACATGCAGATCTTTTATACTTCCTAGCTTGTCAGACTTTAAGTATTCCACCCTTTTTGAGGATCAAATGATTACCCAAGGTGGTCGCACGACACACACATTCCATCGTGGTTCTTACGTAAGCACATTCTAGTCAGGGACCAGTGCATGGCACAGTTGTGGAGGTTGCTGGAGGCCATGAACAACCACTCTGTCACTCCCACATCTCTTTTCATCACCATCATCTAGCACCCCACTCAAACCCCACTCCGAGTTCAGCCATGCCTCCGAGGGGCATCGGCCAAAGTGGTGACACATGTGAGTAGTGACCACACCCCCATTCAACATCCCATATCCGAAAACAAGCTTGTTTCCATTGGTTGTCGACCAAACAACCCTCGCGTCGTCCCAAATAATCCATCCACCGCACTCACCATCACGCGTCCCGCGCATGCCACCGCCGCGAGCATCCATGCTTACTTGCTGCAGCGGGTGCCAGGACCAATCCTATTGTTCTTGACAGCTCTGATGATGACGATTACACGCCGCCAGTGCTGCCGCGAGCTAGTGCACGTGAGTTTCACATCATGATGCGAGGTGGTCATCTGCATGCGGTTGCTCACCATAACACCGTGCCCCACCACAATGCCGGACGCTGATGCATAGTAGCTTCTTCATCATTGCACGGGGTGACCGCGCCTGTCCGGCGTCGTTGTGAGTCGTCTTTGCATCTGTTTGGAAGTGGACTGACGGACGGCGCAGCAGCTAATCGGCCAAATGGTCAGTATCAAGCAGTGAAAGGAGGTCTAGGCAATTGTTGACTGTCCAGACACACCATCCTCGAGTCGTGTGAATGGCATAACCCAAGCGACGCAGACAGAAGGCGCCAACGTAGCGTCCTCCTCGTTCCGTCCCAATGGCACTTCGAATGCAGCACCAGGACGACCAGGCCTCACCGACTTGACCGTTGACTCGGACAGTGCCCCAGAAGGGTCCTCCCATGCCCTCCCCCGCAAGAAGAAGGACAAAGGCAAGGGCGTGGACCGTCGCCCACCCTCAACCCCACAGCACGAGCCGGGGACATGGGAGAACCCCGAACCACTCGTCATCCACCCACGCCGTCCTCCACCACGTCCACCACGGCGCGAACCTTCACCTCCGCGTCACGCGCCAGGAACTTGGGAGAACCCCGAGCCACTCATTCCGCCACCAGTTTCGCACAAGCGCGCAGCATCGGCCGAGGCGAGCAGCAGCAAGCCCAGTAAGAGGCGAACCGTTGCGCGCAAGACTGTCGGCGGTGGCAAGCCTGGCGCCCACATTCACTACCGTCATCACGATGAGGCCACTTCCTCGACCAAGGCCCCAGCGCCGGTACCAAATTCGTCTGGAGCCAGGACGCCAACGCGGCTCGTGTCACCCACAAAGGATACACCCACTCGCCCGACGTGGACAGTCCGCTCGCCATCGCCTGGGCCGCGCAGTCGGCAAACCTCTGCATCGGCCGTGCCCCCCACAGGGTCTGCGGAAATTGCGCGCCCAGAGCCGGTCACCGAGGCGTCGCCAGAGGAAGAGGTCGAGGAAGTGGAGCAGCCTGTGGAGGACGACATACGCATGGATGACGGCAATGTAGCTGACCTGGATCTGCATTCTGAAGCCCGTCGAGACCCTGGGGCCGGGGGCGACGGCTACCAAGAGTTTGGAGGCGTTGCCACGAGCACGGAACAGCTCCACCGCAAGGTTCAGGTCGTCCACGCGGCCAACAGCTCGGTTGTCGGCGTCAGTGAAGTCGAAGAGGCCGTTGTGAGCGTGCGCACAAGTGCGGCGGAGCAGGCCGGGACCGGGAGCGTGCAGGTGCTGCAGAGTTCCACTACTGTCCAAGTGGTGGAACACGTTGTCACCAAGCCTACGGCGCCTGCAACGCCGTCGGCGCCGGAGGTGGAGATTCTTGTCCCCGATGTCGTGCTTGAGCCCGACGCAGAAGTCGGCAGCACGGTTCCTCAGCTCAGCGCTCTCGCCGCCGGCCTCACATTGGACCTTCCTCCTGTGCTGGATATTCAGATCTCGCCGGAAGAATGCCAGAGCGTGATCGATATGGTGTCGGTGTCGCCAGAGCCCGATATTTTCGCAGTCCTCAAAGCCAGCCACCAACTTCCTCGCGCCGCTCCGCCGGTCAAGCCCTTTGGCGGACCTTCAATCGAGATCGAGCAGCCCCAGGCCGACCGCCGCGGCGTGGCCAAGCGCAAAGCAGACCGTGCGAGAGTGGAAGAGTACAACCGGCACCTCGAGCATGCCAGTATCAAACCCCAGCTGCGCTGTGCAATATTTGAGGCAATAGTGGACTGCGCTACAAGTAATGACGAGCCATACGCACCGGCTCTGCGCGTCAACCCAACCACCGATGGTCCGCCCGATCTCGAGTTTGAGTACTCCAACGTACCGCTGTATAGCGACGATGTGCCTGACCCAGAGCTCGGCAAGGGCTGCGACTGCGAGGGACCTTGCGATCCCAACTCGAACACTTGCTCGTGCGTGCGTCGCCAGGAGCTCTACTTCTACAGCACTGGACACAAAGGTTTCAATTACAATATTGGCTCAGAGACGGTCAAGCAAAACGACTGCCCAATCTGGGAATGTGGACCGGCATGCGGCTGTCCACCAGAGTGTCTCAATCGCGTCGTTCAGCGCGGCCGCAAGACCAAGGTTGAGCTTTTCAAGACCCGTCAGAAGGGATGGGGTGTCAAGGCGGCCGAGTGGATCCAGGCTGGCAAGTTTATTGGTGTCTACGCTGGCGAAGTTATCACCGAGCCCGAGAGTGAGCGGCGCGGTCAGACGTACGAAAAGATTGGACGAACATATCTCTTCGACCTGGACGGGTACCATCTCGCGCACCCACCCGAGGGTCTCGAGCAGATTGACGTCCGCGGCTTCCAGCTCGCTGAGATTGTGAAAGATCGTGCCGAGGCCGCTCGACTGGAGTCTGACAACCCCGAGCTCTACTCGTACTCTGCCTACTCGGTCGACGCATTCCATTACGGCAACTACACGCGCTACCTCAACCACTCGTGCGATCCCAACCTCGTCATCACACCAGCATACGTGTACGACGCGCACCCCGAACGCCCGCAGCTTGTCATCATTGCGCGTCGCGACATTGCCCCAGGGGAGGAGCTGTGTATAAGCTACAAGGGTGTGCCGGACGCTGAGGATCTGCAGGTAGCCGAAAATGAGCTGCTGCTGGGTCAAGGGACGAGCTCGGCCGTACCACTCACCGCCTCTAGGGGGAAGAAGAGCAAGACGACGGCCATGGCTCATGTGGCTGTTAGTCCGCAGAAGCGGCAGTCGACTAGGCATGACGAGTGCCGCTGTGGAGCGTATAATTGCAATGGCCGCATGTTTAATGGAGGGTCTGATGTGGAGGATGAGTAGGTGTGTCTGGAGGCAAGAGTATTAATTGTTGTACACACAGCCACTAGGGCCTAGCATGTCATGCAGATGACTGCAACTATACGCGTGCACATCAATCATATCTAAAGGCTGCATTCCATCCCACACGTCGTTTGTGATGATCTACGCCTGCGGGATCCCGAGCTTAGTCAAGCTCGTCACAATGTTACGTTCCGTGCCGTCTCCAAGTGTCACACGCAGCACCTCCTTAAGCTCGCCGAGAAGCTCCTCGGCCTGTGCCAGGGCCTCCTTGTAATCGTTGTTGGCTACGAGCATCTCAGCTTGCAGCTCTTGCAACCTCGTTGCCTGGTCGTCAGCCTCCACTTCATTCCCCCGACTCCCTCCCCGGGTTACACTTACCCTTGCTCCACTATCATCCTTTGACGGCAACGCTTCGACGAGCGTCTGCACATCCTTTGCCCTCCGCACAATGTCCGCGACAAACGTCTCGATCGCCGCTGCGTTCGTCAGCTGTTGAACAGTGGGCAAGGAGGACGCACCTCTGTAGTCCTTTCTCCGCGCAGCTAGTGTCGTCTGGAGGGTGGTCGGTATAGCCGCCGAAGTCTGCTCAAACTGCGTTCGGTGCGTGATGTACTCAATCGACGCGGACGTGATTGTAAGCAACTGTTGGGTTAGCTGCTGCTCAACGAGTCTTCTTGGAGCTGCAGAGCTGCGACCTCTAGTCCTCTCCGAGGGAGGGGCCACTCACGTCTAATATGGCATCTTGCAGCTTGTCACGTTAGCATTCTGCCCAAATCCCTTGTTGCAAACCTGAGTTATCCTGTCCTGGTAAGGTTAGCACGATACTGGAAGAAGCGCGCGGACTCACCATGTCAGTGGATAGTTCCTCGCTGAGCATCTCGCGCCCAAGGCCATTGCACGCGCAAAAGAGCTGCCATGTCAGTGATGTACTGCATGCCCAGTAATGCTCTGTGCCGCTGCCAAGACAGCATAACGTACCTTGGACGGTTGGATGGGTTGGTTGGGCGATGGACAGGAGGTGAAAGAAAGTTGCCGCCAGGAGCCGAATTGAATGCGTCAACAACCTCAGTGGGTGTTTCCATACACTCTCTAATCATTGTCACAACTACCCATTCCACTTTACGTACGACACATAGCTCACGACCGCACAAGATTTTCCAAGCCTTTGAAGTAGCTGTGAACTTTACAGCCTGCATAGCTCCTTCGCGCCACCCAGTACCCCTACCACAGCCGCGTTGACGCGTTTCCACACCTTGGGATCAGCCTGTCGCGACAATGGCACCAGCTTCTGCGGCCAAGCAGACGTACGACCAGTACGAGTCTTTGCTCAAGGCCACCACTGCTTATCCTGCCGGACGATACCGGTCCACAAGCGACATCTCGGACGGTCTGAAGCGGATACGCAGGCTGATCCTCACCGACGGCATTCCTGATGTTGTGAGTTGGATGAGGTGACACGGCGGCTGCACAGTGATGCTGTGCTGTTGCCAGAATTCACGCCGTGTACATGGCTCCACAGTGTTGGTCACACCTATACCTGTCCTGTAACCGAGCTACATCGTGTCTTGGCTTGCTAACGCGACACAGGACGGAAGAGCGTCCCTCCGCCCACGCATTTGGAAGCTTCTGCTGAAAGTCGACCACCTGCACGCAGAGGAGTATCTGCGCTACGTCGGGAGCGGTCCCAGTCACTTCAGTGCCAAGAGTACGTCTCTTCAAGAGGTCCTGTGCTGACGCGGACAGTCAAGGATGACACATTTCGTACACTCAAGACAGACGCGCAGTTCAAAGACCACGTCAAAGAGGACATGCTCATTCGGCTGCTAGAGGCATTTGTCTGGAAACATGACGGTGTGTAGACCAGCTGCTGGGCGTCATGCTGATGAATAGGCCCTGACCCGCCCTTCACCTATGTGCAAGGTATATGGGCACCACCAACGCAAGTGCTCGCTGCTGACCGGCTCTCAGGCATGAACGTCCTGGCGGCGCCTTTCCTCTACGCCATGCCCTCACAACTGGAAGCTTTTGCATGCTTTTCAGCTCTCATCGAGCGTTCCTGTCCGCAATACGTGCAACCCAATCTTGACGGCGTGCACCGTGGATTGGAGGTGAGCTCATCCTCAGCCACGCAGGCGCTGACCTCCTAGATTCTTGACAGCTGTCTCAAGTGTGTGGACAGTGATCTGTTCGAACACCTCGAGAGTAAAAGCATGACAGCCAAGGTGTACGGCTTTGCATGTGAGCGCCTTTCCTGTCCTCGGCACTGAAGCTGACGCCAAACAGCTGTTCTCACCTTAAGCGGCTGTACGCCGCCATTGGAAGAGGTTCTACAACTGTGGGAGTACGTGTCATACATGTGACGGTCATTGACAGCAGCTTTTTCCTCGCCTTTGGTGTTCACCTCAATATCCTCTGCATTATAGCGCAACTGTTGCTTGTCCGGGAGGAGCTGATGGCTTCAAACCAGTGAATACCGCCGTCGAGCTCTTAACCTTATGCTGACCATTCAGGCCGAACAAGATCCTGCGTCGTTTTCCTCCTTTGCAGGCTCGTCCAATCATTGGAATCACTTTGGCGCTCGTCAAAGACATTCCAGAGGACCTATACCGAGAGCTTGTGGATCACTCTGTCCACCCTCCGTCATAGGCCGAGCTGCCTTTGGAGAATAGATTACGAGTTCGAAGGGGGTGTCCAGCCCTGCTTACTGTATGCTGTACCATGAATGTCACGCCTTGCACGACCACATCAAAGACAGAGAACACTGGCATACATTGACGTTGTTTTGAATGTTGGAAAGATTACGTAATAAATCCAGCAGCCTCCTTTCGACGTCAGTCAACTTGGAAAGTCATCTTGAATTCTACTTCTTCCACCCCACATCACCGCCATGTCCGACGCAGCAGCCGCGACAAAACGCAAGTTGCGACCGGCGCGCAAGCAGGTCAAGCCTGGAGACATTGACACGAGCGAAAAAGTCCAGCCGGGCAAGGAATACAGTGAGTTTCGTCGAGCTCGATGTCACTTGTCGTCGACTAACTTTGCAGACATCTGGTACAACAAGTGGGCTGGTGGAGACAAGGAGGATGCTTTGGCGAGGTACGTCTATCACAACTAGAAGTTTGGGCGGGGCTCATACCACAGCCAAAATCTCTCACAGTCACGATGCGTGATCGCGCGCGACGCCGGCTACACTCGTGCAGACGCAACAGGTAACCGCTTCTGCTGCCTCTTCTTCGCCCGCGGTCGCTGCCCTTACGGTGCCGAGTGCAACTTTCTGCACCGGCTTCCGCTGCCGCACCAGGTCATCGACCACTCGCGCGACTGCTTTGGCCGTGAAAAGCACTCCGAGTACCGTGACGACATGGGTGGTGTTGGATCGTTCAACAGGTCTAACCGCACGCTGTATGTCGCCAAGATTCACGAGAGTCCGGATAAGGATCAGTCCAAGGAAACGCTGTTGCGGCACTTTGGCGAGTGGGGCAAGATTGAGAGGTGTGCGTAGCTTTGACTGGACGCGAACGGTGGATGCTGACTGAACAGGGAACATTCTGTACAACCGTGGCATCGCTTTCGTCACCTTCCAGAACGAGGTCAACGCCCAGTTTGCAAAGGAGGCGATGCAGAACCAGAGTATGGACATGGACGAGATTCTCAACGTTCGGTGAGTACTTGCCTACCGTGGCAGAGCTGACAATCAGATGGGCAACTGAGGACCCCAACCCGGGAGAGAAGAAGGCCGAGGACAAGAGGATAGCCAAAGAGGGCCAGAAGGTCATTGCGAGCAAACTCGACGAAAACCTCATCGAGGCTGCGCAGTCGCTGCGAGCGCTCGAGGACGGTGATGTGGAGGACCTGTACCACATCGAAGCGTCCGAGGACGTGCCCGCACCAGCAACTCGCTCAGGTGGAGGCGGCGGCGACGAGCGTCCAGCAAAGAAGGCTCGTACCGCTGACAACGGTCCCGAGGGCTTGATTGGCGGCGACGCTCTGGATAACATCAAGTACTATGCCGAGATGGCGCGCAAGCAGGCCGAAGAGGAGAGGACGCGCAAGGCGCCCGCCAAGCCCGCTGCGGGGATGGCGTTGCTGGGTGGATATGGTAGTGATAGCGATTAGATGAGCATGTACATAGCATTTTATGGTTGCTTGGCGTGAACAGCGCTTACGCTGTTGGAGGAAGCGTTGGACAGTCTCCAAATTGTGGACCTTCAACTCGTTCAACCCCGACGGCTGGTGCGGTATCGCGTGCCGTGTGGCTCCAACCCTTATCTTGACTCATTCCTGCCAACATTCACCGGGCACTTACGTAGATGTAGTCGTACTGAACGGTCGATCACGTCGTTGCGAGGGCCATGTTCAGTTCCAGGTTCAAAACGACCATGAAACTTGAGGGATCTTCTGCAGCACGTACCTGTTCCAGCTGCTCCATTGGTTTATCTGTTGACATCGCACGAGAGATCGAGAGAGTCGTTCCTGTTGACACGAGGACCAGTGGCACGCGATCAGGACATCGGCTTGTGTCGGGCTGCCACGCCCACGCACCATCCTGCAGCCACCTAGCCACCCCCACTCTTGCTCCTCCCTCTTCTTTACAGCAGAGCAACATGTGCACGAAGCACATGAACACTGGACACCACAATGGGCAGGTTGGCTGACAGCTTGCCGCGATGGTTGCGCCTATTCAAGGGCAGAGAACTAGACAGAGCTAAAGGAACAGGGAAACCACGCGTCGTCGGTGGTGGGGGAAAGGAACACGGCGTCTGACTTTCGAGAGGCGCGACAATGCCAGCATGCCGCGACCAGCGCGAATTCATGCCTTTGCAGCTCTTCTAGTGGGCAGCAGTTACGGCGCTCGAGGTCCACAGGCCCGTCTGTAAGGGCTATTGACAGCATGACCAGCAACTTCCGTTCTGGATTCCTGCGTGAAGCTGCCGGCCGCCGTCTTTGAAAGACGACGCGACGCGCCGAACGACGTGGCGTTGAACCCTAGTCAACTAGCTGTAGCCGTCCCCTGGCTGCCCCGCATAGTCAGCCGAGTTGGGAGCGATACCGTATGCAGACAGTGTTGGGACCTGCAGGGGTTCCATGCTGCTCGACAACATCATCCAGCTCGGACTGCATAGCTGCAAACCTTGCTCCAGCTGTCACTATGGGCTGCACCGCTTGGCTTCACAGGAGAGGTGTTACAGCAGTGTTGGCTCTGTAGCTTGTGCCGGAGCGCCTCCTAGGGCTGCTTCATGTTGACAACTTTTACAGCTGCAGGCGTCATCAGGCTCCAGCTCGCGCGATGTTGTCGTTTATCACTCTCAACTCGCTCACTCTCAGCTGCGCCGCTGGAGAAAGCCCACGCTCCTTGGCCAAACTACCATACGTCGATCACGCCACGAGCTCCTCCTCACCCAAGACTCTGTGCCCACACGCAACCCACTCCACACACAATGCGCTGCCAAGACTCCCATACAGCGGTCACCGAAGAGTGCTGTCGCCAAGGTCACGGCACCTTTGACGCGACAGCCCTAACCTGTACCGGCGTAGACGGCAGCGCCTTCTCTGCCTGCGTCGATGGATACAAGGAAACCAGTGCAGGATATGGATTTGTCCACCACGACTGCAAGAGCGGGGCCACGCGGCGCATTCCTGCGCCGAGGATAGCGTTTCGCACCGCTGGGTGGATTGCGGCGCTTGGGGCTGTTGCTGTCGCTGTGCTCGCAGCTTAGGTGCGTGCGGGTCGAAGAGCATTGAGCGCGTTGCTGACGAATAGAGCTACCTCGCTGGCGTACTGTTTCCGGTCATCTGAGGACTTGGACAGTTAGAATGGGCCTTGGACTACTACACCTGTATGTATAATGTGCATTAGCTTCAAGGTCATGAGGGAAGAGCTGCCATGGTGGTGGTGCTGGTCACTTGGCAGTGCCACCACTGCACGAGCACCACTCGGATTACTGTCGCGGCTGCTGTCTCTCTCGAGGTACGATCCAGCTACTGGTCTCTCAATTCTCGTCAAAGTAGCTTGCAAACTCACAGATGTTCAGAACCAGCTCCCTCATCGCTGCAAACGCGTCAACACCAAACCACGCGTCGACCCAAAGTCAATATCTAACGGTGCCTGACCGGTCCGGTGGTGGGCGGTTAGGCGGTTACCGCCGAACATTGACTTTTCCGACTCGGCCCACCTCCATCATCATCTCCATCCTCCCATATCAGTAACAACACCTGCTCCTTCGTCGCCACGTTGGTCTCGGCCAAGATGGACGACGCCATCTCCACCCTCCAGCTCCTGCAAGCCATGTATCCCCTCCCAGGCGAGCTGGAACTGAGCGACGCGGCCTCTGCAGCGCTCGCAGCGTCCGAGGCGGGCGATCCGGCGCCAGCGCCAACGACGCTCGATGCAGTCGTGCGTGTGGTGCTCGACGAAGCAGCCGACCCGGCCGACCCCGAGGTTGACGCAGTGTACATTTCCATCTCGCTTCCCCCTTCCGCCGGGGTGCGCATCGTGCCGAGGCAACCCCCCTTCCTCACCCGCGCAGCTTACGACGAGCTCTGTGCGGCCCTCCCAGAACCAGGCGGGGACGACGGCGAGAGCGTCCTAGCCGCCATTGAGGCTGTGCGCGCCACCGCCCCTGGTCTCATCGTCACCCCCGAGGCATCCCCGGAGCCCATCCCAGAGGGTGACGATGACGGCCCGCTCGAGCGCGTGTGGTTTTGGTTCCCCTCGCTGTCGACGCGCGAGAAGCGAAAAGACATGTGCACCTATGCGCCGAGGCATAGGCTGACGGGCTTTGTGCTTGCGGGGAAACCGGCTTTGCTGTGTCTCGAAGGTGGAGGCAAGGCTGTGGACCGATACATGAGTGAGATCAAGGCAGTGAGCTGGTCGGATGTGCCGAGTTTTCAGAAGAAGGTGAGTCGCTCTCTGAGAATGCGCTGCTGCGCTGGACGCCGAGATGAGCAGAGACGACACGAGCTGACTAGCCAGGTAACCGAACGCCTCCGCCGCCCTCTGCAGCCAACAGACCGCCGCTTCGAGTCCTTTTCAGACATTACAAACCTCCTCACGTATCACGGTACCTACAACCATCGCGGGGACATGGGCGAGGTCAAGAAGCTCATGGATCAGTGGGGCGTCGGTGACGACTTTGCTGGCGCGGTACTCAATGCGTCCTAGCTGCCTGGGTTGGACAGTGGAAAGGTAACGGCCAACGAGTGTAGGTCGAAATGGGCTGCTGTGTCTTCAGCCAAGTGTCCCTCTCTGCGTCATCGGCATGTGAGCAATGGCAGCATCGGCTCGGTCTACTCCGCTATACGCAGCGGCAACAAGCACAACCGACTCGGCGACATTCATTTCTCGCCGGGCTTCATTGTGGCCGTTATCGTCATGCTCTTCTCATTTGGGATATGTGCGCAAACTCGCCGAGTCTACCTCCTCGTCGCGATCCATGAGTGGGCTGCCAGTGTGGGTTTCCAACCAGGCAACCGCTGGTCAGTGGCCTTATCCCGATTCAGCCAGAAACGTCCAGCGCTGTGAAAGTCCTAGCTCGCACCGTAGCAGGACGCAACCGAGCGTGCTATAGCTGTGCATGCGACAGGTATATATGTGAGGTATCAGAGCGGTCCAAGAGCGGTCCAAAATGCAAAGAAACGGAAGAGAGAGCCAGAGAGAGACGAATCGCACGAAGAAAGAAAGAAATATTGTTCAAGAAGAAAACAGTCCGTTCAAATTGTAGTAGTGGTCGTAGCAGGGTAGCAGAAGGCGAGACTAGAACCGAGTGGACCACGAGATCCCGCGCACGGCGCGGGCGTGGATGCAGAGCCAGACGCAATGAGTGTTGGTGGGCAGAGCTGGCGTTTCGCGTCGTACAGATTCACAAATCGGGTCGCACGCTCGCGCGCGACACTTTTGCTTTGCGTTTTTCATATTCTTCGCTTAGAACCTCCTGCCGGCTGTCTGCGGCGGGCCACGTTGTTGCTGGTGCATGACGGGCGGGCCGCGGGGCTGCGGCGGGCCGTTGGGGTTGACAGGCGAGCGCATGTGCGGGTTCCAGCCGCCGTTGGGCTGCTGCTGAGGTGGCGGCGCGCGGTGCTGCTGCTGCTGCGGTGGAGGGTGGCCGCGCATCTGCTGTTGCTGAGGTGAGTAGCCGGGGCTAGTTGACGCGATGCCGGGGCCGCGCGAGCTGGCAATGCCGGGACCCATGCGGTTGGGCGAGACGGGCGATCCCTGCGGGTAGCCACCTGGTGGGACATGGAGGCGGGGGTTGGGCCGAATCTGCTGCGGTGCTGTTGCTGCTGGCGAGCGCGACGGGGGCGACCGGGCCATCTGCGGGCTGCGAGCTGCCGGGTTCGGGGCGGTGGATGCGGGTCCAGCGCCAGAGGTCTTGCGCTCGGCGGCCTGCAAAATCTGGTCGCTGTGGGGGATCAGCAAAGCCCTACCCTCCGCAAACTTAACTCACTCTAACAAGTTGAGACATGCACAGCACACAACCCACTCGACACAGTCCTCATTTCCGACTCCCAGAGTCTGCCAGACCTGCTTTTCGTCCTCGGACCTGCCGGTGATGGTAATACGCGTTCCGCCGCCCTTCTCAGGCGGATTCTTTGCAATCTTGCCAAACTCTACCCTGCGAGGGGGAATCTGATGACCAGCGTACTTGAAGTAGAACATTGTCCACCAGTCAGCGTGCGGGTTGGGCTTTGAGATCTGGTATAGCGGTGTCTCGTCCTGGTTGACAATCTTGTAGGTCGGGTTCATGACACCAGTGTTTTCAATCGTCCACTTGAGGTCGCGCGACGCCTCGCAGCGCACCACGTTGTGCTTCATGTTGGGCATGGTCGGCAGCGACGAGTTGGACGTCGCGCCAGTGCGCGTGGGCGGAAACAGCTTGGCAACGCACAGGTCGCCTTGTGGCGACGGCGTGAGGAGGTAGTTTACGCGGTTCTCCTCGGTGTGCCTTGCAAAGTCAGTAACGAAGCATGACCAGTTGTGTAAGCGACTCACAGGTACGTGTACAGAATCTGGTTCGGCTGGCCTGGAGCAATGTCAACATCCATGTCCTCGGCGTGGCGCGGGGCCACGGGTCTCTGAGATTCTTGACTCACCATGGGGCGTGACAATGAGCGTCGGCAGGTGATTCTGCATCGGCGGGTGGTGCGGTGATGTAAACCTGTGACGACGTCAGCATTGTTTACCAGAACACGGTGGGCACGCCGTGTACGTACACCGTGTAGATTGCTTTAAGAGACGGAGCGCGTGGTTCGGGCATGATGGACGGCGCCAGCGCAGACGATAGCGAGAACGAGGAAAGGGTCGATAACAACGGCGACGATGGGTGGCAACAGAATGAACACAAAGGAGAAGCGGGATGTCAGCAACAACTACTCCAGCGACAATTGCACGGGAGCCCCGTTACTAGTTGGAGGGCCACTTACCGGCCATGGTGACGGATTTCCTGTTTGGAAGGCTAGAAGCTGGAGAGGTTGATGGAAAGAGTAGTTGTTGTCAAAAACCCTGGAGCAGCGGCGCTGGCACGGTCCGTGCGACTGGTGGTCTGAGCTTCACAGGCGGGCGGGCGGGGGCGGGCGGTGAGGAGATGAGGAGAGGTAGCAGGCGGGTGACGGGGACGCAAGGTGATCAGGTGGCTGGTGCTGGGTGCGGGGAGACAGATGACTCGCGTGAGCTGGGGCGGCGCGCGAGCGGGAAGCAGAGGGAGGCGGCGGCGCGCGGGTGGACGTGCGCTCGAGGCGTCTGGGGTTGTGCAGTAGTGTGCGGACGAGGGTGGTGATTGAGGAATGTATGCGATAGAAGTTGTAGTGTGGATGTGAGAGAACGAGATTGCGAGTGGTAGTGGGGTGGCTTGTTTACAGGCGCAAAGAGGACAAGGTGCGCAGAGATTCAATGAGAGAAACGGGACGACTAGGGTCTCTTTGGCTGTTTCCCTCCGAGGGCAGGGCGGGTGGAAAGAAGGACTAGCGCACTTATTGCGACGCGGTGGTGCTGCTGCGGGATTCGGGTCGATCACAACGTTTGGATAGCGACTAGATTGCAGTTGCAGTGTGATAGATGGATGTTAACAAGAGGATATCCTACTGTTGGCAAGGTAGCAAGAGGCTGGGCACAGAGGGACCATGGGTTGTTCGGCGTGGTGCACGGTGTGTCCACTGCCAGGAGCCTGGGCTGCACAGACCACCGTGTGGTACCGGCTCGCTCTGTAGGCGGTACAGCTCTCGGTCTGCTGCCTGCCTCTCCGCCGTCTCTTGCCTCTGCTCGCCTGCTCGCTGCTGCCTGCTGCCTGCTCTCATGCTCTGCCTTTCCGGCAGAGTGTCCTAAGGGTCCCGTTCAATGTTTGTTACCCAAAATGGGACTAATCACCAACACCGGAGTAGCGGGATCAAATAATCACTGCAGGCTGGTCCAGACCCCCTCTACGTCGTCGCTGTTGCTGCATGTGCTCCCCCGCCGGAAACGCCCATACCATGCATGAACATGAGTCGCTCCTGAAGGTATCGCAACTGCTCCTGACAAGGCCATGAACAGCCCGGCTGAAGAGACATCCGGCAAGGCCCAGAACTAGAATGGCGCGGCCAACACGCTAGCACTGGAGGCGAATATGAGAACGAGCACGCAAGTCGCTCCCACTCTGGCAAGTTGTAAACAAAGCACAGTTTGTTACTACTCCTGCAGCTCAGGCATGCCAACCGAGCACGAGACTGTCTCAACGTTCCCATTAGGAGTCTACCGCGCATAGCAGACTGACCCATCGCCCAGTGCTGGCAGACGCCCTTGAAGTACCACGCGCTGTGCCGGCATGTTGTTCCGGCTAACCCCTGCATTGGTGTTCTCCCTGTTCCATCGGCAAGCGACAGCACCAGCACGGCCTCGCGTGCCAGCACATGGCAATGCCGCCAGGCCCCGAAGACGAGCGGGATGGCATCGCTGCAAAGTGCACGACACGGTGGGCGGGTTTGACCTTCGTGTGCTGGGCCGGTGCCTGTGTCGTGTCTGTCATCCACCTTTGTCTTTGAAACAAGCTGTGCGCAGCTCTTTGCGAGCTCGCGCAGCCAAGCCGATGCCCATTCGACAAAGCTGCAAGGGTTTGGATCAGGATACCGGGTCTCAGGACCGCAGAAGGTGAGAATGTAGGGATCACAGGGACGCGGGATGTTTATTCACGATTGGGGGTGGTCATGATTGTCAAGAGGTGCAGAAGGCCAGACGTTGATTGCCATTGCCCACTTGTTCAGCTTGTCCTGGTCGCTCAACGCTAAGCAATCCCAAGGTCTCGATATACACAGGCCACCTTGTTACACCATTCGCACGTCAAGTGGAAACGCTTTTGGAGGAACGAGTTGGTCAGCAGCTGCTACGCGCTGCGCGACTCTGCAAGCTCTGACCTCAACACTGACCAAAAGCAACGTGTTCTTACTCAACGTATTAACGAAAGATCTTCCACGCAGCGGCGTCGTCTGCTGCGACGTATGTAATCGGCAAACTGTAAGGATGGGCCGGGTTTGAGTGTAGAACAGGACCGGTTCGGTCGTCGCTATCAGGTGAGCGTCACCCGAGTTTATTCATTAGTGTCAGCCCAGACATGCCCAATGACAAGACCCCTTAGCCGTGCATACTGGATAGTCTCTTCATCCATTCAACAACTCTAGATATACTCGAAACAAACCTCTCAGGCCACAACGTTCCCAGCGACCGCAGCCTTCTCGCGCTCGACATCAGTGACAAACTTGGACATGCGCCATGCAGGGATCCGCTTCTCGTAAAGCTCATCGAGCTCGGCGGGGTTACGCCTGGCGACTTCAGGCAGGAAGAAGACTGCCAAGACCACTGCGACGACACCGGTGCCGAAAAACAGCCACGCGGTATTGTATCCCCAGTTTGCGCCATTCTTCTGCAGCATGACGGGAACGGACGTGTTGAAGGTCAAGCCAAAAATCACGCCAATGGCGGCCGACAACCCAGCGGTGCGCGCGCGCAGGCGCTGGGAGGAGACTTCGCCGACAAACGCCCATCCGAGCGCGCCGACGGCCGAGTTTGTGAATGCCCAGAAGCAGGCTGCGAAGACGAGCAGGTTGTTGGTCGCCGTCGTGCGGGGGACTTGGCCGAGGATGCCGATGAGCATGAGCATGCTGACTGCCAGCGTGCCGTAGATGAGCGTCACGGGGCGGCGGCCGAATCGGTCCGTCGAAAAGGTGAGGATGAGGATGGAGCCGACCTTGACCGCGGCTGAGGTGTCAATTCGCTGCCATGCTGTGAGTGGACTTACCAATGATGGCGGTGATTTCAAACGCGTTGTCAAAGCCACTCTGCTGAAGGAAGAGCGAGGTGTAGATTCCCAGGAAGGACAGACCCGTGAGCTGCTGGACACAAGCCGGAAGGGCCGACGCAAAGGTGCGACGCTGAATTGTTAGCAAGGCTTTGCGACCGAGTCACCCACCCTGTTGGTTCCCTGGAAGCACTCGACATAGCTCTTGACCAGACCCCGGAAGCCTTCCTCTTGACCGAGAGCGATGCGGGCAGCGCGTTCCTCGAGAATAATGGCCTTGACAATGGCATACTCTGCCTCGGCATTGTAACCGGGGACCTTGCCATTGACCCGCTTCAAGACGGCCACACCCTTGGCGTCCTGGTCTTTGGCGGCGTAAAATGACGGGGTCTCGGGGAGATAGATGAAGATTGGAAGCATGATCGCCAGAAACGCCCACTGGGTCAGAATCGGGATTTTGTAGTCCAGCGGATCCCTTCCCTTGCAGATCATCAACACTGGAAGTCAGCGTGTGCATTACACCCATGCTGCTCACCTAAAGGAGCAATAAAATTGCCAAAATTGTTGACAACCCCGTAGGCGCAGATCATGCCGCCGCGAATGTTGACAGGAGACCACTCGGTAATGTAAATCGGGAGGGTGCATTGGATGGCACCGACTCCGACGCCGGCCAGCAATTTCGCTCCAGCCCAGTCCTTGTGGTCACGAACGAGACTCTCAATTATGAGCGACTGTTATTGTAAGCGTATACTCATGCGTCAAAACTCACTCCAGCCAGAATGAGCCATAGAACGTATAGAGTCATCTTGCGACCAATCTTGTCCGACAGTGGGTTGAGACCAATCATGCCAATCATCTGCCCAAAGCTCTGAAGGGCTCCCCACAGCGCCGTGTGACTAGGTGCCAGAGCGTACTTGCCCGTATCAGGGTTGAGAACGCCGACACGATTGATAAAGCCAGCGTTCGCAATAATGTTGCCGTTAAGCGTAATCTGGTAACCGTCTGCGGCGGCAGCAACACAGAGGAGCACACAGATGGTCACCGCCTGCTGTAAGCGTGTGATGCAGGTTTTTGCCTACCTTGCGGAAGTTCCAGGCAGTCTGCACGAGGCCGAGGTCATCGTGATCCGACTTGAGCTGATGGACAACCTCGTGAGTCTTCTCGAGGGTCTCGACGTGCTCGGCGTCGACCTTGTCGCGATCGAGAGATGGGACGGTGTCAATGTCCTTGGTCATGATTTAGTGTGTTGAAAGCTGTATCGACAGAGGATGAGGTGGGCACACAAGGAGTCAGTGCTGCTTTATATGACGCTGGACGGAGCGAGAACGGTGTCGGACCGTAGTGTTGGACAGTCACTGGTCGTCAGCGGCACTCAGCTGATAGCTCCTCGGTTGAGACTCCGGAGACAAGATCTGAGTATCTCTTCGGTTTGTGATTACACCGCGTCGGGCCCCGCCCGATATCCACTGAATGGCGACACTTGAGAATGTACCGCGCACAATACGCCGTCCAGTCAACTCAGGACGTGGGGCAACGCGAGCTCGGTATCTATCCCCCGTTCTTAACACGGGGCCTCATTGGATCGGTATTCATACTACACCGACCGGGGCCCGCCTTCAGTCGTTCAGCATGGCGATTCCGTGGCTTATGAGATGACGGCGTTCAACTGTGCCGCGAACATTGCCGAAGATGGGTGGAGCCGGACCAATGCTGCGCGTGCCAAGACCCGTGATCATAGGAGCTGGCCGATCTTGCTTATTCCGTCTACTACCGCTGCAGTCCGCCATCCGACCTTGCGGCCGAATGATTGCACACTACTGTTCAGAATACCAAGAATGATGCTGGTAATACCAACCGTGCCACACGAGGTACTGCCACACCTGATCCGATCTGCCACACAGTCATCCCATGGCCATTGATGCCCACTGATGAAGATCGGTCCGACCTTGCCGGCGGGCCCCGCTGCCCATCTCGGGGCAGCATTCCCCCACACTTGCGTACTGTTTCTGTTGATTCTGTTCACATGTCCATCTTTACGGAGCAAGAGCTACACCGAGCGGGTCCCGTTGCAACTGTATCTGGGGGCATCGTTGCGACTGCTCATGAACACGGGCCCCGTTCGATGGAGATGCTCCCCAGTCATAAGCGCCGCGATGCGGCAGGCTGTGGACATCACGATCAACCACAATGACCATCTCACTAGTGGCTATCGAGCAGCTGCAGGTTGAGCACCACGAGTCAGGCTTTGCAATCAGCCATGCCGCTCCTCGCCTGAGCTGGCGCTTTGGCGCAACATCCATCAAGGACTGGAAGCAGTCTTCTTGGGAGATTATCGTGACTCGCAACGGCAAGGAGGAGCGCTACACTGGCAATGGTGAACAGTCGACTCTCGTCGCTTGGCCTTCAGCTCCCCTCGCGTCCCGCGAGCGGGCATCAGTGCGTGTCCGTGCTTTTGGCCCGGACGGGACCGCCACCGAGTGGGCTAGCGCAGACGTCGAGGCAGGTCTCTTGAATGCCAATGACTGGCAAGCGCAGCTCATCTCGGCTCCCGCGTCCATCCAGCCCATCGACGGCCCCAAGAAGCCTTTCCGCCTTGTCCGCTCATTTGACCTTGACACTGTTCCCAAGGTTGCTCGCATTTACGCTACCGCCCATGGTGTCTACACACTCGAGATCAACGGCAAGGCCGTCGGGGACCAGGTACTCATGCCCGGGTTCCAGACGTACGCCCACCGCCTCGCTTATCAGACGTTTGACGTTGCGCCGTACCTCCATCAAGGCAAGAATGAGATTGTCATCTACGTCGGCGAAGCGTGGTTCTCTGGCCGCCTGTGGACTCGTCAGTGTCGCCGCAACACGTTCGGCGTGCGCAACGGTGCCATGCTGCAGCTTGAGCTCGATGGCAAGGTCGCGCTCAAGACCGACGAGTCCTGGGAGTGGGGACAGGGTCAGGTCGTCAACAGTGAGCTGTTCGATGGCGAGACGGTGGACACCAACGCTTCCAATGTCATCAAGGGCCCCGCCGAGGTCATCGATCCTCCCACCGGAGAGCTCGTGTCGCTTGACGCGCCACCTGTGCGCCGCATCATGGAGATCAAGCCGGTGGACATCATTACAACGCCGAGTGGCAAGAAGATTATCGACTTTGGCCAGAACCTCGTGGGCTGGGTGCGCATTGAGCGCCAGTTTGATGGCCCTGGAGAGTTGATCATGCGCCACGCCGAGGTACTCGAGCACGGCGAGCTTGGTGTCCGCCCCCTGCGCACCGCCAAGGCCACTGACCGGATCGTGCTTGGTGGCAACACCAAGGGATGGGAACCAAAGTTCACCTTCCACGGATTCAGGTTAGCACCGGGTTGTAAACATGGCTGACAAACAGGTATGCCGAAGTGTCTGGCGTGGACTTTACCCTCGCCGACTTCACTGCCGTCGTCATCTCCTCGGACATGCGCCGCACTGGTACCTTTGAGTCGTCGCACGAGGCTATCAATCGCCTCCACGAGAACGTCGTCTGGGGTATGCGCGGCAACTTTGTCTCTGTGCCCACCGACTGCCCCCAGCGCGACGAGCGCATGGGCTGGACTGGTGACATCCAGGTCTTTGCACCTACCGCCAACTTTTTGTACGACACTGCAGGCTTCCTGGGCGGGTGGTTGCGCGACCTCGAGGCGGATCAGCGCGCCAACGGTGGTGTCGTTCCCGTTGTTATTCCCCATGTTCCCTTCCCTGCCGAGAATGGTGTAGAACGAGAGGTTGCCCCGCACGCCGTGTGGGGTGACGTAGCCGTCCTGACTCCCAACGACCTGTTCACGTCGTTTGGCGATGACAAGGTCCTTGAGACACAATGGGAGAGCATGAAGCTCTGGCTCGACTCTGGTATCCCGCGCGACTCTGAGGGGCTGTGGGATCCCAACGCTCCTCAGTTCGCCGACTGGCTTGACCCTCGTGCTCCGCCCCAGTACCCCGCTCACGGCATGAGTGACACCCACATGGTCGCCAACGCCTATCTCGTGCACACGACGCGCGTCACAGCGGCCATTGGCGAGCGCCTCGGCAAACCCGAGGCAGCGCACTATCGTGCCCAGGCCGAGGACTTGCACGCAAAGTTCCTCGCAGAATATGTCTCCCCTAACGGCCGTACCGTGAGCGACACGCAGACGGCCCTCGCCCTCGCGATCCACTTCAAGCTCCTCGAAGGCCCCCAGATCGCGGCAGCCATCAAACGCCTCGAGTTCAAGATCCGCTGGGACGCGTTCAAGATTTCGACCGGGTTCGCTGGCACACCAATCATTCTCAACGCGCTCGCCGATGCAGGGTTGCTGCATCTCGCGTATCGCATGCTCCAGGAAAGGGATAATCCGAGCTGGCTCTATTCGGTGCTCATGGGCGCGACGACCATCTGGGAGCGCTGGGACTCTATGCTTCCTGACGGAACCATCAACCCAGGCCAAATGACTAGTTTCAACCACTATGCCCTCGGATCAGTCGCAACGTTCATGCACCAGTACATTGGTGGCCTGTCGCCCGAGCTGCCCGGGTACAAGCGTGCCCGCATCGCGCCCCAGCCAGGTGGCACGGTCACCAGTGCCAAGGTGTCGTACTCGTCCGTGTATGGCATGTTTGCCGTCGACTGGGTCCTGGAGGACGGAAAGCTCAAGGTCAAGGCGACCGTCCCGCCTAATGCCGAGGGCCACGTTGTCCTGCCTGCGCCTGCTGGAGCAAAGGGCGGCGTCGACGTCGTGGTCGGGTCCGGCGAGCATTCGTTCGAAGTGGACTTTGCAGCTGATGCCCGCTGGCCGCCGAGTGTGCAGCCTGGGCCTCAGAGCATGCAGATGGAAGATGAGTTTATTGCTTAGGGGGGTGTACTGTTAGAAGAATCTTTGAGTTTATGCAATGTTGCGGTCAGCTATGGTCAGCAAAGGCGAGCCATTGTCCCGCTGCATGAAGACCAAACTATGACACACTACGAGTGCTGACCCTTGGCACTGCTCCTCGACCCGTTTGCCACCTTTCTACCACGCACGGGGTTGCCGCCTCCGAGATAAGTCACAAGGTTGCTGTTGGCGCGTACGACCGGGTCCTCAAGAATGCACTCCCTGGGGTTGAGATAGTGCGCGTTCAGCAGGTGTCCCGTGTGGTGAAGGCGTTTGAAGACGCGTCCGCCAAAGCTTCCCTTGAGCCTGGGAATAACCGACTGCTTGCCTCTGCTGAGTACGGCCGACTCGGCGCGGTCCAATGTGGCCTTGGTGGCAGCCATTTCCTCGTTGGCCCCGACGCCGCCGACCTTGAGCGACGTTCCGAGGACGCCGAGGCAGGCGACAAAGTCGCCATCGTTGCCAAAGTGCTCGACATGTGCGAATGGCGGGGTCGAGACAGGCGCTTCAGACGTAGGTGGAGATACAGGGTTGGAAAAGTGGTTGGCTGCAGAAGCAAACGTGTAAAACTCGACCTTGGCGAGCATGTCGTGCGGAAAGTCGGAGAGGAGTTGGTCTGCCCAGGCAGAGACAATGATGCCGCCCTGGCTGTGACCGACAATGACGACACGTTCAATCTTGGGGTCCATGACGGCCGCGCGTACTTGCTGCGCGCGTTAGCTTTCGCCACTTAGGTTGACGCGCCTTGTAGCCAACGCGAATGTCACTTGTGGTGAGAACAAGATCGCGCTGCAACATGCACTCGATCAGGTCAAACCACAGCCCGAGAGACCGGTTCAGTACCACAGTGACACGGCGGTGGAAGAGAGCGTGCAGCCTGTTGGCGATGAGCTGCGCGCCGCTTGCAGTGGTTCCGATGCCGTTCACACTGAGGCGTAAGCACACTCTGACTGCGTGACATCTGAGATCCAGACACGACTCCTGACGCACCAGAACCACGCTTCCTTCTCTGACCTCTTCGCAAGCTCCACATCCCCCTTGCTTTGCCGCACCATGTCTCCCTGTGCGCCCAGCCCAAACCAGATAAAGCCCCCGACTGCCACGCCGACGAGCGCGGGGCTGGGTACACCTATGGTCAGAGAGGGGATGACAAGGATCGTGAGGGCGACCGACGCCGCGAGAAGAAACACCTGCACGGCCAGGCCGACAAGACGGATATCCGAGGACGCGGCACCGAGGGGTAAAAAGATGTAAGGGATCATGACTGCGTGCTTGAGGATGAAGAGTGCGTCGAGACCCAGGAGGCGCCAGGGCGACTTGCGGAACAGTGGGGGCTCGCTCGTCGGGTCCAGCTCGTAGATGACATCGTAGGCGACAACGGGGGAGGGGTTGGGAGGCTCGACTTGGTCGATCATGATGCGTTGAGGATCCTTGCGTAGGGTGGGCGAGGGAGGCATTGTTGCTGGCACCTTTGAAGGTTGGACGTGGGAAGTGGAGGTGGCGTACACAATGACGTAGAGCTGGCAGGTGATGGTGGATGACTTTTTTGTTGTTACGCGAGGATGGAATCCCAGGGTGAACGGCAAGCAGTCTCGCTGCGACGATGAACGCGATGCAGGAAGAGTGTGAGAGTGTGAGAGAGCAAAAGAAGTATTGAGAGCGAGTAGAGCGCGGCTGAGAACGAGATCATCCAGGCACCCGACATGCGTGCTCCTACTGCCGCCTCCACCATGCCGTACATGTCACTGCATCACTGACTTTGTCTTTGTCCACCTCGTGACTTGCCGCTGAACCATTGCCGGGCATCGATGACCTCTTGACACAGCCACTGACCAGCAGACGTATATACAAGAATACTGCAATCATGGTTCTTTGTCTCTCTCGCTTTTAAACATCATGTGGTTCTTTCGTGGCCGCAAACAAGACTGGAACGAAGAACCAAAGCCCTACGCCACCCTCGATTACACTGGGTATCCCCACATCTTTGAGCTCATCCTTTGCTATGCATCGGACGACACATTGATCACCATCCGGGCGACCAGCAGGAAAGCGCGCAGAGTGGCAGATCGCCTGCTCGGTCAGCACGTCATCGTCACTAATGAGAACATGAATCCTGCCCCTCCTCGCCCCTCTGGGACAGCTAAGCATGGATTATTCCGATCCCGACAGCAGACAGTTCAGAGTCTACCGGCTCCTGAAGTTCAGTTATTTCTGCCAAGTGGTCGCCGCCTTGCCGGTGTCCCAGCTGAAGCTACAGCGGCGTCTCTCAGGCAAGCACACACGGTCGACTATGTCCGATCCTGCACGCTCCCGGTGCCATTCGGCGGGACATGGTGCGGGGGCCAAAAAGTCGTGCGCATCGCTGCAGCTCCTCCTCGAGCGTGCAATCCTCGAACGCGGCTTCCACTTAAAGCTGTATCCGTCTGCGGGCGGGGTCTCAAAGCAGAGACGGCAGTCTACTTTATCGACTGGGTCCCACGTCTGCTCTCCACTTACGAAGAGGTCTCGTACACGCTCGTCTTCGCTTCAGCAGCCACAGCCTCGACACACGTGATGAACGTGTATCTCGATCCAACCGACCTGCGCCACGCCTTTGCTTCGTTCAGGTTTCCTGATCCTCAAGAAGAGTTTGCCGGCGCCCAGGCATTCGTCTTCATATTCACCCCAGCTCGAGGGCACGGGTTCCGCGCGCAGTATGGTCCCAGCGACGAAGACCCAGAGCAGGTACAGCGGCGCGAGGCCGCTGCGGGCCTTGAAAAGTCGATACGTGATCCAGCCCCCAAATGCGTTCGCATTGGCGCTCTATCCCGCATACCGTTTCTTATCAAGCATTTCCCAGACGCACACTACACCTTTGTTGGCCTCGAGTGTCTTTCCGACCAAGCGCTGGGCTTGGTCGACCCGGTTCTCGACCCGCCACTGCCCCACGAGGAGCTTGCGCCAATGTCGCGCCGGGAACGCCAGTGGGAGCTGGCCCTGCGGTTTTATCAAAACGTCCACGCCCAGCATATCGCTTGGCACGGCGGGGCCGAGGACGTCCAGCCGCCGTTCCCGAAGCAGCTCCGGTTCTTTTCGCGAGAGGAATATAAAGAGCTCGTTGGCCCGGATGTGTCGGCACTGCACCTGCAGCGGCCTGTTGCGTTTGGGCGAGATGGCGAGGAAGCCTAATCGTAGGCGAGATTAGTTGTAATATCCAGTGTTGCCATATGTACACCAGTATTGTTGCATAGCTTGTTCAATCTTTGATTGGCAGCCTACCTACTAGCCTGCTAGTCGTTTTTCTCTTGTGAAGCAACTCACCCGCCTCACTTGGTCGGAGCCGGCCTCCACCCCCCATTAACGAGCACAGGTCCCTGGCCAAATACATACTCTCCATCCTTCTTGCCGCGGTCGTGCGCAAGCGTCCACTCGACATCATCCTTGATCGTGCCGAGGAACGCCGCGAGGTCGTGCTTGGGCTTCCACCCGATCGCGCGAGAGTGCACCGCGCGCGCACGCGAGTTGGTGCCGAGGTAGGTCGACTGTCGTCAGCGTTTGCCACAAGGTAGAAACTCACGCCGCCAGTGTACTTTGCCAGTTCGGCCTTGTCGAGCCCCCTTGGCTCGGCAGTCTTGAGTATGCCCTTGTCCTTGAGCGCGGCGCCGATACGCTCGGCCACGTCGCGCAGCGAGTGCTCGCCGTTCTCGGCAAAGTAGTAGCCGTTGGCGCCGTGCTCGCCCTTGCCCGCCACGGCGGCAGTGTAGATGAGCGGGTAGAGGTCCTGCCGTCAGCAACCTACGATTAGGGGGGACTCACGGCACAGTCGTGGATATGCACGTCGGGCCACAGATTCTTGCCCTCGCCAATCATGGCTGCCGCCCCGCGACACGCGCTGATGCGGATAAGCAGCGGGACCTGCTGGCTCTGCGGGTTTGCCAGCCCGGCCTCGGCAAACCTGTTGCTCGAGATGCCGTAGATTGTCGACGGCAGCACAATGTAGGCGTCCACGTACCCTGCCTCGTCGGCGGCGACGATCGCCAGGTCGACGTTGCGGTGGAACGCGTTCTCGGTCAGTGACGACAGCGGCAGCAGCGGCGGGGAAGCCGAGGCGTCGCCTGCGCCGTCGGTGTAGACCTTGTCGCCGGGCGAGGTGCCGGCGTTTTCCTGCTGTCAGCCACCGTCTCGTGTCCCAGCACGTACGTCGGACAACGTGCCAGTGCCGCTGGTGTGGATAAGAATCCCCTTGACGCCAGTCTTGTCAAACCGCGCCTTCATACCGGCGAGGATGGCGTTGGTCGCGTCGAGCCCATCGGCGTCGGCGCAGTTGATGACAATGTCGTGCGCGGCCGACTGCTCCTTGAGCACGTCCAGGTCCTCGAGCGAGCCCTTGAGCCCCTTGATCTGCGAAGACACCTTTTCGAACCCGGGGATCAAGGCGGCGTTGCGGACAAGGACGGTCACCGTCGCAGAGGTTTCCACATTGAGGATGCGGTCCAGGACCGTTGCGCCAATGTAGCCTTTGCGTCAGCCAGTGTTGGATTGCAGGTCCTACCAGTGGCGCCAATGAAGAAGATTGAGCGAGTCATTGTTGTCGAGCTGAAGGTGGATGGGAGCTGCGTAACAAGAGTAGAAGCAGTGTTCAATGTACTTTATAGACAGTGTTACATGCACTTGATAGCGTGCTCCATACGATGTCTTGTTTGTAAGCTGCTGATGAGAAACAGCTTATGCAGCATGATATCATTGTGGCAGGAGAGGCACAGAAACAAGGTGGAGGTGGGCGGAAATGACAAATCCAGAGCCAGACGCAGCTCGGTAGATCGCAAACATCTCGGTAGCACATCGCCGCAACTGTGCTTGCAAACAACCGCCTCGCACAATCTTATCCGCAGCAGCAGCGCTCACACACACACACACACATGCAAACAAAACTCGTGCAAAAGTATCATTGTCCACGGCATGCGTGCCAGTTACTAAGGTTTAGGGTAGGGGAGAGATAGAGCAACGACTGCTTGCTCGAGGCGATTACTCTAAGTGACGACAGAGAATACGGGAGGGAGACCGTCGTGGGATGGGAGGGGGAACACAAACGAAGCAAGAGAGAGAGAGAAACTAAGTCGCATGCTAAACGGAAAGTACTCGTAAAATGCTTTGTGGTGCGCTTAGAAGACGGCGAGGAAGCCGGCGAGGGCAGCGCCAATGACGGCGGCAGCGCCAATGGGGGCAGCGAGGGCCGAGGCGCCGCTGCCGGCAGCCGAGCCGGCGGCCGAACCAGTGCCAGCCGAGGCAGAGGCGTCAGGGGTAGGCTTGCCGTCCTGGCCGGTGGTGACCGCCTGCGAGGGAGGGGCCGAGGCAGCAGCAGTGTTGACAGCGGCCTTGGTGTAGGTGGCGGTGACGGCGAGCGAGGTGGTGGGGACCGAGACGGTCGAGGCCGAGCCCGAGGGCTGGAGGAGGACGGGGGCGGCGGTGACCATGTAGTTGTTGATGTCAACACCGTTCGAGATGGTCGAGTAGGTCACGCAGTTGGAGGTCTTGGGCCAGAAAGCAGGGGCCGAAGGGGTAACGGTCTGGCCGACGGTGAACATGCCAGTGTTGTTGTTGGCCTTGTCAGTCCAGGTGCCAGTGAAGCGCTGGCGGAAGGTCGAGGTCGAGCCGTCGGGCTGGACGTAGAGACCGGGGGGAGGGGCGGGCTCACCCTCGCACGAGGTGAAAGTGCCGTTCGAGGTGTAGTAGTCCTCAATGGCCATCACGTAGCGGCAGCCGAGAATGTCCATCTCGTGCTCACACTGGAGAGCAGCGGTAATGTTGCCGGTCTCGGCAGTGCAGATACGGAGACAGAACTGGTCGTACGAGATCTGGAATAGGGTGTCAGTGGCTGAGGGGCAAGGTGGGAGGTGGCTGGGGGCGGTGCAAACACCGGAGCAAGATCCTGAAAAGCCCATGCCGCTAGTCAATACTCACAAACGACATCCACTCCTCGTAAAAGACATCGTTGCCAGTAGCGAGGTTGGTGGTAACGTTGCCGCCAATGGGGTTACCGAGGTTCTCGGCACCGTGGGGGTCAAGCTCGCCTCCAGAGTCACCCTGGGGGATGTTGACGGCGGTACCGTCCCAGAAACCGTAGATCTGGACGTAGAGGGGGGTCTTGATGAGCTATGCAGCTGTCAGCAAACTGAGGCGGTGAGGCTTGGCAGAGGATATACTCACGTGGGCAGCAGTAATGGCACCGTCGGGAATCAGACTGGCAGTTGTTAGCACAGACAAACAACCCTGGAGTGGGGTGAGGGCAAAAGTGGAATGTGATCTCCAGGCAGCGGGAAGCGGGCAGGCGGCCGCCCACCCCACGCTTCTGCACACCACCAAACACAGTGCTCGCCACCACCACCAGCTGCTACTTACCGAGCGTTGTTACGGGGCTTGGTGCAGTAAGCAACAACGATAGGCTCAACGTTGCCGATGAGCGAGTCGGGTCCGGGCTCGGGGGGAGCAAAGAGACAGAAGTCGTCGACACCGTTGAGCGACAAGAGGCGCGAGAACGAGGTCTGGTTGACCTGCGAGCCGACGGGGAGGAACTCTGGCTTTTCCGGGTTGGTGACACCGTTGGGGAAGGTGGCGGTGACCTGGGCAGTGGCGCCAGTAGCGGCGAGGAGGGCGGTGGCGGCGAGAGACCACATTATTGTTGTAGCTGTGGGGACTGTGTGGGAAGAGGAGAGGAGAGAAGAGAAAGGGGGGAAAAGAAAAAGCTTTGTTGAGAGAGATGGAGAAAGAGAAAGTGACAGTGGATGTCTGGGTGGTGGTGGTGGTGGTTGCGGAGACTGGAGTGTGTACGAGAGACGACCGACCTGAGCTAGAGAGGAACCAGTGTGACGCTTGTTCTCTCTCTCGCTGCACCCCCAGCAGCCCAGCCCCCGCCCACGTCGTCGTCGTCTGGCTGCTGCTGCTGCCTGGCTGCTCGAACGCTGCTGCTGGCATGGCAGGGCGACCCACACCCCCACAGGGCTCAGGCTGACCCCTAGGAGGATGCAGCATGGGCCTGGTCCATTGTACCGTCCGTCGAGTGGGAGAGACATGCCAAGACCTGCGTCAAGCCGAATGCCAAGCCTTTTCTGTCCCTGTGCGACTGCAGCCAACCAGAGAGGCCCTAGAGTAAACCCTGGAAATGTCTTAATGTGTGTGAGCGCAAGAGCGGAAGAGGAGGGAGTGCAAAGGGCTGTGCAGCTGCGTAGCGGTAATGTCCGGCAAGAGCAGAGTGTGCATGCAGCAGTAGAGAGTAAGAGTATCCACAGTCTCTGCGCAGTCGAAGAAGACGGACATGAAGACTGCATGAAAGGATCAAGACAAGAGACTAGGACGAGTGTTTGCACAGCACTGTCCACTGCCAAGACAATTGTGCTTCAGGGTCGAATGTAGCTAAAAAAGACGCGTCCAGGGGTCAGCGTCGCGTCGCTCGGTGGGGGGTAGGTGAGGGAAGGTCCGGCCATGCCTTCCCCATGTGTTACCTGGCTGTGAATTCACCTCCCATCCATTCTGACATTTGTTGTATGCATTGTTTACTGCCGTCTTCATGCTTGTAGCAGCTTGTTCTCTACCCCTGCACCCCCCCTTGCATGGACCTAGATCAGACAGTAAAGGACTACTCTGGGTCGGACAAATGGCTGGGCAAGCGGCATTGCCTGGGCCGCACATTCATGCATCAGGTGCAGAAACGGCCATTCGCACAAGCCCGCCCGCCTACAGATCGTGACTGCTCCAACGGACAGTACCGTGCACTCCCATCCTTGTTACCTGACTACTCTGCCAACGAGCATCCGTAGCCCCGCCCGCCCATGCCCCGCACAGTCTGCCGCCCTGCCGGGTGTTCCGACCGGCACACCGGCTCCCCTTGGACCTTTTTGTCATTCGTGGTCCCTGGCTCGCGAACGTGTAGCTGGTAGTAGCCCGCAGCACCCGTCACAGGATGCAAGAACAGTGCGCTTGGATCCCGGCATCCCGGTGCGCACAAACCGTTACACGGGCCTCCCACTGGCACACCACTGTCACGGACCTGCTCGTCGTCGTTTGTATTGGATGTGTGGGACTATTAGATGCATAACAGTGTACAGTGTACTATTATAGTGTTTGTTTAGATGATAAACCTGAACTTGACACTCCGGTCACCCAGCGCGCCCATCTCCTTGCTCGTCTCGACGCCAGCCGCACGAGCACGGCGCTTGTTCTCCCACAGCATGTAGACCATGTTACACGCCGACCAAAGGAGGATGGACAGCGACAGGCCCAGGAGCACAGACGTGCCGCGGTGGAAGCGCGACTTTGCCTCTTGCGCGGGGAACAGCCAGCTGTGCGTGTCAGTGTCAAGCCAAGGAGTGGTCCGGGTGGCTGTGGCGGGCCAAGCACCAGCCAAGCGCGGGACAAGGCTGCACTCAACCCTGCCGAGGCGCCGAGAGCGCCGAGAATCGAGGTGACGATAACAGTGCGTGAACGCCGCGATCGCCAAGCTTACGCGACAAGCGTGCAGCGCCAACACTACGCAATGCACAGGTCTCGAAAGGAGCGCCACTCACGTAGACAGGATTCCACCAGAGTTTGTCGAGATAAAGCCACACACGATGCCTGTCGCGCGGCGGTAGTGGGGTGCAAGATTGTTCGCTGCGATTGTCAGTTGCTCTTTCGTACATGTTGCGTGGGTGTGGGGTGGCGAGAGAGCAGGTGGAGAGGAGCGAAGCTGTGCACCGTGGTTGCCACTGGACGACCTTTCCCTCAAACCCCCATTTCGACTGCGCAGCATACATGAGCTGCGCAGCAGGGCGGCATCGCTCGCCCGCATGACCTTTCTCCCTCTCACTGCTACTGATCCGATCGCACTTAAGCAGTACTCACGCATCCAAGTCGACTGCAGCGGCGCAACAGAGTATGCTCCCATGACCTGCAGGAACAAGCTGGCGTACTGGACCTTGGGGTTGGCGCTAGCCAAGAACATGGCATAGCCGATGACGCTGACAGTGGCAGCGAGCATGACAAAGATGCCGCGCTGCTGGAGCCGGTCGCTCGCCCAGCAGCACGCGAGGGCGAAGAATGCCGAGCACGCGTACGGCGGGACAGAGTAGAGCTGAATCATTGTGCCCTTGTGGCCTAGCGTGCCGACGATCGTGGGCGTAAAGTAGGCCATCGAGTAGAGCATTGCTGGAGTGTCAGCACGAGCTCACGTCTGGCTTAATCTAGCACTCACCGCCCGAAGCGAAGAAACCAAACACCATGAACCAAACCTGGGGCGCCTTGAGGACGCCAACAATGACGCTCCACGAGAGCGACTCGGCCTCCTCGCCCGCCGGGCGGTCCGCGTCGAGCGCGCCGACGAGGGCGTCCCGCTCCTCCTGCGAGAGGTACCACGCCGTCGTGGGCGAGCGGGGGAGGAGGGCAAAGCAGATGAAACCGCAGACGACGGTGAAGATGCCCTCGCTGTGGCGTTAGCCACCCAGGGTCTACTCGTGCTGACTTTGGACTCACATGATGAAGATCCACGCCCAGCCCGGCTTACCGCCCAGACCGTGCATGTTGAGCAGGGCGGCGGCAAGGAGACCCGAGAAGGCTCCAGCGAGCGAGGTGGCGGAAA
Source organism: Prillingera fragicola (assembly GCA_002335605.1). Taxonomy (NCBI): domain Eukaryota; kingdom Fungi; phylum Basidiomycota; class Tremellomycetes; order Trichosporonales; family Trichosporonaceae; genus Prillingera; species Prillingera fragicola. The sequence goes on along the minus strand of BEDY01000006.1, from coordinate 581,767 downwards.
AGTAGAACGCGACGCGCTTGCCCAGCTCGGCGCGGCGGTAGAACATTGCCAGGTAGGCCATCGAGCTCTGGTCGTGTCAGCTTCCTATCTGTCGCAGCTGCAAGTCGCTGCCGCCAGCCACGCCTGCGACGGTTGTGCGCCACTGCCAGTCTCGGCGCCAGCAAGCGCTCAGGCTAGCAGTTCCACCGCCGCATTGAGTGGCAAGACCCGCTCGCGCAGTATCCGGATTTCGGCATCTCTGAGACCGCCGCCGTATCGGTCACCGCCACAACACTTACAGGCAGAATAGCACCCTCGGTACAGCCAAGGAAGAACCGCGCCGCAAGCAGTCCAGCATAGTTGTGCACAAACCCCTGGAACGTCGTCACGATACCCCAGAGAATGACGAGGATCGGGATGAGAATGTTCGGTCCGCTATTTTGTCAGCTGTTTAACACGGAGGAAGAGCGCACACTTTGCGGATGGCGAGGGTGAGGGGCAGCTCGGCGACAATGTACGGCACGTAGGTGACTGTGAGCGCGATCGAGTACTGCGTCGCGTTCATGTTCAGGTCCTGCGTTAGACCGGCTGCCTTTGCGTTCCCAATATTCGCCCGGCTGTCGTGTCAGTGCTGTTGTTGTTGATTTAGGTGAGGGACCTACTCGAGCTGGAAGAGTTAGCGGGGGGCATGGACGCGGAGACGACTCACAAAGTTCAGAAAGTAGATGAAGGTCAGTGTCGGAAGGAAGATAAAGTCGAGCTTGAATAGAGCACGCTTGTGGGCTGCCTCGTCGTAGGCCGCAGTGGCGGCGGTCTTGAGGCCATCGTCGCCGACGAGCTCCTTGTCAACGTGATGGTCCATCTTTGGTCACACTTGTGGAGAGTTCAGAGCCAACATTTCTTTCGCGGTCAAGAGACCTTGAGCATGAGCACTGTCGCTTCCTTCCGACGCTATCCGACTGCTCGCCCGAGCATAGGATGCAGAGGCGACAACGACTCAACATGCCCGCCCGCGCGGCTTACCCGACTGGTGTCATTAGCCGGACTTTTTTTGGGAACCACGGCCATCATTTCGTAAGCCCTTGGTCAGCTGCTTGTGCGTGCTAGTCAGCTGGGCCCACCTGCACATACCTCTGGCAGCAGGCGGCACGAGCCTTGCATGGCCTTGCAAATGCCCACTCTGCGGCGCACGCCACCATCCCACGGGGAACCATTGCGCGGGGCCGCTAAAGGACGCACGCAGGCGAGAACCGTTTCCGAGCGGAAAGGGTGAAGTAACCCTGGACGCCGACGAGGTTCGTGTCCGGCCGTCGGCGAGATGCGAGGGCATGGCGAGGTTTGCGTGGTGGGCACGGCTATGGACGGCGCACACCGGGATGAGCAACGCTGTGGAGACGCTTTGTGGTTGGTGCCCCAGTTAGTAGTGCAGGGTGGTCAATGATCGGTGCGAGAGTGTTTTCTTATCTGGATGTAGGCCCTCCGCTAGAACCGGGCCGGGCGTTGGTGGTGTGACCAGTTCGGCCCCGATGTGGTGGTTTTTTTATTTCAGACAATGCATTGTGGTCAAGCGAGAGTCGGTACCTGCGCTCCGTGGCTTTAATTGCGTCGGCGGCGTCGGCGGCGTCGCTTGGCAAACCTTGGGCGACGCGGTCAAGGTTTTGTTCCGCCACATCACGCCAACTGTTTACCAAAGCTGAGCAACAGGAAACGACCAGTACTTCAATCCAAGTTGGCCAGGTGATCTGGACTGCTGAAGAGGTGGGCCTCTTCTGGGGACTCACAATGAAGTGTGCCGTCAGTCACTGTCATCTTTCGAGACACTGCATGACGCAGATGGACTTGTAAATTGACCCCTCTGATATCCAAGCTCGTTCGTTTACCGTTGCGTCTGGCTTCAGAGGACAACGAGCATCACAATGAATCAGTAGGGCTAGGGCTGTGCGTGATCAGGTCATTCCTTGACGATCCGTCTCGGCCCATACGTCTTGGCTCTTTATGCGAAGGATCTGCGAATGGTTGAGCATCGATCGGCCGACGCGTCCAAGGTTACCTTGAATGCATTTCAACGCTGTCTCTCGCTCTCTGCAGCCATTTTCTGCGCCGCTGACGCCCACCATGTACGTACGTATGCTTTCGATAGGACGCCCGTGATCTTCAAGATAAAGATAAAGAGCCAAGAGATCTGTCAATCAGGAGATGGTGGCACTGGAGAACTCGCTTTCCCGATCCAGAAACGCCTCCAGATCCAATGCCAGAGTTTGATAACAAGCTTGAAATGAATGAATTCTGGGCGTTCCAAACTGCGCATGTTGCGAACACTGGCGATCTGGAGCTGTGGAGGCATCATGCACGTGCAGTACACTGTCGCCGCGCTTGAGAGCAGAGAATGGAGATGCGGCGGAGTCTTCGGCGATGACCGCTCCACGCATGGGAATAGAACTTCCCTGTCAAGACAAGCGACATCCAGCCGGCAAGCGGTGACAGTCAAAAGGAGGCCGGCGCACCATTCAATTGCGTCTTCCCTCTCATGCACACGTCGCCATGACCCAGACAGCAAAGCACTACCCGGAACCGTGCTGCCAGTGCGGACAGCTTCCGGCCGGACGCTCGAGTGCCATCAACCGCGAGCCGTTCATGCCAGAGGTGAGTACCCACCTGCTCCACCGCTGACGTCAAGGCACGCGAGACGATAGAAGCAACCATCACCAAGCACAAGGCAGCACTCAAAGACGTCTCACTGTATCTGCACGCCAACCCCGAGCTGGCATGGAAAGAGTTCAAGGCTCATGAGCGCCTCACGTCATTCCTCACCGAGCAGGGGTACAAGGTGGAGGCTGTCGCCGACATACCCACCGCGTTCCGGGTCAGCTATGAGCGTGGCGAGGGCGGACGAGTCTTTGGCTTGAACTCGGAGTTTGACGCTTTGCCCGGCATTGGCCATGCATGCGGCCACAACCTGATTGCCATCACTGGCGTGGGCGCCTTTCTCGCTATCCGCGAGGCGATGGACGCACAGAACATTAACGGCAAGGTCGTGCTCCTAGGGACGCCTGCTGAGGAGGGTGAGGGAGGCAAGATCAAGCTCCTCGAGGCTGGTCTCTACGATGAGCTCGGCGCTTGCATGATGTTGCACCCCGGTCCTGCTCCGCCCGGTACTCCGGCGACTCTCGCCACTGGTGGATCAGTCGGGTGCTATGCCCTGCAGAGCATGGAGGTCACTTTTACAGGCAAGCCAGCACACGCTGGCCTCGCTCCTTGGGAGGGAGTCAATGCCCTCGACGCCGCAACGGTCGCCTACGCAGGCATTTCGGCCATGCGCCAGCAGTTTAAGCCCGCCGTGCGTGTCCACGGCGTCATCACCGACGGCGGTGGCCCCGTTCCCAACATTATCCCTCCAAAGTCTCAGCTGCGCTACCTCATCCGCGCCCCATCGACGTCCGACCTCGAGATTGTCCGCCGCAAGGTCTCGGCGTGCTTTGAGGGTGCCGCCTTGCAGACGGGCTGCAAGGTCTCCATCGAGTGCTCGCATGTGCACAACGAGTGCCGGAATGAAACAAACCTCGCTACCGAGTTTGCAACGGCCATGAAGGAGATGTACGACGGCCAGTTTGTCGTCGACCCCAAGACCGTCATTGGTGCCAGCACCGACTTTGGCAACGTCACTTTTACGCTGCCCGCCGCTCACCCCATGTACGGCATTCCCGCGCCGCCGGGCGCGAGCAACCACACGCACGGGTTCACGGCCGCGACCAAGACGGACGAGGCGCACGAGCTGTCGTTCAAGTGCACCGGCGGCATGGCTGCTGTGGGTGTGCGATACCTTGCCGACGCCGAGTTTGCGGCCGAGGTACGCAAGAGCTGGGAGAAGAGCATGGCCGAGCTTAAGGCTGAGAATGCTGCTGCGATGAAGGCTGCTGGTTACTAGAGTGTGTTGTATCATGTTGGATGAAGATAAGTGTCTGACAGACACTAAATCGCGTGTACTAAAGAGCACTGACACCTGGCAAAGGAGCAAGCTTGCCTCACCGCAATCCCAGATCTTGGCGATTGCAAGATCACAACCAAGCATGTATGATCATCCATGTACCTCGCAACCCGGTCCTCGCCGACCTTCGCACCCAGTAGACAGCGATCAGAACCCACACAGGAACGCGACCAGGAGCACTCTCCAGGCAGGTTGCCTTCGCAAGCCCAGAGAGGACCGAGCTCGCCGGTAACTGGTGTGCGCTCGTGGGTATCGTTTGTCGAGTAGATTCTGGATGGTCCTTCGTTCCGCGTCTCGCTATTTGGCTGTTGGACGGTCTCCACCAGCTCGCTCTGCGTCCCACCCATTATCTAATGCCAAGCAGTGGCACCTTCAATATCGGCATCGCACCCATCCATGCTTCTCGTACGTACCCCCATCTCTGCCCCCAACCCCCTATCACAACCCCGCTGTACTAACACTTCAGTGCGGCTCATGCCTCTCTCCGCTCAATGACTCGGTCAGGTACGCCACCGGCGACAGCCTCCACTGACAGCAGCGGCTGCTGCGCCCTCTAGCGGCTGTCCGTGCCTCCGCCTCCCATCTCCAAGCTGGCTGCACTTCAAGCGCCCCAAACCTTCTCCAGCGACCACAGCCAACAACCCTCCAGCAAGCAATAGCAGCCCATTACGGACCCGCCTACGACCAAGACTCCTCCACTCCATCTCGCTCCTGTCCCGGTTCCGCCGGCGTAACCCCCAACCAACGTCCACCACCGACGAGCGCCACCCGACAAACGGCGCCAGTGAGCCACCGGGATATCCAGAGAGTACATGGAGTGCGCGGGCGACGAGCGTGACTAGTGGTGGGAACTGGTATGATGATTTCGGGCCGACTTTAGCGGTACGGTTTAGGAGGATGCCTAGGCGATGGAGTGTCTAGGGCGTGCGTGAGGCTGGCTGATGGCTAGTAGGATGTGTTGAGAAACGTGTCTGGAGAAAACAGGGATTGAGGTTACTAGATGCATATGTTATGTCCATGCGCTGAACACCAGCTGCTTGAAGCTCTCCTTGAGGAGCAGCAATCAAGGCATCACGACGCTGAGAATCAAGGCATCACGACGCTGAGCTCAAACGGGATAGGGTCCATAAACTTGCCCTCGACAACAGCATACGACCCCTTGCCAGTGATACCCACCAGCTCGTCCCTGCCTGTCAGCTCATACTCCAGCTTGCAGGTCAAGGGAGACTCACGAAGCCGTCTCGGGGATAATCTCAAACGACCCACTCAGCTTGTCGCCTGTGCAGATTCCCGTGTCGTTGGCTGCAAAGCCACCTTTCTTCCCGTGAAGCGTGCCGGTGAAGACAATTTGGCCGACTGGCGTGTTAGGCTTCTATGGACCAGGGGGGACGTACTGATGTACTGAGTAGTCTTGACCGGATCCTCGACGCTGTCTTCAGCAAGGTTTCATGAGCCATGGCATGCTCACTAGAGGTAGGTGGCAGCAGCGAAGCAGTCCATGTCCTCCTTGTTGGTGGAGGTGAACTGGTAGTTGTGGGAGACGGTGCCACGCTTGTTTGGAACGGGTTTATCAGACACCAGGTCGACAGGCGTAGGGATGTCCGAGGTGAATGTGCCTTTGACTGGGGAGTTAGCTCGGCGGGGACGTGGGCATGTACTGGTGGTGCTAGTAGCCATGTCTGGAATGATGTTGAGAGAACGATGATGAGAAACAACAGCAGTAATCACGGACGTGGGGGTCAACATTGAAGGTTCAGAGGACGCTCAAAAAAGGTATGTACGTCGGTGGCGGTTGACACGACTGTGGACACCAAGTAGTGGACCACCTCCACATTCCTCACTCCATCCCCTTCCACACGTCATCTAGTCAGACGCCCAGCCGGACGGCGTGTACACATGTTGCGGTTTGTCGGGTGAGGCAGCCATAGGGCATGGGAGCACTGGTCTACGTCAAACGCGGTTCCTCAGTTCTTGGCATCCACAATCCGGCGCGCAAATGTGGATCGAGGCAATCACAGCGACGATGTCATTCTGCCACACACGTTCCGTGTTCCTGGCCGCGGTTGACTGTACTTTACCCCCAACTCTCTTCTGTTTCTGTAGTCTTGGCCTGTTGTTCTGTGCCCTCGCTTTCAGTGTCGTTAAAAAGTCGGCATCGGCCGCTTGAAACGCAGATGCACACAAACAAGAGGGGCACGCTGTGTGGGATTCCGAAGTGTACGCCGCAAACTGTACACCTCACCTCGACTAATCCCTCCCTCCTCCTTGGCATGCCATCCCACGAGCTTAAAAGACCTGTCAGCATCGGTAGCTCCCATCACTCTTCTGCACTCTCACAAAACACAACACAAGCACTACCACAATGTCGACCACCGTCAAGTTCAACCTCGTCATGTCCAACTGGGAGCAAAACCCCATCAAGCCATCTCAGTCCCTCGACGCCAAGATTGCCTGCGCCACGAGCGAGCGCAAGTTTACAGGCGGCATGGACGGTTTCGCCCACGTCTCCTACATCATGTATGTTTCGCTTCAGGTTCCCCCTTGCCTACGCTAACACTACGCAGTAGCAAAGTCATGGACGCCACCGACGAGATCTGGACGTTCACTGGCCAGCAAGTCTTTACGGGCACTTTTAACGGCAAAAAGGGCACGTTCACCGCCAACGAGTGGGGTACGTGGGACGGCAAGGCTGCGAGTGGAAACTGGGCGATTCTCCCCGAGACTGCTCAGTGAGTTGCACCATGCGCCAGAGCTGACGAATGCAAGGGGCGAGCTCAAGGGCCTCAAGGGCGGTGGCACTTATGGTGGCCAGGGGTGCGGGGACGGCAACGACGGAGCCCAGGGCGAGCTCAAGGTTGATATGCCCTAAGCAGTGGTAGCGGGTCTGTTAGAAGCGAGCGCTTGGTTGAAAGTCGATGGGTAACAGTGAGCAAGCACTGGCGGAGGCGCGTATGCAAGTCATAAAACCACCTCCCTTGGTTGATTGTGGCTGTGACTATTGAAACCGCAGCGCCTTGACAAGGCGAAGCTGAAAACACACTAGGACTTGCGTTCAATACTTCAACTCCCATAGTATCGTTTACGAAACACACTATTGTCGCAATCTTCGAGTCGCCCATGATCGCGCAGGAAAGTGGCCTAGGATCCCAGAAAGACGACTTTTGGGTGAATTGCCTTCGCTGTGCAGGTGATCCCGTGAAGCCAAAGTGGCAGTTGACGCGACTCGCACACGTCAACTTTCAGCACCAAAGCAGCTGCCCCGAGACCACATCTTCAACTCTGTGAGTATGCATAGGAGCCCAAGACAAGTTTCCTAGCCGCATTTGAGCCAAATACAGGCGCTCTGATCTTTGCTGCAGGATCGAGAGTGATTCGGCTCCAGTGGCGGCTTCACTTCCGCGGTCAGGTGTTCTTTCTGGGTATTGTTACTCTTGGCACAGTGCGCACAGTGTCGGCGTCGCACATGCATGGTGCATCGGACCTCAGCTTTGCAAGATGTTTATTACGCAACTGTCCACCTCATCTCCTCTGGATGCAGCGTTTAATACGATGATTCGTCGTTCTTCGCCTCCCTGTCCACCCAGTGGCAACTGCAATCCACTTCCTCACTCGCCGACGCAACACTGAACCCTCAAGCACAGATGTCCTCCACTGCCCTCAAGGTAAACCTTGTTCTGTCGGGCTGGGAGCAACACTCCATCAACCCTCCTCACCCTGTACCCACCGAGATTGCCTATGCCACCAGCCAGCGCAAGTACATGGGCGACATGGAAGGTCATGCCCATGTGTCCTACATTCTGTGAGTTTCGTAATCCAATGGGAGCAAGGGCAACCACCACCGCAACAGCCCTGACCTTGAACCCCAGAAGCAAAGTCATGGACGCTCCCGGGGACGTCTGGACGTTCACCGGCCAGCAGGTCTTTGAAGGCACGGTCAAGGGCAAAAAAGGTTCGTTCACCGCCAACGAGACGGGCACGTGCGATCAGGCGGCGAGCGGTAAATGGGTGATTTTACCCGAGACAGCTCAGTGAGTAGTGGTACATCATGCATATCTCGGTTTGTGAACTATGCTGACGTGGGGTTTAGAGGAGAGCTCAAGGGTATCTCTGGCACGGGGTCGTATGCCGGCGAGAAGTGCGGCAACGAGGAAAGGATTGCTGGTGAACTTGATGTCCAGATGCCTTAGGGTGCCTGCGGGTTTCTGAGCACCAGTTTGAGCTCGGAGACTCAGTCGAGTACTTTGACTCGTACGGAATGCCCAAGCAGTATCCAAGTGCAAAAGACAGACCTGAAGCGCTCGTTGCAGCCCACATGCAACACTTTGTTGAGTCGATTCGTGTTGATGATTCAATTATTATTCAGCATTAATAATCCATTACAAGTGTGTGGGTGGCAAATTCTCATGTGACACTCAGGCACGGCTGAAACCTCCACATGACGTCTGCACGACTGATCAACCGACCCTACGTATAAGGCCTTCCCACTTGGCTCCTCCCACCCTCACACACTGCCAACAATGCCTTGGAACACCATTGAACTCGAATCTGCACCTGTCCCACAGCGCGCTCTGGCTGCTCTGGGCCAGGACACGAATCTGCCCGTCTGCACGGCATGTGGGATGCAATACCCGGCGCCGAGGGAAAACTGTAAGTCGATGTCGACCCCAACCCAGTCGCGGGCCCGGCAGCGAGTCAGCAGAGACATTGTACTCACGCACGAGGCCCCGTTTGCGACGATCCAAGGGAGAAAGGCACTTACATCCCAGGCCCCATCTGTGATGATCCTCGCCAAAACGTGCCCGACTCGGGGCAGAGTTGGTCGTCGCTCGGCGACCTGACAAACGAGCACCACAATGTGCTTTTGCAGGACAAGGAGGACCCTCGTGTGACGTTTATCAAGACTGAGCCTGGGTTTGCCATCTCGCAGACGCCGATGCTGCTCAAGGCTGCGAGTGGGCATTACCTCTGGGACTGCTGTGCTCTCCTCTCCCCGCCCCTCGCAGCGTACCTCACCAACCTGCAGCCGCCGCTCAAGGCCATTGCGATCAGCCACCCTCACGTACGTGTGTTCTTTTTGCTTTGCTGATATCAGTTCTACACCAGCTCGCTCACATGGGCACGCGCACTCGGCGTCCCACTGTATCTCAACGAGCTCGACGCAGGATGGCACGCCCGCGTCAAGGACTTTAAGCCCGACGACAACGTCCATCTCTGGCGCGGAAGCGAGGAGCTCGGTCCTGGCGTGACACTCACAGAGTGTGGCGGGTATGTGCCCTTTTGCCCTTTAGAGTCGTGACACTGACCAACCAGACACTTTCCCGGGTCCTCGATCTTGGTCTGGGACCGCGCAGCCGAGCCCGAGGAGGGCCGCCCGGAATCCAAGGACGCAAACAAGCCGCTCGCGCTCGTCGCCGACACGTTCATGGTCCAGCCGACGCAGCGTGCATTCACCTTTTTATGGTCGTACCCGAACGGTATCCCGCTGCACCCCAAGGACGTGCTGGGTATCAGGGACGCTGTCAAGGATATCGATTTCTGGCAAGCGTCTTCCACCTGGCCTGGGCGGTTCTTGCGGTATGACGCAAAGCGAATCTTCAACGAGAGCGTTGAACAGTACCTGCACGCCACGGGGTGGAGCGAGGGGGAAAGCGGGCTTGTGCCGAGTGATGAGCTTGTGGGACGGTCGAGCAGGATCCAGCCCGAGTAAGTAATGGTATACGAAACGATTGAATCGGGTAACTCAGTATAGGAAAGAAATGTACGATCATGAATGTATTGACATGAGATGCGCTCAGCCTCTAGTATATGTACAACAAGTTCCCTCCTCGGCACAAAGACTTAGCGCCGCGGCCCAGCTCCCTGGTATCCACCCGGTCCGCCACCACGACCGCCACCGCCGCCGCCAGACCTTGCAGCCTTCCGCGCAAGATCCTCCTTCATCAACCGCTCCGCCTCGCTGACAAACCCGCCCGCCTGCCGAGGCTTATCCTCGACTTTGGCCGCCTTGGCAGTCTTGAACACGTTTACTGGCGCGGGGCGTTTCAGCGGATTTGCGACTGCGGGCTTGGCAGCGCCAAAGCCGCCAATGCTGCCAAATGACAGGCCTGTTGACGGTTTCTTGTCATCGGCCGGTTTGGATGTGCCAGACGCGTCTGCAGAGGCGGAGACCTCAGTTGCAGCAGGCTTCGGGAATAAGCTGAGCGTGACTTTCTCTCCCTCGGCCTTCTGCAATCCTTGGGCCGGGGTGTCGTCTGCGCCGGCTGCCGCGCGTGCGCGTGCGATCTGATCCTCGAGCATCTTGCGCTCGCGCTCCTCGCCGTCCATTTCTGCGCGGTCGCGTTTTTGAAGGGCAGCCTGCAATGTCAGCTCTCATATTTGACCTCGAGAAATGGCTCACCTGCTTGGCCAACGTTTTTGGCGTGTTGTCTACCCAGGTAATCCACAGCCCCTTGTCGTCCTCGTCGACCTTGACCGTACCGGCCTTTCCAAGCGTCATGATAAACCCGTTGAGTGTGACCCATCGCGTGGCGTTCATGTGCACGTGGTGCTTGTCCTGGATATACTCGTTGTAGACAGCGTTCGCACGCACGCGCTTCGTGTTGTGCCTCGATCGCAGGAGAGTAACAAAGTCGTACTGGAACTGGCGAGAGAACTCTGCAATCGTCGCGCCGGCCTTGGGGCCCACGGCCATGATCTTGCGTAGGTGTGGCTCGGAGCGGCAATGGGCTTGAAACCCGTTTTCGTCGCGGCATTGCTTCTCGCATACTTGACAGTACCAGCGGAGACGTCCAAGGCCTGGCGTGTTAGCAGTTGTTGTAACCGAGGGGACGAAGAGGTAGCAATGCGCTGCGCTGCTTCGATCTCCGACATTTCCAACTACTCACCCTTTGCCTTGATGGCATTTGCCATTTGCTTTGTTGATCCTGCGTCTGCGCGTCCCATGATTGTGGTTGTTCGAGTGACAAAGATGATCAAGATGTCGAGGAGTTGTCTCTGATCATTTCAGTGGCGATAATCTCAATTTGCTTCCGTCTCCGCCCCCGCAGACCCCGGCTGTTCCTGGCGCCACGCTGCCTGGGTACTGGGTGGGTGTTGATGTGCACCACATGTCATCGCCTCCTCCATCTGGTCTCTCTTTGCCCATTACGCTCTCTCTCTCTCACGCACCCAATGTCAAAGTCTCCTACGTCACCTACAAGCCCCGTGGCAGAGGCTGCGTCGCCAAAGGCAACATCGCCTGTCCGCTCGCCAACGCTCAGCTCTGCAGACGCCACCTCACCCACCACGGCCACGCCAAAGGATGTCCCCGCACCCACTGCCGTGTCACCTACCATTCCCGAGAATGCTACCGCTGCAACTGAGAACACGCTCGCCGCACCCGGTGGAAACGCAAAGGTCGAGGAGCTGTCGGGCATGTTCCCCACCGTCGACAAGACGGTCATTGAGATGGTGCTCGAGGAGGTTGGCGGCTCGCAGGACCGTGCGATCGAGAACCTCTTGCAGATGACCGACCCAGAGTTCAAGCCAATGGCCGCTCCAGAGACCACAGAGGCCTCGGTGAGTTATTCACTTGCGTCTCCCCTGACATCCCTAGTCGCAGCTCGACCTTGACCACGAGTTCGCCAAGGCGCTGCAACTCCAGGACGAGGAGGACCGCCAGGCCGAGCGTGCGGCTCGCCACGCTTCGAGGCGAACCGCACAGGAACGCCAGAATGTCATCCCGGACCAGCTACCATACCAGCCTCGTATCCGCAAGCCCCGTGCTCCCGGCCCCGACCCCTACGCTGCCAGCACTCGCCAGAACCAGCTGCAGAGCCAGTACGGCAACTCGGAAGAGGGGCCTGTCGGCCAGGGCTTGATTGGCTTTGCAGAGGGTAAGTGTGCTGCAGTGCTAGGCAGTGCTGACATTCCACAGCAAGCAAGAGTACGTTCTCGTCAATCTTCAACCGGGCCAAGACAAAGTACAACGACTATCAGGCCCACCAACAGCAGCGTGCTCACCACGACGAGGACGGCTGGGGCAACCCCCCTGGACAGGTCGGTCATAACGACCAGCAAGGCCGTGCTGGCGGTCTCTGGGGTCAGCAGCAGGACGATGCAGTAACGCTTCCTAGGTGAGATGAAATCAGCAGCACAGCTGACTTGCAGTCCCGCTACGCTCTCATCGTCTCTCTCGTCCATGTCCACTGAGGGAGGTATGGCCCAGCGCCGCACCTCTGGCCACCGCTGGAACCCCTCGGACAGCTGGGACGACACCCCCACCAAGCCAACCGGCAACACCATCCAGGTCGGCGGCGCCAAGGCTGTTGACAACGGCACCGCGCAGGCCCAAGGCGGTGCCCAGGGCAACAAGATGGATCTGTCAAAGCTCGGCTTCTTGCCCAAGAAGCGCGTCGATCTGCTTTCTGGCGGCGGCGCTGCAGCGGGTGCGGCCGACAGGGACCCCAACCCCCAGCTCCCGACTTCGCCCACGACGCCAACGGCAACGGGCAAATCGATGATTGACAAGCTGCCCAAGACACCTCCTGCCGAGACGAACCACCACACTCTCGGCGACAGTGACGACGACGATGACCTCGAGTACACTAAGAACCCGTTTGATGAGAAGTAGCTGCTGATCTGGATCTGGTAGAGCATTCTGGGGACGAAATTAATGCGACATTATCAAGCCGTGCATGCATGAATTGTCGATGATAAGTTACAACAGTGTGCGGTGATGCCTAAGCTTAGGACATGTTTCGATCTATCTGGAGACTATCGACGCCAGTCTTGGCCGAACACTCTTGCACCATCATGCGTAACTGCGCGTTAGCAGACCTCCTGCCTTCTGGCGCCTTACGTCAATAATACCAGTCTCCACTGCACGGACATTGAGGAGTGGCTCATGATGTCCCACAACCGCCGCAGACGTGTTGAGTGTGTCGCCCGTGAGCGCCGGCACCCACGGCGACGGTGTCTGCAAGTCAGCACTATTAGCTTGACGATAACGTACCCCATCAGCGGGTGGGATTGGCTCTGCATTGTCCTTTGTCTCCACCACAATCCCAAACGTCGTCTCGCCTAAATGTCAGCACTGCATGGGTGGATTCATATACCTCTCGTGTCCATCAGCTGCCCATCAAGCGCCGAAAGCCGCACCAACATCCCGCGCAGCTGCAGCCCCACCTCTTCCTCACTCGGTGCGCCCACCACCCCCTTGTCGGGGTTCATATTCTCGATATCCATGTATCCAAAGTCGATGATAAAGCGCTCGAGCGGCAGCCCCGTATCGGTACTCCTGATAACGACAGTGACGCGCCTGACGACCCCTCGGTTCATCTCGGCCGCAATGGCCCCCACGACGCCGGCAATGTAGTTGCGGACCTCTGGGTGCCGGGACTGGTAGACTGGCACGCCGTGGGCGCGACGCCGTGTGAATGTCGTTGGAGGGTAGACGTTACGGAGGCAGAGGATTGTGTGGATTGCAATCTCGACTTGCTCTGTTAGTCTTGTGACGTGTGCGCGAGTAGACTCACGAAAGGATGCGAGGGTGTCGACCGTGTCTGGCTGTCAGTGTGGTAGGGTTCGTACTGGGTCGATGTACCTTTATAGCTGAGTCCTAGTTTTGTGTCTTGATAGTGCCCTGCTGGGATCCTTGATGGACCTGCTGCTGCCGAATGCATGGTAGATGATGGTGCAATGTTGACACGACTAGACAGAATGACCTCCACCTTGCACGGACAAACCAACAATTATACTCCCGCTCCCAATGACGCTGGTGAGGGCGGGAGTATATTTCCATGGCCACACACACACAAACATTGAGCGACGACAACAGCCCCACCACTTCTTGTGACATTATCAACACCATCCACCTCGACCACGTCGCATCCACTCACTACCACGCCTTCAACGGCCCTAATCATCAACAGACGACGACAATGTCCATACCGCCAGCCGAGGTATACCTCGCAGAGGACTTTGTCGCCTCTAGCCTCAAAGTGAGCACTGCCGCGTGACTCCTAACGCTACGTTACCCGACGGCGGCTGACATTTCCTCTCTCTCCCTAACCACCTCCATCTACCCACTTGCATCAACTTCAGGTCGCACAACTAAGGTAAGAAGCGGCATCCACGTCCTGTATCTGACATACTCAGGTCTATCCTTCTGGAGCACGGCATTCCCTACCGCTCAGTGTCAAAGAAGGCCGATCTCGTTTCCATCTTTGAGGCCCAACTCAAGCCCCGCCGGGCACAGATTCTAGCCGCCAACGCCAGCGTGCGCCCCTCGGGACGTGGCATTGTCGCCGTATCAAGCGCCACTGGCGACGAGGCGCTGGTCGAGCCGCCGACGCCGCCACCCGCTCCCGTGGCGAAGAAGCGCTCTCGTCCCAAAAAGTCGACCACCGCTGCGTCCGAGGAGGTCAAACCCGACGCAGAACTCGTTCCCGAGCCCCCTGCCAAGAAGCCTCGCTCGCGCCGTGCCACCGAGGAGCCTATTGCCATCTCGTCGGCGGATGAGACTCCCGCCAAGCCCAGGAAGAGCAAGAAGGCGGTCATTGCCGAGGCTGAGAAGGCCGTCTACCAGACTCCGCCCCATCATGTGCCCGCCGCCATCCCTGCTACAGCACCGCCGGCCCAGCCGGCTCTCGGTCTGCCTGCGGCCAAGAAACGGTCTGTGCGTCCGTCCATGGCCGCCGACTCTGCGCTGGCACCTCCTTCGGCGCTGCAGGGTACAAAGGCAGCCCGCAAGCCCCGTGCCAGCATGGCTGCGCCCGTGAAGGAGGAGAGCGAAGAGGAGCACAAGCACAAGCACAAGCCTCGACACTCGAACGAGGATGAAGGCTCCGGATTCAGCGACTTCAACCCATTCCAGAGCGGTAGCGAAGAGGCCGCCGAGAAAGCCCGCAAGCGCCGCAAGTCGTCGCTCGGCCCTGGTGAGACTAAGCGCCGTGCACCGCGTCCCAGCGAGTGGACTGCTACCTCGGCTCCGTCACAGATCGCTCCTCCGTCCATTCTTCGCAAGGTTGGTCCCAGCGCCGAGAACCTGCGATCGCCACCGGACAATGTTCGCAGCGCGCTGAGGCAGCACATTGAGTATGCCGATGAGCAGAACCGTGTTGTCGAGGAAAAGTTTGGCCAGGTCACGCAGTACGAAGCTCAGGTCGACCCCGAGACCAAGGTTGTCGTCCAGCAAAAGCCCACGGTTCGCAAGGCCATTATACGCCGCAAGAAGGCCCCCGTTGCCACACCGCAGTCACTTTCGGCCATGGTCCTGGGTTTGCTGTTGTTGGCATTGGCGTCGCAGTACAAGACAATGTCGGCCGAGAACGGTTACTGCGACTCTGGTTCGAGCACCAACTCTGTCATTGTGGGCCGCGAGGCCCCCATTGAGGCTGCACAAGCGTGCATTGCCAGCAGGAGTCAGTTCCAGCTCGACCACCCGGGCGTGCCGCCGCCGATGGAGTGCGAACTGTCCAACCTCCCGCTCGTGCCCTTCTGGCCCCGCCCCACAAAATGCACGCCCTGTCCCGCCCACGCCGACTGTGCAGGGGGCGAGGTCGTCTCTTGCCCTCCCGAATACATTCTCACCCCAAACCTGCTCGCCCCTCTCGGCCCGCTCGTTGACGGTTGGCCCACCGTTGGCTCACGTGTGTTCCCCCCGAGTTGCCAGCCGGACACTGTCCGCATGAAGCAGGTCGGCCTCCTGGCCCGTCAGGTCGAGTCGGAGCTCGCCAAGGGTCGTGGCGCTATCGAGTGCTCTGGCATCCAGGATGGCCGCTCCGAGGGCGAGCGCTACGGCACGTCCGAGACGGCCCTGCGTGACTCGTTTGCGGATCGTCGCAGTGTAAGTTGCTCTGCATTAGACTGTCCACTGACATTGCAGCTCAAGCTCACGCGTGAGGCGTTTGACGAAATCTTTGATGCCGCCCTCAAGGACTTGGTTCAGCACGGCGACGTCATCGAGTCGATTGACGCCGACGGTGTCTCGTGGTACGCGTCCGCGCGCACCGACATGACCCTCACTTGCCGTGCCAAGACACAGGCCACTGATCTGCTCGACGCCTGGAAGCAGCAGCTTGCATGTGAGTCATCCCTGTTTGTATAATTTGCTGACAAACAGCCGCCGCCGCCGTTCTCGCAGCGATTGCGCTCTTCACGCGCTCGCAGACTGCCGCCGCCGAGGAGCGCAAGCGTGCGCGCGCCGTCGCCACTGCCGTCCTCCAGCGTCTACAGGACCAGGAGCACCAGCACTACCTCGACCCTGTAGTCACACCCACGCCCTACCTCCCTCCAGCGCAGCTGCGTGACGTCGTCATTCCTCCTGGGGAAAGCAAGTCGGCGCGGGAGCGCCTGTGGGCACGTGTCGTCGAGCAGGTGGAGAAGAATGCCAACGTAGCGGTGCGCGAGCGCGAAGTTCGTGGAGATGTGTGGAAGACGTGGGAGTGGGCCGGTGTGCAGGCTCGTCGGATCGAGTAGCCGCTTTCTTGACCTTTGGGATTGGGATCGCTATACCATGTTCTGTCTCTTCTATATATGCCTGTAGATAATAATCCCCGCTGTTCGCGAGCCCCATGCAGTGCATTCTACAATTACACCAGGTACCGTTGCAAGCCCGGATCGACACTGGGAGCTGGGAGGCGAGGAGCCCCAAGCCGGGAACGACGTTTTTGCCACATTTATAGATCACACACATGAACACTGACAGAATCGCCTTTCGGGCAGTACCTCAAAACAAACGTGAACAAGATGGACTGGCCAGGTGCTCCACATGGTACATACGGTATGTGAGTGGGCCGCATGAGTGCATATCATATGTGGGGGCCGGGGGGACGGCGTGTGGAGGCAGGGCCTGAAGGCAGAACGTGACTTGATGTGTGGAGGTGCCCGTGGTGGTGGGCGTACTACCGAGCTACATTGTTTTCGTGCTTGGCCTGCGTGGCCTAGGAGCGGGCTAGAAGCGGCGAGGAGCGGTGAAGAGACCTGAAGGGAGCTTATGTGCAAAGGAATAGGTGACGTGTGGAGGCAGTGCC
This sequence comes from Prillingera fragicola, assembly GCA_002335605.1. Classification (NCBI taxonomy): domain Eukaryota; kingdom Fungi; phylum Basidiomycota; class Tremellomycetes; order Trichosporonales; family Trichosporonaceae; genus Prillingera; species Prillingera fragicola. The sequence goes on along the minus strand of BEDY01000006.1, from coordinate 564,790 downwards.
TAAAGGCAGAACGTGACTTGATGCGGAGGTGGCGGGCGCGAACTGAGCTACATTGTTGTTGCGCGGCCTGCGTGGCATAGGAGGGGCCCAGAAGCGGCTCAGAGGCGGGGATGGAGCGCGCAGTGAAGGGAGTTGAAGTGCAAAGAAATAGGTGTCTTCTGCAAGCGGTATATCCGAACCGTCGATCATCCGCATCACGTCTTGATGATAAACAGACGCTCGTTGACGGGTACCGGACGGTCCTCAAGTTGTTGGAAAGGCTGACAGTTAGAAGGTCTCCTGTTCAGACGAACTTACTTCAATATGGTCCACTCACGTGCCGGCGAGAGCGGAGATCACGTCCGGAGCCAGAGTTGGGTGGCGGAGGTGGTACGGGCAGACCGCCCTGCGAAGCGGTGTGCCACTGCCCGAGCATAGCCTCCATGAGACTGGTAAACCGGGGAGTGTTGGGACCACGGATAGGGGTACCGTCCATTAGCAGGCCAAAACTGGATAGAACTTGATGTGGGAAAGGGCATTGGGCTGGCAAGCTCTCTCGACCACAGAGACAAGGGACCGGTTGCCGTTGCTTAGCACTGCGTCCGAGAGGCCACAGATGTAGGCAAGAGCAGATGATTCGGCAACAAGGATTAGAGCTCCTCGCACACGCCAGGGTACAGGGCGATCCACCGTCGTTGCATTCCAGACAATGATCCTCCTTTCGGCCACTCGCAGCCTGTAATCATCGTCATCACGAACGCAATCAGCACTGTCCATGATAGCGTCTGTTGCTACTGCATAGGCCTTGAGCTTGACTACTGCAAGGGGATTGCCCCAGTCCTTGGGGCGGACTGGAGCAATCGCCAGATCAGCGATAGCGAAGTCGTCTCGAGCTCCGTAGGAAATCGTAGAGTCGGCGCGGAGGCCATCGATTCGGCCGGCCATCAAGCGTGGCGCCCCTTCAAAGATGGAACTGACATCGCGCCTGTACAGACACATAAGCCGCCCTCTCAAGGTTGTCTCTTTGGTACGATGAGCACGGTTGTGGGTTCGCTCAGGCTCTTGGAGCCTCCCCTTCGCCTCCTCCACTGCGTACTGAGGTACCCGACAGTCCCTAATGTCATTGCGCTGCCGGTCGACCGAAGCCACAGCCTCGTCAGAATCCAGTCGACGAATGCGAACACCTTGCGGTTGGTCTCCTCCCAGGCATTTAAGGCGTACAAGAGCGCATTCTTCGTCCGGGCATGCTTTGCACGGCTGAAATCTTCCCGGCTTTGATTATACGGTTGTTCCCAACAAATGCGATCCGCTTTGCAGTTAAGCAGGCGGTGAGCGGGGGTTCGCTGAGAACTTTAGTAAGGTGGTTCATCTCACACCTACGATAGGGGGCATGATTGTAGAGAGTGGTAAATTTGGGTGGCAGAGTTCCGTGGAGCGAGTGAAGTGGTAGTTTCCTTTTGTAGGAAAGAATGTAACGACAAACAAGACACCCATTGTCCATGTCACAAAGATTAGCGAGCCGTGTTTACTGGCACCTGATGGCAGCTGTGCAGGCTAACGCGGTAAGAAAAGACATTCGCCTGTTTGGCACAACCTGCATGGCACTGAGTTGCCTCGGCAGTGGGCAACGACCGGCAGATGCCACGATACTTAGCACCCGCGCCACCGACGGCTTCGCACGTAAACCACGCTCACAAGCATGTGTTTGCCTCCTCCCATCATCTCTCATATTCCACCTTCATGCCTCGCACCGCCAAAACCTCGGCCCCAGCATCCACCATCCCCATGGAGCTGGGTGTGTTCCCGCGAGATACCTGGGGAGACGGTCCGATTCCAGCCTACGCCACCCTCGATGACACTGATCGTTGTTCACGTGTCGCGGGCAGGGCAGCCAGCCAACAATGGGCTACTGCGGCCGCGGAATCGGTGAGCAACCCACCGTCAGAGGCCGTGTTTGGCTTTGCCGTTATTGACAAGGCCCTCGAGCTGTGGGTCCAGCGACGGTTTGCCCAGTGACTGACAGAGCAGCAATCACATCCGTGGACGGCAGCGCCTTGCGCAACTTCAACTCTTTTCATCCGCCGAGGAATGGGTCGAGGACACAAGGATTCTCGTGGACAAAGTATATGACCAAGTGTGTTGCATGCGTTGCTGGCACCTTGAGTTGGGCTAATTATCAGGCCTGCCGTGCACTCCAGAATCGCTGGCCAGGCACTACACCGCCTGCCCACCGCAAAGTGGTGGCCGCCATGTCACGCTTCGCGCTCGACTACTGCTGGACGGGTCATCGCGACTCTGTCGGGCGTCTCGACCGTAGTCACTTTCACGCCACCCCAGCAACCTTTGCCAAATGGGTGCACGTTGTTGTACCTCTAGCCCCCCTACCGATCACAACTGCACATGTCTGTGCTGTTGACTGGACCGTCAATTATGACGAAGGGGACCTCGAGGATGACGATGTGGACGAGTACTTTTCAGACGACGACGGCCCGACTGAGTACCGCATTTATATTAATGGCATGCCTGTAAACGATGAGGCTCCTCCACGTGCCCACTTGTGGCAACCTCTGTCGACTTCTGGGCCGGCACCCGTCACGACTACTTCTCGTTCTACTTCGAGAAAAAACAATGAAAAGCACCACTCAACCCCGCCGCCGTGCGCAGACACGCTGTTGCCTGCCGAGACCCAAGGTAGCAGCAATGTACAGGAGGCCGCCCGACCCACCAAAAAACGGAAGACTGCGGCACCAGCCGGCGCATCTTCGGCCAACATGCGTACCACCCGGTCCCAGTCCCGGGTACAGCGTACCGCCTGAGCGCAGTTATTGTTCGCAGATGGGACGGGTATGTGGTGGTGCGGATTTTCTTTTTTGTTTATATTAAAAAAGTCAAGTGTCACCTGTGATTAGCAGGGGCCGAGTGGGCCGTTTGGAGACTGGGGCGGCGGACCGAAGCGAGCAGAGATGCCCCAAGTCCTCCGAGTTTGCGCTGGTAATGTCGTATGTATCGATACCAGATTCGCCCTGATCCACGATATCGCAGGCCGTGCAGGACTGACGGCGCCAAAGCTACCCATCCAAGAGGTTGGGGTTACAGTGGGCTGACTCAATTAAATCAATTAATTTCTGTCTCTGAGACGGCACATGAAACGACACTGCGTCCAGCTAAGAGACCTTCAAAGCTTTGGGTAGTGTGGGATGGGATAGCCGCGAAACGTCTTTGCTCGGGTTGCGCATATGATACATTATCCATCTATGGCATGTCCACGTCCACCTCCTTCACGCGGCCGCCCCTCCGTCATCCTCAACAGTAGCTGTCTTGCCCTTACCCCCACCAACTGTAAAGCTCGCGGCAGCTGCGGCAGCGAGTTTCTCCTTTTCCTTTTCAGCATCCGCGGCCGCCTTGGCCTTCTCCTGCTCGGCATTAAACTCCTTCTCACGCGACTCGCTGGTGCGCACGCCAGCCTCGACCTCGGCCTCCAACTTTTCGTAGGTCGCACGCGCGAGGAGCGCGTCGTGCAGCACTGGCGGGAGGCTGTTTGCGTCAGTATCCTGGACCACGGTCTTGGGGGGTGACTCACTCAAACAGGCCACAGTTGCGCACGGTAGAGCCCTGGCGCACGCCGTTACGCCTGGGGTCGGCGAGAATGTCGGCGTCAACGTCCATCTTGGTGTCCTTGCCGTCCTCTTTGATCTCGAACGTGCCCTCGTTGGACTTGCCCGGGGTTGCGTTGTGGATCTGGCCAGCGATCTCGTCTGCATTGCGCGCAGCCTTGGCGTTGCCCGCAGCTGCGGCCTCGTCTTCGGTCGCATACTTGACTGGCGCGGATAGGGCGTAGAGAATCGACTGGATCGACTTTGCGGGCGACGGAGTGAAGAGGAGAACGATAGGGAAGAGAATGAGATACCTGCAAGTGAGCTTTGGAAGCAGCGGCGATACTTACAGGAACCACTTGATCGTCGAGCCCTGGCCCCAGACTGGCCTGATGACCTCGTCGCGAGCCCACGGCATGACGACGCTGAGGGCGAGAATGTTGCTCTGAACATTATCGTCGCGCTTCTTGATCGGGTCGTTGGGATCGGGCACCACGCCCTTCTTCGAGTAAGTGGCACTCGCCAGGGTGTCAAGGATCAGGCGCAGGTGTGTCTGCAGCAGCAGCGACTGGACACCGCGACGTCCAGCGGCATGCAACTCTCCTTCCTCGACCTTGGCAGGCTTGCCCTCCAGTCCGGCCTGCAGACCTGGAATGGCTGCGGACCATCCTGGCGAGACGAGCGTGATGATACGAATGTTGCGCTCCGCAGGCTGGCGCAGCAACGACGGCAACAGCGAGGTGATGAAATGAAAGTGAAACTGCTGAGGCGTCCACCTCTCCTCGGTAAACTTGGGCTTGTTTCCACCAATTTCCGAGATGCGCCTGCGCCTAGGACTGAGATCCTTGCACTCCCATGCTCCTCCGAGGACGATCGCATCCAGACGGCGTCCTCCCTCGCCGGCGGTGCCGTACGGTGCGGACGCCCACAGACGAGCAAAGTCACGGACAGCTCGTGCGGTAGGGGGCAGAGCCTCACAGTGAAGCTGGGCAAGGGGGTTGGTGGAAGCCGAGAGTCGGATAGTGTGGAGGACCGTCAACAGAGGCTCCGGCAAAGGTGACGGCAGGGGAGGAAGGTAGAGGATTTGCGGCGGCGAGGGCAGGTGCAGCAGGTGGTGGATGAGGGCCAGTGTCGTGGGTTCAGGTGGCGCCTGAGGATATGTCAGTGGCTGGGAGACATTGCCGACATTATCCATGCATGGGTCGTGTCCCACGCCGAGAAAGCCGGGGGGGATGAGCTCCCACTCACTGCAATGATAATCATCTTGCCTGCCCATTCCCTCTCCCAAGTGCACTTTGCACCGGACGAGTAGATTTTAACAGCATAGGCCGAGATGAGTGCTGCCACGCCTGTGAGGAGTGTCGTGTATTCTACGTCTTGGAACGCAGTGGCTGCCGAATGGAGGGGCATTGTGTTGGGAGGTGGTGGTAATAAATAATGGTGACCGCTTGATCTAATCTTTGTGACTGGCGGTGATGTAAGCGTGGCGGTGTGTGGCATAGGTTTCCCACGGTGGTGTCCCACCGATGCTGGCGCCTGCGTGGGCTGGCCTGGCTGCGCAGACGACGACGTGCGTGGGCGCGTGGGCCTGCGATCACTGCTTGAAAAGGTTTAATGATCGCCATGGTGCGCCATTACCCTGTTGCAGCACCCTCTCTTGCTCTTGGCCCAGTAGTATGCACATGTGCTCCTTTAGCACCTGGCATTACCCGTGACTCTGCCGGCGTACCAGGGGGAGGGTGATAGTATTCCCGCCTGCAGCCAATACGAGCAAGAGCGAAAGACAGTCGGCCGCCGGCCCGAGATGACAAACGCGTCTCTCGGCGCGTAGGCGCGTACGATGAGAAACACCTGGGCTCTGGTGCCCTGCATTTTGATCCCGCTCGTTCGATGGCCCGTGTTCGGCCAGATTGGCACCCTGACAGGGTTTTTTTGGTGTTTTTTTTTTGCGACCACTAACTCTGTGCATTGGTGGTACACGGTCGTGCTCGATGCAGCAGCAGCCAAGTCCCGGCAAGTCCGGCGCTCGTTCATGCAGCATGCAGGCTAATGCCCCCGCTCTGTGCCATCCAGGTCCGTCCGTCCCGGTCTAGCCGCCGCTGCCTGGGTGCTGTTTGGTCGTGGCGCTTCCTGGGCTGCCTGCCTGGCTGCCTGGCTGGCTGGCTGGTCCTGGCTGCAGCCATGCAGACACGGCCTCTTTTCACCGCGCCGCGTCCACCCAGGGGCCTCAGTTTACATCCAGATATCTCTCCACCCCCCGTTCGTCAAGTCTCGACTTCTTTGTTCGTCTCGTTCGTTCGTTCTTCACCAGACCCAACCCCCCCTCTTCTCCCCTCTCAAGCAGCTCTACCAGGCTTTGCTTTTTTCTTCTTCTCCCGTTGGCTCACTCTTTTAATTTCGCTTGCAATGATCGTCGACACGCTCAACACCATCTTCAAGCCTGGCAAGGGCCCGCTCATCACGACCATCAAGTCGGTCTGGACGGGTCTCAACCTCCCCAACCCTCCCAAGGAGCTCATTAGCTGGATCCCCGGAGAGTCGCCTCTCTCCACCCAGCGCAATGTTATCATTGCCCTTGTTACCTACCTCCTCGTCATCTTTGGTGGCCGTGAGCTCATGCGGTGAGTAGCAACCTCCTATCCGGCGGCAGGCTCTAGGGCGACGGCGGAGACGTGGGCGGCAATGCGCTCAGAGCGGAACGCGCCATGAGCCGAAATGCTCGCGACGGACAGCTCTGCGAAGCCCCCTGCATACCGTGCGGAGCTGGTCAGAGCAACCAGCCCATGTCTGGCGCCTCCCGGCACGTCCCGCCGTGGCATGCCCGGCTTTGGAGAACGTAAATGACTTTAGTTTGCTGACGCCGAACGCAGTGGCAGCAAGCCCTTCAAGCTTACTGCTCTCTTCCGTCTCCACAACGCCATCCTCTCCTCGGGCTCGCTCCTGCTCCTGCTCCTGATGCTTGAGGAGGTCATTCCCATCTACCTCAACAATGGCATCTACTACTCGATCTGCAACGACGGCGCCTTTACTCCTGTACGTGGTCCTTACGGCCAGTTTGAGCACTGCTGACTTGCCCAGACCCTCGTTACCTACTACATGATCAACTACTACATCAAGTACCTCGAGCTCTTTGACACGGTCTTCCTCGTCCTCAAGAAGAAGCCCCTCATGTTCCTCCACTACTTCCACCACTCGGCCACTGCTCTCCTCTGCTTCACCCAGCTCGAGGGCGCTACTGCCGTCCAGTGGGTCGTCATCTCGCTCAACCTCCTCGTCCACGTCATCATGTACTACTACTACTGGGCCACCGCCGGTGGTGCCCGCATCTGGTGGAAGAAGTACCTCACCACCATGCAGATCACCCAGTTTGTCATTGACCTTTACGTCGTCTTCTTCGCCACCACCAACCACTTCTTCTACAAGCACGGCATCAACCTCCCCTGGGTCCGTGACTGCACTGGTGGTGAGGGTGCCGCTCTCTTTGGCTGCGGTCTCCTTTCGTCCTACCTCTTCCTCTTCATCCTCTTCTACATCAACACCTACAAGAAGCAGGCTGCCGGCGGCAAGGCCGGTGTCCGTGGCTCCAAGGTCTCCAAGGTACGTTGTGAAGGCTTCCCAGGAAGGACACGGCTGACAAACTACAGTAGGTCATCAAACAGGGTCCTCGTGGAACCGTTGTGGTGACCGAGGTTCATGCTTGAGTCCAGTCGTAGCGACTGAGCGCGAGACAGAGTAGCGGAGGCGAGTGGCCGCGACGAGCGGGCGGCTCGGCGGCAGGCAGCGGCAGCAGGCGGCGGCGGACGGGCGGATAGACGGGCGGTCAATCAACAGCACGAGGCAGCGCACCTCGCGCAGCCTCTGTGTGGGTCTGCACTTTTTCTTCTTCTTATCCTACACCCTTCCTTTTTTCTTTCCCCAACAATCCATCCCCACCCCCATATCAACAACACACATTCTCCTTCCTCTTCGCCAATCCCACCATCACGTACCAACCCAGCGTAGCTCCTGGCAGTTCCTTATAGAGCAGAGGATGCAGCGCTGCATAATGACAGTGTTCGTCGCAGCACCTTCTCACTGACATACTCGGAAGGCTCGTCCAAGCCAGGCGTGGTGGCCCCAACCACGTCTCCCCCGTGCCATTGGTGGTTATTGCCGACATGCTCCCTCGGTCGTCTACTGCCCCACTAGCACACCAGGACGACCGACTCTGGTATTGGACAACCCCGTCACTGCGCCATGCGCGTATTTTGGATGATGCATCGGCAAAAGCTTCGGGAGACAATTGTGTCCCAGCAAACGTCGACCTCGTGTGGCGAGGTATAACATGTGACGAGATGTGAGTTCACCCAATGTGCTGATCACGCAGGTAGCCTCTGCCTCTGGCAGGTCGGTCTCAAGCATCAATGGACCATTCATCTCCCGCCGCGCCTACTTGCCGACAGCCTTCCCCAGGGCCTCGACATCATCAGCCGACCCAACGCCGGCGACCTCCCTCTCGGCCTCCCCCAGCCTGTCGGCTGTCATCTCCCCGGGTCGCGAGGCCGCCACCGTCGCCGCGGCCGCTCCACCGCCAGCCAAATCCAATGCCCGCGGGAGCGACCAGGCATTGTACGCTTGTCGTCCGGCCTCCCAGGCGTTTCCCTCTGTGCTGGGCGTGGCTGCCAGGTCCCCCGCGCGCGGGAGGGGGGTGTCGAGCGCGTCGAGGTGGGTGTGCATTGTTGTGAGGGTTGAGGCGATGTTGGAGGCTTTCTCGGGTAACGGGGCCACTGAGTTTGTTAGATGGGGTTCTGCGCGGGGGGAAAGAAACTCACAGCCTGCATCCGCGACGGCGTCCCGTACGAACCCGACTTGTGCGCGGCGGTGGGCTGCAATCTCGAGTCGGCGGTCGAGCTCTGCTTCGGCTAGAGCTAGGCGGTGGCGCACAAGACGTGCTTCTTCCACTTGTGTACGTAGGCGGGTAAGGCGACGCGCGAGTTCTTCTTCCCCGCCTTCGATGGAGGTGACAAAGGCCGCGCGGTCAAAGTCAATGTCGCGATGCCAGGGCTGGATGTCAGTTTCTCAGATCAGGACTGTAAGAGGGCGGGCTCACCATGACCAGCTCTAGGTTATCGGGCACCTTGAACGTATTTCGCAGGGCGTAAGCTGTAAACTTGTCAAAGGCCTGGTCGACGTGGTTCTCCAACAAGGTTTCGAGTGCGTGACTGCCTTTCTCGACCTCTCGCTTGAATGCTGGGCGGTTGCCTGCTTCGCGTTCTGCCCATTGTTCCACGCTCGACACTTTCGGGTAAATGTTGTTTCGTGCGTGCTCCGAGATGTCGTGCAGGACGAAAAAGGGAGAGAATTTGAGAAGCTACAGCGTCAGTTGTGATCACGAGAGCGTCCGTATGGTCCTTGATGTGCCGAACGAAGTTGTAGCAGCTCCATGAGCAAACACCAAGCTGCCATGATTCTTCCCCGACCTATCCCAGCACTCAGGACGCTCCAGAGGCAGTTGCACAGGTAGCGTGACCACCTCGCAGCACGAATGCCGGTCACAGACAATCTCCCTCGGCAACACTCACCTCGTGCATGAATCGCTCCTTGTCCTCCTCACACAGCTTCTGCCTCTTTCTCGGCGGCGCCTCATAATCCCAGGTTATGGATTCTGGCACCTGCGGCGGCATGTCATCCAGAGTGACCTTTGACGAGCTGGCCACCGGCTGATCGTCATCTGAACGTTGTGGTCGTGAGATTGATTGGCGCAGTTTAGGAATGGGGGTTGCTGGAGGTATGGCTGCTGGATCTGCTGGTGGTTGAGCTGATGATGCCCGTGCCCTGCGTGATGAGGCCGACTTGCGCGGTCCCATTGTGGATGTGTGAGCTGTGATATTTGAACAAGTTGGAATTGTGCTGAGGGTTGTTGTTGTGGTCGTCAGTACTACTGCTTGGTGATGTCAGCGGGAGTATAATTGTCCTTCAGCCAAACAGGCAAGGGGAAATTTGGTTCCGCTGCTGCTGCTGCGTGGGTGAACTGCAAGGGGTGATCAGGTTTAAAAGGACTGGGTCGTGCCTTGTCCCTGACTCTCGCTCTGTACTCTTCACGTCGCGCAGCAACATGCCCCCTTCACAACTTGAACTTTAGCTGGAATCTGTGGTGAATCCTGCATATGTGCACTGCAGCAGCAAGAGCCTCTTCATGCTCCTCTTCTAACGCCGTGGCCCTTCTGCTTGACAGACTCTTTGCTCGTCGTTTAAACCCTCCCGTTCGGGGAACGCCATCTGTCGATCCCTCTGCCGGGGCAGCTATGGTTGTGTCCTCCACGTGTCCCTGGATCCCATACCTGTGGTTCCTGTTGCTACCTCTTTTGGTCTGACGCAACATAACGAGGTCGAGGCCGCCGTTTCGTCTTTTGCCTTTGCGACAGCAACCCCTCTTGCGTTTCCTGCTCTTGATCATAAAAGCAGCAGCAGTATATACAAGTGTTCGTAGCGCAGGTGCCTGTGTCGTCGTCGTCCATCTCACACCTCGGCGACACATCTTTCTCCTCTTTACACTTTCATTCTTCCATTCAAACACAAACATCATCGTTGTAACACATTCTACTCAGCATACGCCTCAACACACCGCTCTTCTCCTTCGCATCACGATCCACGACTCCGCCATGCGTGCGCGGTCTGCAATTATCCCATTGGGTTGCAAGCGGGCAGCCCTCACGCTCATGACGCACCTCGCTCCCATCCTCATCGTCCTCGCACTAGCTGCACCAGCTCTTGCATCAAGCGGCGACCGTCACTCGTCGTACAGGTTATGTCACAACTTGTGTCTGGTCTCTCGATGTGAAGCGCACCAGCCGCCCATTGCCTGGTGGCTCCGACTCTTCTTCTGGTCCTGCGACGCCGACTGCGTGTACGACTGCTCGCACCGCATGACCAACGAGGCCGAGGCTGGTCGCGAGTCCTTTCATCAGTTCCACGGCAAGTGGGCTTTCTACCGCCTAGGACCCATTCAAGAGCCCCTTAGTGTGCTGTTCTCGCTCGGCAACTTGTGGGTGCATTACCGTGGCTTGCAAGCCGTGAAGGCTCGTGTTCGTGAAGAGAACCAGATGCGCAAGTGGCTCGAGGCATCGGCGTACGTCCAGATGAACACCTGGCTCTGGAGTGCCGTGTTCCACACCCGAGGTGAGTGCACCATCCGGCAGTCTCTGTAATCTTTCCGAGGTCGTTGTGAGATCTCATGGTACCCGTCATCTCGTGGATTCCGCGCATGTTTTCGCTGCCGAACATGCGTCCGCAGCGGTCTCCCTCTCATCGATCCCTCCACTTGCTGACCCCCTCAGATGTCAAGCTCACTGAGCGCCTCGACTACTTTTCGGCGCTGACCACCGTGGCAATCATGATGCTGTACGCGCTTATCCGCATCTTTGGTCTCCAGACACCAACAACACATTCTCCAGCGCTTCTGCCTGTCTGTGGCGCACTAGCCCTCTTCCTCGTCGGCCACTTTATTTTTGTCTCGACGCGCAACCACTTTCCATATGGCTACCACGTCAAGGTTGCCATGGTCATGGGCATGTTTGGCAACATTCTCTGGGTACTGTGGTCCCTCTCCTTCCGCATCACAATGCCCACAGTCGTGTTCGAGGGAACCCCCTGGCCGTGGCCCCAGCCCTACCCGCCGCACAACGCGCACACCCAGCGTATCCCTCGGCAGGCATTCCGCCCGGCATTGCTGGTTGTCCTCACCATTGCGGCAATGAGCTTTGAGCTTCTAGACTTTCCGCCACTCTTCCGCACGCTTGACGCACACGCCATCTGGCACGCGGCGACGATTCCGCTGGCAGAAGCGTGGTACCGCTTCCTGATAACGGATGCCAACGAGCTCGAGGGCTCGCTGCTGAGCGGGCCGCACGCTGCGACGTACACGGAGAAAGCACCCACAGAGGTCAAGAACGCATGATACGCCAGCGAAAGTGGTGCTTTCACCGAGCCCGCAGACAAACACCTGGAGGACATTGGGGAAATTGCCTGCTGTGCATAATAGGCGGTATGGCGCAAACGTCCAGAGACACCGAGACGATAGATACGACCATACACAATGTATTATATAATGATCTGCCAGAGTCGCTCCTGCGCCTGGAACAAGAGGATGGTCGGTTCAAAGACCCAGGCAACGCATAAATGAGCCAGCAACTAAGATGCGACAGCGATCGGACGAGCACACGAGATCAAGCGTCCTTGAGTAACAGGCAAACGCCAAGTTTTGGAAAGTGCAAAGTGGTGCATGCAAATCCCAAACCTTCTCCCAGAATATCCCACTACCTCCCCAACCTGCCCAAGTACACTCTGGCCTGCATCTTGATCCCAGTCCACACATCGCTCCACCACTCTCGAACCCACTTGTCCATGCGAGCCCGGTTGGCGAGCTGCCAGTCGCGGTAAAACTGCGACAAGACTGCTTCCCGCGCTGCCAGCTCTTCGGCCGTCGGTGGGTCCGACGCTGGGGGCAGGGCAGCGAGGCGGGCTTCGCGCTGGGCTTCAAAGTTTGCGTTTGTCGACGCCTAGAAGCATTCGTTAGCGCTACTCGACGTGGACAGCAGTGCCAAAGCCGCATGCACGGCCTTGAACCCCCGCGACCGGCAAGCACTCACCCAGAACCGGTGGTTGGCCATGTCGACCCTCTCGCGATGCATGGTCCACGCGAGCTCGCGCTCGGCGCGGCGCTGGGCGGCCCCGCCACCGCTCAACTCTGAAGGAAACTCGGCCGCAGAGTAGGGCGAGTTGCTTGGCCGGCGCCGTCGTGAGGAGGCGTACAGGACTGGGCGGATGTTGGAGAGGGGGTCGGGGCTGGGGTGTCAGCTTTAGAGCCATGCTGTCACAGAGGCGAGGACGCGGGCCGCAGCGCGAGTAGGGCTGCGCTCACACAGAGGGCGACGCAAGAACTCCATGATGAGGTGGGCGGAGTCATGGCACCAGCCGCAGCAATGTGCCCGTGCCCTCACTGCGAGCCCCGCAGTTTCCTCAACGCGCCATGACACTCGGCGCAACTCACGGAGCTACAAGGTCGACGTTGCCGGTATCAACGGCCTCTCGCCGCCTCCTCGGCGCAACAGGTGCGGCGGCAGCAGCAGCCTCAGTGGGAGCCGTAGCCGACGACGAAGACGCGCGGGCCGCTTGCGAGATACGCTGGACCGAGCTCGTAGCTCTCCTGCTGACGGCGAACGACATTTTGGGTTGAGAGTAGAGACTGTGTGGAGGAGATTGTAGGTCCGGAAAGAGTCGAACCGACCTCAGCCTCTGAAATCTCGACTATTGTTCACCCAAGTATTGTGACGACCGTGGGAGACTTGGCACTCCACCACCATAGAGATTCTGGCGGACATGCTCCAACACTAGCCAATGTACAATTGATGCAAGGTATTCAATACAAGCTACAAGTACGTGTCCCAAAATGTCAACGAGCCGTTATGCGGCGGGGCAATGTTCTCTAGGCGCTGGAGGCGCATGACAAGGTCGAAAATCTCAAGATTGCGGAAAGCTGCCACTGTTAGCACCGTCTCGTCCCAGCAGTGCTCACGTTCAAGGACTGGCGGGCTAGTAGTAACCCAGCCGGGTGCAGCTGAGTTCTGCTGCGCCTTGGCCTTGGCGCGCTCGGCGAAAGGTCCGTGGGCCAAGAAGATGGCCTGCATCTCCGGAAAAGTGTTGTCGAAGCCGTGGCAGCCTTTGACCATAAGGTCACCGCCGCCGTAGTGCTCGTACTCGCGCTACCTGTCAGTCTTGTCTGGAATTCCCACTTACATGGTCGGTAATGACCCAGCCAAGATTTGGCACGAGATAGATTGGCGCGACGCGGCGTCCATGGCTAAAGTGCCAGCGCTCAGGCATGTCCTCTTTGGTATACACCGACCAAGTACCATTGGACGCAGCGGCGCTAGCACGCAGCTTGGCAAGGTGAGGTGAAGTGTCAATGCCTTGCTTGAAGCGGAGCCCCAGCGAGGGCCAGCCGTCGCGGTGCTCGAGGTCGGAAAACAGGTCCGCACCAAGCACGTCGTCATAAAAGACGAGGCGATCCTTGCTCGTTTCCTTCATTCCGTGGTCTGAAATGATGATGAGATCCACAATGTGGCCCAGATTACGCGCCTCTATCGCAGCACGAATGTCGCCGATGAACCCGTCGACGCGTTGCAATGCTTCGTTGACCGCCTTAGACTCTGGACCTCCCTTGTGGCCAGCTTCGTCCACGTCCGGGATATACGCCATAATGAGCGTTGGTGCAGCCTCTAGGCCCATGTCAAAGTAGTGCAAAATATCCGGCACCTTCTCTGTTGGTCGCGTGTTCTGAAAAGAGACGAAAAAGCTAGGCGAGATGCCTGCAGCCGTGGTAGGTGGTCCGGGCCTGTTGTCAGCGACACCGACACCAAGCGCACCCACCACATGTAGTTGACAGCCCTGCGACCCCCTCGCTCTGCAACACTCCACATCGGTTCGCCACCCCACCATTTGCCGTCCCAGCTGTCCTCTGGTCGCCCAGAGCTAAACCCAGACCCGATGTCTGGCGCCCAAAAGTCGTTGGCGACAATGCCGTGGGACTCGGCGTACATGCCCGTTGCGAGCGACCAGTGATTGGGAAAGGTTAGCGTCGGGAATATGGGCTGCATCGACTTTGCCGATATGCCGTCGCCGGCACTTAGAGCCGTGAGGTGTGGCAAGAGGTCGGCGTGGGTGGTGAGGTAGTCTGGACGGAAGCCGTCGAGGGAGACGAGTACGGTGGTGGGGTGGAACTCGTGAGTGCCGTTGGACAGAATTGGTAACGGCTGAATGCGAGAGGCCTTATGACGCTTCAGAGGACCAATGAAGGAGAGTATAACGATTGTGGGCGGCAGCGCAAAGAGAATGACGAGTGGCCATGGCAGCTGTTGACAATTAGCAGTGGAGCCGGGATGTCACTGCAATGCAACGTGCCCACGCGCAGCACCTACCTTGAAGCCGCGGAATACGATCCAGCCGTTTCTCAGCTCGCGCCTCGGTGGTTCCGCGAATTGAGGAGATACTGCGCCGCTCCTCAGCAGCGCAGCATTCTCCTCGGCCGTGTCGCTGTCCGCCGAGTCGTCGGCATCGCGCAAGTCGCCGCTGGCGATGCGACGCGCTTTGAGCTTGATACGCGATGGTGGGGGATCAGAGTCACGCCAATCCTGTAGAGCAGGCATGCGTGGGAGATGACAGAGGAATGTGCTTGGAAAGTGGTTGAGTGGGAGATGCACAAGAAGTGCTGTTAACATGACCAGTTCGCATGATGAAACAGCTGCGGAGGCAATTGCCGATGATCGACAATCAAATGCAAACGGATCGTTATCAAGCGTGGCATCTCAACTCGGACAAGGCAATAACGTTGTCAAATATGGTATACTGGTTCATAAGATCACAATGACAGAAACAGGTCCCCACAGTACTGCACACTGTTCTTTTTTAAAACACTCTCTTACTCTCCCATAAAGAGACGGACAATCAAGTACGTCGAGGCGCCGATGAAACGGAATGCTGCAAGGCCAGCCACAGTGCTGAATTGGTTAGCATCTGGTCCTTGGACTCAGTAGGCAAGACTCACTAGAGCATGACACCCATGTATGTGACGGCAAGAGTGGGGTCGTTGGAGTCAGGGTTGCTTGCATTGCGCGCGGTGACTTGGCTGTTGTTGACCTGGCTGTGGGAGGGTTAGCGTCGTGCAGGTCGGACTTGCCAGGTTACTTACATGATGGCAGAAGCCAGCGCGCCGTTGCAGAAAATCCAGCACAAAAGGACGTTTGTACGGAAGTTCTTGTAGTAGTCGTCCTGCTTTGTCTCCTCGTTGACGGTTTCGATCTCTTTGGGAGGCTTTGTCGCCAAAATCTGCAGCTCGTTTGCGTAGACAGCGTTGATATCCTGTTGCTCGAGTGCCAACTCGACCGTGACCTCGTTCTTGCCGTCCGACTTGACCGCTCCAAGATCCTCTGATGCCTTGTCTGAACCCTTGGTACCCCATGAGACGTCGTGGACGTTAGAGAAGGCGTACACGTTGAGAACGTTAATGTACGAGGCGGCGAGGAGGAGGTACTGGACAAAGGAGGTGAGCATGTGCCAGGGGTCGAGGGAGATAAGGGAGGCGACAATGTAGAGACCATATGTTGCCAGCAGTGAAACGACAACGTTGACAAACATCTTCTCGTGCATGAAGTCGTCGACGGTGACCGCACCGTCGTCCATGACCTTGGTGATACCCTTGACAGCCAGGAAGACGGCGCAGAAGAGCATGTAGACCGTAATCAAGGCGAAACCGACCATACTGGATGTATACCCCACAACCGAACCTTGAGGACGGTTACCGAGCGCGAGGACGAAACACAGCAGCAAGAAGGCGAGGTAGAGGTATTGAAGACCGATGCCGACGTACTCCCAGACCTTGCCATAGATGTCCATGGACTGGGTAAGGACGTAGAAGGCGATGTAGAAGTTTCCGAGGGCAAACCAGGCAAAGACGTTGGTGATGATCTGGTAGATCAACTCGATGTGAAGGAAGAACTTCCTCACAATCGAGTGACTGGAGCGGTAGAGGTAGCCAAAGTGGACGATAGCGTGGATAGCAGCAAAGAAAGAACCGTTTAGCCAACGACGACGCTGCGAGACAAGCTCGGGAACGCGGTCGGGAACGTCGGTAATGGCGTACGACGACTTGACGTAGTGCAGAGTCCACTTGCAGTCGCGCTTGGACACGAGCTCCCAGCAGAGAATACGGTCCTCGGCGAGGTACATGTTGGCCTGGAAGATACCGGCACCGGCGCCGTGCATGGTCTCGCCGTAGAAGTACTTTTCCAGGGGACCTTGGCCGCGGTCGTCGTTTTGGATGGCAATGTAGCGGTAGGCCGAGAATGCTCCAGGAAGCACAGTAATGTAACCGAAGATGGATTCGAGGGGCTTGTCGAGAATGTTGGACATTTTGTACTCGAAGTTTTGTGCGGCAACGAGGGGGTTCAAGAGGTTCTTCCAGAACATGCCCTTGAGAGCGACGATTTCACCACAAGCACCACCGACCGACGAGTTGATGTCAAAGGCCTTCCACAAGTGGTAGATTGAGTCGGGGCCGGGCTGGGTTCCAACATCAAGCAGAACACAGACGTTGGGCTTGAGACACTCGCCAAACGCGTTGAAGAACCAACGGTGGCTGTTGATCTTCTTCTGGTTCTTCTCCTTGAGACAGAAGATGAGCTGAATGGGAACATGCTTGTCACCGCCAGGTCCAATCTTACCCTTGCTGTTGATCGACAGCTGGGTGGTGTACTCGTACAAATGCGCCGTGACGGGCTTGCCGTTGACAAAGTTCTTGCCCACGCCATCCTGGTAGACACCGAGCGCGGCGAGAACGGAACGAGTGCGAGCGTTAATCTTGAGACGGCCGTCGGAGACAATGCACACCACAACCTGGTTGTCAGCATGGTCCCGTCGTTCGAAACATACCTTCTTCCATCCCTCGTCACCCCAGGTCTTACTGCGCGAACGGCTGCACAAGTGTGCCACATTCTGCATGATACCACGCATTGTTCGGCAGAAGAGCACGTCGTCCTCGTTGTACATGGTGACAACAATGAAGAGCTCGGTGTGGCGGGGAGGGTCGTAGAGCTTCTGGCGAAGAGTGTACTTGTCAACCACAAAGTCGTTGGGGTCGCAGGTGACGGCAGTGTAGCGCATCTTGGTAAACTCGTTGCCGTCCTTGATCGGGCACTGGTTGAGGAGCATGTTGGGGACCTCGACATCGAGAACAAGGTGTCCCTGGAACAGCCTACAAGTTAGTCACGATGACATTGCAAGTAAGACTCACTGAATACGCTTCTGGGTACGGTTACGGCGCAGCACACGAGTGGGGAGGGGGCCATAGTGGACGTTTGAGCCGTCATCACGAAGCCCACCGTCGCCGTACTGGTTGTCGAAGCGCACGTCCGAGCCAAAGCGAATGCCGCCAGAAGGAGGAGGTCTGTTGGCCTGCATGGGGTTGTGAGTCGCTGACACGCCAAAGCCGGGGTCAGGGCGGGCGTGCGAGAGAAGCGGCTGTGCGTCGTTGAAGTCGTCGTTCTCCATGGGCGTATAGCTGCCGCCTCCTCCAGGCGGGCCTATGGGGCGCGGGGGGTACGAGAGGTCATGACTCGATCCGCCCACGGGAGGACCCAGAGGCGGAGGCGAGGTCAGCCGGGTGTCGCCGAGGTTGTACGGAGAGTCGTAGCGCTGGAGACCATTGTCATACAATGGCGTAGCGGTAGGAGGACGCGGGGCGTGCTCGTCGTTGAAGGGGTTTCCTTGGTAGGAAGGCATTGACGGCGCAGGACTGACGGCGGGCCCAGGGTACTGCTGGGGAGGAGGGGGAGGAGGGTAGGGGGGGTTGCCGCCATACTGTCCAGGTGGTGGTGCGTAGGGGTCGTCGCGACGTCCACCGCTGCCAGGTGGTGGCTGATAGATGTCGCCGGGCTGCATATCGGCTCGAGGTTTGCAGTGTGGGTGGTAAGAAGAGCAAAGAGTCAAAGGCCGCTCGCTGGGTCAATGGCCTGTGCTAGCTGGAAGTTGGTTCCTTTGGTGGTCAGACTGCGAGTGTGAGTTTATTTGTTGTTGCTGTTGCTGAGGAAGAAGGAGAAGAACAAGACCAAGATGAAGCGGACAGAAATGTACTTACTATCAGAGGGGGAGGCCGCGCAGGGGACGACTGGGGGAGAGGGCAACGTTGGACGTGGATCCGTAAACCACCACTGCAACTGCAGCTGTACGCGCGCGCTGTCCAGGATTGTGCAGATGACCTGGATTCAACTCGCCGGTCAGGAACCACTCCTTCCCAGGTCCCGCACGCGCCACGCTCTGCCCCGCATACCCAGAGCCGACGCGGGAGCATTTTCCCCCTCACCCAGGTGTATCACACCGCTTTGCACAGCGCACAGCAGCAATGTCCAGCCAGACTTGAAAGGACCTCTGCCGCGACACCGCCTGGTCCGCCGAACAACCAACTGTCCGGACCACACGCCATCAGCATGCCTGGCGCCGCAACACAGCGCACACAGCGTACAGGTTCACAGTTCCCACAGATCCATAGCTTTTCATGCAGGGCATGTTCTGGAACGCACAACCCCGTCGGCCACTATGAATAGCCAGGTTTCATATCGGAGACAACTACTGACTGACTGGGGGTGAACCAGCTCGGCCTCGGAGACATTCCTTCCCATGGCCCCTGCAATATCTCACCCAGCTCCGTCAACCCGCACACGGTAGCGCGGTTCCCCTGGCCTGCCTGCACCTGTGGTATCGCCTGCAGCACAGCAGCCACTACTTCTTGGTGAAAAAGCCTGCAAGCGTGCTTTGTCCACCAAGCTTCTTCGGCGCCGGCTTTGCGGCAGTCGGCTTGTTACCCCCGCCGCCACTGCCTGACGCCGAGCGTGGGGTCTCCTTTGGTTTCACAGACGACGCGCTTGACTTTTGCGCAGATTTCGCACCAACAGACTTGGCGCCAGAGTCTTTGCGTGCGGAGACTTCTGGCGCGTCCTCTGTCTCCGTGTCTGATCCTGAGCACGTCTCGTCTGTGAAGTAGTCCTTGGTGACTGAATATAGATTAGCAAGGGACCAAGACTCATGTGGACATGACCCACCCATGTAACCCTTGTCGTCCATTTCCACCTTGGACTTCTTAACCTGACGTCGCTTGCGCTTCTTCTCTTTGGACGCAGGCTTGCTTGCCGGAGCAGACACCTTAGGCTGGCCGGTTTCTTCGTCGTCAAAGTCGTCCACGTCCATACCCATCATGGCCTCCATCGCCGCCTGGTCGTCGGCGCGGACCATCGAAGAGGTTTGTTGGACAGGGGGCTTCTCTGCCTTGGAGGATGATGCGGCTGTTGGCTGCGAGTCCTCGCCCTCGTCCTCGTCCTCGTCGTCAGATGTAATGATGCGGCGCTTGCTCTTGGTTGATGGCCGAGGCTTCTTGGCCTGGTCGTCAGCGTATTGTTGCTGGGGCAGACCTACCTCCACTGGCTCCTTCTTGACCTCCTTGACCTCTCCCTTGGGGTCCTTCTCTGCCGTATCCGCCTTATCTGTCTTCTCTGTCTTCTTTGGTGCGCTAAAGTCCATGCCTCCGTCTCGCATGGCCTTGGGCGCAGCAACGACCGCATCGCCCAGGATGGTGCCGTAGACGCCGGGGTCACGATAGTCTTTACGCTCTCGCAGAGTAAAGGCCGAGATGAGGACCTGAGCGGGGTCCTGGATCGTTAGCCGAAAGGGGAGTCAGGCAGCTAATGTGCGCTTACCTTGATCGGCGCTGGCGTCAATGAGTAGATATGAATGCTGGCCTGGCCATCGACAAACAACTGTTTCTTCTCTGCATCGGTCAGCACAGTTCCCGCCGTTCATAGTCAACGGACGCACCTTCCAGACTCTCGCCTCCCACCACCAAAACCACACCCCACCGCGAAATCTCCTCTGCGACCACATCCTCGCCCGCGTCCATCTTGGCGTCCTCGTCGTTCTCAAACTTGGTCGTCGCCACCTCAAACTCCTCCTCCTTGCGCTCCTCCTCAGCGTCGGCCTCAGAGTTGCGTTCGTCGTCACTCATCTGGTCCATGTCGACGATACGAATCTTCTGTGTCGCCGACATGTGAGCAAGCGACTGTGTGCCCGACGCTTCCGCCTGGCTGGTAAGCTGCGTCTGGGCTAGTGTCGAGGTGACGAGCAAAGGTCCAGAGAGGAGATACGTCGGAGTGACCCCGGGGTGGGTGGACCAATAGTGCTGCAGAAAGCTTCAAGGTTAGCTAGTGGCCGCTAATATGTCACCCACTTCTTGGCAAGGTGGACATGGCAACGAACTTCTCGAGCAAGTTCACGGAACGTCACCTACGACCGTCAGCAGTGCCGGCAGCCAGGCAGCTTACCAATCGCTGCTCCTTCTCCAGAACCTGGGTGAGCCACTTTTCGGCCTGCGCGACCTTTTCGGCGCTGAGCTGGCTCGACGATGCTACGGCCATGCTGCTGCTGATGGTTGACGGATGTTGGCCACCGAAAGATCAATGTCAGTGTTGTCATGAGCTAGCTTCGACGCGTTACAGGTTACGTAACTGGTTGACGCGTTGTGTCTTGGTCTTATTCTACCCTCCCTCTTATTCTCGATACTCTTCGTAACCTGGAGTCTCCACATGCCTCGGAAAATCTCGCGCCTCGTGGGCAGGAGGCAGCTTCGACCGGAACCATCCGGGGGTCGGCAATTGACGCCGACGACTAACTCGGTACCCCGCAGAGCATTCGGGCTTGTTTGTCGTCGGTCCTGCCGCGTTTCCGTTGAACGGCTTTACCGGCGAGGTAGATGTTGAGGTGCGGGGTAGTAGTGGTGTAAGTTTTGCTCTGTGCTGCTTCCAAGTCGAAAGAGACGAAGAAATGCCCGCTCACTGCTCCGGTCATGCAGTAGACTTATCTGAGACATTGCGAATTATGACTCACATTAGCCTCATCAATTCTAATCTAATCACCTGCGGGAGCAATTGTGTCATGGACGTTGTCTCTTCAGTTTCTTCTGCCAAGCACAAGCCTTGCCCTGTGGACACATGAGGTTCTCAGAAAAGCATTCATGCTGCTACTCGGGTTCTGCTTCTGTCTACGGTTGAATTTACTCGGAGTGGAGCTCGGGGGCGGTAGTGCCCTTAGCGAGACCCTTGCCGCCAGCGTAGATAGCAGAGGCGCCGATGGCCTCCTCGATGCGAAGCAGCTGGTTGTACTTGGCGGTACGCTCAGACCTGCAAGGAGCGCCTTTCGTAGTGTCAGCATTGTGCAACGTAAAGAGAGGAGGCTACTCACCAGTCTTGATCTCGCCGGTGCGGAGACCAACAGCGAGGTCGGCAATGAAGGTCGACTCGGTCTCGCCCGAACGGTGCGAGGTCATGATGCCCCAGCCGCTCGACTGCGAGAGCTGAACGGCCTGGATCGACTCGGAGATGGTGCCGATCTGGTTGATCTTAAGGAGGAGAGCGTTGCAAGCCTTCTTCTCGATGGCGGTCTTGATGCGGAGGGGGTTGGTGACGGTAAGGTCGTCGCCGACAATCTGGATCTTGGCGGTCGAGTTGAAGTGGCTCCAGGCGTCAAAGTCGTCCTGGTCAAAGGGGTCCTCGATCGAGCAAATGTCGTAGTTGGCGCAGAGCTCGTTGTAGTGCTCGGCGAGCTCCTTGCCGCTGAGCCACTTGGACGAGTCCGAGTTGGGGTTCTTGAAGTCGAGGTCGTACTTGCCGTCCTTGTAGAACTCGGACGAGGCGACGTCAAGACCGATGCGGATCTTGCCAGTGTAGCCGGCGGCCTCAATGGCCTCCTTGAGGAGCTCGAGCGACTCCTCGGCACCCGAAACGTTGGGGGCAAAGCCACCCTCGTCACCGACGTTGACGGCGTCAATGCCGTACTTCTTGGTGATGACCTTCTTGAGGACGTGGTAGGTCTCCGAACCCATCTTCATGGCCTCGGTGAACGAGGAAGCGCCAGTGGGGAGGAGCATGAACTCCTGGAAGGCGAGGGCGTTACCAGCGTGCGAACCACCGTTGATGACGTTGAAGGCGGGGCAGGGGAGGACGTAGGGCTCCTGGACGCCGGCAAGCGAGGCAATGTAGGCGTAGAGGGCGAGACCCTTGTCGGCGGCACCGGCCTCGGTGATGGCCATCGAGACACCAAGGATGGCGTTGGCGCCGAGCTTGCCCTTGTTGGGAGTACCGTCAAGCTTGATCATGAGGTCGTCAATCTCCTTCTGCGAGGTGACGGGGAGCTTGGACTCGATAAGAGCGGGGCCAATGGTCTTGTTGACGTTCTCAACAGCCTTGGTGACACCCTTGCCAACCCAAGCCTTGCCGCCGTCACGGAGCTCGACAGCCTCGTGCTCGCCGGTGGAGGCACCCGAGGGGACCTGGGCGCGGAACATGCCTGGCGGTTAGTAAATTGTGCAACCACCCAATCACTCACCCTTGGCGGTGTGGACGTCGACCTCGACCGTGGGGTTGCGTATAGCCGGTCAAGCAAGGATAACAATAACAGTACAGTAGCAGGCACATTAACAAAGCAGGGCTGAATGTCAGCATGGTTGAATCTATCGGGTTGGGTCGCACACTGCTGGCCCACTGCCACATGCAGGCGTGTCCAAGCACATGGCAGACATCACCTGCAAGAGCATGGCTATAGCAGTGAGCCCACAACGAGTTGGATGGATACTCATCACGAGAGTCAAAGATCTGGGAAGGCGTGAGTGACGGAATCCCACGGAATACTACGATGACGACGAAGACACCAGGGCTGAATAGGAGCTGCATGGTGCTGCCTCGCAGACAGTGTAGAGGTAGATGTGCTTACCTGACGAGCCTGAACCTTGGTAACGGTAGACATGATGATTGTTTTGGGTGTTTTGGGTAAGGGGGTGTAGGAAAAAGGGTGGATGAGTAGATGAGAGAAAGTAAGAATAATGGGCTGGCCCTTTATGAATGACAGTTCCACGCGTTACGCACTCGTTCCCAACAGACCCCCGCACCCCCCCGAGCCCCCAACGGATGTCCGCTGAGGTCAAATTTCCTTATTTGTGCCACCTTTAGCCATTGCCGCCTGGGGTCCCCGGTCCTCTATCGGCTGTTGGGGGCAACTGAATCTTTTTATTCGTCAACGTGCTAGGGTTTCCCCGGGCGCGTCGGGAATGGCAATGCCATTGGCCAGAGCAAGAGCTTTTCAGGTTGTGCATGTGGCTTGCAGCCGCTGTGCCGGCGGGGATGGACGTTCGCGACTCACTTTTCTATCTTGGCCGACTCGCAGCTGTCGAGTCTTTTTTGTCAGCCACGCGTCCCCAATTGCCCCCAAATGTTTACACGGAGATAACGACCTGAAGGCGAACGATATTGGCAGCGCCTGTGTAGCTAATGAAAATTCATGACCGACATGTGCGGGGGGGAGTAATGGCCGATGGATCATATGTGGAGTAACAAGACGCCCCGCACACGGCATCGGCGTTGTGGTCAAACGATCAACATTAGCGCCGAGGTCAGCGTTGGAACATGTCGAGCAGTCCCGTGGATCATATGTGGAGTAACAGACGCCCCGCACACTGCTTCGGCGTTGTGGTCAAAAGATCAAAGTTAGCGCCGAAGTCAGCGTTGGAACGTGCCGAACAGTCCCGTGGTCTGTTGTGGCCCCTGGTTGGGGCTGGTGTATCGTTGTGTGGAGCGACAGCTGCCGACAGCTTCTGCGCTGCTGCACATGTGCACATGCTGTGGTGGGGAGTGACGTTGTGTGGGGCTCAGTACCGAACACTGAATGTGGCTGGCTACCTGACTTTGGTACTGTTCTACATCTACTGATACCATGGTACCATGGGGCCATGGCCCTTTCATGAAGAGGAATTGCACCCTCTTGCCAACTGGCCAGCCAGATGGCCAGATGGCATGCTTCTGATATGCTCTTTGACACAACTAGCCGCCACCGGCCACCGGCCAACGGCCACACTTACATACCTCCCAACCTTCACGCTTGGCGGCGATCACCGCTGCCGTTATGCTTCGTTCAAGGTCGCTGAGAAACAATCACACCACTTGGAATGACGCTTTGCTGGAATGCGCTAATGGCGCGTGACCGCTGAGCTGACACAATGCAAATCTGGTAGCGGTTAGCCTAGCAAGTCACCAAGGTCCACGGAGAACGCAGTACGTCGCCAATTCGCAACAGTGTAAAGTGGCTGCACGACCCAAGGCTCCGTCCGTTGAGGTCGAGGCACAAGCTGTGGACAGCGTCGCATACCGCCGCCGCGCAGGGTCGCCGAGCAACGCAGCGGCCAGCGCGCCCGCGCGGAATGCACCACGCGGTTTCCGTTCACCTCCTCGGCCGACCAGCCTGTTGCTGTTGAAACGCGGTTCTAAACTAGCGACCTCTGTTTTAGTGGCTGTTATTCAGATCTCAATAGCACCCTGTGGTGAACACCTGCATGCAAAACCCTTTGGATGGAGGATCGTTCCGGAGGGAATCCGGAGCATGCCATGATGTGATAGGCGATTTGTACGAGGACGGAACACGTTTCTTAGCTACATGCCTGGATGTGTATTCCGACGGGGGATGCATTGATTGTGAAGGGTAGCACACGAGACGGTTCAGCAGTTTTATTGGATGCCATTTGATATTTCGGACCTGTTGATAATACCGAGAGCAAGATTTGGAGCCCTGACAGGGAACACGCTGTAGACCGAGAGAAGAAGACGGTCCAGGTCCTGCACCCAAGCGACGAGGAGGAGGAGGACGAGGAGTGTACGGCTTGGGTGACAGGCGGTAGGTGGAAGGCTCGAGTCTGGCTCCCAGGGGTGGCCAGAGGTACACGGTCAGGGGACCGGTCTTGTGCCGCTCAGGCGCTTAGGTGCTCAGGATCTTCCCTTGGCCGTCTTTTCCCTGCAAGCTTGCTGGCGCTATCAACGGCCATGGCATTTTGAGCGCAGGTTGGTCGCCCGATTTATGCAACTGATGTGTGCTTGGCGCAGGGAACTACCAGGCGGGCGACCACTTGGTCACTTTCACGACTCCACCCGCATATATTGTCACATACCGCCCCCTCAGTCTTGAACAACCTTCGTTTGCTCTTTCACGTCCCAACTCTGCTCGTCTGCTCCACTTATACACACACACTGGCCGTGCATAGTGCGGTCTTTGCATCATACGCCGTTGAAACCCATTGAGTTGTTCCCGGACCGCGACCGGCGATCACGCCACCCGCTCAGTCCTCATTCCCTCCACCAGGAGCTTGAGTGCTGCAATTCTTTTCCCTCTCTAAACACTCTGCATATAACCCACCCACACTCTTGCGAATGAGCACCTCTGAGATACCTACACGCGGTCCAATCTCGCTCTCACCGCCAAGCCTCCTCCCACTACCCAGGTCACTTCGTCATAACCGGTCCTTCGCCAAGTTAGCGCGCTGGGCTGGCATTGCGGCAGCGGCAGATAAGGCCGACAGCGATAGTGGGAGCGACATCGTCGGCGAGGAAGATGACGATGATGATGACCCGCACGCTGCCGACGACGATGCCGATTGCAGCAGCGACGTGGACGAGGAGTCTCTGATGTGGGATGCCCAGGTGAGCCGCCCAACATACGCGCACGTTTGCTAATGTTAGACCGCGTTGATTGCCCATCAACCTGCCCTTGCCAGCAAGTACTATGCGGCAGCCGCACTTCCTCCACATTGCTCTTCAGCTGCCTGTCTAGCTCTTGGAAATCTGTTGGCGCGCGGTTCCGGCCTCTATCAGACCGATGAGTCGCCCAACGCCAGCCGCAAGCCCTCGCTTGACGTGGGCCCTTCCGAACAGCCCACATCCCCTCCGGTATCATGGTTTGCATCCATTTTTGGCGCTAGCTCTTCCCCCGTCGTGGAGAAGCCCCCACTTCCTCGCCTGACCTCATCCGGCTGGGGTCTTCCCACCGACGGCAAGCGTGCCCACCGTGACGTCGAGGGCATGGGCAAGGCCGGCGGATGGCTTATTCTCGGTATTGGGTGGATCATTGACAGCGAATTGCGAGCTGCGCGAACGAACAAGACTCATCTCCCTTCGCCACCCTCGTCCCATGATGATGGAGACTACCTCGTCTTTGATTCAAAGGGCAAGGGACGGGCTCAGACGACACCTGCTCCCCCTCCAGCACAGCTCACCTCGGCATCATCGTCTGGTGCCGATTCGTTTTTCCTTCACACGCCAGACGAGGAAGGCACCGACATGGATCTGAGAAAGCGCATCAAGCTCCTGGTAAGCACCGCACGTTGATCAGAGCTGACAGCAGTATGATCTTGTTACCCCTCTGCTCCATCTCTACCGCCACGGGCACATTCAGAAGCACGACCCCGTCGCGCTTCCGCCGATCGCGCCCTCGCAACTTCCCACCGTTCTGCGACCCCAGGGTGACAGCGAGAAGCGCCGCAACGTCTGGTATCTCGGTTCGGCTGTCGCCAGCAAGCTTCTCGAACTGGGTCTCCTCTGGTCAAATACCCAGCACCTCGGCAACGACACCAACATGAGGCGCCAGGGTGTACTGATCATTGCCTACTACATTCGCGGTTTGACTTCATCACCCGACATTGCCGAGGCTTCGTTCAAAGCCATCATCAAGCAGGGCCCAAGTGGGCTTGAGACGCCCGACGATCTTATTCGGCAGGCGTACCGTCGCTTGACCGTAATTCTCAAGACCACTGGAGGCACTCCGCTCAGCCCCGACGAGCTGGACAGGTATCCATTCCCTCTTATTGCCAAGGCAGAAAGCAAGCCCTCGCACTCTCGCAAAGCGTCTTACGCAGCATCTGTCATCTCATTCGCTGAGAGCACGGCGGGTTCTGCCCGCCTGATGACTCCTGTCAAGTCGTCCGCGTCTCTGGCATCCCTGTCCTGTGACACCCCCGTCGCCGAACGCATGACTGTGGCAGCCCCCGCCGGGGCCAATGCTTGCAACACTCTGCGCAATGTGCAGCGTCAGCAGCGCATGTTGCATCAGGCCCGAACTGCCCATTCATCAACCGGTCCGAGGTGGCCACAGCTTGCCGGATGGTCTCTCGCCACGCCACGCCAGACGCTGTCGACGATCCATTCGCCTGATCTTCGCCCTAACGAGGATCCTGGTGTCGACACGAAGGATCATTCGCGCCCCCAGCTCCGCTCGTTTGCATCATCGCCGCAACTTGGTGCGGCGCAAATGCCACCGCCACCCGCGCCACGACGCCTACCTTTCGAGCCAACTCAGCAGGTGGCCGCCATTGACCCTGAGCTTGCTGCGCTAGAGCTGAAGAGTGCTCTCACCAAGCACGTTACGTGTAGCGTGTGCGGCGCTGACGGCGTCAATTTCCCCAACTGTCGCAAATGCGGCCTGACATTCTGCTCACGAAAATGTCGTGTGGACGAGACTGGTGCTGGCAACGGAAAACGCCATATCTGTGGCGCGTGGGAGTCGCGTCGTCTCCTCCAAGTTCCTGGTTCTCCTCTCTCGCCTAAAAATCTCACTCCTGTTCGCCCCCGTGGAGTTCTCTACGACCCGGCCAACACCCCGTCTGTCCCCAAGGTTCACTAGTCAACATTTCATTCACCCTCATCGCCCTCCCTTGCACCATTTCCAGTCCAGAGTGACGTTGGAGTCACTTTGTTGTTGTACAGATACTGGAGCATCGCAAGTCGTAGCCCCTTCAAAGAATACACAAATCATGCATACTGTTGACAGCGCGGAAGTCGAGCTCTTGAGTGCAAGCAGTTGATCAAGGCTGGTCTCTTGGATAGCTGATAGTGGGTGCGGGGCACCAAACCATGTGCCCAGGGATGACTGCGGAGTTGCTGTCCACTGGCAGTCCGGCGTCCGATGAGTCCGAGAGTGTGTTGAGCGCCTTTGTGTCTCCTACACTCTGTCATCCCACCATGATGCTGACGTCGCTACCGCGGCTCACCGTCCTGCCCCTCATCCTGATCGTCAGCACCAACGTGCTTCTCATTGCGTGGCTTTACAAGGTCTTCAACCGGCCCGAGGTACCCAACTACCTCCGTGAACTGGACCGTACGTAGGCAAAGGATGCGCAAACTGCTCAGTCCCCTGCTGACTCCTCACAGCGCACAAACATGGCTTCCCGTCATGGTACGGTGGCTGGGAATCGTACTCGCCCTACGACCCCGTCCGGCCCATTAACGCCGAGTCGGTCGAGGTCCTCCTCTTCGTTGGTGTGTTGGCCGGCGAGCTGCTGTTGCGCGCGCTAACTCTACGCAGACATGAAACGTGCGTCTTGATCTCACAGCTTTCACTCACGTCTAGCCGACTCGCCGTCTCTTCCAGCAGCTATCCAGCTGTATGACGCTCTCGTTGCCCGTCCGAACACGGTTGTCAAGAGCGTTGCGCCGTTCTCCCCTGACTGGAACGACCAGTTGGACACTGCGCGCAACCTTGACACTGTGGGCTGCAGCAAGATTGTCTGGCGCATTGGAGAAGGTGAGACGCTGCACTGTGCCGTGCTGACGGTACAGACGAGGGAGGTATCGGTAACGCCTGCCCGGGCTCAATCTTCATCAAGTAGGTAGATGGCAAGATGAAAGCTGACAAGGCAGTGAACTCGGCTCCCACTCGCGCACCGTCCCCAAGATTGTGCCCAGGTCAAATGTATGTGGTGGTGTTGACTCTGCTGACTTCAGATTACGCTCCTCCCCGAGCCTCACCAGCTTCTCGCCCAGGGAGTCTCGTACGAGTCGCTTGCCGAGACTTTTGGCCCAGACTGGCAGATGGGCCTCTTGGCACAGGTCAACCCTGGAGTGAGTGCGCTGCTATGTGATGCATGCTGACAGACAGACCGAGTATGTCCACCTTACACTGCGGCGTGAGGGTCAAACTGACAAGGCAGCCCAAAAGTCTACTGGCCCGAGAAGTCACACGTCAACCACCGTGCCGTGACCTACTTTCCTCACCCCGCGACAGATGAACGCCAGTGGCCCAGGTTGCCTACAAGGGGCAAGCTGCACTATTCCATCCACAGTCGTGAGTGTGGTATGGTGTGTCGTCGCTGACGTCGCCAGAGGGTGCCCCGGAGCCCAGCAGGCGCTCACTCCGTGCCGACGGCAACCCCTTTGACCCCTCGTCAAACCTCCGTGGATACTACGTCAACTATGAGCGCAACACTGGCAGCTCCATGCAACGTGCTGGCATTTGTATTGTACGTGGCCAGCATAGGAGCTAGCTAACGAAAAGTTTGAAAACTGGAAGGACGGCGTGCTCGACATTAACATGGCACAGGCCATGCTCTCGGGCTGCCTCGTGGCCACCGTCCCACCCGATGTAAAGCACGGCGACATTCAGCACCTGATCATCCCGCTAAAGAAGACGAGCGATCGCGGGGTTCCCTCGGCCCAGATAGAGGAGTTTGTGAGCAAATTGTCCGATAAAGAGTTCAAGCGGATGCTCGTTCGCGCGTTCATCTTTGCACGCCAAGAGTTTGTGGGCGCCGTCAAGGCCGATTCCGTGCTTGACATTGTCGACCGGTACAAGAAGGGCGCGCGCGGATACCTGGTTAGTTGCAGCGGTATTTGATCCGCGGTCTGTTGCTGATGTGACCAGTTCCCGAACAGCTTCAGGTGGACATGCGAGAGCAATGGCGAGCGCCCAATGTGGTGCGAGCCAAAGGAAGAGTAGTGTAGCCGAGCATAACATGTATCCTTTGCACGACAGCCGCTCTGCTCAGCGTTCGCGTCGTTCCAGTCGAATGATGTACAATACATAAGGAAAGCAGCGCGACCAGCCCGTATCAGTTCTGGCACTGCAATGCCGGGTGCCAGCTTGCCTACTCAAACACCGGCGCGCAATGTACAGTGAATTAAGAAGCTGAAACGAGGCCCCTACTGGGATCCACCAACCTCTGGGCAAATCGTCAGCGAAACCCATGTCAGCAAGGGCGCCATTGAAACTCACGCTCCAGCAGAACTTCGATAACATCACCGTCCTCCATCTCGAGGTCCTCAGCAGTGGTGTTGTCAAGGACACGCTGTCCGTCGAAAATGAGACTACCACATTAGCTGATTCATCAAGTATACGCATCAGTCATCACTCACCGGATAGCAGCCGGGTCCTGGCCAACTCGGTCGGCGTAGGCGGTCTGCACATTGGGTCAGCGTGCCTGCCTTTTGGGCGGCTGGGGAAACCCACTTTCAGCTTGTTGAGCTTGGTGGTCTTCTTAATCTTGAAGAAGACCTCCGAGCCGTCAGTAGCACGGAGCTTGATGTTCAGAGCGTTGTCTGTGTATGCGCGTCAGAATGATGACAAGGAAGTCGAGTAGATGTAGCGCACCATCAGCCTTGGGCTTGACATCGTTGTTGGCGGAAGGAGATCCAGCGTCAGACATGTTGGTTTGCGTGCTAGGTGTCTAGGTGGTGCGGGAGAGATGTTGGGCGAAAGAGTCTTTGGGTCGTTGGGACGCGACGGATTAGGTGTATTGAGGAGTTGACCAACAAGTGGAGGCAAGGTCAGAGATGCCACTAGAGTTAATCCCGAAATTCCGCGAGCTGACGACAGCGTCTAGGACGAGTTTCTATGCATGTTGGAGTGTGCGTTCATTGCAAAGCAGTCGGTGTAGAGCAGCAGGAATGGGAGACCAAATTGGGGAGAAACTTGGTCGGTTGTGGAGCCGGATCCATTGTGCACCTGTTCATCACTAGATAGCACCTATCTCTGCCAGGAACCGCATGCTGCCACTCAATCCCTGGTATTGATGATGAGTCCGCCTGGTTCTGCAAGTCCATGATTGTATATAACTCGTCAGCGCGGGATCGCTTGCGTTGCATGAGTACACATTGTCGAAGATGGCTGGCCCAGTGGGGGAGCTTCACTGCTAGCGAGCTTGGACGCGCTCCAGTCTCTCTATGCTCTTGACGGATTGACTGATGAGCAGCGACTATGATTTCCTTTCAGTAGGAAAGCAGTACCGCACATGTTGGAGCCTCCTCTCTCTCCTTGTAATCTTGGCTGCCAGGGGGAGCTCTGGCATGTTGACTAAACCAAGAATGGACGCTGAGCTGAGCTGCTGGGCGCAAAAAGTGTATGGACGGCTAATGTGTGGCTCAGACTGTGAAATGCATGCATGTTTGATCTCGTCTGGGTCACACCGAGGGTCCCCGTCCCTTCGTTACTTGTCTACCTACATAGCCGTGCATGCGCTGTACCGTGCGTTGCATTGACAGGATATTGACCACTTTCATGCTTTCAGGATGATAGCCATGTGGCATTGTTTGGCAGCCAGCCTACGGTGGGGTGGTGGTTGTGTGGTGTCCCTTCGCTCTGTACCCAAATCCGCTTCCACCCCCTCCCCTCGTGTCTCCAGTCACACAATCCCATCCACCATCCCATAGCATTCAACCAGCTCCACAACTGCACACCAGCAGCAAGCACGTACGTTTCCCCGGAAACATTGCAAGGGCAGCCAGAAAACTTGGCTGCAAACCCCCTTCTCTCACCACTCGTCTGCTTCAATCCCTGACAAGCACGACCAAGTCCGTGGAACGCGCCGCCATAGGTGAGTGTCGAGACTTGAGGCTTGTCCGACACATACGACCATCACCTCCACTTTGGACGGCCTTGCTGACCATTTCCTCGCGACCGTTTCCCATTCACCCGCCATCATTTCCTCTCCACCGGTTACTCTCCTCCCACCACCTCGCGACCCCGCCAACTGTTGTCAACAAATCTCTAGGGGCCAAACGTCATCATGCCGCGCAGAGCCCTGCCACCGGCAGTCACGATAGCCCCGCCTCCACCACTATCCCCTCTTGTCCAGAGGTTGAGGCAGGATTGGCGATGGGCAGGTATCAGCCAATTCATCTGGACCTTCTCAGACGCGTTCGGCCTCATTGACTGGGACATCGAGGTGAGCATGCCGTTCTAGTGACCGTATCGAGTGCTAATCACGCGTTTCTTCGTTTCCGGTCTCTTTCAAATCAATGCAGGCCCTCGAGAAAGACCTGGATGGCACAGAAGACGCGATGTTGCCCGACCTTCTCGTCAAGATGCTGTACGCCCTCACCTGGAATCGCCAGATCAAGTGAGTAACGTGCCTGAGTCTCGATATTGTTGCTGACGTACAACCCTGCAGCCGCGAGAACATGCTCGAGAACTTGCGCAAGCAGTGGTTGAAGCGGGATCCGGAGAACAATGTGTTGGGAACGCTCGAGGAGCCCGTGGAGTGGGCCACACTGGGATTATCCCAAAAAGTTCAGATCATCTGGCAACTCTGCGAATGGCAGCTCGCCGAACCAGCTCGATTTAGGTCCTTGCTCAAGACAGAAGAGGACGCAACCTCATGGGTAAGCTATTCATCAGCTCGACCTTGCTGACAACGAAGCGTGTTGACCCAGTCGGATGGGACAAGCAGGGCAACACCTACTTCCTCTTTGATGGTATGTCACCCCCGCAGCAGCAG
Source organism: Prillingera fragicola (assembly GCA_002335605.1). Lineage (NCBI taxonomy): Eukaryota > Fungi > Basidiomycota > Tremellomycetes > Trichosporonales > Trichosporonaceae > Prillingera > Prillingera fragicola. The sequence goes on along the minus strand of BEDY01000006.1, from coordinate 532,282 downwards.
GCCACTAACTTTACAGACAACCGATTATGGGTTCAGCGCGCGCGTCCTCTTCCCCCACGAGCTCCCAAAAAGTCGTCTCTCAAGGCGAAGCGGGCCCAGAAGGCACTCAACAGGTCACGACCTCCTCCCAAAAAGTCACACAAGAAGAAGGAGCCTGTCGTCCCTGTCTCTCCACCACCAGAGCCCAAGAAGGAGGAGCCTGTCTCGGGGTCGCGAAGGCGCACGCAGGTGGTCTTCTTCGGCGGTGCTACACCCACTGTGCAAGCCCTCAAGCGCGGGGCTGGCAGCGCGACGGTCACTCCCCAGTCGAGCCGATCAACTCGCGCCGCTGCTCGCAACGCTCAGGACACCCCTTCCAAGGCGGCACCCGCGCCCATGCCTCTTGGCACTCGTGTATCCCGACGCCTGCGTGCCGTCGACGACGAGTGGCAGAGCGTGCCGGACGAGTGGCTCTCGCCAGCAAAGGGCGGCAAGGCCAAGAAGTCTGCGCGCGGGGAGGATGCGGAGAGCGACCTGAGCGAGTTGACGGATGAGGAGGAGCACAATGCCGAGCTGCAGGCTGCTGGCGTTGCGGACGAGGATCCCAAGGGCGAGTCTCCCCTATCGGAGGCCCCGGAGGAGCCCCACGCTGAGGCCGTTGCGGCCGACGAGGACGTCGTCGAGGAGAAAGTTAAGGCGGAAGATGTCGAGGTTAATGGAGATGCTGAGGAGGAAGTGGACGAAGGAGAGGCCAGTGACGCTGGTAACGATGAGGACGATGTCAAGATGGCCGTGAAGGAGGCTGCCGAGCTGCCAGAGGGGTTTGTCGAGTGGGAAGCCGTGAGTACTTGATATCCTGGGGCTGTCTAACCTTGCAGGTCTGCGTTACCCTCACGGAGTGGCGCGAGTTTCCCGAGCAGTGGGCAAAGTCCAAGGACCCAGACGAGAAGGCGTTGTACAAGCTTCTCGTTGACGACGTCGGCCCTCAGGTCATTGAGGTTCTGGAGGTGAGTGGCCCATTCCGTATTCCGCTGACCATTAGGCCAAGGAGCAGGAACGTATAAAGCAGGAGGCTATCAACAACCGGAAGCGTTCGTCGCGTATCGCTACCCGCGAGTTGGAGCGCGAGGAGATTGCCCGTCGCGAGGCGGCGCAGCATGAAATGGAGGAGCGCATGGAGAAGATGCGAGCTGAGGATACTCGCAAGGAGCGCGAGGAGGCCGAACTCCTCGCTCGCGAGCGTGCCCGCGAGGAGAGGCTAAAGGAGCGCGAGGAGCGCATGGCTGCTCGTGAGGCGGCTGCTCATGCCCGCCTCGAGGCCGAAGCCCGTTCGAAGGAGAAGGCCGAGCGCAAGAGGGAGCGCAGAAAGCGCCGCCGCGATGGTGAAGCTGTCGAGTCGTCGTCCAGCGACGAGGAGGATGGCCACACCAACGCAAACACTCCTGCTGTCACTTCGCGGAATGCCTCGGCAACCCCAAGGGACTCGCGAGACGCGTCATCATCGAACCAGGCGTCTTGGGAGCTCAAGTGCGAGGTGTGCCATCAGCATGGCTGGAACTTGAAGGACGACGCCGACCTGGTGTGCTGCGACGACTGTGGCCGCTGGCAACACGTCAAGTGCCACGACCGCCAGGACATTGCCGCTGGTCGCGGTATACGCGACTGGGAGAAGGTCAACTTCAGGGTGAGTTGAATAACCTGTGCCATGCGGGGTGTGCTAACTCTCACAGTGCAAAGATTGTGAACATAAGGCTGCTAACAAGCGCCGCCGACTGGAGGACGGCAGCCACACCCAGGATGTGGCTCACCCTCAAGCGGCTCGCCCAGCTGTGGCAAGGCCGGTCCAGGCCCCCCGTCAGCCTGCCCCAGGACAGGCTCCGCCTCCAGGCAATGGTGTGTACGGCTACTCGCCGACTCACCAGGGCTACGCTGCACTTCCTGGTCACCAGCAGGTACCTCCGCAAGGCTACTATGCGCGCTTGCCAGCGACGAACGGGCATCCGCCGCCTCAGCATGTCGCACAGGCCCGTCCAGACCCCCGCGGTGCTCACTCTGGCGGTCAACAGTACAGCCAGGGTCAGCAGCACCCTCAGCAGCATCCTCCGCAGCATCCTCAGCAGCACTCTCAGCAGCACTCTCAGCAACCTCACCAGCAACCTCACCAGCACCCTCAGCAGCACCCGCAATACAGGCAGCATTCCAGCCCGCAGGGCCATCCTCAGCATCTTCAGCAGCGCTCCCCTCAACGTCAACCGCAGCACCTGCCCCCACCACATGGGCAGCAGCACCCTCAACATGCCCATCATCCCCAACATCCCCAGCATCCCCAACATCCCCAGCAGCACCAGCACCAGCACCAGCACCACCCGCAGGCGCCGCACGCGAGCCCTCGTTCGTACCCGCCCCAGCTCGTTCAGCAGGGTGCTCCTCCTGCCAACGGTCAGCCTCGTCCCCAAGGATTCCCAGGCCACCCTGGTTATCCCGACCCCCGTGCATACCCGGTCCAGCAGCACCCCGGCTACCCACCTCACACGTCGCCGGACGGCCGTGCCCCACATGGCGCCCAGTACTATGAGCAGCACCGAATTCCTCCGCACATGATGCAGCAGGGCGGGCACCCGGGCCAGCACATGGCTGGAAGGCCTCACCAGCCGTCTGCCTCACCAGAAAAGCAGCACACCCCCGACCAGCGCGACCCGCGCGCCCGTGGGATCGCTGCACAGACTCAACCTCCAGCACAAGCCTCGCATTCGGCTCCGCGCTAGGGTACGGGAGGGCCAAACCTAATTTATATTTTATAGACTGTGTTTCTTGTCGCTGTTATCGCCTGACCGCGGTCTGTCAACGAGGCGCGACATGAAGACGTTTTCGTGGTGATGCATTGCATGCACTTGAAAGTTTGTGTGACGGTGTTCAAATCATACATCTCCATTCATTTTTGAAGCTTTAGGGTCACGTCACACTACGGTCCGACTACTGAACATACTGAAACCTCGTAAATCTAGATTGCTGTAGAGGATTGCTCGCAATTAAAGCTTGGCGGGGGCGCCCTCGACCTCGTCGTAAAGAGCGTCAATCTCGTTGGCGAAGCGCTTGGCGGCAACGTTGCGCTTGACCTTCTGGGTGGGGGTGAGGAGGTCGTCCTCGAAGGGTGCGAGGCGGGGGTAGATGCCGCGGATGAACTCGAAGCCGTTGAGCTTGTTCTTCTTGGCCACCTTGGCAAAGTCCTCGACCATCTTGGCTCGGACCTTCTTGTCCTTGATGGCCTTGTCGAGAGCGTCCGTGTCCTCGGGCGAAATGTGCTTGCCGGTGACATCAGCAACGAGTTTGGACGCGAGACTGGGCTCGAGAACACCAATGGCAATAATGCTCGAGCGGAGCGAGTCGGCGTGCACGAGAAGAGTGGCGTAGAGAGGGTTGAGGGCGTAGACACCCTCAATCTTCTCAAGAGCGACGTACTCGCCCTGGCTGAGCTTGACGACGTTCTTGACACGGTCGACAATCTTGAGGCGGCCAGAGGCGTCAATCTCTCCAATGTCACCAGTGTGCATCCAGCCGTCGGCATCAAGGGTCTTGGCAGTGTTCTCGGGGTCGTGGAGGTAGCCCTTGAAGATGTTGGAGCCGCGGAGGCAAATCTCACCACGGGGGTTGGGCTTGTCCTGGTGGGTGTAGCCCATCTCGGCGACGTCAAAGAGCTTGACCTCGTTACAGGGCTGAATCTGGCCAGCAGTGCCAATGGCCTTGGGGTCCTCGCAAATACCCTTGGAGCAAGTGCCAACGGTTTCAGTAAGACCGTAGCCCTGGATGAAGTTGCTGCAGAAGCAGACCTTGAGGAGCTCGTGGACGGCAGGCGAGAGAGGAGCGGCTCCCGATGAGAAGTAGATGACCTGGCCACCAACAAGCGCGCGGAGCTTGCGGAAGACGAGAGCGTCGTACACCTTGTGGGTGATGGCGCCGGTTGAGCGGTGGTTGGCAAGCTTGGCGGCAATGGCGCGGCGGAGAAGAGCACCCTTGAGGCCGGGGGCAGCCATCTGCATTTTGATGGCAGAGTGGATGCGGTTGTAGACACGGGGCACACCAGGGAAGAAGTGAGGCTTCATGATCTGGGCATCCTCGAGGAGCTTGAGGGTGTCACCGCTCGACATGCAAATAGTACCGTCGGCGTAGATGACAAGAATCTGGAGGAAGCGCTCGTAGACGTGAGACAGTGGAAGGTACGAGAAGAAGCGCATGCCCTCAAAGCCGAGGTCGGGGGGACCGCCGTACGAGTTCGAGATCGTAGCCGAGGTCATGTTCCAGTTGGTAAGAATGACACCCTTGGGGTTGCCAGTGGTGCCCGAGGTGTACGAGATGGTGACGATACGGTCAACGTCAATCTTCTTCTCGTCCTCAGTGTAGCCGGGAGGAACATAGTTTCCAGGCTGGACACCCCACTCCTCCATCTCGACCATGTCAAGAAGAACAAGACCGAGCGAAGCAGCCCACTGGGTAAGGACGTCACGCTCAGCCTTGGGGATCGTGTCCATGGTGACGATCACGCGAAGCGAGGGGCAGCGAGGAGCGATGCGCAAAAGGTCGACGAGGTGGTTGCCCGAGGAGAAAATAATGGGGAGTGGGCAGTGGTTGGTAATGTACTCGGCAGTGTCAGGGCCGAGAGTCTCGTAGAGACTGACGCCAACGAGACCGTAGGCCTGGCAAGCGAGGTCGACGACCTGCCACTCCTCACGGTTGCCGCTCCAGATACCGACAGCCCATCCCATGCGGGCGCCGCCCTTGAGATGCTCACCCCACGAAGGGATTCCGTCGGCGACAATCTCGGGGGGCGAAGGCTTGTCGGCGGGAGCCTTGGGGTCACGGAGACGGCCCAGGCGCTCGAGCGAAAGAAGCGCCGAGCCGAGAGCGGTACGCCTCCTCTGGACCTCAGAGTACGACACATCAACGGTCGAAGTAGAGAGACCGGCGGCCTCTCCAGGCTTGGTAGCAGGCACCTTGATGCGGCTACGGAAGAGAGCGAGGTTGGGGTGGCGAGCAACGGCTGGAGCATGTCAGAATTTATTCTGCCTGTGCACTACCACTTACACTCCTCAAAGATGTCAAACAAGCTGCGGGGCTGAGGCTTTCCCGTGGGGTCCTTGTCAAAGATTGAAGCATCGTAGGTGTCTAAGCGCGTGTCAATAACAATGCCAAGCCAGCACTCTGCCCTTCAACACTGACTGTTCATCCACGCAGCTGTACGTTGTCAGCGAAACTGTTCCCAAAGTTGCAGTCGTAGTGCAACTTACCACTTGTTGTAGCAGTCTCGGTGCCGGGGACGGGCTGGAGGGGAAGGTCAGTGGGTGGACGCGAGCGACAAGCGGCCAGAGCGGATGGCTGATAGAGCGAGGCGAGCGAGACTTACGACACCCTGCTTCTTGATAGAGCCATCCTTGGGGAAGGGAACGAGAGGCATGGTGTATAGTAGTAGTAGTAGTAGTCAAGAAAGGGATAAATGTAAAGAATAGAGAGAAAGTTGAGAGAAGATGTAGATAGCGTGCACGAGCTGTGCGGTGAGGGAGAGAGGAAAGGTGCAGTCGTGGTCCGGGACACTTTCATAGCCGGGTAGCCAAAAGGGCGCGAGACTGCTTGGCCGGTAAAAGCGGGGCCCACCAACCAGCCCGCCACGGCCACCACCCTGCCATGACATAGCGGCCCCCGAACTATACGAGGGTCAAAATGGCGGACGCGGCTCTGGCGGCAACTTCATTGCACCCTAAACAGACTAGCACGTCGCTTGAAAAGCCTGTCCCACACAGGTAGCGACCGCGCCTGGCCGCTCAAGCGAAAGACATGACAAGCTGCAGCTCTGGCAACCATTTGCGCCCGTACAAAGGATAGCATTGGGTATACTGCAGTCATCGAGACCATCTCCGCAGAGAGGCCGTTCCATGAAAAGTAATGATAGGAAGCGCGGGAGCGGGGACAAATGGCCTATTCTATAGACAACACGTTGCGTTGAGGATGACGTTGGCTGACTACTTGGTGGACGACTCGCTCGCACCCTCGTCCTTGCGCAATGGCTGGAGAGACTGTGGCGTCGGCACTGTAGGAGACCCGATAGATGAAAACGTTGGTGTACGCACTGGACCGGAAGTTGCATTGGAATCGGCCGCCGCGGCAGTTGCGTCCGACTCTTCTCCAGAATCCATGTGTGAGTCTCCGTCATCGTCGACAAGCTCGACCTTGGCGGAATCAGGCTCGGCCACAATCTGAACCTGAAGCGTTAGCAGTATGTTTGCGCATATTCGACGCACCTGTCCGTCCTCGGTCTTGCCGCTGGGGTCGACGATGTGGATCTCGTCCTCATCATCGCTGTCATCCATTGCCCTGAACTGGATACCAGAAGCGCCGAGAATGCTGGCAATGTTGGCAAGGCCACCAGCAGCACCGGCGATGCGGAAGCCACCAGCGCCACCGCCAGAGAATCCACCAAGCTGGGGCTGCTGGCCAAAGATATCGGGGATCGACTCGGGCGTGTCATGGCCAACTTCATGGTTAGCAATGTGACAAAAATATATGGCTCACCCTTGTTGTCAACACGCTCCTTGACCCACGCCTGCCACTCCTCGTTCGTCCGGCCATTCAGGAGAGCGACAACAACAACGGTCATGTTGTCGCAACCAATGCCTCCAGTGTCCGAGTCAGTGGCAAGGCACTTGACCATGAGATCCTCGCAGATCTTGCCCAGGTCATCGCCATTGGCCACCGCACGGCGGACAAAGTCAACAACCTGCTGCGACGACAGGCAGTCCCAAATACCGTCGCAAGCAAGGACAAGGAACTCCTCCTCGCCGTCCAGCTTGTGGTCAATGATCTCGGGATCGGCGGTGACAATCTGCTGCTCAGGCTGGAGCGTGTAGTTCTGCTTGAACTCAAAGTCACCGATGGCGCGCGACAAAGCGAGGTTGCCGTTGACACGGCCAAACTCGACAAAGCCGCCCGCTGAAGTAATACGGGCAGTCTCCTCCTTGTTGGTGGGCTTGTGGTCGTTGGACATGGCCTTGGCCTCGCCCTTGTAGCCCAGAACCGAGCGCGAGTCACCAGCATTGGCCACAATGAGGCGGTTATCCGCGGTAATGAGTCCAACAACAGCGGTGCAACCCGAAGGGTCGTTGAAGAAGCTTGGGTCTGCGCGGAGATCCTCGTCCGTCTTGAGGAATGCCTGCTTCAACGCAGCCTCATAGTCGCCAGACTCTGCCATTGTTAGCGTTGTTTACTCCAGTTTACTAACTGTATGCGTCGAGCGCTGCCAGGCGGGTATGCAATGTGGTACCGGTAAACTTGGCGACAGTGGATCCACCGTGGCCATCAAAGACACCAAAGAGCGCCGGGCCCTTTTCATCAGTTCCATCGTTGGTCACTGTGGAACCGGCAGGTTGCTCAGGAATGCCAGTCGCTGGCGTCGCTGTGGAGCCGCCAGCAGGAAGGAAGAGGTGGACCGTGTGTGAGTCCTCCATAGCTGGACAAGTCAGTTTCACAGTCGGATGAAGTAGCACTCACTGATACGCCATCCCTGCATGTCCGAGAGGCCCACCCAGTACTGCTTCTGCCTCGTCACCTGCGTGGTGTGCTTCTCCGTCACTGTGCGCGAAATGGTCGTGTGCCAAAGTAGTGGCCGATTGGTTCATGGTTATTGATCAAATGGACAGCGTGTCAGAAGCGAAAAAGAGGTGTCTGGTAAGCACGGCTCTGCAAAGACGGTAACCGTTTGACTAACCTGGCTCTGAAAGAGTTTGACCCTACAGGCGTTAAAATGGAGAAGAGTCGCGTCAGCACGGAGCTCCAAGATGGTGACAGAGGGCAAATGTAATCCGCGGAATCCAGACTCCCGGGGGCACGCAGATGGGTGCCCACATCTGCCTACAGTACGCACCATGATGATTAGATGTTACAGTTGCCGATGTGCGGTAGCGATCAGAACAACAGAAGTGTATTGGGAATGACGAGTCGTGTCGACGTTGCCAGGTTTGATGCAAAGATTGGGGAATCCAAAAGAGACAATCAGCCGAGAAAGTCGGTGTCGTGGATGGAAAGGGATGGAAAGAAGGCTATTCCCGATACGCTTGAAAGTCAAGCGACGAGAACTAGTTGAAGGGATGGAGAGCTACGATAGAGGAAGAGACTGTCAGTGGTTGTAGTTGGTGGTGTCGGGACCGGTGGCGGCGTGTAGCGGGAGCAAAAAAGGGCGGCGGCTTCAGCGATACAGCCGCCAACAGCACGACCCTGTGCGGTCCGACGTCTGTTTCGGCCCCAGCTCCAGATGGCCAGGGCTCAGTGCAGTACGTTCCGCAGGGCCATCCAATTGTGATGCCCAATGGCCCCACAGAGCTGCTCCTGCGTCAGTGGGAATGCACGTACATATGTAGAGGCGTATGCAGCCGGAGGTATGAAGTTGACCGCACAAGCGGGTAACAGTTGTTTTGAAGGAGAAAAAAAACGCCATCAACAAGGGCCACCAGCGTCATGGAACACGACTGTCGTTGCTTTCTGCCCGGCGTGCCCAGGCCATACAAGCCAGGTACCGGCCACGCTGCCCCCCCCCATGCCCTACCCAGCAACGTTCTAACGCGAAAAAACATTACAGAGTGGCATTTACAACAATGGCATTAATGGCACCTGTTCGGTGGTCGTATCACGTGTGAGACACGATCGCCCTTCACTTGTCGTTTTGTTGACAGCAGCTTCGCAGCTTCCATGCCGCGAAACGTGTGTCCAAACTTGCAGAGACCACAGGATGACTCCGAACTCACAGAAGAGTTTTACAGTTGGGGACCCAGGGCCACTGACGCCTGCAGCTCTACCCCGCAGGCTGAGCATTAAGCAGCAAGCAAGGACTTGACCTGGCTTGCACAAGGGCATGGGGGCTCAAAGGTCAAGGCACGAGAACCCTGTTGCAGATCACCATGCAGGAGTCGCGTGGCCTGGCAAAATCGAGCTCTTCGGAGATAGACCTTACCACCGATGGATGCAGCGGAGATTTTGTTTTTTGGAGGGACTGTGGCACTTTCAGGTTTGGACCCTGCATCGTGGTCTGCTCACCAATTCTTGGTGGCTACTGTTACTCCCTCGTCCGTCAAGTTTGTGAGTGCCGACGCCGCCGTACCCTTGCATCAACCTCATTGCTGACCCCTACAGAATTGTCGCCATGTCTGCTGGTGAGCCCCGATTCCCCGAACGAAACATCGCGAGTTCGACACGGCGCAGAACATGAAGGGAGACGAGATGTGGGAAGGCAATTGGACAGGGACGGTTGGGCCAGTGTCTTTGCGGACCTGTGCCCATGGTCGTCTTCACTGTGAACGGCTGGAGGGGAGATGGAGAGGATGAGAGGACTGGGCAAAGGACTGCCGAATTTGTTTACTGCAGCTGCGGCTCTGTGAAGACTTTCGCTGTTCTGTTGTTGGAGGAGTTCATGTTCTGTGCTGTGCGACCACGATGTTGTTCGACCTATCTCAAGACCATTCAGCTAACGCGTTCCCAGCTACTGCCAAGACCCAGGAGGCTAAGGCCCGCTCGGCCAAGAAGGCCGCCCTCAAGGGCACCCAGTCGCACGCGACCAAGAAGATCCGTACTTCGGTCTCGTTCCACCGCCCCAAGACCCTCCGTCTTGCGCGTGCCCCCAAGTACCCTCGCAAGTCGGTTCCCCACCTTCCCCGCATGGACCAGTTCCGCACTATCCAGTACCCCCTCTCGACCGAGTCGGCCATGAAGAAGATTGAGGACCACAACACCCTTGTCTTCATCACCGACCTCCGCGCCAACAAGCGCAACATCAAGGACGCGGTTAAGAAGCTCTACGACGTTGAGGCTGCCAAGATCAACACCCTCATCCGTCCCGACGGCAAGAAGAAGGCTTACGTCCGTCTCACCGCCGACCACGACGCCCTTGAGGTCGCCAACAAGGTGAGCCTATCTCCTATTTTGCCTTGGTCCACACTGACAATATCAGATCGGCCTCATCTAAAAGGCTCCAACCATATTCCTTGGGGTCGTAGGGGGATGCATTGATCACGATACCTCTTTTGCGCAGGACTGCAGTTTGCAGCGATGTATTGATCACGATAATTCTGCACGGAACTGAACTCTGCGTTCTCCGGTGCCATTTACAATCTGACCATTCTGTTGCAGTGCCCTGTCCCTCTCAACAAAGATGACGTCGCCATTATCCTTGACAATGATGACAGTCGAGAGACGTGTGCCGTACCAGCGACCATGCTCGCTGGAGAAGTTGAGGTCAACTCGTGCGGGCTCTTTGCCAACGAGGAAAGGAGCCACAAGGGTCGAGCGCATCATGTCCTCTGCTTTGTGAATGGGCTGGCTGGGACTGCAAAGTCAGCATGTCGTAGACAATGAGAGGCAGTGTTACGCACGAGAGGAGATCCATCATACTCTCGACAAGCTCGTCATCGGTTCCCTTCTTCGCGTCCCACTCGCCCAGCTTGTTGCGCATAGACTCCTCTCCCTGCACAACCTTGGGGTATGGTTCGGCTAGAGGAGAGTTGGAGATACCAGTGCATCCCCGGTCACGGGTGTGCAGATCAAGCTGGGTCGGCTCTGGCCGGTTGGTAATGTATCCCACGTCCGTGTCGTTCTTGTGCACCCGGAGTAGGAGAAGGTTGAAGCCGACATAGCGGCTGGCGTCAATGTCGCCGAGGTAGCTCTGAACGCTCGGCGCCTGAGCTGGCGGGGCGCCGAGGAACGCCTTTAGTAGGTGGCCCCGAGAGGGCGGGTTTGGCGGAGGTGGCGTCAGGGGATAACGGATATTGAGGCTGAGTGCAGCGTCAGCCTACATCATGAGAGCTTGAGAGCTTGGGAAGCATACTGCAGCTGGGACAACTCACAGAATACCAACGCGCAAATCCCTAGTCATGCCGAGCCATGTACCCTTCTCGGGACTGCCCAGGTCGCGACCGCAGAGCACCCATTTGTCATCGTTGTCTGGACTGTCAAAGTTGTGCCACTCGGCTGGCGCTGCAGGGCGGTCGTAGAACTCGTCACGGTTGGCGGCCATGACGCTATGAGATTAGCGGCTGCTGGAAGCTGATACCATAAACACGCACAGCCTAAAGCCAGGGTGCGACACCGTGTAGAATACGATGCACATGACGAGTAAATGGCGTGTTGGTGATGAAGCAACAAGAGAAGTTGGGAGATGGGAGATGCCAGGAACGCCAGTCCGGTTACACGAACCCGGCTGCATGCCGCCCACTTTCGCCACCGTGGGTGTGGAATGATCTCATCATTCGGCGCTCAGTGCCTATTCATTCATGCATCATGCTCTCGATAGCAAAGCCGGAACAACAGTTCATTTGTTACAAAAATGGGTACAACTTCTATGCTTCGTTGAGTACAATATCTGCCCACTGTCTTCCACTGTCGTCGTGTACACTAAGTCCGGCGTTACGGAGTCGCTCCTCGCCCCATGTCATCAATCGCACGAGCGCGGCCAGCTTTGTCTCGTTGCCTTGGCCTTGGCTTTCAAGGATAGCAGCGTTGAGTTCCTTGGCGACCTTGACACGTTGGCTTCGCTTCATGAGTTGCGTTATCTGCGCATAGGCTGGGTCGCTCGACTTCTCATCGTCTTTGGCGAGGTTGGGGAATGCAAGAAGGGCCATGGTTCGTTCAAGGTCGGCGAGGTATTCAGAGTTCTGAGCGCCAAGTGGCGCGAGTTCAAGTGTGGCAAACTGCAGCGCCTCGTCGATACGATCCTCGCGAATGAGCTCGATGAGCCGCAGGAGGAAAAGATGGAAGAGGATATCCGTCTTGGTATCAAGAATCTGTTTTCTGTCAGCCAGTATTCTAACAATAAAGGATGAAGATAGAAGGGCCCCTCATATCAGGTCTGTGAATCAGGTGTTTCAGCATGGCCTTCCCGAGGGCGGCTAAGCGTGGTGCATGATGTTTCATATCCTTGGGGCTCTTCTTTGTTTGGATAAGAGAAGACGACACGTACCTCTGGATCAAGCTCATTGACTCGGCGAACGGCTTCCTCGATGCGGCCGTCTTCGACGGCTTGGCGAATCTCCATGCGCTCCTGAATCATATCCTGATCGATGGTGGTGGAAATGTTGGTTTCACGCGCTAGGACGGCGGCTGCATCGGAGAATCCTTCAACGACGAGATAGTCGAAGATCAACGCGTTCAAATCCCTATCGTATGTCAGCGCCGCGTCTCGAAAAACAAGGTCTTTGACAGGGATTGGTTCAGAGATGCTAGTATAGTTGGTGTCCTCAAATGGTTTAGGAGAGATTCCCACTTGCTTCTTATGTCTCATCCTGAAAGAGATGGAGAGGCGGTGGTGATTGGAGGCTGGTGACTTACTCTTTGGACACGTTGGCGGCTTCGAGCTTTGCCTCCCACGACTGGGGTTCGTTGGTTGTTGTGGGCTGCCCAGCAGGCGCATGCTGCTGGGACAGGGATGGCCTGTTCGCTGCCATGCTGGGTGCATGCAGCGAAGGGCGGACAAGGAAGAACAAAAGGGGTTGAGGTGAAGGTCTTTGTAGCGGGTAGATGGTGCGAGCTGCAAACGAGGGTGCGAGGGCGGGCTTATATATTTAATCCCGTCATTCAGCTTGTGGCGATGGTGAGGACGACCGTGGGAAACCTTCTCATCATCTAGGTACGCGACTGTTCTCTTGCATGACGAACGATTCATGTCAACAAACGCCACAGCTTGTGAACCCACGTCCAAGACCTAGCATGGACTCGTATCAGTTCTCGCCAATACATCAGGCTACAGCAGTAGCATTTTCACCAGGTTCGACCTTTATAGCTTCAGCAGATGGGGATCACGTTCAAATCAGGTCAACCACGACCCTCGGCATTGCCAAGACATGGGTTTGCGCTGCCCCCCAACCAGTCGCGTCGTCCAGTCGGTTTCCAGAGGCGTTGGTGGTAGACAAGCTGCAGTGGTCCTCAAATGGGTCGAGGATCTTGGCATCGTCCACCAAGTCGGCCTGTGCATGGGTATTCGACCTCGCCCAGGAGGATCAGCGAGCTGGACTCTCAGGGGATGTGACACGAGCAGAGTGGGGGACAGACAATGATATCCTGGCATGGTCTGAGAGGGTGAGTGATCAGTTTTCGAGTTTGCACTAACTACAGGGACTTGCCATTCACGATCTCTCCACCGGCGAAAGCCGCTTCATCCAGAGCGTTCAAGGAGGTCAGTAACCCCAGCCTGGACGCAGCTCTAACCTCGTCAGGTCATTCCTGGTCACCAGATCGTCGCTACTTTGCTATCGCCGAGAGGCATCATGGCAAGGACTATCTTGGCATTTATGATCACAAGGCGTTGATACGGGTAGGTTGATGAAGCACGTCGCCGGCTGACACCTCTAGCACTTTCCGCTGCAGACAGTCGAGACTAGTGGTGTCTCTTGGAGCCCGTGCGGCAAGTGGATTGCAGTCTGGGACTGGCATCTCAATGTAAGCGATTTGGAATGACCAATGCTCACGGCAGTACGCGATTCACTTCTACTCTCCAGTTGGAGCACAACTGGGCAGCTACACCATGCCCACAGCCTCTGCCACAATGGCAGAACTGGGAACAAGTATTCGCTCCGTGGCCTGGGCACCTGCCGGTCGGCACATTGCTATTGGAAACTCTGATGGCTCCGTCCGAGTCTTGGAGAGCGAAAATTGGTTGCCGATTGCACACCTGCGAGGGTATGAGACCACGACATGGCGAGAACCCGTTGTTAGTCAGGGTCCGCGAGAGCAGATCACCCAGTGTAAGCGTCGACTTTATGTGCCAATGCTGACGGACAGTCATTCTAGGTGCTTCATCACCCGTAAAAGGTCCAGTCAGCCAGATGGGTTTCAGCACAGATGGCATGAACCTGTTCTTTGCCCAAGAGTCTGCCTTGCACGTCTACACCTTCTTGCCAGAGGCTACATCGGCGGTACCAGACATCGAGCACAGCGCAACCATTATGTTCAACGAGGTGGTCAGGGCAGCGCGCTACTGTCCTACAGCTAGCCGTATTGCTGCGGTGACTCGGACTCGCAGGGTATATGTGTGGGACGGGCTCGGGGTGGAAGGCGTGGACATCCCAGATGGCAAGTTAGCGCACACGCTTGGAGCTGACAGACTAGACGTGACTTTCACGGCAATTGACGTTCACTGGGCACCAGATGGAAGGGCTGCAGTTCTTTGTGATCGTTCGTCGTTCTGTCTCGTGTATGAGGATCTTCAGGAGATCTCGGGAGACGTGTGGGAGGAGGAACAGTAGACTTGCATGTGTCGCATATGAACTGTAATGGCTATCATGTACCTCACTCTGCATCTTTGCGCACCTTCCACTTGAGCACATCGAGCGTCGCCTTGGCATCGACTGCAGAACTGTGACCGAGGTCCGCTGTACGGTCTTGAATAAAGAAACCGAGCTTCTCTCGGACGCTGCAATATGAGCAGATGAATCTTGCTCTGACTTACAGATCACGGAGAGCACGACGGTAAGGACGCCCCTTTTCATGCGGGAACAGCTTCACTTGTTAACTCATGTCACGTTTCGAATGACTCACAATTGCAGTATCAATAACGCGATCATGGAGTAGGCGAAGGGCTCGCAAGTCATTTTCCAACCTTTCGTCAGCCATATCTTCCCAAGTAGACTCACCCATGGCCAACAATGACTGTCTCTGGTCCAATGAATGCACAGCATGCAGAGCGCACTTCTCCCAGATCCATTACGGCGGCCTTCATATCCTCGTCACGCACGCCAGAGTAGCGCGTATTGTAGTCCCTGCGGGTCAAAAACAATAAATAAATAATTACTCACAAAACAGGCTCCCTCTGCCTGACCAGCTCGTCAAGCAGCACAGCTCCGTCCTCGTCCACGATACTGACTCGCGCTAAACTCGTTCCTGCCGTTGTGTCTTCAAGAGTTAGCCTAAACGTCCCAATGGCTTACTCACAGATCATTTCGCAGTCCATGCCCACAACGTCAAACGCTTTGTCGGCAGAACCACCGGGTCGCTGAGCCACGACCTCCTTGGTTGTCATATAGGGTGCAACTTCTGCAAGCTTTTCGTCGTTCTCCTTGTGAGAGAAGACATGGACGCTCTCCTCACAGCCACCTGTGCCGCGCTCCCTGCCACAACATGTGAAAATCCACACGCGGCGTCCCTCCTGCCGTTCCGGTGCTGGCCTGCCGTGGTGGTACAGACATGTCCCATGTTCCTGCTCTGCAGTGACCACAAACTCTCGCTTGCACCTGTCACATGCTTGAAGTGTGCCTTCCGCCGTCGGCCGCGGTGGGTTGGGATCAGTTGATTGAATGGCAGGGTTGTTGAAGTCTGGGTACCCCCACGATACAAGCTCCTCGACCTTGGGTAGATACTTCTCCACCCTTTCCCGGGTCAAGCGGCTTGCTTTTGCCAGCTCTGCAGCTTCGGTAGCCGCGCGAGACTCTTTGACGGTGCCAATGGACGGGTGGGGGAAAGTGTCCGGTTTAGGTCGCCTTGACACATTCACAGCTGCTTGATGCACCGCGAGTTTGTAAGCTTTCAGGTTGCTCGTTGAGTTTGAGACTTCTAACTCCTGTGCCAGAGTTGATTCGTGGGCCAGTGTAGGATGCTGAGGAAGGATAGCCTCGTACTGGTAATGTCAGCTTCCTTTGAGATGCCCAACATACGAGTTTGGTATACTGCGTGAACAGGGTGCGAACAGCAAACGTCAGCTACCTTCAGACCAAATAAACCCACCAGACTTTGCCCTATCCACAATGGGCTGTGGAGTGGTTCTGCCAATGACAAGCTTGGGAGGTTCACTAAGGTTACCAATCGGGTTCATTGGCTTAGGCTCTCAAAGTCAGCGCTTGACTTCCTTCCAAGTCCGGGAGAGCTCACCTGAGGACGCGGCGGGCGTTTCGCTGGAATGGTAGAGAATTGCTGTTCCTTAGGTGATAAACCACGCTGAGTATTGGACTGAGTGGGAGCTTGCGTCGCCTCAACGAGCCGTGGACGCTTGGCGGAGGGGACGGTTGCTGCCTGTGGCTTTGTGGTCCGCGAAGACTCGACACCAGTCGAGGATTGGGTTGCTGAATGCGAAAACATGCATTTTGGCCGTTTACACAAGGGATCTGGACAGCTGTAGTAGGAGAAGAGCTTGAGATTGCTGAACATTGGAAAGGGCTGATTGATTAGGATGTCGAGGTTCAACCAGAAAGCGGTAATGATGATGGCAGGTGGCAAATTACACCCGCAAAACGCGGGGCACTCGAAAACCACGTGTCGATGTGCCTTGATCTGTCGCCTTGCTCTCAACGTTGAACGATTGTCAAAACGACACACATCGTTGCATTTCCGTCTCATTCACGCCTCCGGTATGAGCGTTAACACTGCATCGTCTACGGCGGCTGCAAAGGGATCTGCTGCTGCAAAGCCGGTAGTTGTTCCGCTGACTGGTGACCTGCTGGTGAGTTGGCTGTTGATGTGTGCCTTCCTAATTAACGCGTTCCAGTCAAAGTTCAAGCCAGCCCGTGTCTTCAAGGACGCAGTGGACAGCGGAGTCTCGCAAGCAGAGGCTTCAGGTAGTAACTCTTCGAAGGCGGCCTTGCAACTTACCAGCATTGCGTTTGACGACACTGGCAATCATTGCGTAACTGCTGGCGAAGACGATGTCTTCGTGACGTATGATGCACGCAAGGGAAAGTGGGTGCCCCGATCAGTTCACGCGTGTGGTGTTAACAGACATGCAGAAAGACACGCACGCTGTACTCCAAAAAGTATGGAATTGCCCATGCTCGATTCACCCACAAGCCATCTACGATCATTCACGCGTCAACCAAGGGAGATCATGCCCTTCGCTACCACTCTATGCACGACAACAAGTATCTCTCATACTTTACGGGTCACACCGCGACGTAAGTCACGGACACTTGTCATTAATGCTAACTGCAGTGTGCGATCGTTGCAGATGAATCCAGTGGACGACACCTTCATCTCCGCTGGCGAAGATGGAACAGTCCGTCTGTGGGATCTCCGTGCACCTAGCTGCCGGGTAGGTCATGTGCAGGTGAATAAAGCTGATAGACAGGGGTTGGTCAATGACATTGGCGGTACAACGATTGCTGCGTTTGACTCGTCGGGTGTGGTATTCGCGGTCGCTTGCTCAGACATCCAGACTATTCTCCTATTTGCGGCGACTTCGCTCGACGACGTGAGCAATCTTACTTATCTCAGCTAACGTTTGCAGGCACCGTTTGCGCATGCCCCTCTCATTGACATCGCGTTGGAGGCTGTGTCTTCCCCGCCTCCGCGCCCCATTTTCACCTCTATCGCATTCTCCAATAACGGCAAATACCTCCTTATCGGCACCGCGTCTGATGTGCACTACGTTCTGGATGCGTACGAGCTAGGTATCCTGCGTCGGCTGGAGGGGCACCGTGGTTTGGGGCCTCGGTTGAGTGGGGAGGAGGTGTGCTGGAGTGCAGACTCGAGATATGTTTTCTCGGGATCTGCCGATGGCAATACAGTTGTATGGGATCTGTCACCTCCACCAGGCGAAGCGAAGCTGCAGCTGCCACCGCCGAGAAACCGGCACGGCGTGCCCGAAGCGGCGCCTACCCTGCAGCCCGCAGTTGTACTGCGCCCAGGAGAAGGTGACGGGCAGCATGCTGCGAGCCGCACAGTCAAATTCAACCCTCGCTACAACATGATGGCTGTGGGCGGTGAAGAGCTGGTATGTGCATGCGACAGAGCTTTGTACGTTTGCTGACCCGCTTAGTCGTTCTGGCTCCCAGAACAGCAAGCAGAGGCTGGAGATGGTTGGTAGGGCGGAAGCCATGTGTGCCTGAACGTCGCAAAGATTGCAGTAGTGCCATGCCAGTTGTCCATTGTGCGTCATCCATTAAGGCCGCTAATGTTGTTCATCTGCGGCAAATGCAGCAATCTCAGCACTGCTGGCAACAGTGTACGGGTCACGGTGCATGACAATGGCCCAAAGCAATGGACAACCTGGGACCTGGAGACAAGGTTTCAGGCGATATTTCAGGGACGTGGGTTTCGTCCTGCAGCTGTAGCCGCCTGCTGGGCGTTAGGGCTGTACCCTGGTACCGTAGTCACCCCCACGGATCCCGGACGAGGGCCGACCGGGTTGTGCCCCGGTGGGCAGGTTAGGCTAGGACGGGGTTAGGTTTGCGTGATTCAATCCGATTGCAAGCCCTTGTACCCTCGTCCCTCACCGGGCCTCACCGCGTCGTTGCAAGTGGCTTGCACCAGGCGCGAGACGGGCAGGTGGGGGGGGTTGCGGGATTATGCAGGTGCGCCCTCGAGCGATTCACGTGAACCTGGGTCTTTGGTCACAACAGCCTAGCTGGGGTCGCTTGGCGGCCAGGCGGACATGCGCTCTGGTTGGCCTCTGGTGTTTGCCTGCCATCTCACAGTGCAGTCATAAGTAAACCCGCTCTGGAGTCGCGAGCCCCCTTCTCCTGTCTCTCACACTTACACTCTCTTTGACCCGTTCAGCTTTCTTTGCTCTTATAAACGTTTTCGTTGCTCGACAACATGCTTGCCTCTACTCTTCTCCTCCCCCTCCTTGCCCTCACCGGCTACGTCTCGGCCCAGGACGCCAGCGCCAGCGGTGACGCCGCTGCTGGTGGTGATGCCGCTGCCTCGCCTTCCGTCTCGGCTGACACCTCGACCACCACTGGCAACCCCGGATGGAACACCACCTACTTCCAGGTCCCCAGCCGTCTCAACACCTGTGAGTATAACCGGTGACGTTGTTGTGGGGATCGTCTAGCGAGCTGCATGGGTTTTGTGTAGCCGTGGGCGGCCACAGCTCGTCTGTGCACTGCTTGGGCGCAGAGCTACGACGATCTTTCACACGCTTCGTCTCGTGCAATGCTGTTCTTCTGGCTGACGTGATGATTAGGGGTCAACGACCAGGAGAACACTGCCACTTGGCCCGCCGTCAACGTTGTTACCAACCTCATCCTGACCAACTCGAACATTACTCTTAACGAGCAGCAGATCACCCTTGCCACCAACAGTGAGTAATGCGGTTGGCATGGGCATGGACATGGCTGACAACGACAGTCTCGGCTGGCACTGGCACCACCCAGGTCAACATCAAGGAGTAAGTTTAGCGGCCAGACCTGTCAAGCCCCCAACTAATGCCCCCCGCAGCATGACTGTTGGCACCAACTACCTCCTCATCCTCTCGGACGCCGGAACTGGCCGTGAGTAAACGCGTCTTGCGCGCAGCGCGCAGCTGCCATTCTTGGCATTGTGTTGTTTTTGGCGTGACGCCCGTCCGCCTCTCCCTGCGCCACGCTTCTTTTGAACCTGAGAAAACTCACACCCGCAGGCAAGCTCGCTCAGTCTGAGGGCTTCTGGATCCGTGTCGCTGGCTCGCCTTCGTCCAACGCTGTCGCTACCCGTGTCGATGCCACTCAGGTCGCCGGCACTGCCATGGGCTCGGGCTCTGCTACTGGTGCCGACGCCACTGGCGCTACCTCCGCTGCTGGCACTGGTGCCGCTACCACCTCCGCTGCTGGCTCTGGCGCCGAGCGCGTCGTCGTCTCGGCTGCTGCCCTCATCGGTGGTGTTGCCGCCGCCCTCTACGTCCTCTAAGCATGCAAGTAGCGATACATATGCAAGCTGGAGCCCCTGTGGCTTGTACGCCATAATAATTCGATTGATATGGACAGGCTAGGATTGGGGAAGGAGAGAGATGCATGGGATGCCATTCAACCGCGACAAGTGCCTGTGTGTAATGGGAACAGACGGGCTGATGGGGAGCAAGACAATCCTGATATCCTGAACGTCTCAATCGCAGGGTGGGTGTCCATGTATGACGAGCACAGCCATGCGTCACGAGGGCAAGGTACTATGGGGGGGAAGTCGTTGCTCTCTCGCATGCTCGCATGCTCCTCATGGTCACCGTGTCCGTGCAGCAGCAGGCTCTCATACTAGTAGGACGGCCAAGCCGGCCAAGGACATGAGGGGTCAGATCCGCTGATCCAGGGTGGTCAAATGCGCAGTCGCCTGTTGCGCCCCGCGGGTGAGATGCCTGTTCCCCACTCAATGTTTACAGTCACATTCAGGGAAGTGGTCGAGCTCGGGACCTGGTACTATCTGGCGAGACTTTTTCCTTTGTGAGTGTCGATTTCATTGTCGAGCAGGCCGGGCCGAGAGCACGAGTATGCATGGCCAGGATGCAGGTAGATCATGCACAGGGAGGGTAGCAGCTGGCAGGTGGCAGACGCATGCACACCCGCAGCAGCTAGGCGGCCCGCCCGCAGCAGCAAGCAGGAGTGAGGGAGGGAGGTTCGTTGCCCTGGATTGAATTAGTGACCCAGTGCTAAAGAGTATGCATGCCGGTGTATTTGGACTTGTTTAGCGCGGTCGACGACTCCAACAGCTAATCTCTCACTGGTCTCCAACCTTTCCTGTGTCCACTCTTTTCTACTCTCTTCCCTTCTTCTATTCCTTTTGCTTCTCTTGTTCAGAGAATCATGTACCGTCCCCGCGCCCTCCTCCTTGCGCTCTTCTTCTTCGTGCTTTGCGTGCTGCCCTTCGTGGCCGCGCAGGACGACGGCTCTGGCGGTGACACTGGTGGTGACACCGGCGGCGGCACTGGGGGCGACGGTACCACCACTGGCGATGGCACGACTACTGGCGGCACAGGTACTACCACTGAGGGTACCCCCGACGACAATGGCATGAGCGATGGCACTACCGACGGCACGACCCCACCCACGACCGGCAACCCCAACTGGCAGAACACCACGTACTTCACCGCCCCCGAGCGTGGCCAGAAGAACTACTGTGAGTAGAGCTTAGCGTGAGCGCAGCTAGAGCTACCGAGCGTGTGGAGAGCATGCGCTGCACGCTGTGCTGTTGGACATCGCATGCCCTGTGCGCCCCACTCGCTTGATTGTGTGCCTCTTGGCGCCTCTGCAGGTTCATTCAGTTCATGGCGCAATGAGCTGGCTGCGCGCGATTCCTCGCTTGCATATTCTCAGAGAGATGCTGACACTCATCAGGGCGTGTCCAGAACAACAACACTGCCGTGTGGCTCCCCGTCTCCGTCCCCGTCAGCCTCGTCCTCTCCAACAGCAACGCTTCGGTCTGGACTGGTCGTGAGACCATTGCTACGAACAGTGCGTTCATGGCTACTGCTAAGATGGCAACTTGCTGACCTCTGTAACAGTCGACGCCGGTGTCAGTTCAACGAGCGTCTACATCCCCGACACGTACCCAGTTGGGGGCAACTATGTCCTCATCATGTACGATGCCAGCAACAACAGTTCGTACAATGGCCTGTTTCTCGTTTCTTCGCTGACATTTCTCAGAGCGTCTTGCGCAGACCCAGGGCTTCCACATCAAGGCTAGCAACGTCGTTATTGCTCCCTCGCAGGTCATGTCTGCCACCGAATACCACGGCGTTGTCACTGGCACGGCAAGGACATCGGGCAGTGCGGCGTTGCCAAAAAGCATTGCCACTCCTGCGCTCATTGTTGGCGCCACCCTCTTCTGTGTGGTCGCCTCTGCCGTGACCATGCTTGTCTAGGCGTCTTTCCCGGCGTTCTCGTCTGGCCCACTATTTCTGGATTTTGCTCGTCTGGTCCCATCCTCCCACTCTCTTCACTCCGGCACTCACTACACACCATCACACAACCCCTAATGTAGCATTCATCATAGAGTCGGGCGTCACCATGCATTAGCGTCTCGATCCACCACTGTCCCATGCACCACCGCACAACGCTAGCTCCTTCCAGTGCAAAGTGCGCATTTCTTGGCATGTCGTAATGTGGCTCTTGGCCAGCTTGGCTGGTTCATGACGATTGAGCTCTTCGTCATTTTGGCAAAGTACTTTCACTCCACAGGCAACAGTTCCAGGCATGTGTATGCCAGGAAGGGTCGCCGAACCAGACACCAAAGGGTGCGACGTGCAGTCCTGTCACGGTCGCTAGTCCCTCGTCCCTGCCCAGGAATACCTGCCAGCTGCCAGTACTACTACTCGCATCGTCCGGCCCCGCCAGGGCTGCGACTAGTTTCAAGCTCGGCCCGTCCTCCTCGGCGTCCCTCGGCGGCCCTCGCCCGGCAAAGGCACCCCGGCACTTGATTGAAGACGCGACGCGACAGGATGCAGGTACATTCTGCACTGCCTCGTCGTGGTCAAGGCATGTACCTCCTTCGGCTGAGTAATGTACATGGCAGTGGCTGATGTTTGAGGTAGATTCAATCTCCTCCGAAAAGCAGCCACGCTGCGGAGATGTGGGCTAAAGATAGGCTTGGCCATGGCAGCGATCGGCAACGAACAACAAACAAACGTCGTTCAATGAGACCGCGCCTCGGGTTGTTTACGTCCTTGGCTTGCAATTCGCCAGCTCGCCTGCAGGACCTGACCACGCATACTCGCTCAAGAAGGCAGGAGACCACGCAAACACTGTGGTGGCACCAGCCAAAAGTTCACGACGGAGGCAATCGAAAAGTGGCGGCAAATCCTGTGGCGTCTTCCTTCGCACCACTCTTCCCTGCCGCAGCTGCGGTTGCTTGTCTTCCAACCAAACGATGCATTGGGTGTTCGAACGCAGACGTCCACAGCAACAAAAATACAAGGCCCTCGCCCGGATTCGAACCGGGGCCCACTCCCAAGAAGCTGGAAGCTTAGAATCGACTAGACCCTAAGAGAGTATGATAACCACTACACCACGAGAGCTTGTTGTTTTGTGTTCGCGTGTTCCAAGGACCTTCGGCGAGGGCGACCACTGGTGGCGAAAAGGGTGAATTATTCGAATTCTTCAAGACTTTATCACTCGAGTCTATTTAGCGGGTAAAGATAAAGTGGGGACAAGTGCATAATGACAGGAGTTATAATATGTGAAACGTTCAAGCGCGCTCGTCATAGTACTGGAACAGCTCTGCCACAGTCAACAGTATTAACTAAAGAAGTACTGAAGTGCTAGTCCCAAAAAGGAGACGGGAAGAAGAACAGGCCCAATCGCGACGGTGACCGGAGCGCCGCTGGCAGGAGTGGGGTTGGCTGCCGGAATGCTCCCATCCGCAGCTGGCTCACCAGCAGGAGCGGTACCAGCGAGGACACCGCCAGCAGAGCCATCCGAGGACCCACCACCAGAAGCCGGGTCGGGCGAGTTGGACAGCTGTGGCGTGAGAGTAGGCGTGCCCTTGGGCTTGATGTAAAAGCCCTGTGACTGGGCGAGTTTCTGGTCCGGATTGCCCGACATGGAAAGGACGAGCATGTAGTTGCGACTGGAGGTGATGCTAGGCTTGTCAGCCGAGAGTAGAAGGAGATACCCACTTTGAGATGAAGCCCTTGTTGATTGCGTTGAGACTGCTGGTGCCCGAGGGAACTGAGGCGTCAGCGAACGCAGATGGTGCGATACTTGCGATTTGTGGCAATGGCGACCCAGCCTGGCAAGATGGTCTTGTCCGCGTTGATAAGGAAAAGCGAAGTCTCGACAGCGAGTGGCATCCAAGTTGCCTCATTCCAAGCACCGTCGACCCAGTAGTTGGTTCGGGTCGGGTACGTAAAGTACGAGCTGTTCCATCCGACGTTGCTGGTCGTCAAGATGCCAGTGCCCGATGTGCTGCCACTAGTTATCGCACCTACACTGGCGGCCGTCCCGGATGCCCCAGAGGTGTCGACACCTCCGTCGGCAGCAGCGTCTCCGGCAGGATCTCCACCGGTGTCAGCCGTGTCGAGGGCGTCCCCAGATGGGTCAACCGCGGTGTCGTCTTGAGCAAGAGCCGTGACCGTGAACAGCCCAAAGGCAAGAAGAGTGGAGAGCCGCATTGTGTCAAGGTTCACAATGGCTGTCAACAAGGAAGAGAGCGGGTTTGTGTTGAAAAGGTGGTGAGTAGATCCCAGCTAAATACAGTTTAGTTGGTAGAAGCCAGTGCATGTCCCTAGAGTATGAGCCTGAGAAACCGGCACACTGCCACTTCCTGATACCAGATGTTAGCGGCACTTGTCAATCATGCGCGTTGAGCACATGAAGCGCTCACTCAGCCTTTCAGGCCTGTACTGAACAGCGGGGGTGCAAGAACTTTAAAGGATGTATCATGAGAATTAATCACTGCAATGCGGTTTACTACCATTCCCAGCGTGACATGACGTGATACGGAGGAGCCTTTCACACAATCCAAGTGCCACACAACCTTCTGTGCGGCTCTGTACGGCTGGAAGGTCATACACGCCCAACATTCATTCGATTATTCCATATCAGATCAAACCGCAAGGGTGGTCCTGGTGTCTCTAATGCGATAGGGCAGAAACCCTATAACCGTACTTTTTCACACCATGACACTGGGTGCTCGGCGCCAAGGCATTCTATACGAATGACAACTTCAATGCCATATACTCTTCCCCCGGGCTATCCCGCCCCAAGAGTGCTGCCTCGATGCGACCTGCACTTATGTTCATAGCAGCGTCAATTACGAGTCCACCCTGCGCTGTGCGGCATTCGCCTCTCGCCATGTGCTGCTTCGCAAACAAAATGTGTGCATGATAGATGCGATGCACGATATGTATATGTGACCCTGTCTCTATGGTCTCTAGTTTGTACAACGGAAATGCGAGTTTGTGTGATGCGATGCGCTCCTGCGAGCAATGCGATAGGGTATTCTTGTCCTCCTGTCCCCTCTATGACGTCTCCTTGGCGATGGCGATGAGCAGAACTGTAACAGCCTTGCAACCAATACTGGCAGCAACGACACACCAGTTGCGCGTATACTTGTGCATGACGCTGCCGATAAACGATCCCGTGATGAGCGTGAGCACATAGGCCAAGCGACGGTTCCGTTGCGAGGCCTGCTTGTGGGTGAGCTTTTTGAACAGGTGTGTATCGGTGACGAGATCCACCATGGGCGATGTCATGGGTGCGGTGACAATCTCCTGGCACTTGCTCTGTCGAGCCGAGGTGACTTGCGCACCGCTCATCCACGCGAGGAGGAACATGGTTGCCCATTCGTGGCGCGCACCAATCTGAGTGGCAGCTGGTCCCACAGGCGAGACAAAGAGGCAGGCCGCAATGCAGCAACACAGCTGCATTGTCGTCGTCGATAGGAGCCAAGTACGTTTAGTGGGGCCGGCCCAGTTGGCCATGTGGCCAAAGATGAACGCGGCGAGCAGGAATGTTCCCAGGCTCACGCCGGTGAGGAGCAGCTTGACTGGCACGGTGCCCACAGCTGCGAGTGTCAAGAGAATGACGTTGCCGGTCTGGTTGGACGCGAATGTCTCAAAGTCGGCATAAGTGGTGGCATCTAGTAGTCTGCGGTTTGTTAGTCAAGCAAAACACGCCGGTATCCCACTCACCCAGCACTGAAGGCCTGCATGAGAAGGATTGGCACCATCTGGGGGGGCTTGATGTTGGCCGCACCCCAACTTGCCCACCCGTCGGCGGGATACAGCACCACGGTCTGTTTCCTGCGATGCCGGCGGTGACGCTTTCGCCCAGCAGCAGACGAGGTTTCTGGACGCTTCTCCTCAAACCCGCTGCTGGCTGTGCTCGTGGTGCTGGCGGTGCAACTATCAGTGGCAGTGAGCGGTCTGCGAGGTCAGCCATGCGCCCTGGAAGTGGTGTCATGGACACTTACCGTGATAGCGACTCGCGTGAGGCCCGTGATACGCGTTCTGTTGGGCCAAGGTGTGCGGGTAGCGGTGGGGGAGGCATGGGCTCCATTGTGGAGCTTGGTGGGCGGACCATGGCTGTTCACCTTGCGCAGAACGTGAGAAGTAGTATGTTTCGTGAGTGAGTGACTGTTACAACAGTTGTGCATCATTGTTCCACTACCCATGCTGCCCTTGCAGTTCTGCACGAATGGGGCTGGAGTGGGCGGGTAGTGAGAGTAGTACGAGCATGTGCAGCAGGAGAGTGCAGGAGTGCAGATGTGAGATGGGTGGTTCCGAATCCAAAACACTGAACTGGGCTACGGTGAGGACTCGGCCCCACGTGACTGACTTGTTCCTTGGACGTTGGCAAATGCTGCGCTGTCTTCGGACGAGCCCGAATCCGGTCGGATCCTGCGGCGTTCGCCCCACCATGCAGCAGCACTGCAAAAGGTGAGAGTAGTGACGATGCAGGAGCGGTCATGACCGCAAGCCTAGCATCGTTGACCAACTCTTTCGGCATGCAGATGCCGATCCGTCGATCTGCCGATCAGTGGCAGATTTCACGTCTAGGCTGAGCGAAACGCGAGCTCCAAACCTCAACTTGACGTACCAGTGTATGAGAGCGGCCTCTACCAAGTCCGCACCGTCCACTAGGCTTCATCTTCGGGCTCTTGGCTCGCCCTGCACACTCGGAATGCACGCGACGTCGTATGCACAACCAAGATGCCGATCCATCATACAGTTCGTAATTGGGTGGCAAAAACATCAAATAACGGAACTAGTTTTGCCACATTCACAGGTGGGCACCTCCACTCCTTATCTTCTGGGCGCGGCGTGTTGGCCGTGGTGGTACTGCATTCACTTGCATCCACTACCATGTATAGGGACACTTTCGCTACGCCAAGAGACTTCTGCTGCATTTTAATCACACGAACGCATCTACAACCACTCGACGCTTAGCGGCCGTAGCCACCCTGGCCGTATTGGCCCTGCTGCTGTCCATACTGGCCCTGCTGAGGCTGGCCGTACTGACCCTGCTGGGGTTGACCGTATTGGCCCTGCTGGGGCTGGCCGTATTGGCCTTGCTGAGGCTGACCGTACTGGCCCTGCTGAGGCTGACCGTACTGGCCCTGCTGGCCCTGCTGGGGCTGACCGTACTGGCCCTGCTGAGGCTGACCGTACTGGCCCTGCTGGGGCTGTCCGTACTGGCCCTGCTGTCCGTGCTGTCCAGGAGGAGGGGGCGCGGGGCCGCCAGACTCGTCCTTGCTGTCGTACGCTGTGTCGATGGGTCCAAGGAGCAGCTTCATGAGCCACATCTCGGGGGTGAGAAGCTCGCCAGTCTTCTGCTGCATCTGCTCCTGCTCGTACTCAAAGTCCATGGTCTGGTCAATGAGGCGGCCAATGGTGGGGTCGTCGTCGAGCGACGAAAGGAACTTCTGGGCACCCTTGTCGTTACCGACCTGCGAGAGCTGGTACGACACGGCGTCAGGTCCGTCTGTGGTCTCAGCTCGGCTACTTGAACGAGGCACCTCCGGCAACTTTCAACTCACAAGGGGTGCTCTGGAGGGCTTGATTGGCCGCGGCAATGACCTGGTTGACTGGCAGAGTTAGCGCCAATCTCTACTATTCAGCTGCATACTCTTGTTGGTCGCTTCGCCAGCGGGGGCACCATCGGTAATGGCAATGACAAGAAGAGGCTTCTTGAGCGAGTTGGAGCGGGCAGGGCCGAGGAGGAGAGGCTGGAGAATCTTGGTGTCGAGCGACGTGCCAAGGGGGGTGAGACCACTGAACTGGATCTGCTGGACAAGCTGGAGTGCAGCCTGCTCCGACGTGATGTTGTTGCCCTGGACATTCGAGTTAAGGAAGCGGACCTGGATACCGTCGTGGTCGAATAGAGCGCACGCAGAGGCAACCTTGCCCAAAATCATCTTGAGGTCCTCGATACGCTCGCCCTTCTGCTCAAAGGCCATCGAACCCGAGTCGTCAACAAGGACAACAACGTCGAAGAGCGCAATCTTGGCGAGATCGGTTGCGAGCTCAACAGGAAGCTTCCACATCGAGGCAAGCTTCTGGAGGGCCCCAGACTGGACAACGCGCTGGGCAATGGGAACGACAGCGCTGGGGTCGCGGAAGAAGCCCTGGAGGTGTTGCTAACCCGTCAGCGAAGGCAAATGCGTCTCTACTCACGTCGCGAACACAGTTCTGGAGGGTCTGGGTAACGTAGTTGACATCAACACCGCCGCCGCCGGGAGCAGCGCCGCCGGGGGCACCACCGTGAGCACCGCCGGGGGCAGCGCCGTAGGCACCAGTCTGGCCGCCAGCGGGCTGACCATACTGTCCCTGCTGGGGCTGCTGGCCGTACTGTCCCTGCTGGGGCTGCTGGCCGTACTGTCCCTGCTGAGGCTGCTGGCCGTACTGTCCTTGCTGAGGCTGCTGGCCATACTGACCCTGGCCTTGTGCCGCGGGCTGCCCGTACGGGCTACCAACACCGCCGGGGGGACCACCAGCTCCGCCTGTGGCGCCGTAAGCACCCTGCTGCTGGCCATACTGGTTCTGCTGAGGCTGCTGACCATACTGGCCCTGGGCGGGCTGTTGGCCGTACTGTCCCTGCGGAGGCGCGCCTCCCATACCACCGGGTGCGGCACCACCGGGGGCGGCACCACCAGCTGCGTTGGCCTGTGCTGTGTATTGTGAGCTGCTGCTACAGCTACACTACTGCAGAGCTTGAGGATGCCTACCGAGCTTTGAAGCGAATCCCATGTTTGTCCTTGAGAGTTGGATGGAGTGGAGTGAAAGGTTGACGATGAGAGAAGGAGACTTGCTCAGAGATGGGAATGAGAGAACCGCGTTCGGTTCGATGACGAGGCTGACCACACGCGGCATTCTCTTGGCCGCGGCTCTGACGAGGCGGTGCACATCATATTACGTAACTGTGAAATGACGCACATGGCTTGGTGACTGAAACACGTCCGGGCTGTTCATGGACTCCGCATTCTGTTTTTGTTCTGCTGCAACGCGATTCATACTTATTTTCTTCAAATAGTCCATTTCACTATATACACCTTCATCTGCCTAGCTGAACCTCCTCCGTCACAGCTAACCATCTCGGTCACTGAAAAGGATGTTCCTCGGTGGCCGCTTACCGCACGTGTGGCACTTATGTTCGCGGCTGTGGCACTCACTCTGGGGCGGGCATGTAGATGCCACAGCTCTGACCTAGTGTCTACCAGGACGAGTAACGGCGCCAAGTGCAGTAGCAGTGGCCCCAGCCTCGAGGAGAGCAACGCCAGTAGTTGTTGTAGTGGCAGCCAAGGACGTTTCCGTGGGGTCCGCAGCGGCATCCGCCATTGTGGCACGAGTGCCAGCGACGCGAGCCCGGGCAGCGCATCTCCCAGACATACCAGTGACGGCGGAGGGAGCCATGGAAGAACCAGCGGGCTTCAATCTCGCCGCGCTTCTTGGACTGGGTCTTGACGAGCTCGGCGAGCTCCAAGGTGGTAGTGAGGACACCATCGTTGGTCGAGATGTGAGCGTCGGGGTCAAGTCCATTGGCCGCAGCAAAGTCGCGGAGCTGCTTGAGCTCGTCGTCGGGAAGGCCACCGTCCTTGGCAGTCTCCTCGGCAGCAGTCTCGGGCTTGTACTCTGTGGCGTTGTCACGGATAGCAATGTGGCGGGCAACGAGGACCGATGAGTCAATGGCAGAGAGCGCGAAAGGGTCGGCGTCCGGGAGAGGGTTGGCCAGGACGGCAGCACCAAGGGCGCAGAGGGCGAAGAGCTTGGTAAAGATCATTGCTGAGAGTCGAGAGTTAACTTGACGGATACAGCTTTGAGACGGTCCAGACAGTCTCCTTTTATGCACAAATCGAGGGCGCTCTGCGACAGAGTCCGTTGACTTCCAGAAGTAGTTCATTAGAAGCACGTTCGACGGCTTGCCCGCCTCATCCCACCGATCTCGTAATTTGAGTGATTGTTCTCGAGCCAGTCATGTGTACTCCATCAGAGAAAGCACTTGGCGAAACACGGGACGCAAACGTTGTTCCCATTATCAAACTCCCTCGAACAGTGGGTGGAGTGCCACAATCTAGTGGGACGACTGGCGACTCGTCATGAAGCGGATCGCCGCCAAGCCGGGACCTGTCGACTCCAGATGAGTGGCATGACGTTCGAGCGGAATGGTAGGTGTGGAGGGATACACGCGGGGTTCTGGAGATTGAGTTCCGGAAGTCGTGGGAACATGATTCTCTCAGGAGAGCGTTCGCTCAAGCCAAGGTCTAGGGGGTGGCTGGGATGTTGAATAGCGTCTTGGCACTGCGTTCGGCCGGGCAGTGAGTTTGCCTGCTTCTTGGTTTTGGCTCGTAACTTGACTGTATCAGAGAATTCTTGAGAGGGACGTTAGCTATTCTCCTAGCTGGCGTATGCTGCTGGCTACGGTAATCAAATGAGCTTTGCTTGTCACTCATTAATCCCAACATTGAACCTGCCACAGGCCACCTGCCCGGACTGCGCCAGGACAAGACTCCAATTCTCGCTCATCACATGCCCCCACTGACCGGGAAGACCTGTTAAAGTGCTGCTTGGCAGCTGCTGCGGACGCAACCGGCGGCGCGGCTCGATGAAGGTTACGTGGCCGGTAGTGGGTTGATGCCACATCAGTTACGTTGAGGTGTCTTTTAGTATGTGCAAGAAACGTGAGGCACAACCGTTTAATCCTCTAACGTTCCTACGACGGGAGGCCGGATGATGGTCATGGGGGACGTTGTGCGCGAGAGTGTGGATGGCGAACTACTTCTGTGCTGCCAAGTCAAACCATCCTCGCGGATGATGGGTACCTGTGGACCCTCGCGGTTAGAGTGAGTGTCAGTCAGCAGGCTGCCGGCGTGCGGTTCAATCTCCCCGCCAGTGTGTAATCTGGCAGCAATGGTCGGCATGTTGCGAAGAGGTGTAGGGTGGAAGAGGAAGAGTAAGATTGTAGAAGGCTGGCTAAAAGATGACGTGTATCACCCGAACGCGGGAAGGGCGGAACGACATTGTCCAACGATGCTGCCTCACATGCCGTCAACAAGTACATCTGGACCGTTCTTCTAAGCCATCCGCAGTCGATGATACGCTTGGCAAGCGAATAGAAGTCCGCCATCCCCAGCCCAGACGTAGCGCTTTCGAGTATCAATGTCCTCAAGGAACACCATCTAATCGGCTGGCTACTCGGGCAGAACAGCCTGTGAATGACGATAGAAGACCCCTTGTCCAGATGCACGTAGCCATGGCCACCAAGGACAGATTGTCCCGTGTCTAGAGGCAGGGGAGACAGAAGTGAAGAAACGGCTCTGCTGCTGCTGACATGACATTGGCGGGCAAAGGTACTAGAACGAATGAAGGGATAGGAGGAGTACAGTCGGCAAGAGGCAATCCCGCCATGCACTCTCATCGACGACGCTATCGCCGCTCGATAAACTGTCCGAGGAGAACCTGTGCCGTTGAGGGGCTGGAGTAAGTCAGGAAGATGCTGGGTGTGAAGGCAAGGCAAAGCCGGATGCACGTGTGTCTTGGAGGCTCTGCAGCGTCCACCTGCCAGGGGAAGGGCCTCAGTAACTGAATGCTTCTGCCGTACAAGGTCGGAGCTGGACCATCAGCTGGGGGTAGAGCTCGCGTGGACCTTGGGCTCAAGTCAATGCGTAGGTGCACCAGGCAAGCATACGTGAGGAAAGACCCAGCTAAAAGCAAAAAGGGGGGAGGGTGTGGGGCAAAGGAAAACCAAGAACGGCAGCCGCGATTGTGTGTACACGGCCGCCTGGCCCCAATACGAGGCTCTCATCAACGCGCGGAACGGGCGATCGTCGTCAGTATTCATCAGCCATGTTCGTCGCCCGTCTCACATCCACCAGCGTCATGCATGTACACGTCTAGGCATACATATTCATCTCGTCCTGCTTACAACGGGCTTGAGCTTCTGGTGGGCATTTGCAAGCATTATCCACTGCCCATGTCGTAGGCCATGAAGTCGTCCGTGCCCATGTAGCCCATTTCTCCGCCTTCATCGCTGAACCCAGTACGGACTCCCATTGGTACTGCAGCGCGAGCGTCCTCGTCACCGACGTGCTCACGAAGCTTTTCGATCTGCTCCAGGATGATCTTGCCAAAGTCGGTGTTGTCGCCGTGCGCGGCCATCATGAGGAGGGTACTCACGCTTCGACGTTAGGATATCTACTGACCAATGCAATCCAGAACTACTCACAAGGCCTCCTTCATGTAGGCAAACGAGAACTTGTCCGTCTTCGAAGCGATTTCATCAACGAGCGAGTCGGGGAAGTCAATCTTGTCCGACTTGGCGAGCTTGTGCTGCCAGTACTTGCCGTAGAGCTTGCGTTCTTCTTCAGTGGGGTTGTCAAATTTGCTGCCAGTAAGCAAAGGCAGTAAGCAGACCACTCACTATTTGCGGTCAAAGCGCGACGGACGGTTCGCAAGCGCTGGATCGAGACGTTCAATGTGGTTGGTTGTGCCGATCTGCCCGAGTCAGCGGGCAGGTCGCAGGCATAGCGCAGACTCACAAGCAGGATTCCGTCATTCTCCTCAAGACCGTCTACTTCGTTGAGGAAGAAGGCGCGATTACTATCGTCGATGACGGAGTCGATGTCCTCGAAGATTAACACACATGGTGCCTCCTTTCGCGCACGCGTAAACACTTGACGAAGTGCTGACATGATCAGTTCCAGCCCAACATAGTAGCAGCTTACAGTACTCTCCAGACACCATTTGTCGGCCCAGAGACTTGACATAGAGCGTAGGCGCCCCAGCATCCTTCATCATGGCCTTGAGCGAAATAGTCTTGCCGTTGCCGGCCGGCCCATAGAAGATAAGTCCGCGCTTCCATGGGACGCCGAGGTCGTGGTACACCTTTTCTGATGAGAAAAATGTCCGGTAGTCCTCCTTCAGGTCCTTTTTAAAGGCCTCATCGAGAATGACATCGTCCCAGCTCGCTTTCTGAACCGCGTCCCACAAAGCGTAGTCGAGCCTCCACTGGAAGAACTCGTACACCAGGATGGCTTTGGTAAAGTCTGCTGCCCACCGCGTGACCGCCAGTACAAGCGTGTCAACGGCTGGCACATGCTTGGCCTTGCTGATAATATGCCATTGAGTAACAGGACCCATGTTTTCCATCCACTGAGCTTGTCAGAACAGTGTAATCTAATAGAAGCATTACCTTGGCCATGATTGCAGTGTACTCGGCATCTCCGAAAGCAAGATCATAGGTCGCGTACCAGATATCGCGCACGATGTGAGCGTTGTCGTCCCGGCGGCGCCCAGTAATCATGTTGAGCCGCTTGACAGTTCCTTCATTCTCCTTCATTGCAATCTCGTGAGGATGCGCAGCCGCATACTCGGTAAGGCGGAACTGGCGATCATTGGTGACCACGACCTCGCTGCCTTTGTAGATTTCGCTGATAGCTTGCTGAAGATGCAAGTCGGTGTCGGAGCGCTTCCCGGTAACAAATGATCAGCACACTGCCTTGCCTCTGCCTTACAATGGCTCGCATAGGTTTCAGCCACCTCGTGAAGCTGGCTCTTGCCCTTCAGTGCCGAGGCACTGGCCGTCTGCCAGACTTGCTGTAGGAGGAATGAGGGATCCGCAGGCGAGGCTGTCGCGGAAAACAGTAACGGTAGAGCAATGAGTGACCAAATAGCTTTCATGGTCAAGTGGGTGATTGAGGCTGTACCTCCTGCGGTCAAAGTGAAGGAGGACGTTTGCTGAAAGTTGACGATCGCCGCTGGCCATGTGAAGAGGACGGATTGGGAGCCTGACGTCAGTGGCTCATTGTGCCTGGTGCTGGTCATCAGATTGTGGGACATCCGTTTATCAATCCACGGCGAGCTGAATGTGGAGTAGGACGCGACTGTAAGCTCTTGCAGAAACACTGGCCTGGGCTTGATGGCTAAGGGAGAAATAACCAGAATACGCAGGATGTAGCCTGCCCCGAGCCAAGGCAATGATGGCTAAGTTCGGCAAGTGCCACAACCAAGTTGATAAAGCGGTGGGTGGCAGTGGCGAATGCCAGCTGCCGCAAAATGTACAGCACAACAAGGACATGCACGTCAGTATAAACAATGCGAGAGCAATACTTGGGCAACTGACTGCCAGCGTTATACTTGACTGTCGACGGCCGTGGCAGCATCTGCCACATCAAGGCACACACCGCCTCTTCGCAACCATATCCGGGCAACGGCAAACCGAAACGACAAAACCTTGAACGGATGAGCGCAATTGACTACCAAGCACAGCAGATGTTGCTGTGGTTGACCGTCAGATTGAACCTGTGACTAAATATTTATCCATCCCCCTGCTGAAAACGAACTCTGTGTCTGGAAGGCTCGAACACCGCTAGGATTGTGGCTGTGTGGCTCTGCATGATGGCCACACTTGTGGCTTTTTGAGATCTTGAAACTTGAAGTTCACACGCTCAATAGTGTTTTGATCAATCACAGACGCACATTCCTCACAGGTGGGCAAACGAGCGTGACGCTGAACATGGGTTTCAGATACGCTGTCGCTGTGTGCTGCGCACGGCCACCCAAGACCGCCTTGTCGGAACGACGGAAGCGACGCCCTGACGTGTGTCGCGTAAGCAGTTGGGCAGTCTGCGCCGCACGAACCGCAAGGTGTTTGTTCACTGAGCACTGAGCTCTCATGTGACTGTAAGGCCATCCGCGGTGAAGCGCCACAACTCGCACATCTCGGCACACTCATCTGGCCATGTGCAAGCATGTTCTGCTGGTTTCTGCACAACTTAAACTCTCGAGCACAGCAATCGTCCCCAGATCCAACCCCGAACACTTTAAGCTCTGAGAGCTATGTTTGTGGTTGCCATGGTCGTCAAATTGATCACCAGGTGTGGGAATGTTTAGCAGCAACGAGGGAATACTGTTCAATAGCGCTAGCTCTCTTGTGAAACGAATGCTCAGTAACGTGCGACGCACTGGCTGGAATGTACTGCAGAACAATAGGAAAACGTTGTACTACAATTTGGGTGATCCACCGGCCGGTGCCCACGTAGACGAATGATGATCTCGGAACACCACCATTCGGATTCGACGCCGCCGCAATCAAGATGGGGTCGCTCCTACTACTACTGACGGACTCCGCGCGGCAATACTTCAGGAATGCAAGTATCAAGTGTCGGGCCGCTCGGCGCTAAGGAATCTGTGGGCCTGCGTACCCAACGGACAGAAGGCTGGCGCGGAACAGTGATTGCGCAGGTGGAGAGTTAGGGCTTTCGTAGTCGCTAGCTTTTGCCGACGGTTGTGCCAGCCCAAGCGCAGTTTGCTGGAGAACATGAAACTTTCGCCCTGTTCCCAAGCATCTGCACTGGGTACCAGGGCATTGTGCATCCATGTGTGGAAGGGCAAAGGAACAGAGCATCCAGATATCCCAGTATACGAATCGTGCACGCGTGTCCATGGCTCGGCGCGTCGGATGGGACTGCCCGCAGGCACCGGGAACGTAAAGAGGAAAAAGACAGGGTCGCGTGCAGTATGCTTCTTTCCCAAACACAACCATTCTCTCGCTACTCAAGCTTTCTGCTTCCCACAGACGAACAGCAACGCCAATGCAAGGACATGGGAATTTGACTGGCGTTCATGTAGAAACCCCCTCCAAGGCCGCAAACAGCTCCCAGGGTTGACTTGAGATCAGGGCAGAGCCGTGTCAGATTACAACAACAGTGTCGTCCCCTTGGCCTCTTGTGCTCTCCTTGACCATCCTCTGGCCGTAGATTGGTCGATCCCGTGTGCCCGCTGTGTCAGCACACGACCCCTTGGCTCTCGCCTCGCCCAGCCAACGATGCCCGCATTCCAGCAACCAGTCGTTGCAAGCTGGGGCAACAGCCATCCCGTGCACACCTCCCCGTGACAGGCGACAGAACATTCGCCAGCCTGTTCGTTGCCAGCCATCGCGAGCGGCCCGAGCTTCCGCGACATGAAGAGTGACCAGTTGGCCTTCAGCAGCCAAAGATAGCTTGCACGGAGACAGAGTCTGCTGACACGTTACCTGCGGTCGGCTGCGGCGATGAGTGAGGCATGAACAACGCGTCGCTAGTTGCGAGCTTCTACCCTGGCTGCCCTGCTGCTTAACGGCATGATCCACCGATCCAACGGGAACCACCACCGGACACACCCGTCCAAAGGAAGCGCGGGCACCGATGCCCATT
Source organism: Prillingera fragicola (assembly GCA_002335605.1). Classification (NCBI taxonomy): domain Eukaryota; kingdom Fungi; phylum Basidiomycota; class Tremellomycetes; order Trichosporonales; family Trichosporonaceae; genus Prillingera; species Prillingera fragicola. Next base: position 496,480 of record BEDY01000006.1, on the reverse strand, counting down.
GCTTCGTGGTGGTGTGGGCGTACGGATGCACAGCTACCCCCTGCAGGCCACAGCGGCGTTGACGGTCTCTGGGACATAACGTCACTGATCGCTGATTGTCTTGGTACGGCAGGCACAAGGGCGGCCGCAGCACACGACAATGTCCATGACTTGTTAGTGTACTGGGCGGAGCGACTGATCTTCGATGCGGGAACGCAAGATTCCCCTACGAGCTCAGGGGTCCGTGGGGACCAGTTCTTGTCGTCGGGGAGACACAGTCATGTCCATGTCACTACGGAGAGGAAACAGAAAGCACAAATAGTCTCACAGTCAAGTGGTCAATTCCCCTCTTGTTCGTCAACACGCTCGTTTTCTAGCGGTGATCTGTTCCGTCTCGGGCCCGTTTTCAAGCAAGCGTTCCGACAATACAAACGCACTCAAGGCAAACATTACAGCTCTAAACTGGTCCTCGGACTGTTTTCATCCTCTTGACCTCATTGCACGGTGGGTGCCTGTGGCGTCGCAACAACTAACAAGATTAGTGGCAAAACACATCGGCCACCATGCGTCTCCTCGTTCAGCTTCAGCTGTTCGCCTTCATGGCCGTGCTGGCTCAGGCAACTGCCCCGGTGCCGACGCCGACGCCGACGCCAGCCAGTGTTCCTCCCTACCAGATCGAGGCTGAAGCCGCCGCCGCCCGTCTCACCGAAGTCGCCGTCTACAACGAAAAGCGTTTGCTAGGTATTTGCATCCCGTGGCTCCCTTGGCTCGGCGGCTGCACCACGTCGACCAAACGCACTTCGACCTCCAAGTCGTCCTCGAGCACCCGCCGGTCGTCGACAGTTCGCCCTACGTCGACGGTGCCCCCCACTAGCACCCAGCCCCCGACCACTACTCCAGTTGATCCCACGACCACCCCGGATCCCTCCTCCACACCGCCAGTCAACTGTGGCGCTCCTGTCTGCCTTCCTCAGTCGTCCGTGTGGTCGTATCCCCAGGCGCCCATCCCTGCTCGTACTGCTTCTGCGCCAAACACAAAGGTCACTGGTGGAGGCTACATTAGCAGGTTCCCCCGCACCCGGTACATTACTCTTCAGCTCGGCAAGTCTGCTGGCGCACCTGATGGCTACTTGCGCGAGATGTACACCATCAACAACCAGTTCCCTGGGTAAGTGACGCTGTTACGGCAAGTGCTGATATCGCCAGCCCCATCATCGAGGCCAACGAGGGCGACACGCTCGAGATCAAGGTCACCAACAACCTCGACATGCCGCAGTCGATCCACTGGCACGGTATTCGCCAGTATGGTACCAACTGGGCGGACGGTGTGCCTGGTATCTCGCAGTGTGGCATTCCCGCTGGCAAGTCGTTTACTTACCGCTTCACCCTCGACTCGGAGTATGGCACATATTGGTACCACTCGCACTACAGCAACTCCATGGCCGACGGCCTCTACGGAGCGCTCATTGTCCACTCGCGCAACGACCCGCTCGAACAATACCAGGACTATGACGACGATCGCGTCATGTTCCTCTCGGACTGGAACCACTATAACTCGGATTTTATCATCCACCGCCTGCACAACATCTCTCAGGGCTTCCGTGGTCAGGTCATTCCAACCCAGCCTGACTCAGTCATTATCAACGGCGTGGGCCAGACCGACTGCACTAAGGCTCAGCCTGGCTCGACTTGCAACACCAAGGCACCCACGGAGATCAAGGCCAAGCTCGGCTCCAAGGTCCGCTTCCGCCTGGTCAACACTGGCGCGCTCGCCCAGATCCGCATGTCAATCGACCAGCACCTTCTCAAGGTCATCGAAGTCGACGACACGCCCATTGAGCCTGTCTACGTGCATGAGATTTCCATCGACCCCGGACAGCGCTACTCTGTGGTCGTGCATCTGAATCAGGGCGGGCTCCGCAGCGCATTCTGGATTCGCGCCAATGTGGCAGCTGGTTGCCTCTTCGGCGGCTTCGACATGGGCTCTCTTGCTATCCTCCGCTACACCGACTTCCTTGGCATCGCATGGAGTAGCAAGAACCCCACGTCCGCTGCATGGCCAAACCTCGCTACAGTCGAAACTCCGTGCGATGACCTCGACAACGAGTACACTTTGAAGCCGCTCGTGCGAGAGGACGCCCCTGCCTCGACCTTCATTTCCACCCGTATGGACTCTGCGTTCGGCAACTTTGTCGAGCCAGAGACCAAGCTGCCCTTTATCGGATTTGGCTACAATGGAAAGAATTTCCACAACCAAATTGTATGTTGTTTCTGGACGTGCAAACAGAGGAGCGCGCTGCCTCCGTGGACAAGAATTGAGCTAGAGCAGTTTGCTGACGATTGCAGAACTACCCCCTCTTCCAGCAGATCCAGGACGGCCTGCAGATCAATGGCGAGAACGTCGCTGCGGCAACTTGGGACCAGGAAGGCGCTGCCGACCTTCTGATCAACCAGCTTGACCAAGGACTGGCTCACCCCTTCCACCTTCACGGCAGGCCCTTCTACATTGTCGGCCGTGGCTCGGGGACCCTTGCCATTGAGGACATTCCCAACGTGCAGCTCAATCTCACCAACCCGCTGCGCCGCGACACGATTACCATTCCCTCCGCATCCTGGGCCATCCTCCGCGTCAAAACTGACAACCCCGGTGTCTGGCCGCTGCACTGCCACATCGGCTGGCACTTGGCAGCCGGAAAGCTCGGCGTGATTGTCGTGCGTCCTAATGAGATCAAGCGCCAGAAGAACCCCAACGCCTGGGCCAACCTCTGCGCTGGTCTCGACCGTGACGCATTCGGCCCCGCCCGTCGTGACTTCCGTCCCCCTCAGGGCCGTGACGTCGAGGACGAGCTCGTGCCCGTTGCTCGCGAAGTCAGCGTCAAGGCTCAGCACCTGGAGCAGCGCGCCAAGCTTGAGCCTCGTATTTTCTCCATGGACCGCTCGAGCTACGTGCTTATAGAAGGCACCTCGACTGTCCGCGGCTCCATCACCGTTCCCGACCCCGGGCCTACCCCCGCCGCTGCTGGTGTCCAGGTTTTCACCGAGGCAGCTGCTACACAGACATATGCCGGTCTCGTGGGCATCTCCCAAGAGTCTGCCGCTGTCGTCTGGGAGTCACCTGGTGGCGTGGCTGACAGTGTCAAGGCCGATGGCGACACACCCAAGGACTCGACTGTTGTCAACACTCCCGTTGCGGATGCCGATGCCGTTGCCGCCGTCGCTTCCGCCCAGGCCGAGGGTACGGTCGTCGCTGCAGCCGTCTCGGCTGCTGCTGCTGGAGTGGCCGCTTCACCCACGGGCTCGGCTCCTACGGGCGCCGCCAACTCCACGAGCGATGCTTCGCCTTCGGACGCTGCCAACGCCCCTGCCGACCCTTCGGCTCCTGTTGCGTCGCCGACCGCTACTCCCACTTCCAGTGCCTAAGCAGACATGCTCTGCACGTGCAACTGCACACACCACTCTACCAACAAAGGACATTCACTGCCTTTCCAATTGCAAGGACAATAGCCCCATAATTCTGTATTTTAATGTAGCATGTGTTTTATTCTGCACGGCGCGCGAGATACTGCCAGCCAAGTCGCTCACCTCGCCCAAGCAATATTCTGGGGAAGCGATCTGCGTGCTCAAAGTAGCTCATCTTTGATGTGTCGAGCAGGCATGGAGGTATGCCCACGGCCCACTCCCGTGCACAGTCTCTCTCTGCGCAACGAGACGAGGAGGCTGCCATGTCGCGTATTGCTTCTGTCTACGGCCAAGGGCGGCTGCTCAATCAGGCACCGTTTTCAAGACAACCCTTCACCCGCTTGACAAGACCAGACAAGCTGCGGCGAAGACAAGCTGTGGCGACCTGATGACACGCCGTGACAAGCTTCTCCCCATTTGAGCTCAAGTTCATCAGTGGAAACAGCTGCGTAGTGACCGCAGGGCGCGTTTGTCACGGGACGGCTAGGTGGGCGTGCTGCGGACGACTGCGCCTGGACGGCATGTGCGCAGTACGAGTAAGTCTTCCGCACAGATGGTGCAAAGTGTTTCATCTAATGTTCTGTACATGGCATGGTAGTGCCTTGTGACTGCATGAGCCACTTGGCGCCAGTTTGGGCAGAACAGGGTTTGCGGTCTATCAACGCCAGTTAGCTGCCAGCGTAAGATCTTTGGAGATTGTCATGATGCCGCCGTCTCTATCATCCTCTCCCCTACCTCAGCCATGACACCGTGCGCGGCGGTACCGGGCGTCTGACGTCTGAATTAGACGGTCTCGATACCCTGGTACTCGCTCTCAAGTCCAGGCTCCATCAGGACGGCGTGGCCAAGAATGAGGATTGCGCTCGAGCCAAGAAGCCAGAAGAACACCGAGACTGGCGACGCGAGCCACATAATGGGGAGACCAATGACAAAGAGCGCAATGTACAGCGACTTCTGGGTGATAACCTGGTTACCAATTTCAAGCGGCTCGGCGCCTGACAGGTCAGCGACCACCTCGTGAGGGTTAGGTAACTCACCAAACTTGTTGATGGCCGCAAAGCCACCGGCAAACACTGCAATGGCAATGAGGAGAAGAGGGTTGGTAATGATTGCGTAGACGGCCAGACCGGCAACGATCAACAGGTAGTTGCCGCTGAAGGTCCGGGTGTTGTAAGTGATGCGCTGGAGAGTCAGCTTGCGGACAGCGGGAGATGCCGAGACAAGTCTCAAGCTCAAGCAAAGCCTCAAGACCTTGAAGTTGCTGCTTATCGTTCTTCCAACTTACCTGGGTGGCATCGTTCATGTTCTGGGGCCGCGACAGCTGGCGGTGGTCAAACTGCAAGGTCAGCGCTGTCCAACCTCCACCTGTGCACATTGCTGCCATGGCACAGCATTCCGTCTGAGATGTAACCACCACATAGGGCGATCTGCATAACATCTGAACCCAAACTGGCCTCCTCACACCTCTTTGCTGCAGAGACGGTCCAGTTCCTTCGATGTTGCGGGCACACGGTTGTGACACTCACGAACTCGGCTGGCGACTTAAGACCAGATAGCCTCTGCTCCTACGGTGTCAGCTGCTGCATGCCCATTTGCATGCGTACCTTAAAGTTGAGGACAAAGTCCTTTGCCTTGTTAACGACCTCCATGTTCGCGTTCTGGGTAGCGGATGGCTGGCAAAGAAGGATGGAGTGGAAGTGACAAGGATGATGTCGTCGACAAAGTCGAGCTGCAACTGCGAAATGAGCTCCGCCACTCAGGCACAGCTTTGAGGCAATTGCCCGATGCAGCAATTTGATTCCGCTCACACTCCACCTGTAGATCAACAATCATAGTCATCGCCACCTGTTTCCTCTCATCACTTGTTCCACCGACCGTCGCCTGCATCTTTGACCTCAAAATATCAAGTTATGATCCGCTCCAATCCAACCGCGATCCCCCTCCGCCCCTCCGACCTGAAACTCCTGCAAGTCGAGGTTCAGAAGCGTCGCGCCGAAGCCCAACAGGCCACAGCCCCCGGGTCTGGCAACGGAAACACGAGTGTCAGCCAAGGTGCTAGCGCAAGCACGCGCACAGTCAAGGCCGGAGAGCAGCCCAATGGTGGTGCTACTCCTGCGCAGGCTGCGGCTCCCGGTGATGAACGCCTTGAGGAGCGTCGCCGCCGTCGCGAGGGAATGACTGCCCAGCAACGTATTGGCTTTTAGAGGCCGTTGCGCTAGCATGGCTAGGAGCGTGGCTGCGTGAGAGGGTGGTCAGGAGTGACCTTGTATTATGATGCATGGTATTGGGTAATGCAGGTATGGAGAAGCTCTAAGAAAGAGCGTCGCTGTCAATAAGCACGCGACTTGTACACTACTGCTCGGTTAGCCCGGAGGGGATAGGATCGAAGAGGACAAGGCCGGATGGGAAGCGGAGTAGAGGCAGTTATGCAGCATATACAAAGAAGACAGGATGATAAGATCGACAGAGACTACGAAGATACGGACTCTACGTGTCCGGCAACTGTCCGCGGTGGTGACCCTGCTGGGTAGCGTGATGGAAACGCCACCGTGTTCGGGAGTACGGGTGATGAGGCGCTTCCCCCTACCGGGAGGGCGAAGATGGAGATCGCAGTGGGATGCACAGCGAGCATGGGCATGGTGTGAAGTGGAGACCGAAAAAAGTCAGGCTCGTTGTATACAATCAAGTAGAGAACCATAATTTACGTAATAAACCCTGCATCACAATGTTCACTTGCACGTGGCATTCGCGTGCCATAGTGACGCTTGGGCGTCCCTGTCTAGATGTTGCTGGCACATATTGATTGATAGTGTCCTCTGCATCATCGCATACACATACTCAAAATGGCTGACCAGAGGAAGAAGCAACTCGTTTTTAACATGTACGTCAATGGCCTTGGAGTGCGGCGCTAACTCGTTCAGCATCGACTTCCTGCGTACCTCGCAGCAGGACGGCACCGTCAAGGAGGACGACAAGGAGAGCCTCGATGTTGCCAGTGCGTTCCTCTCACGTTTACATTCCCACACCCACTGACAGGCCCTCGCAGTCCAGTGTCTCTCCGAGTCGTTCGGTGTTGACGCCGATTCGACCGAGGACCAGAGCGCGTACTCTATCAAGCCCACATCGCTCCTGAGCCTTCTCGACGTATTGGCGAAGACCAAGAGCAAGTCTGGTGGTGCCGCCGCCCCTGCTGCTGCCTCGGCCTCAACCTCGGCGGCCACTGACGGACCCTCGGCGGCTGACAAGGCCAACGCCGACAAGCTCAAGGGCGAGGGCAACAAGCTCATGGGCCAGAAGGACTACGACGCTGCCATTGCCAAGTACACTGAGGCGATCAAGCTCAACCCCGACCCCGTCTACTACTCGAACCGTGCCGCCGCATGGGGTGGTAAGGGTGAACACCAGAAGGCTGTCGAGGATGCCGAGGCTGCCATTGATCTTGACCCCAAGTTTGCCAAGGGCTTCTCGCGTCTTGGGTATGTGGTACACATGGTTCTGTCTCGGCCGCGCTGACACGTTCCAGACACGCAAACTTCTCGCTTGGAAACTACGAGGCTGCCGTCGAGGCTTACGAGAATGGCCTCAAGATCGACCCCAACAATGCCAACGCCAAGGCCTCGCTCGCGACCGCCAAGGTCAAGTACGCCGAGCAGAAGTCGAACGCCGTCTCGGACCGTGAGCCCGCAGCTGGCGGTGGTGCTGGCGGTGGTGCCGGTGGAATGCCTGACCTTGCATCGCTTGCTGGCATGTTCGGTGGTGGTGCTGGCGGCGGCGGTGGCGGCATGCCGGATCTCGCTTCGATGATGCAGAACCCTCAGATGATGGCAATGTGAGTCGACTCCTGTCGGGACACGTGCGGCCATTGACAACACAGGGCTCAGCAGATGATGGCCAACGGTGGTCTTGAGCGTCTCATGTCCAACCCCACTCTCCGTGGCATGGCCGAGAATATGCAGAACGGCGGTGGTATGCCCGACTTTAGCGCTCTTGCTCAGGACCCTTCGATGCGCGACCTGTAAGTGCTCCCGGTGGGAAGTGATTCTGACTCTGCAGCGCACAGCAGTTCATGGGCGGCCAGGGTGGTGCCGGTGGTGCCGGTGGCCAGGGTCAGTAAAGCCAGTGAGAGGGAGAGTGGCGAGGGGTGTCTCGAGATTCTGGTAGATCGTAATGTCATTTCTGCCATAGTCTATCCAACTGTCGACGCAAAATCATATGCACTGTTTGGGGTTCCTGGCAATATACGAGCTTGGCATGGGCTGGATTGCTTTGGACACTGCAGAGAGGTAACCCAGCGTGGTCGTAACAATACATATGTTGCCGTGAGCAGTGGCAACACCTTCCGGCATGGAACATTCAGGGCCGGTCAAAAGTCAACATGATCGCGTCGAAGAGTCATGCACTTGTTGACCGTGTTCCTCCCCCGGTACCCCGCGCAATGCAACCACTCACATACGATGACGGGCCCATGGTCTGGGTAAGTTGAATGGGACACTCTGGGGCCAGTGCAAGGTCATGGCAGGGGCTCGCTGACGCGTACAGGTTGACTGCGAAATGACCGGCCTCGACATCGCCAATGACCGTATCATTGAGATTGCCGTGATCATCACGGACGGCCACCTGCGCCCTGTCGATGAGGGCGTGAGCTGGGTCATTAACACGCCCAAGGAGGTGCTTGACAAGTGAGTCGCGTCGCGCTCGGTTCGAGTTCAGTCAGGCGTCTCCATTGCGAGGCTCGACGCGAGTCCTCGTTGGACATTGTCCTTATTAATGAGCGTCCGCTGACCAACAGCATGGGCGAGTGGTGCGTCAACCAGCATGGAAAATCTGGCCTCACGGACGCGTGCATTGCCTCTCCCCACAGCTACGCCGAGGTCACGGCCAATGTGCTCTCGTACATCAAGAAGTGGATCCCGGAGCGCGGTGCCGGACTGTTGGCGGGCAGCTCGGTGCATGCTGACATGCGGTAAGTGACGATGCGTTTATGAGAGGACACAAGAGTGCGTTGAACTGACTGATTCCAGCTTCCTCCTCGTTGGCATGCCCGAGGTGATGCAGCACTTGAGCTACCGGATCGTCGACGTTTCGTCCGTGAAAGTGAGCTGCTGAGGCAACATTGGAGATGTGAGTTGCTAATGCAACGACAGGAGATAGCTAGGAGGTGGTACCCCAATCTGATCAAGCGCGAGAAGGAGCAGAGGAAGACAGAGTCGGCACACCGGTGAGTCACTCGTGTGGGATGTCCCTGCCGCTCGCTGACCTTTCAGTGCCCTCGACGACATACAGGCCAGCATCAACGAGCTCAAGTTTTACCAGCAGCATGTTTTCGTTCCGCTTGAAACCGAGAGTGTCAGTGTCCCACGCGACGCTGAGCTCAAGACGGCGCTCTAGGCTGCGTAGATCAATCATATCCAATCTTCTTCAACGCCATGCATAACATCACATATCGTGGCGAGTGTCCAATTGGTGGTGTGGTCGTCTACAGTTACATATTAAGGGGTGGGTGGATACAGTCCTGTGTCAGGAGCGAGCACAAGCAAGCACGTACTCAACCCCTGACAATGCAATTAGAGGGGAGCGAAAATTTGGAGGATGAACGCAGCAAGCGCGGGCACGACTCCGACCGCAGTAGCAAATGCACCACTCTCCGCTGTATGATCGTTGCTGCCCCCGGGCCAGCCGGGGACGGGCGGCGCCGCGCCGTCAGTGACCACAGCCGACGGCAGGGTGACGACCGGCACGGGTCCCACGCTGTACGCCGACGAGTTGGCCAAACCAATGTTCTGAATCTGGCCACTCTGAGCAGCCTTGAAAGCGTAGGTCGGTGTCGGATACGCCAGATCCGGGAGAAGGTTGTTGGGCAATGTCGTACCGACCGTTTGCGCCGGCTGTGCGGGTACAATGACCGTGGGAGTGGGGGACGAGGCGTTGGCAGAAGGATCCGTGTACTCCAGGGGGAGAAAGCCGACCATTGGAGCTTGCACGCCGTTGATGCCGTAGCTGAAAACACTGTAGACATTCTTCAGGAATGGCGTACCGAGCTGCCAGTCAATGCCATCACCAGTTTGGGGCGTGGCCATGGGCCAAGCCAGACAGAACGAGCTGCCAGCCACAGCCGCGTTCATCCAGTCAGACGGCTGGAGCTGAACGTAGCGACCCCCAAAGGAGAAGGCCAGCGTGGCTTTGGTGTCGCATGGCACGGCCCACTGGCCCTCAGCCACCTGGCGCGCGTTGAGAATGTGGCTAAAGATCTTTTCAACGTCCTGCTGAGGGCCATAGATGCCGTTGGTACCGACATCGAGAAGTGCCACAGAGGGCAAACCAATGGACGCATAGCTCGAGTTGACTCCGATGGCAGTACCATTAACCGCGACATTGTCGAGCTTGATTGCCCAGTATAGATATTCTTCCGACTCAAGCTGGTCGATAGTGAGAGGAACTCCATTTGCAGTTGGCGTAGGCGTAGATACGGGCACCGATGACTCGATCATTGACGCCGTTGAACCTGCAGGCAGGGTGGCGGCCGCCGCCAGAATGGACTCTACGGCCTGTTCCAGTGTCTCATTCATGGGCCCAAACGGCACCACATCGTGCCACTCGATGTCATTGATGGTGCGCCCAGATGTCGCATTGTCGGACACGTATTGGTTTGAAACGCCACCCAGGGTAAGAGAGCCAACGTTCAGACTATACCTTGCCGATGTCGTAGCAGTAGCCGAAGGTGACGATGTAGCCGAGGGGTCCGCTTTCTCCACTGAGGGAGGGACCAGCGCAATGGCAAAAACGGGGTAGGGAATATGCGGCGTGGTGACCAGCGACTCGAACAAGGAGGGCGCGTAGGCGGCCCGCTTTGCCAACTGGCGCGCTTCGACAGCGGCTTCCGAAGGAACTGCAGAGGTGGCGGTCTGGGCACTTTCAGTCGCGCTGACCGCGTCGCCCACGTTAGACATCGACGCAGCACCGAAAGCAGTTGAACTGGCCCCGTTGACCGCAGCAGTCAAGCCCGCAGCAGTGGGCACCGCCTCAGGTTCGTTGAGAAGAATCTTTGCCAGGCGCGCCAATCGCGGGAAGCCAAGACCAATGATGCCCGAGATTTTCTGCTCTGACAGCGTCATGTTGGTCGCGTTGATCATGCCAAGGACTTGGTCGGGCACGGTCAAGTTGCTGAGACCCACTCGCTCACGAGCGATGAAACCGCTGGCCACGGAGCCGTCGCCAAAAGGGGTTGACCAAGTGGTGCGGTTGTCATTCACAGCTGAGAACGACGCGCTGTGCGACTTGGCCGAGTAGTATGGATTGCCTGATGACGACTCTGGGCATTCCGAGCCACAAAGTGTCGTCGCAATGAGGAGATCCGCCGACCCGGTGTCGAGCTGCAAAGGAAAAGCCACAGGCGGCGTACCAAAGGCCACTGGAATCACGAATGTGCTATAGCAATGTCAGCACGGATAGCACAGCCTGATACCCCACATACCTCTGACCCGTAGCGAGAGCAATGATAGAACCATTCTCTGCTCGCTTGCTGAGGGACGGCTCAACACCACGAACGGGCAAGTCAACACCGCCGAAGCCAACGTCGGGCTTGACACTCAAGCCACGCTTGCGCGGGTGGTTGCGTGCCCGATGGCTAGTGACCTTGCGCGGCGCCAGTACCGCACCACTCGCGATAGAATCGGCGCGGGGCAGAGCCGGTGGTGCATGGTCGACCACACGCGCAACGTTCGCCTCATGATTTAGTGCCAGAGCGATGGGAAGACAACACAAGGTCGCCAGCTGGCCGACGAGCATGTTTGCGGATGGGGTGTGGGGCGAAGAGGAGTGAGAGAGTGGTTTTGGGAACGAGAGTTGTGCTGCCTCAGACCATGTGTATGCGGTGCGAGAGTGGTAGAGGTAGAGACGGGCCGAATGTTTCAAAGGAGGACGTCTGTGTGTGTCTATTTTCTTGTTGCCCCGGAGACTTGCTGTGAGGTGTCCAATGCAGTGTCAAAGGCGCCCGCAGCTTTGCAGTGCGATGAAGAGTCGAACAGCCCTGTGGATTTGTGGGAAATGAAGGTGAATGAGAAAGAGAGAGCTACTGTTCCTATGTATCGTCAAGTCGTGACACGCCGTAAAAGACAAAGAGTTCCTGAGAGGTCATCTGCACAACCACGAGCACTGGTAGGAGGGTCTGCAAAAGGGTCTCGGACAGGACATTCCAGGATCCAGGACAACAACTGCGGCCTCAACCCCGCATGTGCGCCTGCAAGCTGGGGGATAATGGCTGCAGCTGCTGCCACTCCCGTGCATGCCGTGCACGTCTGCGCTCGTGTGCAGCAATGACAGGCACAACTTGCAGGGTGGCTGGGACTCGGAAGTCTCCTTGAGACCTTGAGATTGCCGAGAGGCGGCCAACCTGCAAGGTTCCTTCACGTAGATATCGGGCATGATATCATCTGCAGTCCCTCAATTTCTTCAGTAGATCTCTTGCATCACGAACATGCCATCTGGCTGCAAAGCTGTGCTGCTCGTACCTTTAACATGATGCATTCACAAAACCAAACCATGACAATGCCAAGTACACGACCGTATAAGCGGACCGCGACCCCTCTATCTCCCATTCACACCTTCACAAGTGTGGATCCTACTTCAGAGCTTGCGGTTAAGCAGGTCAAGCGTCTGGCGCAAGACATGCGCGTGCGCCTGTGCCATCGGGTCGTTGGCCTGCCGTCCGAGGGTGTTGATGACGCCGTTGAGAGCCTGCGAGACAACGCCGGCCACGCGCCCAAAGAAGTTGGAGATGGCAGGGTCGTGCGGGTCAACTAGGACGACAGCACGGCGCAGCCATGTCGCAGCAGTCTGGTAGACGGGGTCGTGGGTCTGCAGCTCGCTCAATGCCAGGGAAAGCCGGTGCAGGAGGGTCAGGAGAACCGCCTGAGACAGAGGGCAACGGTTTGGCGGGCTTGGCAGAACCTCGTCGGTGCGGCTGGCATAGTCGGACACTAGCTTGAGCGTCGAGCCAACACTCTGCTGCTGGAGAGCCGCGAGGAACGTGTCTTCGAGCTGCTGGGCATTGGCGTGCACGGCAGGAGCAGGGGCTGCCGCGGAAGCAAGCTTAGGCTGCGCAAATGCTGGGGGAATGATTGGCGCTACCGCCCGCGGGGGAGACATGATCTGCGCGCTTTGCGTGGGGTGGGTTGGTGTCGAGGCCACCGCGCCGCGAGCAACCTGAGCGGACAGTGCCGCGATCTGCTTCTGAAGCTCAACAATCGTGCCAGCCATAGTGTGGAGGGTGTCGTTGGTCATTCCAAGAGCCTCACTCTGCTCGGCAACAATGTCCTTGCGAATCTGCACCATCTCAGTCTTCAGGTCCGCGGCAAGCTGGTCGTAGACGCGGTTGGTCGCGTGGTTGAGAGCAGGTACCAGTGCCTGCGAGAATGCGTCCTGAACGGCACGCTCCACTGTGGGCTGCACCACAGAAGTGACAGTGCGCGACACGGCAGGAGTGATCGAGCGCTCAATGTCACGGGAGAGACCTTGCAGAGACTGGTGGATGGCGGCCGGAGCGTGCTCGGAAACAACCTGGCGCACCTCGGCAGCCACTGCTGAGGGCATGATACGCTTCAGCTCCTGTTGGACAATGTTCGGCAGATGGGTCTTGATGTGGGTGCCAACAGCAGCCGATACGGATGAAGCAAGATCGGCATCTCCAGTTGACCTCGAGGCAAGGGGGGCGAGTTCTTTCTGCAGCATCTGGCGGAACTGGTTGGACAACTTGTCCTCGGACCTCTTCAGTGCAATTGCGAGGTCGTCACTGCTGAACTGTCCACTCGAAGTAGTTGGCTGTTCGTCCTCAGTGACGGGTTCAACCTTGGTAGGCGCTTGCCTCCTGTTCTTCTTCTCGACCTGTTGCTTGACTGGCTTGGGCTGCTCAGCTGCAGGCGCTGGGGGAGTGGTCTTGCGGTCAGGGAATACGGAGGCATCGATGCTGGCCTGGTTGATACCCGTGGGCGTGGAAAAGAAGACCTCGACGTCGCCGTCCGAGGGTCCAACGACGAACGACACAACAGGCTCGAGTGGCAGCTCGACCACAGAGTCGAAAGCGACCACGCCGCTGGTATCGCGCGAAGGCGCCTGGCCCTTGAGGGCGTAATGGAATGCGTAGAGGCAGCCACGAGCAAATGGCGCCACGAACAATGTCTCGCGCTCCGAGTCATACTCGGCATGCGTGTAGTTCGGAGTTGGACTCGTTGACGGGACTGTAAACTTGACAGTACTAAGCACGGCGAGCTCAACAGTGATCTGAACTAGGTCGAAGACGGTATTGTTGGCGCGTCCAATGAGAATGTTGGCCTCGCAGAACGAGGCTGACGTGGGCTCGAGAGAAGGCGCCGATGAGGGAAGCTGACGGTGCCACACCCGGTTCAAGTTGGCGACCGAGTAGAGGCTAAAGTAGTTGGCAGCCGAGAGCAGGCCGATGGCCTGGTGACTCGCGTTGAGGCAGAACGACACAAGAGTTCCACTTGCCTTGAGCACCTTGGACGACGCGAAAACCTCAAGAGGGTCCACCTCGGGTTTGTCAGACCAGTCAGACGGCTTGACAACGACAACGCCTTCGGTACCACCAATGGCCAGCCACTCGGTCTCCGGTCCAGTGCGGCGGACCCACTCGAGGTGGTTGAGAGTTCCCAGGTTCTTCTCTGCGGGTACGAGATCCGCGTCAATGGGACCAAGGTGGAACACGAGCGGGCAAGGAGGGTCGTCGCGTGCCCACGACTCGGGGACGGTGTACACCGACACGCTGCCGTCTGAGCCAATAGCCGCAACGGCGTTGGCGGTGGCAGCCAGGTCGACAATCGGGCCAGTGGAGTCAAGCTGCAGGACAGTGCGCGCACCCGAACTGCGGTCGATGAGGCGCACACGACCGCGAGAGAGCGTGTAGGCGAGCCAGCCCTTGGTGTAAGCCACGGTGCGGCCACGCTGGAAACCTGTATTTTCCGCCTTCATGATCGTAGTAGGTATGACCTGCACGGTGCCGGGCGTGTTAACCACGGCCGTGGCGTCGTCGCGCGACAGATCGATAGTAACTGGCGACGACGACAAGGTCTTGGGGCTAACGATCAGCAATGCACGGACATGGCAAACTCACCCTGAGCCCTCGGTGTTCTTGAAAATCTTGCTGGACAAGTAGGGAAACGAAAGTTCGACTTTCTTGGCCGGCGGAGGAGCCGCCGCTGAGCCTGCAGAGCCTCGGCGAGCGTCACTACGAGCATTCTGAACCTGCTTGATCGCGGGCGATTCCGAGGGAGTCTTCTGCAAGAGGTTTGTGGCTGGCGACGAAAAGCCAGGGGCAGCACCGTTGGCCGGAGAGGTGGGAAGCGATGGTTGGGCTGGAGTGTGCTGGCCACTGTGCCCAGCGCTTTGGGTGGCACTGCGCGGTGCACTCTGCGTTGCACTCTGAGGGGCATTCTGGGGCGCGCTGTGTGCGTTTAGGACAGGGGCTGTCTGCTGAGACACAGGAGGGGCCGCAGGCGCAGCAGAAGGCACACGGGACCGCGGCTTGGGGCTCTCGAAGGCGTCAAAGGGCGAGACGAAGTCAAAGATGGATCTGTTAAGGGGCGTCGCAGCTGCCGACGGAGGGGACGGAAGCGGAGGCGAGACGACAGCGGGGTGCGAGGCAGCTGGCTGGGTCTCTGGGATGGCCGGTACAGAGGCAACAGCGGCAGGGAGGGGATGGTTGATGACTGGCTCGGCGAGAGTAGTTGGAGCAACGCCAGTGGGACTGCCGTGTGAGTATCGTGCGACTGACTAGTATCTCGTTGTACTTACGAGCGGAGGACGTTGAGCAGCGAGCTACGGCGCCTCTCCTCCTGCTGTGATGGAGTGACGGGCGCGCCGCTCACGGGGCGAGTCTCTGGGGTGACGGATCCAGTAGGAGGAGCGCCGCCCATGCCGAGGCTTAGCATCCCCAGCAACTTTGCCTGGTGACCAGGTGCAGCTGGAGCTGGTGCGGACGCAGTGGCTGCAGGATGGATCGATGGACCAGGACCAGAAGGCGTCGAAAACGAAGAATGGTTATTCGAAGAACCCAGAGGTGGCGAGGATATCGACTTGAAGAGGTCGTCAAGACTGACGGCCTGGAGCGACGGAGGGGGGGACACGGACGCCGCAGACTGCGCAGAGTGGTCTGGCGACATGCTCGAGGGGGCACCGGGAGTGCCTCCTACAGGGCCTCCAGCGGTCGCCTGCTTGAGCATGGCGAGCAGTGGGTTGTCCATTTTGCCAACGACTAGGTGGCAAAAGGCTGGAGGATGGAGGGACAGCGCCGGAAGTATGAAATGAGTGGAGGTGAGAGAAAGGGGAAGGTGTGCGTCAGCGAGCAGCACGACTCGTCGCCTTGAGGCTGAACCGCACACAGAGACTTACAAGGACAGAGAAGGGCACCTTGGTGGTGGATTAGGGTATAATAGACCCAGAGGATGCTGACGAGAACGATGTGAACGCTGCCGCCGGGATGCATGCGCAGAGGACAAAGGGATCAAAGTGCAGTCCGCCATCGAGGCCTCGCTCCCTGAGGGCTCGACACCGAGTTTCTTCCGGATCCGATCCATCTCCATCCGCTCAAAGCATAGTGTAATGTCTCTCATTCCGCATGTAGGTAGTGCCAAGTAGCTCATGTAGTCTACTTGCCATTATATCAAAAAAAGTATATAGGGTTAGCTGGTTGCTGCCGACAGGCCACAGATGATCTTCTCCTCCTCTCCGAGTAACCTCAGGCGTTCATTTAGTACTGAGGTCGTCAGCCACACGCTCTCAAGACTTGTGAATCCACTGACCTTCTCTCCAGCAGCACGACCGCTGGCAAATCGACCGAACGCGCCACAGATCGAAGTGCAGAATGCGAGCCAGAGAGCGACCACAGCTCCGACCGTAAACCAGTTGGCAATGCCCTGAACAGTTAGTGAGGCTAGAAGCTGTATACGTACGAGAGATGCCTCGTAGCCTGCATCGTGGAGGCGCTGCTTGACGAGGTTCCAGAGAACCATGTCAATGACAAAGACGAACAGAGCAGTGAGGGCCGCAAGGAAGCTGGTAGCAGCCATGATGATCGTGCAAGCCCTCGAGGCGAATGCGATGCCGCAAAGGCCAAACAAGAACGAGATGAGGGCAATGGCGCCTCCGATGGGGTGAAGGATTAGGATGTAGGTGAGGCGGTGAAGCACCGAGGAGTTGATCTCAACGCCGCTGCACTGTCAGCCGTGGAGAGCCATCATCTACTCACGTAGTACCAGGCGCGGTAAGGTTGTACCCAATTCTAGTTTTTGTGCAAGCGCCACCCGTGATGCACTCGCCGAAGACGCCAAAGACAATCTTGCCCTGGTTTGTGACCACGTTGAGGAAGCTTGGACGCTCCCATACTGGTGCTGAGACCGAGGCCTACGATGTCAGCATCAAGCGGCCACAGAATTGTTAGCGACCCACAAAGAGAAGGAGAACCATGCCCGCAAAGGCAAAGAACAGGCCCGGGAACGCCGGAGAAACCATGGTGGATGAAGGTGGGGTGGCGATGCGGTTAGAGCCAGGAGCGCGGTCGGTTTAATTACAAGCCAAGTGGCAAGAAGATGTATAGTATGCCGACCAAGTTGTTGAGGAATCTGCAAGCAAAGAGATTGAGCAGCAAAGCTGGGCTTGGCGCTGGCTGAACTGGGTTGGGCAGTCTGGCGGATGCGGATGGCAGGGACGACCAGGGAGCTGCGGGGAGCGATGGTCTTGCTGGACGGGTCGCTGTTGACCTGTCCAGTGCGGTGGCGGAAATTAACACCGCAGGGGCAATGTGTCAATAAAGCAAAAAAGGTGGTAGAGAGAGTGAAGTTGTTGATGAAAGATGCGATAAAGGTCGAGTTTCAAGAACAGTGGTAGAGGTAATGTTGCTCGGCGGTGGGGCGGATGGTCTGCTCTGCTCACAGCTCTGCGCCAAAAGACGACAGCCATTGAGAGCAAAGTTTCCCGGTATGGTAACAAGTTCATCATGGGTCAGGTACGTCATACTCTGTCCGGCAAGGGGGAGTTCAGGGAATGTCAATCCACCGCTGCCGTGGCTGGGCAATTTCGGCGAGCGGCACCACCACACACCACCTACGCACTATTGTGCTTGCGGGGCTGCAGATGCCGCAAGGCCGACTACGGCGGCGCAGTGTGCCTTGACCTTGGTGGTGCGTGCCCAACTTTTGTTGTGCTGGAGCCCACAAGTAACGTCAATGGGTGAAGGTCCACTAATGGCCCTGCGAATGGCATATAATCGTTTATGCGGACGCCATCATGCGCCACCGACCTCACTCTACAACCTGGCCCTAAAGCATACTCTGGTGGCCAAAACGGTCGTTGCACGTCTCAGCGCCTCCGCCGGGCCGAGAAGACATTCTTCGGCCTAAACATGCTCATGTCGATCAGATGACGCAACACATGTACTGGCACACAGCCAGTATGTTGCCGAAATCTAACTCCACCGTCTGGTAGCAGCTCTGCTGAACAGTGACCACAGAGCAAGTCGCACTCGCCAGCTCTCTCACCAGTTCAGTCAGAGTAAGCTTCTGGTCTTGGTCTTGGCGGCCTGCCGTAGTTCTCGGGGGAGGTCACGTCCGCTACACCTGCCAGGCATCCGTACGAGCAACCGCAACAGCCTCAGAATGTCAAGTCCGCGCTCCACCGGCAATCACAAGGCAGTTGGTGCGCCGCAGCCGCCACCAGGCAGAGTGGCCACTCAGCTGCAGCCCTGCAGTGCAACAGGCAAGAGTATCCCAAGCTGTTCGGATGAACCAAAGCACGCCGCTGGTCCTCCACGAGACTCCTCCAAGTGAAGCCGGCACCTCGAAGTTACGAAGTCAAGACGGCGCCTTGCACTGTGCCATGACTACCAATGCCCATGCCTGCCCATTAGTATCGTCTCGCGGGCCCGCTGGCAGCGTGCCACTAACACAGGGCATGTTCGAGACATTGCTCAACTGCAGGACATCCATCTGGAGGCTCGAAGCGGCCACCGCCGCCAACAGCACGTGCCAGTCCCTGGTGTATCAGATCAGATGTCAGAAAACTTAGTTTGCCACGGCGAATGCGTGCCGGCAGTGCCCCCAGTTGCATTCACGGCTCTCCGCGCCGCGTGAGGATCAAGCTCGCGCTGCCTGCTGTGCTCGTAAAAGTTGCATGTCAAAGGGGTATACACACTGCTCGATTCGAAGAAAATAG
The DNA here is from genome assembly GCA_002335605.1 of Prillingera fragicola. Classification (NCBI taxonomy): domain Eukaryota; kingdom Fungi; phylum Basidiomycota; class Tremellomycetes; order Trichosporonales; family Trichosporonaceae; genus Prillingera; species Prillingera fragicola. The sequence goes on along the minus strand of BEDY01000006.1, from coordinate 477,826 downwards.
CACGCGCTTGCAGCCCCCGTCAACTGCACGTGGCTGAGTTGGCGGTAAAGGGACGCGGCGCGCGGGGTAATAATCGCAGGGCAGCCGATGAGAGGGGAATAGTAGAGTATTAACGCAGGCCTATGCAGCGATGCTCGGAGATGACGGACATAGAGACGGAGAGGCGCGCACTCGTAGAGTGCCGGGGATGCCGAGTGCCCATTACCGGAAGTGTAGAGGAGAGATGAAAAGTCGTGACAGAACCTAGGCCTTTGTGCCCTTGACGTTTTGCGACAGCCACTGCAGGCCCTCAAACAGACCCTCGCCAGTGGTGGCGCAACTATTGCCGTCAGTCATGGCCAAGTCGTGTCCACGTTCTGTTACTCACCTGGGGTGCACATACCACGACCTATCCCTCATCTTGTGCAGACCCAACTTCTCAGTCACCTCGGCGGGAGACATGGCTGGTCTTGTCAGCAGGGCTCAAGACATGGGGCGCCGCTTAACGAGCCGCATGCGCGCGAGGCGACAGCACTCACCTCCCTGGATGTCCTGCTTGTTCGCGAACACCATGAACAGGCAGTCCTTCATCTCGCGGTCCGCCAAAATACGCTCGAGCTCGAGTCGCGCCTCGTCGATACGGTCGCGGTCCGCGGAGTCGATAACGAAGATGAGACCCTTGTCCTGTCAGCACTGCGTCGCCGCCAAGAGCACCAGTACACACCTGGGTTCCAGTGTAGTAGTGCCTCCACAGAGGACGAATCTTGTCCTGTCCTCCGACATCCCAGACGTTGAACTTGACATTCTTATAGGTCACAGTCTCGACGTTGAATCCGACAGTGGGAATGGTAGTCACGGACTGGTTGAGCTTGAGCTTGTACAGAATGGCTGCCGAATGTCAGCAATGCGTCCCAAAGCACCCATCATCAGGGATTGCACGCGATCGAGCGGCGCCCCCGCGCTCGGCGGCGTGCGCTTCCTTTGCGTGGACTCACTAGTCTTTCCGGCAGCATCCAGTCCGAGCATCAGGATACGCATCTCCTTGTTGCCAAACAGTTTGCCTTTATGTATGAAATAGTGCAAGGTGACAATCGACGGTTGGCAAGTAGATGTGGACGGGCACGAGGAAAAAAAACACCAAGTCAGCTGGGACCTGGGAATGGACCATTCAGTACCTACCGAGAGCTTTGCTTAGTGATCCACCCATTGTTGCGACAGGCTACAAGAGTGCAGGAGGAGAAAAGGGGATGAGTGTCAATTGGCGGTTTGGCCTGGAGGTGAAGACTGGGCGGCGGGGAGGCGTGAATCGTTTTGGCCTTCAAGGGATGTCTATCAGTGCGCGCCGTGGACGTGTCGTGCGATTGAGGCGTGTTTGAGGGCTCTGTCAAATGACAAGAACGGAGCAGGCGGTGGAGAAAGGGGGTGGCAAACGAGCGTGGTTGTGAGGGGTTATAGGAGTGTTCGTTATGTTGCGTTTAGGGGATGGATGGATGTCAAGGTCGAGGAAGAATGAATGGTGGTCGAGGATCAAGGTTGGGATTGAGGAACGAGACTGACAGTCTCCCCGCCGGTGGCTGTTGGCGGCGGGCGGCAGCGGGGCAAATGGGCTGGGCCAGTTGCAGACACCACCGCTGTCACTGTGAATTACCTGAAAGGAAGCTTCCGTTCACTGGCCTCTCAAGTTCAGGTGGAGGCTCCAGGCAAAGGCCAGGCATAGGACGACGACGTGCCGTGCAGCAGCTGCAGCATGAGCCCAATGCATGCATGGTCACGGATCCACAGACTGGGCTCAGGTGTACAGCGCCGACGCCACCCGCAAATCGCTCCTGCCCTGTGCGCCTGTGCGCCAACATTCCCGTTTCTTACACCACGCGTTGGTTCCGCCCTGGTCACTACCTCGTCTCACCCTGGGCAGACAGCTGGGCGCACGGCAGTACAGCTGGCAGCGGAGGGTAAGCTTCATCCAGTAGTTGCTCCGAGTCGGAAATATCCCCGTGCCACAGCCATTGTGGCACTTGGGCCACTCACCCAAAACACCCACGACTCCAGTGTGGAGTCTCCGCAACCTACTCCTTGACATTGAGCGACTTGGGTTCGGATCCGCAATCAGTTGTCAAACTCAAGCACCTTGTCCGCATCGAGGACATCTTTGGCCTAGCTAGTCTACTTTACTAGCGTGCAAAAACTTCAGATATACACCTGGAACAGGCCGTGCACATCTCTTTCTTCTTTCTTTCCTCTCAGCGCCCATTTTCTTATCGGCAGGCCACAACGCAATGGCGGACTCTGGCCCAGCACCGTAAGCTCGGCCATGATCGACCATGTACAATCCTAACTCTGTAGCCTTCGCCTTCCTGCGATTCTTCAGAACCCTGTCAATCAGTCCCAACGCAAGGTCGAGGCATTCAATGCCCAGCAGCGTGAAAAGGCTCAAGCCAGGCGGGACGCAGCCCGCGCCACCGAACCAGCGCCGGGACCGTCAAGCAACCGCGGCAAGCGCGTCGTGCGCCGAATGAACAATGGTACATTTCTCACGAGCTCGTGCAGGTTCTGACTCTGCAGCCAATTTCATCGACAATCCATACGTCGTCAACCCCAAGCGGTCCGACCTCACGCCAGCGGTGCCGCTCCACTTTCACAAACCCCGTGCCGCCTTCCCTGCCAATGCAATTGACCGCTCCGCGCCGATCCTCCCAGCCGACGCCTCGCGCAGGGACCCCTTTACGGCTTCATCGCAAAATGGTGCGTTTACGACGTCGCTGAAGGGTACGCGTGCCATGCTCCGTCGCCGAGGTCGACGCGCCGAGGTTGTCGTGCCTGCCGTGGAGGACGTCATTCGCGCATGGCTGGGTGGCGAGTTTGTCACCTCGTCCGAGACCGAGGGCTGGCGTATCATTGAAGGCACGCTTGTGGACCAAACGCCAGGCAGCAGCAGCGGTGTAAACGGTAGCCACCGCCGCCTGCCAACCCAACACCAGGTGCGCGAGGCGGTGCCACCGCTGCCAGCAAAGGACGGACAGGTCCCTGCCGTCCTCGAGTTTTCTCGCTCTGCCGCACACTTGTCGTGGGCCGTGCCCGATTCTTTTGATCGTCTCGTTGTGCACCTCGTCGCGCGCTACTATGAGCTTATCTCCTGGAGTGAGGACCAGACCTCGCTGGCTGGGGAGAAGGTGCGCCTCACGCACCTCGTCCGCCCGGCACTTGTCCGCGCACGAGTGCCGCCACCATCGCACGCGCTCCTCACGCCCGAGACCAGCGACCTCTCTGCGGCGTCCTCGTCGGACCGCGATTCGAGCACCGATCACGGTGACACGAGTGATACCGCCACCGAGCATGGAGACCACAGCGACGCGGACAGTGTGGCGGATGACGGCGACACCACCTTTCGCAGCCTTACTGAGCGCTTCGGAAATGCCAGCGAGGGCAGCATGGAGGGCTACTCAGATATCGAGGCCGAGGAGGCGGCGCGCCAGATAGGCTCGTTGGCATTGCATCGCGTTGTGTCTCCTTCGTCGTCGGCGTACGCCTCGTCTGAGGGCAGCTTCTCGGACGCGTGGGTGGAGGTCGACAGCGCAGTGCCTGTCGACCCGTTCTCTGGACCCTCTTCCTTGGCCACCTCGCCCATTGCTACAACCATCAGCCTTCCTGAGGTGCAGCGCTCGTTGCTGCCACAGCGCTTGAGTCACAACGAGTGGGAGGACAAGCCCACATTCTTCATGTACCTCTATGGCGAGTGATCTCGCCGCATTTGAAGCTGGCCTAGATGTGATTGCTTGTGCCCGGGAGAAAGATGCATATCAACAACAGAATGGGGTATCAGAACAGAGTGTCAGAACACACGTGGTATGGGGTTAGCATCGCAGGTCGGAACCCTTGCGAGGGAGAAAGAATGTCGACAACGCTTGTCCAGAAATCTAGGTAGCGCCGACGTTTATGAGATATCGAGGTGCGATCAGAGGTGGGTGATGGCCTTGCGGTCGAGAGGGGTGCCTTGATTGTCAGTATCAAATGGCTGAAGACCGTTCCGAGCAATCTCACCATCGGGGGCAATACCATTCTTGGCAAGGTGTCGGTTGTGGCGAATGAGACGCGCCTGGTCGAAGGTGCAACGCTCAATGGCCCTGCGCGCGTGAGCTAGTGTTCCCAGATGTGAAGGTTGGCAAAGGCAAGTGCGATGGGAAGACCACCGCCTCGGCGGTCCAAATGTGACAAGCCGAGAAGCGACCGGCCCATGCCAAGTGGCGCTTGGCACAGCCTACGCAGCTCGCGGCGCACGCGCAGCAGCTTTGTTCCACAACCTCGCAGCCTACTTACATGATACGGCGAACCTCCTCAACGCCGGCCTCGTCAAGACCCATACGGTTCTCGCTGCTGCCTTCGCCGAGGTTCTGCTCCAGGTCAAAGTTGGAGCTGGACATGCCCGCCTCGGCCTGGTCCGCGAACGAGTAGTTTTGCAGGGGCGTGTAGTTGGAGATGCGCGCGACGATGGACGTGGGGAGGTATGGCGAGAGAAAAACAAAGAGAGGCTGGCGGAAGTACCAGGCCACTGTGGGCAGTCAGTAACCATTCTTGCCGTCTACATGATGGGGATACGCAGGCGCGCGTGTGGTGGCTGAACTGACGGAGGGCAATGACAACGACAACGGAGAGGGCGGAGAGGTGGAAGAGCATTGTATCGAGAAATGAGAGGGTGAAGGGGGAGTGAGGGGGTAGGCAGTGCCTAGTTGGTATGCGCAAAGGCAAAGAAAAGGAGTGTGGTCAAAGAGTAATGAGAAGTTATCTTGAATCGCGTACCCGCCATCGTCGTTGCTCAGCATTCCACCCCCACCAGCCTACGCCACCCAGTTGAACCTAATTTTATTCGAAACACCCACTTTAGCTTGCCTGGCCAGAAATGTTCAGAGTGATCGCAGGTCTGACTACCGTTCTGTACTACAACAATCGTCAACCATGGTTACAGGTCAAAGCCTAGCCCAGCAGCTCAAGCAGCTCCAGGACGATGTTCCAAAGTGTAAGTTTATCGTGATAGTGCGAGTCTGATCATCTCCAGCCATCGACCCGGATTCAGCCTACTCGGCGCTGGATGGTCTTCAGTCCACTCGTGAGGGTGATGAAGGGCGTGAGCACTACCTTGACGTTGGGTGAGTAGACGTTTGCCCTGGTGCGATTTTAACCTTTCAGCCCCTCCCGACTCCGTGCAGCTGCGGGCGCAGACACTGCGCAAACCCTCTTGACCGACAAGTACGGTGGCAAGTCGAGCAGCCGCATGAAGATCTTCGACGACGATGACGATGAGGAGGTCGAGGAGGACGAGGGAGGTTTTGAGGAGGATGAGGACGAGGAGGAAGACGACGATGACGATGAGGAAGACGAGGACGAGGAAGAGGATGAGGACGCAGAGGAGGACGAAGATGACGATGAGGACGAGGAAGCCGAGGAAGAGGATGGCGTGGAGGCACCTAGCAAAGCTCCGGCTAGCAGTTCGCGTCCGAGCCGCGCTCTTGACCCTGTTGGTGCTCTTCGCGAGTCGAGGATAAAGGATATTGAGAAGGGACGAGGTATCAAGAGGCAACGCGTAAGTTCACCTCAAAGGCACGACTCCTAACAATGCCAGGATCTCTTCGACAGCCTCCTTACGCTCCGCATCACCTTCCAGAAGGCTCTTGGAGCTGCCTACAAGGTCCCAGTGGACACCGAAAAGGCTCTGGCCGACGACCCCGCTGGAGAGGTCAAGGACAAGCGTACCGAGGCACTTGAGGCGCTCGGCAAGCTCAGTGAGAGCATGTTCACGCTGCGCACCCAGATCGCTATCCCTGGCACCGAGCCTCCCTCAAAGCGCAGGAGGACTTCGGACAGCGACGTCAACGACGAAACATACTGGATGGACTCGGCTGCCGACGACCTCGCTCTTGTTGATGCGTGAGTGAGGTCCGCTGCGTACCCGTACCCCACTGACAGCCCAGTGCCCACCCCCACCTCGTCCCTATTCTCTCCAAGTGGTCCACCAAGATCCAGGCTGCATCATTGCAGCTCGGTGCCAAGCACGCCGGCGGAAGCAAGTTTCTGCAGGCCGCGCGTGGCGCCACTGGCGTTGTTGACGCCATCGATGCCAGTCTCGGCCAGCGTCGTGACGCTCCCCGAGCTCTCCTCGACACCGAGGAGGCGGGTTACCGTGCTCTGCTTCGCGAGGTCATTGAGAGTCGCCAGGGTTCAGGCACTGTTGACCTCACCCACTTGCGACGTGAGAAGAAGAAGAAGCGCGAGGCAGAGCGTGGAGGCTCCAAGGGCCGCAAGCTGAGGTACACTGTGCACGAGAAGGCGGCCAACTTTGTCGCTCCTGTCCCACTTGAGAATGCTTGGCACGAGGAACAGGTAGACGAATTGTTCTCGAGCTTGTTCGGTGGCATGGGTCTGGTTGGCGCGTTGTCATCCGTGCCAGAGGTGGCCGCTGGGGATGCTGTTGACCTGGGTGGACTCAAGGTGTTCTAGAGGCCTTGTCACATTATGCATAGTTACATCATCTACTTCACAGAGTGTCTTTATGGCCGCCTAACCTCACTGGCTCAGTAGACTGGTCAAAGCGGACTCAACGAAGGAAGATTGAAATGTGGGGCCCCTTTCGGATCCGACATCCACTTGGGTGTTGCCCTTTAAAGATCGGCTGCATGACCTGTCTCTTTCATTCTTTACCATTTCAACGACTATGAGTGCAGACATATACCTAGACGAACTATTATCACCACAGGGGGGTCCCGGTCCCTCCACCACCGCTTATCGCGCCTGGGAGGAAGCTATAGCGGCCTTTGAGACTCAGCAAACGTGAGTGACAGTGCGCGCAATTCGAACACCTTCTCACCACCCAGTGAAGGCCCTCCTCTCGATGCCGTGCCCGGCCCCGTCGGCGAGCGTGTTCCGTGGCCGACATTGCATAGCCTGCTGGGTGTCGATGCCAACGTCGACAGTGTTGCCAATGGGCTTGCCGCCGTGAACATCCGCGAGCCCCCTTCCTCGGCGTTCGTGAGCGCCCCTTCATCGACTCCGATGACACGCACCCCCTCCATGGACGTAACAAGCATTCAGAACCGGGTGCACAATCACTTGCAGCCTTCAGCCCTTATCTCAATGCTGGAGCTCCTCAACTCACCCCGCTCTGATGAAGACATTCAGCTGGAGCTGGTGGAGATTCTGGGCTTTGAGGGCGACGGGCTTGCCCTTGTGGAGGACCTCCTTAAGCCAGGCGTACGTCAGGCCCTTCTTGCAGCCGAGCGCGGTGGAAAGGTAAGACTATTACAGACGCTCTTTCTGCTGACACCATAGCGCAAGGGCAAGGGAGCTCAGGCTGGAAAGAAAGGTCGCGGAATCGACATCACTGAGATGATCGGCTCAGCCGATGACATCGAACGCCGTCTGCAAGAGCAATTGAACCGGCCCAAAGCGATGTTTGCTCCGGAAGGACAGCAGCGTATTCATCACGAAGAGAAGCTGCCCAACGTGTTCACTTCTGGTGCCTCGGTCAGCGCGGCGTTGTCTATGGGGGGCAGGTTCGCTCTTCCTGCTGGAACGACCCGCGAGCAGACTCCAATCTGCGAGGAGGTCATCGTTCCACCACCACTCTCCGTTCCTCCCAAGGCCACCGAGCGGCCAGTGATGATTAATGCGCTTCCCCCTCTCGCTCGGAGGTGTTTCCCTGGGTACGCCTCCCTCAATCGAATGCAGTCTGTGGTCCACCCGACGGCCATGGGCACAAATGAGAATATGCTCGTATGTGCGCCCACTGGTGCTGGAAAGACCGACGTTGCGATCATGACTATCTTGCGCGTTCTCCAAACGCATCTTCTGCCGGCTGGACGAGGAGAGAGACATCCCTCGGGGTTTAGCATTGCGAAGGATCAGTTCAAGATTATTTACGTCGCCCCGATGAAGGCCCTGGCCGCTGAGATTACTCGCAAGTTTGGCAAACGTCTCGCTTGGCTTGGCATCAAGGTTGCTGAGCTCACTGGTGATATGCAAATGACCAAGAAGGAAATTGAAGAGACCCAAATCATCATTACCACACCCGAAAAGTGGGATGTCGTCACTCGCAAGCCCACTGGCGAGGGAGAGCTCGCATCAGTATGTGCTAAACCATCTTCGACGCTGACGAATTAGATTGTGCGCCTCCTCATCATTGACGAGGTGCATCTCTTGAACGAAGACCGTGGTGCAGTCATTGAAACCATCGTGGCCCGTACGCTCCGCCAAGTAGAGGCGAGCCAGACGCCGATTCGCATTGTTGGCCTCAGTGCCACGCTGCCAAACTACATTGACGTGAGCGACTTCTTGAGGGTGAACCGCTACCAAGGTCTGTTCTTCTTCGACGCGTCCTTCCGTCCTGTGCCTCTTGAGCAGCACTTCATTGGTGTCAAGGGCAAGCCGAGGAGTACTACCTCAATGCGCAACATGGACCAGGTCGTATTCGACAAGGTTCTTGAGATGGTGCGCGAAGGTCACCAGGTCATGGTCTTTGTGCACGCCCGAAAAGAGACTGTCAAGACTGCCCAGCGCCTCAAGGAGATGGCGCAGGAGGAAGGTGCACTGGACCTCTTCGACGCGCACGATCACCCCAAGTACCAACTGTACCGCCGTGACATGACGACCAGCCGCAACAAGGAAATGAAGGAGCTGTTCGACTACGGATTCGGAATCCACCACGCGGGCATGCTGCGTTCCGACCGGAGCATGACGGAGCGCCTTTTCGAAGACAATGCCATCAAGGTGCTGTGCTGCACGTCGACCCTCGCTTGGGGTGTCAACTTGCCAGCTCACGCCGTCGTCATCAAGGGAACCCAAGTGTACGACTCGAACAAGGGTGCTTTCATGGACCTCTCAGTCCTGGACGTCCTTCAGATCTTCGGTCGTGCTGGTCGTCCCGGCTATGAGACCAGCGGAGAAGGCTACATTTGCACAACGGAGGACAAGCTCGATCATTACCTCACTGCCATTATGTCGCAACATCCCATTGAATCCAAGTTTATTCCCGGTATGGTCGACGCTCTCAATGCCGAGGTGTCACTGGGTACAATTGCCAACGTCCGTGACGCCATATCATGGATTGGTTACACTTATCTCTTTGTGCGAATGCGCAAGGAGCCATTCATCTATGGCATGTCCCACAACGAGTCACGCGATGACCCTCAGCTTGGCAACAAGCGCAGCAGTCTCGTCACGCAAGCAGCAAGGCAACTCATGAACGCCAAGATGATCCGGTTTGATGAGCTCAACAACACATTCGCCATTTCGGACCTCGGCCGCATTGCGGCGCGCTATTATATACGCCACCAGACTGTGGAGGTGTTCAACGAGAAGTTCAACGCGAGGATGAAGAACGCCGATCTCTTTGCCATGCTTGCGGAGGCAACAGAGTTCCAGCAGGTTCAGATACGCGACAACGAGATTGACGAGCTTACCAACATTATGAACTCGGACCGCTGCCCGATGGAAGTCAAGGGTGGTGCGACGTCGGCCCAGGGCAAGGTCAACATCCTTCTGCAAGGATACATTTCCAGGGCTCCTGTGGACGACTTTGCCCTCGTTTCGGATCAGGCCTATGTCGCTCAAAATGCCGGCCGCATCATTCGCGCTCTGCTTGAAATTGCTCTAAGTCGCAAATGGGCCAACTGCGCGCTCCTGCTTGTTGACTTGAGCAAGGCAATCGAGCGTCGCATGTGGCCCTACGAGCACCCGCTTGGACAGATGTCTCTGAACAGGGACACGTTGTACAACCTCCACCGTTGGGCCGATGATACCGAGGTCTCCGAGCTTCGTGCTATGGATGCCAAGTCGATCGGTGAGCTCGTGCACATGAATGAGCAGCACGGTGATGCGATCAACAAGGCAGCACGCATGTTCCCCACTGTCGGCGTCACCTACGCTCTGCGCCCGCTCTCGCATGACTTGCTACAAATCAACGTCACGGTTGAGCCCCAGTTCGAGTGGCCAAACAGGACCGACGTCAACCTGGAACCCTTTTATGTCTGGATTCAAGACGAGGAGGGTGTCAACATTCTGGAATGGCGAAGTCTCGCCGTTCGCAGGGCTTCAGCCACCATGACCCTCGACTTTGTACTTCCATGGGTGGCCGATGCGCATCACTCGCTCTCGATCGTTACCGTCTCGGACAGGTGGCTGGGTTCCGACTCGCAGACTGCAGTCTCTCTCGCAAATTTGGTCATGCCTGCTGCCTTTGACGACAAGACACCCATGTTGGACCTCCCATTTCTACGTATTGGCGCACTGGATGACGGGGAGCTTGAGCAGGCGTATCGGCCGCACGTCCCCATGTTCAACAACATTCAGTCACAAGTCTTCTGGAGCATGTATCACACCCAAAACAATGTCCTGCTGTCAGCGCCCGTCGGGTGCGGCAAGTCTGTCATGGGGGAGATGGCCATCTGGCACGCCTTCCGTCACAACCCCAAAGCATTCGTCCTCGTGGTCGTTCCTCGCCGAACTGCCGCAATCGAAGTGGCGGCTCGCATTCGGTCTGTCATGCCCAAATCTCGCAAGGTCGCGGTGAAGCATGCGACGTACGCCAACGAATTCGCGCGAGTCTCCAGTGGAGACGAGGGTATGGTTGTGGTGGCAACGCCGCAAGCCTTGAGCGAGGTAAACGGCCAAGAACTTGCGCAGCTCGGCCACAGGCTCTCTCTTTTGCTGCTCGAGGACGTCCACCTGCTTGATGCCCGTTACGAACTCGCGATTGTCAAGCTGTTGTCGGTAACTCGTCCCATTAGGACGCGCATCGTGGCTCTCACGTGCACCCTTTCTGATCCATCGGACCTCGGGAGCTGGCTTGGTGTCGCTCCCGAGTTTAGGTTCCTATTCTATCCTCAGGACCGCAGTGCACCGGTTATCGTGCAGCTCAGGACTTTTTCGATCCCGCACAGCTTCACCTTGCTCAAAGCAATGATTAAGCCCACTTACGACCTGCTCAAGACTTCGTCTGGAAGCGCGATCATCTTCACGCCGTCGATTCGGGCTTGCAGCTCCGCTGCCGCCGACCTAGTCACCAAATCGGGCACCGAAATGGATCTCCGCGGCTTCCTTGGGCCTATGGCTGAGCGCCAAGATGTTGAGCCACTCCTTGCCCGTCTACGGGACACGGCGCTTCTGGAGCCTCTGCTGCGTGGCATTGGCTACGTTGTCCCCAACATGGCCCCCGCTGACATGGCGATTGTTCTCGAGCTGTACGCCTCAGGAATAGTGCGCGTTCTTATCACCCCTCACTCCCAGGCGTGGACTTTGCCTGTTCGGGCCTCGACTGTCATCCTCATGGGAGCCCAATACTTCCAGCGTGGCAGCTTTGACTCACAGCATAGCCGGCAGATTCTGGGCTACTCGCGTCATGAACTTGTCAAAATGCAGGGCTTTGCAGTTCGGTCTGCTGCACCAGCAGCCGACAGCGGACGCATGTTCGTCATGTGCCAGGGCGAACAGCAGACTGGCATCGCCGCCATTCTCGCGAATGGGCTGCCACTCGAATCCGAACTTCCTGCTGTTCTCAAACATGTCGAGGATACGCCGACGGCCACTCTCGAGCACATGCTCACGCCGCGCGACCCCCCACCACCCCTTTCTGTGCACCGCCCTCGTGTACCGGATCTTCGTAAGCGGGACCTGATGGACCTGCTCAGTTGGTCTTTGTTTGGTCGCCGCATCAAGAGCAACCCCACCTTCTACGATATGATCGACGCGCTTCAGGGTGATACCCTTAGTCGGCTCGTGGATGAGTGGTTCCAGTACAAGGCCAATGCGGCCCGTGAGCATGAGAAGAAGAAGGCTGTCGTGGAGAGGAGCAAGAAGGCAGAGGCGGAAACCAAGGTGGCTGTGGCCGTGGCCAAGGAAGAAGAGGCACTCGTGGAGGCAGAGGACGGTGCCAGTGCACCACAGGCGCCAGATGGGCCGTTCAAAATTGAAGAGTTTGAGGTCCTCGAAGACTCGGACAGCGACTGAAGTGGCTAGATGTTAGAGTGTTGTCTCAACCGCATTGTATCTCTCATCGCGAGCACTCATTGCTCGCATGCATCTTGCATGGTCATCATGTGCAGGATATCTACGCAGCCTGCCTTTCTAGATCATCGGTTACGCGCCGTTGGCGCCGTTCGGTGTCTCACCGAGCGCCGCCGCAATGTCCTCGCACACCAGAATCCATGCCGCGCGAGGCTCCATCTTCGAGTAGTAGGTCTCGTCACTGGGACATTAGCGTTCAGTTCTGCCCCAGAATTGGCCAACTCACACTCCGTTCTCCTTGAAACCGAGACGCTCGTAGAATCGCCTGGCCTGGTCGTTGCCGACCTGGACGTGCACAAGTGCTCGGGTGATGGGCTGTCGGGGAGGGACAGGGGCAAGAGCGGCACGAGTCGCGACGCCGTTGGCGGGAGGAGTCGGCGCTGGAGGAGTGGTGGGGTGCAGAGCCGAGGTGAGAGCGTGACGCACGAGGGCAGTGCCGAGGCCCTGCGAGCGGTAGGGCGCGAGGACGCTAAAGGTCAGCAGTGCTACACAATTTGAGTGACTGCGACATCATGCACTCACGCGAGGGTAAGAATAGCAAGAGTAGGGGCGCCGGACGACTTGGCAGCGACGTTCTCGAGGCGGCAGCAGCAGGCTCCGACAGGGATGTCCGCATAATAGACTGGATTGTAAGGAACATTGCAAGCACACCGCTAAAGGCCTTTGTTTCAAAACTTACCCAGCTTGTTAATGTCGTCAAGGGAGGGGTCAAGCACGTCCTTGTAGAACTTTTCAGAGTAGACGATAGGAAGGACAACCGAGTTGACCTTGCGGAGGGTGCCACTCTGGTTTCGTTAGCATTGAAGCGTGCAAAACAATCAAGCTTCCGTAGGGACGCTAAATGCACGCAATTGAGCGCTTTCTACTGACGTTGTTGACCGTCAAGCTGGTAAGGGTGACTTTGGGCTTTGGGCTGATCGTCTTGCGGCCGTTGGAGCTCGAGACCGCGACAGCCTCGTGTTCTCCGCGAGGACTAAGCGCGTCAAGATCCAGGGGAGAGGACACGGTCCCCGCTGTGCTGTAGCTAACGGTGGCGGCGGCGGGAGGCATGGTGCAGTGCGGGCTAAAGAAGTGTAGGAAACAGATGCTGTTCAACATTGACGTCTCCTGCTGGCCGTGATGGCACGGAGACTTTTTGATCTCCGTGTCGTGCATCACATCTGCCTGCCAAAGATTGTTTCGGCCACCTCCAGCTTGCTCCTCCAACAACAGTACCCACAATGAGCATTCGGGATAACGTCCAGGGTGTGTAGCTGTGCATTGCCGCTCATTGAGATAGCTGACACCTTAGCCGCTCTTGCGCCGCTTCCTCTGGCCTTCACGGTTCTCGCGTTTGCCCTCGGCTACCAGGCGCGCTCTTACCTCTCGCCCGTGGTCGTAAATGTCCCTGGCCAGGTTCGCCATGCTTCGTCGTCGTCGCGGAAACGCTCCCACTCTCCTGTTAGTCCTCCTGAAACTGAGAGTGGCTCCGAGGGTGCCACGGACAGTGAATCGGATGCCGAGGACGAGGCCGCCGCCACTTCCGCCAACTTGGGCAGCATCAAGGCGGGCGGCGATGAGGTCAAGCTCGTTCTAGTCGTTAACGACGAGCTCAAGATGACCAAGGGAAAGATTGGTGCTCAGTGTGGACACGCTACTCTTGCGTGCTACGAGACCTTGGCGCGCTCAAACCCCAGGGTGCGTCGTGCTAGTGGTTTGTTGATGCTGGAAGCTAATGCCCGCAGCTCATTTCCAAGTGGAAGATGTATGGTCAGCCCAAGATTGCTCTGCGTGCCGCCAACACCGAGGAGCTTGACACCCTCGCCCAGCGCGCTCGCGACCTCAACCTCTGTGCTCGCACCATCCAGGACGCTGGCAGGACGCAGGTTGCCCCCGGTTCCAAGACCATCCTGGGTATTGGACCCGGCCCAGCTCGCCTCATCAACCAGGTCACTGGCAAGCTCAAGTTGCTGTAATGCCATCTCATGCTGTACTACTCTCTACAGGACGCTGCTCCTACATGGGCAGGGCTGCGTGCCACTGCTTCCGCACTGCTCGCTCTATCAATGTAGCCTTGGGCCCCTAGATGGCCTACAGCTCTCGCGATGATGCAGTCCGCTCACTCTCTCGCTCTCTCTCCCTCTTCATGCCGCTTAATACCTCCTGCGATCTGATGGCGGCACCCATCCGCGCTCGTCCACCTTTGCACTGCTGGGGGTCCAGCCGAGCTCCGCGTCAACAGGGGCGGCCACGGCATCGCCGTTGGTCTTGTTCGCCCTGCGTGATATCCGCTGGCTGGCGTGCAGTGAAGACACCAGAGACTTGGTCGGGTGGCAAAGGTGCATGAAGTTGCAGAATCTGTTCCATCAGCGTAGGTTCTCTTTCACATGCGCCCCACTCACCCTTCACGCTTGCACTCTCCTAGCTCGTTTTGCCTGCAGCATGCCTCTCGGAAATCGCTCACTGGTGACAGCTCGGCGTGCAGCGGCCTCATGCCGTACCAGCGGTTGTTGAGAAGCTCGGTCGCCTTGCCCGCCTCTGCCTCCCACTCGTAACGTACGTAGACGTTTCCTTCGAGGTGGTCACCAACGTTGTCGCAAACGTGCATCTCCTGGACATTGCCGTACTTGCACAAGTCACTGATGGTTAGCGCCCAGAATCGCATCAACAAACCTCCACCTCCACTTACATGAAGAAATCCTCGTAGAAACGGTCAAAGTCGGCTTGTAGCTCCTCCTTGCTCATACTGGCACCCTCTGGGGTGTGCGCGGGGTTGTTGTAGACGTTAGGGAGTAGAACAGTCTGGGAGAAGGTGGGACGGATGTGCTTGCTGGGCGTGTCAGACTCGTGCGCAGGAATGGATGGTCACAACTTACCGAGAGCAGCGATCGCCGTGGCGACAAGCTCCAATCTTGAGGTAGAACGAGCAGTTGACACGGTCCTGCTCGGTGCCGCTGTACCTGGTTAGTAGTGCACCAACACACTCGAGACTGCAAGGTGCTCACTAAAGGTTACCCATATGTGACATGGCGGTTGGGACCTTTGGTGATCGTTGGGCGAGTGACAAAGATGCTGCAGTCCCACAATAATCCAGACTTGATAAACGAAGAGAGAGACACTCTGCTGATTAATGCGTGGCTGTGTACGTTCGAGTCGATATTACGAGCTGTTCTAGATGTTGATGGCACCTTGTAGTAGCAATACAAGAGTTGGAGATGGAGACTCGCGATCAGATGCAGGCGCGCCACGATGACTAATCCCCGCCAACGCCGCAATCAGTCCTTACGTAATAGATTGTTATTACCATGTGGCCGAGCCCCGCTTCGACTTGGCCGTGGATCCCGCCACCGCTGCGCTGCAGTGACCATCGTCACCACTTCGCACTTTACTCTTGCTCTTCAACTATACAACAATGGCAGGATCACGCGGCGACGAACTTGTCTCCAAGGCTGAGAAGAAGGCTTCCTCCTCGACGGGGTGGTTTAGCTCATCCAGCTCAAAGTGGGAGGAGGCATCAGAGCTCTTCCAACAGGTCAGTACCATCGCATGTCGGCTGGGCCCGTCCGCTGACAAGTCAGGCCGGCAATGCCTACAAGATTGACCAACGTTGGAGTGACTCTGGAAAGGCATTTGAGCGGTATGTGCAACATTTCCAGCCCGGCTGACTTGGACAGTGAGGCAGCGTGCCGCCTCAAGGGCGACGAGAAGAATGACGCCATGAACGCGTTCCACAATGCCGCCAAGAGCTTCAAGAAGGTGGACCCCGCTGGTGAGCAAATTGCAACTGAACCTAACTGATCTTGCAGCCGCTGTCAATGCGCTCCACCAGACCATCAAGCTCCTTACTGAGTCGGGTAACTTCCGCCAGGCAGCCGATCGCGAGAAGGAGATTGCCACCATCTACGCCCAGGACGGCCTTGACATTGCTCAGGCGCGTGACAGCTTCCAGCGTGCTGGAGACTGGTACAAGCAGGAGGATGCAAATGCGTGAGTATTTATGCTAGTGTCCTGGGATTAAGACGCTGACTTGGACAGTACTGCCAACCAGTGCTACCAGCAGGCAGCCGAGCTGTCGGCTGACCTCGGCGACTTCCAGCGTTCGCTTGAGCTGTACCAGGTGGTCGCCGACTGGTCGCTCACCTCGCCTCTCACAAAGTACTCTGTCAAGGAGTACTTTTTGCGTGCCACCCTCTGTGCCATGGCCATGGGGGACTTGGTACTTGCGCAGAGGTTGCTCAACACCTTTGCCCAAAAGGACGTCACTTTCCCTTCCACGCGCGAGGCCAAGTTTGCCAAGGAGGTCATGGACGCGTGCGAGGAGGCCGATGTCGAGCGCTACACTGCCGCCGTGTTCCAGTATGACCAGGTCATGAAGCTGGATAACTGGAAGACAGGCATCCTTCTCCGCATCAAGAAGGCCCTCGAGGAGGACGAGGGCGGCCTCACCTAGAGTCTCTGGTCTGTAGTAGCTTTGAGCGACGCTGTTGAGCGCATGTATGAGGGCATGATAGATATATGAGAGTTGGATATTGGTGCTAGGTGCATATGCTGCGGAAAATCTATGACGATGCCTCGGGCTTGGTAGTGGGAGGTTGCTCAGTGCCCTCCGCCTTTGGTGCGGACTCCTCGACCTTGGCCTCCTCGACCTTGGCCTCCTCAACGTTGGCCTCCTCAACGTTGGCCTCCTCAACCTTGGCCTCCTCGACCTTGGCCCCCTCAACCTTGGCCTCCTCAACCTTGGCCTTAGCCTTCTCACCGCCGGGCTTGGACACGGGTCCGCCGAACCACTTGACAATTTCGGCAGCTGCCGCCTCAATATCGACGCTGGTCTGGGGGAAGTTGGAGAACTTCGATTCAACCTCGGCAATCTCTCCGCGGGCGAATCCGTACTCGACATGCTCGTGAATGTACGCCTTCATGCCAATGCCACCGACACTGTTGCGCTTGAGGTAACGGAGCCACAGGTCAACAACCGCGAGGTCCTTGTCGAACACCTTGATAGCGCGGCGAAGAGTACGGCGTTCAAAGTTCTGTTGCGCCTTCTTGTGCACGAAGGGCGACTTGATGACGGTAGTCAGCTCGCGAGTTGTTGGGAGCCTAAAAATGCCAGACGTGGGCATCTGGAGCGCATGCGCGGAGCGCATGGCAAAGTCCGTGAACATGTCGAGGTTCGAGTTGTCGTGAGCACGGAGATGGAGAGTAGCGACATGGAGGTTTGGCCTGCTTGCGCGAGATGTATTGCGGGATGCAGCGTCCATGCGGAGCAGGTACTGCTCGACCTCGTCGGCACTGGGAGGAACCGAGGACGAACTTTGAGGGGCGGCAGCTGCCGCGCGCGCGACGGCGGAGGAGGAGCTTGAGATTAGCGGAGAAAACTGGCAAAAGCACTCACGCAGCACGCGAGAATGACGCAGTAAAGTTAACGACGCGCGCAAGGGCGCCGACAGCTCGTTTTGAAGCCATGGTGGTTGAATCAAGGTGGTCTGGGTAGCAAAGGTTGAAATGTCAAGACAGAACCGACTCTCGGAGGAAGAAATCTTTGTTCCGGCCTCCCTTTTTGCCTTAACAAGAATTTACGTAAGCTTTTGTGCTCCAGCTGGTGGAGGTGGTCCTAAGGAAGGCGAGACAATATTGTCTGTGCGGTGGTGCATCTGTTGTTGACATCCAAGTCATTGTCTGTGTTTTCCGCAAACATGTCGGCTGCTCAAACCCCAGAAAAGAAAAACCCTCTAAAGGCTTTGTCAAAGCTCAAACGGGCTAACAAGGCTCCACCGGCACCCCCAGCAGCAACCCCTCCGGCTCAACCATTGCCACCTCCTATCATGGGCGGCTTCAGCTTCCTCCCCAGCGTCTACGAGGAACGTTTTCAGTCTATCATGACCACCGGAATCCAGGCAATGGAGTACTTCGCAACCGCCTGGGGCAAGATGGTCGGAAGCGGTGGACGGGTAGGCCGTTGGTGGCCTCGATCCGCGTAGCTTGCTGACATTCGCAGCCAGAGGTGCTCGATGCTATCGTACGCCGAATTACCCACCGCGGGAACAGTACCTGACAGCCATACAGATTATGAAGTATCATCCGTCGTTTCATCACTTTGCCCTTTTCGGCCCTCTCAGCCGTCTCACGCTCATCGACAGCCCCGTAAAACTTCTGCTGGCGATTCTGGCGGTCACTGCAATTCAGACGTAGGTAGGTCAAGGATCGTGTCAACTGACATGATGCAGGCTCATTCCCTTTCTCCGTCTTCCCCTTGGAGTTGTATCTCGCTGTCTAGGGGCAATGTTCATCTTCCACACGGCTCGCATCGCTCTTCAGCGGGGGTTCCTCCAGGAAGGTGGTGGACGTCATGCCCAAGCTTTGTTGTCGGCTATCCTCGTTACCTCGGCGGCCGACCTCATTTCTCCTCATCTCATTGACCTGAACAAGTCCTTTGGAGCGCTGTGGACACTTGTGCTTCCCCTAGTAATGCTCCTTGTGTGGGCCGAGGGACGCATGGTTGCGCTCGAAAGTGGTAAGATCTTGACGGCAGTGGCCGAGGCGCTGCACCAGCACAATATCAACCCCGCTGAGACAACCGATGTGATGGTAAGTCCTTCCCACTGGCCAACGCTAATGTCAGCTACTTGTAGGGGGAGGCTCGGCCATGGTTCTATAGTGAGTAGCTTGCTACGTTACTTTGCTGACTTAAAGCTGGGTGGGATTTCTCGGTCCGGGCATCAGCTACACAATTACCTGGTCTATTCTCGCGTTCCAGACCGTGTTCGCGATTGCGTCTGGCTTCCCCGCTCTGCCGCCCGACATGGGAGGCTACACCGCTCTCCTCAGTGTCTTTCACAACTTGCTTGCGATATGGGTTTGGCGCATGCTCATTTCCGCCGTTGAAAGCCTCCAAGTTCCTGGTCTGTTCTCCATCCATGGCCTGCTTCAGCAATACCTTCCGTCATACTTCCTTTGGACCACCCTGGTGTTTCTCGGCATGGTATACACCCCAGCTACGCGCCGCGGAAACGTGAGTGACTCGTCAGTGGCCCGGCTGACGAAAGTTTATCTGGACGTGGCATGCTGTAGTCATTGGCGGAGAGCCTTTGCGAATCAACGCGGTTGCCCAGGCGCCATAAGGCATCCTGTTAGAATTCCCTTTTGTTAGAGTTGAAAAGAAAACCCAAAAAAAGTCAGAAAACCCCAATAAAAATAACGCCTCGCTCGTAATGATCCGGTAACGACCTGCAACAGCAGTAACTTGTGTGAAGTCTATGCATACTGTACCATGTAATCGGTTACATGCGCTCAATAGGTGTGAGCGAGAGGAGGCGCATGGCCGAGTTGAGGACGGAGCGAATCTGGACGAAGAGGAAGAGACGAGCGCGGGCCTCGTTGTCAGGAGCGCCCGACACCTTAATGGTCTCCCAGGCCGAGCCGACCAGGTGACTGAGCTTGAAGCACCAGGTGACCAGGGTCGAGGGCTCGGAAAACTTGAGCGCAGTCTTGATGGCCTCGGGGTACTGGGAGAGATGCAAGAGAATGTCGTGGATCTTGGGCTCGTCAAGGACGGACATGTCAATCTCGTCAATGCTCTCCATGACGGGAACATTGGGGTTCTTGCGCTGAACCGAGCACAAACGCACGTGCGAGTACTGGATGAAGGGTCCAAAGTCACCCTCAAACGAGGTGCAGCGCTTCATGTCAAAGGTGTAGTCGTTGATACGCTTGCCCATCATGTCCTGGATCTTGACGGCAGTCGAACCAATAATGGCCGAGGTAGTCTCGGGGTCCTCGATCTGAGCGTACTTGGCCTCGTTGGAACGCATCTGCTCGTGCATGACGTCCTTGGCGTCGGCGAGAATGTCGTCGAGGAACACGACGGTACCCTTACGGGTCGACATGCCGTGGACAAGACCGAAGGAGACGTGCTCAATGCTGTAGGGCTCGCCCATGAGCTCAAGCGTCTTGTTGAGCTGCTTGAAGTGTAAAATCTGCTGGGCGGCGGTGATAATGATGTGCTTGTCGAACTTGTACTTTACGTACTTGTCGTAGGCGCCACCAAGATCACGGGTGAGGTAGATGGTGGTGCCGTCAGCCTTGCGGATAATGGCACGGTCCATCTTGTACTTCTTCAAGTCGACAAGAAGCGCTCCGCGGTCCTCGCAGGTGAGGCCCTTCTCCTCGCAGATCTCGATCGCACGCTGCATCGACTCGGGCGACACCATCGACTCTCCCCAGTAAACATCAAAGTTGACGTTCAGGGTTGCGTAGGTCTCCTTGAGCTTCTCAATCGAGAGCTCACGGAAACGCGACCACTGGGCAATAGCCTTGGGGTCTCCCTCCTCCATGGCCTTGAAGACGCGCTTGGCCTGGGCGTGGATGGTGTTGTCGGCATCCTGGACCTCTCCGCGGTTGAAGGCCGCCTTCTCCTCGTCGTTGGTCTGATTGATCTTGACGTAAACCTCGAAAAGGTGGTGGATAGGGTCTGCCTTAAGCTTCTCCTCGTCTCCGTACATGTCAAAGCCAAGCGAGAGGAGACCATACTGAGTTCCCCAGTCACCAAGGTAGTTGAGACGGGTGACCTTCCATCCCTGGGCCTCATGCAAGTTGCAAATGACGGTACCAATGATAGTCGAACGGAGGTGGCCAGCGTGGAAGGGCTTGGCAATGTTGGGAGAAGAGAAGTCCACAAGGAGGTGCTTGCCACCACCCGACTCGTTGGTGCCGTAGGCGCAAGTGTGCGACTCGGGGTGTGCCGCGGCGTCAAGCGACATGCGGTTGATTGTGCCGAGCATGTGGTAGGCATAGCTAGCCTTGCTACCGGAATTAGCCACTTGCCGCAGCTAATATTGACTCACTTGAGCTGGAACATGAGGAAAGCGCCGTCAAGGCTGACCGAGGCAAGGTAGTTGTCTGGCGTGAACTGCAAAGGTGTCAGAAACATGAGCTTGAAGAGCACCGTGCGGACGGACTCACAGCATCAATGACCTGCTGGCCAAACTGAGTGGGGTTGCCCTTCTTGAAACGGGGAATGGCGACCGCCAGGTCGGCACCACGCTTGCCAGTGTCAACACCGGTGAACACCTTCTTGGGGTCCTCGCTCCAGACATCACCAATCAACTTGGCGACAGCGGCGCGGAACTGGTCCAATGGCTGGCGCGAGTAGTCGGTGCCGGGGAACACGGGAACCTCGGAAAGCTCAAACTGCTTGCTGGCAGGGAGGAGAGGCATGGTGGCGGATGTTGTGATCTGCTGCGGAGTAGAGATAGGGGGTGTGGTGTAAGAGCGCAGGAAGACGATAGCGGCCGGGGGGTTCAGGCGAACGAGTGGCCGAGTGATGAGGGAGGGTGTAAATGCCCGTCCTAACGTCGAGTTCAGAAGCGACAAACGCAGTATGGTTCGTGTAAGGAGCACGGGGTGCTCTGTTCGATGGTGATGCTTTTGTGGTCAAGAGCGTGCAAACGAATGATAGTCGAGTTGGATATTTCAAGGCACCGACAACTTGTAAAATCACGTGACTTGAAGGTCGCGTGGTTGAAGGATCGTCAATCAGCTTCCGTGGTGGGAACCGAGATTGGTAGGAGACCTGATGTTGGTCGACGTCGACTACGTCCATACACTCATGAGGACTCGAGCTGTAATCGTTGGCATTGGGTACGCACCTGATTGCTCAGCCCACAAGGTACTGATGAAATAGAGGCGCAAGTTGCTCTGGCAAGACTCTTCTTGCCAAGCACCTCGCGGCACTCTTGCCCTCCGCCTCCCTACTCCACCAAGACGACTTTGCCCCCTCAATCGAGAATGTGCCGTTCTCGCCCAAACATGGTGTTCAGGACTGGGATGACCCGCCCACTTGTGTAGAGTGGCCGCGTATGCGCTCTGCCCTCGCCTCTATTCACGCAAATGCCAAGCTCCCAGACGGCCACTCGAGCAACGACCACCTCAACAAGCAGGCCGAGGTTGCTGTCGACCTTGATGTAGCGCAGGAGTGGCAGCTAAAGCTGGCCAAGGCGACTGAGGAGGCCGAGGCACAGGGCACCAAACTGGTGTGGTTTATTGTCGATGGCTTTGTGCTTTACTGGGATCCCGAGGTTTCAAAGGCATTGGATGTCAAGATTCTGTTGCGTGTTCCTCGTGAGACGCTGAAGGCGCGCCGCGAGGGACGGTCGTATGCGCTGCAAAGTGAGTGTTTGGTGACTATCAGGGCGGACGCTGACGCAATCAGATGTGCAAGACGCCGAGGCTGGGGGTGTGTGGGACGATCCGCCTCATTATTTCGACAACATTGTCTATCCGGCGTATGTCAAGGCTCACGAGAGTATCTTTGAGGGTGGTGATGTCGAGCAAGGCAGGATTAAGCCCAAAGATGGAGAGCAGATCACTCTCTTGACACCAACTGAAGGACCGAACGGAGTTACACGCGTGCTCGATGAGACCTGCTCAGCCGTTCTTGACGCTATCAACAAATTCAGCCATTAAATAATATACAATGCTAGGTATAGGGGTGTCTCTAAGATGCATGTACAGTGCCACAGCGAGTATGTCGCAGTGGAATTAAATTGCAGATTTAATTTGAGCACGCCGAGACGACGACCGAGAACCGAGCGGGATGCACATCAGACACCTTGCCATCGATAGGAAGTCGTGTCCAGTCGGTGATCAGTTCGGGGCCATCACCACACTGCCCAAAGTCATCTGCGCGAGTCAGCATCTCCTTCCTTGGCTAGTATGTACTCACTCCTTCCCCGAGCCCACAGCTCACACCGACATGACACCATCTGGAACTCGTAGCCCAGAGCCAGGATCTCAACCCCATCATCCTCTGCATCCACCAACTCTGGAAGGCTCACAACCTCCACCTCCCCCCGTGACCCCAGAATGTATCCCTCTCCCCCCTCTGTCACCGCCGAGAATCGGTTCCCTGGACCTGCCCGCAGGCTGGTCACCCCTAATCCCTCAAGGTCGTCAATGACTTCAACCGCCGTGACAGGCGAATTGGGCGACCGGTAATCGAACACCACCTCGAGCACATGGGTATTACTACCCGTGCCAGCCAGGAGTAACGCCCGAGACTCGGAGGTGAGGATCTTGACCACAGTGTCGTGAGCCAAGAATGAATGTGTTATCCGTTCTCCGTTGTCGTCGGCACCCAACGCCTCGAGAGTTGAGAAGCGAAACAAGCCCTCCCCTCCTTGGTCGTCAGTACCACCCGCCGCAGGCTAACATACGTCGATATCCCAACACCGCATCAAGAGTGATCCCCACGTCATCCCACTGCGCCTCGGAAGCAACCAAAGCGCCCTCCACCGGCAGCAGAACAGATCGCTCCGCGAGGATCCCCGTAGGTCGATCATTGTCGACCAGGACCTTGACAGGAGCAGCGACCTCCTTCCCGTCAAGAATCCCAACAGCGGGATCGCTACCCCAAGCTCTCAACG
Source organism: Prillingera fragicola (assembly GCA_002335605.1). Classification (NCBI taxonomy): domain Eukaryota; kingdom Fungi; phylum Basidiomycota; class Tremellomycetes; order Trichosporonales; family Trichosporonaceae; genus Prillingera; species Prillingera fragicola. Next base: position 454,400 of record BEDY01000006.1, on the reverse strand, counting down.
CTGCTCCGTCATAGGCAATGGTACACGTCCAAGTGTGGAGAAGGATATTTGGCGCGCCGCACGTTTCAGAAATGTCCGTCAGGCCGAGCTGGGGCGGGGCGAGGGCTCGCGGGTCTAGCGCTCCTGCAATGTTATTGCCGAGGCCAAACAATCGAGGCGGCATCGGGCGGCCCAGTTTGAAGTACGTTGGAGGTGACCGACAAGGGAGATTGGACATCAAAATGCATGACATGTAAGGTAGGGAGAACACAGCCGGAGGCGATATCTACGGAGCCAATCCGCCAGGAACAATCTTTAATCTGCTTCCGTGCTGAACTGTACAGATCCGTGGTCCATCTACTTCTTGCCCTTTGACCTCGTCCCCTGCGACGGAATGGGCACAGGCTCTTCACCGTCGTAGAAGACTGCCGTCACAGTAACCTTTGACCGTTTCAGGCGCTCCAGAGGCCGCTCGACGACATTCCCATGCTTGTCCAGCGGAACCTGGGCGGCAGCCTTGAGGCAGCTCTTCGAGCCCGTCTGAATAGGTGCTGGTGACTGATGTGACTCGCCGAGCCCACCACGAATGACCGTAAGGGCGCGGTTCCAGCGGACAAACCGAGTATTCTCCACAGCCTCGTGCTCAACCTTGGCACGTTTCCGTACTGGCGTCTTGTAGTCGTCTTCGTCACCAGGTGCGCGCAGGCCTTGGGCCACGAGCTCGACAACTGGTATGTCCTCATCCTCTGATGAATCCTCGGGCGTAACGTCCCCGTTACTTGCCCGGGCACGGCGACGCGCACGAACACCTCGTCCAGCCTTACGCTCCTCCTCGTCGCGCTCGGCCGTGGTGCGGATCTTGGAGGTAGGCGACGGCGGGCGAGGGCCGGGTACGCGAACAATCTGGCGGTCAATGGCGCAGAAGAAGACCTCGTTGCGGCGAGTGTTGCGAGTCGTGGCGGTCCTAAGCTCCTTTTCGGACAGACCAGGTGCGATCGAGGGAACAGCCTGTGGCTTGGCACGAGGCGGAGCCGCAGCCGGAGGCGGCGGCGGCGGGCGAGGCGTGCGCGTGGACCGACGGGTGCGAGGCGATTCCCTGGGTTTTGGCGAAATAATGTGGACTTCTGGTCGTTGTTCCGCGCAAGACACAATCTCCTCAATCTCGGGCTTGCATTCGTCAGATTTGGGCTCTGCCTTGGCCGGAGCCTTCTGAGGAGAAGCCCTCTTCGGAGACGACTTCTTAGGTGAGGCCTTCCTAGGTGAGGCCTTCCGAGGTGGCGACTTCTTCGGCGTCGACGAGGAGTCCGCAGCGTCGACTGGTGCGGAGGAGTCAGTCGCAGCAGATGCAGGGGTAGCATCCTCTGCGCTGGGAGCAGGCCGGGAAGAGTCATCCCCGGCGACAGCATTGCCGTTGGGTCCATCCTCAGCCTTTGCCGCGTTGAGCCTAGTTTCCATGTTGTGCCCCTCGTTGCTGGGAGCCTTGGACTCATCTGTCGAAGCCGCCACTGAGACCTGTGTTGCCTCCTCTGACAGCTGCGCGAGAACGGGCTTGCTCCTCGACTCTGAGAACATGAGACCTCCTCTGGGGTGAGGTCGGGCAGCCGGTAGTTGCAAAGGCGTACCATGCAAGGAGCGTGATGGTGTCCCGAGGCCCTTCAGCGTGCGTTGCGCGGTGGGTGTCGCACCCTGCAGCTTTGACGGTTTTCCCAGTGTCATGCGGGCCGGCGAGCGGAATGGTGGTTGTGACAGCGGACCACCTATCGGGCGGTCGTGGCCACCAGCAACGGGCAAGTGCAATGGTCCAGCACTGTGCGGGTTTGTGAAGCCCTGGCTACCAAACGACGGGCCGGCCACAGAATCACGCAAGGGTCGTGAAGCCATTGGCCGCTGGGCTCCCGATACAGATACCCTGCCCGGCACATGTGATGCTAGCATTGCAGAATGCGGGCGCTTGAGGGTGGTCGAGGCTGTTGCCCTCATGTGGCGGGGAACTGGCGCGAGAATCTTCTGCTGCACAGGCTTGGACGCTGCCAGTGGCTGCGCGGAGGAAGGCGGGGCCATTGGTCGCCTCGTCAAACGGGGCAAGCCACTCTTTGCCTCGGGCGGAGGTGCCATTGGCTTGACTTTGCCTTTCGGAATGGGGGCAGAAGCTGGAGCTGTCATGGGGGCAGAAGCTGGAGCTGACATGGGGGCAATCACCGCCTTGCGACGAACGGGACTGGAGGCGTTGTCTGCTCTTGACGAGGTGAGGGGGCGATGTGATTTCGGCTTCGTCCCATCAGAGGCAGGCCGAGGCGGTCGCGCCTCTGACGTCGAAGAGGGCGGGGCGACAGCGCGCTGCGGAGGACCAACAATGGCCGACAGCTTTGATGTGTAGAGAAGATCCAGTTGCCCATGTATCGCATTGGCCCGAGACACTGTCCTTTCCTCTGCCACGGCTTTCTTTACGCTCACGGCCAGCGACTCGCTCGCTCCGTTGGCGCGCTGCTCCGACATGGGCGGTGGGCGCCGTTGCTCCCGAACGGGAGAGCCAAGAGCCACACGGGCCGCTGCTGGGGTCGAAAACAGAGGCTGGAACGGAGGAGCAGATGAAGGGTGGCTTGTAAACGGCCGTGTCGGGCTGTCCAATGTGGGCAGATCAACTCCCATGTCATCGGCGAGATCCGGCGCTCCCAAGTCTGCCGCTGGTTCCAGGCCACGGATTGGCGTTATAGGATGCGCCGGAGAGGGAACACTGAAGACCGGGATGACCACAGGTCCTCGTGCGATGGGTGAGTTCATGTCCGAAGCGTATGATGTGTCCGAGACATTGGCCAACAAGTCGTCGTCTGCTGTCACGGGTTCAAGTGGTTCCTTCGTCTGAGACTCTGCTGCCGTGGGAACAGGCTCAATGGCAACCATTTTTGGCGACATGGCAGTCGTCTCTGAAGCACCGTGTACTGGAGATGCGATGACGAACATGGTTGAGGTCGGCGAGGAAGGCGAGCTGATAAAGGGGTCCGACACGCCTTCGAATGACCGTCCATTGTCGGAGGCGCTTGACCGCAAGCTGTCCGAATCGTCTGCGCTGTCACCAAAAGCATCGCATGGCACATCTTCCACTTCGGCAACAGGTCCCGTCTCTGGGTCATCGATATCGAACAGACTCAGCCCTCCAAGATCAAGGTGGGTGGATACGTCTGAATGTCAGCATGGACGGCGCCGTACGATGCCCTCACCTGGACTAGTCGTAGCAGTGCCAAAGCCAATAGTGATATGTCCTTCCAAGGAAGCTGGCATGACTGCGTCCTCCTCTTCAGAAAGCTCCAGGGGTGAGGCCGGATAGTTCTCCTTGTCCGTCTCCTCGTCTTGTCCATCTTCGCCCATCGTCGGCTCGGCAGAATAGACCATTGATGCGGCCTCTGGGTTAGCCTCAATAAAAGCCGTTGGCACATCCAATGAGGGTTCACATCTGGGCGAAGAGCGACTGGGGCCAGCCTGAGCCTCTTGAACATGCTGGTCGCTGGCCGGTGCCTTCTCGTAGAAACCGCCCTCCCAGACCTTGTCTCCAGTAGCCTCCTCGGGCGAACCAGAAGGAAGTAGCAGCGTCTTGCGCCTCAAGAACTCTCTGGAGTCGCGCTTCTTGACACGATTCGCAAGTGACGAGCGTCTGGGCCCTGCGATCCTGGACAAATCTTGGGCTGCGGGGGAGGCTGGTATTGATCGAGAGAGAGCAGCAACAATCTTGCGCTCAACAGGTCGATGAGCACCGAAAAAGACTCCAGCTTCATCATCAGACGAGGAAAAGTCGAGAGAGTCGATGTCGGTTTCGGATGTGGACTGGTCAGACAATGTTGTCGAGGACGACATGGATGATGCAAGTTGCGGTATGACTGGCGTTGGCGAGGCGGGCTGTGCCATGATGGGCGACAGTTGGGTACTGCAGTCCAAGAGGCTAAGGCGCCGTAAACACTAGTGTCAAGAAACGTTCAGATGCTGAAATAGAGGGGGAACAAGAGGCGTGTAGGGATTCACTGGATCCTACAGTCTAGTTCGTCATGTTGTTGTTGTGGTTGTGCATTGCTTCCAACGTTTACGTAAAACCAAGCTCCATAGTATTACACGTCATTGTAGATGCCTGATATCAGCCACGCGATATTTTCCTGAAGTCGGCAGGCTCCATTGTCTTCCCTGAACCTTAAAGTTGAGTGGTATCCTGTGTCGGGGGGCGTCGTCGTCGTCGGGGCCGTCAAAGGTCTCCCCACCCAGGCTGCTGTGCTGCCTGTCGTTGCGTCCACACCCCCTCGGGCTCTGCAAGGCCGCGACTGGTTCCGGCGAGAAATGGCGTAATCTCCTGCTGCCCTGGACCTGCTTGGCTTGGGATCTAGCAGCAACAGTGTCTGCCTGAGCGTGTGGGGCGACATCCTCTGCTGCTAATGGGCCATGAATCATCATGCACGGCAACGCCACCAACGCTCTACCTAAATCCTTAGACTGTACAGCTGTATGCATGGTCAGACGCGTTGTCGCAGCTAGGCCAGGCTTGGCTGCAGGTTCAACTTGTTCCAAGGAACGATCAATGGCAGGGTCGCCATGGCCTGCGGCAACGCTGGCACTCTCTTCATCCTTGGATCTGCGGGACCCATGGCCGCTGACCGAGAGTTGCTCATCGTTAACCTGCTCTTGCTGGAATGCCTGTCCTTACACTTGACTACCACTGCGCCAGTGCGCGCCTCACAGTAGGGACCCAGGGTACCCGTGGCAGCCAAGGAACCCTCAATGCAAGCGAGCACAATGTTGAAATTCAGATTAGAAGCTACAATACAACCTGTTCAAGGGGGTAATTGAGAAATTCAAAGGCCTGATTAGGAAATTGTTTGCACCACCCACGCCGTCACACCACCATACCGGCTCACAGCCCCTGCGTACACGCGCCAGGCCCATCTCAGGTTCCCGCCGCACTGTTCAACCACGACTCTTGCAAGTCTCATTCATCAAACGTGCAACGACAACACGGCTCGGGCTCGTGACTGCAAACAAACCCCTTCTCGACAGCACGTCTTCCTTGCCCATCCAAAGCTGCGCCGACTGCTGCCTCTTGTTCCGCACACCGACGTCCCTTCTGACACGACACGTACGACACGCACACCCCTCCCACCACTTGCATCCACAAAACTCCCAAGGTTCCTCTTTGTCCTCTATCAAACTCAGCTCTTCCTTCTCTAGAACTCTTCGCCCGTCACAGTACGTATCAAGCTTCGTTTCTTCCCCTCAACCTTCCTCACACCAACCTGTTCCCATCAACTCTACACCGCTTCGTTTTGGATCAGTCACTCACTTTGTCCCACTAGCCTCCCATGACAGACCTCCAGTGAACAACGCCGCGCCATGTCTTTCAACGCCGCGCGAGGCTCTCCGCCCCGCGCCGGCCCCTCGATACGTGCGCCCTCTTATCAATCTCGTGTCGCCTCCGCTTCGGCGAGTGTGCCTTGGCCCTCGTCTGGCTTGGGTGTGCCAGAGCAGCCCTTCTCTTCAAGAAGGGCAACCCTCTCTGCAGGCATCTCGCCACGTTCTGCGAATGAGCGCGACCGATTCGAGGACGCCCTAGGCGACAGAAGTCCAGGTCGAGCCAATGGGGACGGCGCGTCGCATTGGTCGATGTCGTCCAACCATTACTCGTACGGTGCAGTTGCTCCTCCCTTGTCGGACCCATATTCAGTTCCCAAAGTGTCCCACAACTCACCGCCTGTCGCGTTTCCGCGCGAGCGCCTTCCCAGTTCACATTCAAACTCGTCCCTTTCATCGACGATGCGAGGACGGCGTGCACCGGCGCCCGCCGCTCTGGATCTTAGCCCTCGGCGCGACCGTGAGCGCGCATCAGAGTCAGTGGACGAGTCAAATCACTGGCCACACGGACGTCAAGAGGTCATGCAGATGGTAAGTCTAGTAACACGAGGAAGGCGCTGACGCCCAGCCTGTGCCACGGCTTCCGTATACTGCACCGGCGACACCGTCAGACGAGAAGCAAGGAGCGACTCATGTCGAAAGTGTCCCCTTCCCTACCCACACTTCGCCGCAACTGCGCTCGTCGCCATCGATGCCTCTTGCAGTCCCGTTGTCTGCCTTTGGGGCCCCAAGCGCTCCATCAGAGGAAAGGCGCACCTCCCTGGCTGACCAGAGGGCGTCACTTGTGGACCAGCGCGCATCACTTGTGGACCAGCGTGCGTCGATCGCAACCAACGGCGATCGCGTTTCCATCGACTCGTACTATCTCGGCGCTGGCGGATTGTCCCCAGGCGACATTCAGTCGTCGTTTACACCCAGCACGCCCGACTTCTTTGACCCATCCAACATTGATAGGCGCGGTCTTGTTGGCGTTGGCGAACTGGCAACGCCGCACTGGGGTCCCGTCGATTCCCGGCACCTTCGGACACCAAGCATGCCACACGATTTCACGCTTAGCCCACCCATGCCCCCTCCTGTGGATAGGGGAATGTTTGTGGGCTCTGCACCGGGTCGAGGTTGGGGCAAGGCAGACGGGAGCAGTGCTGGGCTAGGCCTCGTATCGGCATCATATGCTGAAGATTTCAAGGGGTTGGAGCGCGTATCCGAGGAGACTCCTCGCAGAGACCGCACGCGTCACCGATCCGTCTCCCACGAGACTCCTCCAAGGGCGGCCACTGCTGCTCAGTCTCAGGCCAGTGTCTCTGCTCTCGACTCCCTCCTCTCTCTGTCTCACTTGGACGACTTTTCATTTGACTCCAACCTCGAGCCCGGCAACCTCGCGGCATCATTGTCCATGCCCGAGGCACCCAAAGTCGCCTCGCCACCACGGAATCCCAACTTGCGCGCTTCAGCACCACCGGCCCCCAAGGGCCAGCAGTCGCCGTACGCCCAGTTCATTCCCACCGAAGCGCCCCCTCTGCCGGCTAAACATGCCGGCTCGTCACCAGCTCCTGCTCCTGGCAGCGCTCGCGAGCGTATTTACGCCCGTCGCGCCTCGCGCCAGCAAGCGGTGGCAGCGGCAGCGGGCATGCCACCACCACAGACCGTCGAGTTGCCGCCATTGCCAGTGGGCAGCAAGGCGTTGTCACCACCAGGGTCGGCTGATTCGCAAACGCAGACATTTGGGCTGCGCAAAACTCCCCCAAGCGGCGGGCGTGACCCAAACAAGCGGCGTGGACCAGTCAGCCCGAATACTCCTCACCACGACATATTGCGTTACATGGCCCCCAAGGACTTTTCTCATCTCCCGCCTAGCCCGTCCACAGCATCAATAAACCAATTCTTGCGAGGCTCGTCATCGAGCAATAACCTTTCGACAGTCCGCACACCACCTGGCTCCATCTCTGGACACGCTTCAAAAGGGTCTACAGTTGGCCGATCGGACTCGCTGCGCTCGTCGCGTTCGCGTGTGCAGTCTATGAAAGCAGGCGAGGCCGCTGCTGCTGCCGAAGCATTGCGCAAGCTGGATGGTCTAGGCAGCACCCCGAAGAAAGGGCCTTCCACATCATCTGCCACGCCCCGTGCTGGCCGTCCAACGACACCACCCGCCGTTTTGCGCGACTCCAACTCACATGCGTCCACGTCTGTCACTCCACCGTCAGTCAATCGTGACATGCGCGCTGAAAAGGCAGCTCGCCGGCCCAGTGTTGCTAGCTTTGCCAGCGACATGTCTTCTGCAGAGGGAGTCATGGAAGGCGACGGGTTTGTGCCCCCCGTGCCTCCCCTCCCACGCGGCTACCAGTCGATGCGACATGGTCTCTCGACGCCGGCGTCTGGGGTCTCGGTACCGGCGCCGATGCAGTACGTGCCCCTGCATCCTGATGAGGAGCAGGCGTCTCAGTCAGCACACCCCCCTTCACAAAAGAGCTCTCCCGAAGCCCCCACCACAGTGCCCATGCCGACTGTGGAGACGCCCCGCACGAGGAGTATGAGCAAGAAGTGGTCGTTCTCGTCGGCCTTGAGTTTGAACAAGTTGCACAAGGACAAGGATCCTTCTATTTCGCCGACCAACTCGCCGTCAATCCATCAGGCAAGTTCGCCCTCGATTCACCATGCGCCAGAAGTCTTCGACTCGCCTTCCAGTTCCCAGACCCCGTGGTCTGACGACAAGGCGGAGCTCTCATCACCGAAGCCTCACGGCCTTGATCAGATTCGGTCGCGCGACTCAGTTGACCATGCCTCAATGGCAACGGAGTCGAGGTCAAATCACACCATGACACCAGTGGCACCGACTTCAGGCCTCGCGCCGCCAACCAAGACTGGGTCAAAGCGCCTCACACCATCGTCTATCCCCTTCTTCCGTCGTGCTTCAGCTTCTTCTGTTTCGCTCGCGCACAAGCTCTCGTCTCCCCCAGAGCAGTCGACGCCGCGCTTCTCCGTGCAAGCAACCCCCACCTCGTCGACGCAGTTGGCCTCGTCAGGGACGAGCCAGCGGACGCCGTCGGGGACGCGAAAGTCTATGCTGGGAATGCACCTTCCCTCCATGCTGCGCGGTAGTGCCTCGAAGCGTGGTCTGGCAAACCAGGCAAACCAGGCGGCACCTGTGGTTGTTGAGAAGGAGTCCAAGCCACCTCCCGCTAGCAGTTCTGTGGGACGCGCTGTTGGTCGAGCTCGTGGCCTGACTATTTCGTCAGGCGGGGACAACGGCCCAGCTTCGCTGATCCGTAAGCCGTCGGTAGACGTCCACTCGGTCAACAACAACTCGGTCAACAACAGGGACCTGGACAGGTCTGGCTCGGCAGTGAACGGCGCTCCTTCGATCAAGTCGACCAAGCTACCGGTGGCTAGTGCGGCACACAGCCTTCACAATGTTTCGTCTGCCACATCCCTCCGCAAGACGGAAATCGCTAGGCCGCCGGCAGCCACGCCAACCAAGATACCTCGTATGGCGTCGCGTCCCTCAGTGGTTACGCCCAACACTCATGCCGCGCACATGAGCATGCCTCCGCCTGCTCTGCCTCCACCTAGCATGGCTACGAGTCGCAGTGCCAATGTGTTGGGGTCTACGACCGGAAATGGCACGGGCAGCCACCTCCCTTCGGCTGCGAGCGTCAACGATATGGCCATCAGCGATTTTACTTCCGCTGGCAATCGCTTGTCAGCGCAACCGGACATGACTTCCGCTGCCCATCGTTCCCATCTTCTCGCACCCCTTGCCGCTCGCAAACACAGTGTTTCCGGCATTCCTGCACCGCCTACTGCCTCCCAGACTCGCCGCGAGAGCCTCATCACTGGTGTGCCAGCTTCGCGTCGGACGCTGCCTCAATTGCCGTCCTCGGCTACTGCCATGACTATTTCGGCTGCTGCCAAGGCGCGCCCAAGTGTTAGTCGTCACGGCTCGGGGAGCCCTAACGCGGACGACCTCACCCAGCCTGCTGCGGCTGCTGCTGCTGCTGCGCCGCCCTCGCAGATCAAGACGTCCAAGTCGTTCCACTCCAAGGTCGGGCATGTCAGTCACTCGCGACTCTCGTTGTCGTCGTCTGTTGGCGCCTCCAACATGTCCTCCCGCCGCACCTCTTTGGTGCCGGACTCGAACGATAGTCCTACTGATGATGAGGAGGGCATGGCCGACTCCGAAATGGTTGCCTATGTTGCTCGCCGCAAGGCTCGTGCCGCGGGCGGATCCAAGAAGGACGACCTCAGCGATCTTATTGGCTTCCCCGAAGATGTCGATCCTGCCGAAGCTGTGAGCCAGCGGGCGTTCATATCCCGCAACCTCGGCCACCTCTCCGACTACGAGCGCAAGGAGGTTCTTGACTTTGACTACATCTACTATGTGGCCAAGAACGTCAAGCGTGCACCTCAGCCTGATGGCAAGGTGTACAATCACGGCTACGACGACGAGCGCGGCGACTATCTTGTCGTCGAGGGCGATCATTTGTGCTACCGCTACGAAGTCATTGGTATCCTTGGCAAGGGCTCCTTTGGCCAAGTCGTGCACTGTCGCGACCACAAGACTGGCCTCTCTGTTGCCGTCAAGATCATTCGCAACAAGAAGCGGTTCCACGCTCAAGCCCTGGTGGAGGTCAAGATCCTGCAGCAGCTGGTTGAGTGGGATCCAGAGGACAGGCACTACATGGTCAAGATGACCGACCACTTCTACTTCCGCGGTCATCTGTGCATCGTTACAGAGCTGCTCAGCATCAACCTGTACGAGCTCATCAAGGCCAATGCTTTCTGCGGATTCTCAACGGTTCTCATTCGTCGTTTCACGACACAGATGCTGTCGTCCTTGATGCTCATGCGCTCTCATCGCATCGTCCACTGTGACTTGAAACCCGAGAACATTCTCCTGCGGCACCCATCGAAGAGTGGAATCAAGGTTATCGACTTTGGCTCGTCTTGTCACGAGTCTGAGAAGGGTGAGCTTCAAGACCAGAAATAACGCTAATGTTGCAGTGTACACATACATTCAGTCTCGATTCTACCGCAGTCCAGAGGTGATCCTCGGAATGAACTACGCCATGGCCATTGACATGTGGAGCTTGGGGTGAGTTTGTCGCCAGACTTCGATTCAATGCTAACGAAGCCTCAGGTGCATTCTTGCTGAACTGTACACTGGCTACCCAATCTTCCCCGGCGAGAATGAGCACGAGCAGCTGGCGTGCATCATGGAGGTGCTAGGCGTTCCCGAACACTACATTGTGCAGAAGGCATCGAGGCGAAAGCTCTTCTTTGACGCCACAGGCGCCCCTAGGCCGTTTGTCAACGGAAAGGGCCGTCGCAGGCGGCCTGGGACAAAGACGCTGGCTTCTGTCTTGAAGTGCAACGACGAGTTGTTTGTCGACTTCATTGCCAAGTGCCTGACCTGGGACCCCGATAAGCGTCTCAAGCCCCAGCCTGCCATGCGCCACCCGTGGATCCTGGCCGGCCGCCGTCGCCAGGCGCCAGCACCGCCAGAGCGCGAAAGCCGGTCGTCCTTTCTTGGCAGCAGGTCGCAGCGCACGCTGGTCAACGGCCACGACAAGAAGGGCTTGATCATCTCGCCACCTACTCCCCTCGTTGCCCGCGCCTCACAGGCGCCATCTTCAGCATCACGCATCGGGGTTTCCATGCCCTCGTCGCGGTTGCACGCCCGCAATAGCACATACGTCGTGAGTGCTGCCAGCGTGCCAGAAGAGAACTCTGTTAACATTTTCCCAGCCTAATGCCCAAAAGGTCAGCATGGCCTGATGCCCCAGAGCCCCAACTCGAACGCCCTGCAGCCTCATGGCTCGATGACCCATACTACCTGTGTAAAAATACGACGCGGACTCGACATACTCTGCAATAATCATTCGCATGCGCGCGAGACTCGCCAGCATACATGACCTCTCTCGCCCCCTTGCCATTGCCCTCCTCTCCTACCCACATTGACTCCGTAGATGCATCCCGTGAACCCGGGAGATATATAGCGCAATCACTCCCACGCGGGCCCACATAGTGAGAAGACTCTTCATAGCGACGTTGACGGCCCGGCGCCCTCGTAATGCATGTTTTGAGGAGGTTAATGCTTGCACCCTAGTCTCGGACGGAACAGTACAGCAATGCATATGTAGCGCTCTGCTCATGTGCGTCTAACGGCGCCGCCTGCTTGTCTGGAGGGAACGGATCATGCGACGAGCCTCACGACCACGCTCTTGCTCCCTACGTACCATCTCTTCCGTGCTGAGCTCGACAAGAACAGGTCCATACTCGTCCCGCTCCCACCAGTCGCGCCAGACACCGACAAGACCCTTTGCACCGAACCGGTTGTTCGTTATAGGCTGGCCTCCACCAGTCTTCTCCCACTTTGCCTGTTCCAGAGGGTGGGTGTGGGCGAAGAGGTCGAGCTCGAGGGCATCACGCTTGTGCTTGATGAGCTCATCATGGATTGCGTGTGCAACTAGGGGCACGGCCTCGCCGGTGAGGCCCAGCTCGGCGCAGTAGTGCTTTGCGAACTGCGAGGGCGGCAACGACGAGGAAAGGTCCCATTCGATGCGGTCACGGAGCACGTGGGTGTAGATTTGAATATCCAGCTGAGACAGTTAGTCATAGCAAGGAGTGTGGGGCTTACGTTAATTATGATGCGACAGTCGGGCTCAGGCCACGTCTTTTCGCCATGCTCATCCACCATCATGTGGTCGTCACCTTCGTCGTCAGACCAGGTCACATCCTCGGCCGCCACGTCGTCCGTTGCGAGGTCGATAATGACAGTGTTCTGGTAGTCTTCAACTTGTGTCTGGATGAGATCTGCAAGAGTAGCAGCGTGAGAGGTGGAGATGCCGACGTCCTCGCAGAATATGACTGCAAAGTCTTGAGGCTTGTAGAAGGGCTCGTTGGCGTTCCAAAGGAAGCGATCCTTAATTTTCATGGCCGGCTGGTGGTCATTAGGAGCGGGGACATCGTAGTCGATGGCAATGGGAACAAGGAGCTCTGGGCGCTCGGCCTCTACGGCAAGATGCTCCTCGGGTCTGATCTGTTAGCTCGGCCCAACAAACCGTACGGCGCTACTCACACAAACTTGTGCTTGGTACCCTTGGCGTACTCGCTGCGCACGCGCTCAGCAGGAGCACGATCACCAAGCCATGTCCATCCACGCTCGAGGTCCGAGTGCTTCTTCCGAATCTTGCCAATTCGAGCGCTGGTTTGAGGGTCGAGGGTGTCCCTTCGTCGCCTGCGGCTTCCGTAGTCGTCATCATCCGGGTCAGAGGCAGCCTCTTCTATCTCGTCGTCCGAGCTCTCCTCCTCCTCACTCTCGTCCTTCTCAGCATAGTTGGGACGGCCAGCGCGACGACCAGAGAGGGTGGTTGTTGTTCCCCCTCGTCCTGCTCGGCTGGGAGCAGGAGATTCTACACGCGGCGTCGAGGCGCCAGAGCTGCGGGCTCCTGCAAGCTCCCTTTCGAACTCTGCCTGTATCGACTCGCGCTCCTTCGTTCCAGCAGTAACGGTCTCAGGCTGCATGAGCGAGGTCACTCCTGTTCGCAAACGTGAGGGATATGTCGTAAACATGCCCTGGGTGATAGGCGGAGCGTTTGAAGTCGGATCGAGGTTGCGCTGGCCCGGCGGCGGTAGGAAAAATCCCAACGGTCCAGGTGGGTACGTCTCGGGATGCGTAGGGATCTGGGGAGCCTGCATCTGGCGGTACGCGACGGCTTGCGCATACTGGTTTGGAGGAGCCACGCGTTGAGGAGTCTGGAATGATTGATATTGAACAGGGGATGCTGCGAAACGTCAGACCTGTTCACGCAAGGAGCCAGCTATGCCAGTTCTAAACTTACGCCTGTAGCCTGGCGGTGCCATTTGCTGCACGGGTGGTGCAGGTGTGCTGCTGTCACCGCGTGATGAACGCGTTCGTGTAGGGTACGACATGGTATGCCACCCAGTTTGATCCCCGAGCTTCGGTCAATCCCAAAACAAAGCCCTAGCTCTGTGGAAAGATGGTTTCACGCTGGATATCGAGTGTCGAGCCGATAGACGCGTGGATTGGATGTCAAGGATGGATGGTGTGATGACTTGCAAGGAGCTTCGCAAGTGAACAACGCCTAAGTTGATTGTCCAAGTGGAAAGGGGGAGGCTCGGATAAGAAAGCCACACATTGAGGGCCACTGCGCTGGAGTGACCGGCCCGACTGCAACCGACATGACCAGCGACAAGTCCATGACAAAGCCGTGCTTCCAACACTTCTCTTTCCCGGTGTCACTTTCTTCTGCTACAGAAGCTCGTTCTCAAAATGTTCACCGGCCTTGTGAGTCAATGCTGAATTTCTGGGTGTACTAGATACTAACTCTAAAGGTCGAGCACCTCGCGACTATTTCGCACATTTCGCCCTCCACCTCGACTACGGAGCACATTATCACGCTCTCTGACGCGGCCCCCATTCTCGACGACTGCCACATTGGCGACTCGATCTGCACCAACGGCGCCTGCCTGACCGTCCTCGAGTTTGACAATGATAGCTTCAAGGTCGGCCTCGCCAACGAGACCCTCTCGCGCACCTACCTCGGCAACCTGGGTGTCGGCGACAAGGTCAACTGCGAGCGGGCCATGGCGGCACACTCGCGCTTTGGCGGGCACGTCGTGCAGGGCCACGTCGATGCTGTTGCTACCATCAAAGCTATTGTCCCCGACGGCGCGAGCTTGCGCTACACGTTTGCTTTCAAGGAGGAGGCGGCCCACCTCATGCCCTACCTCGTCGAGAAGGGGTTCGTGACCGTCGACGGCGCGAGTCTTACGCTTACGGCTGTGGACGACAAGGAGCTGTCGTTTGGTATCATGCTCATCGCCCACTCGCAGTCCAAGCTCACGCTCACGAGCAAAAAAGTCGGCGACCCAGTCAACATTGAGGTCGACTGTGTCGGCAAGTACATTCTGGGCAGCGAGAGCCGCATGGCTGGGCTCGTTGAGCGTGTCGTCGACCGCCGCCTGGCCGAGCTTGGTCTGGTCAAGAAGTAGAGGGAGCGCAGTGTTGCACGATAGACGACCGGCCATCGGAGGCTTGTACTATGAAACCATTTGCATTGTCGGACCATTATGTGCTACAATCTCGCTATGAGGGAAGGAAAGGAGCGAGGGCTTTTTTAAACTTTTGAGCATCCTCCTTGTCCTCTGCGTCCGTCTGCACACAGTCCTTCCAGTTGACGCGGTGGTGAAGACCTAGGAGGCCACTCAGGACGGTGCTGCGGGCGTCAGCTGCAATGACACGGCTAAACTATTACTCACCGGCCAAATTGAAGGTCAAAGTTGCCCTTGAGCAAGTGAACAAGGCGCTGTCCATCGGGGCACTCAACCTTGAAGTAGTTGCCCGACGCGCCAACACGAGACAGGGCGCGCTCTGGCTCAGCCTCCCAGTCGAGACCAGCTGCCTCTCCAGCCTTGGTAAACCCATCGGCGACCTTGTCGGCAAGTGCCGCAGGGATGGGGACAACCTGGACGTGGGCGTGTCCACCGCGACCGCCCAGACGGCCAACCTCGAATGTCACAGGTACGGCATCGTACTGGGCAAAGCAGGCGCGCAGGGACGACTTGTACGCCTCGAGCTCGGAGATGATGTTCATCGCGTCTGCGGGAGGAATAGACAGGAGAGTGGGGTGATGGGCGATGGGGATGATCTGTTTGTCAGCAATGCCTTGTTCTGATCACATACAAGAACGTGTCCGCCGCCGGGAACAAGCGGCTTGTCACCCCCACGAGTAGGAATGAGCTGACCCTTTGGGAGGGTAACGTAGGTTTCTGATCCAATGGCAACAATGAGATGCTTGGTCACCTTGGGGTTACTCAAGCAGAACCAGCCTGTCATCAGCACTTGTACCTGAAACCAACTTACACTCAGCAGGACCGAGTTCCTTGCGCTTGGAACGCTCCTGGTCGCGCTCCTTGACCACAGGACAGTCGCGAATATAGTGGGCAGCCGTCTTGCCACATGCGCGGCAAGTGTAGTCGGCTGAGGGGACGCGAGCAGTCTCGCGCTGTGGGCAGTCGCGAATAAAGTGGTCACTCTGGGGGATGAGCTCTAGCCTCGCATAGAGCACTTACAGCCTTGCAAATGTTGCACTGGTAGTCGGGAGGAGGTTTTGACCGGTCTGCTTTCTGCGGGCAGTCCTGGATCCAATGCTGCCTGTCAGCGTCAATCACTGCTGCGGACTCACTCCTGGCACCTGGCAGATCTTGCAAGTGTAATGGTCAGGCGGGGGGCCATGCTCTGTCTTGCCCTTCTTCCTGCTCTCCGCATCGCCGTCGTCCTCTGTCGCGCGCTTCTTTCCCGCAGCGCCAGAGATGGAGAAGGGATTGGGCGTCGCATTGGCAGGGCGAGCGGGAAGCGCGGCCGTCGGACTCTGAGCCGGCAAGCTCGTAGCGTACACACTCTGAACAGTCAGCTACCACCTGCAAACCTGCACGCACCCTTGGAGCCTTGCCGTTAGCACCAGCGGGGGCACCAAGCGCAGCAATCTTGACTGATCGTGTCCAGCGCTCCTCCTTGCCACCAGGCCCGCTCCAGCCAAACGGCTCCCGCTCCCAGAACCCCGCGCCGTCGGCCCAGAACATGTACCGAGGGCGAGCCCGCTTGACGACCTCCGCGAGCGGTGGCGCGGGCGTGGCGAGCGCGACGCCCGACGAAGGGTAGGAAGGGGACAGCATGCCCAGCGACGGCGGGGCCGCGAACGTCAAGAGAATGTCGATACCGTGGAATGCTGACGGGAGGACACCGCCTTTCGCCGCCTGGAGACTGGTTGCCTCCTCCTCTGCGTCGACGTTCATGGCCGGCTGGGAGAGGAGCGAGGCGATAGAGCTCTTGCTCATGACGGGTGCATAGGCACTCTGGGCTGTCAGTCGCAGCTCACGAGCCGCAAGGACATACCTGGTTCTCCTCCTCCGAGTCGTATGTCGCCGCATCGTACCCGCCACCAGCAACAGCAATCTTGAGCCCTTGGGCGGTCGTGAACACGCTCGACTTGCCTGACGACTCAGCACCCAAACCAGCAGAGGCCCACCAACACTCACCAAGATAAACAAGATTCGACGCAACTTCAGGACTAGCCCCGACCCGCTCCTCGACACTGGCAGGCAGCGCGTTCTTGCCGACAGAAAAGTATGTCGGCACTGGCACTTGCCCGTCAGCGCAACCCTCCGCTACAGCACGTACAGCTAAGCCCATCGAGCTCGGACCCATCGCTGCCCTCCTTGAAGAGATCGCCTACAACCACGCAGGCGTCAAACGGCCCGTGCTTTGCGTTGATGGTCGTGATCTTGCGCGACATCAGAGCTAGGTCTGAGAGGGGCGCGCCGACGGCGAGGCTGTGTGAGCAACGCATAGCGAAGGAGGAGCGAGGTCAGCGATTATCCTTGGAGCCACATCGTGGAATACTCACACTTTGAGAGCCTCGGCCTGAACTGTGGAACCCATTGTGAATGCCAGTGACAGTGAGCAATGCACACAATCGACTCTTGACATGGCTGTGTGACGCCGTTTGATATTTGGACACTGTGCCTGGACAGAGCGGAGATCTTGAGGTCTCCGTTTAACACCAAAGATCATATATGCTGCATCCTCGTCTCAACCTGCTATGTACATGCTACAGCCCCTGGCCTTAGCGGCGGGGGCTGGGGCTACGACTCATGCTAATGCTGCGTGCCCTTTTCGGACTCGCGCTTCCATTTTTACGACGCGGGGCAGGCGACCTCGACCTCGACCTCGACTTGGAGCGGCGAGCTGCCGGGCTTCGTGAACGGGAGCGCGAGAGCGAACGAGAAGCCGAGCGGTAACGGCGAGGAGGGCTGCGGCTCCTGCTGTAAGAGCGACGCCTGGGGGAGACTGAGCGGTTGCGACTCCTGCTGCGCCCTCCGCGAACGTAGTCTGGGCTCTGACGACGAGCACGTCCTCCACGGAAACCCGGCGACGGCGAGCGGTACCTTCCTCCTGGGCCATCTGCGCGGCCACCAAACCCTCCACGGCCTCCATGACCCCCACGACCACCGTAGCCGCCACGATCAGCATACCCGCGGTCGCCAAAGCCTCCACGGCCGCCATAGCCTCCACGGTCGCCCTGCCGAGCCCCAGGCCCATACGCTGGCGCACGACGGAACCCTCCACGCGGAGAAGGCGACCTGCGGCGGCGCGGCGACGGCGACCGGCGACGCACAGGCGACCGCGAGCGGGGACGGTAAGAAGAGGGCCCACCGCGCACGGGCGAGGGCGAGCGGGAGAAACTGGGCGAGCGACGGCGGCGCAGCGGTGATCGCGAGAGCGAGCGCGGTGGCGGGGACGGCGTTGCGGGCCGGGGAGCTGGGAGGGGATACTTTGAGATCTCTACGCGGAGGACTGCACCGTCGATCGCGCCTCCGTCCATGGATCGGGCGGCCGTGTTGGCGACGTCGGGGCGTTCAAACTCGACGGCTGCCTTGCCACGATTCAAACCAGCTGGCGCCACTGTCAGCAAGCTACGGAATCCGCTTCAGCACAGCACTCACAAACTTTGAACACGGGAAGATCAATGCCAGTGACGCGTCCGTACGCGCCAAAGATGTCGCGAAGGTGTGCCGTCTGGACATTCTTGCTAAGTCCAGTGACGACAATGACGCGGAAACCATCTGCGCCGTTCGATTTCGGTGCTGGCGACATTGACACATCGCGGTTCGCGCGGCGGGGGCTCGGAGTGAGAGGTTTTGGCGACCTGGAACGGCCACGCTCAGACATTTTTGTTGGATGCAGGAGTGAATGTGTCGACGACGACCAAGAAGAATGTTGCAGCGCGACTGATCACCAACTCTTGCGACCCATGCTTGAGTTTTCGGAACCAAAATTAAATTTCCCACGGTTGCCTCCGTCGTGTCACATAGCATTCCACGATCCATGACGCATCGCTATGATCTCTGTTTTCTTTCGTCTTCAAAATGCACTTTATATGTAGTACTCTTGTTGCAACCACTGCATCTCTGCACACTCCTGCTTCCAGCAACACGCTAAATTTACGAGTTGAAGGTGAAGGCGGCGCCGACCTTGTGGGCGGCGGTGCCAGCGGCCGAGTCGTTGAGCTTGGTGGTGTCAAGGGCAAGACCGAAGGAAGCCTTGACGCCGGGGCGGAGGGCCTGGGTGTAGCCGAGGACGAGGACACCGGCGTTGTTGATCTTGGCCTTGATGAACGAGGCGTTGTCAATGTAAGCCTTGGAGCCGACCTCAAGCGAGACACCGGGGGTGGTCGACTTGGTGTCGTAGACGGCCTTGGCACCGGCCTCGACGTCCTTCGAGACCTTGTGGTAGTACGAGGCCGAGAAGGTCGAGAGGTTCTGGAGACCGTGGAGGGTGACGGCGTACTCGGGGGCCGAGAAGCCGACGGCACCAGCGTAACGGGTGACGGCGCCGGCGTTGACGTCGTACGAAGCCTCGGCACCGACAAGGAAGCCGTCGTGGCCGACAACGGCGTCAGCGGTAAAGGTGGGGCCCTTGAAGAGGTCGGCGGTGGCACGGGTGTGGACCGAAGGCTGCTTGTAGATGGCAGTGAGGATGGCACCCTTCTGCGACTTCTCGGGGTTGAGGGTGGTGGCAAGGTCAAGCTTGAGGCCCTTGGCAATCTGGTTCTCGAGCTCAACCTGGGTGCGGAGGATGTTGGTGGTGGTCCAGGCCTGAGAGATTGTCAGTCGCGTTCTTCAAAGGCGCGGTGGGAGCGAGACGCCTGCCTCCGGAACCGCCCGGAGCATCTGGACAGCCAGATGCCTCGATCCAATACACACCTGGGTAACGGTCAAGCCGTGGACAAAGTCGACGTACTTGCCCTCAATGTCGGCGGCAATGGCGTTCGACTTGGAGTCGCGGTTGCCGGCAACCTTGAAGGTGACGTTCGAGGGGGTGAGGGTCTTAACCTCGAGCGAAGTGCCGTGGATGGGGTAGTCCTTGAGGAGGAGGTCCGACGACGACTTGCCGAGGTCCTGCACGAGTCAGCGACATTGTTACTAATGTGCGCGAGCTTGGAGCTGTGCCCGACGCCTTGGATGTTGAAAATGAGGCGCCAGGCAAAGACACCAGCCGAGACAAAGAATCGACGCGTACCTTCCAGGAGGGGGGAACGGGCTGGGGCATGGTGATCTGTTGGAGCGAGAGAGAGGGAATGTGGTTAGCACAGGAGTCTTGCGTGAGTGAGTGCGAAAGGGAAGAGAAGTGTATGTATGTGAGGTGACGTACTATGTGCAGGTGGGGGGTAGGACAAGTAAGTGGGTGAACAAGAAGAGAGTGGTAGTTAGGGAAAGGGCGGCAAAAGGGTTCGAGTGGATGGATGGGTGTTTATACGGCGGTGAGGAGACTATTGGGGATTGGGCGGCCGAGACGCACATGCCAGCCAAGCGGCACCACCCAGGACACCACCGCACGCCTGGCTGGCTGGCTGGACACACAGTCTGCTGCCTGGCGCGTGGCTGCTCGGCGCGCACCCTGCACCGGCCACACCTTCGCTGGGTTCGCTCGCCTTCCGTCGCAGTCCAGCGCGTCATCCGTGCGTGCGTGCACAGAGCCTTCCCCCTCGCCTCCCAGCCAGTCAGCGCATCGCAATCCGCAAAGCCGGTATCCTCCGCGCCGAGATATAACCCCGCTCACCCCGCCGCACCACTGCAGTGTGGCACTCGCTGCTTATGTAAACACTGCCATTTGTTGACACTGGAATACCCGGGGCGCCGGGTTTACCTCCACCGTTCATTGCTCATGTCGCCATCACTACTGGCACCGCCGACAACACCGAAGCGATTTCGGTGGGGCATAGAGCTTGCATAGTGGCATGAGACCTGGCAGCTGGTCGGCGACATAGTAATTATGCATCGTAGCGTATAGCTAGGCAAGCTCAACCCCTGCCATGGCCGTCTTCTGCTACAAGCGTAGACGCACACCATCATGGAGGTCGTTGGCACTTGGGAGGAGGCTGGAGGCTCACTCCATGACGCCTGGCCTGCCTGGCGCTAACAGGGAAAAAACGCTTTCAAACAGGCATCCTTACAGGTGATACTCATCGGCACCGTTAACACGCACCCCGCGGCGCTCCCAGACACCCTTGATGCCCATGTCCTCTTCCCCACTGCAGTGTCAGCTAGCCCACGAGTCAGACCTACTCGTCGCGCCACGTGAACGAAGGCTCAGTCTCCCCCTCGGGCGGGTTGCGGAACACGATATTCTTCCTCTACCCCGTCAGCGCACACACCGCACAGCTACTCACAATTCCGAGGGTCAAGTGGATCCCAGCCGGGGCAATCTTGATGCGGCTCACGGGCTCGCGCCCCTCGATCCCCGCGGCAATGTTGCGCGCCACGGCCTCGGCCTGCGCCATCCCCGGCCGCGCAGCCTTGTGCGCCCCCGTGTCGGCGATATCCCCCACGGCGTAAAAGTTGGGATACAGCGGGTCCTGGAACTGCAGCGTGGGGGATACGCGGATGAAGCCGTTTTCCGGGTTGACGAGCGAGTTGGGCGAGGTCTGTGGGAGGGAGGCGAGGAGCTGGTTGTTCGCCGTCTGGCCCGTGGCGGGGATGACGAGCTGGGTGGGAAGCGTCGTGCCGTCCTTGAGCGTGATGGTGAAGGTCGAGCCGTCAGTCGGGAACCCGGCCGCGGGCGGCGTGACGCGCCCGTTGTTGGTGACGAGTTTGACGCCGAGTTCCTCAAAGCGCTCCTTGATGAGCTCGTGGAACTTTGCGTGAAACTTTGGCATGACCCTGTCGCGCGACTGGACGAGCGTCACCGATTTGGAAGGGTAGAGCTCCTTGAGGTCGGTGGCCATCTGGACACCAACGGCGCCGCCGCCGAGAATCACAATCGACTCGGCCCTGGCGACCTGCGCCTGGTACTTTTGAAAGTACTCGACGGCGGGCTTCTTGTCTTCCGTCGGCATCGTGCCCGGAGGCGACAGGGTGGTGCCGGTCGCGATCGTGATGTAGTCGAAAGGCACCTCGGTCGAGCCCTGCCACGAGCGGTCCAGGATCACCCGGTCCTTGTGCACCGAGACGACCTTTGCGCGCACAACCTCGTGCAGCGACCGGTTGGGAGAGTTGGCAAACACGCCAGTGAAGGGGATGAAAGCCATGTGCTCGTGCTTGGGGACGACAGAGTAGCGGGGCTGGATGTCAGATGGCGCTCGGGGAGGCGACTTACAAAGACAAACAGGTGGTGGAAATGGCTGTGCGGCTCAATGAGCAGCACCTGTGCATGTCAGCGGCATCTACAACGACTAGCTTACGCGGTGAGTCACAGGAAGCACCCCGGCGAGCTGCTGAGCAGCATTCTGTCCCCGTCAGCCGTCATACCGGACCTCGAAGGGACAGCCTCACCTGACCGACATACGAGCCGCCGACGACAATAACGTTCTTGAGAGTAGTCACCATGATGAAGCAGTAGCACTGGGAAGAGTCGCGACCAGCCCAAGCACACTAGCTTATAAATACCGACGCATGACTGCGCTTTAGCAAGCAACACGGCGGGCCCCTCGGGCCCGACCGAGTCGTGTCACCTCGGCTGCCTCGGCCACCAGCCGCAGCGAGGAGCCGCACGCTGCGGGAGGGTCAGTAGACCTGACGAAAACGACGTGAGATCGGCCCCAGTCGTAATCTGATTAGGAAATTCGCCGCAAACGACGGTTCATCCGGCGGGCCGCGGGGTTCCTGCGGCGTCTTGCCAGTTTAACAGTTTAGCACCTACCAGCAAGATGCACAGTCTTCGATGTCGTTGAATGTCACATCGTCTACAGACTGCACTACTCTCTAACGACCCCGCTTGGCGCCATCGGCCAGACCCTCGCGGAGTCCCGCCAGCACGCTCTCTCGCCGCGAGGCCTTGACCTCTGGCGTGGCTTTGGAACGCACACCAGCATCCTCCATGAGATACGTTGCCATGTTGCGCTGGGTCTCGTCCAGCCGAGGGAAGAGGGAGAGCGTCCTCACATCGTCTCCAAGCATGCACTGAATAGACACAATGGCGGCGTGTGCGGCGCGGCGGGCGAGCACACCGTCCGTGCGGGCGACTTGTAACGCCTGCGCGTTAGTACTTTGCAGCTCGTTTTGACTCACCCCCATGATTTGCTGTTCCAGCCGACGAGCCTCCACCTCCACGGCTTCCGTGGGCAGACGAAGAATACACATGCCCATAGCTGTCAGGCCAAAGCTGTATCCCGAGGATTTTGCACGGCTGCTCAGCTCCTCGCTCGCTGCGCCGTTCAGGCTTTCGCCAGACAGGTAGCGGGCCAAAGCCGAGTGCAGGATAGACAATAGGAACGGAGGGTCGCACATCTCGGTCAACAGTGAGACCAGCAAGTTGGTCGCTTCAAGAATCTATTCATCAGTGACGCTCTCGCTTGGGGTGCTCACGATAGGGTTGGTTGAGCCACGGAGACGGAACAGCGCGTCCATGAGAGCGTCTTCGCGGTTGTCGCACATTGCCCATTGGTTCTGCACAAGCTCTGACAAAAGAACAACACTCTGCTCAAGAAGGTCCGAAGCCTGGCGTCAGCATGTAGCTCCACATCTAGTGCTCACCTGGCTTGGCACCATGTACGCCATGAGACCATCAAACAGACGGGTAAAGAGCCGGTTGTCCTCCCAGAAACGCTGCTGCTCTGTAATGTCGTACTCATCGGCTTCTTCCTCCGACTCGATCGGGTGAGTCGACGAGAATTGAGTAAGCCTCTGAAGATTCTGTAGATCGGGTGTACCCGACGACAGAGCGACAAGGTCACCCTCAATCGCCGCAGCATCCTTGAGGTCCTCGTTGCTCATGGGAGCAGCTTTTGCCAGAACTGCCAAAATCAGCGCATGTCTCATCTGCGATACTCACTGGCTTGCCTCTGAGCCCACCAGCTCCTCTCATGCCCACCACTCCTCAACTTTTGCAGCAAGTTTGGTGTCATTGCCCTCGGTGAATCCTGCCACACTTGCCTCCGTACACCCACGTTCAGAGGGGTGCGAAGCGAATGTTGCGGCGCGTACTGCTGAGCTGCCTCCATGTGCCCTGCGCGCACTGGCGTCTCAGGCTGCGCGTTCAGGTCGACGTGGTCGTCATCGAATTCCAAGAGCTGCATGGCCGCTGAAAGACCCTGGGCAGCCTGAGCTCGACGCGCCTCCTCTGCTGGGTCCTGTGGTGTGTGCGTCAAGCTGTGACGTGGGGAAGGCGAGGCACTGCCGCTGCTGCTCCGCCCCGAGGCCATCATGCGCTGCGATACCGACGAAGCATGTTGGCCAGGAGTCTGATACGCAGAAGGCTGTGAACGCGGCACCTTGGGGAAGGGGAACGCCTGCTGCACAGGCGTGCGGAGATTTGCAGTTGACGTCTCGCTAGAGGACGCGCTGGGGCGTATGTTGGTTTGGCGGATGGGGTGGTGCATCGACTCCATCAAAGAAGGGGGGCTGCGAGATAACGTCCGAGCAAGACTGGACGACCGCGACCGAGTCGACGTGTGGGATGATGAAGACTTGATGCCGGACGTATGAGATGAGGAGGACTTGATAGCAGACGACCTGCCTGTAGTCGAGGCTGATGCAACGCGGGCAATGGGTCTCCTGACCGAGTCCGATACAGACCGTGGTGTCACAGCCGTTTTTGGTAACCGGCTGCTCTGACCCCCGGTAGAGACGTGGTGACGTTGAGGGGGTGCTGGAGTGGCCAGTTCGATCAGAGGCATCTCCACTGCGGTCTCTGCAGCACGAGCCACAGGGGTAGCATCCCTGTCCTCGGCAACGTCAAGCTGAACGTCGTCGGCAGCGGTAGACTGCGCCTCCTCGGCAGCAGCAGAGCCATGCTCGGCCGCCCCGTTCGTCTCCATCTGAGGGGCATTGTTGAGCTCCAGAGCATTGGCGACAGGCTCTCCTGATCCTAGAAGAACGTCCGCGTTCCCATTGCCCTCAGCTCGTCCTGCTGCCGCCCGCATTTCCGCTGCCTTGGCCCTCTTCGCCGCTAGCATTGCACTCATGGCGGAACTCGCGCGTGGCTTGGAGGGACGAGCAGGGCTTGGCCCTGCCGCGGCTCCGCCGCTTGTTTTCGGGTTGGCCTTGTCGAGCTGCTTCCTAGCGGTGCCATCGAGACCATTTAGGATGGCTGCAGCGTGCTGAGGCCAAAGTCGCTCAAAGTCCCAGAATGCCAACCGGCCGGTCTCACGGACGGGAGCGTTAATGTCGCTGAGACACTTTCGAATGAGCTGGTCCAGCTGCTCCACCAGCCCCGGTGTGCCCTCAATCAAGGCGGTCTCATTTCCGGCTTTCGCCAGGAAAGTCTTGAGGTGTGACACGCCGTGATTTCGAGTTTGGACACTCTTGTCATTTATTGCAGCGGCAATGTGTGAGACGATCATGCGTGGGTGCACGGTCGAGTGCACAATGATGGCCTTTACGCAGCGTTGAGACTTGTCGGCGATAATCTTCTTAGTAAAGCCCCTGGACCCGTCAATCACCATCCGAAGCCGGCGCTACTCACGCCATTTTGCCAAGAATAGGCAGCAAATGCTCGACAGAAGAATCAAAAGCAGGACCCAGGGTCTCGGCGAGCTCTTGCACCAAGGCGCAGGCCTGCTGTGCCACTGTAGTGCGCAAACTGAGCAACTAGACAATCAACCATAGTCCAGCACAGCTCCAACTCACAGTCTTGCCCAATCCCTCCAAAATCCCAGCCTTTAGCCCAGCCAAGAAGGCTTCTGGCGCCTTGTCAAAGACCTTGCCGCGCAACATGCCTCGAATGCGGACCAGGCCTGCCTCTCGCGGTCCCCAGTTGTGCTCCGTCTCTTTACCCTGCACAAGTCAGCTCTCTGCGTGGCCGACAATCTACGCACGGCAAAGTGCGGTATCATTGCACGGAATTCATTCTCGAGATCCCTGCCACTCGCAATCTGGCCTGTCAGCACAACTCCAAGTGTCGTACTCACGTAAACGATCGCCACTTCGTCGCCAGCAGGGGTCGCTGCTCCTGAGCGAGACTGCGAGGTTTCGCCGCTGCGCACAGTCGCCGGTGTAGAAGCAGCGCTCGGGGCCGGGGCACCACCTAGGACTCGAGAGATGATACCGTCCGCGATCGACTTGCGGACGTTGCGGGCGAGCATGAGCTTCTTCAGCTCGGAACGAGCTGCGGGCGGCGTCGACGGTGGGGACAGCAGAGCAACGACAGTCTGGGGTTCACTAGTCAGTGGCTACTCGGTGGTCCCGCACAGTCACTCACCTCGCGTGCTTGGTCCCGCACACTCCCATCGCTGTCTTCCAACAGGTTGACGAGCCCCGCAAGCCACGGTTTCAATGGGAGTTTGGCGGCTGGATCCTCCCGCATGGCGAGAAGGAGCTTGAGAGCCCCAATCTTGGCCCGTGACCCTCGGCCTCCCAGAGTGTCCTTTACAGCATTCTCCCAAGTCACGACGAGTCCCCCACCTTTGGACGAGGATGCCACCTGCGCTTCGCCGTCATAGCTCTTGCGACCGAGGATAGCAATGCAGTCCTTTGCCGGATCGTGGACTTTATCTTTTGGGTCGTTGAGCTTCTCCAACAGCCCGGGCAGGTACTGTACGAGTGCGAGTTGGAGATGTGTGGGCGGAATCAGGGGGAGGTAGAAGGGAAGGAACGCCGACAACGTTGAGGTGACGAGCAAGTGTGACGACGAGCGCACAAATGGGCTTGTCGTCAGGGTGACTGCGTCGAATGACCTCTCTGGCAGTGCCGTGACTTCCTCGAGCTTTAGGCCCCATAGTTGCAACAAGTTGACCTTCTTGTCGGCATCTAGTAGGTGGATTAGCTCGGCACCACTCTCAGTCGACGTACCTCCTGCACGGAGCTTGACGACAAAGTCCTCAACTTCCTCCTCTGTCACAGTCTTGGACATGGCCTAGACTGATACTAGAATGAGTATGCGAGCACACGACGATAGGTCTGAGGAGCAAGGTCACGGTCCACGGACGCGATCACCCCTTTCATCATCGTTCCTCACTACGCGCTGGGCGGGTCGGCACATTTGGTCCCGCGGTACGGAGATGCAAGTTGACCGATAGACAGTTCTACCAATCCACAAAGTAAACAAAAGCTACAAATGGGCTCTCTAGGCCACACTACCAGAGGGCCTTACACCTCCATGAGAATCCGACGAACACCCTGGCGCAAGAACGTCAAGTTGTACTCGATCATGCCCCGTCTAGCCTGCCAGGTGTCGGTGTGAAGCAGCACAACGAGGGCAAGTTGTCTGCACAGTCAGCACGAATATCCTATTGCTTGCGCTGGCTGAGACCACTCACGGTGTGAACTGCCACAGAGCAAGAGTCGTATTGGGCATCAATCTCGTCGACTGAGTCATCCATGGCACCTCCGTATCCTCGTCCTCCCACCAGCGCTTCTCTCCAGCCTCCTTGTCTGGTTCCTCTGTCGTGACATCTTTCTCTCTCTTCTGCCCAAGATTCCTGCAACGTCAGACTTGTTCAGTCGGAGCACGCACTTGTAGATTTCACGGAACTGGAGGAACCGTGAGAGATACTCGGTCACCTGCTCCATTGTGGCATCGTTACGGTGACGGTTGTCCGTCGCCAGCACAACGCCTGACGCCATGTCGAAGAGGTACGAGTTGTCCATGCCAGAAGTCTGTTCCTGGTCAGAATGTGCTCCTATCCCAAATGCCTACCTCTGTAAAGCTGAGCAGAAGAGCCTCAACTGCTGGCAACATCTCCATCACACCCTGAATGACCTTGCTCCACGCATCACGCAGTGACACGTCGTGAACACTGGTCATGTCAAACTTGATTTCGGCGATCATGTGATTAAAAATGCTGTTGCACACCCCCGGGTCTGACAGATCAAGATGAGCGGCATGCTCCTGCAATGAGGGATAGTGAAAGTCCTCAAACTCCTCGGTCATTGCCCTTTGGATTTCACTGTAGTTCTCTGCCATTGTCAGATTTGGACTTGGGACATTTGATCACCTCCTCGGTAGTCTTCAGAAAGAGCCTCGGCCTTGTGGATAAAGACTGAGAACTTCATTGAAGGGTTCGCAAGGTAACCCCGCATGATGGTGGACACAGCTTGGCGCACGGCATCGTGATAAGAATCGTCTGCCTGGGCGGGTCAGATATGATAAGCAGCGCTCGGCCCACCTGCATGTCCATGACATAGACTAGTGTTGAGAACGAGCCCAAAGGAGTGTCCAGCTGGTCAACGTCAAAGGTGGCCGGTGTGTCCCAGATCTGAAGCGGAACGATGGTGCTGCCAATGTTCAGCACGAAGGTACCACGCGCCTAGATCGTTACGCACTCATAGTTGACTTTTTCAATCTTCTGAGTGATTCCTAGATAGGGAACATCCTTGACTGGCATCTGCTGGAAGACGGTTTTAATGCACGACGACTTGCCAGCCCTGCGCGAGTCAGACTGCGGCCTCATGCTCCTTCACTGTGGGGATGGACCTACTTTCGCCAACCGGTGACCAGAATCTTTTGACGATGAGTGTCTGCCTGCCCATTGACCGGCGACATGACTTGCGACCTTGATGGCTCTCCTGGGGCCATTGTTTTGGACACTGTGAGACGACGACTGGGCGATGCGATGGTAATCTACCCAGCCTGCCCATAGTGATTGACGTCAAGCGACCGGCCAGGGGAAGCCGAGGTGAATGAAGTTTGCTTCCGCCTGTTGCCACGTGGGGATTGAGGTTTTATTTACAACGCGACTGATTGTGGGCGCAGGCGCATGCGGCCCTGATTGCGCCCCCTGATCGTGCTCTGACATTGACGCGTCTTGGAGTCGGGTCTCTCTCAACAACATTAAATCACTTCCACTCTTCTACAATACTGCCATGAGTGCATCACAGGAAGAGCCCGTCATGGCTCAGACCGCACCAAGGAGGACCTATGGCCGTGCACGACAGGTTGAGCAGAGCGAGTCCCTAGTCGTTGCCAACGACGCGCCGCCGCTCCAGCCATCCCACCCAATTTCTCCAGCAAAGGCGCTGCTCGACCGATGGTCCTGCGCGAACACTGCGTGGCGCGACTCGACAGTCTTCAAAGCCGATATGGCCACCTTGCCTCAGGAGGACAATGTCGACGAGGACGATGTAAAGGCTATGTACGCCGCCTTGAAGAAGGGCGAGACAAAAGCCGAGACTGCCCCAGCCGCGTTACCGGCACGAGTAGCACGACCACTCGTTGCCAGCACGTCGTCTCTGAGCTCTCTCCCCACATCTACACCACCCAAGCTTTCAGATGCGCTTCCACAAGCATCGTCGCCGCCTCAGGGTTCGCCTTCATTGTCATCGGCCTCGTCTTCCATGCCCCTTGACGAAACCGAGCCAGTGGGCGGCCGCCGACCACGCGTGCAACGGCTTGTCGAATCTGAGGATGAGGACGACTTGGTGTCTACAAAAGATCTGATATCAGAGGAAGCGGAGAAGAAGGTCAGCGATGCCGAAGCGCCTCCTCCTCCTGCCGATGACTTCGGTCTCTTCGACGATGAAGAACAATCCTTTGCTCCTTCAACCCGAGGCATCAAGGTACGGATACAGCCGAAGTGCCAAGGTTAACCCCACAGCCATTGAACAAGAAGGACCAAGAGCAACTGCAGCGTGATCTGGCCAAGGCTCAGCGAGGTAAGGCAGACCGTCGGTGAAACCAGTGCTAACGGTCCAGAACGCCCTGCAGAAATGCTGCGCGCTGAGAACAGGCAGAGGCCGGTTTCACAATGGCTAACGAATGCTTCGAATGCCAGTGCCGCAACCAAGTGAGGGTATATAGTAGGCTCTGCTGACAACAGAATCACCCAGCTTTCTCCGCCCCCCCCTGCATCGGACGAAATCCAACAGTTTACGCCCAGCTCAGTCCCTGTGAAGGGTGTACCCACGTCAACCGGCCCGGATGGGAGGGTCGTACCCGCGACATCATCGCCCACTCCACAGCAGGATGCTTCAATGCGCCTCGCCGCCGTTGACGACGACGAAGATGATGATCTGTCTTTTGCAGACACCATGTCGAAGGCTGTGCAGAAGGACGAGAGGGCACGGAAACTCAAGCTGGCAAAGGAGATGGCCATACGAGCGGCCAAGGCCAAGGCGGCGAAGCAGGAAGATAGCGACGACGACCTGTTGATCGTCCCCCCGGAACCACAACCGCGGCTCCCGACGTCCAAAGCTCCTCCTCCAGCACGCAAGGCCAACGATGCCCGTGGTGTCCTAAACCGCGCAAATGCCGTGCCTGCCACCACTCGTAACCGCCAAAACGTCTTGCGCTTTGCTGGCAAGCTCGGCGTGGTCCAGCAGCCAGTTACAGAGACCCACCTCAACTTTGCTGCCAAAGAGTTTGGTCATGCCGAGTTGAAGCAAGCGAACGCCGGCTCGCGACCGGCCGGTCAAAAGCATGGGCGAGACGCGCCGATCAGCTCTGCTCAATTGGAGCAGGACATTCTCCGGCGCCACCAGCTTCAAGCTAGGAAACTCGCCAAAAGAAAGGAGGAGCAGTACGGATATGACAAGAAATTTCCGCCCAAGCGAATCCCCGATTTGGATGCTATATTGAAGTCCTCGGCCGCTTCGAATGCGGCACCGGTTGCCGACAGTGACGATGACGAGGAGGACTCGGACTACGCTCCCGAGGACGAGGCGCACAGTGGAGAGGAGAACGGCGAGAATGAAAACGAGGCCACACCAATCTCTGACGAGGTAACAACCGCCAACCCCTCTGCAGTTGACGGTACGTCGGAAGGGGGGATCCCCGACAGCGACAACGACAAGGAGAACAGACCGGAACCCTCGTCTGTGAATCTGGAGGATGATCACGAGGAGGAGGACGAGGAAAACATTCCGCGGACTCGCAAGGCTCGCCCATCGCGTCGTGTAGCCTTCCAGTCGGACGACGAGGACGAGCCCGTTCACGACCCGTCGCTTCGTTTGGCCACGGAGAGCAAGGCCGCCCCTGCTGCTCCGGCATTTGCTGGCTTCAACAACCCAGCTCCAGGGTTTGGTGCAGCCTTCAACAACGCCGCTCCTGGGTTCGGTGCGGGATTCAACAACGCTGCTCATGCCTTCGGTGCTGGATTCGGGGGCGCTTTCGGTGCAGCGCCAGCTGCTGAAGAGCCAGCCTTCGATCTCGCCGGTTTCGGTTCCGGTTCTGGGGGCTTCTCTCAGCTATTTGACATGACTCAGGCGCCTGAGGGCGGGCTCGGAGTGGTAGGTACGAGCTGCAATGCAGTACTGACGTCGCAGACTGATGGCTTCGCAGCTCTTCGGCAACAAGAGCTCGTCATGTTGCCCGCTCACGCGCTGCTTCCTGACAACATCATTTCAGAGTCGCAGAAGCGCCGCGACAATGCCGTGGTCATGGCGGTGATTGAGAGTGAGCGCGAGCCTCCCCCCGAGCCAGCGCCGCCGGCCAAGCAATACCTCAACGCGGAAGGGTGAGTACATGACCACATTTTGTGCTGACATTTCAGGTTCTTCACGCAGACTCACCCTGCAGACTTTGGGACGCAGATACCTTCGGATACTGCCGACGTCGCACCGAGCAACACAATGGTGGCTACGAGTGTTTCGGCTGCACTGCCCTCGTCTACGCTCGTCAACTCTAGTGACATCCCCTCCAGTCCCACACAGGGACTTCGTCGCCTCAAGCCCAGGAGATCTCCATCGCCTACCCAGGCCGAGCGGGTCGAACCGACTGCCACAAACGCATTCGACGCGTTACGCGCAGGTGCCCGTGCTGCCACCGAGGTCAAGCGGCCCAAGACGCGTCTCATCGACGAGCAAGCCGAGGAGAGTGACGACGACTCTGGCTGGGGTGGCTGGGGTATAGACAAGAAGGATGACGACGAGGACGAGGACGTCGACGATACGGGGTATGTCCCAGAGCTGGTCAACGACGAGCAACTAAGCGAAGAGGAGAAGAGGAAGGTAGCCGAGCTCAACGCTGCGAAGCGTCGAGAGATTGAGGAGGCCGACGACGCGCGTCGCGAGGCCGAAGCTAAAAAGATTACCGAGGGCCACTACCGCACCAAGCGGAGGGGGAACGACTTCCTCTCCGACGAGGAGGATGACGACGCAAAGCCTCGGCGTCTTACCAAGAAGCAGCGTCGACAGCGCAAGCTCGATGGCGTGGACGGTCTGTTCAAGCTTGGTGGGTCCCGGCTTCCTCTGGCTTAGCAATTGACAACTAACTTGAGCAGAAGGCGAGGAGAACTCCTTCCTCCAGGGGTACGAGGACAACCTCGCGTCCGACAACGAGTTTGAAGAGGCTCCCCTGTCGCCTGGACCCGAGCATTCGCCTATGCGCGACAGCCGGACTGCCAAGGAGAGGCTAGAGATGCTTCGTCTGCGTGCGCGCGAGAAGACGACTGTCGCGGTGGAGACCGACATCATGGAGGTTGAAAATACCTCTGCATTCTCCATTTCGAGGAGGAGCCGTACTGCCGTGTCAATGGAGGAGACGGATGAGGTATGTCGCCAACTGTCTGAGTATGAGCTGACAACGCAGTTTGAGACTGTGCGCAAGCCATCACGACAGCTCACTGCTGCTCGCTCCGTGGAGAGTTACTCCAAGTTCATCAGCGACGAGTCGCAGAACCCTCGTCGCATGGGAGGTGCCGCTGGTGTCTCGGTCGTGGTGAACAGGTCCGAGTCGTCGATCTCGATCGGTGGTGGCTCTCGCCGTGGCACTGGCTCCTCAAAGGACTCTTCTCGCTCAGTGAACCGTACTGGCTCCTTGGGTGGTGTGCTAATGGGCAAGCAAGACCGGTTTTTGTGATTTCAATGTAGTTTTTCTTGTACAGCAGATATGTTCACTTGTGCATGGCTCATAGCAACATGTATGGGCATAATACAGACAATGATGCAAAGGATGGCGTAAAAACTCGCGGAACAACATGAAAGTGCGATAGTAGCGGGAGGGGTAGATCGGTAACACACACCATTAGAGCAGTGGTGCAAGCTCTTAGGCGGGGTTGACTGGGGTCTCGGTGTCGTCGGCCGTACTGAGGACGAACCCTGCCTTTCTGAGACAGCGGATAAGGTCAGGTTTGGAGAACGGTTTGGCGAGGACGGCGCGGAACAGTGTTCCTTCCTCGGTCATGGACTGATCATGGGAAGTGGCAGCGATGACTGCGATTGTCAGTTTGGATCAAGCATCTTCGTCACAAGCGACGTACTCGGAGTCTCTTGATTGAGGTTTTGGGCAGAGCGAATCATTCGCGCCACTTGCTCGCCACTGATAACTGGCGTATGGAGGTCGCAAATGATGACGTCGAAACCTGAAAGCAATCAGAAAATGCAAGA
The DNA here is from genome assembly GCA_002335605.1 of Prillingera fragicola. Lineage (NCBI taxonomy): Eukaryota > Fungi > Basidiomycota > Tremellomycetes > Trichosporonales > Trichosporonaceae > Prillingera > Prillingera fragicola. The sequence goes on along the minus strand of BEDY01000006.1, from coordinate 421,757 downwards.
CAGCGCGAAACTCACGAAGGCTTCCCATTGCGGCTGCAAGACAGTCGGGACCATCTTGAACGCAGACGCATTGACATCCCATCCGGCTGAGATGAGTCTCCAGCATCTGGCAACGTCAGAAATGAAACACACGTTTGGCATACCTTTTGGGAGATTGGATTGTCCTCGGCGATCAACACATTGACAGAGCGGTTCGGAACTTGCGGCTGGTCTACCAATGGTGGTGGCACAAGGTGCAGGTTCTCCAGACGGGATGGCAGCTGGAACTGCTTCCACAGATCGGCGCTCGCACTGCGGTCCGATGCGCTAGAGGTGGAGCCTGCTCGGAAGCGGTTTGGCGACCGACCGATGTTGTCGTCCTCGATAGACTTGACCCTGTTCAGCGCGTTGAGTGACGGTCGCCTTGCATGCTGTGAGCTCGCGGGCATCAACCCTGGAGTGAGAGGCTGTGTGAGGCGCGAGGGAGTCGATGCGGCAGACGACGTCGAAGTCGAGGGTGACGGTGGTCCCTGCACACGTGAGTTCGACTTGCGGTGTGCGCGGATTCGTTCCTTTGGAGCGCCATCTGGCAACAGTGATGACACAGCGATCGAGTCGGACCTCATGCGACGGATCACATCATCGTTTGCCTGCTTCAATGACGGCAAGTTCTTGAACGTGAAGGCTCCAAAATCGTCGGCGGCGGAGTCATCAGGATCCGGCGACGGCTGTATGTCATCCGTGTGCTCCTGCAAGGGCGTTGAGGGCTTGACTGGCATCTTGGTAGCGCCGTCCTCATCCTGGAACTCGCCAGTGGCGCCTCGTTGGTCAAAGTAGTCGGTAGACTCGGGGTCGGTGCAGTCGGGGACGAAGATGGCGTCGTTGGTCCTAAGATTCACCCAGTCCACACCGGCAAAGAATGCGTGCTGCTTAACCTCGTCCGCGCCTCGGGCACCGAGACGCTGAGCAGGATTAGTGCACATGAGCCTGTCCATGAGGTCGTGCGCCTCTGCCGGGACGTCAATCTCGTCGTCGTGCCAGTCGATGCGCCTCGACACCACGTTGTCAAAGACCTTTTCAGGAGTCTCGGCGTGGAACGGAGGGAAGCCGTATATGAACTCGTACAGGACGACTCCAACTGCCCACCAGTCGACCATTCGATCGTCGGTGCCTCCTCCCAGAATACTCTCTGGCGACAGGTAGTCTGGCGTCCCCACAAACCGCGGTGCATCAGCGCCAGAGTTAGAAGCCGTGCCAGCGTCGGAAGGCGACTTGTTGAACCCTGACACCTGGCGCATGTGCTTGGGCACGGGCCCCGCAGATTCGGAGCCGCTGGAATCATCGGCTGATCCACTCCCCGACAGGTGAGGGAAGTAGGAATGGTGCAGGTTGGATGAGCCTGGCACCACGGGAATGATGTCGGGAGACAAAATGGGCGAGTCTGCAGAAGACACTGACGACGCACGCCGAGCGGTAACTGCCGTACGCAAGGAAGTGCCCTTGAGGTACGGCGGACGTGGTCCTCCGATTTGACGATTCAGCAGACCAATCTTGGACAGACCAAAGTCGGTCAACTTGAGATGGCCACGTGCGTCGATGAGGAGGTTGTCTGGCTTTATGTCACGATGGGCAACATTGCGGGCATGAAGATACTCGAGACCCAGGACCAGTTCGGCGGTGTAGTTCCTGGCCCAGTCCACAGGCAGGCCGCCAAGAGTCTTGACCAGAGTCGAGCAGTCTCCGCCATTCAAGTACTCCATGACGAGGTACAGGTAGTCCTTGCTTTGGAATGAGAAGAAGAGCTTGACGACGTGGGGCGAACTGGCCTGGTTCATGAGAATGATCCGTTCCGCCTTGACGTTGGTGATTTGATTCTTGGCGATCATGTCCGACTTCTTCAGTATTTTGATGGCATAGTAGTCACCAGTGGCCACCTTCTTGGCAAGATAGACTGCTCCAAACGCTCCTCGGCTGATGGGCTTGATGATATTGAAGTCCTTGATCGACGGCTGCGGAGCACGGATGGGCGCTGCTGACACCGACGATGAGATTCGAGGAGACAACGGGACGTCGCGAATGGCCTTTGCCATGGACCCACGACGCGAGTGACCCTTGCGCTCACCACCGACACGCTCCAGCACAGGCGATGACGCCTGTTTCATGGGTCGAGGCGCTGGTGTAGACATTCCCTCGCGATCAGGTGCAATAATCGGGGCAATGGTGGGTGCTGCAGGCACAGGTGTAGGGGAGAGAGGCCCGAATGGTGAAACGGACGCGGGGACGGCCAACGAAGGTCCAGTGTCAGATGTGAGCTTGAAGTCGCGCACAAACGGTGTCGAGTCTTCTGCTCGGCTGTCAGGCGCTCGTTGAGGGTGGCCCTGGGTGATCGGCAGACGAGCAAGCGCCGCGATCCTGCGATGGCCACGGGCGGCGTCGCCTCCTGCGGCTGTCGAGTCGTTTGTAACAAACGATGTGTCCCCAACAGCGGCATCAGAGCCGCTGTCCGACCCGCTCATGTCGCTGTCCTCGACCATCTGGTTGACCTTGTCCTCCCATTCGTGTCGAGTCTTCTCCGAGTAGCGAATGGTGCTTTGCATGCGGGCAATGGCCTTGAGCTTCCGTCTGAGCTGATCCTCGACATGCGAAAACAGCAGAGCCAAAGCCCTGTCCTCGGTGGGCGGCTTTGACCAGCGGGTGATGATCAGGAGCTTGTCCTCGGACTCAGGGGACAGATAGCGCTGAAGGTGGAACGGCAGATCGGCTTCATCAGCCTGGACCGAGGGAGACTCGATCTGCCTTCCCATGGCCAGAACGTCGATAGCCTCTTGGAGCTGCTCGTGTCGAACCTTGCGCGCCTCCACGCCTTGGGGACCAGCGAGGCGTTCGGCATCCGTTGCGACGGATTCGGGTAGCGTGTAAAAGATCAGTTGTGGAGCAACCTGATCAAATACGCCGGTCCCATCAAATTCTGCGCAGAGTCCCTTTGCGGTCTGGTGCAAGTCGCGCAGGCACTCGTCGATCTCGACAATCTCGGCCTCGAGGCGGTGAACGGCGTCGCATGTCTCGTTGTGCTTTTCAAAGAACCAGACGACGATTTCGCGCTCGCAAATACGGCACAACACGCCCTCTGTTGAAATCACACCTTCGCGAGGGAAGACGGCATCGGTAATCGTGTCGACCCTCGTGGCAGTCACGGGCTTCATGACCCACATGGTGTGCGAGGGCTCGTCGTCTTCGTCACGAATAAGCATGCCCACACCCTCGAGTTCGATGTAGATGGGGCCTGGTTGCCTATCGTCTGGCGTCTCCTCTGCCTCGTGAACCTCGAAGCGGAAACGCAGCTGGACGGTGTTGTTGTCATCCTGCAAGAGCACCTCGGTAGCTTCGGTGAAGTGCGAGGTGTCGGCAGGTGCGAGAAGCTCGGCAATAGGGCGGTCCAGCACATCGTCTGGCTCTCGTCTGACATCGTTAGCACAGTGCAGTCCCATCGCATCCAGTACTTACCCAATGACCTCAAAGATTGCGTCGTTGACGTAGACAATCTCCTCTCCTTGCAAACTGAGCTCCATGACAATGTTGACGCTCTTGACCTGCTCGGCCAGAGTACGGAGATCCTCGATAGCCTGCTGAGTGTCGATAGGCGGGGTGGCATTCGTCACCTGCGGCTGAGCCTTGACGGGGGAGGCACTCAGCGCATCCGATGGCGGCGATGCCACCGAAGTCGCAACCGCGCCCGGTTGGGGTGAAGGCATGCGCACAGTGTCTGGCGGCGTCGGGTCACCGGCAGGCGAGCACTCTTTGGCGGGACGCAAAATAAAGGAAAGAGGCTCCTGAGCTTCCTCCTCAAAGTTCCAAAAGCCCTTCTCTGCCTCCCACCAGTCCAGGACACGTCCGAGGCTGGCGACAGCCATGAGAATGTCCACGTACCAAGCGCGACCAGGCCAGTCGTCGTTCTCGTCCCAGTATTGGCCAGTCTTTTGCAGCTTTTGGATAATCTCGACGCACGAGGAGGGACGCGAGATGAGGCTGTCAACGGAGAGGTCTAGGACATCCGTTGCCAGAACAATGAGCTCCTGCAAGGCCGTCAGGAACAGCTTGTCCGCCTCAAGCGCTTGCTCCAGTGCTGGTGCGTTGGACGCGACCGGGCGTATGTGGGGCATGGGCGACCGAGAGCGAGAGGTAGACCGAGAACTGGACGTCGAGTGCGGAGGCTCAATGCTCAAAGTTCGAGGGTGTTGAATCTCCCGTGGCAGGACGCGTGGGACAATACTGGGACGCCTCCTAGCACTCATCGAACGTCGTGGGCTGGCCGGGACACTGGAAAGAAGCGCCAGTCGCCTGGATGGGCTAGACATAACACCGCTGGACGACAGCGACATGGAACCGCGCCGGCTGGGTCCGCGAGACGAGCCGCCCAAGGGAGGTATTGCGTAGTCGTCCTCGCTGTCTGCGGGGTCAAGAAGAGGCGAATCGCTAAATGTGTCAAAGTAGTCGCGACGCGGTTCCTCGGCGAGGTCCTGGGCCGCGGCAGCAATGCGCTCGTCCTCGTACATGGTCATGATGGCAATAATTCTTCGTAGACTGTTGTCGCACTGAACCTTGGCAGCAGTCAAGCGCTGTTTGATGTGCTGTCGGACCGACGACACGGTCAGATCCGCACCAGGAGCCACAGGCTTGTCGTCCTTTGGCCGACTCGTAAGCGACAGCTGGTCCATTGCTGACATGCCGTACGACGAGGAGCGCGATTGCGAGCCCTGCCTGGAAGATGACATGTCCACTGCCGGAGACTCCTGTGTCCTGGCCGACGCGGCTTGAGAGCTCGAAGAGCCATTGTCCTTGGCAGCCAGAACACTGGGTTCCAGATCCAGTCGCAGAGACGGTTGGTTTCGTCTTGTCTCCAGGCCACTCCGAGTAGCCGTGAGGCGACTGATGCTGGCGTCACCAGATTTGGCCGCAGGCGGCGGCGGTGGCGGCATCAACACAGATGCGGTTGCTGCGGACATTGGCGCAAACGCGCCGTTTCGAGCCGAACCAAACGTCGACGGATACGAGTCACTCACGCCACGCAGTTCCATGTGCGATGCGGCTGGGCGAATGCCACGGCCAGAGCTTGACGACGTTCTGCGCACTGGCTCCGGAGGAAGGAGCATCGCAGCCGACTTCTCGCTGCCTCTACGGCTTTGAGGCGCTGAGGGCACTCGAGCGTGAGGATACAGTGTGGAGTGGGCGTTGCGCTGCGGCGGGTCCATTGCTGACGGCTCTGGAGTAAAGTTGCTCTTCACAGCAGTCCACCACCCTTCCATCTTGGTCACAAGATTCTTCTTGCGCTTCAACGCTTCGGTCGAGTTGGACTTGGTCGAGCCTCCAGATGATTGGCGCGGTCGCTCGAGCACGCTTGAGCGCTTGGGGTTTGGCGATATCTTGTGGTCCACATTCGATCGGTTTGAGCGGATCGAGAGACTCCGGCGCCTGAACGGAAGAGACCCAGAGTGCGAGGCGTGTGAGGTGTGCGAGGTATGCGAGGTTAAATCATCCCGGGACGTGACGGGTGTGAGCGTGAGGTCACTCTGAGCAAGTGCATGAAGAGTGTCCTGTTTGCCAGCATCACGCTCGGCAACTGGTGACGGAAGTTGGCTCGTCGAGGCGGAAGGACCAGCGCGTTCGCTGGCCGCCTTGGTCTCGGCCCTGATCTTCTCGGCCTTGTAGGCCTTGTAGCAGTCATACCAGTCGACCCACTCGATGCCGCCCACCGTGCCGGTTGCCGATCCTTGTCTCTCCATGCGCATGCTGTTGTACGCTGCTGTGGCAGAGTCATCTGGGGAGCGGGGGTGCTGCAAGCCACCGAGGCGGGGCTTGTCCTCCTCCGACTGTCTGGACAACAGGCCTCCGAGATTTATTGACCCCGCCTGGAATCCTGACGAGGGCTCATTCTCGGAGTGCCTCGGGGGAATTGGCATCGACCTATCGACAAAGGAAGCACTAAGGCCGCTCGGGCCGTGAGACATGGAGCCGGAAAACTAGTGACGTTAGCGCTAGTAACTTTTAGCACACATACGGAATTGCGAGGTCCCCATCGCTGAACCTTTGCTTGTCGACTTTGAATGATCATGGACGCATGGCTGGCAGCGTCGCCTGCAACCGAGGAAACACCAGCCAAATCCATTGCCAGGCCGCCGCGCTGGGCCACCGAGCGTAACCTTGATTCACGTGGTGGAACGCCAGGTCCATCAAAGGCGCTGCGCCGGTTGCTGCGGGTGGCGACATCATATCCTGTACCGCCACTGGTCGTTGACGCATCGTCGGGCAACGAGGCACCGTCCATAGAGTTCGGTGAAAACGTTGTACTGTGAGAGGACCCCGTGGCGGGTCCAGACTGCGTTGACTGAGCATCATAAAGCGACGATCTTGTGCGGCGGTGACGGCTTGTTGACAAGAGGTCTCCTGCGGGCTCGGAGGTGACCGATGGTGATGGTGAGAGGAGAGCGGGGGCGGCAAACGTAGCACCTGGGGAGGGAGAAGGGACAATTGCACGATGTGACGGCTCGGCATTGTCTGCAAAGCTCCACCGGGCTGTGGCGTTTGACAGCGAAGCACTCAGCGCTCCTACTGGCAGGGATGCGGTGGGACCGAGAATGTTCTTGCGCTGATCCAACTGGACCTCGTTGTCAGCTGGCGAGGGGTTGGGCGTCGGCATCGAGGCAGATGAGGTAGCACTAGAGCTCTCTATCTGCGGCAGGGGTGGCGTCTGAGAGTTCTTGATCAAGTCTGCGGCCAGGCGAACGCTCGTCGGCACGCGGTTTAGGCGTATGGGTCCGCTCGATGACGTAGCAGAGCTAGACAACTCGTTTATCATGCTGCTAGACAGGCTGGAGGGTTCCTCTGACCAAGGAGACGGCAAAGGGTTGAGAGGCGAGATCATAGACGCCGATGCAGAGAGGGTAGGAACGCCCGAGCCGCCAAACCCACGTCCGCCCATTGCTAGCGATGGGGGCGGGAGCTTGCGGAGGTCCATGGATGATGGCCGCAAGAACTCTGACGCTCGGCGTTGTCGGGGTGTCCCGCCAGCCATGGCAATTGGCGCAGCAAGCTCCTTCTTGGGACTAGACGACCGCGTGCTATCCCTGCCTTTGCCCTTGTCTTTGCCGGGACCTTCCCAGTTTGCTGCCCAGCCGAGGCCAAGAATATTGCCGTCTCGATCCTTTGACGATGAAGGGGACACCATGGATATGGGACGAGGAGCGATGATGGGATCGCTTGCAGGTTCCAACTCTGGGCTACCGAACGCCAATGGACTGGATCCTCCTGCATTGGTTTCTGAGAGTGCGCCCCTGCCACTGGAGCCGCTTGTACTGCCCTGCCGTGATCGGTTCGGCGAAGTATCCCTCCATGTCTTGGACGCTTCCTTGTGCGGTGGGGAAGACTTGAGTGACACGGACGGTGGGCCGGAGAGCATGGATGCGCTGCCTGATCGTTTAACGCGGTTCATCAACAATGCACCAGGAGTCAGAGCTTGGCGACCTTGGGATGGACTTGAGGGTCGGGACAGTGATCTTCGAGACGAGGAAGGACTGGTCGACTCGCTCGGAGAGCTGGCAGATCGGGCTTTGGAGGCCGAGGACCCTGCCCTGCGCGGAGGGATTCCGGGATCCAGCGGTTGCATGTCCTGCTCGTCATCGGAGACGTGCGGAGACGACTGGGTCGAGGACGCAGTAGACGATGAGTCAGAGTGTGAGGGTACGGTGATTGCCTGAGCAAGAGGCGAGGGAAAGGATGGAGTTGCGGCAAACACGCCCGACTTGCGACCAAACGGTTGCGATATCTGGGGCGTGGGTTGTGCAGGGATTTGGAGAGTCGAGGAGGGAGCTGGTGGCGATACCGAGGTCGCCTGTTGTGAGCTAGAAGAGGTTTGGGATGACGAAGGCGAGAACAGGTCCTTGTCCCCTTCCTCGTCGAGGTAGAAAATGTCGCCGCCCGACATTATACTAAAGATAGCGAGTGACCAAGCCGGATAGGAAGGTGCTGTCGCGATGTGATTCAGCTGTGAACGGTTAGCAAGGGGTTTCGGCGCGTCGAGCTACTCACAACCTTTGGCTACGTGAAGGACCACTCGCGAGGCAAGTGGGTGCCCACTCAGAGCATGCCGACGGCGAACGGTGATACCGCAGCTCTGGTGACTCGGTGAATCGGCCAAGATGGAGGGATTATGCGTCCACACTGGATGGCGACGAACGATGAAAGCAGGCGAGCCAGTCGGATGATGATGAACAACAGAGTCCTTGAAGCGAGACGACTACAGCGGTGGAGGGAGACGGGACGCGAAAGAATAATGGGGGAGACGACACTGGTGGCAGGAGCTTTGGAAAGGTCGTGACCAGCGCCGCTTGGATCTGCGACAGGGAGCAACAGGGCTTGACTGGCCAGGCCACACACTCTCTCTCAGCGTACAGTACAGCGGCGGTGGGGGAGGGCAGCCGGCGGAGGAGCAGCCGCCAGTGTGCAGGAACGCTAGTGGCCACTGTGCATAGTGCATAGTGGGGTATGACTCTCTCGCAGGGTGGGTCATCTCGGTGTTACGTAATGAACTGGATCGTGTGCCATGCTGCTTCAAGTGCTATTCCGCGGCCGAACTCGCCCAATGCCGAGCAGGAATATTCCGTTTTGACTGCAGATGACTGCAGATGGACGGACACAGATGCAGGGGCCGTTCCTGAAATTTGATCCCGTTCGGTACCAGTAAACGTGATCTTGCCTGTCTGGTCAAAACAAAACATTCATCCAACCTCACCACCCCACAACACGGCCTTTACTCAACCGTCCACACCCTCTGCCAGTCTTCTAGCAATGCCGAAGACTCGTGCATATACACGAGAGGAACTACAAGGTCTGCGTCGTGCAGACTTGCAGCGTCTCTGCAAGGTGAGTGCTGAACATTTGGCATTAACTGACGTCTTCCCCAGACCTATGATATCAAGGGAGCCAATGCCAAGTCTGACGCCTTGATAGATATCCTGGCCGACTACTTTGTCTCACCAGCATATCTCGCCCCACCTAAACCAGAGGCCCCACGGTTCCGGCCTCCTCGTCCTCCGGGACGGCTACCCCCTCCTCGGCCGCTACACTCGATTCCTGGCAAGAATGTCAAGATGCGCGCCACCGGGGGTATCTCTCGTCCCCGCAATGCTCCTGAGCAAGTGACGAGTGAGGCTGCCTCTGCTGCTACTGCCAGTAGCTCTACCTCGGCTTCTGGGTCTGCTGCTCCTTCCGTGGTGCCTGTTGCCACCGCCGAAGTCGCCACTGCAGAACGGCCTTCCTCCGCAGATAAGCCCAGCACAATGCCCCAGCGTCCTAACGAGAAAGCTGTCGAGGCGGTCTCTGTGAACCAAGACGTTGCAAGACTCAAGGAGACAGTTGCCACTCTGGAGAAGCGGCACGATGAGCTGGAATCCAAGCTTGAGGCCAGGCTAAATTACTTTACCCAACAACTGGAGCAGCGTGAGGCTGCTTTGCAGTTGCGTGAGCAGCAGCTGGATCTTCAGTGGGCCCAGCTACGAGACGCATGGGCATCGCATCCTCGGTAAGTGACAAGAGGCGGAAACAGTTGCGGCAGCTAACATATCAGCGATGCTGCGACATCCTCGGCTGTGGCTAGTAGCAGTAAACGTAAACTGCCCACACCAGCCGATACGGCTGTTGTTTTTGATGCGAAACGCCAGCGAATTGCTCTCCTGGACCCGGCGTCCCCTCGGACACCGCAGCCTGGCCAGCTCCCTCTGCCGTCCGATTCGGTCTTGGCTGGCAGCGCTAATCCTCGGACGCCCGTGTCTGGAAGCGCGGCATCGGATGCAACAGCGACTCCAGAAGTGATTCGTCACGGACCAGCGTCTTCGCAAGGCGAGACTCCGAGTCCGGCAGCAAGCCGCCGGGCTCATTTCATTCGTCCCGAGGTGCCTTCACCTCACCGACCTGAACCTTCGGATCGTCGGTCAGCGAGGGCTTCTCAGTTGGCCTCCAAAGCGCTAAGCACGATCACCGACTCGGACCCGGATACGGATCATGAAGGTCCAGGCTCTGCTCCAGCGACGACGACCGTTTTCGGCCCCGCTCTTACGGGCGAGCAATCCACAGCTACTCCCCCGGCGTTGAGTCCATCGCCGTCCATAGGTGGCGACAATTTTAGCTATACTCCGCTCCCACACCGGGGATCCGCGTTTCCGAGAAGGGCGGGCAACGTGGTAATGTCCTCGCCTGGTCGCGAGTACATGGACGTGGCGTTGAATGGCTTGTCTCACCGATCGCCGAGTGCGGTGGCTACTCCTGGCTCGCGGACAATGCTGGGTACGGAGCGCTACCGTGACACGAGGTTTGGAGACGAGCCTGTAGTACCCTGGGGGACTCCTACTGTCGACTTTGGGCCTCAGACCCCTAGCCATTAATTTTATATACATCTTGTCACTTGTTATACATCTTGTCAGTTGTGTTGTACGAGTCAATGTCAACGGCCATTTTGATGATCACGCTATCAGGAACGGAGGCTTTTCCGGGGATTGCCGAGTGCGGACCGGGGCAGCCCAACAACCCACTACCCTACCGACATTGCACTTGTCGACATTGATCCAGAACCCACATCGCAACGACTAATGACTCGTCTTCTCCTGTTTAGCGGCTCGCAGGCGCCACTGGCCGTGCGCTACCCGCGGCCGGAACAGCCCACCCTCACTCTCCCCCCGCTCATCCACCGTTCCCTCCACTCTGCGCTCGACTCCACCCCTCCGTCGGCTCTGTACGACACTGGCAGCGACGCCCTGGTCATCCCGCAGCCCGGGACGCTGTCCAAGCACGCGTTGGCACCCGAGGACTACGAAGTCACCGTCAAGGTGCAGGTCCCTGGTGGGGCTGCGCCGGTGCAGGCGATCGAGGAGGCGCTCAACGCTGTGGCCGAGTACAAGGGCTTGTCAGCCGTGGATGTCGTCTTGGTGGGGTTGCCTAGTGGTGCCAGTGGTAGGTCTGGGCTGTGGTAAGCAGGATGCTGACACGTGCAGCACAGGAGTGGGTCGATGTGTGGAGGACACTGTCTAGCGGCCAGGTCGGTAATGTCAAGCACTGGGGAACGATGAACCTCGACGAGGACCGTTTGGCGCAGCTGTGCGACATTGGCCCTCCCTACGTCAACGAGATCTCGTTGCCTGACAATGGAATGCTGCCCAAGGTGCTGGCAGAGTTTGCAAAGGTAAAGGGCATTTTGCTCTGGGCAGGTGGAGACGGTGCCGGATGTGGTGAGTTTGATCCCCTGCGGATGGAGCTAATGCCAGACCCGTTGCCTGCAGCCGAGCTGCACAACTTGCTCAACGAGTTCCAGCCTACGCTCTCAAAGCTTCTTCCTTCTGCCCAGAAGGCGCCCCTCATCCCCGTCGCTCAGGACGGAAAGTCGTACAGCGATGCCCAGCCCAGTGTTAGCGTGCAATGGGTGTTGATGGTGGGTAGCCTCCTGCTTTGCACAGCTCACCACCCGCAGTACAATGTCGTCTCGCGGACACGCAACATTGTCAAAGACAAGGGCTACATTATCTCTGCCGCCTTTGCATAGGTCTGTGTGGAACATGTTCCAATCGTCCTGTTTCACAATGAGGAATACTGGATGAATGGCTTAATTGCTACAAGCTACAAGCATGCTATGTCATGTGGGTTGCGTAAACAGTACGCGCAGGTGCGCATGCGCACGACGATATCGGGGATGGGCCGACCTGGGCCTGGTGATCTGGAGGACCTGACTAAGCGGTCCACATTTCGCGCTCCTTATCCAGGGCCGCGAGAAAGGCGGTCATCTGCTTGGTAAGAGTCGCTCTGATGGTTTCAACTCACCGTCTCCTGCCTGCGCTCAGCTTCCTGCTTGCCAAACGCGGTCTGTTTCATCAGCGCCGTATGTATGCACAGGCAAGACTCACCTTCATGTAATCCTTTACGTTCAAGAGCTTTTCGTAAAAGTGGCCCTCGCACCCGGCACCAGCGCCAGGCGCGTCTTCAATGAGATAACGGCCGCGAGCGCCTGAAAATGCGGCGCACCGGAGCACACCGACCGCGCCAACGGCATCAAGACGATCCGCGTCCTGCACAGCGTGCAGCTCGAGACAGCCGTCCTGCCAGCTCGACCACTGGCCGGCCGCGCGCATCTTCATCTCTGACGAGTAGGACACTGAGGGGATGATGCGCAGGATCAGGTCGATCTGTGCTGGAGACACTTGCCCATGAAGGAGCTCTGCGGCTACCTCTGACAGCTGCAGGTCGGCAGTGTACTTTGCTGCATGGTCAGTGTGACTCCGAGTCAGGCTCACCATCAGCAAGGTCGTGCATCAGAGCAGCCAGCTCGACCACGACCAGGTCGACGTCAGACGAAGTCCCCGCGATGCGCATAGCCGTGCGGCGGACGCGGTCGACGTGAGCCCAATCGTGCGACGGGTCATAGCTACGCGTCAGCGGGATGGCGCTCATGGAACTTACCGGGCCATGTGCTTCTTGACGTGTTCCTCTACGCGTCGAATCAGCGCGCTTGGGGGGGCCGAGACGGGGGCCGCGCGGTTACCGTCATCGGGACTGTTGACATTTGACTTCGCGTCTGCCATGATGACGAAGTGAAAGATGGACGACGACGGACGTGACAAGCGGACAAAGTTCGGCACGACCGGCTTCGCGGCAAAGTCAAAGATGGGCAACGTCACGTGCGGATAAACTATAAATGGATGCATGTCTGCAACCTTAGCGGCTACTGTGGCCAATCAGAACGCGCCCCTGAAGCCTCTGTGGGCTTCCATGCAGGGCGGCTGAGTTCCGGGACGGTGCGATCTGCCCAATGTTTATGTGACGTCAGTGCGTTGGCAGTTTCTGACGTCATTACGCCCATCCCACCTCGTCCCGCTGCTGGCGGCTATGGCCACCATCGTGCTGGACACGCATTCTCGACATTTGGCTCTTAATATAAAGCCCAGACTAGTTGCTGTTCTATTCCTCATCCCCCAACTACTCTTCCACTACTACCAAACTACCAGTAAGTGGTCTCGCGGGCCAGGATTGTCGGCAGCGGCTTACACTCTCTCCAGCAACACCACACAAACAATCACAATGGCCGAGCCTTCCAAGTTCAACGGAAACGTGAGTCTTCCCCCTTGCCACCCCCTTCTACCTGTCCTTCTACCTGTCTCTGCACATCCGCGCCACCCATGGCCATCCGGCTGGGTGCCACATCCCACACAGGGAGCCACAGGCCAGGTGAAACATCCCCGTGTCAGGTGAAACTAGCGCCGTGGAGAGTGGCACCCCACTCAACTTCGTGTTGTGTGTGTGTGTTTGTGTCTGCCTCCATCGACATCTACACATCAATTCTTGTCAACATGCACTGACATCTACAGGTCAACTCTGTCGTCGGCAGTGCCGAGCAGGCCGTTGGTAGCGTTATTGAGGGCGCGTACTCGGCGGTCGGTGGCTCGCAGGAGCCTTCGTCGTTCACCACCACCGGCAAGGAGCGCCACGCCAAGGGCGAGGCTGAGATCAAGGCCGCTGAGGCCAAGGGCTACGCCGAGGGTCTCGGTGACCGCATTGAGGGCAAGAAGGACTCGGTTGTCGGCGCCGTCACTGGCGACAAGGCCCAGCAGACCCAGGGCAACCTCCAGGGCGAGAAGGGCAAGGCCCAGATGAACATCAACTCGTAAACAGTTTGATGGTTCGGTTCTCGTTTGTATAGCAGCGTAGTCATGCAAGTATGATGTCTAATCCTCGCCACACTCACTGTTATGCTGCTCAACGGAAACTCATTGTTTACTTTACTCAGACGCCCGATCATCTTGTCTTCACGTTGGTGTCGTCACTTGATCTCCAACGTACATCGTTCACATTGGTCTCCAGCATATATCATGCTCAGGCGTCTAACTCCCAGCCGGAGTAGGTCAGAACGCCAAGCAGACGACTATCGAGCGCCTCCGTCCCCTAAGCAGCCGGGCGTCCCAGAGCGTCGAGTCGTCCCTAGGCGTATCTCCGTTCGGTACTGCGCGAAAACCGTCGCTTCGCCGAGGCGGTTGGTGGTCCTTTAACTGTACTGGAAAATGTCTTCTCTACGTGCTCCTGAGCACGATTCGATACGACTAAGGCAGGGGTAGGACGCTCGGTAATCGTTGATTTATTCTAGCAAACGTCCACTACAAAACACCACTAACTGCCGAGACTTTGGTACTGAATACATCACGAAGGCTTTGCTTCGAGTGCCACGTCGCAAGTTACAATAAGACATCGAAACTGCAATGCTCTGAGGTGCTCAACACATATCGTCGAGAGTGACGTTCAACAGGTATTCTATCACCTCATCGCTGGGTTCTCAACTTCTGCTCATCACGATCTTGTTCCTGCCGCCGGGTGGAAACCTTGAGGAGACTTCCAAAGATGCAAAGGTGATGTACGGAAACGTGACTGATGCATTTCATACTGACATGTTCACAGAAAACCGAGACAGAGAAACACACAACTAGGGCATTTTAGGGGAATATTTATCAATGCAGTATACCATCATCAAAGTGACGATTGCCGAAGAGTGAATTTCCAAACGTGCGTCACTGCACCGAATGCCACGCCGACTTGTGATATGTAACATGAGACTTGTGGGGGTCATGCACTGAAGCTCGATGAATTTCTCAATAAATGTACATCACGCTGACAGGCGAAACGATTGTGGGTTCTGTCCTCAAGTGAATAATTACAACCTCAATGGAGCTACAACGTGTCAGAGGCAGCACTTCCAAGTCGGTCACTGCATCCAGACACTTATCCCCTTGCACAACAAATGATGAATGTGACATCTCGCTACGATTCATATTTGGACACAACCCACTACAACTCTATGATATATTTAAGCAAGCTTGACACGCATCATCACGCTCTTAGCGCGCGTGAGGTGCTCGTAACCGAGGGTGGACAAGCTGACACCACGGCCAGAGTCCTTGACACCACCCCAGGGGAGGGCGGGGTCAAGGGCGTCGGCACGGTTCATGTAGACGGTACCAGTCTCGAGCTCCTCGACAAACTCATCGAACGCAGTGACGCTGGTCTCGTTCTCGGGGTTGGTCCAGATCGAGGCGGTAAGGCCGTAGGCCGAGTCGTTCATGAGGGCCAATGCCTCGTCGTCCGACTCAACCTTCATGATGCCGATGGCGGGGCCAAAGGTCTCTTCCTTCATAATGTCCATAGTGTGGTCGACGTTGACAAGCACCTGAGGACCGACAAGGGTGGTGCCTTCCTTGGCCCCAGGGAACTCGGACTCGGAGAGCACGAGCTTGGCTCCAGCGGCGACGGCGTCGGAGACCTGCTTGCGGATACGGAGGGCAGATGCAAGACTGACGACAGGACCAAGAGTGGTGTTCTTGTCCATGGGGTCACCGAGCTTGTAGTCTTTGCGCGCGGTCTCGACAAACTTCTCAACAAACGTGTCGTACAGGCTGGTGTGCACGTAAATACGCTCGATACCGCAGCAGCTCTGACCCGAGTTGAAGAACGCACCGTCGACAAGGTTGGCGACGGCGTACTCCAGGTCGGCGTCCTCACGAACGTACGCCGCGTCCTTGCCACCGAGCTCGAGACCGACACCCTTGAAGCCCTTGCTGCGCGATGCGGCCTCTTGGACCGAGCGGCCGCCAGTGACCGAGCCGGTGAAGACGATATAGTCCACACGGGGGTCGGCACAAAGGTTCTGGAGGACAGTCTCCTGAGAAAGGTGGATGACCTGGAGGACGTTGGGGGGAAGGCCGGCGGCGAGGAAGGTGGAGAGCATGCGCTCGGCAGGAACGGGGGTCTGAGGAGCGGGCTTGATGATGACGGCGTTACCGGCAAGAAGCGCAGGGACGACAGTGTTGACCGTGCAGAGATGGGGGTAGTTCCAGGGGGTGATAGCACTAACAGGTCAGTACCAGCCGCGCTTGTGTGACTCACACAACGACACCGAGAGGCTGCTTAACAATCGTGCGCTTGTTAGCTTCGTCGTCTGTAGAAGTCTGGGGAATGGGAGAAAGAGACTCCTTGGCAATCTTGATAAGATGACGAGCACGGTACAGAGTGCCATTGACCTCGCCGCCAGTGGACGAAATAGGGCTGGAGCGTCAGTCCGACCGACAAGGATGATCAGGGAGGGAACACGTACCGGCCCATCTGGAGGGCAAGGTCCTCGCCAAGAAGGTCGCGAGCGTTCTCAAACTCGACCTGAGAAGTCAGCTCCTACTGATTCCACCTATAACCAAGCAACGTCAAGGTTACGTACAAGCCACTTCTCTGCGATCAGAATGCGCTCCTCGAGAGGCACCTTGCGCCAGGACTTTTGGGCCTTGACGGCCTCGGCAATGACGCTGTCGACCTGGTCATCGGTGAGGAGGGGGCGAGTGCAGACTGGCTGCTGGGTGTAGGGAGAGGTGGTGGTCTGAATGTTTACTTCAACGCCGCTCATTTTGGATGGTGGATTGTTAAAACGACAAGACGAACGATTGCTATCTTTTGAGCGTGGACACGAGCCAGGTACGCGTCATCTGCAAAGACTCTCGGCTTGCCCCGCCCGGCCAGTGTCACGTGATATTCCAAACCCCTCCACCATCCTGGTTCTCCTGCCAGGAGTGATGGAGAACCGAGAGCCTGAGCACACCATCATCCGTCCCCCGTGCACTGACTGTGCTTCCACAGCTTCAGTTCTCAACAACGAGGTGCCGCATGAGGCTGGAATGTCACCCCCTGCCGGTCTTTGGGAATGCGGCTCTGCCGACATTGTGGAAAAAAGAGGTGCACGAGGCGCTTCCGATCCCAACCACACGGCCACACACGGCCATGAGGATTCAACACGAGGCCTTGAGGGTGCTGCTGTCTTTCACGCATCACCCTCGCCGACGCCTCGAGGATCAGGTTCCCACTGACTAGATAATGCTACCACAACTGGGCATTCCTCTTGCCACCTCACTCCCCATCATTACCGCAACGGTACCCAGCACATCTACCGCCACGCTCGCCACCAAGGCAGCATCGCCAGCAGTCACACCGGCCGTCCTGCCGCTCCTACACCGCCAGTTGCACGCCACCCACCCCCACTGTTCCACCCATGATGGCATTGGCGTATGGAGGTGCACCGCCCCTGTCAGCGGAGGAGACAGCAAGCATTCCGACCATTGTGGAGTGGGCAATGAACGTACTCCGCCAAGCACCAGACGCGGTACGGACATTTTTTGCCACAATGGGGCTGACGCAGCGCAGGCAATGGCTTTCTGCGACCTCATCGAAGAGCTACGAGAGCTCGACCTCCGGTCCCTTCTCATTGACGAGACCATAGTCCAGATGACAATGACGGGGGCTGCGATTCTCTGGAGGCATAAGGGGGACGAATTGTGGATTAGGATCGCGTAAGGTGTCCCAGTGTATGTACGAGTGTGTGAGCTCGTTACGAAATGATTCGGCCTTGGGGACTTGGCGGTAATGCTGGGGATATAATGCATGAACACGACACTCCCACTGGTGACTGGCTTGACAAATCACTACCAAGCTTCTGCTCCGGCCTCTCCAGAGTCGGGGAGTGTAAACTGATAGTTGACGCTTGATGTGGTGCCAGACGGTAAGAACATGTTGGCGAGCCTGGTGGTCAGTCTCGGGCCGATACATTGCACTCACTCAAGGGGCAGGAACAGAGAGTCTGATCCATCCACAGGTAAACCGAGGTCGGCAAAGCTCTGTCATTGTCAGTGATCAGTTCAGAGCGGGCGTACTCACGTTGTCTTGCAGCCACGAGGGAAGGTTACTAGGGCTGAACTCGGTGGGCCAGGCAAAGCCATCGGCACCATCGCCCAGGAGAGGCCAGGCCTCGTTCGAAACGGCTCCCAGCCCGTCCATCTGAGGCAGGCTGAGGAGACTCTGCAGTCCTCCCTCAAAGTCGCCCACAGTAGCAGCTCCGGAAGCCGGGTCAGAAGGCAGGGTCTCACCGGCCACACCGTTGCCAGGAGTACCCGGAACAGTGGATATTGCGCCAGTCTTTCGACGGAAGTGGGACAGCATCAGGCGCAACGTGAGCGCATAGCGCTCGGCAAAGCACTCGGCCGAGAGGACGTGGGCGATCTCCGAGACCTTGGAGCTGAGCGTAGGGAGTGAGATGGCGTTGGGGTACAGAACAGCAATCTTGATGAGGAAGACTGCAGCAAACGCAACTGTCGCCAGCTGGTCGTGCGTGGCGTATTTCAGGTGTTTCCTGAAGTTTTGGGAGTGGAGGAAGATTTGGACGCATCGCATGGCCGCGTCCTTGGCTTGGAATGCAAGCTCCTTCTGCTCACGCTGAAGCTACGAGAGTCAGCACCCACCAACCGATGAATCAACCTACCTTGTCCCACTGGCAACCGCGCAGAGCCACACAGACGGTCCACAGCTGCGAATAAACGAGATCAACCTCCAGGAGCCGCACAAGAACACTCTCATCGTCGTAACGTGTGCGGTGGATGGCGTACCACTCGTTGTACCAATCCTGGAACTCGGAGAAAGCCTTCCGAACAAAGGAGATGGTCTCCGCGTCTACCTTGCCATGCAATGGGGTCAAGTGGTCGAGCACTTTGACTGTGGGGATTAGCTTGCCATCAGGCAGCAGACGGACGACGTACTGCGCAAGTTTACCAACTCAACGCGAGCGACCAAGCTGGGGTCAGTCTCAGATGCCATCGGGTGCGCGCTACGGGTCAGCAAACCTCGAGACCAAAGCATGTGCTACTCACAGCAATACTCGAGCAGCCTTAACCGACGACTCGTCGCGAAGGAGAAGCGGCTTGCCAGTGTCCAAACTGGATAGCCGTTCGTGGAGGTAGCAGTTGAGCCAGATCCTGGCAGAAACGACTGGATTATCAGCGCGTTCTCCACGACATGGGCGACGCACCTAGATCACGTTCCTCCAAATCTGAGCGCTCCTCGTCCGAGTCGGCCAGCTTGTCCAGGGCACGGTGCAAGTTGATGTCTAAACCCATACGCAGTGCGTGTCCACATGGGAGCCAGCTGTACTGACTCCACACACTCAGGATGAGCATGGCCATGACTGCCTCTTTGCGAACGATGGGGCCGAAAAGCGTAGACCTTGCAATACCCTGAGCTTCTTCGAGACTGCGATGGAATGACTGGGCTAGAGGGCCGTTTCCTGCGCGGATTTTGGATGCCACGGCTAGCAAACCGTTGGTCGAGAACGGCGTGCGTTCAATGTATGTCTCGTAGGTGTCGTATGTCTTATCCCAAAGCGGTACAAAGTAGTGGCAGCCACTAAAAAAGCTGCGGTCGTCAGAACCTCTGCCTGCTTCCTCACTTACATGTCCCAGAGCTCTCGTGCTTCGGTCTCGGACACCAAGCCCTTTGTAACGACGTCTGGGAAGGGGTTGCGAGGTGTGGGGTCGGGCTTGGTCTGCTTTTTGACACGAAGGTGAATGGTCTTGTGCCCACCGATGGCGACCCGCCTCTTCTTGCGACTGCGTCCGCGCTCGCTGTCACTGTCATCTTCAGCAGGGCGATGCAAGGCGCTGACCCTTGCGGGCAGACCCTCAGTTGGGGTGTCCGTTCCGTTCGCAAGCGCTGCTGCCTGATCCGCGGCATTTGCCAGAGTATGAAGCGCCTGAATAGGAGCCACCATGGACGAGGACGGCACGGCAGCCTCCGATGAGGTGGAGTGTGCAGAGGACGAGCGCGACGAGCGCCGAGAATGACTGGGCGACGGCGGAGCCGAGGAGAGGGGGATGATACCATAGGTGCCGAACCGATGATCAGGTGGCGCAAATCCAGGCAGCTTGGGCCACTGCTTCTCCAGAGTGGGCTCCGCTGAATGATCGGACTGGCGACCCGTGGCAGTATTCTGAGGAGACTGAGGGGCGTCTGACAAGTTGAAGCTGGCAACACTCTGGTTCTGTTGAGCGACAGCTGGCGAGGGGTTTGAAAAAGCTGAAGGCGGGGTTCCAGAGGGTTGCGAGAAGAGATTTTGCAGAGGCGTTATTGACGTGTCACCACTTGGCAGAAAGTTGGGCACAGAGCTGCTGGGAGTGGAGAACGATCCACCGGGCGGTGGAAGCATGGACAGAATTTGTTGGAGCTGCAAGTCAGCCTCCCAGTCCTTGATAGCAGCATGACCACTTACCGCACTCTGAATTTGATTTTGGCCGTTGGCCAGCTCTTGGACACTCTTCTCCAAGGTCGACACCCTGCCTTCTGCATCACCGTTCCAGCTCTCGCCACCGCTGTTGTCCTGCCGAGGTTTGCCTTCCCTCCGGTCTGCAGCCTTTTCAAACACGCAGGGAATGCCATTCAACAGACACCTGCGGCAAGACTGGTTGGATCCCGTGGGATCACCTTCACATCGGTTCTTGCCCTTGCGACCTATACGTCAGCTCAAGTCGGTAAGGGTGAGGCAGCTTACAGGCCGCGCAGGCTCGGCTGCCGCGCTTTCCAGTGGGACCAGCAGTAGGAAACACGGGGTTTGAAGAGCGCGCGCCGCCGTTCGACCCGACGCTGCCGTAGCGCACGTCTCTGCCAGTGTCCTCGTCCTTGAAGCCGCCATTGCCGTAGCTGTAGCTATCCAAGCTGCCGATGCTTGGCCGCCCAGTAGAGCCGTCCGACCTCCCGAGGCCCAGCCCAGTGGGCTGGTTGTAAGTGCGTGAAAACGAGTGGGGATTCATTGTGCCCGTGTTGACCTGTGAGGCAATTCTGCTAGGAAGCCAGCTGCGAGGCTCGATTAGCATCGCATCTCGCGTGAGTGACCGTCGACTCACCGTAGGATGCCACCAGTGTCGATTTCAGAAGCGATTTTTGAACGGAAGTCCTCTCTATGCCCTGACTGTTAGTCGCACAGAGTCGCTCAGAGCGGATGCGAGAGAATTTGGGGTGATTATATTGTGTAAAGATGCAGCATGGAGTTGGTCACTGGGTTGCCCGCCTGCAGTGGTTCACCAAGATGCCGGTTTCTGCCTCTTCGGGCAATGTGCGGCGGAGGTGGGCGGCCCGGTGGCTCCGGGCCATTGTGTGGTTCGGCCCCACCCAACCTTGCCGGTCTTGCCGCACAGCGTTGGTGGGGTTAGTGGGGCACCCTTGTGTCGATCTATAGCGCGACTCCACTGTTTGTGTACGCACTGGGGACGGGGATGGCAAATGTGGTACAATACATTGCTTAGAAATCTACAGCCATTCTATAATCGTGCCTTTCACATCATCATTTCGTGTGGACGCACGGGCCCTACAACGCGCGCTCCCCATTGCTCATCCAGTTCTCGTACAGTTGCTGACTCGCCTTTGGTGGCTCGTATGCCTCCTCTGCCGCCGCTGCCGCGGCGCTAGCAGCACTTCCCATGCCCATAGTCGCACCGGCAGTCTGCACCCCGGCCCCGCCAAACGCTGGCAGACCCGCTACACCTTTCCCATGCGCAGGCGGCGGAGCGGGTTCGTCGATTTCAGCCCCCGCAGCCATTTGCGCCGCGCGCGCATAGCGGTCCAAGTCTGCTGGGTCTGCGCCGGTGGCTAGTAGATCGTCAAGATGGTAGTGCATGTACCAGTCATAGTCGTGAATGCGCTTTTCCAGGTCGGGCGGGTCGAGCAACGATGCCACTAACGTTTCCACTGCATGTGGCAGGCGCGGTTCCGCTTCTTGTGGTGGGGAGGACGCCCCCGAACTGCCAGGTTCACGTTTCGGAGACGCATTAGCCGATGCCCATCGACGAGCGGTGCGGCGCGGCTCGGGCGTGCGGAGTGTTGGTGACGAAACATCGGCACTGAAGACAGTCTCAAAGGGCGAAAAGACGCCGTTTTTCGTGCGGTGTGTCGTAAACTTGAGCGTGGACGTCATCTCATAGGCGTAAATCTTCTCCAGCTGCGTGAGAGTCTTGGGCTTGTAGTACTCTGTGAACAAACGTGTTGGCGGTGCCTCATCATCGCCAAGTACACCCAGAGTAGGCGGCTCGAGGTGCGCAGACGTAAACCAATGACGGTAGTTTGGCCGCGACTTGTGCGGCCGATCAGCACTGGCATTGACGCCAAGGAAGAGGTTGATGGCGGCTTGCTTCTCAGCGTCCAGAATCGAGTTGTTAAAGTATCGACGAATATTCTGCGCCAGATCACGCGAGTGACTTGTCCACTGGGACGTCTTCGTGGGACGATAAGTGTCACGGTTGACGACGGCACTGCCCGTATACTGGTATGCTAGGACTGGCAAATTAGCTGCTACCCAACATGCACACTCACAGTCACCGTGGTCGTGGTACATCTCCGTCAATACCTCTACCGCATCGCAGGCGAACGGCAGATTGGGGCTGTGGAGCAAGCCCAGCGCATATAGCTGGTGTCCGAAAGCTCGCTTTGCAATTGCAAACTGCGCCGCGTTTGTCCTATCCAGACAGTCCACGCAGTTGACGCGCAGGACTCCGCACTGCAGTAGAGGTAGAGTACGATGCGCATCTGAGGTGACCTCGTTGCGCGCTCCGCCACCGTGGAAGAACTGCGTGAACTGAATGCTCTCTTCGCACACGTCCTCGAGAATGCCCATGACATCCTGGTGCCGGCTACGTTGTCAGCCCCGAGCAGCTCTCAGCGACGAACCTCTTGGCCGCCTGAGCCATATCCCAAGCGATGTACCGCATCTTCTTGCCATCGGGAAGGAACTGGTTCAAATACTCGACGCACTCGCCATACTCAGACAGTAGCTTAGACTCGCGTGGCACAGCCTCCTTGCTCTTCACAAGGTTCAGGATGAAGATTGGTGCACCGTAGCGACCGAGAAGATCGTCAAAGTGCATCGCTGCCGGAGTGTAAAATGGGTCCTTGATTGTGACTAGAAGTCAGCGAATGGCGGTGGTCTTCAACTTACTCTCAATAGGAGGTTTGGGCGTCATCTTGTCCGACATCTGATGCCACATGACAGGGATACTACCTCGGATCTGGACGAACGACGTGTAGCCGCCATAGTCGGCACCTGCGACGCGGTTGACGGGATATCCGAAGGGTGTGGCGAGTGGTTCAGACACACTTCCATCAGCACTCGCAGAAAAAGCTGTACCCACATTTGTTCTGTTTCGACTTCGTTGGCTACGTTGCCCTGCAATGATCAACACGGGCACAGGTGCTTCACCTACGTATTCATCCGCGCCGCGAGTGAGGAAACGCACACCGGCATGGTAGCGTGATCGCCTTGCAATAAGAGTGAGATACACCGTACGGGAGAACACGTTGATTTCTGGGCGATCAGCGTTTGCCTGCGTGTAGAATCTCACTAGTCTGATCAAACGAGCCGTGAATCATGGGAATGACCCATTGGCTCCTGTTTTCCCTGTCGTCAAGGTCGAACGCGGGCAGAAGCAGATGGTGATTCCACATGAAACGCTTGTTGTACGTGTGCTTTTCCGCGGGGGAAGTGAGATTGATTTGGAGCGTGTTGGTAATGTCGTAAGAGTACCTGTCGTCAGTTAGTGGGTCTATCAATGGCCATACGAGAAGTAGAAGTTCTTGGATAGGTCCACTTGGTCGAAGAGATGCAGAAGCCTGATGTCAGTACAATCGGAATAATAACACCTACTTGAGCTCTTGTGACGAAGGACCAAGACGAGGCGAGATAGGCAACAACTGCTAGGTTAGATTGCACGACGTCGATTGCACACCTTTGTCTTGTCGCAATGGTATACTGAGTAGATCAGCACCAACCAACAGACCCCAACCCACCATAGTGTCCTCCAATGAGACCGACCACCGACCGCTGCGTGATCATGACGAGATACCATGTCGACGTGAACCTGGCAAAGCCCACAATGCCATAGAAGTCTTGAATCCTGTTCAAGCCGCCTTGGCTCTTGTTGCCGTCGCCAACCATGCGAAGCAGCAGTTCCAGCTGCTCATTGTCATACCGAGTTGCGTCCTCGACCACATTGAGATCTTCAGAATCTGTCCTGTCGATCTTGAGCACGCGGTGGGTGTACCCTGCCGATGCTGTCACATAGTAGCGCCTTCAATGTCAGCGCCCTGGCCGCGTGGTAGCTAACGCACGATTTCGTTTCGTATAAAGTGTATTGTGAGAGCCCGGATGGATCGTCTGTATCGTCTATTGGTCTTCGTCCTGGCATGATGAATGACTGGCCGCTGCTAACCTGGTGGCTGGTGGCGATAGTAGTGTTCACGCGATCACAGCATCACAGTACGACACTGATTGTTATTGCCTTCTCCCAGCCGCCAGGCAGATGCCATGGACGAGTGCGGGGCCATTTGGTCCGATCAGGGCGGTTGCCTGTGCACGTGACGCCATCACGAAACCAGTGGCGTTCCAGTACAACGGGTTCTAATAGCTGATTAGTAACGGTCAATACAAATTCCAAAGGGGGAGGGCCAGATATACAAAATTATTGAACTAGGGATGCACCGGTGGCGCGATTTAGCACTGGACGGAACAACCGCCGTCCAGTCGGGTGATGTGTACGAGATCGAGTGTTGCTGCCATCCGTAGTCTCGATTTGGCATCTTTGTCGCTCACAGCACGAGTTGAAGGAGCACCGAGCGACTAGACGGCGCTCCAGTCGGCCCATCCCGGACTCGCCCATCTTCATCGCGCACATACCTCGACTCTCGCATGGTTACATCTTGCCTCGTACTTGCATCTTCGCCCTCTTCTTGGCATCCTTATCGCAAGAGAGCTCGTCACCCGACTGGTCCGACACCTCTCGCTGGCGACTCATCATAGGGTGGCCCACCTAGGTGTGAAACTACACATTCCTGTGTCAGCTGTACACAATGGTCAAGAATAATGCGCCACTGCAGATAAGGCTCACCGAGCCTGTTATCTTTCTGCGCGGTCCTTCCACTGGAGCAGACTTTCGCGGCCGGCCGCAAAATGCTCGTGACGGTCAGGCCGCCATGGTGCGCGGCTTGCTCACCATGCGCCTTAGCAAGCCTACTCGCATCCGCAACATCTCGGTAACTCTGGAAGGAAAGGGCCGTACCGAATGGCCAGAAGGTGGGCACATCACAGCGGGCAACGCTGACCTCATCTCACAGGCATCGGACCTCGACGCACAGACACCCATGAAGAGCATCCGATCATTTCAGAGACCAACACGTTTTTCTCGGCGTCAGACCCATCAAACCGGACTGTGCCGAGGCGATCCCGCAGCCTTGGTCCGGGCACCATGTCGCAGTACGACTTGGACTCGGACGATGAGGATGGACACTGGGTGCCTGACGACGACATCGATGACATGCCTGAACGAGGACGCATGGTGCGCAGCTCGAGTGCAGTGGGCCACAATATGGCTGAATGGCCATCGCGCCAGAACAGCCCGACCCGTGAAGAGTCTCTGCAACACCAGGACAGCTCGTCGGCTATGGCTGGACTCAGCATTAATGATCGCGGCCCGTCACCAGCCTACACTCCTCCTCTCGCATCGCATCACCCGCGGCCATCTGGGCTGCGCGAGACAATCTTAATGCCCGACCTGCTTCCTCCTAGGGATCATGCGCTGTCGCCAATTGTCTCGGCCAACGTCTCAGCCAACCCTTCTTCGCGTGGAACATCTGCCAACCCTTCTTCGCGCGGCTCAGACCGTGCTGAGAGTACAGACACTGAGCATCGGTTCCGTCGTGGCTCATCCCATTTGGTTGAGCCGCCTATCACTGAGGAGAACTTCAACCCTACAACCCCCCCTGGCGAGCCACACGAAGCGATCAACTTTCCAGACGGAGATGACAGCGGTGCACCCTCGCCCAGTGTGCACTTTAGCGAGCCACCTAGCCGGGCGGACTCTCTCCTCAATCTCCAAAACGCAGCTTCAGCGGAAGACCCCAACACTATCGATCTTCAGGCGACACCCATGAACCGCCCGTCATCTCTGCACACCATCGACACTCGATCGTCTGTTTCATCGCAGCACCACGGCAGTACGTCAGAATACCATCCCGTGATGACCGGCGAGACGATTCTCCCTACCGCGCCCCCTTCGCCTCTCAATGAGAGTCCTTTGAACGAGAGTCCCGCCGCTGAAAGCCCTATCAATGGTTCGCCATTCATTCCTCCCACCGGTTCAAACTCAGATTCACTCCAGCCACCATTGTCTGCCCAGTCCTCCAACCCGTCGCCTGGCGTGAGCGCGGAACCGAGTCCTCGTGGTTCCATTGATCCTCCCAGGCCTGGGTATGTCGGTGGTACTCACATGGCATCTCCGCACACTTCAACGAGCACCGAGGCCTCCAGTAGCGCACATACCCCCACGCTCCTACCACGTGACTCGCAAGGGCACAGTCAGACTCACACGCCGTTCGACGAGGGACGCGGGCGCAAGGTCACGCACGCCCACAAGTTCAGTCTGGCCGCAGCGCTTCGAGGTCTCAGCCAGGATGTCAAGGAGCGTGTGCGCCACTCCCACTCACGCCCTGGCAGCCGCACAAGCAGTCGGCCCAGTTCCCGACGCAACTCGGGAAACTTTGCGACATCAGATACACCGCGAAGCGGCCACTTCAGTATAAACGACGGCTCAAGTTTACCTATGTCCCGCAGCTCGAGTGCCACTGCTCCCATGCGCGCCGCCGTGGGCGATTTCCACGCTCCCCAAGGTCGCGGCGGAGCCGGTGGACGCAACAAGTCCAAGGACCGCTACGCCAGTCCCGCTCCTGAAGACAATCGTGGACGGAGCCGCAAGTCGCGCAAGGCTTTCGATCAGCTTGGCAAGGAGGACGAGGAGGTGCATCACAACTGGAAGGAGTTTAAGAAGGGTAAGTCAGGATATATTTGGCCGAGCTGACCCCAGGCACATACAACTACCCAATCTCGTTCTCGATTCCAGCCAACGCGCCGCCTTCCATTCATGCCGAGTTTGGCACCGTTGTATACCGCCTGAAGGCATCCGTCGTTCGAGCTGGTGCGCTCACTTCCAACCTGGTGGAGGAAATGGAGATCACCATGATCGCGGGGCCGCAAGAGGATGATATGGAGGAGACGGACAATGTGATTGTCGAGCGCCAGTGGGAAGACCAGATGCGCTACCAGATTGCGCTGTCCGGCAAGGCATTCCCTATCGGAGGCGTCATTCCGATGAGTGTGAGGCTCATGCCGCTTACCAAGTGTAAGATTCACCGCTTGACTGTTGCGTTGGAAGAGAAAACAGACTACTTTGCAGCTGGTCGCAAGGTCGCGCGGCACGAGACGCCCAGGCGGTTTATTCTGTTTGCGGCCAAGAACCCGGAGAGCAAGAAGGACAACCCGCACCCTCTGCTGCCCATTCTGAGTGACGCCGAAAATGCTATCGAGACGTGCCCGCTTGCACCACTGGCCCGACAGGCCGCTCTTAACAACCCGCGCGAGTTCTCCGACTTCTCCAACCCAGAGGACGACGTCTACGCACAGCTTCTAGACCCAATGGGACCATGGCACTTGGAAAGAGACCTCGCGATTCCAGACTGCAGCAGCCGAATAAAGTTTACCACCAAGCATGACCAGACCAATATCGCGGTTGCGCACTGGTTGAAGGTGACCATCCGAGTCGAGCGCGGCGACGATGAGGCCGTGGACTCCAAGGGCCGCAGGAAGCAGTTCGACATTATCATGTGAGTGGATTCGACTTGCTTCAATGTGGCATTGCTTACGCGCCAGTGAAACTCCCATCAAGATTCTGGACTGTCGTGTCAACCCGCAGTACAACTCATTGCCAAGCTACGACCGCGTTGCCGATCCCAACGCCCCAGGCCAGGGCTGCAGTATACACTCGCGCAATGCTACGACGACCAAGCACGGACTCGTTGGCACCAGCGCCGCTGTCGCCCATGCCGCCGCATCAACGATTACACATTCCGCTCTAAACTTCCAAGCCCTAGTCCATCACTCTGACCGCGAGCCAGGATCCGGTACCCACACCCCAGGAACCGGCGCAAACACACCGCACGAGGGGCGTGCACCTGCTCATCCCCATGGCAGCTCGCACGCCCACGTCGAACACGACGATACTCTGTTGGAGCGCAACATCGTGTACGACCGTCTCATGAGTGGCCAGGAGACCGAGACGGGCGAGGAGCCGCCCTCGTACGGCGAGGCTGTCGCGAACGCCATCAGGAGTGCACGCAGTGCCTCCCGCGCGGCCAGTCGCACGGCCTCGCGTCCCGCCAGTCGTGCACCTAGCAGGTCGCGTGTGCGGACGACTGAGCTCGAGAGTCGCCCGAGTAG
Source organism: Prillingera fragicola (assembly GCA_002335605.1). NCBI lineage: Eukaryota > Fungi > Basidiomycota > Tremellomycetes > Trichosporonales > Trichosporonaceae > Prillingera > Prillingera fragicola. The sequence continues at coordinate 393,586 of BEDY01000006.1, read as the reverse complement.
CAGGAGCGCCAGTGCCAGTCGGCAGGGTAGCAGGAGTCAAAGTCGGGCGCACCCGTTCATCGAGGATTAGAGTACTGTAAAGAAAGGACTTTGACATTCTGAGAAGGGGACCAAGCATCTATACAACATCACCGTAGAGCATAGACTCATGTGACGTGTACTGTATGTATCACTCAAGCCGGACGCGAGTCGTGCGATTGCAGCAAGCATAACACAAGTGCATAGATGTCCGTGTCATGACTGGGTCACCATCACACCTTGGCCTTGGTCTGCTCCTCACCCAAAGTACCCTCCGCGACAACCTTGCCGTCCAGAGTCGAGACAACTTCCTCTCCGAGCTCACACACGCGAGGCACGTCGTGTCCGATAATGCTAACGGTGACGCCCTGGTTGATCCCGTTCGGGTCTGCCGATTAGTACTAGTCACCGAGAATGCCACTCACAGGATCCAATGCGGATGCCCTCCTTCTTGACGCGTGCCTGTAGATCTGTGAGGAAAGGCGCAATCTTCGACTCGGGCATGCTGTTCAGTCAGCAATAATTGGCAGGTGGGGCGCTCACGCAGTGTAGATGAGATGGCGGTGGGGCTTGGACGACGCCGGAGGCAGCGGGAGGTAGTTGGTGAGGCCGAGTAGGAGCTGCTGGAACAGACTCGGGATTCCCGGGAAGACACACAGCTGGCTTGTCAGTGTTGCAGATAAACATGCTTGTTTACCTTTCCGCCCAGACGCACGACGGGCACCCAGCGGCTGTCACTGACGAAAAGCACCTCGCTGCGCTCTCCGCCAGCACCATCACCGCCGTGCCCACCCGCGGCAGTTGGGAAGAGAGCCATGCGCTCTCGTGCCTCCCGCTCGGCTGGAGTGGCCGCCTCGAGCTCAGCCCGGCGAGCAGGTGTGGTGAGCAACATCATGCGGCGGAGCGTCTCCTTGTCGTGGGTCATGGGAAGGTTGAAGGCCTTGCCGAGAGAGTCGTACGTGATGTCTGCGACGTAAGCGGGGGCGATAAGAGAAGACGTACCATCGTGAGTGGGCCCAATACCACCTGAAGTCACGACAAAGTCGTACTTGCTGCACATGCGGCGAGCGGCCTCAATACTTGGGTCAGTTGTGTCCCTCTGGCTAGCTCACATCTCTTCCTCTTCATCAGCAATAACCTCGATACGCTTGCTAATCGTCAGTGCAGGTACACAAGAAAACACTTACAGCTCGATTCCGAGGTCAAAACAGAACTGGGCAAAGAAGCTTGCAAGGTCAGTGCCGCCCTGCCCCAGCTACGCACTTGCTGTTGCTGTCCTTGGTCTTTCCGTTCAGCACTTCGTCGCCGATGATAATGCAACCAGCAGTTCTAGGCGATTAGCCCATATGCCCAGGCACTGCCGTACACCTTTCAACACTAACACCATCCATTCTACTCACTGGATAAACTTGCCCTCACCGAGAGGGTTTGGAACAGTGGACGGGTCTGTCACCTCGATCTTCTCGGGCTGGCATGACGTAGCCATGGCTCTGAATTTGAATGCTGGACACGTTGAGTGTCGGTGGATAAGAGGCGCTTTGAAAGACCCGGCGAGATAGCAAAGGGGAGCTGTGTACAAGAGACGGGGTGCGAGCGTTCGGCTTACTAACATCTGTCGAAGATGGGGAGAGTGCAACTGTAGGGGAGGATGTCACCAGTGCCGGAGATCCATGGTCCGCTCAGGTGGAGGGCTTTGGAGCGTGATTACGTACAGAGCAGCCTGGATGCAAGATTACATAATTCATCCTTTGTTTGGGTGCAATTTTATTGTCTCCCCCCATTTTCACTAGATTTGAGGGAGATCCGCCACCCTGTGTCTACCCAACAACATCCACCAAAAGCAACCCCTCCAAGCATCTACTCTACCCTCTCTCGCGCCTGCACGACTGCGCGCACCCCTTATTTATTGCTTCTGCAACCCCTCACTTCAAGGAATCGTAACATAAAAGCAGAAAACACCATATCGGACTTTACGCCATGAGCGACAACCCCGATCAGCCAGATCGCGAGGTCCACCAGGCAGACGAGGGCGCCCAGGCTGCCGCCGCTGATGCGGCCGCCGCCGAGCTCGCTGCTGCCGATGCCGCTGGTGCTCTAGCTCATACACCACTTCCCGACACTGGTGGCGACGCCGTGGACGAGGATGTGGACGATGGGCCCCGGGAGCTTGACGAGGCAGCGCGTCTCAGCCTCGCTGCCGCCCTCCAGGACTTGGAGACGGCGGGCAACGAGAGTGTCGAAGGCGACATGGACGTGGATGTTGGCGCGCACTTTGACCCGGATACATTAGCCAACCTCGCCGCCTTGAGTCGTATCACCAACGATGAGGTGGACGGCCAGGGGGGCGAGGAAGGCGACGAATCCGCGGATGTTGGGGCAGCGCTTGACGACGCCGATCACGACTTCAGCAGTCTTATCCTTCGCCAAACCGGATCACTCACGCGCGAGCAAGTGCAAGAGTTTGTCGACAATCTCGGAACCGTTCAGAGCGAAGAGGAAGAGGCAGCGGCTGCTGCTCAAGCGGCCGCGGACGCTGAAGTGGCCAAGGAGGCAATCGAATCAGCACCACCATCACAGGTGTCAACACCCCACCCTCAACATGAAGAGGACGATTCAGAACGGGAAGATGCAACAGATGTTGCTCCCAGCGAGCGTGGCGATACACCATATAGGCCTCAAAAGACCGCCTTCTTCGAGGACGGCAAGCTCAAGCGGCGGCGAAACCGTACAGTGCTCAGTTGCACTGAATGTCACCGTCGCAAGCAACACTGTGACCGCAACATCCCCTGCAGCCGTTGCATCAAACGCGGTGTGCCCAGCATGTGTCGCATGGAGGCACCCGCTATGCCGCACCGTAAGCGCAAGAGGCCTCAAGACGATGTGCCGATCAACTACGAACTGGGACTTCGCGTACAGGCTCTAGAGTCACTCATCCGCTCCGGATCGAACATGGATCCTGAGGCTGCGAGCAGCGCGGCGATGGAGACTATCATGCACGCGACTCGAGCGGCAAATAACGGCCAGCCTGAAGCCGTCAATGCACTTGCCCAGCTCACGCAGAGTGCCAGCACGGGTCTTGGCATTGGAGGCATGAGTCAGGATGCGCAAAGCAGCCTGCTTTTGGATGTGCTCCAGCAGCTCTCGGCAGCGAGTATGGGGCGGCCAACAACATTTACGAATGGCGCCGATGCCGGAGGCTACACGGAGATGCGCGACATTTGGTCGTCTGTTCCAACAGCAACAGCTGACAGGTGAGTTACGATGGCCAAATTTTGAGCTGACGGTCCAGTGTCGTGCAGGTGCAGACCGCATTCAACGACGATTCGGCAACTTCCAAGCTCAACGTATCTCTTCCTGGCTTCCGTGAAGACAATGGCAAGGTGTTCCTGCCTCCGACAGTTCGCTATGCGGAGAAGAAGCTGCGTGAAGACCCTCTCCTCTCCCACGAGACTCTGCCAATCGAAGGCTTTGCACCATTCCTGGAGGCAGGCACGCGCTTTGCGTACGGCGAGGACAGTTCCGCGGTCAAGAACAGCCGTGTCGCGGCGATTCAGGCGATGTCCACCACTGGAGGCATGCGCCTAGCTGGCGCCTTCCTCTCACGATTCCCTGCCATAGCTGCGCAGCGGTCCGTCTATGTACCCAACCCCACCACCGACGAGGATTTGCAATCGCTGCGTGACGCGGGACTGGACATCAAGCATTTTCGCTATCTGGACCACAAAACAGGAGTCGTGGACTGGGAGGGCCTACGAGAAGACCTCCAGAATGCTCCTCCGCGTAGCGTGGTGCTTCTCCACGTCAGTGGAAGCACCCCGTCCGGTGCAGAGCTCACTGCCCCGCAGTGGCGCATGCTCACGACCCTTCTCCAGGAGCGCCATCTCATTCCTCTGGTGGTGATGGCGTTCCAGGGGCTGTCGAGCGGCGACATAAATCGCGATGCCCAACCGTTGAGGTTTATGGTACATGAGGGGCTGCCTGTGGTCCTGGTACAGTCTTTTGATGCGGTACGTGGCTCTGCCTACATTTTTGGGACTATTACTGACATATCAGATGATGGGTCTGTACGCCGACTCACCCTCTATTGTCTCGGTATCGACACAGAATACTGAGGACCGCGACCGTGTCGACTCGCAATTGCGAGCCATCGCACGCAGCATGTACATGCACCCGCCCGCTTGGGGCGCGCAGCTGGCGCACAAGATCCTGACCGACCCCAAGCTATTCCCGGCGTGGCTCGCCGAAATAAAGGCAATGTCTGATCGTTTGCGGAGTGTACGCGAAAAGCTCTTCGACTTGCTTGCAAATAGGCTCAAGACTCCAGGTTCATGGACGCACGTCAAGCGTGCCTCTGGGTTGTACACGACGCTTCTCCTGCCTCAGTCGCAAGCCGATGCCATAACCACCAAGCGGCACGTGCACCTGCTTCCCGACTCGTGCTTGAGCCTGGGTTGCCTCAACGCCCCGAAAATCGACTTCCTCGCGCGCGCTGTCGACTTTGTCGTGCGCGAGGGCATTCGTGAGGCTGAGGAACAGGCCGCCCAGAGCATTGCCATGCAACTCGCACTCCAGGCCGCCAAGGAGCAGCAGGCACGCGAGGAGCTCGAGGCAGCTGCAGTTGCCGCTGCTGCCGAGGCTGCTGCGGCACAGGCCGAGGACACCCTGCTCATGGAGGCCAGTATCCAGAGCGCTATCGACGCGCAGCACGCCGCCGAGGAGGAGGAGCGCCGTCGCGACGATGTGGCGAGGGAGATCGACGAGCAGCTGCGCAAGGATGCCGAAAGGGCAGAGATTGCACGTCAAGCAGAGCTCATTCTTGCGACAATCTAGTCGCGGGTCTAGGTGGAGGGAGGAAGAGGGGCAGATCGCGAACGCCTGTACGAGGTGGAGAGAGAAGGTTCGGACTTGACGGAGGAGCGGAAGAACGGAGATTGAATGAGAGAGATCGCTCGGGTGCAGAAAGACGTCGCAGGGACGTCACGCTATCATATATTTTATCGGCTCTGTGTAGTATCATTTGTTGTTGTTGAGCCGTGCATGTCATCGATCATTGTTTCCTTCAGCACGCAGCATTCCTCTGTCTCACGCCACTACCATACTCTTGACACCGAGCGCTTGGGGCATCGAGCACAGCCCTTTTGCGCAACTCGGCGATCAACTCCGCTGAACAAGCTGTTGGAAACGTTATAAGACATCAGCTCCGTCGGTCAATATTGGGGATGGCCGAGGAATGTTTTCGCCAGGTGGCTGTGTGTAAGGCTGCCTGCGCCGGCTGGCACGGGCTACCACTGCTGAGGCTGGACAAGACGGAAGATAACCAGCGCGACTGCATGGTCGAGTTGATTGGATGGACATCATTTCCAATTCGCGCCAGAGGACACGTCAGAGTTGTGATTGCTACAAAGACAATGACTATTTTCGGGCTGGCAAGAACATGAAGAAAATGGGATAGGGAGACAAGGAACCCAAGGACCAATACACTGTACCGAAGTGATGCCTCCAATATTGCCGCATCGCAGCTGATGGGAGCCATTTCATTAAAAGATTGCCACGGCTAGGTGACGGCGGCCACGACCCAACTCCTAGCTGTGGTGCGTCCGCCTCTTTCCTCATTCACTTAGATTGAGATTTTGTTGCGCTGCGTACAATTGTAGCCTACCAAATTAAAATTAAACAAGAGCTTGTGCGACGGCGTCTGGGCGCCTCCTCAAATCCCTGCGTCGCCGAATACCATACACCTTCTGGCACTGCCCTTTTCCTTCTGTCCTGTCCTGCATAAAACTCGTGACTTGACCACGTTGTGGATAGGTGGGGAGGTTGACAATGCACAAGGGAAGAACGCTTCGTTGCCGCAAACAAAATGACAAAGCCGGACACGAACTTCTTTGGTCGGCTAGTGTATCACACAAGCATTCATACTGTGTTTGCCCAGCGGTTAGAGGGCGCGAAGAGTGTATTGGGAGATGTGCACGAGTGGTCAATGTGACTGGCTTTAGGAAGTTTCTCACCTCTCTCGTCTCAAGCCTTGTGTATCGACAAGGCTTAACAGGAGGTGCCTGCACGCCAGTGGCCGTAGAGGCCTTCGCGGGTTCGACCCCCGTCATCTCCAACAGCTCATGGCTCTTTCCCTTTTGTTTGACAATCAAAGCAAAATACCCTAGGGCTGGTTTGTATGGGCTGGAAGAGTGCTGAATGTCCTCGGGAACTGTGTGTCGTCGCGTGTGCATGCTGCACGCACACTGTGGCGTCTGGCTGCGAAGCAACTGACGCAAGGTCACGATTGGGTGGGGTAGGCTGAAGCAGCTGTGTATGATAGCACGGCACACTGGTATGGACGTGTGGAGCTCGTGGAGTGACTACAACCATCAGGCTGCTTTCATCCCCTGCTAGACCTCGGCACCTCTTGTACTCTGCATTCTGTTAAACGGTTCAGCTTCCCGCCAACCGTGTAGCAGTCCTTTTCGCCTCTGGACCCTGCTGCTCCTGTCCTATCGCCAAAGCCATATGTAGGTGGACATGGGTTGGTTGAGCAACAATGTGTCCCCTTGCAACGCAGAGTACTGTGGTGTGTGTGTGCCGCCCCAAGCCTGAGATTTGGGAGCGCCACATTCCTTGTATTTGTGTGTCAATTATATGTGACAGGCTCGCATGAAGAGGTTGCTGCGAGTGTAGGAACTCCTCTCAAAAACGATATTTTTTACCGCATGGGTCGTCTCAAGAGTGGTGTTGGTGGCCACATGTGCGCTCAGATACAGATGCTACCTTATCACAACACGGCCTTACTCGTCTGATTGGGTATCGGATGTTCTGATGGTCAAGGCTTATCGCATTTAATGATTCTTGTGGCAGGGAAAGCCGACGTTTCGTGGAATGAGGCTGTATCCATCTTCTTGTCTTAGCGCGAGGTTACTGTAGAGCTTCACCATTATTTAGAAACAAGTGCATACAAGTTGTCTCCAAGGTGCCTACTCTACTTCCCCATCTTTGGGTTCCGAGGTCGGCTCACTCGGACGGCTTTCCTCCCCCAGACTCGCCCTCGGTGGTAACACATCGTCATTATCCCTGCCCTCCCTACGGCCCTCTTGCCACTGCGTCAGCACTCCATTAAAGTCGAGCCTCAACAGCAGTTGCTCAACGTGACGCGCCATTATTTCCTCCCCGCCGTCGAGCCTGCTCATTCCTGATCCACTACCACCATTGGCTCCAGTGGCGCTTCCGTCCGCTTTCCCAGCGGCATTGAGACCGCCACCGCCTAGACCAACGGCGGCCATGCTGGCACCTCGTGACGCGTGCATGATTTGAGTCACACGAGCCCGAGAGACAGACGCACGGGACAAGGTCGTGCTTCGTCCCGTTGCGCTTGTGCTCGCCTCGCTTGGCGCTCCACCACCGGAGGCGGATGAAGGCGCTTGCAGGTCTAGCAGCAGGCGGAAGAAATCGGTGATGAGGTCATGAAGAGTCTGTCCTGTCAGGTCGATCCTCCTGGTGCGGCACGTCCACTCACCTCGCTGATCTCGTCTACCGCCTTTGCCCTTTCCGCGACCATTTCGCTCTCGTCGCCATCCGCAAGAAGCTCAGGAAGCACATCACCGCCCCAACGTTCAACAAGGCCAGCAAAGCGCTTGCACGTGTCAAGAATATCGCGAACGAGGATGGCGCTTTCGCGCTCAGCAATCAGGAGACCTTCTCGGAGAAAGGCCAGATGACGAGCATGCATTTGGCTGTTGAGTCAGCGACCAGTGACGGGTGCAAGGGTGTGGGTTAAACTCACCGAAGGGTCAAAAAGTCCAGGTAGGCTGCTCCGCGACTAGGAGAGGTGGATCGCACACTCGAAGCAGTATGCCCAGGTGTAGGTGTCGCTGCTCGAGGCGTGGGTGTCACTGCTCGAGGGTTTCGTGCAGCCCCTGTTGCGGCAAGGTTGTTGTGAACGTGCGGAGCAGCGCGCGCAAGCTCATTTAGCAAGCGCTTGTGCTGCACGCCAATGATGTCCGCCATAAAGTGACCAAGCAGCGTGTCGAGGAAAAACAGCATTGCTCGCACCGTTCCCCACGCCTGTCTGGCAAGTGCTACACGTGCTTCTCGGACGCTGCCTGCTCCACCCTCATGCACACCTGTGAACTGACGACGTCGTCGCTGCGCACCACTGAGAGCACTCCAGCTCTCCAGGACTCGCATGTGCGTGTCTCGAATAGCGTAAAGGTAGGCGTGCAGGTCGGCATAGGCTGCGACAGCCGGAGGCGTCATGAAGAGATCGAGTGGCCAAGAGACTGCGGCAGTGAGTGCCAGTGGTGTGCCGAGCAATGCCGGTGCAAACAGACCCCGCAGGGTTCCATCGTCGGCTGCGGGTCGAGAGTGGGGGCGGAGCGGCCCCAAGGGCATGTTCCAGCTAAGGGCTTCAAGCGTCCGATCTGCTTCAGCGGCAGTGTTGATGGATGCTCGCAGCAGGGCAAGATCAAGATCGTGGGCCCGAATGACGGATGAAGAAGACTGCGGATTGGCAAGGAGCAGACGATCGTTGCGCAGACGCGCAATTTCCCGGATCACACTGAGAGCATAATCCGCGTCGCGGGTGAGAAAGTAGTTGGCACTGACGTTAGCTCAATACAACACCGGATAGCTTACAATGACTCGATCGCCTCGGCAACCTGTGGTCCGGTGAGGATGTGCGTCCACAGCCACTCTCCAATCTCTGCTCGAGCTCGCTGAATAGCACCGTCTAGTCCGTCGAACGGGGCAGCAAGAACGTCCTTGCGCGCCTTGTCTGTGAGGTGCTTCGGCAGCGCCCTTCCTTCCCGCTTGAGCGTCGCAGCGACTCGTCCCACATAGAGAATGCTTTCGCGAGTGGGTGCGGAGATGTTGGCTGGAACCAAGTCCGCGTTGAGTCGGTATAGGCGATGAGGGGGATCTGCCCCTGCGTCAAGACCCAGGGAAGGCATTGCTGGGGTGCTGTCTTCAGGAAACGCAGCTACGCCGTCCAGAAGGAAGATGACGAGGTGGCCCAGGAACAGGTGCCAGAGAGAGTCGAAGAGCGTCGAAAACATGCGCCGAAGGAAGGGATGACCAGTCGCACCACAGTCGGATACGTGTTGCATAAGCTCGCCGGGAGGGAAGCGGTGTTCTTGGATACGCGAAACCAGAGCTGCTAGTGCGGCCATTGGGGCTTGCCACTCGTCAAACTTGGCAACGAGGAGAGACAAAGGCACAAAACCTCCTCCGCCTGGTTCTCGCTGAACAACAGAAACGTCGCGTGAGAGCACCTCTGCCTCGGTGCTCACCAGTAGCTCATCGTACTCTGCGAGAACCCCTCGAACAGCACCGGCCAGAACTGCGACGTATTGCCCAGGATCGTCGCCGGCAGTTGGGGTTGACGGACGCGCATCCGCACGGCCTTTGCCCTTGTTCTTCTTTGCACCAGCAAGAACAGCTGCGCGGGCTGCGGCTTGCGTGCCCTCAGCCCACTGGCGAACAGCCGTATAATGCCCAGCGAGACGGGTGAGGGTGCCTAGTGCTGCAACCTCTCCAGGATGTAGATGCTCGGCAAGCGCCGGCGCAACACCCTTGGGAGTCAATAACGCCGAAGGATGACCTCCAAGGACCAGGAGGAGTTCAGCGAGCATGTGTGAGTGAGTGTGCAATGGACAATCTGTTCATGTTGCTCGCTGAAGGTGTCAACAATCTCAGGAACCGTGACGACGCGACAGTTACGTAAGATGATGATTTCATGGATCGTTGTCTTGCTGTGCTTTGGTCGAACTCCACACATTGTCAACAACGCCAGCAAACTCGCAGGGCCAAGAAAGGCTGTCAAGGCAGACGTCGGATCATGCTAAGCTGGCACTATTTGATTCTGGCGCTGGTTGTGCTTCTCCTGCCAGTGGCCGCGGATACGGACATCGTCAACTTTCGCCTCCCACTAGCTGGCACTCCTGCTATTCCCAAGCTCCCTATCACAACGTGAGCAGCTCTGGGCGCCGCAGGGACTAACTGGCCATAGTTTGACAGCATCTGAAAAGCGTGTAACTCTCGAGGTGTCTCGCGATAAGCCCGAGCTTTGGGTTGCTTTAGACACACAAACACAGGACTATAATGCGTGGACAGCTCGCCTGTCATGGCCTGCATCTGTGAGGCTCTTACTGCGCCATCAGGCTGACCGCTCAGACTCCCACTCGCTTTAATACAGAGGTTTATCCAGGTCCTGGTGGCTTGACGCTTCTGCATATCCAGGCATCAGCACTCAGCCCACGAATGCACCATCCGCTCCTTGACGGCCCTCACCGTGTCGCCCTCCTTGCAACACTTGAGCGGGGTGTAGCACTGCTGGAGCGCTTGACTGCTGTTCTGGAACGCTGGACCGTGCTGTTTGAGCGTTGCGTCAATCTCCTTGATCGTGTTAGCCGGCTTATCGATCAATGGGGGCTCGCTGCAGTCGCACAGGGAAGCTTTAAGGCTTCGGTGAACGACGACGATGACTTCCACACCAAGTTTGACCTCGTCCTCGAGCCGTTAGTCCTTGGGGTCATTCCCAAGACAGCGCTTAGTGCCATCGTTGGTGTTGTCCTGTTCGCCATCGGCGGGGCATGTGCTGTTCCCTATGTCAAGAGCTCGCTGCAGCGAATGATTTCCCGTGTGGACAGGGAAGCTGCGGCGGCAAGAGCTAAGTCATTGACAAAGACAAAGACTCAGTGATTATAGACATGCATATTGTACCTGTACCCAAAGCCCTTCCCTCGCTGTCGCACAGTGCTCGCTCGCCACCACTGCTCCGCGGCCCCGCGTAGATAGACGGAAGCAAAATTCCCAAATGCTGCCAACTTGCATCACTCTCCATACACCGTCGACTTTCAACACCGTATTCATCCAACACTGCAGCAAGCAAGAGTGTAGGGCGCACCAAACGCCTAGCACCATGCCCGCGATGCTGCCATTTTCTCTCGACGCTCTCCGGTCGCACGCCATCTTCGTCGCTCCTGCAGGAAGCTCGGCGAGCGGATCGAGCGATGATGATTGGGAGCTCGTTGACGCTTCCAACACCGAAGGATTACCTGCTACCAAGAGCCAGCGCATCGCCGTGCGTGACAAGGACTTGCTTGTAGCATTCGGCAAGGAGATTCGCATGACAAGTCTGGCAGGGGAGGGATGGGAGGTGCACGGCGCAACTGTTGGAGGCTACAAGGTGTGTAACATCACTTTGCAGATGTGGGACAATGTGACTGACGTCTGCAGACGCTGAAGTCGCCGCACCTCACGTTTGACATTAAGAAGCTGGTTGTTAATCCTACTGGCCGTCTTCTTGCAGTAGTTGGCTACCACCAGCTCGTGATTCTCGTTCTTCCTCGTGCTGGCTTCGCTAGCTCTGTTGGCGGTGATGTTCCCTGCCGGTGCGTTCACACCAGCAGCATCGCTCATGCTAACCTGCAGCTGCTTTCCGGTAGACGAGTACCAGCACTCTCCTTCGTCCTCGAACACAATCAGCAAGGTTAAATGGCATTCTTGGGGTGAAAGTGGCAACTCGCTTTGGGTTCTCACAGCCGATGGCAAGCTCTTGTATGTCACCAGCGCAATGGAGGGAAGGCGGTTGCTTACGAACCAGCGAATATGATGTACTTCGCCCTCAGGATCCCGTGCAGACCTTCAGGTTTCTGCCAGAGAAGGGCAGCAAGCCCAAGTCCAAGTTCTCCGCTGTCGACCCCCTGTCTGAGTACGCGACCTCGTTCACATTCTCTATTGGCTCCATGGACTTTGCTCCTTTGATGGTTTATGCCCTCATGGCCAACGGCGACATTTACACGATGGGTCCGGTTTTACCGCTACACGCTGAAGTGCCCGTGGAGTACCTCCAAGCGTTGCAAGCCTGGACTACTGCCCGTTTAAGGCGTCTTCAGGACAGGAAGGATGGCGACGCGACGACTGCCGAGCACGCTGCACTTGTTGGGCGCGCAACGCTGCATGGCCAATGGGTGGATGCCCTTGTCCACCAGGCTGATACTGGAGAGGAGGAAGCGTCTTTCGCCGCGTCGACATCTTCCCCACGTCGCGGGTATGGACTCCGTGATTCAATTAGGCAGTCTACACCAACACCTGCTGCTCCTCCTTCTCCCGGTCGATCCCCAGCACCCCCGGGATTGGTACGTGTACACCCTCCTCATCTTACCGCCTCCGGAGGACCCGCCCCTGGCCGTCATCGCGCACTCATGCGTCAGGGTCCTTTGCGATTCGACCCCGCGCCACAAGAGGTTGGCAACGGCGACGATATCGACGAGCAGTGCGCCACTGATATTGCACTCTTGCGGGGTGGCGACGATGTTGCAGAGGCAGATCGCGTCAATATCCTTGCGATTGCATGGTCTGGCGGGCGTGTGGATCTCGGTGTGGAAGAGATTGCTCCTGAGCCACGTTGGGTCACGAGCCGCGACCCTGCTCCCGCCGATGTTGTGCTCCCAATCGTTGAGTCTGTGTTGGTTTCGTTTCCGGAAAGCGTCGACGAGGAAGCAATTGCTTGTAACGCTCCTGCCTTTGTCAGCGACCCTATTCACTCTGACGTCGTGTATGTCCAGCACTCTTTTGGCGTGGATGCAGTGAGCACCGCTCCATGGGCTGCAAAGGTCTTTGATGGTGCCGAGTTGAAACCGAGCGATGTGGCTTGCCTCATCGAAGGGTCGTGAGTAATGTGCCATCGGTTGACGGATGACCGCTGACGTTTCAGCACTGCCCGTCCCATTGTTGGCTCTGTCACTTTCTGCAACATCACGTTGGGCTATGGGCTGCTCGCCCTTGCCAACACAGGTCAGCTGGCATCCGTTGAAATGGACTTCCGCGTGCCAGACAACGAAATGGCCCCGCCGCCCGTTGCAGACAAGCCCGCACCGAACCCAGCTTCGAAGGATGAGCGCTCGCTGCTCACCAAGCCCTTCGACTCGGCTGCGCTAGTTGCGCGCGTCACTGCGGCGTCCCAGGACCCGCGTGCGCCTGTTCGCGCACTTGCGGATGGTCGTAAACCGCTGGAGACTATCAGCCCCAGTCACCTCCGCGCTCTTGGCGAGGCCAGCACGCGAGTCCGCACCCGCGCCGAGGCCCTTCGTTCAGCTTCGCACGCTGCTGAGGGACGGGTTGATCTGCTTGTCGCGGAGTCTGAACGACAGCTCAAGCTCTTGCATGAGGCAGCAATCGCTGTTCGGACCGTCAAGGACAAGTCGAAGGCGAACACCGAGCGTGCTGAGAAGCTTGTCGACGCACAGGGAGCGCTCGGCTCGCGCTTGGATACCGTGCTCGCGTCGCTTCTGGCCGAGTACCGCCCTCAGATAGGTCACGCCGAACGCAAGTGGTTCGACGAATTGGAGCGTATTCGCGGTCGAGTCGCCGGTACTCGGGGTCGCAACACTACTGTTGGGTTCGCGCACAAGTCGCAGGTGCTCAAGGAGCAGCTGGGTGTGGTGCGGCCGCTGGCCGAGCGTGCTCAGCGTGACGCTGCTGAGGAGGCCGGTCTTGTTGGTGTGTCAGGTGTTGACGCGCCAGGGGCTAGACAGTTGAGGCCACTGCAGGAGGCGCTGGCGAGCCGTGGAGAGGAGCTTGCACGGTTGATGCGCAAAATGGAGAGCTTGAGTATGCGTGTCGAGGGGACCGAGGCTGAGGAGCAGCAGTAGAGGCAGTACAGCATAGCATTGCATGCATTTCTTGGCGTGTTCCAAGCCCGTTCATAATCTCAAATGACAATGCGTACAACATGTAGCTCCATCTCCTCCATCCACCACCTCACTTCGCCTTGCCTTTCCTCTCACTTCGCCTTGCCTTTCCGGTCCGATTCGGAGGCACCTTCCTTGTCATCCTCCAGCTCGTCCTCTCCCTCAAACGCGTCGAGAGGTATCCTCCCTTGCCTATCACATGTCAGAATTGTCCACACTCGCTCGTTACTCACAACTCGGTCATGGCTCCTCTCAAGATGTACACGAACGGTCCCGAGCCCGCTGGCGGAGGAGTGGTCTGGTAAGCGACGTTGGTGCTGCATCGCGAGCAATTCAACCATTGCCTCTGTTCTATCTTTCCGCTGGAATCCCCTCGCCGCTGAATATTTACGCGCGTCCCAGGCTGCGCGTTGAGCTTGAACTTGCGGGCCGGCTGGTTCTTTGGGCTTGCTTGGGAGCGAATGATGTACGAGCCATCGGTCCTGTGGCGTCAGCGCTGCTTCCATGCCAGCTTGAAGAAGACCCACCGACGCTGGGGTAGCCTATCCAGCTTTCCCTGCATAACCAGCAAGAAGTCCCCACAGAGGCAGTAGTATGACCTCAGAACGGCACGCTGCGATTGTGTTGCGGCGGCAGTATCCGAGGACGAGATGACGGCGCGTGTGTAAACCTTGGGCATTGTGGCGGCTCAAGCTCCAAGAAAATACCAGAGTAATGATAGGTCCAATGAAAGCTGTTTTCCTGGACGACCGAGAAGTAACGAGAAGCTCCAAGTTCTTGAGCTGTAAGAATGATGGGTATGAAGGTGATAGGAGGGGGATGTCAGAACGAGTCCACTGTTTCTGGTGGCAACAAAAGGATTTGATTCCGTGGTGGAGGTTGTCTACCCACGTGCAGCAAAACATGAGGGTTATGCATGGTGGACGAAGACAGGAATAGGTACAGTATAAGCTACAATATTACCAAGACACACATGCACACAGACTGTCCATGGTATCATGGCACGCAATCAAACAGGCATAGAAACCCGGCGCTTGGCGAGCCTCAGCCGCGAGCGCATGGACAATGGACGCTTGCGTGCACTTCCACTCCTTCTCAGACTCGAACCCACATCGCGACGCGGGGAGGAGGTGGGTGGTGTTGGCATACCGGCATCAATAATGGCTACAGCCACGGCGGAGCCGATAGTGAGGCGACGGCGCTTGGCAGTGACAGAAGTGTCATCCTCAACGGTGAGGTCGAGGGGACCAACTGGCGAAGTCACCGGGGTGCCAAGCCCACGGTTAGACTCCGTGGTAAACTTCAAAGCAGAAGGTGGATTCGACAAACCCAGAAGACTCTCGTTTCCGGGCGACTCGATGGGGTCGAGAATCATCATGTCCTCTTTTTCGCTGGCGAGCTCTATAAATTTCTTTGGCCCCGCGTGCGTTTGGTTGGATCGGGACGGCGGCACAGGTAACCCTACTCGCCGCCGTTTTTCCACCTCAGATGGATCCTTAAATGCAGGTCCCAGAATGGCTGACGTGCGGTGCGAGCGAGTGGCGCTGAACAGAAGGGCCGGAGGCTCAGCTGGTGATGGTGGACCAGTTCCGCGGCGTGCCCTCTTGCGAGGACTATTCCGTGCTGCAAACAAACGGGGTTGCACTCCACCTTGTGCATTTTCTCCTGCCCCTTCACCTCGATCCAGAATGGTTCGGGCAGACACGAAGGCGCCTTGGAATGTCAGGGGTGACATGAGTGGTAGGGGGCCCAGTGGAGGCCCTTTTCCGCATCGAGCTTTAGGGCTCGGTGTCTTGGGCGACTTTGTAAGATTTAGCCGCAAGACAGGCCTTGGGAACGTGGTGATAGGCGACCGAGATGGTCGGGTAGGGGTCGCAGGCAACCAAGGCGTAGCACTCAATGGAGGCTGGCCAGATGGGTGATGGCTCATTCCTAAGTGAGGCGTCGTCATAGTCCTCTTCATGGCGGGAGACGGGATTGGGCGAGGCGCAAGGCCCACAATAGTTGTACTGTGGGCACGCCACATGGCACGCATAGAGTCATCCTCCGGGGATGGCGGAGTCGTGGGGGTTGATCTACTGGGAATGGCTTTGTAGCCTAGTGCTGCATGAGCGACGGCAATGAGCTTTGGCGCTGTGAGGGCAGCAGTCCATGATCGTTCCGCCTTCTCATAAATCTTCAGAAGTCGGGGCCAGCGGAGCTCATACAGCTCTGAAAATGGCAGTCGCTGAAACCCTGCTCCCATGACCTCGGCACACATAGGATGATCAAACAGCACAGATGGCGGCGGCATTCCCTGTGGGAGGTTGTAGTGCCAGGAAAGACCGAGGAGGCGCCGCTTCCAGGGGTCGTCACGATCAAAGGGCCTGGTCGTCCATTTACGTAGCCGCAGTGAGTCATTGATAGACTCCAGCTGGTCTCGTGACAGGCCGTAGGAGGCTCGAAACAGAATCTCAAAGCGAGGCGCCTGGCGAT
Source organism: Prillingera fragicola (assembly GCA_002335605.1). NCBI lineage: Eukaryota > Fungi > Basidiomycota > Tremellomycetes > Trichosporonales > Trichosporonaceae > Prillingera > Prillingera fragicola. Next base: position 377,414 of record BEDY01000006.1, on the reverse strand, counting down.
GCGACGTGACCGCTTCGCCATTCGCCAGAGTGCCTACGTAGAAGGTGGTATACACTGAATTGTCGACTGGACATTGATTAGCTGCGAGTTTGTCAAAACGAACATACCCCTCAGCTCTCGCGCGCGATCGATATCCCACCCTGCTCCAACGACAACGAGATCCACTGTGTCTCCTAATCCTGGAATGTAGTCCTTCTTCAGCTTGACCCAGTGTAAGCGTGTGTCGCTATAAGCTGAATGTGCAGCTTTTAGCACTAGTCCCTCCTCACGACAGTCAGAAGAACGATCAAACACGTCGCGAAGAGCTTGTTGTGCAAACCTCGCGCCCATGTGAACAGGAATTTCGGTGCGCTCCGCAAGCAGGGCCTAGCCTGTTAGCGCATATCGGCCTCTTGGTACTCACAAACCCGCTAAGTGGCCTGACAAGGCTCTCCAACACTTTGCGGCGTGCATCGTATCCGCAGCCAATTAGGCTCTCCCCGTCAACATGAAGGACATCAAAGAAAACGAGGCACAAGTGCCGATCTGGTTTCGATTCAGAATGGCTGATAGATGTTCTTTTGTAATCAGCGACAGTCACAGCTAGTGAGTACCTGGTGGTGTGTCCGGTGAAGAGAGACGGCGGATTGGATAGCGGCGGATAGGCTGGCACATCAAACGATCCTGTCGTTACTCCAGCCGCTTGAAGCCACCAGAACTCTTCGATACCTGGACCGCGTCCACCCTGTCGGGCTCCCTCGTTGAAGGGCACAACCTCGGCTTCCAGAATCACGCTCTGCCTCACCCTGCGACGTGGAGGACGAGCGGCAGCCGCACGCGTGGCAAGAGCGCAATGACTAGGTAGTTTCTGTGGAATGGGAAGGCCAAGGGCAGCCAGTACAAGCCTATGCCGTCAGAGTGGAGTTTCTTTTACGCATGACTAACATACGCATGTGTGTTTGTGCGATCCTTGGTGCTGTTCCGTTTGGATTTGCTGAAGATGGTGACCCGAGGATCGGGGCCCAGCTCCACATGAATTTGCATCCTGCATCGTGAGCACAGGGCAGTGGCAAATAGACTCACCGGTATCCATCATACTTGGTTTCCGCCCACACCTTTCCGCAGCCTGAACTGGGGTCCATAAATACCTTCAAAGCATCATTGATTGATCGGCCTTTGGAACACTTGGGGATCTGAGTGTGTTAGCCTAGGGAGATCCTGAGATCTGACCTGCACGTTGACCCCCACTACTGGACCAGACGGCACTGGTACCATTGTCGACCCACGAGCCACCGCTTCCGCGGCGTCGGCAACCCAGTCGATGCAACCCTTGCCATCACGATACAGGCGCGCCATCGTGGGATCCCATGCCCACATGGCCAAGTGCAACCCCAGCTGGGCAGGAGCGGATGTGATTTTACAACGCAGCATAAGAGTCGGATGTCTCTTCGACATGCGCGGCAATGGAGCGAAGATGGGACGCAAGTCACGGAGAATGACCTGAATGAGAAATGATAAAGCGAATGGAGACAAGCCTGAGTCGCGGAACAAGCGTCGGAGAATCGTCGAAGGATCGGGCTGATTGGCAGGAGCTTGCGATAGCTGTGACCACTGGGAAGGCGCAGCCAGCGTATCGAGCAGTGTGTCAACTTCTGCCAGCGTGATCCGTGACCGCGTCTCGGGCGGGAGACGAGCCTTCATGCTTGCTTCGACCATATCCCCAAGACACCCTCTTCCGCCAGCACCAACACTGCTCACCGCGTCCCAGTGGCTAAGACCATCAATATCCAGTATTCCCTCAAGCTCCCTAGCCAAACGTATCTCCTTCAAGCCATACCGCCGTCGCGCGCCTTCGTGTGGGAACAGTAGCCGGAATAGCCGCTTTCCGGTTCCATTGGGGAAAGGGCGAGGAAGATGAGCCAGCCAAGAGAGGAAGATCTTATCAGGAGCAAGTGGAATAGCAGATCCATCTGCACGATATTTGGTGGACTTTGGTGGATGGCCGAGCCGATGCACGAGGTCGGCAACTCTTGAAAGTCAGCCGTATGCTGGTCCTAGTGCACTCACGACTCAAAGGGAATGTCCATGACACCCTTGGTTGATTACAGTGACAATATGATAGACATCAAAAGAGTGACAGAAGACCTTCACGAGGTCGTTTGGTATACAAGAGACGCGTCGAAGTGAGAGTGACACGAAGACACGAGAGTGGAGTTCATCACATTTGTTTGCCGTGGTCAACCTCCACCAGGTGACTGGACTGTCAGCCATGTCAAGCACGTGACTATTTCACGTGGAGATCACGTCGATATACTTCCGCGGCCTCTAGTATCCCTCAATCAATGGCGATGGTCCACCTCTTGTGCTCGTGCTGTTACATTGAACAATCAACAAAAGCCTTCCTCGGCGGCACCCACCATGGCCACTTCAGACCCCCTAGATCTCCTACGGACAGCTGTGGCGGAATCTCGTCTTCCTACCCTAGTTACGGCTTCAGGTGCTCCGGCCAACTCGCTCCTCGATGCCGAATCGCTCTCCTTTCCCCAGCCAGGCGATGACGCCGAGGCCGTCGTGATCGCAAAAGGTGCTTCCACACGGTTGCCGCGCTCGGATGCACCTGGAGAGTTTTACAATCTCGGTCAGGTGTGGCTCGCATGGTTGGAGCGCGAGACCCGTTTGCGTGATTACATGGCGAAGGCAAGGCAGGAAGGTGTTGGTCATGTCACCGTCGTAGACAGGCCCAGTGTGGCCGACCTTTTGCAGGGGACGGTAAAGGAGAGCGTGGTTGCAGCTCCAGCGGAAGCCGGATCTTCGCGAGCGGCAGCGGCTACCAAGCGCAAGTACGAAGTGGATACGGCCGATGGCGAGTTCTGCAAGCGGCTACGTGCGGAGGAGGTGGAGCTGAGGAACCGCAACACTGTGCTGCAGGTGTCAGGAGGTGGAAAGGCAAACGTGAGTACTGTGGAAGTCTGGCGTGTTCTGTGCTGACCTACGAGAACTTTGAGTCATTTGTGAAGACAGTCATGAGCGACAAGATTCGCGCATTGCGAAAGTCGTTTGACTCGCATGGAAGGAGCGCCCAACCGGCTCCAACTCAGTCTCACGGTGCGTTTTACAGGCGCGCAATTTCTCTGGATCAGACTGTGCTGGGGATGCATGCTGGCGGCTATATGAGCGGTATCCTGACACAACAGATCCCAACCGTGGCGCTCGCAAGGCTCGGTCATCTCACCCCATTATCGTCATCTCCTCCTCGCCGACGGCGCTCATTACCATGTGGAACGTCAAGAGGTTCCTGGAGGATGGTGTATTCGAGTCATCGGATGACGCACGCAAGCGTGAGGCTCAGCAGGGGAACACCCGTGCCGAGGACATGATCCCTATTCTGCGGAAACGCACTGGTCCTGCCGGCGATATCACGACAAAGTACTACGTTGTCGACAGTGTAGAGGCCCTTCAAAAGTTCGGCCAGGACCCTTGGGACCGTGTCGTGTGCGTCGTGACCACGGGTCAGGCCTGGCAGTTCAAGCCTTACAAGTGGATGGATCCAAAGGTCCTCTTCCGCCACGTCAAGGGTGTCTATTTCCAGTGGCAGAATGAGCCAACTAACCCTACTGTTCGCGACTGGAACGTGACAGAAATGAGGGTACGTCGGCTTATCATTGCACGCGCTTACCAATAACAGGTCGACCGCAGCAAGCGTCACACTGACCGCCAGGTCGTGACCGAGTTTTGGCGTACCATTGACACCAAACGCCGGTGATCCAGGCCGCCTATGTGCCACATAATTCGATACCTCGTCTTCATCATGACATGTACAGCATGTCCACACTTTGCGGGATTGCGGCTGCTGCCTCCGCATGTGGCTCGGTGGCGGCTCCTAGCGACTGTGCAGCGTGTCAAGTCCGTTTCAGCAGGACCCGTGCGACATTGTACCACGGAGTCATCGGCGCGCGTTTACCGAGAGCACTGACGCGTCTTGCATGTCATTCACTGATATATTTATGAGTCCAGGTCAAGGGCCACTTCGTGTCCCGTTTTTCTGCCATTCACTCACCCGACTCATTGACGCCAGGTCTCCTCAAGATCGCATGCCTGACCTTGGGCTGCTCCATCCTCGACTCTCTACGTGATACTTTGCCGTCAAACTCGCATCTCGCACTCCCAACATGTCATGCCCACCATTAGCTTCGTCATCAATGGTCCGACACGCCGCCTACATGGCCCCGAGTGGTGCCCGACGCTGGAAGAACTATGTAGATGTTCGTGAGGGCTTTCAATTTAGGAGAAGTGGCGCGGACGGACATGATGAGTTCGTCGGTGGTGCGAATGCGCTTCACAAGGGCCTTTACCCTTGCGTCAGACCTTACACTGTTTCTCGCGACTCGACGGGCTCTACAGGCTTGAAAGACTCTGCAGGCGGGATTTCCTCGCGTTGCCCATCAAGAGATGCCTTGATATGCAGACACCAGCTTCGATATTTCGATGATACCCGGTCGTGATTCGGTTGGTGGCAGTCTTTCTGCCGTGCAACGGATGCTTAGTGGCCATTTATGTGACATGCCTTTCGCCCAGGCATAATCGAGCGCAAGGGGATACGCGTTGGCTGCCCGACGATGGCTCATACGCGCTCCGCCACCTCGTCGATACAATACGAGGCATTCGCGAGGCACAGTCGCCAACATGCCAGAGCCCCCATGGCGCTCTTGGAGCGGCTGTTCTCGCTGGGCCTACTTCGTCGTGAGTCAACTGATACTCAACCTGGGCCGTAGCCTACGTGCAGGACTTAGGAGCACGAGGTCTGGATGTACGGCACGCGCCGCATGTGCTCTGGCCGGGACAAGCTTCACCGTTCTAACGTGGGGGATGTGGTGTGACATGCGCCAGCGGTAGCTAGGCACTGAAGCAGCTGGTGGAGTCGCTGCGCATTGGGAGAGCGCCAATGCTGAGGAGGCGGCGTGCGAGCCAGATAGTGTCTCGCTTGACACACTTGAGCTCATGTGTGCGATGGCAAGTGCGCAGATTGCAAAAGGATGGGGATTGGATCTCGAATTGAGACTGACCATGCACCATTCGTACAGGTTTGAATGCGGCGCATGGCAGAACAGGCGCTGCCTCTCATAGGTGCACTGGCTACTAGCGGATAGTTGGCTACGTACTGAGACACACTCAACCTCCACCTCCTGGCCACTTCACACAATCACTTCACACTCTACACCTCACTCGCTTGGCCCAACCACCACATCCTTTTCCATCATGGGTACCAGTGGCTCCATTGGCTTCGTCATCAACGGCAAGAAACGCCACTACTACGTCCACTCCGACTCTTACATATCAGGCGTTGGAGCCGAAATCGAGACATTCCTCCTTTCCCTATCTGATGAGGAGATGGTTCTCATGGGCAAGAATCTGGAAAAGATCTTATGGGAGGTTTTCAGTAGAAGTCTGGGGTCTGAGCTAACAGGCCACAGGGACCCAGACTTGGACGTCAAGAGTCGCGGCACGCTGTACCTATCAGAGATTCTCGATGGCACCTGCAAGGTCCTGCCTCGTGACGGCAGCTCTCGAGCAGATCTTGCCTACACTATGGTGCGTACTAGACTTATTAATCGCTCACCAAACGACAGGACTTCGACAAGCGCATTCTCACCGTGCGAGCCAGCGGAAAGGTTGTAATTCCCTTCAAAGATCTGTTTATTGGCTCTCTGGTTATCTGGGATCATACCGGCGGCGGCCAGGTACGTTTTGTTTCGCTGCAGACTGGGACAGCCTTCTGACTTCGTAGGCTGGATGGGAGACCGTCCTCACCTTCCGCCAGATCGATCTCACCGCGCGGAAGATGTGGCATGTGCCCGCTTGTTGATGGGCAGACTCTGAGAAGGTGACGAGCCAGGCCAACCTGGAGTTCAGAGCACCCCGAGTTCAGAGCGGTAAACTACACAGTTCAGTAGTGGAGAGGACAGTGGCTTGTAACCTTGTCAGTCGCGCAGCCCGGTACCACGACGACTGCAGCGAATGAACAACGCGTGAAACCAAGTTGACATACACGGACCTCGGTCCTCCTTCTTCTGAGCTACCTCACACCAAGTCCCCTCACTTGCGAGCCATGGGAGATCGAATGGATCCCATGTTACTGATGACGGCTTTGGTCTCGAGGTAGTTGTACAGAGCAGCCTCGCCACACTTGCTGTCAGCACAAAACATTCCAAAACACCCACCTCGCGTCCGATGCCCGACTCCTTGAAGCCACCGAATGGTACCGCAAAGCTGGTCATGAGGTACAGGTTGTTCCAGACGGTGCCCGCGCGGATACCCTCGTTCATGCGGAGCATACGCTCGTTGTCGCTGGTAAAGACACCAGCCGCGAGACCGTAGGTGGTGTTGTTGGCGATCTCGATGGCCTCCTCCTCGGTGCTAAAAGTCTGGATCGACACGACGGGGCCAAAGACCTCGTTGGTGAGCACACGGTTACCCTCCTTGACGTTGGTAAAGACAGTGGGTGAGACAAAGTAGCCACCGTCGTGCGCGTCGCGGAGGTCCTTGCCGCCAATCGCGACAGTGGCACCGTCATCGCAAGCTGTCTTGACCCAACCCATGACGCGGTCATAGTGAGGCGCTGAGTTCAGAGGACCTTGGGTAGTGGTAGGGTCGAAGGGGTCGCCGACTTTAACCTCGCCCATGAGCTTGACAAACTCGGCCGTGAACTCGTCGACAATCTTCTCGTGCACAACAAGACGCGAGCCGGCCACACAAACCTGGCCGACATTCGCCTGGATGCCAAACAATGCCCACTCGGCGGCGTCCTTGATGGACTTAACGTCGTCAACTTGGTTGTCAGCACAATCAACGTGGCTCACTTACAGATAATATTGGGGCTCTTGCCACCAAGCTCGAGCGTGACCCGCTTCAGGTTGGACTGAGCAGCCGACACCATAATCTTGCGACCAACGGGACCGGAGCCGGTGAAGGCAATCTTGTCAACATCCATGTGGTCGGCCTGGAGTCAGCTCTGACACAAATTGTGGCACTCACGATAGCCTGACCAGCAGTGGGACCAAGGCCAGTGATGAGGTTGACGGTGCCCGGAGGGAAGCCTGCCTCACGAATGTACTCGCAGATTTTGAGAGCACTCAGAGGAGTAGTCTCGGCACTCTTCAGGACAACGCAGTTGCCTGTCGCAAGAGCAGGGGCAATCTTCCAGGCCAGCATAGAGGCCGGGAAGTTCCACGGGATGATCTGGCCGCATACTCCAATGGGCTCGTACTTGGTATAGGCATGGGCACCAGGCTGGTTGTTGTAGGTGCTGAGTAGTCAGTTCTGACCATGCTCGGTAGTTTGGTTACTCACTTGCCCATGATCTTGTCAGCCCAGCCGGCGTAGTAGCGGAGGGTCTTGACAACGTTGGCGATGTCACCATGCAGGGCGGCCGTGTACAGCTTGCCAGTGTCTGTTGCCTCAATGGCTGCAATCTCTTGAATGTTGGCCTCGACGAGATCGGCGAGCTTGTTAAGCAGGGCCCCGCGACCGGCATGGTTCTGGAAACCCCAGGCGCGCTTGTCCTTCTCGTAGGCGGCCCGCGCGGCGGCAACGGCCTTGTCCACGTCGGCCGCGTCGGCCTCACTGACTTGTCCGATCACCTTGCCGATAGCCGGGTTGTAGACGTCCATGCGCGCGCCAGAGATACTGTCCACGAACTTGCCGTTGATAAACTGGCCGATGGGGATGCTGGCATCCTTGCCGTTACCCAGCCGGAAGGTGGCAGGCTTGAGCTCGTCAGACTTGGAGAGATCGGTAACCATTGTCAAAGTTGATGGGGACGGGATCTCTCATGGGGGGCGCAGTCTTATATACTGTTCACGATCTCAGACGCGTCACATGCAGTTCCAGAGGCACTTTGGTGAATTGGAGAGTCGGGGGTACATAGAAGACTGTGCTTGGTTATGCCGTTGGTATCTCGGTAAACGCACTTGACCGGTGCTGGCAGGTACAAACCCGAAGTCCGTCTAACTATTCGGCGACCGAGAAATACCTCCCAGCTTGTCTCGTCTTCCTCGGTAATGCATGCTTGCATGCGCATGGATATCTACAGACATGTGGTCAGCATTAGAAAGAGAGTAACTGCTGACTGCCTCCTCAAGCGCAGTGGGCCTTCAACAAGGTCGCTGACCTGTTTGGTCTGCGCAGCGAACCGGTTATCTAGAGACACAAGTGGCACGAGCAGACACTGTCACTCGACAGCTTTCAAATCACAGTCATCGTGCAGCTGCCAAAAGGAACTCGTTCTCCAATCGACTGTATAGCGCCAGGATCCCAGGAGATGGTGGTGTTCAGACCTACCGAGCCCCGCAAGGCGACTGAACGGTGGTGGTCCGCCTCCACCAATCCACCCCATGTCCAAGATCCAAGATGCAGCAACCATGCCCAGGCACGGTCCAAATTGCCTCCGCAAAGATTTTTGATTCCGCCCAAACTCATCGTTACACCCGGCCCCTGAAGGTGAAATTCAAGGCAGTTTAGGTGGCCAGAGATGGAGACGCATGAACGGTCCTGCGGCAGGTCGTCTGACAGTGGTGCGGCCAACCCTCTGCTCACTCTGGAGCCCTCCAGCATGCACACGCTGGCCCCGGTCACTCCTCACGCATGCGGCGTGCGCGATGCTGCCTCTATTCTGCCCTGCCTTCTCCATCGGTCTCTCATTAGTCATTCATCTGCTCTCCCTGAAAGCGCGACGAGCCTTTAGAAGAGCATGCTATACATGACCATGGCACAACATCCCGGATCCCTATCCAGAACGAGACGCTTAGGCGGTCTGGGCCTTGTGGGCGGCCTTGACGGCAGCGTGGTGAGCCTTGCGGTCGGCCTTGAACTTCGAGACGGCGACGTCGTACTCGGCCTTGGCCTCCTTCTGGGCCTCCGAGCGACGCTTCTTGAGGCTCTGGAGGTGACGCTTGCGCTGGAGACGCTGGGGGGTAACAAGACGCTGGATCTTGGGGGCCTTGGTGTACTTCTTGCCGGCCTTGGTCTCGACGTCACGACGAACAACGTAGGCACGGACGTCGTCCTCCTTCGAGAGGTTGAAGAAGCGGCGGATCTTGGTGGCACGCTTGGGGGCAAGACGCTTGGGGAGGACGGTGTCGGTGAGACCGGGGATCTCCTGCTCGCCCTGCTTGACAATGACGACCGAGAGGACACGGATCTGAGAAATGTTAGATTGAAGGCAAAGTCTCAATCCCGAGCAAACTCACGTCCGAGCCGACAATGCAGCCACGGACCGACTTGCGCTTGCGCTCGCCGTCACGGCGGGGGCGGTAGCACGAGTGGCCGGCCGAGAGGAGGAGCGAGGTACGCGAGTTGATGAGGACACCCTGCTTCATGGGGAAACCCTGCTTGTCGTTGCCGCCTGACGGGTTAGCATTGACTCTCGTTCTCGTCCACAGGTCCGCGCGCGCTCTGTTTCTCTGTCCATCCCTTGCCAGCTTGAATCCCATCTCCCAATGCCTCCTGACCGATCCCCATCATCCCTTCCTTCCAGAGCGCGCGTGACATCTTGACACCCACCAGTGATGCGGAAGACGTAGCCCTTCCACTCGTCACCGAGCGAGTCGACCGAAACCTCCTGCGACATGCGCTTGTCGTAGAAGATGCGGACCTTGCGCTCATCGTCGAAGTCGAAGAGCTTCTGGGCGCCGGTAGCGGGCTGCGATTGTCAGTCATTCGTTCATTCCACGGCCCCTGCTGCATGCATTCTGCCCGCTCCAACGTCGAGAAAACCGGCAGCATGGACCCCACTCATAATCCCTCCTCAAACACTCACGTTGGCGACGTTGATCTTCATGGTGGGCGGGGCTCTTGACGAGTTTTTGTTGAAGTACGAGGAGAAGACTTGAGGATTGTCCACGGCCACCCAACTCACCTTCAATTTGGGAGACCAGAAACGCCACGCTCAAAACGCCGTGTCTCCGAAAAATGTTGAACTATCGCGTGCAAAACACGCGACTATTATGGACATTTCTTGTGTGCGCATCCCACTTACTGGCTGTACCACTGGAGTTTGCACTTGTATGGAACAACGAACCACAAGCAGTGGAGGTGCAACACCCACACTTTAATACCCAACAACTCCCACCACATGTCGTCTCTCCCGCGCGTGGCTCTCCGAGAGCTAGCAGCGGCGTCGAGCTCGACTCATACCCAGGCTTGGAGGCGCGCAAGGGCGCCCCTGGCACGCGTCGCGGCGTCTGATGTCTCTGGGCCGTCCTCGATCCGAAGCCTTGCAACAGCAACGGGAACGGGCAAGGGCAAGCGCGCGACGGGCAAGGAGAGGTTCAACTTCAACACCTCTCTGTCCTTTTCTGAGGAGCCTGATCCCGACGTATGTGGCGAGCGACTGGGCTGCTGGCTGACCCTCAGCATGCGACGTTCCGTCTTGTCACCGCGGCTGACGTTGCCAACTACCGCGAGCCTCCGACGCGCGTGAAGATGCTGGTGCGTGACTTTATCGATGACAGTCTGTACAACCCGCACTATGGTTACTTTTCCAAAAACGTTACCATCTTCACTCCGCCAACGGACGAGGGCTATGACTTCAAATCGTTTCGAGACCAAACACATTTCCAGGAGTCGGTCGCGGAGCGGTACGAGGCCGAGTACGGAGGCGAGCTTCTGGAGGGTGGCGGCGCAGGGGCTTTGGGACGCCAGGTATGGCACACACCAACGGAGCTGTTCAAGCCTTACTTTGCACGCGCCCTCACCGCCGCCATACTGCAAGTGTACAAGCGCCAGCACTTTCCACATGAGGACTTGTGCATCTACGAAGTCGGAGCCGGTAACGGTTCTTTCATGGTAGACTGCTTGAAGTATCTCCGGGACGAACACCCAGAGATCTTTGCGCGGACAAAGTACAAGATCATCGAGATCAGTGGAGTTCTGGCCAAGGGCCAGCGTGAAAGGGCTGTCAAGGAGGGACTGCAGGATGTCGTCGAGGTTGTCAACCAAGACTTCTTCAAGTGGACGGGCGGGAGCACCGACCCTTGCTTTGTTATCGCATTAGAAGTGTTTGACAATTTGGCCCACGACATGATCCGCTACGACATGGAGACCCTTGCTCCCAGACAAGCAGTTGTGTCGATCGACGACAGCGGTGACTTTACGCTCATTTACGAGCCCATCGCAGACCCTCTCCTTCGCCGAGTCCTCGCATACAGACGTCTTCTCCCACCCTCACCAGCAACCCAACCACCTATGGCAAAGCCGCTGCTCGCATCTGCTGCACTGCGGTCCGTGTACGCGCAGATGCCCTTCGCTCCCAATCTTTCAAACCCGGACTTTATTCCTACCAAGGCCGTGTCCTTCCTTGAGCGTTTGAGGGATCAACTTCCTGCGCACCGTTTGCTGGTTGCCGATTTCAATGAACTCCCAGACGCTGTACCAGGCCGCAACGGTCCCGTGGTCCAGACTCGCTACAACGGCGACATGGTTCCCTGCGAGACCTTCCTTGTCAAGCAGGGCTACTTTGACATTTTCTTCCCCACCAACTTTGAGTTGCTGAGGGATACTTACTCTCTGATCATGAACTCGCCTGCGCGTCGTCCTGAGGACACCGCTGAAGGCCAGGGTAAACCCAAGGGCAAGCTTGCCAATGACTTTTTTACTGGGGTTCGTGGGTTCCGCCGCCGTGCGATCGGTGTGTACCCGCAGTCTGAGTTCATTGCCAAGTTTGGCGGTGAACGCGAGGTTGTGGGACCCACTCGGACCAGGGATGGTCAGAGCCCCATGATTGGGATGTACGACAACGCAAAGGTCATGTTCTAGAAGAACAAGGGCCACATCATTCGAGAGAGAAGCGCATTGCAGAAGAGCAGAACAGAAGTCATATTTTAGATAGCATGCACAACCGTCATTTATGCGGAGCTATCGGCTACGGCTGTGGCTTGCGCGAAGGTCCTGGAGCCCTTGTGGCTCTGGTTGATCCTGGTCTGCCCAGTGGCAAGGTGTCACTGGTGCTCTCGGTGTCGTCTGGAGCAGATGGCGGCACTGTTGGGGGGCACTAGTGCCCTTGTTGCGGTGATGGGTATTTGTCACTGAATACCAGGTGTGCAGGCGCTGCCACAGTCCTTCCCATCGTGGAGCTTGGCCAAGTGCCCAACGACCGGAGCGGTATCCTCAGGTCCCAAGCACGACGACACCGACATGGATCAACCTCCACCGCACGATTGTGTCGCCACCCAAATCGCAAATCCATCAGGCACCGACCAACGGAATCAAACTTCCCCGTTCGGCGTTAACTCGACCAAACTCCAATTCAGTGTGGCACATTTGCTTAACTGGGGGGAACGTCTTTGCAACAAATCGCGCCTTGCTGGTCGCCCGCCCACGCCCGCCAGTTTCTGTGCGCTGGTCTTCGCTGTCGTCTTCTCTCATCCATCAAGTAGCTTCTCCCCACCTACCCCCAAAACCCAAAAACAGCTACAATGGGCCGGTGCGTATCAACGCAGGACGCTCAACATCGACGCGCACTTCGAGCGCCGCCCTCGAGAGCGCCGAGATGGGAGATCCTGGGCCGTCCTGGCGACAACTTTGAGGACGAAAGAGTGAAGGGCTGACAGACTCGCAGCATGTACTCCAAGGGCAAGGGCATTTCTGCCTCGGCGCTCCCCTACCGCCGCTCGCAGCCTTCGTGGTCGAAGGCCACCACCACCGAGGTTTGCGACCAGATCTTCAAGCTCGCCCGTCGTGGTCTCTCGCCCTCGCAGATTGGTGTCATTCTCCGTGACTCGCACGGCATCCCCCAGGTCAAGTCGGTCACCGGCAACAAGATCCTCCGTATCCTCAAGACCAACGGTGAGCGCCCGCGGCATGGCGGACGCCGAGGTGGCGCTGGTGGATTGGAAAGGAGGGGGACAAGGGATGACGGTTGCTGCCGAATGTTGGCCGCGCGCGCCCATCATCTTTTGCGTCCCCTCTTGGAACACTTGCGCCGTCTCGGCAGCCTGCTCTGCACAGCTGCACCTCGTACTGACGCTTCCAGGTCTCGGCCCCTCGATCCCCGAGGACCTCTACCACCTCGTCAAGAAGGCTGTCTCGGTCCGCAAGCACCTTGAGCGCAACCGCGCCGACAAGGACGCCAAGTTCCGCATGATTCTCATCGAGTCGCGTATCCACCGTCTTGCCCGCTACTACATCAAGAAGCAGCAGCTCCCTCCTACCTTCAAGTACGAGGCCGCCACTGCCTCGACCCTTGTTGCCTAAGCGCGCATGAAAGCGTTAGGAGCATGGGGAGGTGTATATATATACGCAGGGATGAATCCTTCATCATCATTAGAAGCAGGAGCAGCGTGTACGGTGCAGGAGCATGAGGCGCAGAGCAAGCAGGCAGACATGAGCGGGACTGGGCTGGCGACGCGTGAGGCTGGGCAGAGCACTTGGACTGACCATGACCATAGGTGTCAGATGTTCGATTTTCGCTTGACCACGTGGCATTCGTGTGGCACATGGCACATGGCCGTCCCCTTAACTGCTCTGCATGTTGATGTCTATCATAGATCATAGATTAGCTGACGGTAGCCGGAGGTAGCACCCGGTGGTAGGTGATACGGCTAGATGGCACGGCCTCGATTGTAAGTTGCTACCTTATTCTATGGAAGCGAACGACTTCAATCGAAAAGCGAAGTGGGAGACAATCGTAAGTGGGTGGCAGCTTGAGACCAAAAAAATCATTAATTCATTAAAGTAGCTAACCTTTCGTCCAGCCATTCCTCCATTGTCTTGAATTCAAGGGCACTGGTAGTCTTAATAAAAGGAAGTCGAGGAGGTATACAGTAGTCCGACGTGATGAATACTTGAACATGGAAGAGGAGGCGAGGAAGGCGCTGCAGCTGCGCGAATTTCGTTCACTCATTTAACGTTGGCATAGCACTCAATAGGTTTGGAACATGCCATGTATTTAACCTGATACCCCAGCGTAGGCTGTGGTGTGTAATGCCATTGGCAACCCCACTTTGTAGGGCAACCTTTCTTCTGCTTCTACGTTGACCAAACAAAAGGCACTGGCAGATCTCTCAAGACGAATGGCGTGGGTGATCAAACTTGAAATGCAGTCTTATAGTCCTCTCGTCCAGGAAGGCCGAGTCTCTCTGATCCTTACGCATGTATGCATATTCCAGCAAGCTCGTGCACCGTACAACACGAATAACTATAGAAGCATTAAAAGATCCAACCTACCCCCCAAGTCTCGACCACGGCGTCAACCCGCGACCAACAATAGTCCGAAACAAAACAGGGCGCAAGGCCTTGGGCACCTCCGCTCTGCCGAGGACGCCGCCAAGCACGTTCCTGGCGTCGTCACGGAGCTGTACCCTTACCTAGGCCTTCAGCGCCTGCTGCTGGCTAGCCAGCTCGCCGCCACGGGCGGTAACGGGCGTCTTCTCGCTCTCGAGTAATGCGCCGACGTTGTCATGCGACGTCTTGGCGGCGGCGGCACGGTCACGGCGCTCCAAGAGCTCGATAAACGTCTTGCGGTGGTAGTAGTTGAGCGAGAGAAGAGCTGTACGACCAATCTAGGTTGTCAGTGAAAGAAGCAAATGTACACTCACAGTGTACTCTTGGATCGTGGACATCAGGTCAAGACAGTTGTTGCGCACGGTAGGGCTAGGATGCAACAGACCGTTGGCGATAGGAATCATGCCGCCAAAGTGCACGGGCAAGAACGTTAGCAACTCCAGCACCTGCTCGTACGTGTGCACGCTGCGAACCAGGGTGGAGAAGATGAGCTCAGCCTCTTTGACGGACATTGTACGCGTCATACGAAGACGCTTGACGTTGTGGAGACAGTCGAAGCCCTGGATAGCGGCCTCAGCCTTCTCGCGCTGGAAGTCCTTTTGTGCCAGCTGATAGCTCTTCGTCTTGCGCCACGCGTCAATCCTGTGCACATTCCCCCACATCTCACGCTGACGAAGCGAGTCGTCGATGAACACGACACCCTGGCCGAGCTGCCCGTCACGGAAGGTCGAGTACGGGTACCCCACAGCTGTCGATCCGCGGTGCGTGAACTCCTGGTAGGCGGCCAGACGCACGAAACGCGAAATGTAGTCTATGAATCGCACACGCACAAACTGCTCGCCGTAGTGCAGATTGCTGGCACCGTTGATCTCCTCCATGAACTGGTTGTCGATGCAGTCGGTCTTGTTGACCGTCGCAATCTTCTCGCCGACTGCGATCATGTCCTCGGTGACTGCCGTGTACGGGTTGTTGGGCTCCACAGGGCCAGAGCGCAGCTCCTTGGACACTGTGACCTTGCCGGTCTCGAGGTTGCAGAGGACGTCCCACGTCGATGGGAGCTCTTCAAATCGAGGGTTGCACACGCCCGCGACATAACCCGAAAACTCTTCCAAAACGTCCAGCGACGCCAAGTTTGCGTACGGGAACGCACTCTCGGTCATGCCGCGGAGCACCTGCCCACAGCCAGAGACCATGGCACACGCGGCGAGGACCATGCGCGACACCTGGTGCGCGGGCAGACTAGAGCCAAGGAAAAGCACACGCTTGTGTGCCAGGATTGCGTTGAAAATGACAAACACAGGGTGTGTGTACGCGCCATTGGTGTGGAGGTAAGGGTGGAATGGGGGCGCAAATGGCTGCACATTCTGCGAAAATGTCTGGACGAGCTCGATGATCGAGTACTGCCATCAGCCATGATCCACAGGTTCAAACTTACGTCTCCAACATCCTCGTCAAACACGGTCATGGGGATGCGAATAGGAACAGTAATCTTGCGGAACTTTGCTTCTGTCTCGAAGAAGTGGGTATCGCGAGGCACACCGCGGCGGGCCGGGGCATCGTGAAGGTTGGACGTTGACGAGCCAGCGCGGAGAACAGGAGGACGCGAGCTGCTGATGCTGCCAGAGCGTCCACCACGACCATCCGCTCCGACTTCGCTCGCGTCATCCTCGAGGAGAGACGAGCCTTCCTGCCCGAAACGGTAATCGAACAGGTCCTTACGGTCGTTTTGGCGCATGAGAATGCGCTCCTCACGCGACAGGTTCGGCATGCCCACAGTGGAGATCGAGTTGGCCGAGTCGTAGAGTTTGGCGAGAATCTCGTGGCTAGGGTTGTTGAAGTACTCCTCCAGTGCGAGCAGGAGCAAGGGTTTGTAGATGCCAATGTACGGATTGGGAGTCGCAATGGCCATAGCCTTGACCATGGCTCCACGGCGCACGCTCTTGTCCTCCTTCATGCGCACGCAGTTGAGCACATAGAGCAGTCCACCACCGGGAGCACCCCGTCGCGGACGCTCAGAGGGCGGAAACATGCTGGCTCGTTTGCTTATGAGGCGAGCCTTGTCGACCGTCGTGGACTCGTGCTGCAGCATGGGTGCGACCGAGCTCGACGCAGTCTGTCCCAGGTAGAAGATAGTCCAGTCTTCTCCACGCAAATGTGCTCCATCCGGGAGCATGAGCTCGGCAAGACGACTGACATCAGTGAGGCTCTCGAATGCGCACGACTTACTGCTCATCTGTGCCCGTGGGGTAGGGGTATTGGTGAGCGAGAGTAGCTCCGGCGTCGATGTCAAACTCTGCGAGGAGACAGAAGTGAACAGCCTCCTCCTTGTTCTCCTCCTTGGCGTCCTCGATGTCTGCAATCTCGCTTTCGAAGTGGCGTTCAGCGGCTGCTGCCTCCGCCGTGCCTGCGGGGGCTGGTGCCGTGGCCGACATGGTCTTTGAGCGTGTGGAGAGTGAAAGATTGAGCGCAAGGTGCGTTGAGAGCGATATCCAATTGATATTTGTGAAGCGTGGGGAGTGGATGGGGAGAAGAGCAAGAAGAAGGAACAAAGAGTAAACTCGGCAGCGCGGGATCGTTGGACGGGATGAAGATGAATCAAAGTCGCGTGTCGTGGCCCCGCGTTTTCGGGACGAATTCCACCTTGGTCCATGTTGCCATCGTCCATATACCCATTACAATGACTTCGCGGCAAGCCTCTCCAGCAGAGGCGATAGCGCTCGTGCCCACCCTAAGCAGCGACGGAGCCGGCCTGCTTTCTGGCAACGCGTCGTCCGCCCATCTCTCGTCGCGCGTACCAAGCCGTACACCGTCGCGCACCGCTTTACCAGTGTCTCAGCCCTCCACTCGACCCTCCAGCGCAGCAGGACATGGCTACAGCCGCTCAATAGACCTCGAGGCGGGGACGGGACACACCACTGCCACCTCTAGTAGGAGAGGAAGCCCACGCGTGGACGACGCTGAACTGTGTTAGTCTGCTCCACTGTCGCGACTGAGCGCCAGGCACAGCACTAACGCGCGCAGTGTTTAAAGCACCAGGAAGCGACGACGACGACGATGACCTCGACGAGCACTCGGCAGCAGCGCCACTTCTCTCGAGCCACAATCGAGACGATGATCACCGAGACGAGTTGGTGTTAGAGGAGATTCTCACTGCGCGTGGAACGATGATGGATGGGATAGCGAATGTGAGTCGGGCTGTCGCCGCCGCCTGCATGAACGCGGCTAACAACCCAGATGGCCAACTCGATCATTGGCGCGGGAATCATTGGGTTTGTGCACTGTGCGCGACAAGGACTGATGATTCAGATTACCATATGCGCTGAAGCAAGCTGGATTTGTGACTGGTATCACATTGCTTGTCGTTCTGGCAGGTGTTACAGACTGGTACGTGCGCAGTCACGTCTGGCACTAATGACAGGACAATTCGTCTCGTGGTGCTCAATGCCAAGCTCAGTGGGCGTGAATCTTACATTGACGTGAGCGTTCAGAGTTGAACAAACTGACATCAGGTTATGCACCACTGCTTTGGCCCCCTCGGCTCATCAGCTGTGTCGTTCTTCCAGTTTGCCTTCGCGTACGGAGGGTATGTGTCACAACCTGACCAGAGCTGACCTCAGCATGTGTGCTTTCAATGTTATCATCGGCGACACTATCCCGCAGGTCATCCGATTTGTCTTCCCGTTCCTCGAGGACCACAGCTTTCTCCGGATCTTCGCGCACCGGCAGTTTATCATCATCCTGTGCACCGCGGCCGTGTCGTTCCCTTTGAGTCTTCACCGCGACATTGTCAAGCTGTCCAAGTCGTCTGGCTTTGCACTTGTCTCCATGGGCATTATCGTTCTATCCGTCGTGTTCCGTGGAGTTGCGGTGGACCCTTCCCTTCGCGGCTCTTCTCTCGACGTCTTCACCATTATGAAGCCTGGCGTCTTTGAGGCGATTGGCGTCATCTCGTTTGCGTTTGTTTGCCACCACAACACGATGTTTATCTACAAGAGTATCCAGATTCCAACCCTCGACCGCTTCAATGCCGTCACCCACGCGTCGACTGGTATGAGTCTTGTGTGCTGCCTTCTTATGAGTGTCACAGGCTACCTCGTCTTCACCGACAAGACGGAGGGCAACATTCTCAACAACTTTGCCCCCGATGACTGGGTCATCAACATTGCCCGCTTCTGCTTTGGCGCCAACATGTCTACGACCATTCCGCTGGAGAACTATGTCTGCCGCGAGGTCGTCGAAGACTACTTTTTCAAGGACAAGCCCTTCTCGCAGACTCGGCACGTTATCGTCACGTCGGCCATTGTCTTTTCCGCCATGTTCATTTCCCTTCTTACCTGTGACCTCGGTGTGGTCCTCGAGATTGCCGGTGGCCTGTCCGCGACAGCCCTGGCCTTCATCTTCCCGGCCATTGCCTACTTTGTCCTCTTGCGCGGCCCCGCCTTCAGCCGCGCCAAGGTCCCTTCGATCATCTGTGCGTCGTTTGGCGTCATTGTCCTCGTGCTCTCCTGCGCGATTACCATCAAAAAGGCAATCTCGGGAGAGGCGTCTGGAAAGAAATGTGTCTAGGCCGCAGACACACGACCGCTGTATCACTATCCCACGACAAGCAATCTAGAGCCCAGCGTGAAGACAGTGTATGAATATCATGACCCCCTTAGAGATTAAGAAATATAAATGTGGTATAATAAGCTCATCCAAACAAGCTACGCCTCCTGTTGGCCTTGGACGCGGCACTGGCTCCAACCTTTGGCCCAGACTTGCTAGTGGTCACAAACTCGGAGAGGTAGAACCGTCCATCGAGCGAGCACAGCGTGGCAGCACGGGGGAGGACCTCGACGTGAAAGCTCTCAAAGCGATACCCCTCGCCGTCGAGGGTGACTGAACACTCCTTGTTGGTCTCCAGGTTTTCGGCCGTAAAGGCGCGCACCTTGTAGTAGTGCTGCGACTCTTCCCAGAACGTCTCGCCCTTCTCCGAGCCCGCAATGGCCTTGAGCAGCGTTCCGCGCGGAACGACGCGCTGGACAACGAGATCAATCACGCCGGCGCCCGCCTGCACGACCGGCCACTGGTTGAGGTCGCGGGATACCCATGGCATGAGACCGGCGCTGTGGGGGTTAGTGCATGGTGGTGATTCAGACGTACTAGAGGTAGAGCATGCCGTTTCCGTCCACCCATCCGCCCGGTCCAGGCTGAGCGTCGGGGGTGGGCTTGCGGCCAGCCTGCGAGTCGATGGTAAGCCAGGTGTCGTCGGGCTTGAGCGGCAACGCAGGAGGGAGTGGTCCGTCCTCGTCCCCGTCCTTGGTCTGGGGTTCCTTGCCGCTGTCACCGTTGGCCACAGCAACAGCCTCAGACTCGGCGAACACGGGCGTGGTGGGCGAGACGCTCATCTTCTGCACGCCACGAATCAATTCCAAGGGGTCAGTTCCGCCGCCGACCGCGCGGTTGCCGCCCATCGCCTCACGCGCAGCCGCACGCGCAGTGGCAGCCATGCTGTCCTTGTCGTCCGTGACAATGTCCAGCTTCAGGCGCGCCTTGCAGATCTTGTTCTGGGCCACGCCGCGGATGAAGCCATACATGAATCGGCTGTCGCCCATCCAGCGGAGGTTTTCGGTGCCAATGTCGGCGTCAACCATAAGGCCCAAGGCCTGCGACAGAAAGGAAACGCGTCGCTTGCCGCTCGGCATGAGGAGGACGGAACAGAGGTCGACTGGCAGGTTTTGACCCTTGATAATGTTGAGGGTAGCTAGCTCAACGTTGAAAGTGTCCTCGACACCAAACAAGTTCGTGCAGCATGCGTTGGCCGATCCTGTTGGAATAGGCGCGATTGGTGTGCGCAGTGCACGCTTTGCATCTGGCCGCTCGGCAAGACCGTTGAGGACCTCGAACACCAGGCCGTCACCAGATGCTGTGGCAATCACGCTGGGCTTGTCAGAACGACTAATATCCAACGCGCCACTCCATTACTCACTCATACTTGAGCTCCATCGCTTTGACAACCTCCTCCGCATGGTAGCGGTGAGTTGTTTCGACGAGCTCAATGAGACACCCTGCCGCATCAAGAATGGGCACGACAGTATCCTTGACAATGCTGCGCGCTTTTCCCTTGCCGCCGACGGGGTTTACAAAGAGGAGGACCTTGCGATACGGCTTGGTGACTGCTGGGTCAGCGTGTTTGTTGTGGCAGTATGGGGCGGCGCGCTTTTGGCACTAGTGTGGTTCCTTGGCGCCAGCTGCGACTTACCGGGATACGCGGCGCTCATGAGCGTCTCGACCCACTCCTCGGCGTCCGTGGCATGAGTAGGCTCGACGAGGACATGGATCTTGGAGATGCGTAGCAAATGGCTTGCACTGCCCTTCTGGTGCAGAACGTGCAGGTCGAGGCGGCGGTTGCCGACATTGTCTTGGTCGGCTGGTGCGAGGCGCGCGCGCAGGAGTAGACGCGTCGGCGAGCAAAGCAAACGCTTGGGAGCTACAATGTCAGCCAGGCTGGTGAGACGTGTTGGTAGCGGGCCTTTGAGAACCAGCATCGCGACGACTCACGGGATCCATCTGCCTCGAGCTGGAGTACTTCTAGCTGGCCATCTTCGACGACGAGCAAGCCGCGCTTGTCATTGTGGAGAATGACTGGAACGTCCTGGGTTCCTGGCATTCTGGATGTTTTGCCCTGTTGTTGGCGCTGTTGCCAGATACGAGAGATGGAGTTTGAGTCCAACATTTTGGTACGCGTCGTGGTCTCTAGTCGTCGTCGTCGTCGCAACCAGCCTGGACTGGATCCGGATTACCAGCGGACGAGCAGAGTCCACGACCAAGGCACCACATGGGGTTATGCCACGTGACATACACGTGTAAAATGCTTCCGTCCCTCACTCTGGCTGGTGTTCGTCTGTCTGAGTGGGTAGAGATAACAGCAGCCAAGAACCCGCAACAGCCAAAAGTCCAGAGGCAAACCACAACTAGAACTCTTGACCTCTCACTCATCCCTACGCTCTCACAGCCCATTACAAAAACCATGTCGACCGTCGACGCCCTTGCCAGCGTCGACGTTAAACCGTCGCTCGACATGAAACCCCTCCTCAACACCCTCCCTCCCATACCTTCTTCTCTCACAAGAGGCACACATGACCCGCTCACAAATCCAACCTCACGCGACCCGGGCAGCGGCACGCTGCACCTCACCAACCCAAACCGCGCGCAGTTTGCTACTTTGCACGGCTCGTACCCGCTAAAGCTCCTAGCACCTTCACCACTCCCATCGCAGCCTCCCAATGTCGGCATGGCGTACATGCTTGCGTATGGTGGTGGGCTTGTCGCAGGAGACAAGGTTGCGCTGGCTTGCAGTGTGGACGCTGGATGCACGCTGGTGCTGCTCACGCAGGGGAGTACCAAGGTGTTCAAGCACCGTATGGGCATGCGGCCCTTGAGCCACGGCAAGGGAGTCCATGTGAGGTTGAAAGCTGGGCCGAGCTCGGGTCCTGCCAGCACAGCGAACGACGTGCCAAAAGATGCTACAAACACGGCACCCACGACCCGGCAGCGTTTGCACATCAACGTCGCCCCCGGTGCCCTCATCTTGCTTCTTCCCGACTCGCTTTCGCCCTTCCGGGACAGCCGATACGCGCAGGCTCAACGAGTCGTACTCGCCAACAACACCTCCTCGGCTCTCATTCTCGACTGGGTCAACTCTGGCCGCGGCAAACGACCTGCCATCCCCGGCCCGATCAGGAGCGACGAGGACGAGGAGGTGTGGGCCATGGCGTGCTATGCCAGCACCAACGAGATCGTGCTCGAGACCGGCGCCAGTGAGGTCAAGACTGAGCCTGGAGTCGACACCCCCCAAAGACCTCCAGGCCGCATCGTCGCGCGCGAACGCACCGTGCTCGACAATGCACCGTTCGACACCGCCATCCCAGCCTCGGGCCTCACCCCCCTCGCGCGCCGACTGGCACCCTACCACGTCTACGTCACGGTGCTCATCCACGGCCCGCACCTGGTGCGGCTGCGCGAGACGCTGCAGGGCTACGCAGACGGGACGAGCCAGTTCCAAGTCCCCCGCCCCCCGGGAGTGTTGTGGAGCTGGAGCGTGCTGAGTGACGCCGGCGGGATCCTGCGCGTCGCTGGCCTCGAGGTCGAGGAGGTGCGCGACTGGTTGAGAGTGGTGTTCACCCAAGGCGGTGTGGGCGCGTTGGTCGGCGAGGGGTTGTGGCCACGGTGTATCTAGGAGTCGGATGGACGGCGGTCTCGGACAGCGCCATGTCTCGGACCACATTGATGAGTAGAATTAGACTCTCCAGCATAGCATTGGAAAGGCATAGGCTCCACGGGCATAGGTTTATCATGCATTTCACTTATTCACATATCCACTGCTTCCCCATTCACTCCTTGGCATCCCGCTTACTCCCATCATGGTGCTCCGCCTCGCGCGCCTCCTCGCGGACCTCGTTGCCGCCGGCAGCCTTCTTCTTCTCCTCCTCGACGGCGCGGATGTAGATTTCCTCAGCGGAGCGCTCCTTGCCACTCCAGTTCGGGTCGTTGGCAAGGGTGCCGTCTTGGCGGCCGGACATGCCTGACATTGTTGGTTGTGGTTGGGTGAGGCTTGGTGGGGCTTGGTGGATGAGGGTGGAGTTTGGTGGGATGCTGTTGGGTTTGTGCTGATGTGGGCGAAGAGGATGTGGACGTCACTGCTCGTATATGTTGGACTGTCGGGTGGCGAATGACCTCCACTTGGACAAGTCGATGACGCGTATGACGACCATGTTGACAACGGATAATCTTCGGCGTCAGAAACGTTGAGTGACGAGGTTGTGACAGTCGACGAAGAGACTGGCCCCTGGCGCTTACCCAGATGTACAGAGTGCATACAATAATACAGATCACACAGCTCCCGGTCTAGCACTAAAGCCGGCTGTCTACCGCGCCTCGTTCATCACAAATTGGTATGCCTCTTCGCGCGAAATGACTTGGATCGTCGATACCTTTTGCTTGTCAAAGTAGACACCGTACAGGCGGTCAGCGTTTACGAGCCTGGCAAGTCAGTGTCAAACTCATTCACTTTCTAGAAAACTCACATCTCCGTGCGGAAGGTGGTCGTGATAAACTGCGCGCTCTGCGACAGCTCGTGGATCATGGCCGCCACGGCCGTGCGATACTGTGTGTCGAGGTTGGCGTCAATCTCGTCAAACAGATAGAACGGTGCGGGGTCGCATTTCTGGATCGCAAAGACGGTGGCGAGCGCGACAAGAGACTTTTGACCACCAGACAGCTGCTGGATGCGCTGGCCCTCGTCCTGTTTCGAGTTGAATGACACCTGAATGCCGACACCAGTGTAGCTGTCAATCTCGCTCTTGCCGTTGCCGTTATGGGGTGTCTCCTCGGTCTCCTCATCGGCGTAGCCGTTCAAGCTCTTCTGCATGACCAGCTCGCCACGTCCAGCGGGTACGAGCTTCTCAAACACCTCCTCAAAGTAGCTCGAGACCTGCTTGAAGGTACGCTCGATAGCCTCATCCTTGCGCTGGTCGAGCGTCCGAATGAGCTCCTCGATCGATTCAGCCGACTCCTGGAGGTCCTGGCGACGCATGAGCAAGTCGTCACGCTGGTCTGTAAAGTTGTTGTACTGCTCAAACGCCTTCTTATTGACGTGGGCAAACTTCCTGAGGCTGTCATTGATCTTGTGCAGGCGCTTGACAAGTATGTCAACACGTTCGCTGGTGTACTTGGAGAATGCCTCTTCTGGAAGCACACCAAGGTCGCGGATCGCAGTCGTACACTCCTCCTTGCGGGTCACGAGGGTGCCACGCTTGGCAAGATAGCGCTCAGCATTCTTCTGCACGCGCACAATCGCGCGAGTGCTCTCCATCTGCAGATTCTGGAGTTCCTCGAGTCGGGCGGCCTTCTCTGCAATCGAGGCCGCGGCGGTGTCGATGTCCTCCTCGGCGCTGGAAATCTGAGCAGAGAGCTGGTCGATTGAACGGCCAATAGTAACAAGCTCTGCTTGGCGGTGCTCAACCTCACCGGCTTGAAGCACACCTCCACCTGTTGCACCTTCCAAGTCGTCAAGCTTGCTGCGCAGCTCCTCCCTTCGCCTCCGCAGGTTCTCTGTGAGCTCAATCTCCAGTTGGCTACGCTCAGACGACACCTGCACGTCAGCTTTAGTATTGTTGCCAAGCTCACCTTCTGCCTGGCCTGCGTTGCCTCCATCCACTCCTGCTTCTGCGCTTCAACCTCCTTGGAGAGCGCCTCCATCTGAGCTACCTCGGGCGGTGACAGCTGTTGTGTGAGAGGAGTCTTGAGCTCGTCTATCAAAGCCTGCTTCTGGGTGGTCGCCTTTCGGAGTGCAGCGTCCGCCTCGTTAAGAGCAGACTCGAGGCGTGCAACGCGCTGGCGCGAGTTCTCCTCCTCACGCTGAGACCAGTTGGCCTGGCGGGACTCGTGCGAACGCTCATCGAGCATTGACTGACGCTTGGCACCAAGCTTCTGGATTTGACCCATCGACTCGGTAATCTGCTGATCCAGCTTCTGCAGGCTGTCCTTCACCTCGGCATGGCGGCTCGCGTCCGTCTCGTACTGCTCGCGCCAGCGCTTGACGTGGCGGACGGTATCGAGGCGTGAACGACGCACGTCGTGGTAACCACCTGTGAGGGCACCCTTGCGGTCCACACGGTCACCATCGTCTGTCACAGCGTTGAGGCCGTGGCTACGAGTGTATTCGGCGGCGATGGCAAGGTCCTCGCAGATAATGGTTCGTCCAAACACCTGCTCAAACGCCAACGTGTATGCGCGTTCGAACCGGAGCTTGGAAATCATGGGGACTGCGTCTGTCGCACGAGGGTAGGTCACGTTGACGCTCTTGAGGCGATTAAGCGGCATGAATGTAACACGGCCACCCTTCTCCTTGTTCATGACTTCAATGAGCTTGGCCGCAGTCTCGTCATTGTCGACAACGACGTGGAACAGGCTCGTGCCGGCGACAGTCTCCACGGCCGTCTTGTACTTGTCCGATA
Organism: Prillingera fragicola; assembly: GCA_002335605.1. Classification (NCBI taxonomy): domain Eukaryota; kingdom Fungi; phylum Basidiomycota; class Tremellomycetes; order Trichosporonales; family Trichosporonaceae; genus Prillingera; species Prillingera fragicola. The sequence continues at coordinate 352,161 of BEDY01000006.1, read as the reverse complement.
CCTCGAACAACTCGTAGAGCGGACCATGAACGCCAGCTATGTTCAGACGCTTGGCGATAGCCCGAACGGACCTCAGACCGTTGGACGTATCGCGGTCCATCATGCCACGCAGCGAACGTTCGGCTTGGTCGAGCTCGTTCTTGGCATTGGTGGCCGACTGAGCAAGCTTGCCATCCTCACGCCACAGCTCCTTGCGCTTCTCCTTCATGTCGTCCAGATTCGTCTGGAGCTGGGTCGTCTCCTCACTCATCTGCTTAAGTGCCTCGCGACGCTCATCCTCACTGCGTGCCGCAGCAGCAGTGCGACCGGCAACCTCCTCAAGGTGCTCCTTGGCACCCGTGATGTCCTTCTTGAGATCGGCAACCGTCCTTTGCTGGGACTTTTCGTACGACTCGAGGCTCTTGACCTCATTTGAGAGATAGGAGTCGCGATCTGCTTTGGACGCAAACTGGCGAGCACGGCCCTGCTTTGCGTAAAGTACCTGTAGCTTGGCCTGAGTGGTCTCCAGGGTCTCCTGCGCAGTGCGCTCATTTGCGAGGCGCTGCTCAAGCTCGGCGTTGAGATCCATGAGGCGATCGGTAGCCTTGCCGACGCGCTTTTCCAACACCTCGAGCTGCTCGGCAACCTCCATACGACGGGTCTCACCCTGCTCGCTGGCCTGGGCAAAGTCGGCGATGATGCACTCGACTTCAGTCTTGTTGCGCACAAGGTCGGCCATCTCCGACTCGTACTGTTGCAGAGCGATCGACGAGGTCGACAGTGAGTGCTTGCTCTTGGTCAACTCTTCCTCGAGTGCCTGGACCTGAGCCTCCAGCTCGTTGAATTCGCGACGCTTCTCGTTGCCATGATGAATATCGTTGGCTTTCTCGTCCTCAACAGTTTCCAGAGCGGCCGTAACGTCGTCAAGCTCGCGCTGGTGAAGTGCGTATTCCAGGCAGCGGCGGTCGCGATCCTTGGTCTGGTACTCCCTGAGTTCTTCCTTCTCGCTCTCGAGTTCGGCAAGACGCTCCTCAATCGCCTTCAATAGGTCCTCAATCTTGCCGCGCTTGGCGTCGGTCTCCTCCATGATGCGCGTCGATTCCGAACGCTTCTGCTCGTAGACCTTGGTGCCTGCGACCTCCTTGAGAAGGTTCAGGCGCTCCTTGTCCGACATGTTCGTAAGGTGGGTAATCTGCAAGTCAGCTGGCTTTGCGCACTAAAAACTCACTCGTCCTTGTGGAACAATGTAGTAGGGGTTACTCCTTGAGAAGCCTGCGCTCTCCAACAAGTTCATGACCTCCGCCTTGGTGACACTCTTCCTGTCCAGCGAGTATTCGTCCTTCTTGAGACCAATAGTTCGCCTCAGGTGGAGCTCGGGCAGAGACGTAGGGAAGCGGCCATCCGAGTCTGGAAATGTCAGCAGTGCCAAGCTTCAAGTGCTCACTGTCAAAGACAATCTCAACGTAGGCGGACAACGTTGTGGTAGTGCTAGTACCCTCGTGTAGCAACCTTTGACGCTCTTCACGAGACAAGCTCGTGTAGGCATCCGAAAGAACGAAACGGATCGCTAGATCGGCCGTCAGCATTGCTTGGCGACAAGATCGGCTAACGTACCCATGAAGAAGTTGGACTTGCCACTGCCATTGCGGCCTACAACAACATTATGGCGAGGTCTGGTAATGTCAGAGCGTTTCTAAACCCACATCCAGCTGTACTCACGAGAATGGCTCGACGGCGACCTGGTCTCGGTACGACTTGAAGCCCTGGATGGTGATTGTTTTGATATACTTCGGATAGGTTAGCCGAGAGGCACGGGGTGTGTGCGGTGCTACTAACCATGGCTGCCGAGTGCTGCGGTTGTCCCAGATGATGATCTAGAGCTTGCTAGCTGCAGCAGACGCAGATGCGCAGAAGAAATGGACGCTGTTTCTGTTGTGGATGGGATAATTGTCAACGGTCGAGGACGCGGAATGATCGCGGTTGACGCGACGCGTGCTAATCCACACAGTGCAGCGGAAGCAAATATACATTGGGCCCCCAGGTTCTTCAGGCACCACTGGCCACCCAAGAAGCGTTAAACCTATCCACCACCATCATCGTCTTGCCAACATTGCACTTTCCACCATGGACGACGACAACGAAGAGAATCGCATGGAGGCCATGCTGGCAGGAATGGGACGGTAAGCTTTTGGGTAGTGACGTTGCATGCTGAACGCTGCAGTGCGCAGTACGCGGCCTATGGCTCCGACCGCGGGCCCGTCCCACGTCCTGGCAGCAATCGCGAGTTTGACAGACATGTCAGGGACACTTTTGGAGACGTTGATCCAGACACGGCTGACATTGATGAGCTGAGGAGGTGAGACTTTGCTGTGGACAACACCGCTTCGAACTGACACTGCCGCAGGGCGGCTTGGTTGACGTGGGGCGTTGCGGCGCCTCCACCACGTTCAGCTGTAGAGACCCACCATGAGGAGGATGATGAGTTGGCACAGTGCGTCCTTGCCTTTCCCACAGCCAGATAACAGATTCAGGGCTCTTGCTCTTTCAGCTCGAGAGCATGCAGCTCTACACGGCGCGAGCCATTCGTCACCGATTGTAATAGACGACGACGACGACGATAACGATTTGCAGCGCGCAATTGCCTTGTCGGAAGCCGAGCAACGCAACCCGCCGCCTGCACCTGCCCGTGAAGAGACACCTGAAGAAGAGCGCAAAATGCTAGCCGAGTAAGCAGCGTTACCATTGCAAAAGTTCGTGCGTTGATGTGCAGGGCGCTCAAGGCATCGATGGATGAAGTTTCTCTGCCTCCGGTGGCCGAGGAGGAGGTTGACTCGGATGAAGAAATCGCTGCTGCCAACCTTGCCTTGCAAATGTCACGCGAAGCATATCGGGAAGAGCAACGCCAGGAGCGTGACCGCAAGCGCCAGAAGATTGCCTCTACTGCTGAAACCTCTCCCGCTTGCGTGTCCGCTCCACCAAGCGCACCTGTTTCTGGAGCGTCCACCCCTGTTGAGCCTATTGCTAAACCTGCTACTTTGACCGCCGGGTTGCAGCTTGGAGCGCTCAAGATTGACCGGGCCGCGCTGGAACGTGAGCGCTTAGCTCGACAGGCCGCGCGCTCAGCTCCAAGTACAGCAGCTATGTCTGCCACCAAGTCCTCAACCGCTTCTTCTAGTTCAGCCTTAATGACAACTCTGAGCGCATCTCAGCGCCGTCGTTGCGACCATCCTCTTCAATCAACAGGAACTTTTCACCGCGATGCTGCTGGGGAGTATTATCTGGAGGGCGAACTCCGCCACGTCGCCCTCAAGATTGGCGATCCGACCACTGAGCCAACATTTGGCATTCACGACGTGTTTGGTGACGTGAGTGGGGATTGGGTGAGCCTACTAACAGATGAGACATCACAGATGAGTCTCCTTATTGTCTCCAGCTTTGTTTGGGACAACCCGTGGATCGATCGCGACGCTTTCTTCCCTATGCCGGACGTGTGCCCCACCATTCGCATTTGCAGACCACCTGTGGAAGACTTCAACAAGATGCGGTCGCTGCAGGGCAAATTCAACATTCGACCTGACGGTGAGGCTTGGTGCTATCCCGACATGGCTGGCAAGCGCGGTGCAGAGCATATGAAGTTTGCCTGGATTTTCTACAAAACTGGGCGTCTCCGCGTGGCCATCATGACTGCCAATCTAGTGGACTACGACTATGAGCAAATTGAGAACACCGTGTTTGTGCAAGACTTTCTCCCATTGAAGGGGTCGCGTGTTCTGTCCTCCAGAGACAGCACAATCCTTCCCGAATTTCCTGATCAGTTCCGCCTCATCTTCACGCGTCTCCGAGTTCACGAAGCTCTTGGCAAGTTGGAGCAGTTCCATCCTCTTGGCAAATCTCTGCCTCTGACTGGAAATGACAAGGCCTTTGCCGATCTTGCCCGCTTTGACTGGAGTCGGGTCACTGTGCGGCTTGTGGCAAGTATGCCCGGCACGTACACTGGGTTTGACAAGATGAAGCAGTATGGCATTGCGCGTCTTGCCACAGTGCTGGAGGAGGAGGGCTGGGTGCCGAAGAAGAATGAGCGGTTGGTGGGAGAGTTCCAGGTGAGCACAAGCTAGCAGGCTGGGACTGATACTAGTCTTCGTCTCTTGGACGTTATGGCGTGGACTGGTACAATAACTTTTACGAGGCGTGCTGCGGCAAGAGTCTACTCGCTATCTCTCGCATTCCAAAGCCCAAGACTTGGCCACCTCTCAAGATCATTTTCCCGTCCCTGGCGACAGTCGACAACAGCATTAACGGCAGACCAGTGAGTCAATAGAGGAGACACACGGGCCGAGACTCACAATTGCAGGGTGGCGGTACCATGTTTAGCTCATCTTCCTTCACCGACAAAACCAAGCACATGTTCCACGACGCCAACTCGAAGCGCGGAGGCGTGCTGATGCACGCCAAGGTGCTCATCGCGCTGTTCGAGCCCGCGCCGTCGCCTCTCGGTGCCTCTGCCTCTAGTTCCGGGAAGCGGAAGGCAGATGAGCTTGACGAAGGAGAGGGTGTTGGCGGTTGGGCTTATGTAGGCTCGCACAACTTCTCGCCCTCTGCTTGGGTTCGTACTTGTAGTGAGATGGCGCTGACTTCCAGGGCACCCTCAACTTTGATAACAAGCCCCCGACCCTCAATGTGAGCTTACCGCGTCGCCTGTCTGACTCTTCAGATAAACAACTACGAGCTAGGCCTTGTGTTCCCGCTTGGTGAGTGTGCGTTGGCAACTCAGCTGATAGTAGCTCGTGGACAAGCGCGAAAGATGGCAGACTCCGTGGCACCACACAAACGCCCTGCTCGCCCATACGGCCCCACCGACGAGCCTTGGGTATGCCAAGAGATTGACATGCGCTAACGCCAGCAGTCACAGAACAAGCACATGCCCCAGTAGTTTCCTCATGTCCCTTTGTTAGCAGCCTTTGTCACTTGTATCATGCATAGATGTCCCCTGTCCCGCCCCCCTGTGAGTGCCACCGTGCCACCCGATTTGCTTCCGCTGTCGCCACCATCAACACGACCACCTCTTTAACTTTTTGTCCGTGCTCATCACGATCCATTAGCATTACCACTAGACTTCATTGCATAGAGCTCATCATGTCGGCATCGAACGGCAAAGTCTTCTCCATTCTTGGCAAGAACCTCAAGGCCAACACCAAGGCCGACCTCGAGCCCTACCTCTCCGAGCTCGTGGCCCTAGAGGACGTCGAGGAGGTCCACTTTGGTGGAAACTCGCTCGGTGTCGAGGCATGTGAGGCTATCGCTGCTGTTCTCAAGGACAAGAAGTCTCTCAAGGTAGGAAACAATGCAGGCTCAGCTGTTGACACAACAGGTCGCGGACTTTGCCGACATCTTCACTGGCCGTTTGATCTCCGAGATCCCTCAAGCACTCGAGGCTCTTTGCAGTGCGCTTACCAACCACGAGTCGCTTGTCGAGCTCAACTTGTCCGACAATGCCTTTGGTGGCCGCTGCGCCGACGCCATGGTTCCATTCCTGCAGGGAAACACGTCCATGCAGGTCTTCAAGCTGAACAACAACGGCTTGGGTATCTGGGGCGGAACCGTCGTCTCCAACGCTCTTCTCGAGAACGCCAAGCGTGTCAAGGCCGCTGGCAAGGAGAGCAACCTTCGTGTGGTCGTTTGCGGCCGTAATCGTCTGGAGAACGGCTCGGCTCCTCACTGGGCCGAGGCCTTTGCCGCGCACGGCAAGCTCACCGAGGTCCGCATGCCCCAGAACGGTATCCGCATGGAGGGTATTGCCCAGCTCGCCAAGGGGCTCTCCAAGTGTCCCACTCTCGAGGTCCTCGACTTCCAGGACAACACTGCTACTCGCTCAGGAACCCGCGCCATCGTCAAGGTCCTCGACTCGTGGCCCGGCCTCCGCGAGCTCAACCTCTCGGACTGCCTCCTCGGCACCGCTGGCGGTATCGCGCTCGCAACCTCGCTCAGCCTCGGCAGCAACCCCAAGCTCGAGACCCTCAAGCTTCAGTACGGCGAGTTTGACAAGCGTGCCATCGAGCTCCTTGCTGTTGCCATCTCGCAGCACCTCACCAACCTCACCGTGCTCGAGCTGAACGGCAACAAGGCGGACCCTGAGGACGAGTGTATCGAGGAGGTCCGCAAGGCGCTTGCTCTTCACGGTCACGAGGACGCTCTTGACGAGCGTGAGTATTCGCGTGGCTTGAAAGATGGAGCTAACGTCCGCAGTCGACGACATGGAGGAGCCCGGATCGGAGGAGGAGGAGGAGAGCGAGGAGGAGCAGTCCGAGGAGGAGGAGGAGCAGAAGAAGGAGCAGGAAGAGGAGACCCCCGAGGGCCGTGCTGGCGAGGACGACGGCGTTGCCGCCGGTGTCGACGACGAGGGCAAGGCCGGGCTTCCTGCCGCGACCGACGAGAGTGTCGACGAGTGAGTACCCTCATCACCAAGTTGGCATGACCACTGACGTAACAGGCTTGCCGACGCCCTTGCCGGTGTTGGTATCAAGAACAACTAGACTTTGGGGCATAGCATGGGGGTGTAGATAGTAGCATAGGACATGAATTAATGGCAATCGGTCAGCAGGAGCAACGAGACGACAGCTCTCGAAATGGATATCATGGCATCACTCTAGAGTACCATACACTACATGGCGCGCTCCCCGCGCATCGCACGTCACACCCCACACACCAGCCTCATGCCGCATGCTCCTTGACGAGCACCTGCTCGCGCACCACCAACTAGACTAGTCGCTTTTTTACACCCTAAGGCTGTCCATCCTTTGCCTCGCGAATGTACAGCACGTTGTTGCAACTGTTCCGTCAGCCACACTACACAGAACGCAATGGTACGACTTACCGGATGAACACCTCGCCGAGCTGGCCGTTCGACTTGCCGTTCTCAATCTCCTCGGTACCTGTCAACTGAGAGGTGTTAGCGCTTGCTGGTCAAGTCGTGACGTCGAGGAGAGAAGGGAGGCTGTTTCTTGGAGCAAACAACGGCCTTCTGCGCAGACGCGCCGATACCGTGGTTCCAGCAAGGATGCCATCGCGCAGGAGGGAGACTGTGCTTGCTTGCCTATGCCAAATACCTGCTGCATCACGCGAGCAACGCAGGACCGCTGACAAAGTTGGAGCAACCGGCCGCAGCTAGAATCTCCATGTCCATCATCGCAGGCCTCGGTTGGATGCGCGCTCATGTGCAACATCAAGCTTGCGCGCCTTCCAAAGCCCCTCGTCGTCATATGCAAGCACTTACCTGGAGGTTGAAGTAGCCGTCGGTCGAGGTGAGGAAGCCACGGTACTCGAGACCCCACTTCAAGCGCACCGTGACCTTCTTGCCGGTGAGGTCCTGGAGAAAGGGACGCGGGTTGACGGGCTGCATTGTCAGCGTTCTGCCCTGTTGCTGTTGTTGTTGGTGCGCTGCAGTACTTACCGCTGCGGCAGACATTTTGGATGGATGAGGAACAAATGCTTAGTGGTGGTCACTTTACGTTGAAAGTAGCGTTGTGATGATCCACATTTGCTATTGATGAAATAGGCACGCCACAATGGAACCTTGGCATGCCTATTTTTCTGCTGCATCAATTGTCATTTCAATAGGCACGTCAAGTTTCAACAGCAGAGCAACATAGTCTTGGAGAGCGCAGACATCCAGTCCATTGCATCCTCCACACATCTCGCTACAGCCCCATCCGGACAACTCAAAGCTCATAATGTGTACGTTCACTGCCAGGAGCAAGCTCACATACTGACACCTCAGCCGGCTTTGCAGGCTTTGGCCAGAACAACAAGCCCGCGGGCACTGGGTTCTCCTTTGGTGGTGGTGGTAAGTGCCATCTTCTCCCATCAGCGACGCCATGCTGACAACTGTAGCCGCCAACAACGCACCTGCCAGTGGAAGTCTCTTTGGCGGAGGGTCTGCTGCCGGTGCTGCTCCTTCCACCAGCACTCCCCTCTTCGGTGGTGCTCCCAAACCTCCTGCTGCCGGTGGATTCGGTGGATTCGGTAGCAACACCGCTGCCGCGACACCTCCAGCTGCACCGGCTGCTGGCGGATTTGGTGGATTTGGCAGTGGAAACACTGGGGCAGCTGCACCTGCTGCACCTGCAGCTGGTGGATTTGGTGGATTTGGCGGCGGCAACACGTCTGCGGCAGCACCAGCCGCACCAGCCGCACCTGCCGCACCTGCTGCTGGCGGCTTTGGCGGATTCGGCGGTGGAAACGCAGCAGCTGGAGGAAGCGGCACGAGTCTCTTTGGTGCCAACTCGGCTGCCCCTGCCGCTCCTGCGGCTGGCGGTACCAGTCTGTTTGGCGGGGGCGGCGCGGCGGCGGCCAAGCCCGCGGGTGGGTTCTCGTTCGGTGGCGCCAGCACTCCTGCTGCTGCAACACCGCCGGCGTCGACGACCCCGGCCGCGACTCCTGCTGCTACTGGCGGTATGTTTGGTGGTTTCGGAGCCAAGCCTGCGGCCAACAGTGCGCCAGCAAGTGGCACCGCGACCCCCGCCAAGCCTCTGTTTGGCGCCCCCGCAGCCGGATCCACCACGCCTGCTGCAGCGCCTCCAGCAGCAGGCGGCTTGTTCGGTGCGCAGCCCGCTGGCGGAAGTCTCTTTGGTGGTGGCGCGGCTGCAGGAAGCACAGGCTCGACTCCTACTGCCGGTGGTCTGTTTGGTGCGAAGCCCGCCGATGCTGCGAGCACAGGAACGACACCGGCTGCCCCTGCTGCCGGCGGCCTGTTTGGCGCCAAGCCTGCAACCGGCACCCCTACTCCTGGTACTCCCAGTCTTGGTGGTGGTCTCTTTGGTGGCGGAGCCGCCGCTGGCTCGACCACTCCCGCCGCTGCTCCACCAGCCGCCCCCGCTGGAGGTTTTGGAGGGTTCGGTGCTAAGCCCGCTGCTCCTGCTGCTGCCGAGGCACCCAAGGCGCCGTCGCTCTTCGGTGCTGCACCTGCTGCCGCCGCCGCCGCTCCAGCCGCGCCTGCTGCTGGTGGCATGTTCGCTGGCTTTGGTGCTAAGCCTGCTGCCGACGCCGAGAAGAAGGACGCGCCGGCCGCGGCTCCTGCCGCTCCTGCTGGCGGCATGTTTGCCGGCTTTGGTACGAAGCCCGCTGCTCCTGCGGCCGATGCCGCCAAGGCCGCACCTGCTGCTGCTCCCGCTGCCCCCGCTGGTGGGCTGTTCAGTGGTCTCGCCAAGCCTGCCGACAAGCCCGCGGAGGCACCCAAGCCTGCTGCCGGTGGATTTAGCTTTAGCGGTGCGGCCGCGAAGCCGGCTGACTCTGCCGCTCCCTCTGGCACGGCTACACCGGCGCTCGGTGGTGGTCTTTTCGGTGCCAAGCCTGCGGAGAAGGCTGCTGACGGTGCGACCGCGCCTGCTGTCCCTGCCGCTGGTGGTCTCTTTGGTGCCAAGCCCACTGCTGCCACCACCGGCGCCAACACCCCTACTGGCACTATCAGCATGATGGCATCTGGCGCTGCTACTCCCAAGCCCGTTCCCGCTACTACCACTACCCCTGCATCTGCGTCGGCCCCCACTGAGCCCGCCCCATCTCTTCTCCGCGGCAAGACTCTGGAGGACATTGTCGACGGCTGGTCCAAGGACCTGGATTCGCAACTCAAGGACTTTGAGAAGCAGGCAGGCGAGGTCCGCGAGTGGGACAAGGTGCTCGTTCGCAACGGCACTCAGGTACGTTTAGCAGTGACATGAAAGGACAACAAGCTGACTTTTAGATTGCTACTCTTCACCAGCAAGTTCTCGAGGCGCAGAACAACCAGGGTACACTGGACCGCAACCTCGATTACATTGAGAGCCAGCAGAAGCAGCTCGACGCCATGCTCACCCACTACGAGCGCGAGATTTCCATCCTGGCCGACAAGGAGTCCAAGACTCCCCGCGCGACCATGCCCGCGGACCGCGAGCGCGAAAAGTCGTACGCGCTCGCCGAGGACCTGAACAAGCAGCTCGACGACATTTCGCGCAACCTGTCGCAGATGATAGAGGAGGTGAACAAGCTCAGCGCTGCCGGTTCCAGTGCACCCACACAACAGCCCGCAGCTGCTCCTACGGCCGCCGACGCGGCTCAGCAGGCCCAGATCCCCGACGACCCGATCAACCAGCTCGGCGCGATCCTCGGCGCTCACCTGCGTGCCCTCAACTCGATTGACCAGAATGCCACCAAGCTCGGCGGAAAGGTCGACGAGCTCAAGTCCCGGATGGGCAGCAGCAAGAGCTACACCCGGAGGTGACCTTTGTAGACGAGAGAGACATCGTAGTGATACCGGCCCGAGACTCGATATATGCATGGCTGTAGATTCATGTGCCTAACATGCACTTTGTGTGCCTGACACATGCCCCGTGGCCAGGGAGGGCCATGCAGGAGGTGGCGAGTGGCGACCCCTGATGGCCGAGCACCCTTCCATCGACCTGTTTTGGAGCCCAAACCACGACTCCAGGATGTACACTGCTTGGATGTGTGTGGTGAAAGAAAAATACGAGCAAAGAGCTCAAAATTGGTCAATCTAGATGCAAAGCGCGGGCTTTGGTGGGCGAAAAATGATGTACGGGAAACACTCTGCTGGGTGTCTGTGTCGTGGGACATTGAGACGGTGTGTATCTCTCCTCTCTACATCTGTGCGGCATTCCGTTGTATTTCTGCCCCGGGAATATGGGCTGTAACCCCGCTGTGCACTGGAGGGAATGGGAATGCAATCCATATAATGACCTAATGATACACCGAGCACAAGTCTATAACCGCCGTCGACGCAGCTACTGGCCACCGGGACTGCCGTGGTGGTCGTGGGTTGCGTGGTCGTGGCCGTGGCCGACGATCGAGCTGAGGATGAGAGGCAGGAGCATGCCGAGCAGGATCAGGCCAGTGCGCAGGCTGTTGGGCATGGGGGCCTTGTCGCGCCTGTGCACCTCGTGGTGCACGTCGTGGCAGTGATCGTCGGGGCCAGTCTCCGAGATGGGCTGGATGACGGTCGCGACGTACAGGAACGAGCCACCCTGTCGAGTCAGCTTGGGTGCTGCGCTGTAGATAGTAGGACTCACGGAAAAGAGGAGCACAACACCGGTCCACCACTCGAGGCTACCCTTTTGGGCATGCTTGGAGGCGCCAAAGACCGAAACGAGAAAGTAGGTCAAGAGGGCTCCAGCCGGCGCAGCGAGGGAGAACACGATGAGGCGGCGGCGGACCTGTGCAGCGCTGAGGTGCAATGTGAGTAGCGTAGTGGTGAGACCGAGGGCAGCGGGGCCTGTTCTGTCAGCAAAGTCTCACAGTCTGAACACACCTTTGTGGACCAGGATGGCGAGAAAGACGATAAATCCGAGGTTCTTGCTGCCGGTAAGTGAACTCGCGCCGAGAGCAATACCATCTGCAGCACCGTGAATGACCAGGCCCAGGGTGGCCGAGAGACCGTGCGCAGCGACATTGCTGGCGCACTCGGGGTCGTTCTCGGGGTCGACCTTGGGGAGCATCGGGTGCGCATGCTCCTCATCGTCGGCGTGGTTGTGGGGCTCGCCACCGGAAGGCGGGTGCGGGGGGTGTGGGGTGCAGTTCTCGACGCTGTAGAGTTAGCTTCTGCCTGGTGTCTCGGAAGGACGGCTGATGAATGGATTCTGGAGGTACAGCTGTTCGAGCTATAGCCGAGCCCATGGCTGCGTGAGAGCCAGCTCCCCAGTCTCTCCAAGGGCTGAGCGCCACCCGATAGGTGACTATCATGACGACGCCGATATCAAGAAGAATTCAAGCGTCTCCGGTGCTGCCAGGCGACACACGTGCACGAAGACTTTGCGCGCATGCACACATCGCGCCCATACAGAGCCCAACGACAACACACCGCGGCCGCGCCCATGCCAACTCACAGAAGCATCAATGCAAAGCCCGCCAGCAGTGACACGCCAATCGCTTGCGTCGGGTGATCATCGACGGCGTAAATGGTCGTCACACCCCTGTGCTAGTTAGCTCTGCCGCTCGGGTCCCCATCTCGGCGGCTGCTTGTCCCACGCACTCGGGAATAATAATGGCGAGGGCTGCTCCGACGAGCAGGCCCATTCCCAGCACGCCAATGGCCTGGAGAGTGACTGCTGGGAAACGGTCAGCATGGTTGTTGATAGGCACCACGAGGACGCATGGAAAGAATGGGTTTGATGGGGAGTTGCCTCGTTCCGAGCCTTGGGCGTGGAGCCAGTCCGCTATTCCGAAGACCACAAACTTACCAGACATGTTGGATTTGAAGAAGAGGGGGAGCATGCCCACTGCCATGGATGCTCCGCCCATGGCAAAGCATTGGCCTATGAGTGTGAGGAGTGGCATGCTGATGTCCAGTTTGGGGAGGTTGAATGAGAGTTGATGAGGAGCAGACATCCGAAATGGCTTGGGAGATGGGTGGATGTGGAAGATGCCGTTAGAGCCAAAAGGGTTGTCGTGGGCTGAATGGCGGGGAGGGGCCGCTGGCGAATAGCGAGCAAGGGTTATGAAACGAAGTGGGCGATGCTTTGTATGATGTACACAGAGTAAAAAGCAGTGAAGAAGAATGGAAAGAAGAGCAACACCAAGGGAGTGGACGCGCGAGACTCTCAAGATATGAGATTATACTCTCTCTCTCGTACATGAATCAACGGTGGCCAGTAGAGATCGTCCACTGCCTGCGCCCCTGCGCCCTCCCTCGTGGCGGCTGCCGCCGCCGCCGCTGCTGCCCCGCCCAGGCAGACAAGCCCAGGGACGGTGCCTGAGGGCGTCACTGCTGCTACTGCTGCCAGCTACAGTCATTTCGGACAATGATCCCATCTACTACTACCACTACACTCTCCTCCTACTCACAACCCCCACCTGCCCAGCATGAGCGAAGTGCACGTCGTGCCGGGGACATCGCATGCCCGCGAGTTCAGCTCGGAGGATTACTTCAAGACCCAGCGTCCTCCTCCCAGTCTCGAGGAGAAGACGGCACAGATGGCCCAGTTTATCGACAAGTGGTCGGCCGTCGCTGACAAGAAGGTTGTGCTTGTTACCGTGAGTGCAGAAGAGTGTGCGCCTGGTCCTGGAATGGAGAAAGCTGGGGCCGACTTTCGGGCATCGCTGTTTGTGTGCTGCTCGCTGCCGCTTGCCCATATCGCGATAACCGGTACCCGCCGGCTCATAGCCCGACCCTGCCCGCCCCATTGTGCATCGACTCGTGCTAACAGTACAGAGCGGTGGTACGACCGTGCCGCTCGAGTCTAACACGTGCGTACAGTGTGTAGAGGGAGGGTACTGACCAGAAAAGTGTGAGGTTTCTTGACAACTTCTCGGCTGGTGAGTCGGATCGCTGGGGCTTCTCGGCGCCGACACTGACGTCGTCCAGGAACCCGTGGTGCGACCTCTGCCGAGTACTTTCTGTCTGCAGGCTACGCAGTAATCTTCCTGCATCGCCTGCACTCGCTCCGCCCCTTTTCGCGTCACTACAGTCACTCTGTGCATCCCTTCCTTGAGCTTCTCCAGGTGCTGCCGACGCCTGCGGGCGAGTGCATTGCCGTGTCGCCGGAATGGAACTCGGAGATGCTGCCCGTCCTCAAAGCCTTCAACAAGGCCAAGGCCGAGGGCACAATCCTGAGCGTCGACTTCCAGACCGTCAATGACTACCTGTGGCTGCTTCGGGCTGCTACCAGCGTCATGGCTCCTATCGGCCGCCGTGGCATGTTCTACCTCGCCGCGGCAGTGTCCGACTTCTTCCTCCCCGAGGACAGGGTCGTGAGTTCCAACCTCTCGGCGGCACTAACCCCAGGCCGAGCACAAGATCCAGTCGACCAAGGGCTCGCTCTCGCTCGAGATGGACCAGGTCCCCAAGGTCCTCCGCCCGCTGGTCCAGCAGTGGACCCCAGAGGGCTACATTGTCTCATTCAAGGTAAGCCAACCCCCATCAACACGCACCAACACCACAGCTCGAAACCGACGACGCGCTTCTCATTCCCAAAGCCCGCGCCGCCCTGGCCCGCTACGGCCATCAGCTCGTAATCGGCAACGAGCTGCACGCGCGCAAGACGCAGGTGGTCTTCGTCGAGCGCGCAGGCCACGGCAAGGGCGGCGGGGACGACCACCTGAGAGGCGCGCTCACACCGCCTCTCACCGACTCGCTCGTCCTCTCCGAAGGCCCTGGAAGCGAGGCCGCCGGTGGACCGGCGGGATATCGCGAGACGTGGCTGCGGCTCCCTGAGCTCGCTGCTGGGCGCGAGGGCGTGGAGATTGAAGAGTTTATCATTGCTGAGCTGCTCAAGAGGCACGACGAGTGGCTCGTCAAGGGGACCAGGAGGGGGGCGTGAGCCCGCGGCGGGTATGGGGGGAGGTCTGGGTGACAGTGGGTAGGAGTGCATGGATGAAAGGAAAAGCATACGCCAAGCTGAGAAGCAAGCCGGCAGCTGTCTGTCATGTGTCAGATGGACAAATAACAAGCCATAGCCATAGAAAGAGAGAGGATGCAGCAGAAAATAAGTCTCTATGATTTCATAATGCCATGCTACTAAAAGTATCCCAACTACAGCTAGTCGTCCTCGTAGGGCCCGAGAATTTCGGCATCCTCATCAATAGGCAGGGGGCGATAGGGGGTTCCGCGAGAGAACAGACCGTTGACAAACGGCACGCGGCGCTCGACGATGGCCCAGGTGGCCGACAAGAGGCCGAGGATAAAGTATGGCACGCTCGCGAGGGTGTTGAGCACGCTCGAGTCGCCGCCGCCAAAGGCGCGGTGCTCGCCCAGGCGGATGGCGCCGGGCCGGCCGGCCTTGGTGTAGTACCACCAGCCGGCGACGCCCGCGCACGCAAAGGGGAGGATGGCGAGGGAGGCCCAGAAGAAGGCACCGATGCCGCCGCGCCCCACGAGACCGGGACAGGCGTGCTTGGCTCCGCGGTCGATGCGGTCGCCGTTGATGCAGGACGACGAGGGGATCTTGCGGTAGGCCGTGCGCTCGTACCACGAGTCCTCAAAGCCCTTGCACTGCTCGTCGATCGTGTCAATCGAAAGGGCCGGGGCACCGGGGACGAGCACGCACTTGCCCGAGGCGTCGCGGAAGTGGTTGAACTCGCACTCGAAATCAGCAGCCTTGCACTCGCAAGGCTTGATAATCTTCTTCGTGTCCATCTTCTCGCCAATGTAGCAGTCCTTGTCGCGGATGCGGCGGTGGTATTGCGTCTGGCGGCCAAAGAGGCACGGGTCGTCGCGGTGCTCGGCCGGCGACCAGAGCTCAAAGTCGTCGTGGTTGGGGTCAGTGATCGAGAGCTCGCACTTGCGGCTCGTAAGCGTCGAAAAGTCGAGATGAACGAGCGTCCTCTTGCTGGAGTCCGCCTGGCGCTTGCCGATGAGGAAAAACTTGCGACTCGTGTCTTGCGGGACGGTCTGAATCGTGTCCACGCGCATAGTCTCGCCAAACGAGTACGTGTGCCAGGTCAAGCCCTCGTCGGTGGTGTAGAGGACATGGTCGGTGGGCTCCTCGTCGTTGACTAGCACAAGCAGCGAACCAGAGTCACCATACTCCCACATGTGGGCATCCTTGTGCACCTCCTCCCAGGTAAAGCCTCCGTCGCGGGTAAGGAAAATGTCGCTGTCCGTGTATCCGGCAAGCTCCTCACCGACGTTGCCCACAGCAAGCATGAGCCCAACAGCCGAAGGTGAAGAATACGTGGCCTTGGGGTCGCGGCGCTCAGTGTAGCCGTGGAGCTGGAGCGAGCACGCGGTCGACGAGCAAGAGTACGGCTGGCCGAGCGAGTCCTTGGCGGGCGGGTTGAGCGGCTTCCACGTTCCACCGTCGTTGTGAGTGATGCGCGTCTGCAGCTTTTTGGTGCCAGAAATCTCGGCGTTGTCGGCGTTGGACACAATGTTGGTCATGATGATACCGTCAAGACCAATCATCTTTTCAAAGTCGACGTACCCCGCAGCGTTGCGGTTAACGTGCTCGAGCGACATGCCGTAGTACGTGCCGTTCGAGTTGGACTTGAACAGTGTACCCCACTCTCGACCCTGGGCTGTACTCATGGTCATGTGCAGGAAGACCGCGTGCGTGTTGCTCTCCAGAATCGTATACGCGTGGTTGTCGATGCGCATGCCCGGCGGGAACTGCGCCTCTGCAAAGTTCGAGCCGTCGAGCGAAACCTCGAGCGAGAGCAAGCCCTTGTCTTGGTGCATCTCAGCGACGAGAAGGTACTCGGCAAAGGTGGCGTAGCCGACAATCGTCTTGAACAGCACCTTCTTGCTCTTGTAGTAGTCTCGGCCAGCGACCAGCTCAATCTCGCCGTGACCCGCAGACCTCTGCGAGCCCTTCTTCTCTGTGTATGATTCGCAGAAAATCATGCGCTCGTCAATCTTGAGGCTCGCGTCACGCGCCCACTGGCACGAACGAACATAGCGCTCCATTTCGTGCCAGTAGCGACCGTGGTCGTTCGAGTAGTAGGCAATCGCCTTGCAGTTGGCCGACATGGTGTCCTTGCAGTCCTCGGCGCCAATGAAAATGAGCCAATCGGCGCGCGAGGGGTGAAAGTCGAGCATAGGAATGTTGAGGTTGTTGGCGTCCGCTGGCAGAGACATTTTGTTCCATGAACGGCCGTGGTCAACAGTGTAGAAGATGACACGGTCCTGCGTTGAGATCAGGTAGGCCCGGTCGTCAAAGTAGGGGTGCATGGTGACAGCCAGGAACTTGTGGTCGGGCTCCACCTGCAGCCACGAAAAGCCCTCGTTGCGCGAGTGCCACACCGAGCCATCCTCGAGGAGCAAAAGAATCGTCTGCGAGTTGCCAAAGTAGTTGTGACGCACAATCTTGCTCTTGAAGTCGTGAACGACGTGCGTGACCGTGCCGTCCTTGGGGCGCGCTGCAGAGCAAGGCCTCTCGACCTTCTTGTCCAAGTCAATACCGCCCTTGCAAGTGTTGCCGGGAATCTTGCGGTAACCAGACGAACCCATGTACGTGTCCGTTGCCTCCTTGCACACGCCCGGCGGCACAGTCTCAGGACCAGCAGCCACACACTTGCCCCCCTGGCGCACAAAGTTGAAGTCGCACTCAAAGTCCATTCCAGCGCACTCGCAGTTCTTGGCATGGCCGACGGGGTCCTCAAACTTGTGGCCAACGTAGCACTGGGCATCGAGCTTGCGGCGCATATACCACTGCTCGTGACCCATGAGGCACGTGCGGCCCTTGCCGCGAGCGTACCACTTCTCAAGGTCGTCATCCTTACACTGGCGGCTCTGGATGGCGGCAAAGTCCAGGAAGACCATTGCGTAGTGGCCATCTTCGTTCTTGTCCGAGCGGGGGGTGACGCCGAGGAGAAGGAACTTTTGCGACGTCGAGTCGGGAACAGTCGTGAGCATTTCGGCGCGCACTGTGGTGCCGAGCTTGAGCTCAACCCAGTGCTCGCCGCCATCAATCGAGTAGTGAATGTGGTCGACAGGCTGCTCATCGTCGGCAATGACAAGGACGCCGCCGGCGTCTCCAAACTCGTACTTGTGGGCGCCCTCCTGAACCATACGCCAGTTTATGCCCGCGTCAGTCGAAAGGAACGTCTCGCACTGCTCGTAAGGAAGAAGGTGCTGGCCAACGGAACCAACAGCCATCACGTAGCCAGGAGCGGTCGAGGAAAATACGCTGCCAATGTTGTGGGGCTTGCTGACGGAGTGAAGGTGCAAGGAACAGCTGGCCTCGTCCTTGGGGTCACACGACCAGCTGGATCCATCCTGCTTCGTAGCCGGCGCCCTGACATAGCCCCAGTTGGAGCCATCGTCGTACGTTATCCGGCTGGTCAGCTTCTTCTGCTCGCCACCAGACACAACACCATCCTTGTTGCTGACAATGTTCGCAATAGCAATGCCCTCGAGGCCGTAGAGAGGCTCGTAGTCGACAATACCTTTAGAGTTGCGGTTGGTGTTGGACAGCGCCTGGACAAAGTACGTGCCCTGACTCGAGGACACGAACAGTGTGCCGATGCCAGCTCCTGGTTCGGTGAGGACATCGACAGCGAGCGAGTGGGTGGTCGATTCGACGATTGTGTACGCGTTCTCGACAAGACTGGGTAAAGCCGAGTGAGGGAACTGGGCCTGGCGCCAGTCCGCGCCGTTCGTACTGACAAACAGCTGCATGGCGTCGTTGGCGGCCCGCTTGGCAACGTCGACGCTCTTGGACTTGACGGCGACAATGGCAAACTTGCTGACAACGCCCAGACCAACGACACCCACGGCACGCTTGCCAATGCCGAGATCGACAAACTCCTTGGTCTGGAACCAGTCGTCCGAGCGGAAGAGGCGGCTGTCTTGAACAGGGTGCTCAGAGGACGGCTTGGTGTCGTAGACGAGACAAAAGATACGGTCGGTCGGTGCCTCGGAAGCCTTGGTCGACTTGGCAAAGGTGCACTGAGAGGTGACAGCGAGCATCAGCTTTGGCGCGGAGCGGAACGAGTCTTGCGTGTAGTAGGTCTCCTGCCAGCAAGACTTGCCCCAGCCCCAGCCGCTGCTCGACTTGCAGACGTATGCCTGGAACAAGATCCAATCCTCCTTTTCAGCGTGAAAGGACAGTGGCGCACCCTGCATAGTCGCGGGGTAAGGCGTCTCAAATGATTGCCACGAGTCGCCGCGGTTGAACGTTACCCAGTGCTTGGTGTCTTTGCCAATGATGAATGCGGTTGCCTTGGACGTGGGGTGGTCTATGAGAGCCATGACACCGTTGACGGAGTCGACCTGTGCCCACGACTTTCCCTCGTCGCCAGAACGGTATACTGTGGCCGTCTCGGCATCGTGCATGAGCACAACCTGTGTCGGGTGTCAGTGGTGCGCTAGCAGAAGGAAGACAAAAGTGTTGCTCACTGGCGAATCGTCAAAGTAGAACAAGCTGCGAGGTTTATTCTTGAATCGGTTTACAGTGACTTCTGGATCTCCTGCGGATACTCCCAGGATGACTGCGAGATACGCAAAGAGAAATATGGGCAGCAAGCCCATACTCCTGGAGAACATTGCGGCTTGTCGCCGTGGCGGCGTGGAGGGGCGGGCGGCGGCCTTGGGATTTGGCGAGGTTGCTGATGTGGAGTGAGACAGAGAGTATGCCGCGTATATTCTATGTCACTGCCGGTGTGAGTGACTGTGTTGGGTATGAGTGAGAGGGTGATGGAGGAGCGGGATAGGAGAAAGAAAGAAAGAAAGATAGAGAGAGGTGTCACACGTCGTAGTCGTCTATCTGGGCGAGACAGCCACGCCGCTCAGCGTCATGTACTCAGGCACCACCGGCTGGCTGGATGTATTTATCACATCCCTCCATTTTAGATTTCGCCCCTTCCATAAGAATCAGTGGTCCAAATTTCCAGTTCACCTTGCATACTTCTTCTCTCTCATCCCTGCAGTCTCCAGCAGTCAAGCAGTGAGTATTCTCTCCTATCCTTTGAGCTTCCCTCTCGACGACATGATGCTTTATTTTATCTACATTGTCCGACCATCTTGTGGAGACAACCTTATCAACTATTCCTGATCCCATTCCTACCCTCTCTTTCAAACCATTGAAACGAACAACATGGACCACGCGCTGACACCCTCTGCGCAGCTCTCTCCCTCTTGAGGTACGATACCCATCATGTCTGTAGTCCTATCCATGTAGCTAAGATGCCATCAGTGCCACCCTAGACACACTTGTAGCTCTACGCCGAGCACAACTCGCACCGCGATGAACTTTTACCGCTCGGCAGCGCTCGCGCTCGACCACCTCGACAAGAACCAGGGGTCGGTCAAGGGCTCGCTGGCGGCTGCCCATGTTAAGGCTACTCCTGGAGAGGCAAAGAGGATCCTGGCCTGTGAGCGCTGCGAGCAACGGCGAGCGTGTGTGTACTGACGCTGCAGTGATCATCGAGACGCTCAAGTGTGCGTCCGCCTAGCACTTCTCTGACTGACATCCCAGACCGTGACACTCTTACCAAGCTTCTGGAATCTGTCAATCTGATGAAGCTGGAAAAGGAGACGTTCCGGTACAAAGGCTCTCCGTCGTCCAAGAACCTTATCCTCGTTCTCCTGCACGATCTCCTCTTCTCACCAAAGGGCAAGATTGAGGCCTCGGACAAGTGGCCTCCCAAGCCGGCTGTTGCGCGCCACCAGGCTCGGTTCCGCGCAGAGCTGGTCCGCCTGCAGCTCAAAGCCGGTGCCAAGAGCGTTCGCGATCTTGGCCGCGCAGCCAACAGCGCCGTCGAGGCGCGCTACGTGCGTTGGAACCCCAACGTCGACGCCTGCCGTTCCGACGACTGGTCCCTCCCCGCTCTGCATGCCCACCTAGCCTCGCGTGGCATGAAGCTGCTCGACTCTCCCCAGTGGCCCATCCCCGCCGATGGCTACTTTATGGACGAGCACATGCCGGCTTACTTGCTCGTGTTCCACCCCAGCTCGACTTGGTGGGTCGGCGACAAGTGGTACGAGGCCGGCGCAGTAGTGTTGCAGGACAAGGCTTCGTGCATGCCCGCTGCTATTGTCATGGACGGCTGGACTGCCGGCGAGGGAGAGTGTATCGACGGAACGGCCGCGCCGGGTAACAAGACGTCGCTGATGAGTGCTCTCATGGGTGACGGCGGAAGTATCCACGCGTTCGAGAAGAGTGCGCTCCGCTACAAGACGCTCACCCGTATGCTCGACACGGCGGCGTGCAAGAATGTCAACGCTACGAGGGGTGATTTCACAGAGACCAACCCGGCAGACTACCCCCTCGTCACGCGTATTCTCCTCGACCCCTCATGCTCAGGCTCGGGCATCGTTAACCGCCTTGACTACCTTGTGGACGGCGACGAGGCCGAGGCCGA
This sequence comes from Prillingera fragicola, assembly GCA_002335605.1. Lineage (NCBI taxonomy): Eukaryota > Fungi > Basidiomycota > Tremellomycetes > Trichosporonales > Trichosporonaceae > Prillingera > Prillingera fragicola. The sequence goes on along the minus strand of BEDY01000006.1, from coordinate 331,398 downwards.
CGACCAGGCGGACCGACTCGAGAAACTCGCCGCGTTCCAGTTACAAATGGTCCAGCACGCTTTCCGATGTGCGTACGCTCCCTTGACCTTAACTGTGAGCTGACCCTACAGTCCCCAACGTCCAGCGCGTGGTGTACTCGACCTGCTCCATCCATCCAGAGGAAGACGAGCGCGTGGTCGCCAAAGCCCTCGCGGCCGGCCGTGGAAGTTGGCGCATGGCGCCGCGCGCCTCCGTGCTGCCGACGTGGGAGCGGCGCGGCCGCGAGGAGGAGCTTGGCGACGATGCGGAGTGTGTCATCCGCTGTTTGCCAGAGGACAGGACCAACGGGTTCTTTGTCTCGTGCTTTGAGCGGGTGCAGGAGGGCGAGCCAAAGTGGAAGGCTGGCAAGGGGGGGAAGGCGAAGGGCGAGGTCAAGGCCAAGGCCAAGGGTGGAAAGGGGGCCAAGCGACCGCGTGAAGAGGAGGAGGAGGAGGAGCCTGCGGCCGAGGTGGCAGTTGAAGTGACCGAGGAGGTCGAGATGGCTGAGGTTCAGGAGCCTGCGACCCCCAAGGGACCCAAGGGACCCAAGACGGATGCGCAGGCTGAGCGCGCGAGGAGGAAGAAAAAGTTGCAGCAGCAGAAGAAGAGGAAGACTGCTGCTTAGAGCTTAGAGTCATGGATATGTACCAACAGGATGTTGAACTCGGACGGACGTACGCAATGATTTTTACCACACTTGATTGAAACGGGCGAATTGATATTATTAAGGCCAACAATTATCAAGCGGGCAAGGACTGCTCAACAACATTCATACGGTCACTTCTGTATAAGACAACTATCATTTGCACAACGTTTTACTTGACACATAGGTTTTCTTTGCTTACGCTCAGCACCCAGCCTTGCCAGCTTACGACTAGACAGAGTTATCAGCGCAAGAGAATGGCTTGGTAGTGCCACCGCCAGTGACGCTGTTCCGAATCTGAATGACACTCGAGTACCAGCCGCTACCGAGGAAGAAGAGTGACAAAATAATCATGGCACCGTTGAAAATGTGCAGGGCAATCTTGGCCGGGGTGAGGGGGTTGCGCAGGCGGCGCTCTTCGTAGATGAACATGACGCCTTCGACGGTGAGACTGAGCGGTGTGGCGAGGGCTGCGCCGATGAGGGAGAGCAGGTCTGAGAAGACGGGGATGGCCTCGGCGACGAGAAAGGAGACTGCCGTGTTGAACGCCACGCAGGCAAACCAGACGACGTAGTGGGTTTTGGTGTTGTGTGCGAGATGCTTGGTGTGGCCTAGGAGGCGGACGAAGAGGAACTTGGCAGGAAGGTGGGTGTTGAGAACCGCGCCGACGAGGAGGCCCGGAAGAGCGAGGCCATAGGCTACTTTCTTGAGGAGAGGGCCGGCGGTGCCGAGGGCCGGGGAAGCGACGTGCTTGCCCGCAAAGTGGTAGACGACGCCGCCGACGATCATGTAGGTGGCAATGACGAAGCCTTGGCAGATCATAAGACTGCGAGTGTACTTGCGTGTGTCTTTCATTTCAGAGACAATGGCAAAAAAGCCTGGGGTGCCGGCGTACGAAAAAATGATACTCGAGATGGCGGCAGAGGCTTCCTGGAAAGAAGGATGGGCGATGGCGACAGTCTCGGGGTCGAAGGGTCCGACGGTGCTTACGCCACTGGGGCGGTCTTGAACGCCAACAGCAATGGTTACTGTGAGGATACCTGCCATAAGACCAGTGATGCCTATCCAGGCAATCCACGAGATGCGGTCGAGTGTCTGGATTGACGAGACTGCAAACACGATGACAGCAGACACAAACACAAAGAGCACTGTGCAAGCGCCGTGGTCGCTCAGCGCATTAAACGCTGTGGCAGATCCCAAAAGACCAGCGCCACCGATAAACGTGAGGTAGAGCCAGTACATGACCCCGAGGATGTCGCGCAGGATTGGGCCGCCCAGGATCATACCCACGTCCGCCAGCGTGTACACTTCCGGGTGTGCGAGTTTGAACGTGCCAACAATGTAGTCGGTCCAGGTGATGATAATACCGACGACAAGAAGAATTACCATGCCGGGCCCAAGCCCAAAGGTCACCAGGTTGGCTGGCTGGACAGAGTTAGCTACAGTTCCAGACCTCGAGGCACGCCGAGGCAGTGCCACTCTAGAGCCGGCTCACGATGGCGAGCACGCCCAGTCCGATTTGGACCTTGATCATAATGATCGCGCTGCGAAACCTTTATTTGTTCAGCATTTGATGATAAGTATGCTCACCATCCCAGGCCGCGATAGTTTGGCCCATCGCCATCAATGTTGCCCCACACATCATGGTCGTCGGCCTCGGCGACAGGGATGACCTCGTGCGTGTACTCGTCGGCAACTTTCTCGTCCTTGGCGTCGTTTATGTATGGGTCTGCGTTATGGTTGATAATCTTGGACATGATGAGATCCCTGGCTGAAGAGAACACGGGATGGGAGAGAGCACTCTTAGTGTCGATGAGATATATGCGGGCTGCAGAGACTTGGGGACCTCGCGTGGGTCGCGAAGGTTTGGTGGGCAGGAGGACACATTGCTCCACCGCGCACTGTGTCAACAAAAGTGGATCACTGCCCGTGGCCGTGGACTACCTTGTCTGGCGTTCAATGCCGAGCGGCTAGAGGAGGGCCAGACAGTTCGATAAGGGCAGGGGTTGCCGCAATTCCCATAATCAAAGATGAAATAGGCTCATGGCCTTTCTAACCAAACACATCTGATAGCCGTTCCATCAATGTGTGGCGGCTGATGTCAGGTCGTTGACCAACTAGTGCCTCTAAAGCAGCTCACATGATCATGGATGGTAGCCGCTCATATGGGGCCCTACCGGCCGTCCCATTCCTCTACGCAGGTGGTGCGAGGACTATCCTTGCCCATCTGCAATGACAAACAGGTAAGGTGGAGGTAGGCGAGTCAAAAGAGGGGCGGGTCAAGGTAGGCGAGTCACTTCAGGCACGGCTGTGGTGGGGAACCACGGGGACGTAGTCGATGGTTGCTAGGCTGCTCATGCTGCTGCATTAAATGTCTCCTTGGCTGTGGAGGTTGTGAAGCCAGCTGATGCGCGGCTTAATGGGTAAGCGATCCGAACAGGACAGCGAGAAGGAGCGAGGACATGAATGGAGATGGAGGGCTGGACTCGGCGTTTTCTCGCATAATGCCTCTGTTAGCTCCCCCATGTACCCCCCACGACGCCATCTTCTCTAGACTGCAGTGACCCGGCAGCAAAGTGTGCTCGTCGTCGGCGTCTCGGTCAAAGACATGATGAGCGTCGTTGCACTGAACCAAACAAACCTGCTGCTACGGTTGAATGCGCCACTCTAAACCCATTCCATTTCCGGTTCCTGGCAGAGATATGATGATGATCGACAGATCGCCCGACCAGGTCGACTGAACAACCAACATTACATTCTGCACTCGTCGCCTCTTCTGTCGCGTACAGAGCCCCACTCCTCGAGTATCCATCCTCGTTGAGAGCTTGACACTGTACTTCACGCCATCGCAATGAGCGTGTCTCCGCATACTGTCCAAGCGCGTCCACTGCCAGTGCTCAACGACGACTGCATCCTCGAGCTCCTCGACAACCTTTCCCTGTAAGACCTCGCCGCCGCCTCGGCTGTTTCACGTCAATGGCGCGGCCTTGTTAAAGGCTACCATCACTGGGGTGATATTTGGGATGGCCTGGAGCTTGATCCTTTGATGCGACTTCGACGAGAGAGTGGAGCGGGCGTAGTGCCCACTCGACAGTTGCAGCGGGCAGCCGTAGCAAACCAGGAAGCGTCCTCATTGTCACGGCCCCTGAAAGGTCTGACTATATTTGAGAAGGACTTGGATGCTCTGTTCTCTCTTTGTGAGTGTTTCTTCCCAGTGCAGAGCTAACAGTAGGCATGGCATACTACTCGCTGCAAGGCGCATGGGCAAGAGGACGCTTCACAGAGGTATGGACGAAGCTGCCCCGTCTTATAGACGAGTGGTCAGTGTCGAGTCTGGCCTGCGCTGGCGACAACATCGTAGCCTACCGCAAAGTAGGCAACATGGACCCCCTAGCGCAGTATGGGCTGCAGCGATTCGTCCTCGTCGACCGGCGCACGCACGAGATTGTCGACGGGCTGGACAAGAGCAATACGAGCGGAAGGGATCGGCCCGAGCTGCGCATCGTTCGTGGGCTCGGACTCGTTCTTCTTGTTGTTCAGCGGTGCCCCATGGAGGACGGCGGGTACGGGAGCGAGTGCAACTGTGTACATATCTGGGTGCGCACCACGGTGCTTGAAGAGTTGGGCATAGCTTCCGACGTGGCTCACGACGCTGGAGATCCGCCGCTCAGAGGCTTTACGCTTCTGGCGCATTTGCAACATCTGCGTGGCGAACTGAACATGATGGGTTTGTATCTGTATCTGGAGCCAACGCCGACTATTTCAATCGCTGCTCGGTATCAGAACGAGTTTCATGTCGAGAACATTGATCTCATCACGCACAAGAGGGATCACAAAGTGGTCAACGCTGGGCATGCGGGATACTTCCGGGGCACTGTGAGTATTGGTTGTGAACGCTTGCTGACATGAGCAGCACATTACCTTTCTTGACAAGCACATTGTCGAGCCACTTCCCCCAATGTATGCCTTGTGCGTCTACAGACCAGACGTGGCAGTGACTGGAATGTACTTTGGCCACACAGCCATCTCGGTGGCTGAAGGCCCCTGTGCAGTGTTCCAGCTGCCAGAGGTGCCATGCACAGGCAATAATCCCTACCTCACAGCGCTTCCTCGCGCCGAGTTCAAGCAGCTGCTCGACACGCCCGACGACATGAAGGAGATCATTCCCCGCCGGTAGGTCCTTGGCGCGACGCAGCTGACGGCAGTGCCATCTCCGCGGGCAGGTCGGTCGTGATCGACTGCGACCATCACATTATCGTGCTTCCCAAGCACTCCCTCTTGGGATATAACAGTCCTGTCCCCGACGGCGAGGAGAGGTCCGAGGGCGCTGCAGGCCCAGGGACACCTGCTTCAGAGTCGTCAGATGGCTTCGATACAGCAACATCAGTCACAGACGATGACGACGAAGCGACACTGATCGACCTCCCCTTCGACGGCCCAAACACCATTGTCATTGTACGACCAGAACCATACACTGCTTCGGAGATTGTCTCGCACGGCTCCCGTTTCGCGGTCTGCACCGTATGTCCCCCGCAACACCCACAGCTAACACGCAGGAAAACGCCGTGCACGTCATGGACGCGGACCAGCTCACAGCCGCCCTAGCAGAGGACTTTGCCAAGCCCGATCTCAGCGTGCTTGTCATTCCGGGAAAGAGGGTCATGGAGCCGAATCGCACACAGTTTGCGATGGAGGGGCGGGGCGTTTACGAGATTGTTACCCAGGAGCACGGGTCGGCGGAGCGGTTCGCGCTCAAGAGTCTCGTGTTCTCGCCGGATGCGCCGAGCCAGCTCCAGGCGGGATGTTGATCCAGCGTCCCCGTCAACGCGTGGGATGAGTAACCGAGCCATGCATAATGTGATGATTTGACAATACAAACCGAGAGCGATGTCCTACAATCAAGGAACCATGATAAACGCGCCGCGCGGGGGCTGCACCTCGTCTCGTTTCCTCTTCTTCGACACAACTTCGGGTTCAGGCTCAGCCCGGGGGAGCGCGGGCGAGAAGGCGTACACGCGCAGGGCATCTGCTTTGTCAGCGCCGCTCTGTAACCCAAAGACCACTTACACCTCGCACTCGTGTCCAGGTCGGGCACGTAGGGATGTGCTCCACCCGCCTTGTGCGTGTCGACGACCTCGTACAGCGCCGCGGCGCCCATGGCGAACTGGATCCGCCGGCGGGGTTGAATTGTGCGAGCGCCCGGGAGGACGAGAGAGGACAGCAGTGGGGGTGCGTGTGACGGACGGGGGATGTCGTTGGCGTCGATAACGTGGATGCCGTTTTGCTGGTTTGTCAGTTGTGTTTCAGCAATCGGAGGGGACTCACTGTGCAGACGGCAAAGAGCGAGTCGTGGCTTACAACCTTGAAGGGGCGGGACTCGGGGTAGAAGATGACCATGTGACGCTGGAGGAGCTCGGCGTGCTCGATGAGGTCAGCCTTTGTGGGGTGTGATGGGCCTGGCGGTGTCTCCGCGAACCGTTCCTTGTTGGCAGCGGCGTTCTCTGCTTGTAGTTTTCGGAGGAGCGGCGCGTAATCATGCAAAACGGCGAGGTAGGTGAGTGATTCGAGAAGGAGATGTGGCCCGACAGGTGTGATGCGTGTGGCGAGGAAGAAGGGATCGGGGATGAAGCGTGTTGCGGTGAGGGCAACACGACGCGGGTCGTTTGCGCGGGCATCGGGCAGGCGGAAACACCATGGTGGATCGGCTGCATCCCAGCCGCGAAACATTGTGACCACACCGACTCGTGGGGGTGATGAGAGGACGCCGAGACGGTTCTCGCCACCCAAGAAGACAAACTCGGTGTCGGAAGTGGAGCCAGACTACTGGTCAGCAACGCACAGCGGCACCGCGTTGATACTCACCACGAACGCCGTCCACACATCGGTGTAAGAGCCTATGCCACTAGCCATATCGTTTCGTGCAGCCTTGTGCGTCTTCAAATCCAATGTACGCAACGATATGCGGCGGTTCACAAACGAATCATCGGTCAACAACAGCCGGCCTCCACTCAACGATACGCCGATGTGCGCCATTGGCGCCGTGACGTGCTGAAAGTGCGCAAGCAAGGCGAACCCAGCCACCGCAGGCTGCTTGGACACATGCCTTGTCCGCATCCGCACCGGTGCAGGCCAAGCGGCATGCACTCCCTTTCGCACCCAGACGTGCACACACCTGCACACCTCGCGCTCGTCGGCGTCGTCGTCAGGATAGTCGAGCAGGCACTGGTGGACCGTGAGAAGCACGTGCCCGAGGCCGTGCACTGCAAAGAGACGCGGCGCATCTGAGTCGACCCCAGGAAGCCGTTCCGAGGTGTGCTGTTCGACGAGGGCGCGGTCGAGAAACGTAAGGGAGGTGGGGCGAGGAAGTCGGCGGGCTTGCTTGTCCGCGTCACTCATATCCACCGTGTATGCCACCTCTCCGCGATAAGGAGGCAGTAGGCAGGGAGCCTCTTCACGTGTTGTGTCGAGTGGTGTCCAGCGAACAGCATACCGCCCCTGTTTCCATGCGCGCTGGAGAGAAAAGTGGGATATGCCTGGGATGGTTAGTGGGCAAGCGAGGTGTGGAGCTTACAAAGCGCAAACGCCTCCTCGTGGGTCGGTGTGGTCGCTGACGCTGCCTCAAGTGCATCCCTTCCTGCATCCAGAGATTCCCACACTGCGCCCCATTGGCGACTGCGCTGGACAGCATCTCGCCATGCGCGGCAAGTGTGGGCGCAAGCTGCGAGGTCGATGGGCTGTAAGTAATCGAACACGACGAGCAGCACGTCGTCGTGCAGGGACACTGGCGGTTGTGCAGTGCCCTGTGCTGTTGCCATTGCGTGGCTGGAGTCGAGGTGTATGTGCCAGCAATGGATGTGAGGTAGTGATGATGAGAAAGAGTGAAGAAGAGAAAGACATCCGGGACGCGTGACTATCCGCCGTTCACTTATCTTGGTCGGCGATGTGCGCCGTGGGTTCCGCCAGGCACCACCACAGTACAGAAGCACTCTACCACCACTGCTTCTCCTGCTGTAATGACTTTGCATAGCCCTCGGCGCAAATACTCTAGCACTGTCCCATGATGGTACTGTATGCATACACAGTTTCTCCTTGTCCATTCTATCGGCCCAGGGATCCAAATGCGACTCGACACTTTGCTTTATCCGGGCTAGACATGGGTTCCAATGACCGGGAAGAATTTTGAGCTTTGTGTGGTTCTCAAGGAGAACGAGTCTTTTGCTGAAGAATCACGGTTGGGTAGCCGGCTGTCCTCCAGCTTCCAGGAAGATAGCCACTCTGGTGTTCCCCTATCATCTGGAGATACACGGACGTTGTACTGTTCACGCAAGAGTCACGAAAGGAGAGTCCGCATTATTTTATTATTATTATTAATTGCGGCTGACGCTGACGCCGTGAGTGAATGCGAACAGCAGACGCTCAGTTGCTGCATCAGGTTTGGGTACACTGTCATTTGTTCTACTCAACTCTCATCATAAACCAGGATTTCTGAACTTTCAGTTCTTAGTGTCTCTCGCCCGCCAACTCGTTCAACGTGTCTTTCATGGAATCGTACATCTACAGTCTATACACAAGGACAACAACTCGTACTTTTCCGTCATTAGATCCTCCTCACATTCGCCATGAGCGGGACAGGCGTAGGTATGCTCCTGGGGCTACTCGCCGCGGATCCCGACGGCGGCGGCGGGGACAAGGGCGTGACGTCAATCTTGACAAACAACGTGGCAAACAGGTACTTTGACCTGTGCTGGTCCTCGAGCGACAGGTACCTGTACCCCCGACCTGCGTCGGCCAAGGAGCGCGTCCACTGTGCGAGCGGAGGCTTGGTCTTGAGCTCGATCCCATCCGAGCGCGCCTTGATCTCGATGGTGATAAAGACCAGACCAAGCAACGCCGGGTTTGCATCGACAACCCAGCTCAGCTCCTCGCCCCATCGCGGAGCTATAGAGATTCCGTGGCTGGTCTTGGTGCGGCTCATGTCGCCATTGATGGTGCCCTTGACGTACAAATCGGCTGTGGGCGGGAGGCGCTGTGCTGAGATGATGCGGAACTTGACGCGGAATTTTTGCATTGGCAGAGCGTTCGGCACCTTGTACCGCAGAATGTCGGGCTTGAGCACGTATCCGCCGGCGTGGAACAGTGCGTGGTTGCTCGTCGAGCCCTCGTCAAACGTCTGGTAGTTGATGGCCACCATCTGGCACCCCACAGCCCAGTACGGGGTCGGATCAAAGTTTGAAGACGTCAGACGCACGCCCTTGGGATAGACGCGCGTCAGATGCGTGTAATTGTGCTTGATCCAGTCGGCCGTCTGGTCTTCTCGCAGGATACGGTTGGCCGTGCTCTCCGACACGGAAAACATGTGGTGCGGCTCATACGTCACCAGCTTTGAGAAGCCACGGTACTTGACACCTGCAGTGTAGACCGGCAGCTCGCAGAGCAGCTGCGAGAATCCTGGGGGCGAAGTCTTGGAGCGAGGCTCAGTCTTGACACGCTCAGATCGCGGCGTCGACATGGACAACCGTCGGGCTAGCCGCACAAGAGACGAGTCGGACTCGGTTGTCGTCGACTCACTCGAGTCCAGAGTTGGCGAAGTCGACAGGGTCGAAGAGGACTGTCTTGATGGCTTGGGAGGCGGTGCTGCCTTGGCTTTGACAAGGATACGGCCCTTGAGATCCTCCGGACTAGGAATGCCGTCCATATCAAGGCGTTCCTTAACCAGCACATCCCCCAGGACTTCGTCGATGATTATGGCTAGTTTATCCGACTGCTCGACCGAGCAACGGTTCTCCAGCGATACCACAACGGGGTACGGTGACGCTATAAAGGCGTATTTCTTTATCACCTGGAGCACGTCCCGGACTGACACGCTCGACGTAATGGTGTTGGCGTGGTAGACGATCGGCTCTGTATCGCCATTGTGGCAGTCGACTATCCGTCAGCCATGTTCGACCAGGCCCACTCACTCTCTACACAGCGACACCCTGCCAGCAGTACACGGACGTATCCCTCTACAGTGCTAGTTCCTCGCCACTGGTCGGCCACGAGGTACGTGTTGTGGCTGCTAGCGATATAGTACTCTGGCAGTGGCCGCGTGAGGTCCTGCTTGGTGTAAGGGACATTATCGGGTGACGCGAGGAACGAGGCAATCGACTCGGCAGTCCACAGCCCAGACTTTGCGTCGGCATATCGCGCAAACACAAGATCTTGGGGTGTCTGCTCGTGACCAAGCAGCGCACCCTCTCCTTCCCCCTGCGTGTTGCGCAAGAACAGTGACACCGTCTCGCGCGTCATGTCTCCTCCCATGGACTTGTGAATCTCCTCGAGCTCTGGGCGGGTCTGACAGTGGCGCACGAGCCGCCTAAACGAAGTAATGTCCAGAGGTGCCTAGTCATCAGCCTAGCTGGCTTAAAGAGTACTCACGGCATACGCTGCCAGTGTCTCCTTGGACACGACCACGCCGAGCTGGGAACACAAGCTCGCGGCAGTCGACCTGTCGATCATTTGCACCCCAGTCGGCCATAGCTGACGGATAAGCAGTGAGTCAGGATCGACCGCGGGAGGCTTTGGCCCAGCAGCACCATTGCTGCCGCTGACATCACCACCACACCCAGGCCCGCCGAGGGCATCGTCATGCGCTCCAGGGATCAGCCGATCGGCACTGGCCGACACTAGGTCGCGCAGCGTCTTGACCCAGAGCGCGTACACGTCGTCTGTGTGCGCTATAAAGTGCACGACCTTCCACTGCTTGTCGCGCACGTACACAATGGTGATCCATCGCGCGCCATCGTATTCGTCAGTAGGCGAGTGGCCGAGACGGAGCTCGCGGATTGCCTTGATCTCCACTGCAATGGGAAATTCGGTCAGTGCGTATGTGGGTTGTCGGGAAAGAAGGCAGAGTCGCGCGTGCGAGTGCGTGTTTCGGCGGCAAAGAGAACGCAGTGCGAGGGCGTGTGCAGGGGAGGAAAGAGCCGTACCGAGCCGAAGCCGGTAAAGTGAGTGAGAGCCACAAGTTGAGACGGGCACACAGTTCGAGTCGACACAGTGTACAGCGACGAGTGTGGTGAGAAGAAAGGCGTTGGTCGCATCTGTCAGCTACACTCATAGCTGTACGCGTGCAACGCACCTTTGCCACCCTTGAGCGATGGCCAGGTAATTTCCTTGGGCCCGACCTGCACAATCACGGGCTTGATCTTCTTACTAGACACCTTGAACATGGGGACACCATGTGCGAGGAGCGGGGGGATGGGCTTGGCTGGCTGCGCCGATGGAGGAAGCGGGGACAATGGCGGTGCATTGTTGACGACGGAAGTGGAGATGGCGAGGGGTGCGGTGCCGCTGGAGATGGACGAGCGGGGGGAGACCGTTGCGCGCGTCGCTGGCACTGGGACTGGGGAGAGTGGAGAGGCCTGCGCTGCGACGCGTGGCGGGTCTGCCATTTTTGTTGGACAAACGTGGAGAAGTGGATGGCGCTTAGAGAGAGTGTTCAACAAACTCGGAGGGTTATGGACGACCCATGTGGAGGCAGATCTCGTCACTGATCGGCAAACTACACCCGTCGAGGCACTCCTCCGGGCAGCGTCTCTCGTCGTCGTCCGAAGCACTTCTACAGCTCACGTACCCCACTCGTGTGCATAACGCCTCTGCCCTCTCTGCCCTCGTTGTCATCCAATAGCAAAAAACCATGATGCATTCTCAGCAAATAGCTATATATAGCCCCCGACAAATCCCAGTACGAAAATTAATGGTTCTAGTAGCCAGCCAAGTCTAGTATGGGCTGTTCACAATGGCACTGTGCGAGGCGCTCCCGTCACGCAACTTCTTCACAGGCGTCGACAACATTGACGCCCGTGGTGCAAGCGACGTCCGTGTGGGCTTGGCAAGCTCCTTCTTGTTGGCCATGAGCACGTTGTGCTCGAGCGCAACAATAATGTTCTTGTCGGCGCCAAACTTGAAGTTGTCGGCAACGACACGTGAGTCGTACTGCTTGATCTGGTAGTCGTCCATGCGACCCTGCTTGAGGCGACGGAAGTTCCAAGTGATAATGTATTTGCCAGTCGACGTCACAATCGTCTTTTCCGCCTCATTCAATCCAGTGTTGAACCGGGCAGGGGTAAACGACACGGGGTCCTCCATGTACGCAACGTGTTCCGGCTTGAGCTGCAGACGGCGTGGAATAGGTTTACTATCCGCAGGGAAGCTGCGGTCGAATCCGAGAGCGCCCTTGTAACGGCCGTCACCAATGAGCGTGTCGATGAGCAGCAAGTACGTCTTGCAGGTGGCAACGAGCCAGCGGCCGTCTGCCGAGACGTCGACACCAATGATCGGGTCACCAAGAGCCGGGAGCGCCGTCTTGGCATTCTTGCCAATAGCGTCAAAGAGTCGAATGTCTCCCTTGTTACTAGCGACGGCAAGCTTGCCCGACTCGGTAGTGGCAGCCGCGGAGAAGTCGTTCTTGGAAGCATACTGCTTGAACTGACTGTCAACGAGCTTGTTTCCAGAGATACGAGGGTCGATACGGAAGATACCGTTGTGCGAGTGGCCGATAAGAGTCTGTTCCGGGTTCATCTGGGCGTATTTCGATCTGCCATTAGCGATATTACGTTTTGCTAAACTCACCCAGGGAGAATGTTGTCAACGTTGACATCGTCGGACACCTTCCACTCGTCCACAATCTTGCCGTACTCAAGGTCCATGCGGTAAAGAGCATTCCTGTTCTTGGGGTCGAGCATGAGCATGTCCGCATCCTGGTTGTGGAGCATAATCTTCTTGGGCGTAAAGGTGTTACCCTCCTTGTCCTTGATGCGGTCAATGGCCGTCCTAAACTTGACCTTGTCACGGTCGTTGGAGAAGACACCAATCATGTTTCCACGCTGGACGAACGACATGTCGTTCTTGTAACCAACGGCGAGCTGCTCATTCTTGCTTCCCTTGGCGAAAGCGTCCGAGCTGCTGTCGCTCGTGTAGTCGTCCTCGTCGGCTTCAGACTCTGGCTCCTCTTCTTCCTCTTCCTCCTCTTCCTGCTCCTCTTCTTCCTCGTTGGCCATCAAAACGTCTCCGTCCTCGTACGCGTCCTGAATGTAGCGCTGCTCAACGGCCTGAGCCTTGGCGTAGCTCGTCCTGTTCTTGTTCTCCCAGAGGTAGATGGTGAACTTGTCCTTCCACTCTCCAAACTCCTTCTGGGTGAAACGGATGCACCAGGTCATGCCAGGAAGACCCTCAGTCTCGCGGAATGTGAACATGAAGGCCTGGTTGGCCATGTCGAACTGGGGGTTGAGGTCTGCATCGATAGGAACCGAGATGAAGGGCACACCGTTCTTGCGGACAATGACCCACGTGTCAAAGTCGCCGTTCGAGGCCATGTCGACATTGACGTCCTTCTCCTGGATAACGAAGAGGTCGGTCTCAGTATCGAAGAGGTACAGCTCTCCGAGGGCATGGTGCAACACGGGCACGTCCTTGAAGGGGTCCTCTGCGTCCTCTGCTTCGGCCTCCTCTGCAGGTGCCGCGGTGGTAGCAACAGCACCGGTAGCAGCAGCAGGGACAACGGCAGCAGCAGGGGAAACGGCAGCAGCAGCAGGTGTAGGAGCAGGCTCCTGGTACTTGAGCGCTTCAAGATCCCTCTCCGTTGCCAGGTCGTGCGAACGCTGGAATTTCTGGAGTGGTCAGCACAGTCACGCACACTCCAAAACTCACCCTCTCGTACATGCACTGCAACAAGGTCACCTCAAACATCTTGCTGGTGGCGTTTCCGACAGTCTGACGTTAGCGGTGTCTCGCATTGGCCACCTTACCTTGCTGGAGATAAACTCCCACTGATCGCCGTCGTCACCACTGAGATCACGCCAAGAGCAGGTCGAGTCGCCGTCAAGAGATCCGAAACGGAAGCCGAGAGCCTGGTCGATAAGGAATACACGCTCATCGTCCGCTGTTGGGATCAGTACCCAGGTGGTGCGTGCGGGAACCTACTCTCTGCGTCCTCCTCTAGCAGCTGCTCCTCGCCTTCCTCGTATGCGCGCGTGACGACAAGCTGGAACTGGTACTCGACACCCGTACGACGAATGGTTGCGACGGCATCCTTAAAGCTGGAGGGGATTAGCATTTGGGCCCGGTGGGATTGTGCGCCGCCGCCACCGCCGCTGGCATCATTTCGTTGCTGAGAGACACCACTCACATGCACTCTCGCGAACCCTTGATGCTGTCTGGACGAACGAGATAGAGCTGGCCAGCGGGAATCTGAATGAGTTCTGGGTTTGCTGGGTTGCCTGTGGGTGGGGTCAGTTTAGAGCGCGTGGCGTTACAAGGGCCTGCTACGTACCCCACATCTGCCCAAAGACTGCCGGACGTCAACAACTGGTGCGAAAGAAGACTACCTGTGTTCGCTAGAGGTACTTACGGGACTTCAGCACAAACATTGCGGATTGTGGGTGTGTTTTACTGCTCTTTCCTGCACTAAAGAGAAGACTTTTGGGGGGGAAGAGGGTGGGTAGAGCGGAAGAGAGAGCAATGACAAGCGAGGAACGTTACTGTCGTCACAGAGTGGTGTTGTGCGCAACTCGTAGGGTGGCAAATACCACAATGATATTATTACTTAATCAAGTAACCCTGTAGCTGAGCCACCTCACGTGGCATTTTGCTTCCGTCGACTTGAGTGAATCACACGTGTACAGCGGCCTTCAGCGGGATCAAATATATCAATGACGCTGGCTGAACGCGCGTCCTGCGTGCTCGAGAGTCTGACTGCAGTCAAGCTCAAGCTACTCTCCTATTCTATTCAACCACTACATCTCAGAATGGTAAGCGACCTCTTCCGCTCTTGCAACAGTCGATGGCTAACCATCTCAGGGACAAGCACCTTCAAGTGGCATGCCCCCGGGCGCTGGCAAGGATGACAAGGACAAGGACAAGGTAAGCAACAACTTGATCAGCAACCGCTGTCGCTGACAAGTACCAGAAGAAGCCCAAGTGGGAGCCCCCAGTGCCCACGCGCGTTGGCAAGAAAAAGAAGCGTGGACCCGATGCCGCTACTCGTCTGCCTGCAGTCTTCCCTACGACTCGCTGCAAGCTCAAGATGCTCAAGATGGAACGCATCAAGGACTATCTGTTGATGGAGGAGGAGTTTGTGGCCAACCAGGCGTCTCAGTCTGGCGAGGACAGGACAGCGGCGGACCGGACGCGTGTGGATGAGCTGCGTGGTAGTCCAATGGGCGTGGGCACTCTCGAGGAGATTATCGACGACGACCACGCCATTGTTTCATCTGGCAACGGACCCGAGTACTATGTCGCCATCATGTCGTTTGTCGACAAGGACCTGCTCGAGCCCGGATGCTCTGTGCTGCTGCACCACAAAACCCACGCTATTGTGGGTGTGCTCGCCGACGACGCCGACCCGATGGTTTCCGTCATGAAGCTTGACAAAGCACCGACAGAGAGTTACGCGGATGTTGGTGGTCTAGAGACGCAGATCCAGGAGATCAAGGAGTCTGTCGAGCTGCCGCTCACTCATCCTGAGCTGTACGAGGAGATGGGTATTCGTGCGCCCAAAGGTGTCATTCTCTATGGTGTTCCCGGTACCGGCAAGACGCTCCTTGCCAAGGCTGTCGCCAACCAGACCAGTGCAACCTTCCTGCGCATCGTTGGTTCGGAACTTATCCAGAAGTACCTCGGAGACGGACCCAAGCTCGTGCGCGAGCTGTTCCGTGTTGCCGAGGAGAATGCGCCCAGTATTGTGTTTATCGACGAGATCGACGCCATCGGTACCAAGCGCTACGACTCTACATCTGGCGGCGAGCGTGAAATCCAGCGCACAATGCTCGAGCTTCTCAACCAGCTCGACGGTTTCGACGAGCGCGGCGACGTCAAGGTCATTATGGCCACCAACCGCATCGAGTCGCTCGACCCCGCTCTTATCCGTCCCGGACGTATTGATCGCAAGATTGAGTTCCCCCTGCCCGACACGAAGACGAAGCGCCACATTTTCAAGCTGCACACGTCGCGAATGTCGCTGGCCGAGGACGTCGACCTTGAGGAGCTAGTGATGACCAAGGACGACCTCTCGGGTGCCGACATCAAGGCCGTGTGCACGGAGGCTGGTCTTCTCGCGCTGCGTGAACGCCGCATGCGTGTGACAAAGGCAGACTTTTCGTCAGCCCGCGAGAAGGTGCTGTACAGGAAGGACGAGAACACTGTGAGTTTAACCCATGCATTGGCCGAAACAAAGCTGACAATGCACAGCCTGCGGGATTGTATCTGTGAGCACAGAGAGAGAGAGGGAGAGACTATGCATTGGAGTTCTGTACACTACGGACGTTGGATGGAACCACAGAACAGACATCAATGACCCCGTGGGGAAGCCACGTCGCGCGAGAACGGACCGCATTGCCGGACTCGAACATCTGTGGATGTTGGATCAGCCGTCCCCCGTTGTTGCCACCTTGCTTCCTGTCGCATCTCGCATCTTAATAATCATTTAATAATCATTGCAGCACGCATAGTAGCATCATGTTTGGAGCATCAAATCCTCGCGCCCAGACGTCGACGGCCGTTCGGAGGTGCGTGCTTGTGGAGCCGACGGGGTTCGGCTGTCTTGGTCAGGCTCTGGCGGATCGCGTTTCTGCATGCAGGCGCGGCGCTGCACAGGCTAGGCCATCGCAGTCTGGGACACCATGGCCGCTCATGCTGAGTCTCCAACCCATCGTCTCTACTCCTAATTCCCCACCCAAGGCTGACGCGCTGACGCTCCCCAGGCTCATGAAGGAGTACAAGGACCTGACCGCGGACCCGATCAACGACACGCTCACGGCTGGTCCTGTCAGTGAGGAGAACATGCTCGAGTGGGAGGCTCTGATCCAGGGGCCCGAGGATACGCCTTATGTGAGTTGGTCATGTTCGGGACGATGGCCATGTCGCTCGGTGGTACAGGGAGCGATGGCTGGGCTGCTGTGTGCTGGCGTGCTCTTGCGCTCGGTGGTACAGGGAGCGATGGCTGGGCTGCTGTGTGCTGGCGTGCTCTTGCGCTCGCCTGTTGTCTGAATATGGTGTCTTTGGTCATGCTGACAGCTGCAGGAAGGAGGTGTCTTTGCCGCCAAGCTCTACTTTGTAAGCACCCTCGTCGGCGCCGTGGACGCCGCAACTCACCGTTCAGCCAAGCGATTACCCGTTGAACCCGTTCAAGATGGTCTTTGACCCTCCACTGCTGCACCCTAACAGTATGTCTTGTGCCTGCCAGTGGACTTGCTAACACTCACAGTCTACCCCGACGGCGCTGTCTGCATCTCGATCCTGCACCCACCCGGAGACGACCCGTTGCGGTACGAGTCGGCGAGCGAACGCTGGTCGCCCGTCCAGGGTGTGCGCAGTGTGCTCCTGTCCGTGCTGAGTATGCTTGCCGAGCCAAATGTCGAGAGTGGCGCGGACATTGAGGTGGGTCAAATGCAGGAGAAAGTAAACCTAGGCTGACAGGAAAGTGCTGCAAGCTTTATCGCGACAACAAGCCCGAGTTTGAGCGGCAGGTGAGGGAGCAGGTCCGCACCCTGCTTGGTCTCTAGTGCCGGTGCTGGAGGGGAGGTATTTGCTTGTGGGTATCTAGACGGTATGTTATGCACTGATTCACTGCTAGGTGTTTGCAGGATCTCGGCGACACGACGACGCCAACGAGGAGGCTAACGCCACCCTTTGCCACCTGACGACCACTACAAACGATGCATGAGACTGATACAAACAACAGACAAAGTTCCACTACAAATAATCCATGCGACGACCCTCTCAACTGACGACCCCAACAGCTGGTGCAGCCTGCAGGACCGCCGCCGCCCGTCCAAACATTTCCTCCTCTATGCCCTTCCTCCGCGTCCTCTCCCCACGGTACCGCGTCATGGAGTGAACGGGGACGAGCCGAATCCTGGCCGCGCGCTCACCTTCATCGAGCTCGAGCAGACTCTGTGCCCAGGCCACGAAGGTGTCGACTTCCTCGACGAGCTCGCGCGTGCGCGAGGGAATGGTCGGCGCGCCGTTGTCCCGGACGAAAGCGACCATGCGCAGCGCGCGGTCGCTGACTGCGCCGTCGGGGCGGACCATGTCCGCGACCACGGGGTCGCGGAGGGGGAGCACCGTTCTGTCCGTGTAGAACGTTGGGGGTGGGAGGCCCGGGGCTTCATGCTTTATCGTAATGTGGCTCAAGGCCATGCCCATGTAGTCTTTGTTCTGTCAGCGCATGCCTGACGAAGTGAAAGAAGACGTACTGCAAAGGATCCAGGCAGGGTAGCCTGCCTCCCAGAGCACGCGGGCTGCCTCGAGAGCCCACCGTCGCTGCTTGGGTCTCAGGCGCGACTTGTACAGTGGGTGATTGCGCAGGTCGACGAGGAGCTGTAAACGATCCAATGTGTAGTGCGTTGTGTCTGTGAGGATGAATAGTGCGCTAAGTACTTGTGCGCGGGTGACCTGGGCGTCAGCTTAACACTTTAGCATGCTTGCTTACGCTGTCCTTGACGCCCTCGTGGGTTGTCCAGTGGAACTGAGTAATGAAGTAAGGCTTTCGCTGCGATTCTGTGCCGGCAAACGGCTTAGTCTTGGGCTCGGGAGTGGGGCTGGCTGCCAAGTCGCCACTCTCGCTGCCGCCGCTGTCACGGCGACGCTTCGGGATGCGCTTGTCCAGGTACTTGAACTCTACGCTCTCCGACTTGCCACTCTTGACACACTGGTACCATTTTGGGGAAGGTAGTTTGTGCAGGGGAAAGTCCTGGGACTGCCAGAAGGTGCGCGGTGCCATTGTGAGTTGGACGTCAGGCAGGACTGATGCAGGGGGAGAAGACGGAGAAAGAATGGAAAGAGTGGGCCCAAGCGATACTCCAGTGACCTAGCTTATGAAGTTGATGCATGGGCAAGCTGTTCATGTCAGGTGGTGGTGAGCTAGGGCCGGTGTATGACAGTGAGCGGCGGTGATGCTAATAAACCAAGTGCCTCAACCCTGCCACTCTTGCACAGCCCTCCGATGGATGCCAACGCTGCTCCCCTACCTCCGTCCATCCGGCGTATGCCATTCAACTCCGAAAGGTACAAGTCAGCATACACCTAGCACCGTTTGCATGCGCTAATGCGGTCCAGGAAGGAGCTAGATGAACGCCACGCATGCCCTTGATCCTCCCCAGCCTCCGCCCCGCCTCCGCCTCACTTTCCAACGTGAATGGGCCTTACGACTATGTCCCGCTCCGTGCTCCGCCAAGACGGCCATGCGGCGATCCGGCGACGGTGCGTTCGACCCTTCGGCTACTAAATGCGCTGTGATGTCGCTACTTACGCTCACTATCACTGACACAAATGCCAAGAGAAACAGCCTCTTGCCCTATCCGGCGAGAAATACCTCGGCGACTGCTATCACTGCAAAATGCATTGCTCTTCCGGGGTATCTAGCCGTTCTCTGCGATGTATTCATTTCAACTCGTCGCGCACAACATGCAGCATTGACAGCCTCTTTGTCACCTCCTCCTGTCCGGTTGCCACAGCTTGCCGCCGGCAGCCACAAACAACAAGGGCGTTGACAAATCTAGTCGTCCTCCTCGTGGTAACCCGCCCTGCGCATCTCTCCAAGGCGCCTCCGTGCCGCTCCCAGGTCCTTCTCGAGCTTGAGAATCTCGACCTGCTGCTCCATCTCGCGCACCTTGAACTCGTGACTCGGCATGGCCTTGTAGTCGACAACGTCGTCGTCCGCCTTTTGGTTGAGCACGAGCTTGACCTGCTTGACCAGCGCCTTGCAGGCGTCGGTGACTGCTTTCGAGGCGACCTCCAAGTTTTGCTGTGCACGTGACATGAGCGATGCCTTGACACGCGATGCGGCCACAAGCTGTGCCGTCGAGGCGGAGACTTCGTTCGAGGCAACAATGAGCTGCTCGAGCGAGTGAGTGCCAGAGATGACACCGTCGGCGCTCTCAATCAGCATGCTAGTTGCGTAGGCAACAGCCTTGGCGGCGGAAATAAGACCCTCCGTCCAGCGGTTGTTACGCTTGTAGAATTGCTGAGTAGAGCTCGAGCCCTTGCCCTCACGCACAATCTCCTCCTGACTTTCCGTAGCAGCCTGGATGAGACGACCAATGGCGTTGGTAATGGCAAGAGTAGCCTCGAGAATGGCGTCGTGCACCTGTACGTCCAAAGCAGAATACTTGGCGTCGAATGAAGACCGCGACATGAGCGACTGAATGCGCTGGGTGGCCTGCTCAATGGCAGCCGCGGCGGCGGCCATCTCCTGTGACACAATGTCGCCGAGGTCGCCGTTCACATTGAGACGCGAGCTCTTCTTGGGTGAGAAGGCCTCGACAGCCTCGGAGAGCTTGGAGAGAGCGTTGCGCGACTCGGCGTTGTTACGGAGCGCAACATCAGTCTTGTTGCCACCCGCAGTAAGCTTGTACGACTGCAGGTTGAGGAAGAAGCGCTGCGAGACGTCACCAGCGAGCTTGGCAACGCGAATGAGCTTGTCGCTGGCCTCGTCTGACTCAGCCAGCCGTGTTATACCCTTGGTGGCGTACAGAGTCTCAGAGAGCGACTGGGCAAACTCGTTGGCAGCTTTGATGACGTCGACGTGACCGCCACCGCTCTTGCGCTCGAGGAAGAGGTTGAAGGTGGTGGCAAACTCGGTTGCGTTGGTCATTGCCTTTTCAATCATTGAGAGCGTGTACGCAGCAGTGGCAGTCGTGTTACCAGTCTGCATGGGTGCCTCGAGTTCGTAGATGGCGTCGTCGACCTTCTGCACGCATGCCTGCAGAATCGAGTCGATAATGGCGTTGAGCTCCTTGCGGTGGTCGAGAATAAGAGTGTCGACCTGGGCATCAAAGGTGGTCGTAGTCTCACCCTGAGCAAGACTCAAGTCCTGGAGCTGCTGGAGTGCCTGCTCAGTCTCCTCTTGGGCGATCATGAGCTCGTTCTCCTTCTCCTCCATGAAGCGCTTGACGTCGCCCTCCTTCGAGTCGAGCTTGGTCATCAGCTCGTCAATGTGCGACTGCTTCGACCTCAACGAATCCTCGAGCTCGGACAGCTGCCTGTTGTACTTGGACATGACCGACGACACCTCGGTACTCTTGTTGCGCGAAGCATCCTCGGCACGCTCATTGGCAAAGGACAGCTCGCGCTTGATACGGTCGACGTCCTCCTTGTGGCTCGACTTGATGCGGTCCAGGTCGTAGCGTGCACGGTCGCGCTCGCGGATCATGTCGGCAAGCTCGAGGTTCTTGGTCTTGACGTCGCGCTCCATGCGCTCCATCTTGTCAATTGCCTCCTGCGCCGAGTTGGCCTTGAGCTGGAAGCCTTTGGACTTGCCGAGCAGGTCGAGGTGTTCGGTACGCAGCTGCGAGTACAGCTTGGCAAGGGCCTCGTACTTGTTCTTCCACACCTCAATCTGGCCCTGAAGTTGAGCAATGAGCTCGTCCTTGCCGTGCATCTGCGCGCCGACGTTGGAACCGATCATCGACAGCTCATTCTCGAGCGACTTGACACGGCGGTCGTACTGCTCGAGCAGCATCTGGTCGCGCTCATACTGACCACGCAGGGAGAGCATTTGCTGCTCAAGCTCCTGTGCATGGCCAGCATTCTGCTGCTGCCACTGCTGGTTCATCTGGTCGCGCATGAGCTGCTCCTGAGCCTGGCGCTGGCGCTCCTCCTGTAGACGTTGCTGCTCGGCAAACTCAGCCTCCTGGCGAGCCTTCTCCTCCTGCTGCCTGCGCTGCTCGGCCTCGCGCTGCGACACTAGGGCCTGCTGTTTGCGCTCATACTCCTCGAGCATCTTGCGCTGCTCTTCGATCTCGCCCTGAGTTGCCGAGGGCGAGTCGGTCCTCGGGAGATCCTTGACAGTCTCCTTGCGAGCGACGGTTGGACGCTTGGGCATCTCTGGTGCCTCATCGCCACCAAAGTCGAGCAGGTTGGGAGGCTCCTGGCCGAGCTTGGGGACGTTGATGAGTCCGGTGAGGTACTTGAGGTTGGAGCACTCGTAGTAGAAGCGGCGCAGGTTGTAGTGTTGGTTGTTGTAGCGCTCACGGAGTGGGGCAAGGGCATCCTGAGCGTCGGTACGGCGGAACATGGCACGCATCATACTTGTGATAAACTTGTAGATACCGAACGACTCCTTGACAAGCGGCACAAGCGATGAGATGCGGCACTCATTGTTGTTGGATCCACGGAAGTGGGAGAAGATCTGCTTCTGGAAGCTGTCGATCTGGTCCTGGAGCGACATGAGGTCGGTAATCGTCTCGTAGCCCTCGTTAGGATCGTCAATGTTCTTGAGCGAAATGTACTCCTCGTATTCGAACAATCCGTTGAACTCTGGGTGGTGACGGTGGAAGCGAAGCTTGGCCAGCAGGAATGCAGTGTAGGCGCGGATGAGGGCGCCGTAGCCCTTCATGCCATCGCCACCAACAGTACGCCCACATGTCTCGAGCCAGCCAGTCTGGGAGTGTGCCTCCTTGAGAGTCTGCAAAGGTCAGAATTGCAGTTCTTCGGGATGCGCCCGAGGGCTACGCACGACTGGGTGGCCTTCCTGGAGAAGCTTGTGAACGAGAATGAGCGCCTTGTATGTCTGGACCTCGTCGGTAAGGATAGGTTGGGTACGCAGACCGTTCCAAACCGAAAGTGATGAGTGATAGTCCCAGGTGTAGACGATGCATTCTGTCGGCCGTCAGTCATGTCCCGGCCCCCCATCGTATCGACTCACTCCGCACATGCTTCTGCTCTGGGTATTGTCAGCTATGCCCATCGCATCCAATCCAAGTGGACTCACTAGGTGCTGTCTCCTCTGGGCTTGTGGCCTTCTTGATGTTCAAGCTGAGCTCATGTTCCGTCTTCTCCTTGTCTACTGGCCGCGTGGGCTGGTGTCCGACACCGCTCGGGCGTCCACCGTACCCTCCACGGCTGTCGTCCTCGTAGTCGCGCTCGTGGCGTCCACGACTGAACCTGTCAAGGGTGAGCATGCTGCAGTCTATGCAAGCTCAGATTTACTTACATTGCTTTGGATGAGTGGTATATCGACAGCGAGAGTAGCAGATGGGATCGAAGTTGGACACCGCCCGCAGTACAGCGTCCTATGACGTGTGTACGTAATCATAGGCATGCCAATGGCTGGGGTGCCTACTAACATCAGCGCATGCCTATTTTACCACAACATTGTCCTCCACGCGTCATGTCCATGTCTTCTGTCTCGTCTTGCCTCTGACTACACTCACAGCACAACTCTGCAGCAATGTCGTACGAGCCAGTACCCTCGTCGCATCAGACAATGTAAGCCGCCACTCACTCTCCTTCTTCAGCATACACCCCTGGGCGGCTAAGCTAACGCCACAGCCAAGCAGACGATGACGACCTCGACGCGCTCTCCTTCGCGCCAGGCGCAGAGACAAACAGTAGCAGCAACACTGAACCGGCAAGACCAGCATCCCAGCCCGCCATCTCGGGAAGGATAGGCTCGGCCCCACAGTCTTCGTCAAGTACATGGGGAGGTGTCAGGCTGGAGACGCGGTATACCGGCGAGTCGACACTGGATGAGCCCGTCGCCGCGACCATTGTGAGTTGCGCACGCGTGCTGCAAAGCAACACATCGCTGGGTCGATAAAGCCGGAGCAGGAAGCTGATAAACAGATGCGCGACCTCCGTTCCATTTACACAAAACTCTTGCAGGTCCTCTACCCACCAAAGGGAGGTGATCGCGCTGCTCTCCGGTGAGTTCTGAACAACAACAGCTCAGAGCTAACGTTACAGCGACTGGGATCTCTGGGGCCCGCTGGTCATCTGCCTCTCCCTCGCCATTACCCTCAGTCTCGACGTAAGTACCCATTCTCCGCTCCAGCTGACAAGCAGTCACCAAAAGATCAGGCCATGCAAGTCTTCTCACTCGTCATCTCGCTCGTGACCATTGGCTCGGTGGTAGTCACGATCAACAGCAAGCTCTTGGGCGGCAAAGTCTCCTTTTTCCAATCAATGTGCGTGCTCGGCTACGCGCTAGCCCCGCTGCTGCTCGCGTCCATCGTCGCCCTAGTCCTGCACAAGCTCTACGTGCGCGTCCCCGTCTCCCTAGCATGCTGGGGCTGGAGTGTCTGGGCGTCGAGAAACTTCTTCAACGGGACGGGTCTTCCCTCAACCCGGATCGGGTTGGCAGTCTATCCGCTGTGTCTCTTCTTCTTTGTCCTCGCGTGGATGATCATGATCCAATAGAAGCCTGTATCCCATGCATGTAGTATCGTGTCAACCCTTTCGTTCACTGCACTGAAGATTCTATGGGAGATTCGCAAGCTGGTTGGCCATGTGGACGTCGCCATCGCTGTCCTGGTTTTGCTCCGCGGGGACCAGCGCACCGGAGGCTGTAGGCGTGACGGGTGATACGGGGCTGGTACCCATGTAGTCTGCAGGAGCGGTCGCTCCCTGCGGCGGTGGGGCGGCGCCAGTATCGAGCGCAGCCAGCGTTGGGGGGTCGGGTGCGGCGCCGTCAGCCTGCACACCAGCGCCCGTCGGCGTGCCAATGTCATCTCCATCGAGCAGATCCATCCCCGTGCTGCTCTGCTCGGCACTCGGCCACGCCGAAGATCCCATGCTGTCGTCAAACGTCGGCGAGCCGCTCGGCAGCGACACGGCCGGTGAGCCCGTAGGTCGCGGGCCGATATGCGAGTAGACTAGCAAGTATGGCCCGCCATCGGTAAACTGGCCCGTGGTGTCGGACGCCATCGTCTCCCACTTGACTTTTTCACACTCATAGTCTGTGACCTTCCACCAAGACTCTTCGTGTTTCACGTACGCGTACATGTGCCGACCGGGGGTGTTGAAGCCGTCGTGCCACAGTACCGCGCGGAGGGCATACTTGTACCGGTTCTTCTGCGGGTCGTCGGTCTCGAAGAGTGCGCCGCTGGCTCGCGCCTCCTTTTCCTTGATCTCAGTGTCGAGCTCGGTCGCGCGGTCTTTCATCGTCGTGGCAATGCGTTCGAGTTTGGCCTTGAGTTCGGCGCGCGAAGCAGTTTTGATGTCGTCGGTGGGAGCGGTCGAGTCGAGGTGCTTGAGCAGAGTGGAGATGGCGTCGGGGATAGAGTTGCCGCGGAAGGTCGAGAGCGCAGCCTTTTCTTCGTTCAAGCGGCGGACTTGGCCTTGTATGATTCCCTGCTCGGCGCGGAGCTGGGCTGCCCACAACGCATTCGACGTCAGGTATCGGTCAAGCGTGACTTCCTCCTCCAGCTGCCAAGGCGGCGCGGTGTGTCCGGGGTTGCGGCGTAGGCTGACAAAGATAACATCCGCGAGTGCGCGAATGCTTTCCGCTGGGTTCTCTGGTCCCCAGATGACCGACGATAGGCTGCCATGCACATCGGTAGCGTTGTTCACAGACCGCATGAAGCGCACAATCGCGTGTGCTTCATGTGGTGCGGACGCCAGCCGTGTGCCGATGAGCCGCTCCGAGTCCTGGTAGAAATCAGACAGGTCGTCGTCGGCCATGCTGATCAGACGCGTCTGGGCGGCAGAGTGAAGCTGCTGCATGAGCCCAGGCAGCCAGTGCTGGCACAAGGTGTCATGTGGGGGGAGTTCTGGGCCATACGCGGACCATGCCGAGTTCAGCTTCTCGGCGGCGCGGTCCATCTGAACGTAGTTGGCGGTGCTTATCCCTTGTTCTACGATCAACTGCTGGATTTGCCTCAACTCTGAGAATGTTAGCTATGCCCAGCATCTGCAAACCTACCTGGTCCGTCGGTCTCCTCTGAACTCAAGCCAAAGAGCACCTCGCGCAGCTGCGGAACAGCAGCAATGGCCTGCATCATATGAGCGGCATACGTCTGTGGTGTCGATGTAAAGAACACCGTCGGAGCGCCGGGCAACTTCTGCCCCGGGGGCGGTATAGTCTCTGTCGGACTGCCGGTAGACTGGAACGACGCCGACATCATCGACTCGCGGATCGCCCTCTGAATATCCTCCTCCTCCTTCTCGGCATTGTTCGTCCCGGCCGGAACCATGGCCAGCTTGCCGTCCGCGTCATTCTTCTCGCTGGGACCAAAGAGGGGCGCGATGTCGAGGTCGCCATCATTAGGTCCAGGTGATGGCGGGGGTGCCGAAGCACGGATGCTACGCTCTGCCTCGCTGCGTTCCGATACAATGTTGTCTGGGTCGGTCTCCACTGGTTGTACGGATATCGCCAGAGCTTTCTGCAGTTCCTCGTCATCCGTTGCCACCGGTGTTGCCACCGCTGCGTCGCGACGGAAGGGATTGTTGCTAGCAAGCGGCTTTGGGTGCTGAGGAGGCGGAACGGGAAGAGCTCGTGGACCAGCGGCACGTCGCGGTGGTGGGGCTGGAGGAACGGGAGGAGGACCTCCGAGGTGTGGGTCTGGCGTGGGATCTGTGTTGTCAGTAGTTGCATATGCCGTGATTAGGTCTGGTTGAACAGCGGTTCTGTGCTGAACAGCTAGTGATAGAAGCCTAGATGCTTCCATTCTAGCTGAACGTCGTCGGGAGCCACCTCAACTGCATTGGGCTGTGACACTCTACACACACGGCGGCGACACTTACGACGCGCGGTCGTCCCGGATGAGGGGTGCTGATCAAATGGATTATACGACGAAGGCACAGATGCCTGTGGTGTCCACTATACAGTTAGCCAAGATTCTCTCC
This sequence comes from Prillingera fragicola, assembly GCA_002335605.1. Taxonomy (NCBI): domain Eukaryota; kingdom Fungi; phylum Basidiomycota; class Tremellomycetes; order Trichosporonales; family Trichosporonaceae; genus Prillingera; species Prillingera fragicola. The sequence goes on along the minus strand of BEDY01000006.1, from coordinate 305,131 downwards.
ATGAATAGCTAACTGCTTCTCTCCCATGCAGAGCAAATGACCCATCTACTCACGCTCTCTCCCTCTCCAAAGACCCAGTTGATTGCTGGTTCTACGTTGGTGTAGCGTGTTGACGCTTCGTAGCATTTTGCTGGTTCTACTCCCATTTCGAGAAGAGCAGTCCTCACTTCCTCGTTGGACGTCATCATGGCTGTTAGCCCTAGCCTGTTGTGATGGTTGTAGTTGTTGTTGATGCAGCACCAAGGTTGACAGATGTCGCCTCTCAATGTTGCCGTCGCCCATGACGCACAGCTCACAATCAATATACTCCCGCAAACACGTGGCATTCACGTGACACATGTTGTGCCTAGATTACTTGTCCACGACCATTCTTTGGCAAGATGCATCCAAAGCCTTCATCAACAACATACCCCCATCATGTCTGTCGCTGGCCCCTCTACCAAGCCCGTTGTCGTCACCTACTGCTCGGTGTGCTCTCTTCCTACCGAGTACTGCGAGTTTGGCGCTTCCTTCTCAAAGTGCAAGACCACTCTCGAGGCAAACGACAAGGAGGAGTTTGACCGTCTTTGGGGAGAAGGTATGTGCTCATGACGGCGTCGACCCGTCCGAGGCGTGCGCGGACTCGGGTATCCCAACTACTTAGATTTTGCCATCGTTCTTGGGCTGGGAATAAGGGCTTGTCAAACTTGTAAAGCCGAGCTGACAATTAGACAACCTCGCCTCGCGCGTCGGCACTCTTGCGCTCGACAAGCAGGAGAAGATTGAGGCGGACGCCGTCAAGGCGGAGAAGAAGGCTGAAAAGAAGGCTGAGCTGGAGCAGAAGCGCAAGGAGGTGAGTGGAACGGAGGAGGAAAGCGCATTGAACAATACTAACTTCTTAGGCTGCAAAGGTTCGTCGACCAGCGCCGGCACTCTGCCGCAGACTGGTGCCAATACTAACCCATGTCCAGATCACCATCAAGCGATCCGAGCGCACAAAGCGCAAGCATCAGACTCAAATTCACGGTTTGGATTTGTTTGGTGTCGACCTGAAGAAGGCGGCCAAGTTCTTTGCGGGAAAGTTTGCCACTGGCTCCAGTGTGAGCAAAAACCCACAGGGCGAGGACGAGATTGTTATCCAGGGTGACGTTGGAGACGAGATTGTGAGCTTTGGTTGTGCCCGGGAGAGGAAGGGTTGAGCTGACGACGGCACAGGTCGAGATGCTCAAGAACCAGGTTCCCGTGCTCAAGGGGGCACCTGCAGACCAGGTGCAGCGTGTCGAGGTCAAGAAGAAGAAGGAGCCCGAGCCTGAGGCTTAGGTAGTTGCTTGATATATATGCCAGCTGGAGCCTCATTGCATTGCGACGTGCGACTTTCATTGTGCAGAGTCGTGCGCAGTGCGTCCAGATGAGATAGTGGTGGAAAGCTATGACAGCAAACTGACTACTGATTTGGCTGACAGGGATAGTTTACCTGGGAGATCACCCATTCGAGTTTGGGTTCGATGCCCAAGTGGCCACTTCTGGTCGACGAGTAACTAGCTTCCACCAATATGACAGACGTTGCATGGCGGCCCCAACCTGGATCTCACTGTTGCCAGTGCAATGGTAGCTACAATGTTTAACTAAGGTACCGAGGTGTTGGTTGCAGACTAGTCATAGTGACCTTGGAGGTCAAAGATCCACAGCTTTGATGCACTCGAGAGAGTGACCACTGGCCAATGATGGTAGTCTGGCGCATGCTGCGCCGTCATACTCAGCGATTTGCCTCCAACCCAGCTCGAATGGGTGAACTCTGGATCAACTCTGAGACATTCTGCCAAAAGGTGTCTCCGATACCAACCGCCATCTTTGCGCTGCCATGGAACATTTCCAGCACCGACTTGCTCTGTGCGGATAGTTATCAGACTGTGCCTTGCTTCCGAGCTCTCCGTGTCTGTTACAGCGACGAATTAGTAACCGAGAAGCGGTGGATGGGCAACTCTCCTTGCCGCTCACGGCGTCTCGGGGCTCAGGCGACTTTGATATCAGAGAGTTTCACAGATGGCCAGCAGTCGGTGAGAATAACGTTGGCCGTGACTGGGAACTGTACGAGAAATGTGGGCGTAGAATGTCTGCGCCTGATATCATACGCGAGCAACGGCGGCGCTATTACGAGGGTTGTCACACAGCGCTGGTTCCCGTCGCACCTGCTGGCAGCCCAGTTGCTCAGGTGCTGACAATATTACCATTGTCAATAAACCGAGGTACGTTTGCGAATGGCGCCATCGAGATGCAGGTTGTCGAGGAGCAAGTGAGGATGCCCAGGCAGACGTGAGCCACACCAGCCGCAGCTCATTGCTCATTGCTGTAAGATGATATCCTGGCGCAGAGACCAATGGTAGCCTGGTGCCGATCACCACCCCACATTCCTGGCGAATCTTGCTGTCGCGGAATGGATCGCCGTCCCAATATCTCGTCAGCATCTCCACGTCCGCTCGTCGCTCGGTAAGAGGTCCATTTGTACATGTGGTCGGCCTACTGCGCTCATGAATGACGGCGTGGCTTGCGCTACCATAATCACTCATGAATTGAAGCGCAAGATCCCCTGCTATTTGGCATCGGCGTTGGCATTCCTGACTGCGAGCTCGTTGTTCTACAGAGTGCCTGGGTGGTGCATTCCAGCGGAGGGATGTTGGACACTGCATGTCCCTGCCCTGTCGCCATTGCCGCCTCGGTCGTCCTGAACTTGCAGCACTCGGGTACTCGGGACATTGTTGCCCGCAAGTCGGCGGCAATCATGACGATTATCAAGCCCGCAGCGGCCGCAGCCCCTGTTACTGCGTGGCACGCTAACGTAGCGTGCGTGGGTCATCCCTTGCCATGCTCAAGGTCGTTGTCGTGACCGGTGCAGACGCTATCAGCTGACCCTCTGCGTGGTAATCACCTGACACCATCTCCCAGGCACAGGGGTGGAATGCTGCAATTGTTGGATGCAAACTCTGTTTAGCTCAAATCTCTCCAGCACGCAAGCCGCAAGCACGAGTCGCAGGGGCAGACCATGCCGGACCCGGCAGGAGACGACGCCAGAGTGCGTACGGATTGCGCACGCACCAAGAAATCGTGTGCGTGCACCGCCGCAATCGTCGCATCGCGCATTGATGGCCTCATTTTTTTTTGCTCGTGCGGCGTCGTCGCGGCGTCATGGCGCTCTTTGCCAAGCCGCTGGCCTTGCCCCGCCATCAGCTCGGCCGAGGGCTGCGCTGGTTTGGGCACTCGTCGCTAGCGCAGTCTCACTGCAACAACGGCACAGTCAGCCTCTGGCTTCAGGTGGCACTGGCGTGGGCTGTACTCTGGGTGGTGGATGTCCAGCCAGCAGAGGAGCATAGCTGCTCGCTGCCCCGGGTGGTGAGCACGTCCACGCAGAGGCGCAGGTCGACATGTGGCATTCCAGAATGCATGTGGGCGTTTGCAATCGATACAAAAAAGGGCAGCGCACAAAAAATGTGGCTTTGCGAGGGTCGTAATATTCTAAGAGCTCATACACTACTACAGCCAGCCTGGCGCGCGGCATCGAGTCGCTGCAGCCTCGGTCTGGGCGTTTTCTTTGTGGGAGGATGTAAAGGATACTGTTATGAGATGCACCCGGCGCCTCTACGCTGTATAGCCCCGAGGGCGGTCGCGGTGGCAGATACGTGGTTGCAAACGCTGTTTGCGAGCCTAGCCACCACTGGCGCCGCGGGTCGCTTTGGGACGTTTCCGTCCGCGCCTGCCCTGCGTACCGCTTGGGGAGCCCGTGCTGCGACCACTTGCGCGGCGGCTGCCGGGGGCGCCGTCGGGGAAGATTGTCTTGCGCACCACACCGTCGCCGTCGTGCGTGAACGAGCGCGAGTCGCTGCTTGCGCGGGAGCCTGCGCTCGCACTCCGCTGCTGAGGCTGCATGATGCCGTTGGGCGGCGACGACTCTGGGCGCGGGGGTGACGGCGATGTGGCACGGGAGGATGTCGCTGACAACATTGCTGGCGCGGGGAAGGGCGAGTAGGGTGCACGTCGCAAATGCTCAATTTGGCGCATGTGGCTTTGGGGCAGCGTCAGCGACGTGTACGGGTGTAGCGATCGCGAGCGAGCACTCGGTGAGTCGTGGCAGAGGCGATGGCACCCGAAGGGCATCCGCATCCCCCGCCACAAATCCCAGCCCACCACTCCGACCCATGCAAACTCACCTGCCTGCCTCCCGGCCGATTTCATGCATGCGCTCGCGCTGCTGGTCGGTCGTCAAGCGCTCGCCGGTAGGTGATCCACCACGCATCATGTTCATGGTGCCATAGCCTTCCTGGCTTTGGATCGACTGGGCTCGCAGCCTTGACGGCGCGATGAGAACCTCGGATTCATCCTGCGAGTCAGTGTGTGCTCACGCTTGTCTTGGGCAACTCACATGTCCACTTTCACGCACACCACACGAGAGACACGGAAAGATGTCTGCCCAGCCCATGCGCGCACTTTGTGGGAGGAAGCGGGGACGGCACAGACAGTGCTGGCGCTGGCGCGGGGAGTGCGGCGGGCGTCGGGAGGTGGTGTTTACCGACCTTTGGCGACGACGGTGATGACGAGCGAGGTTGTGCCGGTGCGGGGCAAGGTGGGGTGGTTGTGGTGGTGGTGTTTGGAGGTGATGAGATGATAGGCAACGCCACAATTGGATTCAATCACGCAGCCCGCTGCGTTAAGACTATGTGTGGGGGAGTAGATACAGCTAGCGAGCTGGTAGCGCTGGTAGCTGCAGGAGCAAAGGGGAGTGCAACGGAGTGTACCAGGAGGGGGGAGTGGCAGTGCACTGCCAAGGAGGTTTGTATTGTTTGGGACCTGCAGCAAGCGTGCGTGATTTTGGGTCGGCCTGGGGGTGAAACCTGCGAGAGAAAGGTGCAGGGGCAGGGCAGAGGGCAAGGGCAGTGACAGAACGCGGGGTACCGCTGGAATGCAAAGCAACGACGGCGGCGGGAATAAAATCGACCTACGCAACCTGACCTAACGCAAGCCTGCACGGCAGGACAGGTGATGCAACGCCGGCTCGGCGGGTGGGCGGGCAAGCGGGCGACAGCAGCCGCTACTGCGGCGGGGACTCGGCAGGGTGCGATCAGACGATATATCCTTGGCTCGGCGCGGCGCGGGGTCGTGGCGTCCTCGGCGCTGGGGCTTCCGAAATGACGGCCAGTGTGGGGTAGAATGGCCCCGGGGTCGTTTTTCAGAGCGATCTTACGCAACAGCAGTGTTTGTTGCTTGGAATCTCGAGATGCAGATGCGTGGTTTCTCGCTCACGAGCAAGAAACAAGTAGTACGCAGTGTGCGCGCCAGTAGTGAGATCTGAGTGCACGCGATGGGGGTACGCGACGGGATGCACGCCGTGGGTGACTCTGATGGCTCTGTGCAATCGGGCAAGGGGCTAAACGAGCAGGGCCGAAGGGGGGAACGGCGGGGGGGTTATCACGGAGGGTGACTAGAGTGACCGAGCTCGGGCTATGAATGAACTAATAAGTTTGGCAGACCCGTGCAGTCCGTAGGGTGAACCGATCTGTTGATGCAAGATTTGCCAAGCGCAGGCGGTGCAGCACGCACAAGGGCTTGCTGGACGGTCTTGTTATAGGGGTAGGGGGCAGCAAAAGTGTTTTGACTCGAAGGCGGCGCGCCGTGTGTGCGTTCCGCAAGCCGTGCCAGCGCGACTCGTGTCTTGTCGAGTTACGCGTCCGGTGCGGTTGTGGGTAAAAGGTACAAGTCACGTCTGGGCAACAAAGTTCAAAAGGTCTCTCCAATGGGTGGCAAGGTACACTTGTATATAACTGTCCTCACCAGCTATGAATGGGCTTATGCTAGCGAGCCGAGCACGACACTGGTGCAAAGGAATGGCGCCAATGGCATTTGCTGCTGACAATGACTGCCACAACTCACACGCCCCCGCCTGCGCCGCCGACGTCTCCCTCGGCCTTGCGATATCTGCAGAGCAACGAGCCTGGAGGCCGGACAGCGCAAAGACGACGACGCGAGGCTTTGGTCATCCAAGCTGTCATTCCATGCAAACAGACGGCCCCGAGGTCGGTCATTCTCAGGGAAAATGCGCCCCCTCCCCCACACGCCCCACAACGACCGTGCACGGTCATGGTTCCTGAATGCCGATGAAGATACCCACCGCAGGTCTGGCGAGCTGGGGATCTGGTCTGGTGGCATGTTGGCGCATTGCAGAGAGAGACTATGCCTAATTGTTGTTGAGCGTCGTAGTCTGCGTCTCGTGGGGTCGCCCTTCTCGACCCCTCGGTCGAGCGCAACCATAGTTTCCAGCGCCCGCCCTGATCTGCGTTAAGATCCTCTCGGTGGACGCTCCATTGTATGGCCATCTCGTGATCATGTCCAGCGCGCAGAATGACACAGCGCGACGACACCGGCCTGTGCACTTTCCCGGTCACGACGTCTACGGTTACACGGTTCTCTGCGGTGGACAGCTGACCGCACCATCCCCATGCTCCCCAATACATGCCCGGCAGCTTGCAGCCAACGACGGGTTCTGCTCCCCTGTTTGCCGCCAAACTATGCCCCCTTGGTTCCAGTTCGAATTTTCCCCAAACTATGATGGTCATGTGTGCTCTCCATCTTCACTGCAGACCTGGTGTACCCACCCACCAACACCCCTTCGCTTCGGACCTGTTGGGACCTGGATGGGACCTGAGAACCGAGACCATGTAATCGTCTCCACCACGGCGATACAACGCGGATGCCCGGCGACAACCTGCCACAACTACCTTGAAGTGTACATGCCCTCGCGGCACCAGATAAGACTCCGCTACCCCCGTTGTTGCGTTCCCAGGCAGAACGGAATGAGCTGTCGACGCCGGAAGCATGACTACGAGGTCCAGTAGTTGTGATATCTGATACGACAACAGGAAGGTGGAATGTGGCTGATGTGTTGACTACTAGTGGCATGGCAAAAGTGGTGGGAACTCGAGCCACTAGCCCAACTGGCCACACATGCTCATTACGTTGCACCTACTTCTCCAAGCATACCGCTTAGGTGATAGCCATCTGCCTTCTCGCCTTGCCATAGGCGAGGAGGTGGAGCGGAGACCTCGATCAAAAGGACGGCTCCACCTAGTAGTGGAGGAAAAACGATGATGCGCCTCAGTCGTCACCACTGACGTCCCGGTCATTGACGTCCAATAAGGTCGCCGACACCGACACCGAAACAACTGCCACACCACGACGAGGGGCAAATGACGACGCTGTCCAAGCTCACAGCGTGGTAGAAGGTCATGTGACCGCGTCGTTGAAGGTGGCTTGCCAACTCGCTCCAACCGGCATCATTCCCGGTCCGAGAACGCGTCGTACCTCCACTAAGAGTGGGTGCAATTACGCACCACCACCGAAGAGAAGGCTGCAAACAGTGGGAGGCTGGATGATCCCTGCCCAGAAGAGTGGCTCCACAAGCTTCCCTTGACCCGACTTTTCGCAATGGTCCCGATTCCAACAGCAGCATCCGAGATTCAACGGGTCTGCAACGTCGCTGTGGCGGCTACAGTGTGGCATCGCTGGCATGGACTATGCAGACACGCATGGCTTCATACGTCGCCCTCTGGGGGTGAAGCTGCGTAGCCCTGAGCAACTCTTTATCCAGACATTTGTGGCAACAATACAGAGTTCCCGCCGAGCAGACGGGATTGCAACCGGGTGCAGCTCTTGTTATCCGCTCACCGAAAGTGCTGTTCCTGTCACCCAGCCTGTCACTCAGCACAATGCAGGCTACTTGTCCTGTGCTTAGAGATGCCATTGATACAAGTCGATGGCGAGCAAAAGCCGCTCGGTCAATTGCTCGGTCACTTTCTCTCTCGCGACTTTGAAAATCAAAGACCGCAAAGCACCTTCATTCGTTTGTGCCGAACACGGTCTGGCCAAAGTCATTAAACCACAAAAGCAAAAGCCGCAGTATCATGGTGGAGTTCGTGCTCGCGAATGTGGGCTCAATGTCGGCGACTCAACACATAGTCCCGGGTACGATTTTCCTGTTTGCCCGCTGCAATCACACTAGAAGTTGAGATGCCCCAGCACAAGTTATAATCCAGGCAGCGACCAAAGCATACAGCTCCGCAACCATGGAGCATTCCCGGTTTGTAGAGTGCAAATCCCAAGGCGGGGATGGCTGGAGAAGCAGACGCCGGAGAGTCGTAGTGCGGTTTATCAACGCCGATCGATCGAGCTGCCACTCGTTTGTATCCAGGTACCTCCAATCGTTATCTTTCTGTACGACTCCTGCTGGCCAGGTTGCACAGCCTCAAATTCTTGATGATGTATTACTATGCATGTTAAGGATGCGCTGCCAGGCAGTTTAGAGGTTGAGGGCTGGGCGGTACGTGCCTAGTGTCTTGGGACATTGCTCTCGCCATCATTTCAGTTGGAAGATGCCATTGCCATCGCGCTTGGGATAGGGATAGGCCAATGTCATGGCTATCATACTGGTCTGGAACTCAAGTACGCCGTGACTGCATACTGCCTATACGGGGCTCTCGCTCAAGACATACATTGCCGTTACTCAAAGTGCCACAGACCACAGGCCGGACACTTCTGATCGTGATTGTACATGCATTGATACGACCTCTTGTATGTCCGTGTATCGTACAAGTCTGTGGAAAACAATTGCGCGTGCAGTGATGCTACTCGTGACCTGGACCCAGCACCGCCGAAGTAATGCCTGAGAATGTTCATGTTCGCCGTTTGCTGAGGGAACCCGCCCTCTTCTACTGCATCTTGTAACCCCAGATAGCTCCATCTCGCCCCTCTGACCGGGACATGTGATACCCACGCCAGTACTGCAAACGTCAGCCTCAGACATCCCTCGGCCTCTGCATGCACGGCAAAGCAGAGCCAACCTCGCACTCACCCCAAACCAACCGCGAGGGCTTCCAACTGCGCCAATCGTGACCCCATCTGCGACCCAGAACGGCACCTTGCGCGCCTTTGCCACGCTGCGGGACTCTTCCGGGTCTCCATCGGTACGTGTCGCCAGGCGCCAGCGCAGTTGTGGCGGCTCGTCGGTCGTGAGCTGGACGACGCCGTAGAATCCCATGCGCGGTGCGCCAGCATACGGTTCCCCCGAATGGAACTCTGCGTCCGGCACGTGCGTGCCGTCAAAGTAGATTGGCGGGAGCGCAGACCCCGTGGGATGTAACGTGCGCAGCCGCCGGACCGCCGCGCGGCCACTTAAGCCGCCGCGCTGGTAGGCAATCTTCTCGAGGGCTACGCGGCCGGAAACCGGTGTGAGGCGATAGCACGCGCGAGTGATCGAGAGCGAGTCGCCGTGTTGGCGGCCATCGGCGAGGCAATTGTTGCGCAGACCTTTCCACACGCCCGCGATGCCTGCCCAGTCCCAGACGGCTGTTGGATCCGCGGGCTTGGTGAGGCCGTGCAGGCCGGGTCCCCGGAGAGAGTCGCTCTCGAGCCTCTGGGCAGCTTCTTGTCGCTCTGCCTGGTGCATGTTCGAGAACTCTGATAGTGGTCGGTCACTCCCCCATACTGCGTAGCCTGGCTGTCAGTGGCATTGGTGGAAGGGACTCACGCATTGACGACACTATGAGGTCGACAGAGTTCCATGCGACGTTTCCCTCGTTGTGCATTGGCGTGTACTCGGTGTCCAAGTTGAAGTAATAGTCCTCCATAGTGTATGGATCCTTGACGTAGCCGCCAAAGACACTGGTGGTAAGAGCCAGCGGAAACTCGCCCACGAACGCCGCGTGCAACAAGCTGATCCTTTCGCTGGAGAATGGCAGGTCCAGCCCCTCGAGGTGGTGCCGCCACTGCTGTTTCATTTTGAGAATCTGGAACGGCTTTGAGCGCACAAGCTTGACAAGCAGCGGCATGTTGCGCGACGCTTGACTTTTCTTGGTCGACGGAATCTCGGCGTACATTGTCGCCAGCGCAACTGGCGTGATGCTCTTTGTCGGCAACTGCGACGTCAGCCACACACTCGTCTGCAAGGACACTCACAAGCTTATCCCGCACTGCTTCCTCATTCGGATCCAACCAAGTGCCATATTCGGTCGCTTCTGGATCCAACAACCGCTTGATCGCGTACCGCCCCACGACGAGCTTCTTCCAGTCACAATGTGGTGACGACGGACTTGCCGCGGCGCCGCGCGCGGGATCGTCGTAACACCAGTTGAAGACTCCCGCCCATGTCTGCTGCGATGGGTGCTGCGTTGTCAGCTCGAGAGCGATACGCGGCGACGTACATGGACTATCCTGTCAAAGGTGGAGCACGCCTGAGCCGCCCGCGCGAGCGCCCTTTCATCTTCGGCGCCAGCGAGGATCAGGATCTGCGTGAGGAGCTGCTCGTGTCAGCCACTGTTTGTGTGCGAGCGGCTTACTTCACTGGGAAGATTCTCGAGGCGCGACCTGTTCACTGGGCTTGTCGACGGCGAGGAGCGACTGCGTTCGCTGCGTATGCTGCCTTGGCTGCTGGCGATCTCGATTAAGGTTAGGTGTCTGGCGAGGTCGACCATTGCGGCAGCAGTGGAGAGTGCCAATTGGCGGCGCGTAGAGTACAGTATACAAACGACGAGATGTAGCAGTAGACGATGAACAGTGCAAAACAGAGCTCGCTCTGGCTACGCGCGTCCCATCCTCGCTGGCATCTGACCGTTCGAAACAGTTGCCATGGATGTGTCAAGTTCATGGTCGCTATCTGCCGTCTGTAGCCCGCGGCATCCAGCTGTCACCGACACCTCTGCATAGTGGGCCAGCCCTCAGGTCGAAGCTAGCTCTCGCCCTGACATTCCCCCTGTCCCCGTGCAGAAGGCCCTGTTACCAAATACGACTTGACCTCTTCCATCCCTCCCGCCATGCCGGTCTTCTTCTGCTCCGAAGGATGCACTACGTGGGATAGAGCCCTTCTTGGGTCCCAAGGCACCACACAACCGTCAGTTCCCAACGCGGAACGAACACGGTACAAGCCTCGCAAGGGTGTTCGCAAGGGCACACCCCGCCGCCGGTATCGTTTCACCTGCAACTCCACTGCGCATGCTCAGTGCGGCAAGGGTGCGAGGTATTGCTTCAAAGCCCAATGGAGAACTTCGATCGCCTCGAATGTACATTCGATCTGCTTCAGAGCCGTTCATAGCCACACCCGCAAGCTGCATGTTTTGATATTGATCCCAATGACGGCAAGATGTCACCTTTTTGCCGAAAGTGAAGCCGCTAGCAACGATAGGTTGCGGCACGGAAGGCAGGGCCATGTGCAAGGGGGTGGATGGGCCCGGTTTTCCTGCGGGCAAGAGGAACAAGGGGTGGACGACGACAGGAAGATGATCATCCTACCCAGGACCTGCTGACGACACTTCCGGTCTTCTCTTTGTCACGAGCAGAGCCTTCGCTCGGCCACCAATAATCAGCAAACTAGTGTGACGAGGCATGCCAGATCTGCGCCATCTTTGGCCAACTTCTGCGTGTGACAACCTTACCTGCCAACGTTCTCGGCATACTGCTCCAGGAAATCGGTCTAGAACGCTCTCCTGATCTGTACTTCGGTGACAAGGCTATGGCCGCTTTTGAAAGCACGCACATGCGCCATCAAACCCACACTTGCTCCGCCCGCTCCAGCACGACTGCACGTTGCACGAGGTCGGGTCGGAGACATTTCCGAGCTGCTAGCGGTGGCTGTTCCCCGCATCCCCGGAACATCGTTACTCCCTGCGAGCAACAGGAGCTCTGCAGAGGCACGCACACCGCAGACATCTGTCGACATGTCACAGGACGGCAGGCCCAGAACGGCGACCGCCTCCAACGCTAATTCCACTGATTCTTTCTCCGTTGGTGCGATTGTTGCGCTAGAGACTCCACCCCAGTTCCCCCATGCGACTCCACCATGCCAACGGAGTGGGGTTTTGTGCCTCGTTTTGGACTTTAATGCGCCGTTGTCCTCGGCTTGGATAGGGCAGAACTCGCCGTGCCAACTGGTCTACAGCTCCACCCCGGCGCTCGGCGCTTCCGATGGCGCAGACTCGGAGGTTGCTGGAGCCCGTTCGACATTTCACTGCCTCACTGCATAGGTTGGGGTTCGTTGTGGCGATTGATACTTTCCGAACGGCGTGTGCTTTCAACAGTAACCTGGTCGTGCTCGTCAACAAGGTCGGTGGAGATGTGTTCCTATGGAACAGCCTGGCGAGCCGATGGAATGTGAACGTGACAAGAGCCTGGAGACAAGGGGTTTGTTGGCAGGGCATCTCTACGTGACCGACTACTCCTAAGTAAGACTGCATTGATAACAGAGACGTTCTTACAGATCTGTAGAAGCGTCGAATGCATAGACATTCCACTGGAACGAGGCCAGTCGACGCCATGTGGCCCTCGCGTGGGAATATACTTCCGTCATTCCTCCACCACCTGCTGAATGCCGAATACTCGGGTAAAAGTCCAAGTCTATTGCACTTGCATCCTGCACAAAAACTCATCCAAACATGTTCACCGACCAGATTACCCTTCCCGCCCCAGCAGAGTAGGTACAGCGGTCAGTGTGACAGCAGCGCTGACAACCAGCTTCCACGTCCATGTCCGCCAGGGACCCATGTGCGAGCTCGTCACTCCTCATGTCGCACAGGGTGGTATCAAGACTGCCTATGTCATGGTAAGTAGCGGACATGGGTCAGGCGAATGCGAACCACTTCTCTGGTCTAGCATATTCCTTCCTGATTCTGTTTCTGACGCCTCAGCCCAACCTTGTACCTCCCCTGACCAACACGGCCGCTGTTGTCGCCTACAAGGCCGAGCTCGAGCGCATCGCTCCCGAAGTCGAGTGGCTCATGACCCTCTACCTCCACCCCGAGGTTACCCCCGAGGAGATCCGCAAGGCTGCCAAGGCTGGTGTTCGTGGTGAGTAGTCGTGTGGAGCAGGGGGAGCTGGCAGCAACGACAGCTTGCCGATGAGGCGAGCTTTGGTGGAGATTGTCAAGGCTGTTGTGGACTTGACGGCCTTGAGGTTGTCTCGTGTGTACGTGCTAACCATCAGGCGTCAAGTCGTACCCCCGCGGTGTCACCACCAACTCTGCCTCGGGCATTGAGGACTACTCTGTCTACTACCCCGTCTTCAAGGCCATGGAAGAGGAGGGCATGGTTCTCAACCTCCACGGCGAGGTCCCCTCGGACGACGAGAAGGTATGTTTCTCCCAACGAAGCAGCGCTGACATTAGAACATTTCGATTCTGAACGCCGAAAAGCACTTCCTCTCGCACCTCCGCCAGCTGGCCGCCGACTTCCCCAACCTCCGCATCGTCCTTGAGCACGCCACCACGGCCGAGGCCGTCGAGTGTGTGACGTCGCTCCCCGCCAACGTCGGCTGCACTATCACCGCGCACCACCTGTGGCTCACCATTGACACCGTCGCACCTCAGCCCCACCACTTCTGCAAGCCCCTCGCCAAGGAGCCTCGCGACCGTGCTGCTCTCCAGGGCGCCATCAAGTCAGGCAACCCCAAGTTCTTCCTGGGATCCGACTCGGCCCCCCACCCCAGCGCGTCCAAGACCCCGACCGTCTCGGAGACTGGCGAGCTCCACGCCTGCGCCGCCGGCTGCTACACCTCGCCTTACCTCGTTCCCCTCGTCGCTACGCTGCTCGAGAGCTTTGGCGCCCTCGACAAGCTCGTTGGCTATGTTTCGGAGAACGGCCGCGCGTTCTACAAGACCCCCGCCAAGGCCGGCGAGGAGGTCACTATCCGCCGTCCCGCTGTTGCCTCCAAGGTCCCGGGACTTTTGCAGGGTCAGGGTGTCGAGGTTGTCCCCTTCTGGGCTGGCAAGGAGCTCGGATGGGAGATTGTCAAGAACTAGACGGGTGTGCCAGTGGGTGGCAGTGAGTTGTTGGTTGTGGAGTAGTCATAGCATTGATGCAGGTTGTTCATAAGCGCGTTGCAGTAGTGTCGGTGCACCGAGTCGTAGTCACAAGCTGAGCAGATGCCGTAGGAGCCACTGCTCTCGAACAACTTGGTTACAAAATCACTGGTGGAGGTGGAGGTCCGGGCCGGTGTGTCCGACCCAGCCCACCTCGTCCTCATCTACTTAGGCTCTTCATCCCTCCTCATCTCCTCTGACACTCACTCTCAAAACACACACCTTCAGACCCGTTCACAGACCATACCAGAGCACAGCATAGCAGAGCACAGCACAATGCCACCCCAAAGCCAAACCACCCCCACCCCCGCCTCGGGCTCCCCCACAGCGCCATTCACCCCGCAACCCCGCCCCGTCCAAGTAGTCGACGGCAGCACCCTCGTGACCTCTGGCGGGCAGACGCAGGGTATGACGCGCCAGAACGCCCTGTCAGACGTCAGCGACCAGATGTGCGGAAACAGTGAGTCTCCTCCACTCCGCCTTGTCTCTTGGCGAGGCGGATTTCCACACCTGGCCGGTAGCTGCTGACAGCAAGTAATGCTCGCCTCCCCCCACTCGAGCTCGGCGGTCCACCACCACGGGCCGCAGGATACGCTCGTGTACGCCGTGCGCGGGCGGGGGTCGATTAGGAGCGACGGGGGGAAGAGGGTGCAGCACTTGAAGCCGGGGGACTGGGCTTTGATCCCGGCGTTTGCGGTGCATCAGGAGGTTAATGAGGGGGAGGAGGAGGTCGAGTGGGTTATTGTGCGGGGTGGACGGGTGGCGCAGGTCGTTAATCTTGATGGGTGGGAGGGGTTGGCTCAGTAGGTGGTGGGAGATGGGTGGGAGGAGTGCGTTCGTGAGGGTTGTACTTGTCTAGTCATGCGTCTGTTATGAAGACATCTTGTGCTCAGCATTTGTTCTTAACAGCGTTCTATCGTGGCATTATCACTGAATAATGAGCTGATCGGCCAGAGAGGATACGGTAGTAGTAGTAGTAGTAGCTGGAGGCGAATGGGGACGTTAGTGTGGCGAGATCAGACACCACCACACGCAACACGACGCCTACACCATCTCGTCCCAACCGCATTGCCACATCGTCGCTAGCTCGCTACAACGTCCACAATGCACCACAAACAGAACACTGAGGCCACACCACGCTGTAGGCAGCAGCCCGCCCAAACCCGCGGAAATCCGACTCTCCCCGCCGCCGCCGACTACCTCCACCGCACCCTGGCTGCAGATCGACGCTCCTCCGATGAACAGCTGCCAGGATGCCAAAGCATGCCTTGCTCACTGGCTGTCACCTTCGACCATTGCTCCGGGTGGCTTGGTGACGGCTTCCGAGCTTGGTGTTAGTCATCTGTAATCCAAATCCTCGAATGACGTGAATGAGCTTGGCTACTCTTTGCCAGCGTCAGACCCGCAACGGATGAATCTCCTGCATGATCATGGTCACCACAACTATCGTTCCCCTACACTCGCAGTCCTACACTAGCAACACTGCTGCTAGATCTTTTACACGACCTTGTTCCTCAAAAAAAGCTAAGGGCGTCGGCCGAGACGGTGTCGTTTCTGGTGTTTAAAGTGTTTTTAGGCATGTGCCGCGGCCTGGGCGGCGGCGGGCTGGGCGGCAGCCTGAGGGTTAGCTAGGTGCGATGGAGGATATGGATGGACTCACCTCGGCGAGCGAGATGCGCTTGGCGCGCTTCTCCTGGTAGTCCTTGATCGCTGACTTGATGGCGTCCTCGGCGAGTAGCGAGCAGTGGACTGTAGGGTTAGTCGACGTAAGGACGGGATGAGTGCAGGGATGAAAAGCTGGAGTAGCGAGCCGCCGGCTAGACCCGCCGATGAAGCGGATCCATGCGTCGGCCGTGTCCGTGTATGCACACGTCCTGGGACACACCGGCAACGCCCTGCACTACCTCGGGCAAAACTCACGCTTCACAGGAGGGAGAGACAGCTCCTTTGCAATCTCAGTGTTCTTGACGGCGCCGGCCTGGTCGAGGGTCATGCCCTTGACGCGCTCAGTCATGTACGACGACGACGCAATGGCGGATCCACAGCCAAAAGTCTTAAACTTGACGTCGCTGATGACGCCGTCCTCGCCGACACGGATCTGGAGCTTCATCACGCTGCAACGTTAGTCGTGGCCCGTGTTACGCAAATTGGAAAGCAACAAGGCTATTCCTCTTCTTTGCCAATACTTACTCGCCACAGGCCGGTGCGCCGACGAGACCGGTTCCAACGTCGTCGTCGAGCTTGTTCATCTTGCCGACGTTACGGGGGTTCTCGTAGTGGTCAATGACCTTTGCGTGGTATCCGCGGGCAGCGACGGCGGGACGGGCAGCGGCCATGGGACGGACGGCTGCGCGAGCCATTGCTGGGCGGACGAGGGTGCGGGAGGTTGAGGCGAGGGCGGTACGGAGCATTGTGAATGGGTGTATGTGGGTGTGGAGTAGTGGGAAAGTACAAGAGGCGACAAGAGAGATGGAATGGGATATCTGATAACTGTGTCGACTTCGGGCACTAGCACCAGCAGAGTGACTCACGGCCCAAAGAATGACAGAGTGGCGACGGAATCAAATCAGATCGGTATTATACGGCATTGTGGCACTGTGGCACTAGGAATGACACGGTCCAGCTGTCGTACAGTGCACTATCAGACATGCATTGGTTGGAAGAAATGGACACTGTAGATGGTATTCTGGAATCTGAGCACAAGGCCGAGACCAGAAACATTGCCGGACAGCATCAATGCAAGAGTGCCGATGTAGAGCACCGAGGTAAGTCTTGCTCGACCAATTCACCGAATTCTCGGCCTAGCAAAGGCGAAGCCAAGCCCGGCAGCAGCAAGTGGTTGGGCCCGTCAAGAGCAGGGACGATGCGTGGTCAAATGGTGGCTATGCATGGCGGTGTTTATATGAGTCTGTTACACAATATTCACGTTGCCGTATGTTCAGCTCTGTTGTCACCATCGGACATGGGCGAGTTGCGACTGCCACCAGGCGGGTGGACAGTAGCCGGTCATGGCCGAGCTTCCGGGGATGATTACAAAATAACAATTAGGATTACTTGTTGTTTTCATTAGAGCTGTATTAGTGATGTATTAGGAAATGGCATTCGGATCGTCACCAAGCCCGGGGTCCAGTCTGTCCACATTACACTGCATCTTCTCACCACACTTTCACTCACACACCTGCTTGAGCGCAAAGGCCTTGCTGGTGGCTCACTCTAGAAGCAATCGCCGCGTCTTCTCGAATACAACCTTGCCACGATGCTTGGTGAGCTCTTGCGACCTTATCGTTAACTGCTCGCTGACTGGGCAGTTGTTGGACTTACGGGCGGTATTGCTACGGGTACGTCGTGTGCAGAGGACACCAGGCCATGAGAAGGCGAGGCATTGCAGAGCAATTGCTTTGAGCTACATGGTGTCGAGCCATCCACCATGCTCTGGAATCCAGCTCAAGCAGCTAACCCGTGCTCTGGCTGACGCTCACCACAGGCAAGTCGACCGTCTCCAAACTCCTGTCGCAGAAACACAACCTCCCGATTATCGACGCAGACATCCTAGCCCGCGACGTCCTCGCCCCAGGGACATCGGGGTATGACCTGGTAGTCTCGCATTTCGGCGCCGACCGAGTCCTTCTCGAGGACGGCGTGTCGCTCAACCGCGCCGCGATTGGGGATATTGTGTTTCGCGACGCGAACCAGCGCAAGTGGCTCAACGAGGTCGTCCACCCGCGCGTGCGCAAGGCCATGATGATGGCTGTCGTCCGTGCGTGGGTGCGCGGAGAGTGGTGTGTCGTGCTCGACGTGCCGCTGCTCATTGAGGCGAGTCTGTGGAAGTGGGTCGGCGAGGTCGTCGTGGTCTACATGTGAGTAGGGCTGTGGTATGGGAAGCTGGGAACTGGGCCAGTGAAGTGAGGCTGTGGCTGGCCCTGTGCAGCATCGCACACGCCACGGCCACCTTTTGTCGGAGCTCGCCCAGTGCCGAACACTCGCCCGCACTGCTGGCTGATGCTGACGCCGCAGCAACGACAAGCTCCAACTCTCGCGCCTTCTCGCGCGCCCACAGACCCCTCCGCTCTCAGAACAACAAGCCAAGGACCGCATGGCCGCTCAGATGCCCATGTCGACCAAGCTCAATTTCGCCACGACCGTCATTGACAATTCCGGCACCTTTGCCGATCTAGAGGTTCAGGTCGACCGCGCCGTCGCGCGCTGGCGCGCAGCGCAGGGCGGCGCGAGCGGGTGGTGGTGGCGGCTGTGCTGGCTGTGCCCGCCCGTGGGGCTTGCGGCGGGCTGGCTTGTGCTTGCCCGGGTGTGGCTCAAGGCTAGCAGGGCGGGGAAGCGGCGGACGAGGGGGGAGGGAGGCGGGGAAAGGATTGAGATGAGCGATATGAAGCGACGGGCGAGTGAGCGTGCAAAGTTGTAGCTGACTGTGCAGGTTGCGTAGGGGTTTGGTAGGGAGACATGAATGCGCATAGAGGTTCGTGGCACAGGGGCATGGAACAAGTAATTCAGAGGGGAGAAGACAAGTAAAATCGCTACACTAGAGTCTCAACACAAACCTCGCCCGCCAGGCCCCTCCAATGCGAGCACACGCTGCTGCCTAGCACCACCACTTGCGGGCCATGTACCCATCCTCGCTCATCTCCTTCCAGTGCTTCATGGGGTGTTGCGTGCTGGGCCACATTTTCATGTCCACCGCACTGGGCCCAATAGCCGGGAGCTCTCCGGGCTCGCGCTCGCGCATGCGCGGCAGGCCGAGCTTCAAGTTTCTGTCCAGCAGCGTGGCCATGTTCTTGTGGTTGGCCTCGTGCCAGACTGGGTGGAAGAGGCCGAATTGGCCTTGGATGAGGGACGGCAGCTTGGGGGCAGAGATTGGAGAGGACGAGGGGTTGGACGGAGAGGACGTTGCTGCGGAGAGCGCTTCGGCGTCGGCGGCCTCGGCGGCCTCAATAATCGATTGCGCTTGGCGCATCTTGAACAGCGCCGCCATGTCTTGCACGGCGATTACAATGTCGCGCCAGTCGGTCATTTTTCCCGGATCTGCGAGGTCAGCTCTGGCCTGGAGCGATGCCATATAGGTCGGTATCACGCCGATCTGTTTGAACAGTTCAACACACTTTTGTTATCCGTGGGCTTGGCTTGCGGGCCTAGTGTAATGTAGCCCAGCTCATTGCGCACAGCCTCGAGATGTTTGGCAGTGTAAGGGTGGGCAAAGACGTGCTCGTTCATCGAGCCGCACAGAATGACGGGAGTCGTATGTGGTAATGCTCGTAAGAACGACAGCTGCCGTGTCAGTGATAAGCTACCAGTTCAAAGTCAACTCACAGCAAGACTGTCGGCATGCCCGCTGGCAATCTTGGACAGCATGTCTGCCGAACACGGCGCGACAACGACCATGTCGGCCCAATGTCGCAGCTGTTTGTTAGTACAGCCCATGCTATCCACAAAAGACCCCACCTCAATAGAAAGCACCGTATCCCCAGGCTTCCGCCAATCCTGCCCATCAGCATTGACTTGCCCAGCAGCACTCACAGACCACTCGTCCCCATCCTCCCAAACGCGTACACCCCAATCCGGCCCCGTTTCTCCCTCGGTCGGACACGCGAGATTCCACGCATGTCGAACCGCGTCGTCAAGCTCGGCCTGGCATGTGAAGCGGAGCGCGCCGGGGGCGGCTACTATTTGAGCTGATACTTGTGGGTCCTGGCATTATCAGCAACGGATCAAGGTGGGCGTATGACTAGCTCCAGCTTTGTCACAGCCAAAGTATCCAGCTCGATTTGCTCCGATACGCTGCAGACGCACCTTGCTCAAAGCCCCAATAATCAACGGCAACTGAGCCGCGTCTGGACATCCGCCAGCAACAATCACAACACGAAACGCGCCGTCCGGCTCGCTGGCTTTGGCCGCTTCCGCGCAGAACGGCCTTGCACTCTTGATGGGCGGGATCGCAGTCGGCTGATGGCTGTGGGCGTACGAGTCGTCCATCATGCGTGTTGCTGTGCCATGAGAGGAGAAGTGGATGGTGGGGATGTTGGGGAAGCGACATGGTTGACGGGCAGCGGGCAGGGATGAGCGTGGGTGGAGGTAGGTTTCCCACGGTGGGCTGTGGAATTGGCAGTTGCCACCCAGCAGCAACCAAAGTCGCGACTTTGGCTTTACTCACCTCAGCGTCTGAAGCATACAAGCTGCAGCTGCAGCCCGCATCGACATGGTCGCTACCCCCGCGCCTCGAACGGATGGGCTCAACGACTTTCAAGTGAGGCGTCTGCAGCGCCGTCTCGAGGATCTCGAGGTGAGTGTTTTCCGTCTCGTCCTTTGCGACATGCAGTCTCTATCCCCATATCAGCCGTCACAGGCCTCCTGTTAGCACTGGCACACCTGATCTTTGGCTATGCCCATTGCTTC
The DNA here is from genome assembly GCA_002335605.1 of Prillingera fragicola. Taxonomy (NCBI): domain Eukaryota; kingdom Fungi; phylum Basidiomycota; class Tremellomycetes; order Trichosporonales; family Trichosporonaceae; genus Prillingera; species Prillingera fragicola. The sequence goes on along the minus strand of BEDY01000006.1, from coordinate 284,864 downwards.
TCACTACCATCGCTTCCCGTGTCCATAGCTAAACACACCCAGCGCACAAACCCGACCGACATTCCCGCCTCATCCTTTGCCCCACCCGCCCCCGCCCCCAACACTCCAGCCGCACTCGCGCTCGCGGCTGCCAAGAAGAAGCAGACCCCCAACGTCCGCCGCGTGCTTTACGGCAAGAAATCCCTGCGCGACTGGCTGGAAGAGCTGCCGTCCACGCCCACCCCGCCGTATGTGACTGCGGCGGCGCCTGCGCCGACGACGCCGGCCCGCAGGCTGTGTGCGAGCTGCGGTGGGCTGGGGCGATATCGGTGTCCCCGATGTGCGGAGTGGAGCTGTGATCGCAACTGTGTAATGGTGCACGCGCGCGATGGGGGGTGTGGTGTGGGTGGGTGACGAGCCAGTTAACCTTCCGTCCGTATGGAGACCATACCCTGCATATGTATACCTGTTTCTAACCCAGTGCACTATTGACAACCATGATACAACTCTTCACGCCGCTCTGCGCCTAGTGCAAGTGCCCGAGCAAAAACTCGAGGGTCGGCAGCACACCCTCCTCCCACCAGTCAGACCCCTCGGGCCATACCGGCTGATGGGGCAGACACTCGAGATCCCCATGCGGCATCCCCTTGCACTCGACGATACTGCTCTCGACTCCAGCCTTGTTCAACTTGTCGTTGAGCGCATACAGCGACGCCGGGGGGATGATATTGTCCTCCCCAGCGACGAGAATGTAGGTCGGCGGGAACGCGCCCGATACGCGCTCCAGTGGCGCGTGGGACGTGTATGGCCCGCCTTTGGGGAACAGCAGAGGCAGCATGAGCCCCTTTGAGAATGCCTGGCGCATAAACGCCTCTCGCACAGGTAGGTCGTCGGCGGGGGTGGACGTGTCGACCCACATCTGGTTAGTAGTGCAGTCTTCACTGAGGAGTATCGAGAACAGCCTTCCCAGGCCGAGTTCCGCGCCTTCCTGCAGCGCGCGCTTGAGGTCCTCTGGCGTCTTCTGCGGCAGCGGCGCAAAGTCCACCAGCGGGTAGTTTGGAACCAGCGCACGCAGCGGCGGCAGACCAGTGGTGTCAACCCCGAGCTCGTTCGACTCGAGATCAGCAGCGAGGAGGAGCACGAGCGCACCCCCAGCACTAGCCCCCCAAGCAGCCACGCGCGTGGGGTCGACTGTCCAGTTCGCCCCAGCCGCGCCCAGCGCAGCATTCAGCCCCTCCCCGCGCGTCACATACGCGTACGCGTCGAGCATGTCCTGCCGCTGCTCCGCGAGGCCCACACTGTCCGTCAGCATTTCCAAAGGTAGGGGACGCACTGGGGAAGCAGCCTGTACCCTACGCTCGCGACTGCGATGCCGCGCTCACACAGCCACCGGACCTGCCTGAAGGGCACGGCGACGCTGGCGCCCATCGCGAACCCCCCGCCATGGACGAAGAGCACGAGCGGGGCCGGGCGGGGCGAGTCGGGCGTGCCGGTTGAGGTCTTGGGGAAGTAGATGTCCAGGTTTGGGCCGCCGTTTTGGGTGTGTGCGTGCTTGGCGTAGGTTGTTGTGAGCGAGGGCGCGAAGGGGGTGTTGGGGGGGTCAGCGTTGGTGGGCATTGTGGCGTGCGGCGAGGTGGTAGGAGAGGGCTGCGTTGCTGGCGGCGGTATCAGTGAGAATAAGGTTGTCCTCGTGCTGTGCTTTAAGGTGGATGAGAGAGTGGGAGACTGAGAGCGAGTTGATAAGATGCAGCACAGTAGATGTGGCTGGGAATAGACCATGTCGCACGTCGCCTGGTGGAGGTAGTTCAGCCGCTTTATCCGAGGCTACTCCTGGCCCCACAGTCTCCAGCACAACGCGACTAACGCGGTATGAGTTGGCATCGGCGCCCGATGGGTGGCCGGGAGGGGGCCCGGAAATGCTCATGTAAAGACTATACATCCATGCAGTAAAATACGCTTGTGCTTTGTGGCAATGTCCTACTCGCCGAGCGGCGTCACGAGTAAATCCCTCAGCACGTCCTCGTTGCCCCTCTCCAAGCTCCGCTTCTTCCTGTTCCACCCGTTACGATCCCTCTTCCACCCGCCCTTGAGCATGCGCGCCACTTGGCCCGGGAAGCGATAGTTGTACGGCGGCGGGTAGAGGGGCTTGACGGCGTCTTCGAGCTCTTTGAGTGACATGCGGTGCGAGTTGGGGAACTGGCGGAAGAGCCCGATGGCGTCGATTTCTGTGAGCGCGTTGGGGCGGATAACAGCAACGCTGTCGTCGAGGAACGAGTACGCGTCGACCACTATGGGTGTGGTGAGCACTGGAACCTCGGTTTCCAGCGAGGTAAATGCTGTGGAGGACGCTTGGGACTCGATGTCTGCCCATCAGCTCCTGCCCGTACTGCAGCTCGCTACTTACACCTATACCCCGCATTCCACGCCGGGAGCAGCAAATCCACACCGGCCATGTATCCGTAAAACTCCTTTTGCGGGTATCCCGACACATACTCGACAGCAGCACTGACACTCCCGGGGTCAGGCAGCGACTCGTACCGTGTGTCGGGCTCGCCGAGGACCATGAGCTTGAACGTGTTCGGGTCCGCAGGATCAATCGCCTCATAGTTGCCCGTGTCGTTGTTCATCTTGTAACCCCACAGCGTGGCGTTGGCGGCAAACTGCGCCTTCATGTCCTCGAACGTCGAGTCGTAAGCGCGGCGTTCCGGGGAGATCATGCCGTTGATGCACGCGCGAGCGGGGACAGTGTGCAGTTCGCGAGGAGGTGTGCCGAGGCGCGGAGTGTAGATCAGGTCGTCGGTTGCTGGGAGCCACGGAACAAGGGTGCGCGTGCGGATGTGCTCAATGCCGGACCAGGCTTGGTAGACTGCGCTGGCTTCTAGGCGGAGACGCGCCTTGAGGGCTTTGTCGACGCTGGAGGGTTAGCGCTGAGTCACGGAGCGAGGAGAATGGCAGGTGCTGTTGGGGCAGTGCCACACGCAAGGCAACGAGCTTGCACCTCTCCTCGGGCTCGGTAACTCACTGAGGCGACAGCGTCATATAGCTCAACGCTCCCGTAGGTCCCCACAACGTGGCATGCTCGGCAATATCGCCAGTCGGCTCGTGGTAGACCGCTACAACCTTGAACTTTTGGTCCTCGGGGCGCGCGTTCCACAAGTCGAGGAGACGGTCAGAGGCCCATTCCAGGCTGAGTTTGTTAGCGGTGTTCGTTTGGCTGAAGCCTGGGCACAAATCCCAGGTGCGGACATGACTGCACACTGCAGATGCCACACTCTGCCCGTGTCCGTGCCCCCAGCCACATCGAGACTCACTCGTTTCGCTCAGTCGCGAGAATGATCGTGTCCACGAGCTTGCCATTTGCCAGGGGCTTGTTTACGGCGTCGAACATGCTCTCCTTCTTCTGCAGTTCTGCGTGGTCAGCATTACAAAGTGTAAATCTCGGGCTTGGATGTCCGTTGAGCCAAGCATGCCAGCCGCCGTTGACGTCCGCAAGAGCGCAGCCGCGTCCCATACGGTTACACTCCCACCAACACCAGTACTCACTGTTCTCGCCGCCCCACATGCCAATCTCCTTCGCGAGGTCGAGCAGCCCAAAGCGCGTACACGTCCCATCTCCCTGGGTCTCATCACACTCGGTGAACGCGGTGACCCCCACGCCCAAGCCCGTGAGCATGCCGCCCAAACACAGCCACACCTCCTCGTGCCACGGCGGGGGGGGTGCCAAAAACACATGGTGCTCTTCTGGCTTGAAGGGGGGCTTGCCCCCGCTCCACTGGAGTGTCGAGACGACTTTTTTCGGGAGGTAGGCTGCTGTGCGCTCGTGCTGGGCGCTGAGGTGGACGAGGACCAGGGCTAGGACCAGCAGCAGAATTGGCGGCCAGCGACGCATTGTGGGCGGTTATCGGAGCTTGCCGACGGAGGTGAGGTGTTGATAGGATGGAGCCGTGGCCTAGCGAGATCCAGCTCGCGAGTTGGGATGCGTTAGAGACGTTATAATGCAAAAGGGTATCAGCAGAGTGTGTGAGTAAAAGGACGAGGTGTTGGTGACAGATGCTGGACGTCCCGTCTTTTTGTTGTAGTCATGTGTCTGTTCGTACTCGGCCGTTGCCAAGGTAATCATCGGCACAGGCACCAACCTCGATCTCTTTCTCTTCATGCTCTTCTTGCTCCTTCGGCAGCGATGTACCACGCATCTGTACAGCGGGGTAGATGTACATGCCCGCAGAAGAATCCTCGGTGCATGCGCGTGCATTGTTATTTCGACACACCTCCACCTCGTGTCCAAAGATGTCAACAAATGCCAGACTTTGACCCCTCTGTTAGGATGTGGTGCCTCTCGTCGCGTCGTCTTGCTCTTGGCTATGTCTATTCACAGCCCTTACTCGTCCTTGTCCTCCATACATACAACCCTCTGCATCTCTAGTCCTAACACAACGTGCAGTGCTCTGGCAGTGTACTGCAGTGTCATGCCCGCGTCCCATTCGTGACCGCCACCTCGCCCTCCTTGGCCGGCGCGCTATCCTGCAACTTCTCAAGCCAGTGTCCCGTCAGCACACAGCACAATCGCCTACTCACTCGTTATCGCACCGCTCAAACCTAGTCTGCACACTCTCCCTTAACTCTGCAATCTCCCGCTGCAGCCGCGTCGTCGCTTCCTCGACGCGATACTGCGAGCGTTCCAGTGTGCGCAGCCGCGTGTCGCGCGTGTCCGGGTAGGCGAACGCGAGGACTGTACCGTTAGCGAGCGAGCGAGCGCCGCAAGCAGGGCAGCACACGCTTGGAGCCCAACTCACCTTCCCTGCTCTGCCAATCGCCCGCGGCACCGCCCATGCTCATGCTCATGCTGGTCGGCGTGTACGGCGGGCTAGGCGGGGCAACGTACCCCGTGAACATGGTCTGTACGGCCTCAACACTTGCTCAACTCTGGCAACAAGGACTATCATTCTTTGGTTGCGAGTGCGCATCCAAACAGGGAGCCAGGTGAGTGTGGATTTACGACGCTTGGATCTGCGTCACCGCCCGCTGGTTCCTACCGCGTGTGTCGCCACTGGGCTGCAGACATGCATATCGCTGCGTCGGTCGCTGGTGCGCATGTGGAGCTGGAGCAGAGCCGGTGCCGTGGCGTGTGGTGCGGGAAGCTGAATCGCGGGATGCTGAAGGGCGGCACCCACTCGCGGCGGAGTAGGGCGGAATTTTGGGTGGATAGTGGTGGATGGGTTGGGATGGGCGGGTCGCTGCATGTGGGCATGGCTTTGATAGAGCGCAGATTGTGGAGCGGAAAAGGGTGGGTTTGCCTCTTTGGTACATCAGATTGTTGTTCATGAACGTGCAAGGTTGGCTGGGTGGAACAGTGTCGACCGGCCTCGAATGGCACTGCCAATGGCAATGACAGAGTCTGCATTTACGCTCTCTGGACCCAATCATCGCCTCAGTTTGGCTCAATGGAAGCTTGCAATGGATGCATCTGACCCCAATTCCTGGCCAGGCCGTCAATGTCAAGCGCAAGGCCGCGCACACTACTACTAAGACAGCCAGCAGCCACCGCCCAGCGCCATCACCGAACCTCCTATTGACGTGGGCGGTTGTCATTCAAACCGACAGCAGCCAGTGAAACCAACCTTGCACCTCCTGGCACGCCATCATGGCTTCCACGAGGTTTATTCAGTGTCAATGCCCAATTGCCCCTGGAATCGGCTTCCCAAGCTTTGGAGGAACGCCAACCTTATCCTTATTCCCAAGACAACACCGACGCAAGCTCAAGCTCAAGCTCCAAACTCAAGGGCACGCGTTGTTAGTACAGCGTGCCAAGCCTCACCCCCACTGATCCTCCTGGCACAAGTAGGAATACATACAAGGAAGACAAAATGGTATCACTAGATGTAGCAGGGTAGCAGGTCGCGACTGTGGCTGGACGGCGTGAATGTTGTCGGCCAGCGAAATGTATAGGTTGTGGTCGATATGGTGGTCATCCTGTAGTGTCGATAAGGGCAGTGTCCGGACGTGTTGGTGCTGTAGCATGAAGATGGCGATGTTGCAGAGGAAGATGTGGGTCCACGATTGCGAATGCAAGATGAGGGCATTGGATAGCTTGATTGGCGAATGTAGCACCAACAGCAGGTCGCACTCGCTACCGCGCGACGCCAACTCCCTCGCCGGCCCCATTCAACCTCTCGCGGGACGAGAACCCTCCGTCCCAGCTAACACGCGCACTGTCCCACGCCGCGCTCAACCGATCCACCGAGACCTGCGACAGCTCGGGGTTATAGCTAGTGTACGTGCTGAGACGATCGCGCGAGGACCGCACACTCCCCGCGCGGTGGGGCAAGCCGAGGCGCTCGTTGGATGCGCCGTGCAGCGACGCCGCGTCGAGCCTCTCGCGGGACGCGACGGCCTTTTCGACGAGCGCAGCCTGGGCGGCGAGGAACCAGTCGGCCGGCTCGCTCGACACGCCGTTCAGGTCTGGTGTGGCTGGTGGGTCGGCGCCCTCGGGCATGGGCAGGGTGGGCTTCTCGTCCGCCATGATCGCCGCTGCGACTTGTTCGTCGTGGCCTACGGTCGTGTCCTCTTGTGTCGAGTCGCCCGAGGGTTTCCGCAGCTTGAGCTCGTCGGCGGTGTCGACGAGGGTGCGGCGCGGGGAGAGCTCGACCTGCACGCGCTCAGCGACGGGCTCGACTGCCATGTCGCTTGCGACCGTTGCCATTGCCTCGGTCGTGGCGCGCAGGGCGGCCACCTCGTTGTCTGCCTGCTCCTCGCGCTGCGACTCGAGCAGGTCCAGTGTCGGTGGCGCCAGCGGGTCGTCCTCGCTCCCGATACGCGCGTGCATCTTGAGCAGCAGCGTCGAGAAGGCCGTCTCTGTCCACCATCGTGGTGGGCGGGGGTTGTTGTTGTCTGAGGCATTAGCATGGAGGTACCCGGCGAGGGGCAGGAACGGATCGTCCTCGCGCTAGTGCGGATCGACAGCTTGTTGACACTCGCTACCAGCGATGGCCAGCGACACTGCCATCTGAGGTCTCTGCTCACTGCCAAGCCCACTCACGCTTCAACTTTGTCGGCGTCGTCGTACCCGGTCCATGGCAGTTGCCGCGTATGACACCGCTGGTGACGAGATACTCGATGCCCTTGGAGCTCATTGTTGGTCGAGGCATTCAAAGTGTCGTCTGCGTGCAGCGCCCGCGCTCGTCCAGTCGTTGTACAAGTAAACAGTAGAGGGTATGAAAGACAAAGAGACAAGACAAGCACAGATCGATCAAGCGCACCAACAAAAATGGCATCAACAGACCAGCCCAGAAGCATGGCTTGGAGCACCAACCCGCGGAACGTTCAGAAGCACCCCCGGCAGAAGAAGAGCGCGCGTATGTACGTTATCAGTGTCGCCGTAGCCACGCGTCCGTGTCTGATGCGGGAGGGGCTTGCATCTGCGCAGGGCATGCGGTCTGAGGCAACTCCTGGACTCGGTTTCTTGGGTCGGGCCTGGTATCCTGCATGTCGCAGGGGCTGAGCCTTCATCGAGCCTGCATGGCTTGCAGCTGCAATCGCATAATACTCTACCCTGCAGCTGATTTCGCGGCCCCACTCGCAATCTCACCCAGATCAGGCAGCAGCACCACCCCCGTCCTGAGCCATGACAGCAAGGTGCTTCCCGCAATGGCTCCCGGAATCGTCAAGTGGCTCAATAGGCGGTCCTGCTCGGGGCGGGCCGAGCAGCCAGCCCTGGCCCTGACGAGTCATTTTTGGGACTGCAACTCTCCCCGCTGTTCCTACTAGCCACCACGCGCAGTTGATGGACGGTCAGGTATTGGGATTTCGCTTTAATGCGGCCAGCAATGTGGCTTGGGTTAGTGCGCCGATGCCTGTTACCTCGTACGTACGACCATCATGAGGCGCTCATCAGCGCCTCTAATGTTCATGTGGCTGGCCGAGATTGGCAGGGCCACTCTACTCCACTCGCACCACCATGCGTAGCCGTCACGGGCAACGACGCTCGTCAACGTGAGGTGAGTAACTTTTCACGAGTGTCCTCTCGCATGTGAGCCAGTCATAATATCCCAAATGCAAACTCTACTATTCTACAAAGCAATGTCCTGCCGCGACGTTGCCGCGGCTATCCCAAGCAGACTGTCCAAGACTTGGCCGAGATGGGCAAGCAATCACACCGCAAGCGACATATCTAGCCTTATCTAGCCCACCTAACCAACACACTCACGATCCCATGACCGCAATGAGCTTGACCGTGGCCATCTTCGGCGCGGCTGGATTCTCAACCACCTCGCAGGTAACGCTATGCGGACCAGGAGCGACGCCGGCGCTGATCACGCCGCGCGCACCGACCGCAACGCCAAAGTCCCAATACGACGCAAACTTGGCCGCATGGTTCTTGTCCTCGTCGACCCAGCAGTGGAACATGCCCAGGTCCCCTTCGTTGCCCCTATGGTAGAAGATTGAGATCGTGTTGCCGCGCTCTGGGACGACGACGTCGGAGACAGTGATTGTTGAGCCGACCTTGTCCGCCCTGGGCGTCAGAAATACTCACACACTAGTACTCACCGCCAATACTCCTTGTCATAGACGTTGTGCGGCATGAATCCCGCCTTGCGGCTCGGCTGGAGAAAGTAATCACCCCTCGCATCCCACCTGTGCGTCGAGCGGCACCACGGCGTTCCAGGCTGCGGCACGACGTCGTCGTTCCATTTCTGCGAGATGCGCGACCGCGGCAGCTTCCAGGGGTCGAAGCTCGACTTTTGTGCAGACCCAGTCAACCGCGTGGGCTCTGTGCGCGACTCGTCGTCCGTCTCGGCCCGACAAGCCTCTTTCAGGATATACCGGAACACTGCCGTCAGCGCCGCCGGTGCGCACACCCACAGATATCAGCCATGTACTCGTGCCCGAGCTTGTTCTGGTGGCTAAAGTCCGGGTTCTGGTACTGGTCAAACACCTCGTCCGGGTGCTGCTGCGTGAGGTACTGGTACTGGTACGCGCGCGCCGTGATGCGCGGGACGTCATAGTACTCTGCGACGGCGGCGTGCGTGTCCCCGCCGTTGATGTAGTGCCACGGCGGCGCCCAGGTCGTGAGCACGACCACGCCTGCGGCCGGGTTGCCCGTCTCGAGCGCGCGCACGAGGTACTCGGTCTCCTCGAGCGTCTGGGGCAGGTCCGCGGTCCTACCGCCCGTGATGTCGTTGATGGCGCCCTCGAGGATGAACAGATCAGACTGCTCCGACACGTGCTGGTGGTAGCAGTATGCAAAGTAGTTGGTTCCTGTCGCCGGCCGCGCGCCGTTCGTAACGTTGACGCTCGCCGCGGGCCAGTGCGTCTGCAGCAGCTCACCGAGGACGACCGGCCATGGCTTCTCCTTGGCCTCCAGCACGCCGTGCCCGTACGTCACCGAGCCACCGAGCACGCCGATGTTCTGCCCGTCAGCACCCCTGCATACGGAGCACCCACCATTGTACCTCCTGCAATCAGGTTGCGCAGCGCCCGGCGCACCCGCAACCCGCTCCCGAGCCGTCCCTCGCTCATATCCAGCGCTGTCCGGCCCCACTTTGCGTCCAGCGCCTCCAGCGCCGCCGAGTGGCGTGCAGAGCACCGGGCATGGTTGACGAGCACGCCGGTGCCAGCAGTAAGTACAAGCGCGGGGTTGAGCAGGCTGATCTTTGTCCACAGCCCCGTCGCTGCTGGGGACGTTTGCGTCACTGCAGAGGAAAGGGTTGTGATGAGGACTAGCCACGCGAGGATTATCAGCGCGACGGCCGTGCGTGTTGGCCGCCAGTTGGCTAGAGACCGCATCGCCAAATCAGTCTCCGCGTGTCGGTCGTGCTTTGCGCGCTGAATGAGTAGATGTAGAGATGATCAGTGTTGGGAGGATGCATTGCTGTAGTCAGTGCTGGGCGGGCTGGGCCGCATTGTTGGACGGGGAGGTGCGCATGACGGCGCCACGCGCTTGGACAGTACCCAAGGGGGAGCAGCCGACGAACGGGTGAGCCGGCCCTGTCGAGACCTTGCCCTCGTACGGCATGAGCGGGACTGGCTGGCTTGCACGGTGACTTTTGCTGTAGAGTTGCTGCTGCATCGTGTCCTCGGACACTTTTATGCTCCATGATGACCAAAGGCCGCTGTCCATCTGCGGATATGCGGCCCTGCGGCTGTGGCCAGTGGCAGCCCGTAACTCGGCGATGGGTCAGCAGAGGAGGAGTTCCCGCCGGTCCTGCTGTGTGTAGGCAGGATATACGCTGCTACAGAGGGACGTTCCTTGCAGCAGGAGACGTATGGTTGCAGTAGCAGCTGGATAGCTGGATATCGCGGGCGGACGTCTTATCACGTCGGCATCGCGCAATTGTGAGAGCCGTGGCCGAGACAGTGATCCCTCCTTGCCTTCGAGAGGTAGCAACAAGTCACATACGAGCAGGTGAATGTGGGAGATGGAAACGTCTTGGGTCAGTTCTATCACGTGCAGAGCCAAACAGAGCCAAGACCAAGCTATCCAAGAACAGTATCAACACGGCGCAGTCGGGTCAGTCGCTCAACCACGAGCCATCCGCAAGCTCATTCTAAGCGAGAGCAAAGGTACAATCTTGCACGTCATCGCCCACAGCAGCGCATTGCTCGAGCGTATCCTGCACGATGATGAGGGACAAGCACGTGTGGAGCTCTCCACAACTCTGAAAAGAGGTCACGAGCCCAACGTGGTCAGTAAGCGAGGCCATGAGGTACTATCCGGCTCCATGCGGGCATGCACGTCGCAGTGAGGCATCGCGAGTGATCACGGCCAGCGCTGCCCGTACCCAGATCTCGATTTTAGTCGCGATATCCACCCGCGGTATGTACGCTGCTGCAATGCGAAAAGACAGGCGCGGTGCAGCATGCAGGACGGGGGCCAGCGATGGCAAGGTCATGCTTTACCTCTGTTCTGTGCGTGGGCTGTCATGTGCCAGCAGTCATGTGCATGTCGTGTTACGTTTGGCAAGTGGCTGGGTTGAGAAATGGTTGATCACTGGGCTGTCGATCCCACGCCTGTTATTTTCGGCCTACCAAGCAATTGCAGGCAACTCTATACCTTGCTCTCTCTCTGCTGCTCCTCCCCTGCTCTTCTGCAGCAGTCACGGGGTACCAGGCCAGCCATCCCCTCCGAGTCAGCCCTCGGCGCCGCCGCCAAGCGTTACTCTGGTACGAATACGGCACATAGGCACGAGCGATTGACCCAGCAGTATAGCAGAAATGACACTGTGGCGTCCATGTAGTGGCGTACACCCATTATCAGCGATCACATGTCTATTCCTCTCCTCTCTCATCAAGCGACGTCCTCTGCTCCGATACTCCCCACTGGTCATCATCATCACAGCGATCGCCAGCAGCACGCACCACCTGCCCTCGATTCCTCATATCGCTTTAGCGTACCTCGGCAATGAGGCAGCATTCCGCTCCAAACCCCCGTAAAATCCGAAATGATACATTCGTGTGTCGTAGCAAAGGCTCGTGAAAAGAAACTACAACCAAAGTCGTAACGGCGGGGCAAGGCGCAGGAGACGCCAGCCCTCGCTCTCGCGATCAGAGCACCCCCCGCGCGCCATGGTACCCGTGGGTCCTTTAGACTAGCCGTCAGCTCCACTCTCCACTGTAGCAAGACTCACAAGCGCCAAGCTTGCGGTTAGCCTCCGCGACGCCGCGCTCGACCTTTGCGAGCCGCGCCGAGTCGCCCTTGACGCTCGCGAGGTCGCGCTGCAGGGCGGTAATGTCCGAGCGCATGTCGAGGAGCAGGCGGCCGAGGGCTTCGACCGTTGTGGGTGCTGGTCGTTAGTGCTGCTGTGAAAGGGGGGGCTCACCCTCGTCGGACTGGTAGTGGCGTGTGGCGGCGGTCTCCTTGAGGTCCTTTATGGAGAGCGAGCGGAGGGTTGCGGTGTCGTCGAACGAGGCGTCAGACATGGCGATGGGCGACATTGTGCTTGGGTGGTAGCGGGAGAGTGAAAGTGTAGGAGTGTAGGAGGGTATGAGTTAGGAGTGTAGGAGTAAGAACCTGTGATCAAGTTTGTACGACTGGAGGGAAAAGCAGGCGTGTCATGGGGTTAATATATGATTATGGTGTGACCGACCGTGAGAGGTAGCCTGCGGCAGCACGCCGCCAGATCCTTGCCTCTGCCGCAGTACGAGTGAGCCAAGACGCCGTGACTCATCACAGCTAGCATGCTCGCACCCTTGCCCCTGCACTTGCTCCTGCAACCCTCCTGTACATGGATGAGCGTGTGCGTTGCGTGCTTCGCGGCGCCTGGTTTGTGCACGGCGCAGGCAGATGTGGTGTGACGGAGTGATAGCCCCGAAAATCGTCGCCCAGGCCAGGGTTCCATTCGCAGTGCGCAGCTCGCGCTGAGTAAGTGCGTTACAAAGCAGGTGCAGACGGGGCCACGCAGATTGGATGGAGTATCTCGAGTCAGTGCAAAGAGTAGTAGTGCAGGACAAACGGGGAGAGGGTGCAGGGCTTGGCCCGTCTTTGCGGCGGAGAATGATGTCGTTCCGGCTAGTCGCAGGGTAGGAAGGAACGGCGCCGAAGTCCAAACGGCGACGCAACCCATGACGTCAAGGGCGATGAGCAAGGGGTCCGCTCCGGCGTGGCCGTGTGGTGCGTGCAGGGAACGGAAGGGTGGGAGTGACGTGCAGCTGTGCTAGTCGGGGTGCATGCAGTGGGCACAAGGAGGAGATGGCAGGTGGAGGCTCAAGTTGCCGAGGTAACCGTCGCGGCCGAGATAATGAGCCCCTCGAAATCAACGCAGCTTCGAGATGCTTCGTTCCCTTCTAACACAGCTCTAGCTAGTTTCTGCAAAGGGTGTGCAGCTGTGTAGGAGCCAGAGCCTGTCTCGGATCTCGGACCAAGAGCCTTGGTGCACGTCGCGCGCAACCCTCTATTGTAGGGTAGATCTAGTGCCATCTCGCGACTAGGGCCTCACGCGCCGCCGACGTGTTTCGATGGCCATGACGTGTTTTGACCTCCTTCGACTGGGCGGCGCTACGACAAAGTGGGCCTATGTCAGAACCTCACTTGGAACGCGATCTCATCGTCAATGTGTCGGCGATCAAAAGTCGCGCTGATGACGAGGACAGGCGCACCGCTTGCAAAGTCCACGGCGGCTTCATCTCAATTTGCCTCGGTTGGGCACCCTGATATGTCATCCCACGTCAAGGTTAGATATTCTCATGCGATGGTCAATGTCTCAACGGTATAGGCGCAATGGACGAGCCTGTCGACGACGCTCGGCGCCAAAAGTGTCTGTTGCCACCAGAATGATCGACAACTGAGCCCAGCAAACCTCTTGAGCCTTGCTTATCCGCCACAGAGAATTAGAGATGGCCAGTATGCACAGTCTCAACCTGAACACTTGCATCTGCTGTCACTGCCATCCCCAAGTCATCCTCTGCCCATGCATAGCCTACCTGGACGTGTCCGACGCGGCGCTGACCTCCACCCACCCGTTGCCAAGGTTTCCAGGCACGCTCTGCACGTCCACATGTCCACCTTCCCGTCCTCATCAATCTCCATCCTCACTCCACTCCTCTCCTCATCACCAACTCACTCAGCCTAATCACTAATGCCATGGAAGCACTAGCGACCCACCTCCGCCGCCCGCGCGTGCGCGTCTTCCTCGCCCTGCTCGCCTTCGTCTCCATTGGGCTATACACCCACCTCTCGCGCGACGGCACAAGCGCCTGGGTCACACCACCCCCGCAGCACGGGTGGTACGCCGCGACGAGCCCGCGCAGCCGGCCGGGGTGGAAGGACGGGCAGGGGGCGCTGGAGACGTTTGTCAAGGGGTTCCCGCAGTTGACGTTGCCGCATCGGCGGTTTGGAGACGACGAGGCCGTGGCTAGTGCCAAGGAGGTCGAGGTTGGGAACGAGGGGGATTATTGGACTGAGAGGGTCAAGGATGGGAGGACGGCGTTCGATTGGGCTACGACGGGAAAGTTGTTTGTCTTGTGAGTCCGAGCTGGTGCGCAGTGCACGTGTGTGTGTGCTGTGGTTGCGCACTCGTGAGCCACGGCTGAGGCAAGTGCTGATAATACAGTGGAGACTCGTTCTGTACGCAGTTTACGACGTGCGGCGCTAACGTCTAGCCAGCAGCATTACGGAGAGCTACCGGCGGCAAGGTGTAACAGACGGGCATCCCAAGGGCAAGGTGCGTTCGGCGTAGAGGCTGATGCGTCTTGGCTAACGTTGCAGGACGCTCAGACGGGGCTCAAGTGGACAGACTATCTGTACAGCACATTCAAGGACCCAGCAAAGACGCAGTACTGGAACTTTGCCAGGGATGGTGCGACGATTGATCTCGCTGTGTGAGTGCCAAGCCAGACCGAAGGAAGAGTCTGCGAGCACGGATAAGCTATCAGCAGATTCCCCACATCGTCTCATGCTCGCCTCCTGTAATAGCACTGTATCTGACGACGCAGCGTTCCACCACGCCTGAGCGAATCTGGAGCATTTGACGACCAATTCGACGAATTCAAGTCCCTCTTCACGCCCATGCCTGGCCCTGCAGCCGTAAACTGGAACAGCGAGGACGCGCTGTTTGTCATTTTGCTAGGAATAAACGACGTCGTACGTCCCCTCCTGCCCGTACACCAACCTGACACCACAGCGCGAGATGGCGCGGCGCGAATTCTCCCCACCGGCACTAAAGAGGACAGCAACGGCCCTCCCTGCCTCCCTCGTCGCGCGCGCGTCCAAGCTGTACGCCCTCGGCGCGCGTAATTTCCTCTTCTTCACCCTCCCAGCCCTAGCCGACGCGCCGAAGTATGCCCTCGAGTCTGGAATCGGGCACAATGTCTCGCACATTCTCCGCTCGGGGACGACGCACTTCAACTCGGCCCTCGGGCCCGCGCTGGACCGGTTCGAGGACGCGCACACTCAAGCCAACGCGATGGTGTTTGACTATGAAAACTTTTACGGCGTCGTGAGCGCCTGGCCAGAGGTGTTTGGCCTCACGGACTGTTCGCGGTTTGCGGTCACGGTAGCAGGCGAAAAGGTGGATCAGGGGAGGATGGGAATGTGTTTCCAAGACCCAAGCCATCCGACGTGGAGCATTGCGTTGTGAGTTGCCGCGCCTCTGGGCGGGCAGAGCTGACGTCTCAGGTTGCTTGCGCGGAGTGTCAACGGGTTCCTGCATAGGCATAGCCGGTCGTTCTGGGCGTCCAAGACGACGGACACGGCGATCCACGCATAGCGCTGATACGCAACGGACACGAATTCTGAACGAACACGAACAGTTGTCACAGTTACGTATCTGTCATGTACATTTCACTATCCTTTCAATGTCCGCCACGTCCAATTGTCCTAGTGTCCTTATCACTCTCTTTCCCGCTCAGCACGCGCTAGCTTGCTAGACGTCGAAATGGTAGCAGAACGGGTCAGTCTTGTTGTGCGTAAGCCGCGTAAGGAACATGCTCGGCGCCTGATGGCCATAGTCGGGGGTACCCTTTGCGTGGCAGTCCCAGATCTGGAGCTGCACGCCGTCGACATTCGACTTGCCGTCCGGCAGGTCCATGCAAAAGTCTGTCTCAGCTCCACCGAACGCGGGAGACTCACTCGTGTCCTTGAGGCGGAACTGGCGCGACTCCTCGGTATACACCCAGACCGAGCCCTGGGCGGCGTCCCCGCCTGGCGAGCCGGGGGGGCACGCTGTCATGGTAATCTTGTCGCCGTTCTTGGGCTCAAAGCTGCACTTGCCTGTTGCGCTGTCAGTGTCTTCCGGCACACGAGAAAGAAAGACTGACCAACGCCCGCGCTCATGCACAGGCGGGGAGAGACGACGCTGCGGATGTACCCGTCGTCAATCTGGACGACCCAGTCCGTCTTGGTGCCGGTCGTGCTGTCGTCCGCGACCCTGCGTGTGTGAGTGAGCCCTCGCGGGCCGGCACGAGACCAAGAACCAACCAACCCCCAACAGTCAGCTCGCGGCCACTCACCACTGCGCGTTGGACCCGACGCCGACGGGGTTGGACACGCCAATGCCCGGGTACGAGTAGAGCGTGTTCCACGAGAGGGGCGCGCTGGCCGGACCCTCGGTGCAGGTTGGGAGGGGGAAGCGTTTCTCGAGGATTGCGGCGGCGGAGGTTCCGGTGGCTAGGGCCGGGAGGAGGGCGAGGAGGGCGAGCATTGTGGGTCTGGGGGTGAGTAAGTCGAAAGGAAGGAGATGAGGGAGGTCGTGGAGGATGACAGGATATATATATAGGTGTCGCACGAAGCCGAGGTCAGTGAGGTCAGCGCGTATTCTAGTCAGCTGCAGGTGCAAGTTGCAGTCAACCCGACGACGCTTTGTGCGGATAACTCGTCGGGGTTGGCAGCAGCGTGCAAGAGAAGGAACAGCAGGTGGAGCAGAGAGGCAGTGTCCCGTTGCCGATGACTTGAAGGTTTCGGCGGACTGACCACCCTAGCGGGATGTCAACAGTGAACAAGACTCGGGGATGCAAGCGAGCAATCACTCCAGCGACTAGCGGCGGCAGGCAAGTCGCACCCTCGTGCTTGCTGCTTGTCTCTTGTGAGCTTGTGATGCATGTGACCAGTTCATGATATAGTTTCAGGGTGGAAACCCAGCACAACCGCCAGCAGAGGAAGCAGAGAACGCAGAAGCAGAACAAGAGTGGAGTGCCACCACCGAGAGGCGGTGCTGCGGATTAACCGTTCCGACAGCAGTCGTTCCGCACCGGCACCAGGTCAACAAGGTTTGAGCTACGCGCAGAGTGCGTCGTATAAGCTTATTCCTGTATCGCGCATGTACGTTGCACAAAGGTACAGAGGGTGCTCATGATTGTGACGCTGGGCTGGGGTGACGGTTGGCTGACGGGCCGAAGCGGACCGCTGCATTGCCTTGAATGGCTTTGTATCAACTGACCACGTTCAAACGACCATCGCTACCGCACAGTCATGCCGAGGGCATCATTCGCATGCAGCGATACACGACTTGTCCATCACCCGACGCACACTAACTCCTGGGCACAGCCTCGTCCCCGTCCGCAACCTTGGACGCTGGCGCCACAAGGCTCCCAAACTCATCCACCTCGACCTCCTCGCGGAGCAGCTCGGGCGACGTCGTGCTGGCGGCGTTAGGCCTGACCTACCAGACGAAGAATGAGCTGAGCATCACGGCGGGTGTAGGCACATCACGGCGGGTGTAGGCACAAGGACAAGCAGGAGACACGACAAGAGGCGGGCTTACAACCTAAACGGCCTCCGCGGCGGCAGGGCGCCCCTGCCGCCACTCGGCTGGCGGCCAGCACCGTGCTGCCCCGAGCCGCGTCCATGCCTGGTTCCCTCGCCAATGAGGGCTTGGTCACTGTCGTCGCTCCAGCCGCCGCTGCTCGGTTCACGCTGCATGTTGGGTGGAAGCAGTGACGCAGATGAGTATCCGCGGGTGCCGGCGCCGTGGGAGCGAGGCGGCGTGCCGCTCAAGGTACTCAGGCGGCGGTCGTCGTAAAGCGACATGCGGGCTTGCTGGGGTGTCTCGGCGTCAGAGTACGGAGCAACCAAAGAGCTCACAGTATTGGGAGGCAGCGCCAGCAGACTCGCAGTTGTGAGGTCCATGCTCTTGATCCCCTTGCGGTACATGAGCTGCTCGTTGTAGTACTGCTCCAGACGTAGCTGGTTCTCATTACGCGACTTGCGGTGCATGAACCACAAACCTGTCATGACGCCGACAATGACTTTTGGCACGTCAGCGCTGTGTTGTGGCGTGGGACACACCAAGGAGGATGGCGACGCCAACGACCGCAAAGGTCCATGTCCCAGGACGCCAAGGCTCGTCGGCGGCTGTGTCGCAGACGTGGTCGTCGTTGCAATTGTAGCTGAGGCACTCCTTGTTGCCCTTGCAGCCTTGGTTCTTGTGTTTTTGCTTGAGACACATGAGCGAACTGCCATCGCAGTACATGCCCTTCCCGCAGCTGGGTGTCAGCGGTGTTCGCTCTACTAGCACTCACTTGTCTCGCGAGATGATGTAGGCAAACGTAGTCAAGCCGTCGTCCGTCGTAGCCTGGTACATGGTATTGTCCGAAACGCACGTCTGCCCAATACCAACATTGGCGTAGCTGTTATCAGCCTCGTCCCCATCCGAGACCCACTGGCAGGTGAAGTTGAGACAAACCGAGCCATTAATGTTCAAATACGACGCCCAGAGCTTGTAATCCGGCGCCGGCGCACATCCGTCTACTCGTCAGCCAAACCCTTGGCCCAAAGCTCACCATCGCGGTCCTTCTGGCACACGCCGCCGACTTCAGCTTGCGGCAGGCACCGATCCGACTCGTCGGGGCAGCTGCTCGTCAGACCACCTGCTTCACACCGAGACATACAAGTATCCAGCTGCGCACAGAGGCGGCAGCTCGTCAAACGGAACACCGTTGTAGCCACGAGGATACTGCAGTCAGCACATGAGCTTTGCGAGGAAGAGTACCATGTCCCGGCGACACCCGCGATAGGCACATGTGCCATTTGAAGCGCAGTAGGTCTGCGGATCGCAGTCTGTGACGAGCATCCAGGTGGCCGGGTCGAGGCGGTTGTGGGTGAGGCTGCGAGTCAGCCACAATATGTTTCAGCAACCCGTTCTCCTTGATATGGGAAGACCTGAAATGATACTTGGAGGATACTCACTCGCAAACCTCGCCCCAGCCACTCTTGACGCTCGCCGCCCCAGCTGCGCTAGCGAGCACAAGTCCAAGAATCCACAACATGATCGTTGCTAACAACGTCAGAAGTGAGTGGGGAGAGCACGGTTTGACAGGCCACGCAGCGAGATGTGCCACTCCATCGCAAGAGATGAGTGCACGCGGAGCAAGCCCTTATGAGTATGGCCGTCCTGGTGCGCGCACTGGTTGCGGCACTGCTCTGCTCGTCCCCTTTGCTGAATGAGAAGATGTGAAGCGTTTGTCAGTTCGTTGACACTGTGAAGCAGTGAAAGTGTCGTCGAGGAGTGAGTGCATGGGCAGTGTGGGTGTGAGACGTGAAGTGTGAGGATGGGAAGTGGCGTTGCTGACGCGGTTGACTTTACGAAGCCTCGAGAAACATACCATGCTGTCGTCATGATCTGCGCGAAATCTCCTGTGCGTTTCTTCCTCCGGCACTGCTTCTCGCAGCCTCGGCGAGTCATTGCTATAGCTCATACATTTCTAATACTGCTAGGCCCATGCATGCACACCTACTCCTCCTCGCTCTCGACATCCATGTCCATGTCGGCGTCATCCTCCTCCGGCTCACCCTCGGCGTCCTCCTCCTCCTCCTCCTCTTCGCTCGTAGCATACTCCTTGCTACGGCTCTTGCCCTTACTCTTGCCACCCTTGTCCTTCTTCTGACGCTTCCGCTCACGCTCAGCCTCCTCAATCCGCTGGTCCGCCAGCTCGGTCTCGTCAAGCGAGTCATAGTCGACCCTCTTGCGCGACTTTTTGCTCTTCTTCTTCTTGGACCCGTAGGCTCCGTCGCTTCCATCCTCGTCACTGTCGGCGACAACAAAGCCGTCGTCCTCGTCGTACTCGCCAGTGTCGCGTCCGCCGCGCGTGCCCATTGACGAGCGGGTGCCGCGGCGGTCAGTGTCAAAGCCGTAGCCACCGTCGCTGTCGTCCGAGTAGTCTGCACGCTTGGCGGGGCCACCACGCATGCGCCGTCCAGCGCTGCTGGTGCTGGCCTCGCCACGAGGACGAGTGGGACGCTTGGTCGGTAAGACCTGGCGCTGGTGGGCGGCTTTGAGCAGCAGCTCGTTGACGAGGTCCTGGTCCTCGAGGTCGTTGAGCAGCTTCATCTTCGAGTGCTTGACGTGCTGCTGTCCGACGTGGTTGACAAGCTCCATGTGCGTCTTCGAGTCCATACTCGTCGGCACCAGGTTCAGCTGGCCGGCAATAGCAGTCTCGGTGACAAGGACCTGCTCGCTGGGCGCAGCAAGACACAGGAACGTCGTCTGACTGGCACTGCTCTCTCCCTCCTTCTTCTTCGGTGCAGGGTCCTCTGGACGGGCAAGGGTACTGCCGTAGCTCGACGCAAGGTCAAACATTTCGTTACCGAGCTGCAGCGACACACTGCCGTCGCTCCACCGCAGCATGCGCGCATTGCTCTGCTTGACGGGCTTGCCATCCGGACCAGTGACCCAGCGCCAGCGCATCGTGTTGCGCACGCGGATCATCTTGCCCTTCGCAGCCATGTTGTCGAGCGACCTGCCGTCGTCCTCCTGCGTCTCACGGTAGTGGTCGGCGTCGTAGGGGCGTGGCTCAAGGTCGACGTACGCGGGCAGCTTCAGGTGCCACACCTTTCCGTCCGTAGGTTGCAGGTGCGGCCACTGGGGCAAGGGGAGGGTTCCCCACGTCTCCCTCATCTCCTGCATCTCAGTCTCGGACTCGGGGTACTCGAGAGGGTTGGGTGTGCCGGAACGCGATCGGCGCGGCGATGACCCGGCCGGGGTGGTGGATGGTGAGCGCCTGGGGCGGTCATCGTCGTCATCGTCGCCAAACTGCATTGTCAGAGGGTGTGCTTGCGGCGTATGCGCGATACTAACCAGGTCATTGCCCTCCGCTGGCTCCTCTGCTGCATCTGCTGGCTCCTCTGGCTTGTCCTCGACGCTGTGTGAGCTGCCTGCTGGGGAGGGTGCCGAGGCAGGCTGAGCCTGTGGCGAGTTTGCCCCAAAGAGGTCGTCGTTCTCTGCGTCAGACGACGACATTGTGGTTGTTGTTTTGTGGATTGGGTGTTGAAGCACAAGATGCTTGCTCGCTGCTACAACATTGTCCAGCGTCACCCAACTTGTGGACAGTGCCTTCCCTCGCCACGTGGCCGCCAAGTACGAAAATGCCACACTCGGCTTTTCGGCACTATCTCCGCCCGCTGCCACCGTCGGCTGGATGCGGAGCTGCGCCCCCTGCTGGGCAGGTCACTCGCTGCTGCAGCCTGCCCGTCGTCCCCTCTGCAACGTTGACCCAACCCCATCTCCGCCTCCCCTTCTCCACCCCACCACTCTCCCCCTCCTTCTCCTCAAAATGGCCTCCCGTCTCGCCCTCCGCAACCTCCGGAGCGTCGCGCGCCCCGTCGTCGCCGCTCCCCGCGCGCTCGCGGCCCAGTCGTGCGTTGTGCCCCAGTAGCTTTTTCGGACGAATCAACTGACGCTCCTCCCGCAGGTCGCGTTTCTACGCTTCGCGTTAGTCTTCAAGTGTCGGCGTAGACGGCCATCTCTGTGCGATGCCGCGGGCTCCAGAGGCGGTCGCATACGCATGACCGCAGTGCAAATGGGAAACGGAATGCTGACGGAATGAACAGAGCCCACGCCTGACGAGAAGGCCGCCGAGATCATCAACAAGGTTCCCTCGACCAGCCTCTTCACCAAGGCCGGTGGTGTCCTCCTCGGTACCGGTATTACCGCTGCCGCCGTCTCGAACGAGCTCTACGTGGGTATCGAATGCAAGGGCCGGAGTGGTGGTGGAGATTGGAGGTGTTTGAGGAATCGCGGTCCAGAGACGTGTCGGAACTCGGAACGTCGACGGGGGTGGTTAAAACGTTTTGCAGCGTTGCCTATCACTTCTTCGTTGTTACGCGCCCACGCAGTAGTGGCTCTGGAGGGGCTGGGCTGTTGTTTGGACGATTGTTGGGCAGAGGACGCGGAGAGATTATCGCCTAGAGTTGTACTAACCGTCACAGGTTGCCAACGAGGAGACCGTTCTTGCCGTTGCCTTCTTCATCATCCTCTACGGCATTGGCTCGTCGATCGGTGCTCCCTACTCGTCGTGGGCCAACGCCCACATTGAGCGCATCAAGGGCATCCTCAACGGCGCCCGTGCTGAGCACACCTCGGCTGTTACCGGCCGCATCGACCAGGTCCAGAAGATCAAGGACGTTGTCCCCCTCACCGAGCAGCTCTACGCCGTTGCCAAGGACACCAACAAGATTGAGCACGAGAACTTCCTCCTCGCCCAGGAGAACGCCGTCAAGGCCGAGCTCAAGTCGGTCCTCGACTCGTGGGTCCGCTACGAGCAGCAGCAGCGCGAGGCCGAGCAGACCGCCCTCGTCCAGACCATCACCGAGAACGTCAACAAGGAGCTCGCCAAGCCTGCTTTCCAGAAGTCGCTCCTCGAGGAGGCCCTCAGCCAGGTCGAGTCGATCGCCAAGTCCAAGGGCATCTAAGCCTCCTCTAGGCACACATAGGGCGGGGGTTTGGGCGTGCTAGGGAAGGCTCCCAGAGGAGCACGCTTGCATGCTTGGATCCCGCTAGCTGGCGGTGGAGTGCGCGCAGTAGAAGTGGCGGAGACGCCGCCGCGGAAAATGCAAAAGCATAACAATGGTCGAGGGAGCTGGAACTGACGTGGATTGTGTGAGAGCGGCATGGGCGGCATCGAGGTTGAGTGAACGCCCAGTGCACGCTGCGCAGAAGATGATGAGACAGTATCTACTCAAGACTGCGCAAATGCTCGTGTTCGACGCCCGTGCATCCAACAGTCCGCATACGAGGCCAGAGGAGCAGCAGTGACGATGAAGAGCACCATGCAAAGCAACCAGGCCAGCGTGATGGGGATTCGTCGAGCCAGTATTTCAGGCACGCTTCTCGGCCTATCACGGCGCATTACGGCCCGCCTCCAATGACCACTTACCCTTTGGGTGGGTGGTGGGTGGCACTGCCGTTCTTGCGTAAAGAGCTTGCTACACAACGTACACGGGGGGAGGCACAATTGACAGGGAGATACATGTGCGTCCTATTCTCTACACAGATCCGATTCTAGCAGAGGCGTCTCTAACCCTGCTCGCACAGTCTCTCAATCATCTTCAGACTCAGGCTCTCTCTCTCCCTGTGGTTATTCTCCCGCTTGACACTGTTCCTCCCCGAACTCCCAAAGACATACTCCCCCTTCTAGTTGCTCACTTTCTTGTTCACTGCACTCCACGTGCTCTAGAGAGTGTCGAGGAAGCTCGCGTCCCCACTGAGATCAACCTCTGGCTCTGGCTCACCGCCGCCACGCCTCTTCTTGGGCACAGGCGTAGCCGCTCCGCCGGGGACCTCGCTCATCATGCGCTTTGGGTGTTTGCGCGCACGCACGCTCGAGCCCGGGCTTGGTCCGTGGGCGCCAGTGGCGCCGGCGACACCAGGTGTGCCGTGGGCGTGCATGACCGAGTCGAGGGCGAGCGGGAGGAGGGGGTGGGTTGTGCTGTGCTGCATCTGCGAGCCGGGCGTGGCCGGGGTCGCGAATGGGGCCATGAGGCTGCCGACGATAGACTCGAGGCCACGCGCAGACATGAAGTCTGTGCCCGAGAGGTCAAAGGAAGTGTCGGCGTCCGCGCCGGCGCTCTGGGCCGCAGCAGCAGCCGCAGAGGCGACAGCTGAAACGCCAGCCTCGTCAAGAATGGCAGGAGTGTCACCCTCGGGACGCGCGAGAAGCTCTTGGATCTCTGCCTGGGACATGGGCAGCACGGTGGCGGCATCACGCGCAGTCTTGACCTTGGGTTTGAGATGGTAGAATGCGTTCGAGTTCATGACATCGGGAAGGTTTGGCAAGAGGCGGTCCTCGTCGGGCACAGGTGGGTTGTCGTACAGGCCCTGTGCCCAGTCGGGGAACTCGGCCTGCACCTTCTCATCGACGTGGAAACGGAAGAGAATGATGCCACCAGCACCACCGACGGGGAGGCCCTGCGCGTCCTTTGGACGCAAGAGGGGAAGGTTTGAGCGGTCCCACAGGTCAGGAGGGAGGTGGAACGTCGGGGCTGGCTGCTTGGGCCGACCCTTGCGGCGAAGCTTGGATGACATGTCAAAGGCGTAGGTGTCCAGTATGGTGAGCAGCGAGCGAGCATTGTTCGAGAGCCAGAACTGGTCCACAACCTCGTGAGCCTCGTTGGCACGTGCGCCACAAGCCTGCTTTCGGTACGCGTGCCACTCGTCGTCGGTGTACGAGCGCTTGGGGTCGGGACGCTCGTTGGTCATGGCGGCAAAGTCAATGGTAAGCAGCGTGCGGTAGAGAGCACGCAGCTTGCACAAGTTGAGAGGGGAAGTGTCGAACGCAGCGGAGCGACGCGCGACCAGTGACTGCTGGCGACGGTACTGGTTCTGCTTGCGACGCGTGAGCTCGTCCTTGTGCACCTCTCCACGTTCGCGCGTGAGCTGCTCGTCGTAGCGCTTGCCAAGCCGAGTCCAGTATGTGTGGACTGCCTTGACAATCTGGTCCTCGTCGACGTCCGGCTCATCAGCTGCAAAGCTCTCGGCCCACGAGGCCTTGCAGTCTTGCACGACCGAGTCGAGGAACGGCCTAACCGTGCTACTGCTAACATCCGCGCGAAAGTCGGGACGATACTCGTCGACAGCATTCGCACTGTCGGCAGCCGAAGGAGGAATAGAGTTAGGGTCGGGCAAGTCGCGGGTCCCCTTTGACTCAAAGCTCGACACGGGGTACTCGACACCCAACCGGCGATTGGCCATCTTGTGCACCAGATGCTCGAGCTTCATACTACGGCGCTTGCGCCCGACACGCTCACGCTTCTCGTCGGCACTCTCAAACAGCGGCGTCTCACTGACAGCATCGCGGAGGCGCTCCGGGTCGTCATCGAGCTGCTGCGTCTGCGAGTGCTTGAGCACACTGCGCGCCCGACGCGACGTGCCGACCCCACCGGGCGCGGGCGCGGCCGACGTCGAAAGCAACGCGTCGTACCGCGCTTTCAGTGCATCATACTCTGATCGTGGCACGTACGCGATCGACAGCGAGGGATCGACAGTCGGTGGCCCGCGCCCCTGCACGCTGTCGACGAGGTTCTTGACCAGCTCGACCTGCCGCCTGTTGCTCTCGGCGAGAAGCTTGAAGCTCCCCATGAGACCCTGGAGGATAGACTGGGCGTTCATGTTGTCCACAATCGCCTGGCTCGCGGCGCTCAGCTGCTGCAATGCGACGACTGCCTTGTCAATGCTCTGGACCTGCACCTGGCCGGCAGACACGAGCGTGGGATGTGGCAACTCGGGGTCGCTGCCGACCTGGGACTGCTGGTGGAGTGTCGCTGGGCCGGATTCAGGTTGCTGCTGGGGCTCGTTGTGGGACCCAGAGATGGCAGCCCTGAGGGCTTCGAGTGCTGCCTCATCCTCCGAGTGGGTGGATGGGTCGTCTACGAGGGGGAACTGGACGTCGTCGGCTGAGGTTGCGAGGGGGAGGAATGGGGACTCGATTGTGGCTTGCTGTGATGTGTTTGCAGAGGCTGACGGTGGGCGGGACATTGTCTGGAGCTGGGTGGACGACCAGGGTGGAGGGACGACGCGAAGTAAGGGGGGGTCGTTGTGGTGGTGTTGACGAGGGTGGATGCAGCGCTGACAAGAAGGCGTGCGAACAATGACAACGAGGACATGCAACATCACCGCGCCTAAGATGTGACAAGACCACGGGAGTATTTATATCAGCCAACAATTCACACGTCACACTGCATCTTCCCACCAGCCAGGCCAGTGGCCAGTGGCAGCAGCAACATCATCGTCAGAGATACATTGGAAGGGGTAGAGAGCAAAGAACACGGATACTGAAGAACAACCACTGCGTCTACCGCTTTACTCGTAGAGCACGTCAATGAACGTCTTGGCAACCTCCTCGACCATCTGGGGGCCAACAGCCGTCTGTCCAAGGCCTACGACTGTCAGCGAGAAGCACGACACCCTCCTGGTCAGGACACGTACCGTAGATAGCAACCATGGATCCGTCACCGTTCGACTTGTTCTCCTTGACCTCTTTGATACCCTCGGCAAGGTCGTCGAGCAGCTTGTCGACGCTACGCGCAGTAAGCAGGGTGAACGCCATGTGCAGGCCCGGGGGGTCCTGAAGGGCGTTGAGGTGCCAACCCTTCTTTGACATGACGTCGCCGAGCTCGTAGACGTTAAACTTGTCAGAGCCAAACGCGACGACGGAAAGCTGAGGCTCGCCGCGGACACAGAGGTCGTCGACGAAACGCGCACGGAGCTGCTCGGTAAAGTGACGAGCGGCGCCGATGATAGTCTTGGCCGACTCGGTGTAGCCACTGCAGCAGGTTAGTCCTAATTCACACTCCCACGCAAGGACTCACTCCACACCGTAGTGGTTGAGAACCGCCCATGCACCGGCAATGACCGAGCCCGGACGCGAGCCGGCGATCGAAGGCGACGCGTACACGCCACCCTGCCAGTCGGCCATGGTGTAGTACTGGTACCTGCGCAGCTCGGGCGAGCGGTACATGATAATGGACGAGCCTGCACGGTGTTAGTTGACCGCGAATCGGCGCATGCACTCACCCTTGGGCGCGAATCCGTACTTGTGCGTGTCGCACGAGATGGCCGTGACGCCAGGGAGTCTAAAGTCAAATAGGGGAAGGCCGTCGCCGTAGCCTGCGCGTTTGGCAAAGGCAATGACAAACGAGCCAAGGCAGCAGTCGACGTGAAGGCCAGTCTTGTAGCGCTGGGCAAGTGCAGCCAACTCGGGGATGGGGTCCTGGTATTGATTAGTTCCGATCACTAGTGGCACCTCACAATGGCTCCATCGGGGAAGTTGGGAGCAGAGCCAACAATCAAAATAGTGTTGGGGTTGCTGTGATCGTCAGTACGTGGCAACGACAGACACCTTACATGAAGCGCTTCATGCGCACGGGGTCGGCCCTGCGGGTACGGGGGTCCACGGGCACCACGTGAATCTTGATCTTAAAGTATTCGGCAGCCTTCCAGAATGCAGCGTGAGCCGACGCGGGGACGACGCTGACTTGTCAGTGACTCGTCGTTTGATTCAACCCACATCTCGGGCTCCTTGACACCCTTGACGGCACGAGCCCAGTCGCGGTGGGTCTTGACCGACATGAGGATGGATTCGGTTCCACCGGAGGTGGCTGGAAGTCAGCGCCCATACATCAACCCGTCTTAGCGACATACTAGTACCAGCGCCCTTGTCGCCGTGGAAGCTGTAAATGTCAGCACTCTTGCCCACATTCCCATGCCACCGGCCAGAGGTAGCCGGGGTGGGCACTCACAGCTTGAGAACCATCGAGACGAGCTCAGCCTCCATCTTGCGGACGCCTGGGAAGACATCGGGGTGAAGGGGGTTGGACAGCACAAAGTGCGACATGGCCTCGCTGATGATCTGGTTGAGGTCGTCTCCACCCTGAATTTGTCAGCTGCATGCCCACAACCTGATAGAGAACGCACATGGTACACGGCGCCACTGACGCGGCCACTGGGGAGGTCGTCGCGGTTGAGCTTGTCGAGGTTCTCCCACTCCTTGCGCAGCCACTCGAGATCGCGGCCCTGCTGAGGCAGCTCACGAACGTTGGTGAGCTCGACACCGTCGGGGTAGGTAGTGGGAGCGAGCTTCTCAACGAGTTCGGCCTTTGTCTTTGCGAGCTCCTGCTTGACCTGTGCGCGGGCCGAGGATGTGCTGAGCATGAGGCGCACAAAGAACTGGGTATCAGCTGAAAAGCTCTGAGCTGGGGACATACGTTCTTCAGCTTTGCATAGATTTGCTGAGCAGTGACAAGCGGGCCATAGGCGTAAATGTGTCGGCCTGCTCCGAGGAGAGCCTTGAGCAAGATGAGGAGACGGAACGCGCTGCCAATCTGACCCAGACGCTGCAGCACGAGTGCTGTGCGGGGGGATGGCTTTGGCACAGAGAGTTGTGACCAGGCTGCCATGGTCGGTTGGGTAAGGAGGGGAGGTGGGGATGAGAAGAGAACAGAGTAAGACAACAGAGTAATGGATATCCTAGCGTGTGGCTGCACGGCATGAAGTCACCGTCCACGCCACCCGGCCGCCGCCGAACGAGGGCGCACAGGCAGGCAGTTTTTCCGGGCATTTATCCCGCCTCAGTGGTGCGGGGTCTCCACGTGATTTGCCACATGGATATCGCTGATTCATGTTGCTCGAGCAGGGCAGGGTGACTGGACCGACCCACTCTGAAAGCAACATTGTGTCGACGGGCACTTTTCTCGCTCAGCTTTGAGTCTACAGTCTTTGCATTCACTCACATCATCAAAATGCCCGAGCTGCCAGGTGAGACGATGGCAAAACAGCCTGTTGGATGCGGTTGTCTAACTCGTTTCAGAGGTAGAACGCGCACGCAGGCTCATTGCAGAGACTTGCACTGGCTGGGTCGTCGAGGACATCGATACTGTAGTGGACACTATAGTCTATGACAAGACAGACAATGTAGAGTTTGTGAGTGCACGAAGAGGTGCGAGATTCAAGGCAAGTAGCTGAACAGCTCAAAGACTAAGGAGCTCGTGGGGCGCACGGTGACGGGATGTGAAAGGAAGGGCAAGCAGTGAGTTTACAGAGGAGTGTGGGCAGAGCTAATACCAGATTTTGTATGGACCACGGACTTGCAACGTTGCATAGCTGACGCTGTAGGGATGACACTATCAGGAGATGGACGATACCCAGTCATGCACTTTGGAATGACGGGCATGATCCAAGTGAGCCTCCACCAACGTGCCGGTGCTGACCCGTACAGCTCAAGGGTCAGGAGCCGACGTGGTATCGCAAAAAGATACACCTTGGCGAGGTTGACGGAGAAGCTCAATGGCCTCCAAAGGTGAGTCGCCAGCAGTACATGGCGCTAATTCTCCAGTTCTACAAATTGTACGCGTAGCAAAGGTCCTCTCTGACGCCAGCGTCATGAAACTCGCTTCCCCAGGCAAAGAGCCTATTGAACTGGCCTTTATAGATCCACGCCGCCTCGGTCGCCTTCGCCTGGTCCCAGACCCAGTTCTGTCGCACCCGCCGTTGTCCGAGCTGGGCTTTGACCCGATTCTCAGCCATCCCACGTTGGACGAGTTCAAGGAGCTCGTAGCCAAGAAGAAGGGCACAATCAAGGGCCTCATCATGGACCAGGCGTTCAGCGCTGGCGTGGGCAACTGGGTCGCTGACGAGTGAGTTTCCTACGAGGACGCAACTGACAACCAAGGGTGCTGTACCAAGCGCACATTCACCCCATGTGTCCAGTTCCTGCTCTCACAGAGCCAGAACTCGTAGAGCTGCATCGCCTCCTGCGTGACGTGCCCCTCAAGGCCATCGAAGTGAATGCCGACTCGCTAATGTTCCCTGACGACTGGCTCTTCCGCTGGCGCTGGGACAAGGGCAAGAAGAAGGGAAAGAAGGGACGCAAGGCCGAGGAGCCAGAGGAGGACGAGGGGGACGTCAAGCCCAAGGCCGTGGCTTTCCTGGCTCTTGTGAGTGGCAGATGGGGGCAATTACTGATGCTCCAGCCGGACGGTACACCCGCGACGATCAGCTTCGTCACCGTGGGAGGACGGACGTCTGCGATTGTCAATGAACTCCAAAAGATGCCCACAGGCGTCGACATCAAAGCCAAGGTTACCAAGAAGGCGGCGCCAAAGGCGGCCAAGGGCAAGGGGAAGAAGCGCAAGGGGGCTGACAGCGAGAGCGATCTCACGGAACTGAGTAGTGAGGAGGAAATCGTTGTCAAACGGACCACTAGCCGCAGCAGGGGCAAGGTTGAGGTCAAGGAGGAGATCAAGGTGGAGGCGAGTCCGAGGAAGCGCGGTCGGGCTCGTTGAGCTGATGCCGCCCCGGCTGCTCAGTACGGAATAGTGTTCACCCGTATGCAACAGTGGTCTCCTCAACAGCGTACATCTCGCACAGTGCAAGCAACAACCCCACCGTGTCATGCAATGATGCACCACCCATCGGTATCGAGATCCTCTGGCTGCTCATCAGTCATCGCAACCGTGGCGACTCACCGGTCCCCCCGCGCGCTCCTCGGGTGCCCAGTCGAGGTGCAGTGACTCGAGCTCGCGAGGGTAGAATGGAAGCGGGAAGTGAATAGACTGACATGAGCTGCGGTAAGGGCTAGAGACGTACGTCCATTGCACAGTCGTGTTTGTGGTGATAACCAAATGATGGTGGGTCTCGGAGAGCGGCATGTACTTATGAGGACCACGACACCATGCTTCTGCCAGTGGTCCGAGCTATGGATCAACAATGGAATACTGGTCCAGATCTCGGTGGCGTCCCACTGGTGCATGATGTGGCTGTATCAGAGACTGGAACGGGGGTGGTGGCGGAGAATATCCCGGTGCCGCCGGCTTGGGAGGGTGGTGGTGTTGGTGGCCTGTGCGTGGGTTCTAAGCAGCTGGCGGCGCTGGGTCTCGTGGTTGTTGACGCACAGTGCGTGGTGCATTGTCATCCCTGCATGGTCATTGGAACTGTGAGTGGCGTCTGGCACGGTGGTGTTGGCGCTTCCGTAAATAAATAATAATTGAATAATTACTTTGTTCACTTTGTCGCTTCATTTATTGCATCGGCTGCTCATCTTAGGACAGGTGGCACTTGAACTACTTCTACAACGTTGCAGTATCAGACTTGAACAGCAGGTGGGAGCTGCTGAGCTGCAGGACGGAGCCTTAGCAGATGACACAGCCGCCGGCAGCAAAAGAGCCCAGGTTGTTAATCTGTCCGTCAGTTTTTTACTTTGCACGGGTTGATGTATTTACGCGGTCGATGTAGTAGTCCTCGTCGCACTGCATGGGCTTGGAATTGTTAGCGTGAGACAGAAGAGGTGGATCAGCTTACGGTGAGGGTGGTGAAGAACATTGTGGTTGATTGGTTTGTTGATTGGTGGGCGGGAAGTAGGCGTGAAGTGGGGTGGGTGAAAGGAAGATGATAGTCCTTGAGTATCCCTTGTATTTATACGCGTTAGTACCTCTTCACCGGACTTATAGAGGCCAACACCAAACACTGCCGAAGCAAACAGGGAAACTCTCTTGCCACTTCTCCTCGCCGTCACCACTTGGGAACGGCGCGAGGACAGAGGCCTCACAGGCGTGTACCTCTGTCTTAAAGTAACACAATACCAAGGCACGAGCAGCAATAATGAAAGGAGATCCCCCGGATCAACCAGAGCAAGCAGAGGAAGCACCTCGTTCATGTGTGGTAGTGTCCAGTTTGATTGGATTCTGAAACTAGATAGGATTCCGCAACCCAGCCGTCGTGGCGCTTTGTTTTACAATTTGATTGGATTTTTGAGAAGCACCCTTCCATCCTCGCCGTCCCGCCGCCTGACTGCTTGACTTAGCAGAGAAGCAAGACTCTATAACTGACATATGAGACGTCAAGGAAGCCCCATGCCCCAAAACCAAGCCCCTCGCCGTCGCCACCACCGGGCCAGACCGAAACATCACTCACCAACTGACCAACATCCAAGGCCACTTAGCTCAGTTGGTTAGAGCGTATGCTTAACACCTGATACGTGTCTAGCGCATAAGGTCGGCGGTTCGACCCCGCCAGAGGTCATTTTCTTTTTACTTGGGGGAGCTATGCATGCGACTAGTGAATGAGAGAGGTTGTTGGTCGCGGAGAGGGGTGAGGAAGGTGGTGTTTGGGTAAGACGGGATTATTTTTGTTGTGGAGGTTCCTCTTCATGTCTTGAGGCGTCTACACCCATACCCAAGCCGTGTTTTCGAAGGTATAGATAAGTGAGGACTGTACGTACTGTAGGCGCTGTACCGTTTCATGGGCCGCTGTCCTGAACCCCGCACCATATCGCTCCAGGGCAATCACCACAGGGCCTCTGAAAAAAACAGCAACCAGTGGCGCACTTCGCACCACCTCACCCCCAGCTTGGCCTATACCTGCCATTTCGCCATCTGCCGCTTCCAAAAAAGCAAACACATCCAGAAGATGCGCTGCTTTAGCCTAGTATGGGGCTCGAACCCATGACATTTTGATATCTTTAGAAGTAAGAGTCAAACTATCTACCGACTGATATAACCAGGCGTCGATGGGAGGGTCGTGCGGATGGACGGATGAGCAGCTCGACTGGTCGGTCGTACCAAGCAGACATGCCTTCATGTAGAGTTGCTTGGAAAGCTCAAAAGATGATATATTATTGTATCATGGGTCCTAAAGAAGTCCGGAGGAGAAATAAGGAAGTGATGGAGGATTGATATTAAAGGTTGGGACAGGTGCCACATCCATGTCTCCCTGCCTGTTCTTCGACTGCAACCCTTCCACATCTCGACCTCCCGAACACCTGTGACAGTTTTCACAGGTTGCAGAAGGCAGAATGTATAATGGCAATACAGCATGCGCGTTGATCCGAGCGGAACACGGAACAGGGAACCCTGAACACCCCACCTTCCTCGCACCCCCCTCCTCAGCCAACAGCAAAAAAGGAAACCCGTCAAGCTCTTGCAATGAAGAACTCGACGAGCTACGCTCTGTCTCTTGACTGTGAGTCGAACACAGGACCTGCGGATGGCTATAAGGAAACAGTTACAGTCCGACGCTCTACCAACTGAGCTATCAAGAGGTTCATGTTGAGGAGAGGGGCCTGGAGGGAGCATCGGGTCGGGGGCGCGCCGCAGTGTGGCGGCGGGAGGTGGGGCTCGCCTATACCTTCTCCGTAGCAGAAGTACCTAGCTGCTCGGCTTCTCCTCCACGCCTGGCGAATCGAATAGATGAACCTGGATAGTAAATGTCGAAGAAAGTGGACGCCGATCCGCCACGCTCGGTCGGTTCGGTGTACACTTCCGGTGCCTCCACCCAGACCACGCTTGCACAGCACCATGCTCCTCGACCATTGACCGTGTATGTCTCGCCTACATTCGCTTCATCATCTTCTCACACTGCTCCTAACGCTCGTTTACGTCTCCAGACGCCCACCGCGCTGCCGACTTCGGTTGAGTCATTGATTACCACGTCAAAGGGATGGACATGTGCGAGTGCCTAGGACCCCAATACCGGCACAGCCTCTCATCCTCGTTCTCAGGCCCCATCACGTACCCGGGACCTACGATGGACACCGACACAGGCCTGTAACTTGGCACTTGGCGACATTGTGACAGACGACTCTTACAAAACGCGCAATCTCAGGATTCCCCACAATGCTCCGCGGCATTGGCAAGCTATGCGGCACTGGCAGCTACTGAGTCGGCTATCCCTCCTGGCGTGCGTATGCGCGTGCACTACTGCTAGTACCGCTTGTTATCGCTTCTGCCTGCTGGGATCACAAGTCTCCCACGTTATTCTAGGAATGGTTTCGCGAATGGGATGTCAGGAGATGGTGCGCGAACGCGTCCTACGGGTGCCATCTGCCAAAGCCCACCCGCTAGCGCTACGAGGTCCCGGGTTCGTGCCCGTTTCAGCACTGCCCTAAGTTGTCTGAGTAGAGGATTCTGTCACACTGCTTATGTCGACGGCTGTCTGCGACTGCGAAGAGTGACACGCTCGAAGATTGAAGACCTTGCTTGCGCTTGCGACATCTCGTCTAGCTTGTGCCCCCAGACGCCACTTCAAAGCGCCCTCTACACAGTCGTGCGCCAGCCCACTTGTCCCACGCCATATCTATTCAAGACGCTCACTGCCACCGTCTGCCCATTGCAAAAAGGAGCTGAATTGTGCTGCGGTACGACCGGGAGGCGTAGGCAGGGACGCCCGGAATCGGGACAGGGGCAGTCGCGTCGCGTTAAGCCTGGGGAAGGTGTCGCGTCGTTGGTGGTGGCGTTACGAGAGCCATTTGGTTTGAACCCTAAGGCCCAAAGGCTGCATTAGGGGCGCACATTTGATTTGAGGGAACAAAAAGCTAATACCCCGGCGTCTGGTCAAATTAGACTTACTTTCATTTCCTAATGGTCATTAGGGACATGCTTACTTCTGGGTGAATGGGAATTGCTTCCGCTGTAATCCTGAACTAAACCCTGTTGATCACATCTGGCTTTGCCTCTTCGACGGTGTTTATGGAGCACCAGCGCCTAGAGCTCTGGCATGGGCTCTGTGAAGAGATCGCTAAACGAGCAGCTAGGCCTTTAGGGACGAGAGATTATATCTGCGCAGGCGGCAGCTCGAACCACACTAGCAGGCTTGGATATGACGCACACCAAAGTGCTCGTTAACACCCCCCCTGCTGCTGCTGCTATGCCTTGTCCATTTCGGGACCACTTCCCATGTTTTGGGTGAGAGCTCAAAGGCTTGGCACTGGGCCAGTGATGGAGCGAGGCAGTTAAGCTTCAGCCCGACGAGCACCCTAAATCCCTGGTTTCAGCTCGATCAATTACTGCTCCCCTCCCCCGCGCCCCGGACGTCATGCCCTGCTCGTTGACTGTCATGCAGTGACCCAGGCGGAGTGGTCTACGTACAGCAAGAGGTAGTATCCAAGTCTCTGGCCCGTTGCCATCCTCCCATGTCAAGCCTTTTACTTGCATCCCCCCTGGCGTCTCTGCCTGGCCCTCGTACAGCGCTCCTCATATGAGATTTGTCCAGGTCGTGCCTGCGATCCTGACGGCACCTGACCAGGTCCATGTTTGACAAAACAAGGAAAAAAGAGAGAGATCGTCCTTGCTGCTGCGGGGCGCGCCGCGCGCACTGCGGGTTTACGAGCGCTCGTATGGGAAAGGGGTCGTTTGTTGCTCTTCACCGTCTCGCTGGGCATATTGACGATCCCAACAGTTTGAGTGACATTGTCTTCTTCCCATATCTCTAGTGGTGTAAACAGAAACCGGCCTGTACTACTCGACGAATCTACAATGGTGTTTAGGTCAACAGTCCTTTTGGCGGCTTCGGCGCTCGCCATCGCGCCCAGCGTCCTCGCCGTCACCAACTATGCCGACGACTTTGTCAACCCCACCGACATTCTCGAATTCAAGTACAAGGCCACCACCGCTCAGGCCCAGCAGACCATCATCTCGTGGGCAAACTCGCTCGCCGCCGAGGGACCATGGAGTAAGTGATCTCGGCGTCGCTGGGCGTAGCTCCGCAGCTACCTCTGCGTTCAAGGCGACGATGAGCCTCAGCTGACCATTACTTAGCCGTGACCAAGAAGAACTTTACTGCTCCGTCTGGTGACGTTCACGACTACATGTCTTGGGCCCCTTAGTACGTGCACAGTGACTAACCTCCTGGATCGCCTGCTGACCGTGCAGCTTCTGGCCCGACTGCACTGGTGTCGGCAACGCCACCACGCTCTCCGTCGACCAGAGTAAGTTTGTTTACGGCTATGCGCACCCCAGTTACTAACACCACTTCAGTGTTCAAGCAGTGCAAGTACGTCAACGAGGACGGCAACCTGAACCCGGACGCGCGTCTCATCAACAATGTTGGAGACTTTGACGACATGGCCAACGCTGTTCTCTTCAACGCCCTCGCCTGGGCCATTACCCGTTCGCCCGTCTACTCGCAGCGCGTCGTTACGTTTATTGACGCCTGGTTCCTCAACGCCGACACCAAGATGAACCCCAACCTCAACTATGCTCAGATGGGTGGTGGTCCCGACGGACAGGTCGGAACTCACACTGGTCTCCTGTAAGTTTAGCCTCGGCTGCGTAATGGCCGTTATCTAACAACGCTAGCGACTTCAAGTGCATGGCCAAGATTGCTTCGGGCGTTGAGATTATGCGCAATGGCAACGCCGAGGGCTGGAACTCGACCTTTGACCAGTCGCTCCAGGACTGGGTCAAGGAGTACACCCAGTGGGCCATCACCGCGCCCATGGCTCTTGAGGAGAAGGCTGCTCTCAAGTGAGTACCATCGCTCGAAGCTTGTTTGGGACAGTACTGACGCGCCTCAGCAACCACGGTTCGTTCTACTACGTCCAGATCGCTGCTCTCTACACCATTGTCAAGGACAAGGAGAACGTTGTCAAGACTACCCAGGACTACTTTTCGTCCATCTACCAAGGCCAGATCTCGGCCAACGGCGACCAGCCCCTGGAGTCGGCCCGTACTCGCCCTTACCACTACCTCGCGTACAACCTTGCCGCCATGGTCACCATTGCCCGTCTCTCTGCCTACGCCGGCACCGGCTTCTGGGACACTCCCACTTCGGTTGGTGGCACCATCAAGAAGGCTGCCGACTACGCCATGACCTTTGACCCCAAGAACGAAAAGGTCGACGAGCTCTACCCTTACATTGCCGCCGTGGCCACCGTCTTTGGCGACGAGCAGGGCACCTACGCTGCTTGGCTCAACAAGCAGACCAACGGCGCCTACATCGCGGACGCCAGCTTCTTCTGGAACCAGCCCCTCTCTGACAGCGGCCTTTCGGCTAACGTTGCCGGCATCACCTACGCCGGTGCCGACGGACAGGTCGCCACTGCACCCGTTACCGCCATTCCTACTGGCGGAACCGCTGCCGCCGGCGCCAACGACCCTGTTTCGACCACTGGTGGCGCGGGATCCTCTGCCTCGGGCAAGGACAGCGGCGCATCGGCCGTCGTCCCCTCGGCTGCGTTCGCCATCGTCGCCGGCGCCGTTGCCCTCTACAACCTCTAAATCTGACACTAGCGTCAGGTCGGGGGTGGAGAAACGCGTAGCTGGGTCTCGACGTCGGTCGAGGCTCTGGGGTCTGTGAGCAGTGCGCTCTGGCCCGTTTTCATCAACATACACTCTCATTCAGACACATTCACGACACTTGGCCTCGTGACAACTCCTTGTTCTAGCTTAGCTGTTCCAACACCTTGCAATTCTTGCGCGGGGTGTTGTTTGCGGTTGCCTAGGGGCACTGCTGGACAGCTGGCACGATTCCCCGGAGTGAACAATGCCGGAAGGTCTCGTATGTAACTACTCATATACAAGCGCTAGTAATTGCTGCGATGTACCACTATCGAACACAGCGCGCAGGGAGCTGTAGTGTGTGCGCGAACCAGCACCTGAAGGTTGCCGAGTGATGAGGTGTGCTTTGGGGTGGCATTGCCTACATCAGATTGCGGCACTCACTGATGAGACCATCACATACTCATCAGTTCTAGGGCGACCACAGCTCTACGACTAACGCGAGGCTCTTGAACCACTGAGGGAGCTGGGGGTGTCACATCCGCCTCGGGCCTTGCTCGAGCATATCCCCAGCTGACGCGAGGGCGAGGTACACATACACTGCCACCAAACGCTTCTTCTCCCTGCTGACCTCCCACAACACGTTCTCTAACAGTTCTCCTCCCCAACTTTGCAACACCCAACCAGATCCCATGGCCCCTCCTCTCAAGCCCATGTGCGCGACCAGCCCATGCACGGAGGACCTCAACGCCCAGCTCCTCCACTACCTCAAGCTAGCCACCCTGCCCCGCGCAGCGCACAACCACCTCCTAACCCACCTCCTCTCACCATCCCACTCCCACCCGCAGCCAGAACCCGGGCCGCGCCCGCCCACTACCGCCGAGGTCTGGGGACCCCCACCCCGCAAACCCGCGTCCACCCCTACACCTTCCCCCGCCAGCCCCGTTTTTATCGCCCAGTAGCCTCCGACCCCGCGCCGCGTGCCTACGCTAGTGTGCGGTGTGAAGCTGGTGCTGCGCGAGGTATGCCGCCTCGCGGAGGGGGGAGCGAGGGGCACGGCGCTCCTGCTGATGAAAGAGCAGAGACGCTGGTTGGAACCGAGGCGGGGCCAGCGATTCGGAACTCGTTCCCCCGCGGGTTGCGCGTTCGATCTGCGACCTGCCCAAGCTATCCAGGGGGATGAGCTTTGGCTCCTGCAGCACTAGTAGCTGCTGCCTGAGCAGCATCGCTGTGTCGGACGAGGTCGCGACCTGCTCCGAGGATGAGGATGCCGTCATTGCCAGCCGAGCGGTGGAGGAGTTGTGTCTCATCGGGTGCGGTTCGGGTGGTGACGGGGACTGGGCGCGTGTGTAGGTATGAGGACTGGGCCCGTACTCCGAGCTATGGGTAGCTGATGCGGTAGCGGACGTGTTAGTTTGTCCACGCTGTGTCAGTGCGGATTGGCCATCAGCGGGTTGTGTGCATGATCTCATCAGTGATGAGCCAGGCAGTCGACTTGTCCTCCTTCCATGCATCCAGATTTTGCATCCAGATCCTCCACCTCCATCGCTACTCACTCCGAGATCATCCCAAGATCGACTACACTCTATCGGCCGCCGTTGATCAGCCCCAGAAGCCCGGGACCAACTGGAGGCCGGGGCACGGGCTGGTGCACACTTGCACCGGGGCTAAGCTGTGGCTGGGGCAACGGCGGCGGCGGCGCAGCGTTCACCGGCCCAGAAGGTGGAGGGCGGTATCCCAGCGTGCCCATGGGCGGGGGCAGACCGTGCTGGACCGGGATGCCGAGAATGGCCTGCTGCACGGCTGTCTGAGTCTGAGGTGGCGGAGGCTGGTAGTGCTGCTGGGCGTAGCCTTGCTGGGGCTGATATTGCTGCTGAGGGGGCTGCTGGTAATGAGGACCAGGAGGGGGACCCTGAGGCATGTACTGGTTCTGGAAATGCGGCGGGGGCCCACCGGCGTGGCCCATCGGAGGCGGGAAAGGTATCTGCTGAGGGCTCGGTTGGCCGTACTGCGGTGGCTGCGTTGGTGCAGCGCCTCGGGCCAAACCAGGTGGGTTCTGTTGGTTGCCATGTGCTGCTGTGGGTTGGCCGGGCTTGTTGAAAAGCGCGCCTAGGAGGTTGCGCTGGTGATCGTTCGCGGGCGGGTTGGCCGGAACGGGTGGTGACAGCGGGTACTGCTGCTGCGAGTACTGTACTGGCGCCGCCTGCATCTGCGGCGGGGGCTGGGGAGAGAACTGATGCGGAGAGGGGATGAAGCCAGGCGGAGGCCCCTGCGCCTGGTGCTGCCAGCCTGGAGGGGGGTAAGGTGAATGAGCACCGCTCGAAGCAGGATATGACGGAGTGCCGTTGGATGCTGAGTAGGAAGATGGAGGAACAGATGCCGCCGGGTAACCACCCGGGCGAGCACCAGAGGGGGGAGCACTGGTTGCCGCGGGCGCCGCACCGAACAGTGTCGACTCCAACAACGCACGCTGGCGGTCACGACGCTGGTCGTCTGGCGAGACCGCAGCAATAGCGGGATCCAAAGCTGACGGCCTTGCCGAATGGCTGGGTGTGGGTCCCTGCGACGATGGGGGCGACGACAGCATTGACAACAAGTTGGTCTGGTGCGACGAAGCAGCCGGCTTGGGAGGTGCCGCTGCCTGCTTGGGCTGGTTCAACATGGCGAGAAGATGTGACTGCTTAGGGTCTGCAGGACCAGCTGGCGGGGTGGGCCCCCCAATATTGCCCAGTAGCCGCTCCAAAGCCTGATCGTCCTGACGCTGGCGCTCCTGTGGGTCCAGCTCGCGCTTGTGCGAAGGTCCAGGCGACTTGACGTCAAGGTTGCCAAAGAGCTGGTCGAGCGAACGTGTCTTGTCGCTCTGCAGATTGGTAACATAATCGTCCTTCTGGATGAACTTTGCAAACAAGTGGTCGAGCGCTGTGGCAGGCTCCGCCTGAGCCGAGCCGTCGTCAAACGCAAAAGGTTTGAGCTCGCGTCCGCCGGCCTGCGGTTGTGCGTACTGCTGGTACTGTTGATGCCCATGCGGAGGATACTGCTGCTGCTGCTGTTGCTGCTGCCTCCGTTTGGGGTTCGGGTTCATACCATGCTTGGTCATCCAGCGCTTCAGATCGGGAACGAAGGGAGTGACGTTATAGAACTTTTTCTGTCCCTTGCCCCCTGTCCGTTTAGGACCTTTCTTGTGTGTCCACGTTGGAAGATCGTCAAATGGCACCCACTCGATAGCACCGATTTCCTTGCGTGTCTGGGTCTCGAAGACAGTCGACTCGTCAATGCCTTTTGCGATGAACATTGTGACCTCTTGGGCATTGATCTGAGTCTTGATAAAGTCGTTCTCGTTGATCAAGCCGGTCAAGTCGAAGCCAGTCTCTTCTTCAACCTTCCGTCAGCCACACGTCGTTGACGTTGCACAAGTACCTCTCGAATTGCGCAGTCAATCTCGGGTTCGTCCGCGTTGATCTTGCCGCGAGGGAAGCACCACCCGGCATTGCTCTTCCAACCGCGGACCATGAGAACCTTGTCGCCAGTCGAGTTGAGGAGAATACCACCGCAGCATGGCACCATCTTCTTGTACGCGCAGTACTCCTCCCAGACAGCGTCATAGTCGATTTCGCTGTTGGCGTAGAGTGGGGAAGACGCGATGATAAGGTGAGTGAACTGGCGTTGCGAGAGCGAGGGAAGTAGAGGGTTCAAAGGACGGAGATAGTCTTCATAAAACCAATGTGCTTGCTCAGCCTGCCAGTAGACGCGGACCAGGCTCATCTCCTCGTCGGGAAGGTTGACAAGGAAACGCGCGTTGAGGTCTTCGAGGACCTCTTCAAAGGTCATGTCGCGAAAGATGTTTTCATCTCCGGCGTCATCGTCGTCTATATTTGTTGATGGCCCTGCGCCTGGCGATGACTCAAAGTTGAACGGCTGCAGGGAACGCTGTGGTGTTTCTGAGCGGGCCATTGTGTGTGACTCGAATGTTGAGAAGGTTGGAGTTTATGTTGCCGTCGTGTTGCGCGGAGCGAATGTATCCGTGCAGGTGTGTAAAGTATACCTGTCGGGTGCAGTCGTAGGCTGTAATGTCGTGTGAAGAGCCAACTGCTTATGTGACGGATGCGTCGTTGAATCGGCGATGGATGATGGTGGGTAACGGAATGATTTGGATCTCTGAGCCTGGGCTAGGGTGATTGTCAGGCGCGACTGCTCCGGAGGCGGCCACCCAAGCGTCGCCCTCCGCGTTTTCGCAGCACACATGACCAGAACTGCCTTGACCCCCATTGTAAAGAACAGACATGTGCTCGAGATGCATAGCTCGTCTCCATCTCCATGTCGGTGTTGCTGTGCATGCATGCAGTCAAGCATCATCGGTAACGACAAGTCCGAGGGCAACATGACGTTTGATTTTGATTCCGGCCAAGGTCTGTCTGTTCCTCCCAAAATGACGACTGTGTGGGGGAGGGCAGGATGATCCGCCATCCCAAGTTGCTTGCTCCCACCAACCTCCCATTCCTGCTGCACCTCGTCGCACTCTCACACTCTTCCCATCCTCCTCTTCCATACAAAGCATGTCTGCCTGCGCCAACAGCACTCGCCGCGCCGTCCTCAACTCGGCCAAGCCCGTCCGTTCTGCTCTGTACGTAGTCCACCGGCATTGGCGGGTTCGTGACTAACCGGGGCTTCCATTATTCCTGGGGAACGTTCTTCCTGCCCACAACTTATTCCGACATCATCACTCTAAACCACCTCACATACTTGGTTCACTCAGCTCGATCCGCTCGGCCCACACTCTCACTGCTGCCCGCGCCCTCGCTGCTCCTAGCCGTCCCCTCGCCCAGCCCAAAATGAGTACGTATTCCGCATTGGCGCAGAAACCAGTCCTAACCTTGCATCTCAGCCTCCATTCTTGCCCAGGCCAAGGCTGCTGCTCGCGCTGCTTACTCGGCTCTCGCTTCCAACCCCGAGGCCAAGGCCGGCGACGCCGTTCCCTCGTTCAACCTCAAGCTTAGCACCAAGGACAAGGTCGACCTCTCGACCCTCAAGGGCAAGAACCTTCTCGTCACTGTGCCCGGCGCGTAAGTTCACCGACTGTCGACTGTCCTGACCTTCAGCTTCACCTCCACCTGCCACGCCCAGATCCCGGGCTACATCAGCAACTACGACAAGTTCAAGGCTGCCGGCCTCGAGGACATTTACGTTCTCGCTGTCAACGACGTCTTCGTCGTCGACGCCTGGAAGGAGAACCTTGGCGGTGACAAGCTCAAGTTTGGTAAGTACCAGATGCTCGCATCTGCACATAGGCTGACAATATGCAGGTGCCGACGACCAGGCTCAGCTCGCCGCTGCTCTCGGCCTCGTGTTGGACGCTACCGCTGGCCTCGGCGGCCCCCGCTTCAAGCGCTCGGTTATCCTCATCGAGGACGGCAAGATCAAGAACCTTATTGTCGAGCCTGATTCAGGCAAGAGTGAGTCAGATTGCTGTTGGGATCGGAGGGGGGTCATGGCTGACCACCAAAGCCACGGTTACCGGCGCCGACGAGGTCCTCAAGACTTTGAAGCAGGCCAAGCTCTGATTTTCCAATTGAGCTCACCTGCCTCGACAATCCCAGAGGAAAAAGAGAAGAGAAGCGGTAGTAAAAATGCATCACCAGTACATGTGAGAGGGCCGCCTAGAGGCGACACAACGTAAATATCGTGGGGTACGAGGACGGTGTCTGGTCACCAGGGTGGAGGTTAGGGAAGGAGGCACCGAAACCACGTGTCTGGCAGTTACGTAATATGTTTGCCACCTGAAGATTTCGAGTACACCAGACCACTGGTTGGTGCTGTAGCCATTCTCTCAATAACAACTACGGACAGTGCAGGCTACTGCACGTCGACTACACACCAAAATCCTTCGGTCTTCTGTACTGAATTGGCGCACGCGAGCATCGGGAACTCTTTCGGTCTCTGGCAACGCTTCAACGCGCCAATCCGCGATTGCAACAAACAAGCGAGGCAAGCAAGCTACAGCGAGACCCACGAAGCCAGCGAGCCAACAGTTTGGGCTGCTTCCAGTTCGACCGAGATCCAAGCCTATACCGGCCCCCAAGAAATTTGTGGACTCGAACACTATTGCCAGTCAGAAGCTCCCTCCCAAATATTTACGCTCTGTTACCAACAACGACAAGCCACCTCCCTTCCCCCACACCACCGACTCCCCTCGACCCTTCCTCGGCCCTCGTACCCACCCTTCTCGCAGAATGACGAGCAATTCTGGCCTTCCTGCTGCAGGGTCATCTACAGGTGCCGCCTCTACTGCGCCGACTCCCAATGGCGACTTCTCTGCCTTTGTCGACAACCTCAAGAATGCGCTTGAAACAATCACCTCGGCAGCCGATGCATTCCCTGACAAGAGCGATTTGAGCTTTCACCGTACTCTTGATCGCAAGTTTGCCAAGGGAATGGACGAGACGAGCGCGCGCGTTCTCAAGCTCGCCGACCAGCTTCTGCAGCTTTCTATGGAGGGCCAGGAAGCCAAGGGCAAGGGCAAGAGCAGCAAGGCCCGGCGCAGGCTGGAGGATGAGGACGATGTCGTCGACAGCTTCCGCGCGAGTGTCGTCGAGGTCACAGATGGTCTCTTGGAAGATGCTGTGAGTAGAACAGGGTACACGACAGCAGTGCTGACAAACAGGACTCGAACCTGGACGAGCTCAATGGACAAAAGAAGAAGGCGGCGATCGAGGTTAAGCCTGCGTTTGTTGCGCAGGCTGGGGCCAAGCTTCCCGGACCGGCATCGCTGCTGTCCAAGACCCGACTTCCGGCTGAGATGATTCTGGCGCCGATTCCCAAACCTCAGCTCCAATTCCGGGACAAGGTCAACAACTCCCCCGATGTCCCCGTCTGGGTGCCACAGCTTACGACCAAGCCTCATGCCATGGTCCCGCTCGGCTTCCACATCGAGGCGGTCGAGGATGTACCCATGAACGGCACTCCACAGGAGATCGCCCGCTTTGAGCGTGCCGAGCGATCAAAGCTGCACCCGTATTACTACGAGACGCGCCACCTGCCATACCCGACGTCGATGTTTGAGATTTCCGAGCCGCAGCGTCCGAAATCATTTGAGGACACGCCTTTCGAGTTTGTCGACACGCCCGAGCAGCTTGAGCAGCTCGTCAACGAGCTTCTCAAGGTCAAGGAGATTGCCGTGGACCTCGAGCACCACAGCACCCGCTCGTATCACGGTATCACGTGTTTGATGCAGATCAGCACGCGCAATGCCGACTGGATTATTGACACGCTGGCTCTCCGTGCCGAACTGCGTGACGGAAAGCTTGGCAACGTGTTTGCTGATCCAAGCATTGTCAAGGTGTTCCACGGCGCCGACTCGGACATTACCTGGCTGCAGCGTGACTTTGACCTGTACATTGTCAACCTGTTTGACACGTACCACGCCACAAAGGTGCTCGAGCACCCCCAGTTCTCGCTGTCAAGTTTACTCCAGCTCTACTGTGACTTTGAGCCAGACAAGCGCTACCAGATGGCCGACTGGCGTATCCGCCCCCTGCCGCAGGAGATGATGTACTACGCCCGGTCCGACACGCACTTTTTGCTGTTCATTTATGACAGCCTGCGCAACGCGCTCATTGCCCGCTCCTCGCGCACTCCGACACCCGTTGACAGTGCTGATGCCAAGCCCAACCCGCAGCGTGCTATTCGCGAGGTCCTCGAGCGCTCTGCCGAGACTGCGCTCAAGCTGTACCAGTCCGAGGGCTACGATCGCATGGGTGGCAAGGGCGCGAACGGATGGCTTGGCCTCAGCAAGAAGATGCGTGGCAAGAATGTGATGGACATTCAGATGGGCTGGGTGTTCAAGGCGCTGCACGAGTGGCGTGACCAACTGGCGCGTAAACTCGACGAGAGCCCACAGTGAGTGATTGGGTCGTACTGCAACTGACAGCCAGCTATGTCCTCCCCAACCATACTCTTACCCAGCTGGCCACCCTGCGTCCCAAAAATGTTGCTGTTCTCGGCCGCACAATCATGCACAGCGCCCCTATGGTCTCGGGCCACGAGAAGGAGATGCTCAAGGTGATCAAGGACGCTGCAGACGCTTGGGATGTGGCATCAAACGGTGGCCGCATAATCCCTGAGCCAACCCACGTGCCCGACTTTTCGAGCCACACCGCTGCTAGTGCTGCTGCGCCGCCTGTGCAGGCTGCCAGCAAGCCCAAGGTGCAGCCCAAGGTCGAGCCCAAGGTCGCGGCAGTGTCTGTTGCGCCTCGCACTGCCGATGTTTGGGCCGATCTCGTCACTGGCAAGGTGTCCGCTGCGTCCGTCGCCGCCTCAAAGCCCGGTTCGGCACTATTCGGCAACACGCTTACACCACCGACCACCGCTGCTGCTCCGTCGGCCCCTGCATCATCGCTCTTTGGCAACACACTCGCTCCTGCAAAGGCTGCCCGCAGCCGCGATGACTCGCCCGGGTTCGGTGCCGT
The DNA here is from genome assembly GCA_002335605.1 of Prillingera fragicola. Lineage (NCBI taxonomy): Eukaryota > Fungi > Basidiomycota > Tremellomycetes > Trichosporonales > Trichosporonaceae > Prillingera > Prillingera fragicola. The sequence goes on along the minus strand of BEDY01000006.1, from coordinate 240,233 downwards.
GCAGGCCAGCATCTATGCGGACCTGGAACCTCGGAAGGGTGAGGCGGAGCCCCACTCCGGTTCAGACATTGACTCTGAACCGGAGTCTGGCGTCCACCAGCCTGCGGAGGCAATTGGACGGGTGAATCGGCCAAATGCCCAGTCCGAGGTTTCGGAGCACGCTGCGTCCAGCGACTCTGCGAGCGACGGCGAGTCTGATGCAGCAGCGGCGCCACCCGCGACCACTGCACCCAAGAAGGCGCTTGTGAACGCGGACGGCGTGGTGATGGTCAAGAAGAAGAAGACCAAGAAGGCGAAGGCTGCACCATCAGCGGTCTCTGGCGACGCCGAGAGCGTGCCAGCTGGAGAAACTGAGCCCAAGCCCAAGAAGAAGAAAATCAAGGCTGAGGACATTCCGATGTTTGACTATGCCACCGAGTCCAACCTACTCGACAAGCCACGCAAGCCCCCTGCCCCTGCCACCAAGAAGGGCAAGAAGACGACACCGGCAAAGGGCCAAGCAAAGGACGGCAAGAAGAAGACACGTGAGTACCGCTTCGTGGGAATGGCATGCAAGTCCCCGCCTCCCGCTGTGGCGTGCATGCTACCCCGCACCCTCCCGATCATGTCGTTGACGTTGTGAACAGCGGTTGTCGACACGTCGGCTTTCCGTCGGCCCCCGTCCGACCCCTCTCAGCCAAAGAGCGGCAACAGGTCCCAGACATTTCTAAACTAGGAGCCTACGCTTGAATGTTGCTGCCGCCTGTATTGTGGAGAGAGCGGGGCGCGAGATGCGCCCAAGGATAGAGATTGGATGGCACATCAAGGTTGCGCTATATCAGGTGGAGGAGGAGAGGACGATAGGTGGCGTAGGGAGTGGAAGTGTGGAGGTGTGGGGTGGTATTGGCCAAGCAGGCAGTCACCGGCAGTAGAGCGGCCATTTGTGGTCCACGTAGCATCATTTGAACGTGCACAGCACGCATGCCAACCAACCATAAGCATCTGTTACGATGAGCAGTACACGCCGAATGTGCATTGGAGTAGAACGGACGTGGCACGAATGAATGCCGTTGGACGACCATGCCTCTGGGTGCCCCGGTTTTACCAGTGACCGCCGCGTAAATTCATCGGGAAAACCCCCGTCCCACTGCCGTTGCGTTGGTGGTGCTCCGGAGCTTTGCCGCCCTTAGTTGTTCAGTCGTCTCTCTCCCCCAACCCATCGACTTGCTCTACTCGCTCTCGCTGCTCGCCAGCTCGACGTCGTTCCCTGCCACATCCCTCCTTCTACATCGTGGCGCCGTTCGCTGTCGCCTCGTGGCTTTACACACACCCTCACCCTTCCATCCCGCATCCCCACTCCTCCCAACACAACCCCCACACTATACCCACTATCGGGCCAGCGATCGACCAATCGACGCAAACCGTGACCGACACCACCGAGCTTCCCCAACTCACCTGCGCGAGCCGACATGGCTGACGACCGCGACCCGTCCATGTCCCATCTCCGCGGGGTGTATGATCACTTGGACGAACTGGACGACCATGGTCTCATGGCCGGCGCCACAGGCGAGAACGGTAACGGCATGCGTGCCGGTCAACAACATGGCAGCCTTAGTGTCAGCGGCGGATCGGCCAAGAAGCGCGCAAAGGGGATTCCCGGCGAGGGGAGCGACAGTGAGGAGAAGAAGCCCAAGAAGACGAGGCAGACGCGTGAGTTGGACTTGCACCTCGGCGGAGATGAGACGGCTTGGCTTATCCGAGGCGTCCCAATCAAGTCACAACAGTAGTGATGCTGACGACCCAGAATCATGCGATGGTACGTCTCAGAGAGCGTGTATACACATCGACGCGCTTGATTCTGTGGATTGTGCAGGGATGCTGACATGCATCTTCTAGCTTGCAGGGCAAGAAAGTGAGTCTACAAATTCAAGTGGAGGCCAAGCAGCTTACCTCCCCCTCAGAGTCAAGTGCGACCGTCCACCTCCAGGAACTCTGCAGGCAGACGACCTCCCAACAAAGGATGTCTGCTCGCACTGCCGGCAACTAGGAATGGCCTGTGAGTGTGCAGTGAAGTGGACGCAGTGGCGTGGACTGCGCCACTGCCTTATGTCCAGTGGGCAGTTACGAGGAACGGAGACTGATCGACACAGGCACGTTTGAATACAAGCCCAAGAAACGAGGACCACCTAACATGTGGGTACAGCGGGGCCACGACTGCCGCCCAGGCAATGCAGAGGCGTAGACTGACCAGTCAGGTATCTGAAGCGCATGCAGGCGCTGAACCAGGCCGCTGTTGTCGCCGGGGGTCATTCATCACCTGGCGACTTTGACCAGCGATTCCAGATGGATGACGGCGGACCTGGTCCCGGAACATTGGCCAAGCAGAATGCCATGCACCACAGCGCTCTCTCCACGCAGGGAGGCGCGTCGCCATTGCCGCGCGGGCGTGACACTGTCGAAGACTGGGGACCGACGCTACAGATGACTGCCGCTGCGCATAAGCAGTGGAGTGAGAGCCATGGCAGCAGTGGCCGCAACGGCGGACATGAGCTGCACTCGAGCTTTATGCCGGAAAGCCCGTCGGTGTCACCATCTGCGGAAAGGTCAAGCTTTAGCATCAACCCACACGCGGCGAGTCACTCAGTTCATGCCCAATCACCTCACAGCCCGTACCATCTTCTCTCAGGACCCAGTACCCTCAACCCTCTCGAAGCGGTCATGCCACGACCATTGCTGATCCATATAATCGAGCTATTCTTCGATTATGTGTACTGCCTCATCCCTTGTCTCCACAGGCCGACATTCCTGCGCGATCTTCAAAATCGGCGCGAAGAGCAGCCCGGGCAAGATGAATGGGTCGCTCTGGTGTTTTCAGTGATTGAGGCCACTCTTGTACAAATTCCTCGCGCCTTTGTCAGCCTGCCCCGGCGCGAGATCAAGGTTGTCTTCAACCGCGCCAACCAGGTCGTCAAGAGCTTTATCGACCGCGAGTTTCACGTACCCAGCGTCAACCGTGCCATCATCCTGTATCTGCACAGCGCTGCCGTCCACTACATGGGCAACCCCCTCTTCGCTGATCAGTACTTTGGCGCCAACTATCTGCTGTCTCTCCGCCTGCGCCTCAACGATGAAGCACACTACCACACTCATAATCCCATCGAGCGCGAACTCCGCAAACGAATCTTCTGGCTCCAGTATGGCGGCGACAAGACCATCTCGGCAATCGACGGCTCGACCGTGATCTGGCATGAGTCTGACACTGCGGACGTCACGCTCCCTTCCCCACTCGATGACGAGTTCCTCACTGAAGAAGAATATCTCGAGCAGCCAGCGGGCCACACGCCTATTCTTGCTGGGTTCTACTACATCTCAAAGCTGTTCCGCCTTCTTGGCCAGATTCTCGCCAAGCGCCGTGCCGACCGCGCAAAGCCGCCTGCAGGCTTAATGCTTCAGATGCGTATCAACGAGATTGAGCAGATCTTCCATCAGGTGATGAACCTCATGGATGGATGCCCCGAGGCACTCAAACTCGACATGGCGGGCACGCCGGGAACTAGAATGGACATGTGAGTGCCGTGGGCTGTGCACGAGTAGTGCTGACCATCGCAGGATAGACGAACAGTGGGATGCGCACGTTACCGCCGACATTCGGCAGCTCCTCATGGACCCGTCAAAGGCAAACCGCGCGGTCGTCAAGGATGGCTTCCTTGTGCAGCAGGCCAACATCTACGTCACTCAGCAACTCGTCCGATACATTGTGCTGCAGTACCGCGAGGAGTTGCACATTCTGCTCGACGACGAGCTTCAGCGCGAGAGTGGCATCGACGAGCCTCCTGGCGCGCCAAGGAGACGCAGCAGTCACCGCCGCCCAGCGTTCTCGGACGAGGACAAGGACCAAGTCGCTTCAGATCTGCTAATGATCCTGTCCAAGATTCGCATCGAGGTCATTGCCGTCAACAGCGTCGCGCTCGTCGCCAAGGTCCGCTTTGTGGCGTCCACCCTGCTCGACGCGCTGCAGCAACCGCCAGCTCACAACAGCAACCCATCGCCCGAGATGAGTCGTGCCAACGAGCGGACAGCGCGGGCTCAGGGCTACCTGTGGGACTTTTTGAGGATACTCTCTGACATTGAGGCTTTGTATGTCATGGAGGATGACGGGGAGAGTGCGAGGGATGGGGAAAGTGCGAGGTAGAATGGTAGACTAGGAGATACGTAAAAGAGGCAGGCCATGCCACTGCCGCCTGAAGATGTACTACACTGTGTTTTACACCGCGCTTGCGCTCCCATGCACGCAATCATCGTCGACCAGTCCGTCAAGTAATGTGGATGTTGATAGCGGGAGTATTTGAGTATTTGGTTCCTACATTTCAGGGCGGGAGAGAAGTTGACGCGACTGGTATTGCAGCGCGTCGACATTGAGTGGATGTTGCCTTCCTCGTCTTGTTCTCTTTGCCTCATTCTACTCTGCGTTCTACTCTTCAGCTTAGAGAGTGGACGCAACTCATACTGTCCACAATGACCGTTCACGAACCCATTATCGACGACATCTTTGCCGAAGTCGATGCCGCGGAGGCAACCGACGAAGACGGGCACGACGTGGTGGCCAACTCGTGCGACGAAGACGACGAATCGGACCTCGACAGCCCCAAGGCTCTCCCACCACCTACGCAGGCTGTGACTCCAGTGCCTACAAGCAGTCGGTTCAAGGGCCTTGTGGCCAGCTCGCACTTGACGCCGGTGCGCCAGCCGTTGTCGCCCATAGCGACTATGCGGAGCGGTGGGGTGTTGGCAAGCGCCAGGCGAGGGGGACGGATGGTGTACGAGACGTCGAAGCCTGCTGTTGACGCATACTACTTTATGGTACAATGGTGAGTCAAGGATGTCTTGAGCTTGACGCTGACAGGTGCAGGAGGAAGCCGCAGCAGAAAAAGGTGCGCCCAATCGTGCTGTGCGAGGTGCAACGCTAACCCGTCGCCTTCCCTCATTCATGCAGCACAGTAAGTACTGTTACACGCCAGCAGGGTTTATCTAACACTTTAGAAACGTGGGACGGTGACGCATATCTCAAGGTCGAGGGAAGCAAGATGTTGCTCATCTCGGAGGAGGCTAAAACGTGGGTGAAGCTTGATACAAATTGGACACTTACGCTCTAGACTGGGAACGACAAATTTCAATGGGGGACAGTTGGGCTCGGGCTCGGAACTGCGGATTGGAGGGCTTGACTGCGAAGTGGACCGCGCTGTCACGTATGAGGAGTGAGTTTGTCGGCGATTGGCTCGCTGACAGCCAGATTCAAGCGCGCAACCAGTTGTCTCAACGGAGCGCCACCACCAACGGCCAGTGTCCCCGCCGCTTCGTTTGCGTCACCAGCCGTCCGCACCCCCATTCACACAGGCTATGCTAAGCCGTTCAAGACTCCAACTATCCTTCATCCTCGTGCCGCTGCTAGCAGCATCAACCGCCCCTTCACACCGGTCATACCCAGCCAGGTCGCTGGTCCCTCAACAGCTGCGGCGCCTCCAGCAAGCACAGGCGTGTCCGCCGCCTCGTTCTATGCGAAACCTAAACCTCCCTCCAGGGTCGTGGTGGGTGACAAGCGTAGCAGGAAAGAGCGCGAACAGTGGGGAGGTGCTCTGCATGATCCAGAGGCCGAAGGGGCGGTGGTCATGCCGCGGCCCGCCGAAACTGAGGCGACCAGGAGGCAGACCGAGATCGTCGATGTCGTTGTCGACCCTTACCTCGCTGAGAGGATGCGTGATCATCAGAAGGAGGGTGTCAAGTTCATGTACCGCTGTGTCATGGGCATGAGCGGCTCCGGGGGAAATGGTTGTATCTTGGCCGACGAGATGGGCCTTGGCAAGACTCTAACGACAATCGCTCTCATCAACACACTCACCAAGCAGTCACCCTTCATGAACGAGAGCTCCGTGATCGGACGCGCCCTGATTGTTTGTCCCGTATCGCTGGTTAGCAACTGGAAGCAAGAGTTCCGCAAGTGGCTACCTCGTACCATTGTTCAGGCCGTGACCGACAACGACGAGAGCAAGGTCAGGGCCTTCACTCACAACAGGTCCATCCAGGTCCTTATCATTGGATACGAACGTCTTGTCAAGGTGGTAAAGATCTTAAAGAGCTGTCAGCCTCCTGTGGGCCTCATTGTTTGTGACGAAGGCCACCGCCTCAAGTCCAAGGACAACAAGACAACCAAAGTCTTTGACGAGCTCAACGCAAAGCGTCGTATCAGTTCGTGCGCGGTTGCCATACCTGCTGACTGTAGTTCTCACTGGCACGCCTGTGCAGAACGACCTTGGAGAATTCTGGGCAATGACCGACTTTGTCTGTCCTGGTATCTTTGGCCAGTACTCCAGCTTCGCGAGGCAGTATGAGAAGCCCATTCTGAAGGCTCGCGCTGTCAACTGCTCAACGAAGGACATGGCCAAGGGCAAGGAGTGCTCCGCAGAGGTGAGCCTCCATTCCTAGTTTAGGCTAACGTCGTTAGCTGCGCGAGCTCGCAAACGAGTTTCTGCTTCGTCGCGATTCATCAGTCTTGAAGAACTATCTCCCGCCCAAGAGTGAGTATCATTATTGGCCTCACTGACGTCCAGCCGAGTACGTTGTCTTTGTTGCACCATCTGCCACTCAACTCGACACCTTCTCGCGCCTGATTGGAACCTCGACGCGCGAAAGGCTGCTGAATGGCATGTCCAGCGCTCAACTGGCTATGAGTACGTCGACGCCAGCAAGCAAAGCTGACGTTTCCAGTCGACCAGCTCCGAAAGGTTGCCAACTCGCCAGTTCTTCTTGGCAATAAGGTCGACGGTGACGCTGATGAGGTTGCCTCGTTTATAGGCAACATAGCCACGGTTCAGAAGGGCGCTGTTGATGTCTCCATCAGTGGCAAGCTCATGCTCCTGGAACGCATGCTCAAGTCGGTCTACGAGACAATGGAGGAAAAGATTGTGGTTGTATCCAACTGGACGTCAACTCTCAACCTCATTCAAGATCTCTGCATTAAGAAACGCTACTCCTTCCTGCGTCTTGACGGAAGTACCGCTCAAAAGCAGCGCCAGTCGCTGGTGAACGACTTCAACCGCGGTCCTCGTTCTCAGAGCATGGTGTTCCTGCTCAGTGCCAAGGCTGGTGGTGTGGGTTTGAACCTCATTGGGTAGGTTGCAGAGTCGCTGCGCTAGCTGACATGGCAGTGCCTCGCGCCTGGTGCTCTTTGACAGCGACTGGAATCCTGCGGTCGACCTGCAGGCCATGGCGCGTATTCACCGTGACGGCCAGAGAAAGCCTGTATTCATCTACCGCCTGCTCACAGCCAACACCATTGATGAGAAGGTCTATCAGCGTCAACTCACCAAGACTGGCCTGTCAGATGAGATGATGGGGGGGCAGGGCGGTGTGGCCAACGACACCAAGGATTGTGAGCTGCTAATTATAACAAAGAGCTGACAGGCAGCGTTCTCTCACCAAGAGCTGCGAGACATTTTCACACTCAATGTGTACACGGATGGATGCCAGACTCGTGAGCACTGATGTGTGCTGCCGTGCTAACCAGACCAGACGACCTGCTAGGCTGCGACTGCGACGGCCAGCCACAGACAACGGTTGACACTCCTACAAGCATCCAGGAGCTTGGTGATGGAGGGAGTGACAGCGACGAGGACATGGGATTCGTCACCGCTTCGCAGTATGATCCCGAACCGACCCCTAAGCAGCGCATGAAGGTGTGCCCACCAGTGCCTTGACTGTATCATTAGCTGACCACCAGACCGAACAAGCTCAGCAGGCCAAGCTGGCTGCTCTCAAGAAGTGGCTGCACGTTGACGCATTCAAGAAGGACTCCGTCAAGAATATCAACGACACGCTGCTGTACAACATCATGCGCGACGACATTACCAAGCATGGTGGCGACAAGTCTACTGTGCGCGCCACCACCTCTCGCAGCACGGCCCGCAGCGAGACTCCCGAGGCACGACCAATGAAGAAGGCCAAGACGACTCGCCGACGCATCCCCGACTCTGACGACGACGCCTCGGTGGCGTTCGACAGCGGTGCCGACGACAGCGACGATGAGATCATTGATCTCACGTCCATCGCTGCCTCGCGTAAACGCACTCGTGCTCGTGTCGCCGAGTCGCTGTCGCCCGTGAAGCACGCAGAGCAGGCCAACGTCGTGCCGGAGAAGACGCACAACCTGCGTGAGCTCGCGGATGCCAACCAGGCTGGCCGGATCACGTTTGTGTTTGAAAAAGTATCAAAGTCGCAGCTCTAGACTAGCCGCTAGATAACGTAGAGAGAGATTGTAACATACGCCGCCATGGCCATTTGTACACATCAGCATTCACATGCCAACATGCAGCACACAGCAGCACACAGAGCAGGAACCCATTGCGATCCATTCCAATCATAACTACTACCAATCTACTATTCACAGCCCTTCATTATACCGTATACCAGGCATGTCTCGGCGAACAACACGATACTCGTGCTCGACTACGCACACTGCCCCAGTAGGGCGGATGGGCGCGCAAGGAACAATAAAAAAATAAACACAAAAACACTAAAATTCCACGCTTTGGCTTCACACCACTTGCTTCCATTCCCCTTTGCTTATCCACCCAAAAGTTACGTCGCGATAAGGCTCCGTGCTTCTGGCAGTTAAACCTTGTGATCGAGCGTGACTAGGTCCTCGAGCCGCTGCTCCAGACCCTTGCCCAGGCCTTCGCGCTGCCACTCGCCGTCGCCTGCGCGCGGAGAGGAGCCGAGGGCAGGGAGACTGCCGTCTTGCGAGACAGTCCGGGCTGCAGCCATGGGGCCGCCGGTAGCAATACCCTGGCTCGCGCCGGCGATGACGGGCGAGCGGGCCGGGACGCTCGGGCTGACGGCGCCGGGGAGATGGTCGGGCGAGAGGTTGCCGCTCGTGATCTCGCCGAGCGAGGTGACGGTTGTGGGGACAGACAGCAGGAGGTCATTGTACGAGATGAAGCTGATACGGCGCTTGTCCTTTGTGGGCGTCAGGTGTGCGGGGAGGGCAGAGGGGACAGGAGTGTCGATAGCGACGGGCTCATGGTGCACTGCTGTCGCGCCTGTAGCGTCCTCGTCAGTAAAGGCCCAACCGCCGGGGAGCTGGGGACCCGAGGAGATCTGGCGGAGAGGAGCCGGACGGTGCTTGTCGGGCGGCGACGATGGGGTAGCAAGGGTCTCGATCCCCGAAGGGGCGACTGAGGCAGGCGACAGGGCCGGCGCGCCGGGGCTAGTGGGTCCGAACTGATGTGCCGTGGGAGAGAACTGCTGGGCGCTCATGCCCAGGGAGATGGGCGAGGCGACAGCCGAGCTGTCAGGACTAGGCGAGCGGCTGGGGCTGCGAGCAGAGTTGAGTGAGCCTACGCGCGCGCGAAGAGCCGGCGACATGTTGACACTGCTGCTGCGCGGGAGGCGTTCAGAGCCTGTAGGCGCTTCAATCTCCAAACCGCCGAGCGCATTATCGGGAGCAGTAAGCGCCTCAACGGCGTCGTCAAGGACTGCCGGGACAGTGTGCTCGAGTGTACTGCCGTGGGGTTGGTGGAAGATGCGCGAGCTCTTGTGATTAAGGCCGCCGCTCTGGTTGAGACTCAGACTTGCAACCGCAGGCATTTCAATGTCACGCTCAAAGATGGCACTGCCCGACGAGTGGATCGAGCAAGGCGAGCTGGGACGAGACAGATGAGGGTGCGAGTGAGGGATGTGCGAGTGAGGGTGGGCGTGCATGGCCGAGGTAGTACTGCCATGGCTGACCGTGCGCCCGCTGGGCGACAGACCGACACCGAGAGAGCCTGGCCCGCTAGGCGTGCGCGGCTTTGGCGCAAGGATGGGAGGCGGCGACGAGCTGTCGCCTCGAGTTGGCGAGCTCGCACGGGACGACCGCGGACTGCGAGCACGCTGCGGCGTGCGCGAGTTGCGCACCTTACTGGGTTCGGGTTCGCGAGGGTCCGACGAAGGAGGGGGTGGCGGGAGGTCAACAGGCGCTGTAAAGTGTCAGAAAGGAGAGGTACCCGAAGGGGGTGAACACGGCCAAGCGACGGTCCCGTCCTTGACCATGCGACCACAACACAACCACGTACCAAGCTTGGCGCCGGCAGGAATAACAGTCATCGTGAAGAAGGATGAGGATGCTGTGTCGCAGGATGCGATACAGATGGGTGAACCCAGGGAAGCACGAGTGCGGCGTGTTGTTGTTCCTTTGAGTTTGAGCTAGCGGCTGTACGATTGGAACTCGCAGTGCAGTGCCGTTCCGACTGTGCACAACCAACGGATCGAGCGACAACAGTAAAGCGTTGCTTGCGAGAGCAGTAACGATCCCGAGCAAGCGGGTTGGCTGGACCGGGTGTTCCGACGGGCGGAGCGGCCGATTTGTGTTTGTTGCTGTTGGCTGGACGTGGCCAATGTCCAGTCAACCTGTTCGCGGCGGCTTTGGGACCCCAGGGAGATGTGCGAAGCGTGTATTGTCGCGCGCAAGAGTCGGAGCTTGACAACGGTTTTGTCGACTGACTTCCAGTCTCCGTTGCAGAGAATCAGAAAGAGAGGAGCCGAGGGGGATGCGCTGGACGGAGAAGCAAATGGACAAAGAGTGGCCAATTGTGTACAATCCAGCACCACCACCACCACATCATGGCCAGTCACGAGCGAGGCACACCTTCCCCCCAACCTCGGCCACCACCCAAATGGGACGGAATCAAATTCATGGCTCCTGAGTGGCGTTAGGCCCCAGATCCCATTCTGGTCTGACTGCTCACGTGGTTAAAAGGGGTGCTTATTCAAAAATGGCCACGCGAGACACACGCTGTGAATCTTGAATCTCTCCTCTGCAGCCTGCCCCTTCTTTTGAGCAAGCAGCAATCTCGATAGCACAGGGACCATACTCCTCTCAACAAACATCTCACGACAACGTCCAGCTCGAGCATTACATCAAACACCCACTCGAGACGTAATTCCACTCCCAAGAAGCCGACCCACACCTTTTAACCCCCTCTCGACCCCCCGTTCCCCCACACCCACACCCTTCACCATGCCCAACATTCTCCAGGGAATGGTCACCAAGACCGGCGCCATGAGGAAGACTATCACTGTCACTGTACGTCCTGCGCAGGGCCCTGGATACTACCCGGACTAACACCTCAGATCGGGCGTACCTTTGAGCACCCCAAGCTCCTCAAGTCGATGCGCAGGACAAAAAAGCTGCTCGTTCACGATGAGAATGAGAGTGAGTCGCGCGACTGGCACGAGCATGGGGTCCAAGGCGGTGGTGGTGCACTTGGTATCAACGGCCCTGGATATGGCTATGGCGGGAGCGCCTGCGTGCTGCCACAGCTCGGCTGTCCCTCCTTGTCGTAGTCCCATTGACCCAAGGCGATCACTTCACCCCTTCACCACCTCTGCCTTGCCCCCCTGTGTATCTAATGTGAACTTTGCTGACCCTCCAGTCGCAAGGGAAGGCGACCGCGTGACGATCATTCACGGCAAGCCCTTCTCGGCCCGCAAGCACTATGCCCTCCAGAGCATTGACGCCCGCCGCCACATTTCGGGACTCGACAAGCCCGAGGCCGGCGAGGGTGCCGCGCCCTCTACCGAGACTGAGCTCGCGCTGGCTAACGCCGCGCTCAACAAGGGAGGGGCACCGGTTCCCCCTGCTGCCGGGGCGGCTGGTATGGTTTAGAGACGGGGGACATAGTCGCATCGCATGGAGATAACTCTACTTTCTTGACGAGCAGGACAACGACTTTGGCCGAGGGCTGCTGGGCCACGACTGACAGATATCATGTGACTAATGCATACACTCAGGATACAAACACACCCCAAGCAACCAACATACGGTTCTCTGCCCAAGGCCACTACAAGCCGTCTCTATTTCACCTTCCTAAAACACGTCTCGACATGCTTCAACCGCTGCACCCGCACATCCTCCGACGTCTCGAGGTATCCCATGACGACCAGCTCGACGCCGCGCGGCGCACGCACAAGCTTGAGCGAGTCGCACGTCTCGCCAACCACCGCCTCATACGATCCTCCACCGCGCGCAATCTTTGCCAGATCAAGCTCCAGCTCCCTCGCAACGCGCCGTACGAGCTTGTCCCGCTTGTCTCCCTCTGCGGTCCTTCCCCAGTGCGCTAGTACTTGATCTGCGAGTCGTCCAGAGAGGAAAGACAGCTTGAGCGCCTCCTGCAACTTCTGCAGACCAGCTTTCCGATCCAGCTGCGGAGCGGTGTATGGCGCCATGCTAGAGGTCGCCGCGGTAGGCGCCATAGCGGACAGCGCGACGGAGTTCTGCGGAAGGACTGCAGTCGGAGTCGCAAACGGCATCACAGGACCGGCAGTAGCCTGCCGCTGCGTCTCCATGAGCGGCACCTTGAACTCGCCGCCCACTCGTCCCTTTTTGCGCGGCGCCGACCCGTTGTAGAACGAAAAGGGACCGCCCGGCGTCGCGGGCGACACGCCGCGGAAGGCTTCTTCCCTTGCTTTGCGCTTGTTTGCTGCGTGCTCCGGGGAGCGGGCGTCGCCGGTGATGGCGACACCGCCAAAGATGCCGTCATCTGCTAGTTGGTCAATCGTGCGTGCGCGGCCGGTGAAGAGCGGTGCGGGCATGTAGTCTGGGTGTGCGTTGGCTGGTGTGGCCCAGAAAGTTGATGGACCGGGTACCTTTGGGTGGACTGCTGCGAGATGGGCGGCAGTAGCTCGTGTCCTTCCCACTGAAGTCTCTTGAGCAGGAGCGGGGATGTCTTCGGGGGCAGGGAAGTCTTCATCGGCCAACTCGAACTGCTCTGGAATCGTAGGCGGAGGAAGGATGCTCGGCCGAGATACGGCATGCAGCGCCATTGTACCTTGAAGCGCCGCTAGTGAACTTCTGCCTGCCTGAGTCGCGAGTGCGACGTATTCTGGCGCTGGCTCGAGAGGCTTGGGTTTGACAATTGGTGAGGCAATGGGCGCCTCTTCCTCAAGATTGTTGGACCTGTAGAAGACACCGGCACGGTTTGTGCAGACATCGCACATCCCGTTGCAATACTTCTCTTTGATCTCCGCTGTGATCTCCTTGACGTCCTCGCCGAAGAAGCGGCATATCCCGACATGCCTGCAAATCGAGGTTGACTCGGCGTACAGCTGCAGCTGGGCTGTCAGCAGTGAAAGAAGTTGGGTTACGCACAGATTTGAAAGAGTTGAGCATGCGCAGTTTGCCCCGCTCAACTGAAGACTGATCGTCACCATCCTTCTTCTTCTTGTTTGCTTCCTGGGCGATGAGGCCGCGGAGCTTGATTGCGTCCTCTCGAGCTGCGAGGTCAGCTCTCACTTCACAAGCTGTCACTCACAGTAGTAGAGTACACATCGTGACATGTGCCCATCTCGACCAGCACGCCCAGTCTCTTGATAGTATCCTTCAAACGACTTGGGCACGTCGAAATGCACCACGTAGCGTACATGCGCCTGATCAACACCCATGCCGAACGCAATTGTTGCGACGATACACTCGACACGTCCAGCTTTCCAGTCATCCAGAGTCTGGTTCTTTTTGTACTCTGCCTGCTTGGCATAGAATGGCCTTGCAGAGACACCGAGTGAGTTCAGCATGGCTGCAATGTTCTCGCACTGTTTGTTAGCCCTGAAGTAGACTTATCAACTTACGTCTGCGGTGAGCCTGCAGTACACGAGCCCGGAAACACAAGGTGAAGCCACACCGTGCCGTTCGTTGACCGCCTGAGCCTCAACCTTGAACTTGGACACAAATTGGCCGAGATCTTTCACAGTCTCGGAATGCCTGTCGCCACCTCCCTGGTAGCGGACCTCGTAGTACAGATTCTTGCGATTGAACGGCTCGACCCATTGCGCAAGTCCTTGCTCCTTCGTCTTGGGCATATTGAGAATAGTCGTCAGATCATCGCGCACTTCGCTGGTGGCGGAGGCTGTGAGCGCTGTGATGGGGACGAGGGGGTATTTGAGGCGGAACTCGCCCAAACGACGGTAAGTCGGTCGAAAGGTCGAGCCCCACTCGTCGATGACGTGCGCCTACCCATCAGCTCCAGTTCGAAATACGTCGACTCACCTCGTCAATGACTAGCCTGGTGATCTGCCTCTGCCTGTACGCCATGTCGAATTCCGCACAGTACTTGGCGCTGAACAAGGTTTCAGGCGTGACATATAGCAGCCGAAGCTGGGGATGGCCCATGCGCAGCTGTCGCTTGACTTCTCGTATATCTTCGATGCTGGACTTCTCGCTGAGCTGATATGCCGTAATTCCTTTCTCTTTCAGACTGCTCACTTGATCGCGCATCAGGGCTGAAAGGTCAGCGCGCTCGTTGATGAGAAATGACTCACCTAGAAGGGGAGAGACGACAATGGTAATGCCATACTCGATAGTAACAGCAGGTACTTGAAAGCACACAGATTTTCCTAGGCCAGTCGGTGCAACAACAAGAACGTCGCAACCTTTGAGCACATGAGTGCAGATGTCCAACTGAGGACCACGAAAGTTGGCATGTCCCCAGTACTTTTGCAAGGTGCGTTTCAAGGCAGCCTGGCTCTCGGTCGATGAGGGAATGCGGGAGAACTGTCTTGGCTTAAAGTTGTTCTTTGCGTGCTGCAATGTGTTAGCCAACTTCAAGGTGAGATGCTGCAACTTGCCTGCGATCCAAGTTGGCATGGATAGGTGCTAGGGAGAGGGGTGGAAGTGGGGAGTGGAAATGCCGACAGATTCGTGGGTTCTGGCTGATGGACCATCATCTTTGGCGGTGATTCCTGCCCAAGAATGTATAAAGAAGCTCTAATGCGCTTAAAGATGGGGCCAAGATGCAGGCATGGTAAAGAATGGTGAGATTGGTGGTGCAGGATGACCAGCAGTCTGATCGTCAACAAAGGCAGGCGCGTAGGGGCTGAGCGGTGGCAAATCTAGGTGCGCAGGCACGCGGCGAGCCTAACGTGTTTCTTCCCCCGTGGGGAAGGGGCTGTACGACGTCGTGCTCGGCTGTTGGATCATTACGGCTCATGACGACGTGACCACCACCCACCACCACCGCGTACGTAGTACAGAGTCGCCACCGCCGACGAGTTGTTTAAAGTAGGCGACGAGTGACTGACCGACGAGGGCACGCGTCTGCTTCTCTCCATCGTCTCTCATTGTATCATCTCATACACGACTCTATCATAGACACCTCCATTTGGTTCACACGAAGCTGGCCCTTATCGTAAGCGCTGCTCCTGTCCAGCATCATTCCCCGACACGAGGACAAGAGCATAAAGCCTATCGTCGCATTGCGGTCTGGTCTCGACATACTGGTCGCACTGGCGGCCCTGCATTCAGAATAGGTGAGTAAGACGCGTATAAATGCCAGATCCTTGACGGCATCGAGTGGAGGCTGACCGACAGACTGTCACAATGACTGACTCGGACAACGACGGAGGGCACCAGCCTGCTTCACCAACTCACATTACCGTGGACACGTCGTCGTCTACTACACTTGGCATCTCTGAGACAGCCAACGTCGAGGGGGATACCTCCCAGCTCCTGGCCCCGGTGCCCGGGGTGTCGCCGCTCACTCCGTCATTCTTGGAGCATCCCCGCGCCACCCAACTTGCTGGAGATCCAAATCCTTTCGACGAACAAGATTCGCCGTTCTTGAACGAGCCACGGCATGTGTCAGAGTCGCCAACAGCATTAACTGCATCGACCATCTTGCCACCCAGAGCTTCGCCGGTTCCGGGTGGCAACAAGTCCAACCGGCGGAGCACCTCGTCCACGACTTCGACCATTACCAGCAAGCGTCCACCACCAACGCGGCAGAGCACTATGCGATCCATGGTCTCCAGTAGGCTGGCATCTAGCTGGCACTCGAGTGATGATGATGGTCTCCCAGGTGCTGGAGCCAACTTTGTGCGCACATTCATATGAACCTCGGTCTTATCGCTGACGCACTTTCCTTGCCACTGTGTCCTCACGAACACAATTGACCATGCTCTTCCCACAGATCCCCGAGGGCATGTCCGCTCTAGTTACGGCACTCAACGCTATTCCCTATGAGGCAAAGTCGGACACGGAAACGGACTCTGAGCCCGATGAGCCGCCGTCATCGCGGATGGCGAGGACGACGCTGTTGTCTCCAGGTGGCCAGAAGCCTAAGAGTACGGACGAGAATTTAGCACTCACTGACCATCTACAGACCACCGTATGCACTCGTCGCTTCATACGATTCGAGCAATGGACCCCCTGGCAGCCGAGCGCGCTGATCCCGAGCGAGCGCACTCTCCCCAAGACCCGGACGATGAAGTGCCAAGTACCTTCCATCAGGGCCACAAACACCCCCAAGGCGAGCAGCTGCGCTTCCCATACAGGGAGAACGTGATTGCTCGCCGTGCACGTGAGCCCGAACCGACTGAAATGTCTTATCAACTGGCGTCGTCGCCAGAGGGCAGGGAGCACCGACCGCACATCGCTCATGAGCCTCCACCACGCGTAGGATCGGCCGCGACCCTACGCCCGTCTGATACTCGCGCGCCGTCGTATGACGTGAGCCAGACTGTTGTCGATGATCAGGTTGTGGAACAGTCGCCATCGGTCTCCCCGACGTCCCCGACATTCCCAACGTCAGCAGATGCTGAGATCCCTGTGGCTACCCAGCCAGCGCGGAGGAGCAGACTAAGCGTCAAGCTCCGAGAGGTGTTTGGGCTGGACGAGGCGGAGGAGGTTATCGAGGAATTGCCATGCTGGCTGTTGCGCAGTATCAGTAAGCTCTGAGGGTATCTGTGAGAATATGGCTGACAAGCCAGTGCTCAAGGGCTACATGTTCTTGACCCAACAGCGAATCTGCTTTTTCGCGCACATGCCAGGAGATGAGGTAGGTGAACGTGTTGCCGCAGTCGTTGATTCCAGAACTCTATGGTGAAGTCAGGGCCGTTGTGGAAGAAGGCTTCGAGAACCAAGCTCAGCACCAAGTTTTGGTTTGTCCTGCGCAATGACGTCTTGTCGTGGTATGAAAGCTCAAACGTGAGTGAACCGCCATCAGTGCAAACTGACGATTTCAGGACCCCTACTTTCCCAAGGGCAACATTTCTCTGCAATACGCATCAAGCTGCGATGTCATCGATGGCGCACGGTTCAAGATTCGTACTGCCGAGCGCAACTACACTTTTACGAGCGAAACCGCCGCCAACGCCACCGAGTGGGTGCGCGCCATCGGAAAAGTCATGTTCAAGACGCAGCACGAGGGTGAGAGTGTCAAGGTGATCATCCCGCTGGAGACAATTGTGGACCTCGAACGCAGCCCGACACTCGACTTTGCCGAGACCATCGAGGTCAAGGTTGTCGATGCCGACGACTCGATGTCCGTCGACAGCTACTTCTTTGCGTCGTTTCCTGATAACGATTATGCTTATGACTTGCTCGACAATTTGCTGCGCGGAGTGCCAGCTGCAACTCTGCCTTACGACCCTTCAGCGCCCAGCGTTCAGGAGAGTGTGGGTGGCAAGATGGAGCTCCCTTCGCGGTTTGGGGTGCCAGCCATCCCCGCCTTACCCGCCATCGGGGTGCCCAAGGCTCTCCGCCGTGGTACCAGTGACGCCCGTGTCCCTATCGCTGCACCTCTGAAACCTGCTCTGCCTGAACAGTCAGAGTCCGAGTCGGACTTTTCCGAGGTCGACTTCAGTGGATATCCTCCCCAGCAACGCGGACCTCCTCCGCCTGGTTTGGGACAACAGCCTGCTGGTTGGGGAGGGGGGTGGATGCGCAACCCGACCACCATGCTGTATGGCAGCTCACCGGGCTCATCGGAGAGGGTCACGCCTCGGCCACGGCCCCGACCACGAACCCGCTCGACTCGGTCATCGGTCACAGAGGTCGTCGAGCCCGTCAACGACTCTGAGACGGATGAGGACCACAGCGACAGGGGCCCAGGGCTGTACAGGAACGTCTCAGCTCATAAGATTGCCACATCGACCTATGGGCCTCCTCGCATTGTGCGCAAGCGCGAGTCCGACCTTTCCATCGCATCGGGGCCGTCGACAGACGAGGATACGTGCAACCAGCAGTTCCGCGAGTACTTCACCATGCCGGCGACCGAGGAGCTATACGCCGACATTTCGGGCTCGCTGTATCGCGTCCTGCCTGTTCATGGACGGTTCTACGTCTCAGACAACTACTTCTGCTTCCGATCGTCGCATCATTTAATCTCCAAGACCAAGATGATTGTTCCCATTCGTGACCTGTATGGCATGAAGGCTCAAAAGGGCTTCGTATTCGCTCACCATGGTCTAATCATCATCATCAAGGGTCACGAAGAGCTGTTCCTCGAGTTCTCCTCCAAACAACGACGCAGCGAAGTCATGGCTCATCTCCAAGAGCGCATGGACGAGATCCGGAAACGCGACCAATTCCGCCTCGCTGCCGAGGTCAAGGTGGAAGAGGAAGGTCCTGACATGGACGAGGATATGTCCCTCGCTGCCAAGATTGAGGACACGCCCATGTTCTCGTCCACGACCAGCACGCTGCTCGAGTTCAAGCCCCAACCGATGAAGGTTATATGCCTAACTATTGGGTCTCGCGGCGACGTACAGCCGTACATTGCGCTCTGCAAGGGACTGCAGGCAGAGGGACATACGACGACAATCGCCACGCATGGCGAGTACAAGGACTGGGTCGAAGGAGTGAGTGCCGCCGTGTAGAGTAGTACTGACAGAGCAGCACGGGATTGGCTTCACTAGCATCGGAGGCGACCCGGCTGAGCTCATGCAGATGTGTGTCGACAATGGCATGTTCACTGTGGCTTTCCTCAAAGAGGGTCTGCAAAAGTTCCGAGGCTGGCTCGACGATCTCCTCATGTCGTCGTGGGAGGCTTGCCAAGGGGCAGACTTGCTCATCGAGTCGCCCAGTGCCATGGCTGGGCTACACATTGCCGAAGCACTTCGTATCCCGTATTACCGCGCTTTCACTGTGAGTACCACTGGTCTAACGCAACTGACGGCCAGATGCCGTGGACTCGCACGCGCCTGTATCCTCAAGCGTTCGCCGTGCCGGAACACAAACGCGGAGGCAGCTACAACTACATGACTTACGTCGTCTTTGACCAAGTCTTCTGGCGCGCCATCGCTGGCCAGATCAACCGGTGGCGCAGGAAGACGCTCAACATTGAAGCCACCAACCTGGATAAGATGGAGCAGGACAAGGTGCCGTTCCTGTACAACTTTTCGCCCAGTGTTGTACCTCCACCGCTGGACTGGACCGAGTGGATCCATATCACTGGGTACTGGTTCCTCGACAATGCAGACGGGAGCGACAAGAAGACATGGGAGCCACCTGCTGGTTTGCTCGAGTTTATTGACGGGGCGCATGCCGAGGGCAAGAAGGTTGTTTACATGTGAGTGGCACTTTACGAAGCATTGTCTGACATAGTAGTGGCTTTGGGTCCATTGTCGTTTCAGACCCAGCTGAAATGACGCGCTGCGTCGTGGAAGCCATTGTCGAGTCTGGGGTCTGCGCTATCCTTACCAAAGGCTGGTCAGACCGCGGCAACAAGGATAAGTCGAACGCCGAGAAGGGTGGGGTCGACGGCGCAGACGGCGTCAAGTACCCGAAGGAGATTTATGCGCTTGACTCGATCGATCACTCGTGGCTCTTTCCCCGCATCGACGCCGCTTGCCACCATGGTGGCGCAGGTACTACTGGCGCGAGTCTCCGTGCGGGTATCCCCACCATCATCAAGCCCTTCTTTGGCGACCAATCGTTCTGGGCTGAGCGTGTTGAAAGCCTCGGTGTTGGTGCAGCTGTGCACAAGCTCACTGCCGAGGCACTCGCAGCAGCGCTCAGGGAGGCGACAACGAACGGTCGCCAGATCGCCATGGCCAAGTCTGTCGGCGAGGCTATCCGTCAGGAGAATGGTGTGTCGCGCGCCATTGCCTCGCTCTACCGCGACCTCGAGTACGCCAAGTCTCTTATCAAGCCGGAACCTCAGACGAAGTCCGTGGGTGAGAAGATTGTCGATCACCTGGAAGCCGTGGTGTCGCGCCATGATGACGACGGCGATCTGTATGACCACGAAGACGACGAAGGACCGACCAACGCATCGATGCGTGTTCGTATTTCAAGCACGTTCCAGTCCATCACGTCCATCAGCTCCATTTCTTCGCGCTCGCCACGAGGCTCGACCGACATTGACCGCCGGTCCTCGCACAACCATTCCCGCGGTGTCTCGACAGACCGCGAAGCGGCAAGCGATGGAAGCTGGTCAGTCGTCTCTGACGACCACGAAGAGCCCGACGAGCCCGAATCGCACAGCCTTGTCGCTAGTCCTAGCCCCCGAGTGCGCGGTAGTCCACACATGCGCGACCATGTCGGCAGTGACCCGGCCAGCGATGACGAACCCGATAGCAGACGGCACTCGCTCAAGTCCGGCATCCACTCGCTGGGCGAGCTGGTCAAGGACCTGCTTCCGTCACGCTTGTCCCGCGAACGTTCCAGAGAAGCGAAGGAGTAGCGCTTATCATCCGTTAGAAGATTGTGAAGAAATTAGACTCATCAAAAAGACTTGAAACTGGCCAGCAGAAGCAAACGTCTGAGCCAGTGTTGTAGCGGGTATCGTGATGCATACTTCTGTCTCATATGCGTAGTGGTTTTTGCAGCGACGACCGCACACTGGTGGGTCGTCGCATTGCAATATTGCTGGCTCTGCCTGCTAGCAAACTCGGCCCTATGCGCGCGTTTGTTGCCTCTATCTCTACTCCTCGGCGGCCTCGGCTGCCTCCTTCTTCTGACGCACGAGCTGCTTCATGCGGCGGAGGTAGCTGGCTCGTCAGCATCGTGTCGCCGCACATGCTACGGGCGGGCACGGAGCTCGTTCCGAGCGGCATGGGAGGACTCACTCGTCGTACTGGCACTTCTCGTACACGTGCCTCTCGTCATCGCACTTCCAGGTCAGGTAGTTCTCCTTGTGCCTGCAGATGTTGAGGGGGATGAGGAGCCTGCGGCATTAGCTTGGCTCGGCGAGTAGGGATGTGGGGGTTGGGACCGAAGGCAGCCTTGGGTAATGGCCAGTTACTGGGCAGCCAGCCCCACCGTCGACACTCCGATCTGTTGTGACACGCAACGAGCGGCCCCAAACAACGCTGCATTAGGAAAAGAGCCAGAGAGCTTCCCACTGCAGCGCCAGGCGGAGGTGCTGGCCAACAAGCCAGCCGCGTTTCGACATTCAGTGCGCACGTATGCCTCGGAGACGGCTGACACAAAGCAACCCGTCTCCTCAACTGTTGATGCGCGTTGCTTGCCAAATCGCTCCAGCCTGCTCGTGCACATTCCCAGATACCACTGCAGCGCCTCTGCAGCTCGGCCAATGCGCGCGCCGACGATCCAGCGGCCCTGTTGCGCTCGCAACTCGGTCTCTCAGGTCCTAGACCTAGCAGGCCGGAGAAGCGCGCGCACGCCTAGCTCTGTTCGGAACACGCTCTACGCATCGCCAATGCTCCGTGTTTCTGCCCGCCCGTGCGCTTCAAGCTGCACAAGCGCCTCGTCTCAGCCCAACGGCCACCGGAGACGATCGCAAATCGGAAAGAGGGCAAGGAGAGGTCGATTTGGAAGGGGGATTTCGCGATACGCACGACGAGCACTGGTCACGCCATCCCAGAGGGAGGCGGTTCGCGGCCATCTCGGACTCGGAGGCGGTGTGGGCGGAGGCCATGGTGGGTGCTGGACGGGGGTGTGTGGTCGTTGTACGGCGTCGGTCAGCTCGGCCTTCGAGGTGGTATACCTGCCAGATGAGTGGTTGGAGGCACCCAGGCGGGGCGGAAATACGGCGTTAAAGCCGTGTGGCACAGTCCACGATGGTGGAGGTGGAGGTCATTCACCTCTGTATCTGTACATGATCACACTCCAATCTCTGCTCCTTGCCGCTGCACTCACCCTAAGAGCGCGTGTGTACAGGTTTAATGGATAGGCAAGGATAAGGAAGTGCGCTGGAAATGCGCGAAAAGTGGCGCAAGCTTGTCGCCCTTGCTCGAATCGCATCAGACACTGCGGCCAGACCGCTGCCCAAGGTCGTGTCGTCTGATGGCATTACAGACCGCAAGAGCCGCTTTGTCGGCCACGCAGCTTCGATAAGCACCGAAGAAGACGTCGCAGCTGTCGTCGCTCGGCTCCTCGAAGATCGCAAGATTGCCAAAGCATCACACCCAACAATCTTTGCTTATCGCTTGATACGGCCAACAGCCAAGGAGGGCAAGGCTGGGCGCGAAGAAGTTGAGAGTGGTAAGCATATATATGTCTGGCCTCTGGTTCTGACACTGTGACTAGACTATGACGACGATGGAGAGTCGCAAGCCGGCGCACGCCTCAAGGATCTCCTCGATCACCTCAAGCTTGACAATGTTCTGGTCGTGGTCACACGGTGGTACGGCGGAACCCAACTTGGGGCAGACAGATTCAAGCACATCAATCAGGCCGCGCGAGATGCGCTGCACAGCGCTGGGCTCTTGCTTCTCGAGCCACAGGGAAGGAAGGGGAAGAAGGGAAAGAAGTAGCTGCCTTGGGTGTCACGATACAGTACATGAATCTGAGGGTAACTGGTCCTCGTAGCTGTAATATACATTGTTCATCGCTATGTTCTCGCAACATATCGTGCTGGACACAGAATGCCGCAGGGAGCCGTACGCGTCAACAAGTAGACCGAGCGGCCACACTTGTCCGGCGCCAGGCACTCTGTGACCTGCGTTGTCATCCCTCTATGTCTCACTCATATCTCAACTCGTGCCAGAGACCGCTTAGAGCATTGGTCATGCCCCCAGCACGGTATTATGCCTCCCCCTCGGTGTCACCATCATCAATGTCTGCGTCCGCCATAGCTCAACACCGACTAGGATACGACGCGCTGGCCCATTTCTACTCTACCAAGTCTCTCACCCTGTCCCCATTGTCGATTGGCTTGGCCCTCGCCTTGTTGGCCGGAGGAGCGGGCACCGCCTTCAAGGCGGCATTCACCGATATTCTTGGCGGGGCAGAAACCTACCCACAGCTCGCCAGCATGCTGCACGAGCCTGGCGGCCCGTTGAGCGGCGGCAACATGGTCGCGGCCAAGGGTCCCAGCGACACTGACGTCGATTCTCCATTGAGTCCCACGTTTGCTTCCTACGCAGCAAGCCTGCACGCCAAGGCAGTTATCTCACCCTCACTGCCAGATGTTGCCGAGGATATCAACGCGTGGGTGCGAGATCAGACCCATGGCGTGATCAACGAGATTGTGCAGCCCTCGCAGCTCGCGGCCGCCGAGTTGGTCCTCGTCAATGCGCTGGCGTTTTCAGCACAATGGGCGACCGAGTTTGACCCTACAAGCACCCGTGACTGTCAATTTGCTGGTGCCGCAGGACCGCGGCAAGTGCCCATGATGTCTCGTCCTGCTGGCCAGATACTGTTTGGCGACGAAGCCTCCTACAAAGCTGTCAAGCTGCCCTTCCTACCCTCGAAGACCGGGCAGCCACTCAATTTTATTGCCTATCTCCCAAACTCTGGGGTGACAATACCGACTCTGCTGGCAACGCTCGCAGCTGCCCCTGACACGTCGTTTGTGCAACGGCGAGTCATTATCCACCTCCCTCGAGTCGGAGACGGAATCGCGTTTGAAGAAGAAATCTTACCGTTCCTCGACACTATGGGCTTGCCAATCAGGGACTCCTTTACTGGGTTTCTGAAGAACGGCGGCGAGCTTGTAGTGAGCTCGGCGCTGCATAGTGCGCGGGTCGAGTGGGATGAGAAGGGTGCGCGGGGAGCGGCGGCGACGGCGGCTGTTATGTCGCGGTCAATTCCAAGGCCGCCAGACGAAATCATCTTTAACGGACCGTTCGTCTTTGAGGTTGTCACGGAGGAAGGAGCGCCCGTGTTTGTGGGGGTGTATGCTTAGCGCGTTGCGGTCAAACATTGCTGGGAGTCCCCCGTTATGCGCCAAGGCATGCCGCCTCGAGTCTCTTGAGACCATAAGCCTGTCAGGCAGAAAGATGAACCACAGTAGGGCCATGCAGTAGTCATGCATTTCTCAGACCCTCCAAACTACCGTCTTTCGTCTGATGTGCCCATAGAATGGCATACCGTATCTTGAATACTCGGGCTTTCTCGTTGCGGTGCTCAACTGATGTTGAAGTCTTGGAGAAGTCGCTGCTTCTTTCCAATCTTTCCTAATAGGAATGGTTGGCTTGTTCACTTCCCACGCTCTGTTTCCCATTTCAGCACTTGCAGAACATTCTCAATTCGAGATGTCTCAACAAAAGTCTACCCGTGCCACAAACGAGCCACCGGAAAACGTTTGTTGAGAACCCTCAAAAAGTGATAGTACTATGTAGTTGGCTAACAGTGGGATGCTTCTGAGAAACCGCTCACAACGATGACGGGAGGGCGCATGACTGGCCCAATGAATGGCCTATGGCGCATATACGTACATGCATGAATCATTCTGCGGCTATATTCTCCAGCAAAAATATTTGCAAAACCTAGCGAGGTTGGCCTTCAGTGAGTGTCAGACGAGCCTTCGTTTTGTCGGGCAAGGACTCAGTCTCCTCCTCCCAAATCAAATTGAGGTTGTTGACGGTGTTTGCCCACTTGTTCTCAAAATGAGCATATCGATCATAGTAATATTCGCTCTCGCTGTCGCTGTCGCTGTCCTCATCGTCGTCGTCTGTGTCACCATCTGAGTCGTCCTCACAGCGGCGGTACTCTGACGCTTCTTCGTACTCTTCGATAGTGCCGCTGAGGCTTTCCTCGAACTCTTTCATCCAGCCGTCGCTGAAGGACTCTGTGATCACTTCAAGTTCCTCCTTGGTGATAGCAAGATGTCCCGCCGGAAGGTCCCGGAGGTCATTGTCGGCTTCGCTGTCTGGCTCTTCCTCTGTCCACGTCTCCCTGCAATAGATGACCTTAATTTTCGCCGGCTGATTTGCACATGAAGCCAGGTGGGCCAATGTGGCTACTGCAGTGCCAAAGCCTTGGAGCATGGTTTCGTTGGATTTTGGGCAGCGCGTGTCCTTGATCGAGAAGCGGAGGCGAAGTCGGCGAATGGAGGGAAGGGGTAGCTGCGCCACATTGCCGAGAAGATCTGTGCGGTCGTCTAGCTCGATTTCAAAGCGTTTTGCCTTGGACAGAATTGAGGGAATGGCCGATTCCTCCCAGCGGTGCTGAGCGTCGTAGCAAAGGCGCACGTTAAGAGGGAAAAGGTTTGCGAGGAGGGGGCAGTTGAGGTCGGCACAGTCGCCAGTTCGATTGTTGATAACGAGAGTGTCAAGCTGTGGGAGGACCAGAGGAAACGCCTCAGGATTCTCTGAGCTTGCTGTGATACCTTTACAGTCGCTCCTGGAGTGAGATTTTACGACCAGACGACGAGTGTGGCGGAGCATCGGGGAGTGGACCCAACCCTTGGCGTTGGTCCCCAGACAGAAGTGCTCGCGGCGCAGGCTTGATTTAGACGTCTTCCATAGCCAAATGTCTTGGAATAGAATGGAGGCGACGACATCATAAAAAGGCCTTGAGATGCGGAGTAGACCTGGAAGCTCGCGCCTCTTGAAGTAGGACACAATCTCGTGGACAATGAAAGGGTGGAAGAACTGTTCGGACAGCTCGCGAGAGACAGGCATCGATGTCACTGTTATAGGACTAGGGATGCAGGGCATATTGAGCTGAAGACTTCAGGAACTCGACTTGTTGTTGATAGGACGGGATGTCGTGCTACGGCCAGGATGACAAGAGGAAAGGAGGGTGCAGGGAGGATGGTGCAGCACGTCTGTGGCAAAATTCTGACTCGGTGGGCCTACGCCTGCCTCTATTTAGCCAAGTCGTGAGGATACGATACGGTTGAAATGTCAAGTGATACTGGGGAGAACTTACAGTTATAGAATGGAGAAGTCGAAGACGTGAAGAAGACGAAGACGAGAGCAGGGTGTTTGTGACACAAAGTGACGTGGCGTTGGGTGTCGTACCTCCACCACCAAACACATCCACTTCTTCAACCGTGATCCTTTCCTGTACTGTAGCTGAACAAGGTAACCGTACATCTCTAACCCTCTCCTCACTGTTAATGTCATTTGATACCTCGCATATCAGACCCAGATTCAGTAGCTGAGTATCCGCATGCAGTATGGAGGTGAGGTTTTCCAATATGAAATTAATTTAAAGACATAACCACACCATCCTCATTGTACTCGCAACAAGACTCATCTCAGCCTGCATTATGACATGCATTGCATAATCTACTACTACTGCCTAGCACCCCTAGAAGAACGCGCTCATCGACGACAGCTGGCGATAAACATCGGGCCCCAGACGCAACCTCAGCGTCGACGCAAACTGGATCAAACACTGCGCCTGGTGTTTGTACGATGCGAGCTGCTGCATCCGTCCGTGGTCGCCGTACGGCGAATCCTTGAGCGCCTGCGACAGGCGATGCAGGCACTTCATGGTGGTGACAATGACGTCGTCGAGGTTAGAGACCACGGGCTGGTCGAGCATCTCACGGAAGCGCTGCGCGTAGCGCGAGATGGACGCCGGGTTGTTGTCCAGCGGCAGAAGGCCCGTGCCCCGCAGAGTCTCGAGGGCGAGGTCCGGGCGGTCCGCCTGGTACTGGCCGAGCGCGAGCTTGAGCTGGAGGAGAATCTCGAGAGTCTCCCAGTTGCGCTGGCTGATGCGCGAGCGCTTGGACATGTCCGAGGCGTACAGGTCGCGCACGCGGATGGCGAGGCCTTCGAGGTCCGAGGCGCCACCGAAAGCGCCAGAGAGGCCGACAGAGGAGGGCGCCTTGGCGGGGTCGAGGGGAGCGCCGGAGGACTGACCAAGAGACTGGCCCAGAGCTCGGTTGACGGTCTCGACAACCTTGTCGTAAGCGCCGGCGAGGTGGTACAGCTCGACACTGTCGGCGAGCGAACCGTCGCTGGCGGCCTGGTCGGCAGCAGCCATGACAACGCTGCGCATGTAGTCCTGCTCGTCCGAAAGCTTGAGCAGGTCAAGGTCACGCTCGATGACACCCTGCTCCTTTGTTCCGTCGGCGCGCACGCTGCCGAGAAGCTTGGACCAGCTGCGCGAACCAATGACAATGTCGCGCACGAGGTCGAGCGCGAGTTGCCGCTGAGCAGGGCCAGTTGGTGGTGGCACATCCGAGGCGAGAGGAATGAGGTAAGCGTACTGCAGAGCCGTTTGGGGCTCAACCTTGTGGAAGGGCTGGACGTAGAGCTGCATGAGACGGCCAAAGTTGAGGTGGGGAACATCGCGCTCGTCGATGGTGAGAATTTCGACCTCGGTCGACTTGGCAGGGACACGCAGCAAGCCGTAGTACTGGAGAGCGACAGCAAAGTGCACGGCGTCTGTCCTGAGCTGTGGCTTCGAGTACAGATACGCGACAGCGCGCTCAAACTGAGCAGTGAAGACGAGCAAGTTGAACCACGCGAATGGCCTGGTGCCGTTGACATCAAACTTCTCGCTGCCGTACTTGAGAACAAGCCTGCCGAGGTCGGCAAGGTCGTACTGCTCCTGAGGAGCGTCGCCCTCCTTGTTCTCCCGCGTGAGGTTGAGCTGCAGCCAGATCCAGTCTTCAGAAGTGGTGGCGACCTTGGCCGTCTTGCGTGAAAGCTCAAAGCGGCCGATGAGCTTGTACAGAGCATACTTGAACTGGTCGACCTGCGAGTTGTTGCGGACATGGGCGTTGAAATCGTTGGCGAGCTGGTCGCGCTGGGCCTTGGGTAACCTGCGCTCCTGCGAAGAGAGGAAGGTCTTGAAGCAACCAGGGAACGACCAGTCGTCTTTCTTGACCGAGTGTTGGTTCTCCTCAATCAGAGTAAGGGCCTCTGAAGGGTAGCCGGCACGCAGCAGGTAGTAGACGTGAGCCCACAGCTTGATACCATTGACGGTCTCAGGTTTGTAAGTGTCCTCGGCCTCCTTGCCGCGGAGAGTAACATCGACGAACGCGCGAACCTTGTTCGCAATACCGGGAACACCGCCAAGCGCGGCCTCCTTGGGATGCTTGGCAATGGTGTTGTCAATGTGTGTCTCAAAGTCGCGTTCGAGGAACTGCCTAGCTCCCTGGACCAGACGACCGTTAAGGAGGATTGATGGGTTGCTTCCTGGTTCCGCCAGGTAAGACTCGGCGTACTGACGCTCGACGACGGGAGCGACAGATGACGACGAGCCGAACGATGATTCGCGAAGCGAAGGCTCCTGCGTAATGTAGCCGAGGATGCGGAATCCATTGGCGAGCAAGGGCTGCTTGGTGTCGCCCTTGACAGTGTCCTCGAACGCCTGGCACACCTCAAACGCTACCCGGCGCAGGCGCTGCTGGTTGAGGGTACTAACAACCTTTTCGTACTTCATAGCCTTGTTGTGCATCACCATGCCACCCTCGCGGGACTCGACAGAGCTCTTGCCAAGCGTTGACTGGCCCAGAGGGAAGCGACGAGTGCTAGCACCAAGGCGGCTTCGCCCAATGCCCGAAGCAGCAAGCGAGTCGCCGAGGCGCGATGATGATGCGCCAGCAGAACCACTCGAGAGACGAGCGAGCTCATCGTCGGTCACGCCCAACTCGTCCTGAAGCACGCGCGCCTTCTCAGTCTCCCAGTTCTGCTGGAGACGCTGCTGGAACTGATTCTGAAACGACTTGACAGTCTGGAAATGTCAGCCTCTGCATCACTCCCTGTGTGACCTACCTTTTGGCGCTGCACCTCAATGCCGCTCAGAATCACCATTTCATGCCAGTTGCGGCCCCAAGCGCCAATGTCGCCATCGGCCACAGCGTATGAGGGCCCAAGGTCCCCGATGGGAGCAAGACGCGAAGAAGACGAAGCCTGGAGCTTTCGCCTGCGTGAGGGACGGGACGAGGGCTCTGCAGACGGCAGCTGTGAGATCTCGTGCGAGAGCTGGCTGGTGTTGACGCCGAGGTTGGAGAGGAGCATGTGCCTGCATGTTAGCAGCTGAGACACACGGCTGTCACTCACCCCTCGCCGTTGGCCGTCTTTGCGCGCTTGCCCTTGCCTGCGACGACCTCACTCATGCGCTCAATCTCATCGATGCCAAAGCGGATCTGGGGGAGCTCGGGGTCGTGGTCAACATCGTTGAGAGACTGGGCCTTTGCAAGGAGGGATGAGAGGGTAGAGCTTGCAGGAGGACGTGCTGGTCCTCCGTAGGAAGATCCGTATACACTTCCCTGCATGGCGAGTGGGTGTTAGGATGGATGAAGGGGGGAGGAAGACGGTGATTGTATTGTGGTCGCTGTCTGCCCAGGAGGTGAGCAGTGATGCACTTGAAATCAATGCTCGTGGTGCCTGGCCAAATCTGCCACATCTCAGCCACGTGGAATATACCGACTTTATATCGCCGCTGGGTTCAGCCTGGGTGGAGCTGCTCTGCAGTTGCCCGTTCCCCTGGCAGCCGTCCCTGTACGTGAGTGACCCTGCAACCAGCTCGGGTCAGCCAGCAGCTGCAGGTAGCAGCAGGCGTGCAGCAGCTCCGCTGGCCGCTGGTAGCAGCATGAAGTAGCGCAGCAGCACCCAGCAGCAGGGCCTGCCTGCAGGCAGCAAGCCAGCTGCATATTAAACGTGTTCATGTGCATGGGGGCCTGGCGGCAAAAATCCAAGTCCATAAAGCCAGCGTTCAATGTCTCTCGTTACATGGACGTCGAGAGGGCTGGTAACAGTGACACATCAGGCAAAGGTCTCTATGCATGGCAAGTAGTGTCTGCCCATTGGAACCATCTCTAGAGCTGGCTGGCTGGGGAGGATATTGCAATGCGTACAGAACAGCTGCTATCTGTGCTCTCGTACGGTCCGGCCTTGGGTGGAGACGCCCGTCATAGGCTCGTGTTGATCCTGAGCCTGCCGGTCCCTGTGCTCGTACGTCGACGCCGCCACCACCGCCGCCGCCGCCAGTATACGATTACAACCTACAGTACCTCATTGACACGACTTGCAACTCTCTTCTGATTCATCATCACAAACATCTTTACCACTCTATTAATCGACCTCGCCAACTTGCCCTACCCTCGGCACTCACTCACAACCCGTTCCTCGTCCTCGCCCGCTCCCGTGCGTCCACCGCGTCCCCCCACTCGCACCACGCGCTCACCAACCTTCTCAGTTCGGCCCAGTCCCTTTCTAATTCAACTTGCCCAACTCACAACTCTTGCATCATGGCCGGTCCCCACTACGACTTGTGAGCTTGCTACGGTCTAGCATCATGCAATGGCATGCACGACTGACACTAGCGCAGCCTCATCAAGCTTCTGCTCATTGGCGACTCAGGTTCGTTGTCTAGCGAGACATTGTTGTCGGCGGGGTCCTGGATTTCCTTGAATGTTGACGTGCCAGGTGTCGGCAAGTCATGCTTGCTCCTCCGTTTCTGTGACGACTCGTGGACCCCTTCGTTCATCGCGACCATTGGTATTGACTTGTACGTATACAGATCGGCCATCGGCGTGCCATGTCGGTGTTCAGTGTAGTCGCATGCTGCGCACACTGCCAGGTCGCTGTGCGCGCACGGCGCAGCACCGCATACGCTCGATGCGCGGCGGCCATGTAGCCGCCAAAGTTTACGTTTAGCTGACACCCTTTGCAGCAAGATCAGGACGATTGAGCTCGATGGCAAGCGCATCAAGCTGCAGATTGTGAGTTATTTATGGCGCACGTATCATACAATGCTGACGTTTGTGTTCAGTGGGACACTGCCGGTATGTCGAGCTGCAGCAATCTACGGCCGGCTAGACACTAACTCCATGCAGGCCAGGAGCGTTTCCGCACTATCACGACCGCTTACTACCGCGGTGCCATGGGTATCCTGATGGTCTACGACGTCACCGACGAGAAGTCGTTCAACAGTACGTCCCCTTGTACAGTATCGCTGCTGACAGCAGACGTCCGTACCTGGCACTCGCAGATTGAGCAGCACGCGTCCGAGGGTGTCAACAAGATTCTCATTGGCAACAAGTGCGACTGGGACGACAAACGCGCCGTCACCCTCGAGCAGGGCAAAGCTCTCGCCGACGAGCTCGGCCTTCGTTTCCTCGAGACTTCAGCAAAGGCAAACGAGGGCGTCGAGGAAGCTTTCTTCACGCTCGCCAGGTGAGTGTCACGGCACAACTGCCTGCTTCCTCTCTGTGCGCACACTGACATCTGCAGGGACATTAAGACGCGTCTGATCGACTCGCAGCCTACACCAGAGGCCCCCGTTGGGCTCGCTGCTGACCGTGGCGGCGTCAACGTCGGCGCCAAGCAGAACACCCAGTCGAGCTCATGCTGCTAAACGTCGTGGCGAGTGG
This sequence comes from Prillingera fragicola, assembly GCA_002335605.1. Lineage (NCBI taxonomy): Eukaryota > Fungi > Basidiomycota > Tremellomycetes > Trichosporonales > Trichosporonaceae > Prillingera > Prillingera fragicola. The sequence continues at coordinate 208,980 of BEDY01000006.1, read as the reverse complement.
ATAAAGCGCCCTACGCGCTACTCCTCAAGAACAGACCTCCTGGACCTGCTCAACAAGGCAGTACTAGGATATCTGTTCTGTGTGTCTCGTTCCTTTTCTCTCTCTCTCTCTCTTCCATCGCGCCCGCCCCGCCCTTGCTTTTTTATCGGCGATGTATTGTACTGATCCGCACGGCCGAGCGGGAGATGAACATATAGACAGGTCTGATGGATATGCTCGTGATTGTGCAGCTGGGCTGGGGAGTGTGGTTTTGGAGAGGGAGGGGAGGAAGTGGGGAAAGCGATGTGGATGAGACTGACAGATTGTCAAGATTGTCTGTCTTGGACATGCCCACTGGGGAGCATGCCCGCGCCCGTAGGAACAGCAGACCTGATGCACAGACGGCAACTAGTTCTCTAGTTACTTCGTCGCCACACGAAAGCAGCTCCAGTACTGCTGTCCGGAAACCGCGGCAAGAAACCTCAAAATCAGTCGGCTTCCCAACGAGGCTTGGCCGTCAAGCAGGCAGAGTGCACATTTCACTGTCTCCGAGACAGCCAAAACCGGCTGCTCCTTCCCCTCCGTTCCTCATCGATTCTCCACGATCAGCAGCCATGATGAAAAGTGCATTGGGTAGTATGTATGCGGGGGTATGTCTCTAACTGTCAGCACTCTCGAGGTATACGGGACGCGGGTTCGCAAAACTCACCATTCTCTTCCTTCATCTCTCCACCTCTAAATGCCAAAGCTCCAGCCTCTCTGCAAGCGCTCAAGCGAGCGCCTTGCCACCGCCATAAACCCGTCCAGTGGGCACGAGACCGGCGCCCTCGGGCCTGCGGCGGGAGAGGGCAGCGAGCCCCTCGGCCTCGCTAACGTTCTCGACGGTAACGAGCTCCTTGATCTTGAGAATCTTTCCGGCCGCGCTGGCCGAGTGGGGCATGAGCACGCGCTGGTGCAGCCTGTGCAGGCCGAGGGCCTCGACGGTGCGGCCCGAGACTGGGGGCAGGCCGCGCGCGGAGCGGACAAGGGTGATCAGGTAGTGGGTCGCCTTGGAGGCGGCCTCGAAGGCGCGCGGGGTGGGAAGCATGGCGATGAAGGGATGCGTGCGTGTAAAAGTCGAGTCGGGCGCTGTCGTGCGTGGTGTTGCTTGTTGTTCGAGTAGGTTTGTTCAAGTCGACTTGTATCTGTTGCAGCAGTCCGACTTTGCACTCTCAACTTCTGGGAGTTGCAAGTGTGATAAGACAGAGTGAAAATGACGTGTGGCATAGCGGATATGAACGACTCATTCCGTTGATTGTCCACCGCCTGCGAGCTGAAATTCAAGAGTGTTGTCGTTCATCTATCCCCTCTCCTCTGTCAACCATGCTGTCAGCCATTGCTCGCACGCGCCCTGTTGCACCCAGCGTCCGCGTGGCCTGTGCCTCTCGCTCGTACCGCATCGAGGTCAACGTGAAGGAGGAGCCAAAGTTCAAGCCCAATTTCAAGCCCAACTTCAAGCCCAGTTTCAAGCCGGATTTCACGCCCAAGCCCAGGCAATCATTCTCTGGCCGCAGCTCTGACGGGTCGCAGTATGATACGCGCGCCAACGTCAAGCGCGCTACGCCCCCTCCTCACTTCATAACGCTCGCCGACTTCTCGCCCCGGGAGATTGAGAAGTTTGTGCAGAAGGCGCTGGCGTTCAAGCTCATCTCCAAGACCATATCTCCATCGTTGGTCCCCCAGACTTTGAAGAACCTCACCGTCGCGCTCATGTTCTCCAAGCGCAGCACCCGTACCCGTGTCGCTTCGGAGACGTCTGTGACGACTCTGGGTGGAAATGCCATGTTCCTGGGCTCTCAGGACATTCAGCTCGGTGTTAACGAGTCGCTCGAGGACACTGCCCGCGTCGTCGGCTCCATGGTTGACGGCATCATGGCGCGTGTCAAGGGCCACGACGAGATCGAAACTCTTGCCAAGTACTCGCCTGTCCCGGTCGTCAATGCTCTTTCCGACCTCTACCACCCCACCCAGATCCTTGCCGACCTCCTGACCCTCGTCGAGGCGTACAATGGCCCCATCACCCTTCCCGCCGAACTGACCAACAGTCGGTTCCGCTACAGCACGACCCTCCGATGGGTCAAGGACAACGTTTCCGTGCTCGATGCCGTCAAGGGCAAGAAGTTTGCCTACGTCGGTGACACCAACAACATGACCAACGAGTTCATTGTTGCTCTCCCCCGCATGGGCATGCACGTCGCCATCGCCTCGCCCAAGGGCTACGACGCCGTCGACCCCGTCGTCTGGAAGCGCGTCGAGGACGCCAACACCCAGTCATCCATCACCCTCACCAACTCGCCCTCGGAGGCACTCAAGGACGCCGACCTCGTTGTTACCGACACATGGATCAGCATGGGCCAGGAGGAGGAGACCAAGGCCCGTCTCGAGGCCTTTGCCGGCTATCAGATCACCAACAAGATGGTCACCGACGCCGGAGCCAAGCCCGACTGGAAGTTTATGCACTGCCTTCCCCGCCACAAGGAGGAGGTCGACGACGAGGTCTTTTACGGAGAGCGCAGCATCGTCTTCCCCGAGGCAGAGAACCGCAAGTGGACCATCATGGCCGTCTTTGAGTGAGTTGCGGCAAGCCTTTCCCATCCCATATTTGCTAACGCCCACAGCTCCCTGATGGGCAACTGGAGCCGCCCCTAGAGCTGTCGATTTGCACATTGGATGCATCACCTGCTCCCTGGCCACGCCGGGCAGGCATCTAACGTGTTCTCATAGGCTATGCGTACAGTAATGCGAGTCCGGTACTCTTCTCGTACCAAAGACTGTTGCGCTTGCACACTCTCCATCTCTCTGACGTGCATGTATCAAAAAAAGCGTCTAGTGCGAGTGGTGCGAGTGGTTGGACGACTCGTCGCCCTCGGCGACGTGGTCCAGCTTTGGGGTCGAGGGCGCGGGAGGGGGGCAGCAGGTACCGGGCTCACACTGCTCGCCAGGAGGGCAGCGGATGAGACACATGCGGTCCTCTCCGTCATCGTCCGAGTCAGGGGTAGTGTCCGAGAACTCGGGTTGGATGGTCACGCTGTGAATGCCCTCCTCGTGGAGGACGTGACGAATGTCAGCGGCCACGCGCATGTAGTCAGATCCTGGCTTGATGAGGACGTGGACCGAAGCGACGGTAGTGACCTCGGAGAGCTGCCAGACGTGCAGGTCGTGAACAGAGACCACGCCATCGACAAGGTTGATAGCCTCACGGACGTCCTCGAGAGAGACGTGGTTGGGGACACCCTGCATGAGGATGGCCGAGGCAGACTTGACCAGGGGCATGGCAGACGAAAAGATGATGCACGTGATGAGAAGCGAGACTCCCGGGTCAAAGTAGAGCGTCCACCGGCCGTGACAGCTGAAAGTGTGAGCTCAGCCATTTCAGAAAGGTGTAATGGACTTACAACCAGATAACGAGACCAGCCGAAATGACACCGACGTTGCCGAGAGCGTCGCCAAGCACGTGAAGGAACACACCGTGCATGTTCATCGAGCCGTGGCTGTGACCGCCACCACCACCAGCGCCGTGGCTGTGGTCATCGTGGTCGTGACCATGGTCGTGGGCCTTGCCGACTTCACCGCGCTCAGCAGCGCTCGCGTCAACATGGGTGGTAGGCGATTCAGCGCTAGCAACGGCAGTGTCATCAGTGGAGGCAGCTCCGTTGGAGACAGCGTCGCGCGGCACGTCTGAAACCGGTCGCGAAATGGAACCACGGGGAGGGATCGTCTCGTTGGTGCCAGGCTGAGGGGCCTGGTGGTTGCGCGAGCGGCTCATAGAGGCGTGCTTGCGGCGAGCAGCGGTGCGGCCAGAAACCGGCGGACTCATGCCAGCCATAAAGTTGTTGTCCTCGAATGACGCACCGATACGGGCAGCCTCAATGATCTGAGCACGGGTTTCGGCCGGGTGCTGGTACAGTGACGTCGAGTCGGCGCGGGCGCGGGGCACGGGAACAGGGTCGAGACCCTCGTCGGCATCCTCTTCAAGTGCAATGGGGCCAGTCGACTTCTTGGGCTTCGGGGGAGGTCCATGCGAGTGACCGTGCTCGTGGAAGAGAGCGAGGCCAACAATGTTGCTGAGGAGGCCAAGGCTTCCAACAATAACGATAAGCTTGGGCTCTGAAATTTCTAAATGATTAGTGACGATCCTGTGCGGCAGAAGTACATACCAGGAGGCGAGATGATGCGCCCAATGGCCTCCAATCCAATCGTCGCACACAGCGCAATCAGGAAAACACCATTGATCAAGGCTCCGAGAATTTCAGCCCTCTGCCATCCGTACGAGTTGGCGCTGGATGAAGGTGAAGTGGCGAGTTTGATCGTATACAGAGCGACGACGAGTGACAGAACATCGCTACACTGGTTAGTAAGGGCGCGTGTGGACTGCTGGTGCACTTACTTTAGCATGTGGAACGAATCTGCCACGAGAGCAAGCGAACCGACGGCATAACCGACAATGAGTTCCTGCTACGTCAGCGGCTCTTCCGTGCTGTGGATTTGACGGTCATGACCATACCAAGAAGAAGAAGCAGGTGTCAATCACCAGCAAGGTGATGATCCTGGTTTGCCTGGAAAGACCCATATTTTGCTCAATATTGGATGGCTAGATGGGCAACAGACAAATGTAGATGTCGGGTACGATTGGAGCGGCCAACCTGTACAGAGTCGAGTGGCGCCAGCAAGGTAGTGGGGCTAGATCCGCTGCTGGTGATTCGGGAGGCGGGGCAAAATATTTTTCAATACCGGTGCAGCTGGGTGTAAGGCAATGGTCTGCCAATAGCCAGAGGTTGGGACGAGGTGCGAGAATAACACCAAAATTGACGATGAGGAGGAGAGAAAGAACGCTAGTCGCCTTCGCTGTAGGACACCGAACTGCTTGAGCAGCCAGGGATCAGGATGATGCCCATGCGCCCCTTTGATCCTAGAAATTACAGGTGACAAATACAAATATCTACAATATTTGATCCCGCTGCTATTTTATCTTGTATTATCAACTGTTGCCACCCGCAAATGCTAATAACAACTCTCAGTAGTAATAGAAACAATAGTTCAATAGGCGCCCTAATTTTGAACTCTGCACGCCTTTCACACACAGGCTGTGGAGAGAAAATCAATTCGAGCCTCCGGATAGGCGTGCGGTCACCCTGCAGCCGTCCCCTTACGTTGCCTGGACAACTTGACGCGTTTCAGTCAGCAAAGGAAAGCGCGTCCTACTTGGTTTTTATCGTAACCAGCTTTGTTTCATACCATCAACCTCCATCCTCTACTCTACTCCTCCATTATTGTCGCTCACCTGGCGTGAACAACTATGGCGAGGCTTCCCATCGCTCTCTGTCCCCAGGAGCCTTTGCCTGAGCTCCCAACTCAGCCGCATCCTGCCCCTTCCCCCCTTCAGCAATTTATCGCCAACACGGTAACCAACACGGACTACGATGCCATCTGCGTGCCTCTCACCAACGCCCGCTGGCAGGATCGGTGGGAACGTCTTTGTCTCCGACCCATGGATGACGAGGATAGCGTGACGGATGCACAGACGGCCGAGGGCTTGAGTGCCTCTGACCGAGTGCCTCCTCGCACAGACACGGATCGTGAAGCAGACATGTGGCGTCGGGATCCAGCTCTCAATCGCGACGAGTGTAACATTACCCGTCTCGAAGAGTCGCAGGCAGTGATTGCCATGGCCTCGCCATGGCTTGAGCTGGACTCGCCCGACGAGGGAATCCGTTTTGACTCTGAACTGGTGCGAAAACCTCCTTGACAATTGCCGTCACAAAGAAAGTTTGTCGACTGACGACGTCCACAGGGCTTGCGTGCAGAGATGCAGCACGCGTTGTACCTCTCCCTTCCAACGCTCATCCTTCCGGCTCCAAACCTTGCCAACCGGGCTTTCATTCCTGCCTACGCCCGTGCTGTCTCCAACTTGCTGGCCATCGGTGGTCCCAACGCCTACACCAACATCTCCATCCGCATCCCCGTGTCTGACCCACAAGAGTTGATCAACCATGGTCCAGCTGCCGGGCCTGGAGGCGGGCCTAGCAACGGTCGTCACCACCGCCGTATGTCATCGCTGTCCTCGCGACCATCGTCAATGCACCAGCAACAGCTCAGCCTCGGCACTCTCGGGGCGCTGACCGCTGCTGGTGTCAACGTTGGCTCGGCTGGTGGACCTCCCCTTGGTGGCAGCCGTGTGGCCAGCGTCGCTAGTGGCGTGAGCGGAACGTTTAGCAGCAAGAGCATGACGCATGCGGCGTTGCACGAGGACCCCAGCTCGACCTGGGAGATGTGGGACTGCATCCGGTCGCTCTGTGGCTACCACCCTCGGCTGAGCGTTAGTAAGTATTCAAATGCACTAAGGAAAGTATTTGGTTGCTAACCTCGCAGCTCTTGATCTGAGTAATACTTTACCGCCTAGCGTGGGCGCGCTCGCTCGCTGGACCTCTGAGCCCGTCAAGCACGTTTGGCTCCCCGCTGGCTCGTTCATACCCAACGCCAAGGGCTACCCTGTCCTCAGCAAAGCGTGCCAGGCATTCCTGCGTGGTATGACCAAGCAGGAGCCCACCTTCATCCTTGCGGACACCTATGCCCACCGCCACACCAGTGGTGGCGCCAACGCATATTTGCAGTACGTGAGGCACATTACGAGCCAGCTTGTTGGCCCAAGCTCGATCTCGCCACAGGGCCCCGCCGAGCTGGCGACTGGTTATGGCGACTACCTCCAGGCACCACTGCAGCCCCTCATGGACGACTTGGGGAGCGCTACCTACGACTCGTTTGAGCGCGACCCTGTCAAGTACAGGCAGTACGAGGAGGCCATCTACCTGGCTGTCATGGACCGCATCCAGATTTATCAGGAGGCAGGCTACGATGGGCCTCTGGTCCTTGTTGTCGCCGGTGCTGGCCGTGGACCTCTCGTGTCCTGTGCCTTGCGGGCCCTTGGTCGTGCGCAGCACAAGGCGCGTGTGTATGCTGTCGAGAAGAACCCCAACGCGTTTGTGACGCTGCAGGAGCGCAAGGCGCTCGAGTGGGGAGATTCGGTCAACATTCTCTTTGGCGACATGCGCCAACTGCCTGTGCCCGAGCTCGCGGATATTATCATTTCGGAGCTGCTTGGCTCATTTGGTGACAACGAGCTGGCCCCCGAGTGCCTTGACGGCGGTATGCGATTCCTGAAGCCCGATGGCATCTCTATCCCGACGTCCTACACTGCCCACCTGGCGCCCATCTCGAGCGCCAAATTGTACCATGACGTTACGCAGCCCAGCCGCGCGCCAGGTGCAGCCGAGACCCCTTACGTTGTCATGATGCAGCAGGTCAACCTGCTCTCGGGTGACGGTGGCGGTCTTTCGGGCAGGTGCGGCGAGCGCATCCAGCATTGCTGGCAGTTTGAGCACCCTCGAAGGGATCTCATCCTGGACGCGACTGGCTTGCCCGTCACCAACTCGCACAATACGCGTTCCGCCACTCTCACCTTCCACATCCCCCACGCGTCCCCGTGCCACGGATTCGCTGGATACTTTGAAGCTCATCTTTTCGCCAATGTTGGCCTCTCGATTCACCCGGACACGATGCACCGCGTGTCGCCCGACATGTTCAGCTGGTTCCCCCTCTTCTTCCCTCTCAAGCAGCCCCTGTACCTGCCGTCGGGGGCCGAGCTCGAGGTCAACATCTGGCGTCTCGCCGACCAGCGCTCACGCAAGGTGTGGTATGAGTGGAGCGCCGAGGCGTTCCTCCCAAGCGCACCGCAAATGCCCAACGCACCGGGCGGCGGCAGCCCCAGCCTGCTCGGCTCGCACACAGCGACGCCGACACTCACGAGCCCCAAGAGCCCGATGATGGACGCGCCATACTCGCCCGGCCTGCAGCAGCAGCTTCAGAGCATGGGACCTGCGCCCTCGGTCGGCCGTGTCAAGATTGGCCAGACAATGCTACACAATGCTGGAGGCGAGCACTACTGGGTCGGCCTCTAAGCTGTGATAGCTGAGGGTTTGCCTCAAAGTAAAAGGGGAGAGAGGGTGAGCATTATACGTCATTGTTCTTGAACAGCAGAGATATCAGCATGATTCGGACCGAGAGCATGTATTGCATGTACTGTATGGGTGATGCGGGGGGCTCCGCGGCTGTAGTGTCAGCTAGTGCGAGAATTGGTGGGGTTAGAGCCCGGAGTTCGGCCATCGCGCGTTTGACTTTTACGCAATAGGTGAGCGGTCGCGCTCCCCTGTACATATTTGTATTCAGTGCCTCGCGCAGCAGCTTGGGAGGAGCAGCTACCGCCTAGCTCACTGCACACACAGTTGATGGAGACACGAGGATACGGCTGTTTTCTGACTTGAGGTTGTTCTCGCGTGTTTGGGAGGCGTTCGGGGTTTAAATGTGGCCAGGGTCTGAAGAGTAAACAGGAGTAGTACTAGTCCAACCCATGTGACGTGGGGAAGAATGTCACTGTGGGGCTGGTGAGAATGTTGGGTTCGCCAGTCTCTCCTTCGTGCATGATATACTTTTGTAGCGCTCATCATCGTCTTCACTGTGCACATTGCTCGCCGACACAAACATCCTACTGCACACACGCCACTACATCACACACCCACATCGCGTTCCAGTCACGGCCTCACCTCGTCCCGCAGCGCGACTCGTGCCTGCCCTAAACGCGACCCAGTTCTCATCCGACTTTCTCAAACCTGCACACCTCCTACATACTCGTTCACACACTCTCTACCTCTTGTGGGCACGCCCCGTCTCCCTTTCCTTGCCATCGAGCAGCTGGCCCTTGCTCTGGAACATTACTCCCCTTTCCTTCCCCCGTGACATTCTTCTTGCCCGTCGCCACTCCACAAACCAGTGAGTTCAAAAGGGGCGAGCGCACTCAGCGGTCGCTCTTCGCCGGGTCCCCACGCCCACCCTGGCAGTGGCTAACGCCTCTTTCCCATCTTAGTGGCCACATATCAACGAGGCTTTCCTAGCGGCAGCTCTACAACGCCAGCCGCCGGCCCTAGCGTGCACTACGCACGCCGAAGGAGGTCTACCGGCTTTTCAACAGCCTCAAGGCCCGGTATGGCCGACAGGTCTTCCTTTATGAGCACGGACAGTGCAAAGTTTGCCGACGAGTCGTGGGAGGAGGAAGATGATGTCCAGCTCCCGCGTAAACGCAAGACAAACGACGAGCCCATGAGTCCCGTCGCTGTTGTTCGTGAGTCGCGTAAAGTGTCGTTGCACGGAAAGTGGCGCTAACAAGGCAGTCTACGTCGTGTGCTTCTACCTCGTCTGGCAGATTCTCACTCGCTCCGATGCCAGTGAGATTCTCGAGCACCTACCTTCCACCTCGCCGCTGCTGTCCCCACACGCACTCGAGGCAAGTACGCCGCCTCCCCAAACGCAACAGCAGCAGTATCACCTGCCGTACGCGCTTCCCCACATACCTTCCCCTATTGCCGCAGTGACGTCCGACTCGTCGTCATCCACCTTGAAGGTTGTCGTCGGCGCAATAGTCTACCCTGTCTACATTATCATCACTCTGATTGCCATTCCTTTGCCGTTCCTCGTCAACGCCGCGCACATTGTGTTTTCTGTGCTCTCGGCAATTCTCTACCCCATCACCTCGACAGCCCGTCTTCTTACGCGCACCTTTGTTCTTGCTCCTCTCGGAGTTCTGAACCGCTTCTTCCAGGCCCTCTACCCCGTTTACGTTTTTGTTGGCGGCGTCGTAGGTGTTGGCGCCTTTCTCGGTGTGTTCACAGGCTGGATTGGCCGCGTGAGCCTGTCACTCATCCTCGGCCGCCGCACCGTCCCGCGCCGCAGGCGCTCAAAGCGCTCCAAGAACTCGCCAAAGCACCACCGCTCGTCATCGGCGTCTCTCCCCCAAGAGCCAATCTACGAGCAGCCCGCCTACGAGTACTCCGCCGACTACGACCGTCCAGTTATGTCCCTCGAGCGTGCCAACCTCGAGCGCGCAAGCTCGTATGGCCGCCGATACGTCCCGATCGTCGACGTGCTCGAGATTGACGATGATCTGCTGTCCGTCGAGGCTCTCGAGGGCCAGGCGCGTGGCACGGCCCGCGAGCCACTCATCCTCGGCGTTCGCCGCCGCGGTGTGCGTAACTTCTAAATACTCATTTGACGAGCTTGCCTGCTCGTTTGAACGAACAGCACAGAAAATGGCCACCCCGCTGGTCGAAGCGATACCGATACAAGGCCAGGCTGCGGCCCCCGGCTCGCACCCTCATGATGCCTTGTTGTTTTTGTTGTACCCCGAGATTGATACAGGAGCAAGTCGTCGTCCTTGCTCCACCGTAAACGTTCCGTTTATTCGTTTTATGATAGCATGGCTATAGTTGGCCCATTCCTGCCACCACCACCACTAGTTTAAGACTGCCCTTTGTACCGTGCGGTACATCCGACATCTCTCATGCATAGCTATTGTATGCGCAGAAGTAAATGGTCGTGTGCAGGATACTGGTGGCGTCACTGCCACAACCAGCAAAACGCCGTAGGGTGGTGAGCGCATGCATGGCGGAAGGTGGGTGAGGTGTTTGGTTCCGAAGTTGAGGTTGCCACCGGAATGTCTAGGGCGACTGACTTTGTACACAACCCATCACACTGTCACTGCAACATCATCCTCGTTCGTCTATTCAAGAATGTCAGCATAGATCTAGCATTACTCTCACTATCAGCGCACACCTCCACACTAGAGCACACCAGCGTTTACGCGTCATGCCAGCGCGTCAAGAGGGACCGCGCAACAATCTCCAAGCTCTGTGGGCGCAGATGACGCCCAACGCTGCGTCGTCCAGCAGCAGCGCAACCGAACCACCGCGCGCAACAGTGAGTAATGAATAAGCAGTGGTAGAGACCTTACTGACCTGTTGTAGTCAGCATTCCAGCTCGCGCGACCGGGAGGCTCCCAACGTCCGCCCATGTCGGGCATGAAGTCTGGCGAGCGTGCGTCACATCTGCTGAAATACAATGCTGACAATGTAGTGCAGAAGGTCCCACAGAGTGCTCCAACGGCAGCAGTGGCGCGCCGTGCAGCCTTGCCGGCACATGTGAGCACGCCGACGGTGCGGCCGGCTGCTGGACTGGCCTCGCCGTTCTTCACGCCAACGGGGCATGCTGGGCCTTCCTCGGCGGGATCACATCCTACACCGCTCGCGGGGACTGGTACGCCGAGCGCTGCGAGTCCAAAAACGTACAATGCCAAGCTGGACGCTGTGAGTGTACTCCTGCTCTGCGACGCGGACGGAAGCTGACATATACAGCTGCCGCTCGATAAGCTGCAGGCCATGCTGGTCTCCAACCAGGACGAGAAGATCATGTTGCTGGAGAAGAAGAGCGGGTTGGACGACGATGAGGATGATTGCATGGGAGAGGACCCAGAGATGATCGACTTGAAGCTGTGAGCACCCTAGATGGGAGCGTTTGCTGACAAAGGAAGAAAGCTGCTGTCGAATCGTGTGAAGGAGCTCAAGGCAGCTATTGCTGCCCGGTCGTCGATGCCGTCGTCAAGTGGGAGCCGGTCAAATGGGGGCACGCCGAGTCATGCTGTAAGACAGGTTCCTGCTTCCTCTGAGCCTGCTCCCTCGGCGCCGGCGCAATCGCCACCAGCACCCACTGAGCCTGTGCCCACACACGCAGCGCCCACCGCGATATATCACGCTCCCTATTATCTGCCACCCCCCGCCCAGCCGTCTCCTGCACCACCACCTGCCCGCGCACCCCGCAAGTCTCGGCCTCTTGTCAAGGACGAGCCCAAAGCCGGTCCCTCGCGCGTGGTGTACGTCCCCTCGTCGCCACCACCAGATATGAACGATCTCGACATGGCCGAGGCTGAAGAAGAGTGGTCCGACCCACCGTCAGAGCTGAGCCGTGGCGCCATCGAGCTCGTTCCACCAACATCGCCTATGCAGCCCGAGACGCCGCCTCCACCAAGACGCCAGTTGACCTCCCGGCGAGCTCAGGCGGCTGAGGGTGCGGCTGTGCTGGATGGCTTGGACGCGGCGTCGTTTGAGCAGATATTCTCATCTCCGGTGCGATCGCCACCACGACGAGGCCCAGTGAGGGTTGAGGCATCTACTGCACGTTCCAACCCCAGTGGCCCCGGACCAAGACCGTTGACACAAGCTTCGGCAGCACCAAAACCTCCAACACCCCGGGTTATCAAGCTCGACGTCGTGCACCCGTGGAGTAAGGAGGTCGAGCAGAAGCTGCGCCAGGTCTTTCATTTGCCGAACTTCAGGATGAACCAGAAGGACGCGATTGATGAGACCATGGCTGGGCGCGACGTGTTTGTGCTCATGCCGACTGGCGGTGGCAAGAGTTTGACCTACCAGCTGCCAGCTGTTTGCTCAACTGGCAAGACCAAGGGTGTCACTTTTGTCGTGTCGCCACTTATCTCGCTCATCAACGACCAGACACGGCACTTGATCAAGCGCAACGTACCTGCCATCGCGTACACTGGCGACCTTACGCAGGCGGACAAGAATATGGCGCATGCTGAGCTTTCTCGTCCCGAGCCGTATACCAAGGTGGTGTATGTGACCCCCGAGATGCTCACGATGGGCGGCAACATCAAGAACATTCTCCGTCAGCTCATTCGCAAGAATAGGCTTGCTCGCTTTGTGATTGACGAAGCCCACTGCGTGTCCGGCTGGGGCCACGATTTCCGCTCCGACTACCTCAAGCTTGGTGACCTGCGTAAAGACTATCCTGGTGTGCCGATCATGGCACTCACCGCCACGGCGCCAAATCGAGTCCAGGATGACATCTTGCGTATCCTTGGTATCCAGGGGTGCAAGGTCTTGAAGCAGTCGTTTAACCGCCCCAACTTGCACTACGAAGTCCGACCAAAACTCAAAAAGGTCATGCAGGACATTGCAGGGTTTATCGGCACGCAAGAGCCTGGGGCCAGCGGCATCATCTACTGCTCGTCACGCGAAAAGTGCGAGACCATCGCCAAAGAGCTGCGCGAGCAGCATGGGCTGGGCGCGTGGCATTACCATGCGGGTATGAGTAAAGGCGACAGGAGGAAAGTGCAGGAGGGTTGGCAGGAGCACAAGTTTGAGGTCATTGTGGCTACTGTAAGTTTCCGTTACTTTTTCGGTTTGCTGACAAATCTAGATTGCATTTGGCATGGGTATCGACAAGCCCGATGTGCGATGTGAGCTGCCATCAGTTAGCGTAAAGCTCAGCTGACACTTTAGACGTCATTCACCACTCACTTCCACGCTCGCTTGAAGGCTACTACCAGGAAACTGGCCGTGCCGGTCGTGATGGCAAGCACTCGACCTGCATTTTGTGTACGTGACGGGATTACATACTGAAGCAAATGGTGCTGACATTCAGTCTACACGTATGGCGACTCGAAGACGGTATTCAACATGATTGACCGCGACACAAACCTCGACCGTAACCAGAAGGAGCGCCAGAAAGACAGTCTGCGCGAGGTCCTGCGGTTCTGCACCAATAAGACCGACTGCCGCCGAAGCCAAGTGCTGGCCTTCTTCAACGAGACATTTGACCCAGCCAACTGCCACCAGGGCTGCGACGTGTGCCTTGGCCGAGACCAGAATGTTCTGACCGTCCGCGACGTTACGGAAGACGCCAAGAAGGTTATCAGGATGGTCAGCGAGTTTGATCACCGCGACCAAATTACCATTATCAACGCTGTCGACTGTTTCCGCGGCCTCGCTGGCAGCTCTGGCAAGGGCTTGGATAACAATCCGTCGTTCGGCGTCGGCAAGGACTGGGACCGCTCCGAGGCTGAGCGTCTTGTCCAGAACCTCCTTATTGAGCGGGCCCTGGAGGAGTACTTCACTGCAAACAAGGCTGGTTGGAGCAATGCGTACATCAAGGCGAGTTTTCTTGTTTATCGTGCCTTGTGCTTGAGCTGCTGCTGACGACCACAGGTTGGTCCTGAGAGTAGGGCGTTCCTCAATGGCCGAAAGAACCTTCAGATGGACTTTCGACAGGCATCACCTCGTAAAGCTGCTCGCAAGATCACCAAGCGGAGCAGCGATGCGGGAACGGGCAAAGATCGTCTGGTTCCTCTGGCGCAGCTCAAGAAGTCGACGGCCAAGTCGACTCCGCTCTCGCGCAAACGATCTGCGCAACAAATAGCACAAGAAGAGCAGGCGTTTGACGACTCGGCGTGGCCGTCGGACGACGACTACGAACCTATCGAAGACCCCGACCGTGGACGTAGTGCACGCAGCGACCTTGACCAGTCTACCGGCTCAGCAACCAAGAAACTCAAGACTTCTGCTGCCACAAAAAAGCTTACCGCGGAGCAAGCCACTGCTCAGTGCCTCGAGGCTCTACGTAAGCTCCGTGACAAGGTACATCCTTTTGAACGGGTGATCATGCCCTCCCTGGCAACCAGGACAAGCATGCTGACGCTCCAACCAGTACACCAAGGGCGACACTCCCGCCCTCCACGACGATGTCCTGCAGCTTGTGGCTCTCATGCTGCCACCTAGTGCGTACACCACACAACCGGAATCCGCTTCTCGGGAGAGAACAGTTCCTGATTCCAATCACAGATAAGACGTCGCTTGCAAAGGTCGATGGCGTAACCAAGGCCGTAGTAGAGGTGAGCTTGTTTTGAGTTGTTTACGGCCGCACCTGCCGTTGCAGTGTGGCACTCGCACTGAAACTGGTGACTGACTGTTTGTCAGACCTTTGGGACAAAGATCCTCGGCATCACAACCAAGTACCTGAAGACACGTGCAGTGTCGGGAACAGATGCTCCGAGACCAAAGTGAGTCACAGTTGAACAAGGAGGTTTGAGAGCACAGGTCTAGCGGTGGCAGTGGGACCTGGGGCCTTGGCCTGGTATTGTGTGGCATGGGGTGGACGATCCGAGAGAAACAGGGCTAACCAGGGCAGGGCGACCCTGACCCGGAAACCGTCGAATACCACCTGCTCTTCTGCCCAGCGCTCTCTTGCGCGGACGTCGACATCCTCGATCCCGAAGTTGAATCTCGATGTGTATTCATACAGCGGCAGCGGCAGCGGCACGGCAGAGGTGGCGTCCAATAAGGGCGGCAAACCCGTGCAGACCACGCTGTCAGACCTTGTCGATCCTGCGAAGCAAGGATTTTCGGGCTTGCCGCAGAAGCGTTTGGCGTTAGCACGAACAAACTCGGCCAGTGGACCGCGATTTTAAGGGTGCCGCTCAATTTCGCAAGCCGGAGACTACTATTAAGCACGCCTGCTTGCATATGCATTGAAACAAGTGGCCATGGCCGACCCAAGGGTCTTGATTGGTGTTACCACGCCGTGCCGAGAGGTGATGTTGATCTCAATCTATACCCTGAGCAATTCAGCTTTCCTCGTCATGCCCTTGCCGACTTGAGTCTCGGAGCTCGGCGCCATATGTAGCCAGAAAGTGACACACCCAACACCCTGCGCTTCCATTTAGCATCATTTGCATGCTATTCGGTAGCTCGTAGGAACGCTCAGTTGGAAGAAGCGGCGTCGGAGGCTGAACACCAGGCAACATATCGCGGGACTGATTGTACCTCTGGCACAACCCTACCAAGGCGGCTGACAGTAAAGCTTCTATTCTGTCCGTTGGAGGTTGCTGGACCTGCCTTGCGTGAGCTCGCGTCAATGAGAAGTGGCTCGAAGTCGGTGGCTTGGGATGCGCCGGAAAGCAAAGAATAGCTGGGGGGTCACGCTGTCGTCATTTGAGCGCCACACCACCTCTTCAATGTGATTGCTGTTAACGGTGTGGAGCAACATGTATGCATTAGTGTTGGTCACAGGTGGCGCACCGCGGTCATCCCGCCCGATCCGAAGGAGACTGCGAACACTACAGGATTCCTTAAGACTTGCTGTTCTCTTCGCTTGCGCGCTTGCCCTCACAGCTTGAGCGCATGAAGGGTTACCTTCGATGACTGCTACATGCCGGACCCATGCCGCCTTCATGCCGCCGTCATGCCGCGGGCCTCGGGATCAATAATCATAAATTAACACTCTCGTGCACAGCGCCCGAGCACAAGTCGCGTCCGAAGATGATCGCAAGGCTACGGCGGATACGATAAAGCAGCGTGGGCAATGTACAAGGGGCAAGGCGGCGAGTAGAGGTGTGAGAGAACGCGTCGGCGCACATGGGCAGAGGGGAACGCGTATAGCTATCACATTCTAGATCTTGTCAAAAGACGATCGCGCTCATGTGCAAGGGGAGATGCAACATGCCTTAGGGAGGAAACCAATAATGGATACATCCACGTTTCAATTCACACCCCGGAGAGCAGGCTGGGCATAAGAGCCCAAGCCGCCGAAAGAGCCAAACCTTCGCCGCGGCCCGCGGGATCATTGCGAGGATGTGGTAACAGAAAGCACTTTAACTAGTTCTCACGTACAGTTGTTTGGGACCAACGCTGACAGGCTTGCTGTTCGATTACAATTTGCTTCAACCTGCGACAATGGTGCTGTAACCATCCCCTCTCACACCCCCTAGCCAAGCAAGACTCCAGAGCATTGTGGTCTCATATTAATCAGGGGGTATAGAGCTTGGTTGGTCGTTCTAGACCACGCAGCATCGAGCATAAAATAACAAAATCCCCGAGACGGGGTGGGGATCATTGTCCACCGGGCGAGGCCAGGGTGGGCTAGAGGCTCTAGAGCACGAGTTCTCGATGGATCGGTTTGCTGGCATCTCAGTGCTCCTGGAACCCTGCTTGTTGCGGAAGGCACTGTCCATCAGGGGAGATGCGCACAGGGTGGAATTACGGGAAGGTGCCCTTGAGATTACGAGAGACAGTGAGTCGGCATTTGGGGAGCAGGGAAGCGGGACGGCGGCCTTCCGAGGTAGAGACAAAGTTACTTGGCGTCGTAATAAGGGCAGAGACGCAGACGGTCTGGACAGGAAAAAAACCTTTTTTCTCGTCGTCGTTTGTCCCCTCGGCCTGCCTGACACACCCACGGGGCACTCACCATTAATCGCAAGGCGGGACGGGACCGGAGGAGTGGTAGGGTGCTCAAGCATGAGGCCACCCGCGGGTGGCTCTCACAGGGCGAAGGCGACCTGTCCAGCTGCAGCAGGCACCCAGCTGGCACGACGGCCGTGCAACCCGAGAATTTGGGCTCGTAGGGGCCAGAGCACATCTCATCCTGCTAGCCTGGGAGATGCTTAGTGACACCCGACGGCCAGAACAACTCACCTCGCGCGTGCGTGCGTGCGTCGGTACCTGCGTGCTGTGAGCGTGCCCAGTGCCAGGGACTCGCATAGGGACCCACGACATGCCAGACGTTGAGTGATCGCGCTTCCAAGGGACCACAAGATTCAAGTTCCCGCCTCGAGTTGCGAGCCCAAGCATGGGTGATCTCTTTATACCACCAGCCGACAAACTTCCAAGGTGCTCTGCCATAACCGTTTGTCAAGACAAAGCCACCTACACGTCCATCTCGTTAACCTCGTGTTTCGCCCCCCTCCTCGCGCCCCAACAGCAGCTTGTTTTCTAGTTCACTTTCCTCTTTCTACAACTTGCCAGATTTGGCACTCGACACACTCATTCTCAATCCTCTCGCAAGCCCACTCTTCTCGATCACGGATTCAACGCACGGAGCCTTGTTTATATAGAGGACTCGTCTCTTGTCTTCGCGGGAACCAACGTGACAAAAGCACCACCCAGTCTGGCAACAACTCGTTGACTTGAACGTGTTGACTGGCACATCGACAAGTAGTAACTGCTTGCCCGACTGGCTTCCTTGGATCACTCGGACTTGAGCAGGATTAGTCTCATTCCCTTGACGCCGCCCGACGCCGCCTGCGCCGCAAAAACCGCACGCCTCCCGAATCAGGCGACGCCTCCTTTTACTTTCGTGGCTTGCCTGGCTGTCATCCCTCGATCGTCAGTCGATCAGCCCGTCTGAGACACTCGTCGTTCCCCGTGCAGCACTACGATACACTACCCCCCATCCATCATCACCTCCTACTCCTTGCTTTTCTGCCTCCTGCAGACCAACAAGTCTGCAAGCGCGTGGCGCGTCTGTGTAACTGCAGAGTTGGAACCATAACAACTGTATTCGACTTGGCTTTCCCTCAAACCCCATCCACCACCACCAACATCACTACGGTACCATGTCGTCTGGCAACAAATTGTTCGCGCAGAACCGTAGTCTGCACAACCTCGAGATGCTCCCCGGATCAAGGTCATCATCATGTACGTCAAGGCTTACTGCATCCACATCCAACACACCGTTACTAACCTCACACAGGGATCAGCGAGGGCGGCGCACAGCCGATCCCATGGAACGGCAGTGGGTCTGATGTTGGCAGCACATCCACCGCCCGTCCCCCATCGGTGATGCTCTGGCGTGCAAACGGAAGCGCTCGCCACCTAAGCTCCACAAGTTTTGGCAGCAACGAGCAGCGTTCCATTCCCGTCAACTCCGTTGCGATGTACGCCGGACCGTCCCGCAGTCGGGTTTCCATGGACGCCCTTCCTTGTGATGAGGACGACGAGGACGACCGCGAGTCGCACCACACCTTTGCGTCGTCATCATCGACGGCATCATTGCCAGTCATGTACGAGGATGCTCTCCCTCCAGCACCTCAGGGGAGGAGTAGTGCCATTCCTCCTCGACCCGTCGGCCTCGGTCTCTCTGCCGTGGCCGGCGGCCAGAGGCGAGACTGGCCCCCAGCCCGCGACCTCGCCGATGATATTGAGAGCGACGAAGAGGAGGACCATGAGACTAACGAGATCGAGTCGTACATGGCATCACATCGCGCACCAGTCGACGCAACATTGCGATCAATGCCTGGCGTCGTCGGTCTAGGCGATGGCTGGGCCAGCATGCCGCAAAACAAACCATCGCGGCGGTGGTTTAAGCGAGACAAGAAAGTAGAGCCGCCCACCGAGCAGGACCCGTTGGCGTTGTGGACTGTCCCAGAGTCACCAAAGACCACCTTGAAACAGCCCGCGGCTACTCAACCCCCACCACGCGTCGGCGAGTCGACGGCCGCGGATCCGAACGCAAAATGGTGGAAGTCGAGGAAGAGCCTGTTCAGTGCCTCGCAGCGCGTTCTTCCGTCGTCGCCGCAGAATGTCGACTCTTCGTCGCCTTCGCCATCAAAGCCCCCTGCGGCTGGCAAGCGTAGGGAGAGTCTTGGCCGCAGCCGCCTCAACTTTGGCTCAATGGTCAACCTTGGACGCAACAATAACAAGGCCAAGGAGCGTGAGGCGCTCACCAGCTCCAACATCTCTGCAGCAATGGAGGCCCCCAAGCCTGCTCCTCCAAAGCGTCACAGCGTCGCCGGGTTCCTTCGAAAGCCTGCACCACACCCGCTCGAGCTCTCGCACGGTTCGAACGGCAGTACTGCATCCCAGTCCCAGCCGACTGTGTTTGCGGCTTCGTCGTCGCAGCCCTCGTTTCTCATTTCGCCTTCCCCCAACCACCCTCTCCTTCGCCAGTCGTTTGCCCGTTCCGAGAGCCACCTCGCAGGTTCCCATGTTCGTGTCACCATGCAGAACATGCCCCGCCCCGCGCCACTCATCACCAGCCCGACTACCCACACCACCCAGTACGCCACGCCGCCCGGGTCTGCATGGCGCCCACCTGTCATGTCGCCCACCCCGCTTGTCGAGGTCGAGGAGGAGGACGAGGAGGAGGAGGGCACACCCGAGTCCACGGAGCGCCCCGTTCTGAAGCGCAGTGCTACGTTCGGCGACGAGGAGGAGCTTCAGGACCATGGCATTGCGCAGACTCCTGCGCTCTCTGACATTACGGCATCACCGCAGGAGCCTCACCGCGCTCTTGCCACACCTTCCTCCACGCACCGGTCGATTGCTGCCACAGCACCCTCGATCAACACTGCTAATGCACCATCCTCGTCGTTGCTTGGTCGTATCAAGGCTGCTCTTACTGGCGGACGCAAGAACAAGGTTGCTTCAGTGGCCTACCCCTCGCCCATTCCTGCCTCGCCTCGCAGCGTCCAGTCGGAGCAGTACCACCCTCGCACCCCGACCCGCTCGTCCTCGGTTCCCATGCCTACGTCGGTCGGACGTCAGCTTCGTCCCAAAAGTCGCATCTTTGGCCGCCGTGAGATGTCCAAACTCGCCGTCGACATGGACGAGGAGCGCGAGGCCTCTCCTGCCAGCAAGGGAAGCTACCGTGTGTCCAAGCACGTTGTGGAGAGCATGATTAATCTGTCGACCCGTCGCGAGAGCTTTCCCGAGACCGAGCTGAGCGCTCCCTCGAACGCGTCGGGCTCGCGCTCGCGCACTTCGTGGGCACCCTCGACTCTGGCCCTGCGTGAGGACGACGTGGACGACCGCATCAGGAGCAAGGTGACTCTTCGTCGCTTCTCAAAGTCGAGCGGCAAGCAGCGCCCTGCTCTTGGAACTGTCTTCCCACGCCCACCAACGCATATGCAGCAGCCTCCCTCGCTGCACTGGGCGCTCCCTGGCTCGTACTCGACCCCCATGCTGCACAAGTTTGGCGGATCGACTCTGTCGCTCGCCTTGGACATTTCGGCTGACGGTATCGACGACGGTCTCGAGAATATTGCCGAGTCGCCCCCCACTACCGAGCTCGACCAAGAGTCGCGTGAGCGCGCGCTTGCGTCGACCATTGCGGCGCTCTCTGGTCACAGCACGGCGGGCAAGGGTGACGCGAGGATGCGTGAGACGGAGCGTGCTTTGGCGAGGCAGAGCGTTGGTGTCAGGCGTCTGAGTCTCCGCCGCCCGCCTCCCGTTGAGAGGGACGACAATACTGGCAGCACTGACAGCCTGGCCATGGCCAACTGCCTTGGAGACTTTCCTCTTCCTCCCTCGGCTTCGTCGTGCGAAGCCTCGTCGCCTGACCAGGACCAGGTTGAGCAGCTCTGCACCCCTCGCGAGATGCGCCAGTACCCCTCGCCCTCTGTCGACTACTATGCGTCCCCGACCCCCGAGGCCGGGCGCTCGAGCAACGAGAGCGACGACGGCCGCCGCATTCGCAAGGCCCCTTCATGGTCGACTTGCAAGACTTCGTCGGCGGCCACCTCGACCTCGCTTGCCACTCTTGCGTCTCTGGCTACCCCCACCTCTGAGACCTCGCCTGCCGGCGAGCAGGCGCGCATTGCTTCTTCGCGCCAGCGCGACAGCTTTGGCTCTCTCCTGACCGACTCAAGCGAGGGCCACGGCCACCACCACGGGCAGCTGAGCCACGTATCGGGCCTTACACACGCGACACGGCCGTACGTGAACAAGCGCGACACTATTATTGCGCCTGTGCAGCAGCCTATTGTTGTTTAAACTCATCTTACTACTCGTATCTACACACGATATATCTGTACAATCATAAACATATTTTTGCATATGTATTACCACTAGAGCATTCGTGCGATTGAGTCGCAAACGGGCTGGGTGCTGGCTATGCTGATGCCCGTCCTAGCCCCAGTCTACGGTAGTGCATGCATGATGACTCGAGCAGCAGCTGCAATTCTTGGGTCAGTTACGGGAAAACAAGCAATCAAGCAGTGAGACAGTCAGTCACCGTGTACGTACAGTTAAGGGACAAGAGCACTGTACTGGAATCATCCACTCTTTCTCCTCTGCTCCTCATCCTACAGAGCGTGTGCTAGTTTGCTGGCAAGATCCCCGTTACCTCCTCAGCTCGTCACATTGAACTTGCTCCACAACGCCACACAACGCACATCTTCCCACGATGTTCACACACCATCCATGCGATCACACGTTCCACTCGGGCATGACCTCGAGTGGGGACAGTTTACCCCCACCCAGCCTTCTTCCCTCACTAACCCTTAACTGCCTTTATTTTCTCCTTTTCTCCTCGCTGACTTGTCGTCGTGCTCCCCAGTGGCCAGCAGCCCTATCCCTACACATCCTGGCATCTGCTGTTCCGGCCATGCGTACACAGAGTGCGTGTGCTTGCTTGCTGGAATCCGCAGGCACAGGCACACGGTCGTTCGTGCCCTCCCCACTGCAGCACCACTCTGAAAAATCCCTGCTAGTGACCCTTGTTCCGGCCACCCCATTGCCGAGCATGCTGGGGGCAGAGGCACGGGTGTCCTAGCTCGCTGTCCGTTGTGTGGTCCACGCCATCCTGGCACGGGCCGTTGGATGCGGCGTTCGGCAGTAGATGTTTTCTGTACTTTGCGTTCTGTCCCAGCGTGCCACGCACTCAGGACTGCACACGCGACGCGCTGCACGCAGATCCGCAGAGACTAGCACCCGCGGAGACGCCAGCGTGGCGTTTTTCACGGCGCGCGGTGGGCTTATGGTAGTCATAAGAAAAGTGTGCCGCGGCGTTTGAACCTTGGTGCGAGTATGATAACCCTGCGAGAGATCTGCAGCTGGGGCCAGATTCCCATGCAAGAGACCTGGTGTGTAATTAGGATTCAATAGCCTGCCCCGTTAACGACATCGCAAGTGCGGGGCAGCGTGACTGATTATGAGAACAAATCGCTTATCCGTGCAAATACAGTTTACGCAGGCGGCTTGTTGAATCGCGCCAGTGAACTCGCAAAAGCACTCCGAGGTCGAGCTGCTTTACAGCAGCGTTTTCAACCCATGTGCGGTGCAGGGTTGACCTGCCAGGACAGGAGGCACAATGTGGCGCATAACCACCATACATCGGTGTACGACTTCCCTCGTGAGCTTAACGGGAACCTAGAGGGTGCTTCGGATCTACCACTCCTTAATGCCAGTCCTTTGTCGGTTTCCTGATTTCGAGTACTCGTGGAAATCAGACACATCAGTGAATGAGGAAGCGCGAGGCACTGGGCACCAGACGCTTCCGTGCACGTAGAGTCGTGCACTGAATGCCTGTCGGTAGGTTGGCAGGGTTGAGAGGATGCCGACGTCTCGTTCCCAAAAAGTAATATAGCTTTAAGAGTTTAAAACGTCGTACACACGTCGTAGAAGGAGCGTCGCACAGCTGGGAATATCACAGATGTAGGGCTGCAGGAGACGACGCACCACAGCGTCGCAAACAGTCAGGATCGGTGTCTTCAACTTGAATTATGCTCGGTAGGAGTGCTAATGCTGTAGCGAGGTCTGGCCAAGCTTCCAACTCCTCCGAAGGTGTTGGCATCAAGGCTCTGTCCGCATCCGCAGCTTCATAAGCTGGCGCTCCCTTCAGCATGGAGCTTCGCTTGTAGCCTCAATGTTCATGGACGAAGCGGCCATGACCGCAGAAACCACTACTGACCTTTGATCATCACCATGTGTATAAGGCACGACCTCCACCGAGGATCGGGTGGTTGGTTCAATGCTCCGATTGACGTTCTCCATCCACAACATCTCACAGTCCAATACTCCTCCACGAGTCTAATCACGAGAACGGCCTTCTAATCACAACCTCACTCGGAGGATGGGACGCCAATACGCATTAACAGGTACTGATCTCGAGTTCTCTGGACGCCTGTAGAGAGGTCCGGCATCACACCGGCTACTTGTCTTCCTTGCACCCTGGGACTTGTGCATCAACGACATTTACTGTTTACCCGACCACTTCGGTACACAGCTTGAATATCCTTGGAGGTCGTAGCATAACAGTCCACTGTCTGCTTGCTCCAACGCTTCACAGCTCCACAACAAGATGCCAAGCCGCAGCGGTTCACCCATCCTGGGTTGTAGCATGACCGCAGCACCGGCCCCCCACCTAACCATCGATCATACTCTCTACCCTCACATTATGGACATGATATTTTCCTATGCGGCTACGAGTCGCTCCCGCCTACTGCTACTGCGCCAGCTCAGCCGCACCTTCCGGAATCGCGTGGACGCAGTGTTTGCCTCGCACATGGTGCTCCACCAAGCCCACGATGATGGAGACTGGCCGACTGATGCCGAGACTCTACACATCACCACCCCCTCTGGCCGTATCCCAGCGCTCATGGAGTGGCACGACCGGAGCTGGCGCAACACTGATTTCTGGGGAACGGAACCCATTCCCCCGCCGCTGGCAGGTTTCTTCCCTCACGTCAAGACGATTGACATGGTGGGGGTGTTGCCGTTCGAGGAGCTGCGACGGATCTCGGGCTCGTTGGATCACCTGCATACCCAGCGGATTCGGCGGTATGCCGACAAGTTGACAGAAGGCACGACCATGCGAGCACGGCGATTCGTCATCTTCTCTCCACTCTGCGCGGCCCTGCCTTGTGTGCATAAAGGTGTGCGTCGTGTGGTGCTCAACCTTGCGTATCCATCAGGATACTGCTCGACCCCGCGCGTCGCTCATGTTCACGGCGAGGCATGTGGATACAGCCGCCGAGGAGTTCCCCCGAGCCCACGGCATGTAACGTTCCGCCTGCCCAAGCTCCCGAGCACGCTGCGCAGCTTTGTTCTCTGCTTTACGCCGTCGGACAAAGATGAGTTAGGCCCGCAACGCGCTGGCGGAGGAGGCGGCAGAACACGCAGCTTATTGAGAAGCGTAGCCATGGCACTGCTACTCATCGACAACCCATCAGAAGACATCCTGATCACGCTGGTCGGCCTCCACACGATGCCGCGAGAGATGCTGGGCTTGGACCCAGACAGCGACGGGGATAGCGACGATGACGATGGGGCGGCATCCGATGTTGGTGCCGCGGGGTTTGGCAATATGGCGGTTGGGCCTGGTGCACAGACCTATCTCGGCGAGGTGGCTGGGTCGGCTTCTCCGGGGTCTGTCACGTCACAGGGCGGGCCGTCTTCGAACTCGCCTTTGGCTTCGCCTGTGCACAGTCCGGGTGGGTACCCAGTTGCTGCCTACTTGTCACCGGCGGCGTCTCCTGCTCAGGCGCCTGTACCATTTCAACACGTACCTCAGCCGCACGCAATGGGAGGCAACGCAGCAGCGGTGGAGGATGCTGAGCTCAGCGCCGAAACTGGTGATAGCTACACCTTTGACGGGGAAACAAGACACAGCCCAACACCGCCCCTCACCGTTGCTGAACGTCTCTCCGAGACCAAAGCAGCGTTGCACGCCGAATGGTTGCGCAAGCTCCAAACTGACCCGCGTACCCAAACGGGCTTACGCGAGACTCTCGAGACCATCTACGCCAACATGGTGTGGGCTACCCACGAAGAGTACAAGGAGTCGCTTGGGGAGGAGGCATGGAGGCTCGAGACGGTCGAGCGTGATCGGGGACAGGAGGAGTGGACCGTGGTGCCCGAGGGAAGATGATCTGTCTGTACATCTGTAGGTACTGTTATGCTACTCTGACGAAGCACAACGAGGACGAAGGAGGAAGTTGGCATTGGCAGCTAACGTGGACGTCTCTGTAGACGTGTCTTCAGCCGCAGCCAGCTGTGACACATGACCAGTCGCAACTACCTCGATAAATCTCTCTGGCTCTGCCACACACAAAAAAGTTTGGAAACTGGCGGCCACTCGAACGCCGTTTCTACCAGCCACGATGCGTGACGATATGGAACGCTCTGCGGCCAGGTACACGGCGCGTTGCTACTGTAGCTACAGTACGTACTTCTCTCTCTCTTCGGACCGACGATGAAGTGCCTCCCAGTCCCGAGCAACGGATCGACAGCGGTACGGGATCTACACGAACCAGTGCGTACACCATATACCGAGAGTGATCGGCTTCGCGGAAACGCACCCCGCACCCGCGGACTCAAGTCATTTACACTGAGACTCCTGAGTACCGGTACAGGAGTTTGCTGGAGCACGTACTCCACTGGTATCCCAGCATTCCTCTTGCTGCAGGTACATTATAGATGATCGGGGTAATGCTCTGCTGTCCGACGGTGCTTCCCTGGACTGCGACTCGCGATACACCACAAGCTGGCGGTGCTGTATCCAGCCTTGGCGTCGCGTTTCGCAAAGGACCTGGCTGCCGTACAAACTACAGGGTAGCGTAGGGTAGGCTGCCGTATTGCTATCTGTCAACGAGAGGCAGGGTCTTCTCCGTTGACATGTACGCAATGTAGTGCGACGGTTTGGCGATGGGGCCAGCATCTGGGAATCGGGAAACGAAGAGGTGAGTGGCTTGTGCTATCTTCCTTACTCCGGCGGAGCTGTCAAGAAGTGCTTGGCTGCTTCTATGAGAGTGTCAGCAGATGGCTGTCAGAGTGTGCATCGATGCCTGTTGCGGGGTTGCGACGCGCAAGTGCGTGTCTCTGATCAGGACGTTCAAAGTAGTGCAAGCATATCCGTTGGTGCAGTCCCTAGTCCACATTAAGCATCCACCTCTCCGCTGGAATCGCTACCGAGCCCGCTAACTTAGCCCAAACGCGCAAGGTGTGGCTGAGACCGCAATAAGCACGTCGTCAAACGCCATTCCAGCAAACAAAGCCCAAGCTATCCTTAGAATGGTTAGTGTCCACCCGAGCTCCGAGCCAGGCAGGCTAGCGGAGTAGTGTCTTTCGCGGCGTTGTGTCAACTGGTCAGTTCAGTTACCAGATCGTCAGGATTGTCCGCTGGCCAACTACCGGGTTAATAGCGGCCGAACCTGTCCTAGGTACGGGTGACAACCAGCCCCATGCTCGAAGTAGGTGGGGTTTAATACTCGAGGACACCATTCCCAGCCTGGCGTTGCATAGCAAGAAGGCCGCGTACGAAAGGTTTAGAACGCAACAGGATCACGACAAACACGATCAGAACAGTAACTACGAACGGAACAGATACAAAGCAACGTAACCGTTCAACGTTTACTATAGAGTTTTACGAGACACGCGTTCTCGTTTCAGATGACTCGTAAATCAAGGCTGTGTGTTTGTCCAGGTTCCAAAGCATTACGGAAGCCTTACGCACTTCCTTTCCTTCGTTCTGCGTCTACTGGGAATCGTAAGGTTGCCGTGCTTTTCGTAAGGTTGGCGGCGCTGTTGTGGTTGCGTTTCAGATGCACAACAAGTGAAGCTTGTTCTTGACGGAAACTTTGTGATCGAGCTTGAAGCTGCAAGCTCGCGAGACGCGTCGTGATTCGCGCGCAGCAGTTTGACCGTGACTGCACACGGCATCCTGTTCCCTCTACCTGTCCAGACCACTGGCACGCGCACGGCGCGTCCGTTCGGTTCTCTATCGCATGCATACACAGCCAGACACCACGTAGACGAGCCACGCGACGCCGGCAAAAACATAAAGGGCCCAACTACACTCTGTATCACCGAGGTCATGGTATGGGTACTGTTGGGGTTGTGAAGTGGTTGAACAGACGAGCTCGACACAACCCCTTTCTTCCTACAGACGCTTAAACGCCACCACCACTGCGGGTGACGTTGCGGTTGCTGACGTTCTCGTCGAGCTTGGCAATGTGGGTGAAAGCGTTCTCGAGCTGCAGCTCCTTGAGGCCGGCAGCAATGTCGAGGAAGTCCTCAAACTGGATTTCACCCTTGCGGGCAAAGTCGACCTCGGCGAGAATCTGGCCTGCAGCCGTGTCGGACGCGTTGTAGCCCATGGCAGTCATGGCGCGGGTCAGGTCGGCACGGGTAATGGCGCCATCGTTGTCAAAGTCCAGAGTCTCAAACTGGTTCTTGAGGCGCGTAAGCTCCTTGGGCGAGAACGCCGAACGGGCGTAGATCGCAGCCTCGTCCTTGGCGGTGAGGCCAAAGACGGCAGTGTTGCCGCGACGCTTGCGAATGTCTGCCAGCGACAGCTTGGTGGTGCTGGGCATACCCATCGACTTGAGGAACTCGAACGCGTCGTCAAACTCCTTCTCCTTGCGGCCAGTGTCCCAGCCAAGCTCCTCGCCCATAATGTCAATGATGCGCGGGAGAGCCTCCAGCGTCACCTGGACGTTGAGGAACGAGAGACGGGTGCGGCGAGCAATAAAGTCGGTGGCCTTGACGGCAAACTCGTGGCGGACAGCGTAGCGAGCCTCACCCTCAATGTAAGGGTAGAGCGACGACAGGCGGGTACCGTGGATGGGCCACGAAAGGCCAGTGGGTGCCTCCATCGAAGCAACAGTCCATGCGCGGTCACCGTACGACTCGGACAGGTGCTTGGCGACCTCGGTCTCGAGACCAAACTGCTGGATAAGCTTGATGTACATGGTCTTGGACCAGGCGTGGCCACCAATGAGCTTGATGTGGGCAGTCTGTGAGGGGCCGTTGGGTTCGAGGCCAAAGACCTTGATCGCCTCGTCGACCGTCTCCTCAGCCATGGCACGGCTGCGACGTTAGCCGTGCTGATATCTGACCTCGCCGCGTTACTCACTAGGTAGTCCACTTTCCACCAGCAATAGTCAACAGTCCATGGGGACTGACGTTGATCATGTGGTTGCGGACAAGCGACTCGGTGTTCTTGGCTCCGGGGTCACGAACGAGGGGACGGATACCGCTCCAGGCGGACAGGACGTCACCGCGACGAACCTTGACGTCAGGCGAGAGGTAGTTGCGGACCTCGTCGAGAATCCACTGAATCTCCTCCTCCTTGGGGATGGGGTTCTGCGAGACGGTGGTAGGCGAGTCGGTCGTTCCGGCAATGACGTTGCCCTGCCAGGGAAGGAAGAAAATGACGCGGCCGTCCGAGGTGGCGGGGTCGAGAAGACCCATGGTCTTGGGGCCGTAGTAGTTGGGAAGGGTGATGTGCACGCCCGAAGAGGGGGCGACAATGTTGGCCACGGTGGGGTCGTCGAGCTGGCGGACGCCGTCAGAGAAGGGGCCGGTGGCGTTGATGACACCGCGGCAGCGAACAGTGATCTCCTCGCCTGTGCGGTTAGTTGTGTCACTGGGAATGCGAGGCAGCGTGTGCAGGAGCTATGTGGAGCCAAAAGAGAGCTGACGTGATCGCTGCCCATGGAGTCATGTCCATTATTGACATGCTTCCTGGACGGATCGACTGTGTACTACCCTGTGCACGGAGCTCTACCTGCCCAAGCACGTGCAACCGCCACTCACCAGTAAGCCTGTCCTTGAGGGTGGCCGAGTGAATCCTGGGCTCGCCGTTGTAGCGGGGGTCAGCCTTCTTGTGAAGGGCAGTGACCTCGCACTGGTTGGCAACAATAGCACCGTGCTGAACGGCGGTAGCAACGAGCGAGATGTTCATGCGCGAGTCGTTGTGCTGGCCGTCATAGTAGACGACACCGCCGACGAGGCCCTCGTCCTTGAGCATGGGGAAAGCCTCGAGGGACTTGCCCTTGCCCATCCAGTATGCCGACTCCATGTTCTCCTTTCCGGCGAGAAGGTCGTACATCTTGCAGCCAGCGTAGTAGTAAGGCAGCTGCCACCAGGTGTAGATGGGGAGCAGAATAGGGAGCATGTTGGAGAGGTGGGGAGCCGTCTCGAGGAAGACCTTGCGCTCACGCAGCGCCTCCTTGACGAGCTTGTACTGCTCGTAGTCGAGCTCCATAACTGCCTTTTGCAAGTAACGGACACCGCCGTGGACGAGCTTGGTCGACTTTGACGACGTGCCTGATCCAAAGTCGTCGCGCTCAACACACGCGACCTTGAGACCACGACTGGCAGCGTCAAGGGCGGTGCCAGCACCGGTCGCACCGCCGCCGACAATGAGCAGGTCAAAGACATCGGCGTCCTCGGCAACAGCAAAGTTCTTGGGAACCTCCTTTGGCTCGGGGCCGCCGTGAGGGGTGCGCTTGATGAAGATGCCGCTTGAGCGGAGCTGGTCGAGCATCTGGGCACGGGTCATGGGCGCCCAGAGGGGACCGGGACGGCGCTTAGTGACTGGGACAGAGCTGTCGAGCTGCGTCTCGCCGCGGAGGAGCATGTAGCTTGCCACCGCGGTTGTGGCCGTCGCGGTTGCCAGCAGCGCGCGCCTTGAAGGGAGCGCGCGGAACATGGTGTATGCGGGTGGGGTTTAGGGTGAAGAGGAGTGGGATAGAGAAGGTGTGGGCGATGTGATTGATGGCGCGAAGAAGAAGAGAAAAGCAACGACGTTGATGTGGATGGGCCAGTCTGTTCGATGCTGGGCCGCCGGCTCACGTGTTTTTGATCTACTAGCGTCAACGAGGCACAAGGGTCGGGTTTCTCGTGCTGTCGTCACTGACAGAAATGTCACTCGAAATCAAAGGGCAATGTCGTGGAGGAAGAGTGCAGTTAAGCAATCAGCAAGAGCGGGGGAGATGTAGAGGACACTACAGCACATTCACAAGCAAATAAGGAGCTGCTGCATGCAAGAGAACAGCTCCGCCGGCCCACCCGCCCCGCTGCTGCCGCCAACGGACCGGGCCCGGCCCGCCCATCTTGCACCCAAACCCTCCCGTGCCTGAGATGTTGCCGCAGCGCGCGCTGTCTTGCCCGTCTCACATCATCCATCCTAGGATATTGGCATAGTTGATTGTTCTGTTCTACACATTCTGTACATGCAATGCATCCTAGGACTGGTCACAGCAAACAAAAAGCTGCACTTTCTATGCATGCATCCCCAACTTGGGACTGGCGATTGGGGAGGCATGGAGGCTATCCCCAACTTGCCACCCAAAGTTGGGAATTTTGGCCAAATTGTTTTGAAAACCGACGTCATGTCATATAATCACGTTTTAAAGGTCAACAACTAGATCGCATAGTAGACTACGCAGCAGCACAGCCGACGCAGATCTGATAAGCAAAGCACAGGTTGGGAACGCCGGCTCTGCAAGAGTTGGGAACAGCACGCATGCAAGCATGGGTTTGCACACATGCTGTCGATCATTCAGTACAAGCAAGCGCCGATCTACCGGCAATCCCCAACTCTCGGACGTTTTTGCACAAACCATGCCCACCGGCCCGGAGGATTGGCTCTCTGTGCGTTCTTATTGTCGCGTGAACGTCGGGTCCTCGTCGGCGGGTAACAGGCGGACTGGCGATGCCGCGGTGGTGACTCACCGGCACCGGTCCTGGCCGGTTCTTGCATGCATCTCCGAGCGCGTAACTTGTTGTACGGTACGTGGGTCTTGCCAAGAGTTCACTTGTGTCTCTGGTGTCGCTGCAATCACCGGCTCGTCAGAGCGCTCACACGACTCGAGATCCAACAATGCATTTCAACTGACTACCCTTCCCAACTCATCTAGGACGAACTACTCTGCGCAGCGCGCATGGCAGCCAGACTCCCACTAGCCCGAACCTGCACGCCCTCGCGAGTCTTCACGGCCCTCTCACCTCCCTCGACGCCGTACCCGCCACCACCGGGGGTATTGATGACGATCCGGTCGCCAGCAGCCATGACACACTGGTTCGACCCACCCAAGTTGACTATACTAAACGTCCCGTCCTCTTGCCGGCGGTGCCACTCGTTGACGCCCACGGAGCCAGGTTCGCCGCCAGCCATACCGTAGGGCGGGATGACGCGGCGCTGCGAGAGAATGGCCACGTCGAGCTTTTCCGTAAACTCAATATCACGCACACAGCCGTCGCCTCCTTTATGCTGGCCGGCGCCGCCGCTGTTGTGCCTCCTGGCAAACTGCCTGATGATGACGGGGTAGACACGCTCAGTGAGCTCGACATCGCCAATGGCCGTCTGTGGCGTGAGCTACATCCTAGAGGGAAGACTCACGTTCGTCATGTGCACATGCACGCAGCTCTGGCCATCCCACTCTGGCCCGGCGCCAGCACCGCCCGCAATAGTCTCATAGTATCCAAACCCGTTGACAGTCTTGCCGTCCACCTCGCGGGGGCCAATTCCAAAGGTCAAGTTGTTGCACCCACCCTGACTCGCCGCGCAAGACTGGAAGGCCTTGAAGATGACGTCGGTCACGCGCTGGGAGCTCTCGACGTTGCCAGCGCACACTGCTACGTCTTCGCCAGGGGCGACGACAGATTGGGGTGGCACAATGACGTTGATCGGGTTCAGGCAGCCTTGGTTCAGTGGCAGGTCGGAGACAATGAGCGAGCGAAGCACGTAGATGATGGCCGAGTAGAGAATGGCCGTCGGCGTGTTGAGATTGTTGTATGTCTGTGGAGACGTGCCCGTAAAGTCAAAGACGGCATCGCCCTTCTCCCCATCGATGGAAATCTTGAGACACAGACGAGTGCCATCGTCGAGATAATCGACCGCTTCAAGCGGCTTGCCCTCGAACCGCTTGCTAACTTCCCTCAAGAGGTCGCGCACCGCCTTCTCCGCAGTGTGCATGATGGCCTTCATGTAGAACTCGACCACATCGAGAGACTGCTCGTCGACAAGCTGGTTGATCAACACTGCGCCACGGTGGCAGGCCGCGACTTGAGCGTGCAGGTCTGAGATGTTATCCCTCAGGGTGCGCGTAGGTGAGCAGCCGGGATACTGCCCAGGGGCATTCAGCGCCTCAGTGAGACCCTCCTCGTCAAACTTGCCAGCCTTGACGAGCTTGAAGCTCTTGAACTGTGCGCCCTCCTCCCACAGCTCTTTGGAGAACGGCGGCATGGAGCCGGCACGGATACCACCGATATCGGCATGGTGCGCCCGAGCAGCCGTCCAGAAGATGATCTTGCCCTCGTGGAAGGTAGGCATAATGACCGTCAGGTCTGGAAGGTGGGATCCGCCTGCTGCGGGATGGTTGGACAGCAGAACATCACCCTCGTCGAGCGTGTCGCCGTGGATACGCGCCTGATGACGCACAGCGTGGGACATGGCGCCGAGGTGACACGGGATGTGAGGCGCGTTGGCCACGAGTCCGCCGTCGACATTGAAAATCGCGCACGAATAGTCGAGGCGTTCTTTAATGTTGATAGAGATTGAGATTTTACGCAGAATGTCGCCCATCTGCTCGGCAATGCCCATGAGGCGGTGGCCGTACACGGAAAGCTGGATGGGATCCACCTGGTCCAGGTCGCTGAGGTTGTCTTCCTTCTTTGCGGCCTTCTTGGCCACAAGGTCGATTACGACATGCTCGGGCAATGAAGTGGCAATGTGCGTAGGCTCAACAAGAATCGTCTGAGTCTGGTCAAAGATGATCGCCGGACCAGCAACCTGTTCCCCGTCCGCGAGCTCCGCGAGGGGAACGACCGTGGTGTCAAGCCACCCATGCTCTTCGAAGTAGACCTGCTTGCTCTCGTGCTTGCTCGGATCGTACGCCCTCAGGTCACAGCTTTCGAGGTCGGCGTAAGGCGAACGCGTCTGTGAGCCAATGCTCTTGCCCACAGCGCGCACACGGATATCGTCGACGACAATGTCGCGGTCGAGGTTGAAGCCGAATTCACGCTTGTGTTCATCGATAAACTTGCTCTCGATATCAGCTCCCTCCGAGACCTCGATCATGAGCTGTGTTGACGAGCCCATGTACCTGCAGTTGAGATACTTTTCGCACTCGATGCGGTCTGTTGGGAAACCTTGATCCTTGAGCGTGGTCTCGGCCCTGACGACGATCGACTCTAGACGCTTTGTCACCTTGGCCGCTTCGCGGTTACCACTAATGATGAGCGCTGCGGGCTCAGTGAGCTCCTGAACGACATCGGCGAGAGCCATGCCGTATGCCGACAGCAACGATGAAAGGCGAGGAATGAGGATACGACGGATACCAAGTGTGTTGGCAATACTGCAGCCGTGCTGGCCACCTGCTCCGCCAAACATGACGAGGTGGTGGTTGGCACTCTCGAACCCGCGCGCCTCAGTGAGCGTACGGATTGGGCGGCACATTGTCTCGTTTGCGACACGCAGAAAACCAGCTGCCACCTGCTCAAGGGTGAGCTTGTCGGCCTTGCCCGAGTTGATCTCCTCCGTGAGGGCGTTGAAGAGGGTCTTGCTCGCCTCGATATCGAGAGGCTCATCCTCGTTTGGTCCAAAGATCTTGGGGAAGTGCTCAGGCAGCAGGCGGCCGAGAATCAAGTTGGCGTCAGTGACGGCAAGAGGGCCACCCTTGCGATAACATGCCGGTCCGGGATGGGCAGTCGCAGACTCGGGGCCGACGACAAACATGCCGTGGCGGTAGAATAGCCTGCTTCCACCACCAGCTGCGACAGTGTTGATGTCAAGCTGCGGCGCCTGGATGATGACCTCGGCGGTCGTCGTCTCGAAGACATGCTCCAGCTTGCCGTCGTAGCGCGACACGTCGGTACTGGTTCCTCCCATGTCGACGGCAATGAGTGCACTGCCACGTTCGCCATCGTAGCAGGTCTTGGAGTAGCCGACCACACCTCCGGCTGGTCCAGACAGAATGGCACGAAGACCAGAGAATCCATCCCAGGCGCACAATCCGCCGTCAGACTGCATAAACAGCAACTTGGACCCAAACGCCTCAATGCCGCCCTCGAACCCGGCGCCAAAGCTCTCGATGTACCGCCGAGTTACTGGCGTCAAATAGGCATCCGCGATGGCCGAGTTGGAGCGCGACACCAGCTTGATCATGGGCTGGAGCTGGGAGCTGACGCTGACATCGAAGCCAATCTTGCGGGCAATGCCGGCGACGAGCGTTTCATGTTCGTTCCACAAGTAGCTGTGCACGAACGCGACGGCAATGCTCTTGATATCTTTGTCCCAAAGGGCTTGCAGCTTTTTCTCAACCTCGGCAGCATCTGGCCTACTGAGAATGCGAACAACCTCGCCGGTAGAGGTCTCAGTAACGATGTCCTTGTCGGCCTTATCAAACTTGACATCTGGGGAAACGAGGGACTGGAGAGGGGTGATGCGCTCGTCGATCTGGGGTCAGCGAGGGAAGATGACATGAGCTCACCTCGACAACTTCGTCGTAAAGGAATGAGAGCTTCTGAACAGACAAATCAAAGATGTCCGGGCGAGCTGGACGTCAGTGACAGTTGCAGTATGCACGCACCCTGCATTCCAATCTGGAGCACATCGCCCCATCCCTTGCTGGTCACGAGAGCACAGCGCTCGCCACGGCGCTCCAAAAGCGCATTCGTTGAGACAGTCGTGCCCATGCGCACAGACTCGACGAGATCAAGTGACAACTTTTCGCCCTTGGGGATCTCCTTGTTGCCGAGAATACTCAAGATACGCCTGATGCTGCGCTTGTCAGTGGATGACAAAGCCACGCTGCTTACGCTTCGGTCGGAGCATCCTTGTAGTTTGCTGGATCGACGGAGAGGAGCTTCAAATGTCAGTCTCTCGAATGATTACTCGTTTAATAGAGACTGCTGAGGCGACTGTCCCCGCGATGCGTCAACAGGCAAGAGCGAACGTACCTTTATGACAATATCGTCGTGTCCCTTGCGTGAGCAGATGGCGTCTGTGAAGGTACCTCCGCGATCGATCGCAATACGAGCCACACCCTCTCCCGAGTCTGCAGACTGAGTAACCATGATGTGTGGTCACTGTCTAGCGTTGCAGAAGAATGGTTACAAATGCAGATAGCTTGTTCGCCATCCCGTCGTCATTTACTCTCCAGCCGGAACTAGCCGTTGGACAGTCAGAGTGGAGGTGGTCGAGCGGGAGTATTTATATCAGTCAGCACACCACTACACGTCACTATTCAACATCCGTGCCTGGTTGGGCTGGCTGGGGTGTGGTTGTACAGTACGTCACAACACTGACCACATGCTTGTGGGTCCATCTTGTGCTCATTCTCCCTTCATCTCTTAGCAAGTGAACAAGGATTGCTGTCCCCTCCTCACACAGCCCTTGCACCACAGGCAGGGGAAGGACACACATCTTCCCTCCTTCCCACCAACGAAACACGACACTCTCAAGGCAACATTGCGATGGCTGTACCCCCAGTCTTCCTATCACCCTCATCTCGCACTAGACCTCCCATACAGGACCCATACGAATTCCCTTCATTTCCAACAGCCAAGATATCAGCATTCGGTCGAACACTATCTGAATCCATTGGAGGCGCTCTACAAATGGAAGAGCAGCAGCCCTCATCAACCTCGTCGTCTCCCCGGTCTCCCCGATTCCAAGTCCGTGCACCGCCGTCACCAGAGCAAGTCTTCGTGCCCGGCATGGGAGACGAACCTGTGTTGTGTCCCTATTGCGACAAGCCACTGCCCCCCGCCCTGTTTGACCAGCATGTAGCAGCCGAAGGACAAAGGGCAAAAGCGGCCTCGACACCTCGAGCATCGACAAGGACGCCACCGCCTGAATCAGCCACAAATAATGACGAGACACCGAAGGGCAAGACTGGTGCCGATCCTGCCGTATCACCGTCTCGGTCGGCAACACAATTCGCAGAGAGTGAGGGACCCATGACAACCGAGTCATTGCGAGACTCGGTAGACAAGGCCGACGACGCCGACACTACGGCAGGCAGGGCAGCGATTAGCGCCGCTGACTTGCGCCGATGGTCCAGCCTAGCCGGCATCGACATCGCACCACCCGCCTTAGCCCTCACTCCACAGTCTGCGCCAGCCGCACCGCGTGCGACGACCGAGCCCGCTACCAAGGCTTTCCCTCTCCTCCCCCCTCCGCCGGGAACGGCCAAGGCAGCTGGAAACGCTGGCCGCTTCGGCTTCTTTTCGCGCAAGAGCAGCAGCGCAATGGGAGATGACGACAGCGATTCGGACTCGGGCCACATGTCAGGCTATGCCAAGCTTGGGGCGCCTGATGCATCCGATGACGAGGACGACGGATACGAGAGCGACAAGCCTTTCTCGAAGAAGGCGCTGGCAAAGGCGGAGGAGAAGAAGGAGACCGAGCCAGAAAAGCCAGTCGATCCGCCGAGCCAAGTCAAGCCGACGCACATGCCCGTACCAGTGATCAAGAGTGCGGCGTCGAGCGGAGACGCAGAACTGCGTGCGTTGTTGAAAGAGGTATTGGGACGGGTTCAAGCCTTGGTACGTTCAGCCCACGTGGCATAGCTAAATGGCAGTCCACATCGCATACCGATCTCCTCCAGTCTCACACCGCGCTCGTCACTACACTCAAGATCGCGCGCTCTAACCTTGTCATGGCCGAGGCCAATACCGAGATGCTCGAGGAAGAGCTCCGCCGTGCCAAGGCCGCCCCCGCCATTGCCCGCGTGGGCACACCCAACAGTGTGGCCCGCAGCTCGGCCGACACCGGCCGTGTCTCGTCAGAACAGGGCCATCGCCGCCCATTGTCTGTATCTGTTCCGCCTCCCGGCTCCATTCCTGCGGGCCCTAGCTCCGGACGGGGCAGCTCTGGAGGATGGTTCAACACGAAGAAGAAGTCGATGTCTGGCGCGCTCCCGAGTCCGACGATCGACGGCGCGCGCGGAAGCAACGAGTCCCAGCGCTCGCCCGTGCTTTCTTCGCACGACGCTGTCGAGGTCAAGCGCCTGAAGGAGAAGCTCGAGGCACAGGCCGGCGAGCTCGAGGTGCTGAAGAAGGGCAAGAAGGAGATTGAAGCCGAGCTCGAGGGCCTTTCCCAAGCGCTCTTCGAGGAGGCCAATAAGATGGTCGCCTACGAGCGCCGCCTGCGTGCCGAGGTTGAGGAGAATCTCCGCGAGGTCAGCGACGAGCGTGAGGCTCTGCGCGAGACGATCAAGGTGCTCGGCGGCAAGCCAGTGCCGGAGGAGGCCAAGGAGGACTACACGCCCCAGAAGAAGGAGGGCGAGGAGCAGGTCCGACGCCAGCGCCGCATGACGCTCGATTCCCACTATGCTGCGTTGCGGCGTACAATCCACCACGTTGCGGATGGTCCTAGTCCCGAAGGAACCCTGGGAGACGTCAGTGCCGCTGGCGAAGGGGAGAGTGCGCTCGACTCGTCTGGTGACGGAACTGAGGATGACGAGGACGAGGACGGTCAGTCGCCTACGGCAACGTATCTTGATGCCTCAGAGGATGTTGAGGACAAGCCGCGTGGAGCAGACGTGATGACTATGCCGCCTGTGCCCAAGTCGTCGCTCGATGCCGAGCCTAATCCTTGGGGATGAGCTAGCTTATGTTAAGCATAAGGAGAAGATGAGCGTGTCTTGTAGGAGAGGGCTGGAGGCGTGCATGGTCTCGTTGGGTAATAGCCACTTGTATTAACGCATCTGCATTTCTTGCATCTGGCTCTCTGGATGCAGTTGCAGCTGCACAACTCGATGCTGGGACGTCATCGCACCGTACAGAGGTTGGACGTGCCTGAATTTGATAAGGAGAATGGAAATGACATGCGCCACCAACAATACTCTGCTTCATCTTTCAATCTCGCACCTCGTTCCCCCATCAATCTTCCAACAGCAGTGCCAGCGATGCGCCAGTCCGTTCTCGGTCTTGCGCGCGCTGCGTTCCGTACGCCGCTCTCATGTCCGAGACACAGCTTGGGCAGGGTCCGCGGCGTGCATTATCTGCGCGACATTCCACTTCCTAGCCGCTATGAGATGGCCAGGTGAGCTGCACTGCAACGGAGGGTAAGAGCTGACAGCAAGGAAACCGCGGTTGCGAGCCTATGTCCCGGGAAGCGTGGATCCGCCGCCGCCTACAGTGTCGCCTTCGTGAGTTGTGCGAGCGCCGAGCTTCTCCGGTTTGTGGGAGGGGGGCGAGGCAAAAGTGGAGGTCGACAAATGCTGTGGGGATGTGACTGACGCAGTTAG
The DNA here is from genome assembly GCA_002335605.1 of Prillingera fragicola. Taxonomy (NCBI): domain Eukaryota; kingdom Fungi; phylum Basidiomycota; class Tremellomycetes; order Trichosporonales; family Trichosporonaceae; genus Prillingera; species Prillingera fragicola. The sequence goes on along the minus strand of BEDY01000006.1, from coordinate 170,750 downwards.
GCATCGGTTATCAGCTTGGAGCTCGCGACCGCGTAACGTGTTGCTTATTCAGAAGACCAATGATGAGCGGACCAGGACGGCGATGGGGGAGATTCTTGCGTGAGTGTCCCAGGCAGAGTGAGCTTCGGCTTGTGATGGAGATGTCTACTCCTCTGCCGCGCGACCTGCATGATGAACGAGCTCGCTAACAGTCCCACAGCCATGTGACCCAGAAATACCCGCATCTCAACCTCCTAGTTGAGCCGCACACGGCAGAGGACCATCCCCAGTTTGACAAGATGATAGTCTGCGAGCCTGGTGCGTTGCTCTCGGTCTTCTGAAGCTGACAAAACAGAGGACGCGCACCTGCTGCCCATTTTTACCCATCTCGTCATCACCCTCGGCGGCGACGGCACGGTGCTTCACGTCTCCAACCTCTTCTCGCGCGGAGAGTGCCCGCCCGTCCTGTGTTTCTCAATGGGCAGTTTGGGCTTCTTGTTGCCATTCCACATTGACCAGCTACCGCGCGCTCTAGAGAAGACTCTTACCGGTCCCATTCCCATTCTCAACCGGCTGCGCCTGGCGTGTACCCCCCTCACGGCGGATGGTAAAGTGCACCCGGCCGTGCCGACGCCGCAGGGTTGGCAAGTGATGAACGAAGTCACCTTGCATCGCGGGCGACACCCGCACCTGACCGTGGTGGACGCGTACGTCAACGGCCAGCACCTGACCGAAGCCGTCGCCGACGGCCTGCTCATCTCCACACCGACTGGCTCCACAGCCTACTCGTTGAGTGCAGGCGGACCCATCGCCCACCCGGAAGTAGACGCCATGCTGCTCACGCCCATCGCGCCGCGATCGCTCAGTTTCCGCACGGTAATCTTGCCAGGCAAGGGTCTGGTGCGCTTGCAGATCTCGGACAAGGCGCGGTCACCCGCCGAACTGTCCATTGACGGCCGCGATGTGTGCGAGCTCGGGACGGACGAGTGTGTCGTTATCCGAAAGTCGCCGTTCCCGATTCCTTGCGTCGATAGTCTCAAGGGTGGGACTGGTTGGGTTCGGGATATCAAGTGAGTCGTTTCTCTTTTAGTATCTGGGGTGGGCGCTGACGGGACAGCCAACTGTTGCAGTTCAACTCGGGATTCGTCAACAAGAGTCTCAAGGGGCATCACTACGGATAGCACAGAGGAGAGCAGCGGGAAGACCAACAGGACCATTCATTCATCAATGCAACCTTTCAATCAAGGCTTCGCCTAGCCTGTGCCGCACTTACTGCCCAGACTGACTTCAGACGACGCCAAACGCCCGAATGATGGTATGCCGGTGCATGCATTGTAAGTACGACAGTGCGACAGTGTACAGCGACAGTATGAGGATTGTATGAATGAATGGACACCTCTCCAGCACCCAGGGACGTGAGTTGCCCCGGGCCCTCCGATGCAAAAGCGGTCGACAGCAAACGACGACAACACTTTGAATGTCAAGAAACCATGCTCTTCCCTGCCTGTCGTCACCAAAGGCCCAAAAATGACTCGACGCCCTCAAATCTCCACGTCCTCGGGCACGCCGTCGACCTCACCCTCGACGAGGTCGCCGCACCATCGCCAGGCGTCAAAGCGGTGGTTCAAGTCCCGCCTAGAGTGCACGCCGTAGCTGCTCTCAAAGCCGCCGGCCCGCTTACGAGGGAAGACGAAGAAGACCTCGCGTACACGCGAGTGGAGCAGCGCCATGGAGCACATGACGCATGGCTCGTGGGTCACGAACAGGCTCGTCGAAGTCAGGAGGTAGTCGGCGCCGTTACGTGTGGGTTGCATTTCGCTGAAGGGCGGGACGGTGCGGAGGCGGGCGATTTCGGCAATGCAGTTGAGCACGGCGTGGCGGAGGGGATGCACCTCTGAGGTACGCGTGTCGTGGGCCTCGGCGCGGAGGCCGGGTGTGGGGGGGATAAAGCCGTCGACGGCGGGGTAGAGGGCCTCGGGAGGGGAGGCGCAGTAGACAGCCACAGGAAGCTCCCCCGCGGTCGCAGCAGCCTTGGAGGCAGCGAGGACGTGGGCAATGCCGGCAGCGACCCAGGAGCGCTTGGCTGGCGGCATGTCGCTCGCGTTGTTCGAGCGAATCATGCCAGGCGAGTAGAGAACTGGCCAAATAGCGTTGCGCGCCTTGAGCTGCTCCTGAGTGCGTGCTGCGGCTGAGGGGACGTTGAAAGGCAACGGTGTGAGGCCGGCAAGGACGTCGTCAAAGTCACCCAGAGCAGTCGAGAGCTCGGCGGGAGTCATCGAGTCGGTCATGGCGAGAGCGATGTAGACGTGCTGGCCGGCTTCATCGGTGCACCGACGCACGCGCTTGAGATGGCGCATGCGCGGGTCGACGGGGATACCCTGCTTGGTGAAGGTGAGCACGAGGCGGGTGAGTTTGGGGTCCGGAACGTCGACAACAAGCACAGGTACTGTGGGGTCAGCATCGCTCAAGAAATTCGGAGCTTGCGAGCCGAAGAAGTAAGGCCATGTATGCGAGGAGTAACACAATAACAAGCACGAGTGGCGCACTGGCGATGAGCGCACATGCCGCACACCAGTTCTCGTGTGGCGTGCAAGACAGTGGAAGCGACTGTTTGGCACCAAAGCTCTCCATCAAGACGCTGGAAGCTCTGCACAGACCAAGCACACATGATTCTCAGATCTGGCCGAAGCTGCGATCGGGGCATGATTCACCAAGTGGCGACAAGGACTAGCACCTCACTCTCCACCTCCTGCATGCAGTCCAGAACTCCCAGAAGCACAGGCCTGAAACGTTCCATACCCAGAAGCAAAACTCACTCGTTGCACTATTGTCTGCCTCGGCGTCCTCTTCCAGCTCCACGGGTCCCTTGGTGCGGACGAGGACGTTATCGGGGTATGCTTCGAGGGTGGCGTCGGCGTCGTAGTCGAGGTCGGCACAGAGCTCAACTGGGCCTGTGTACTGGCGGCGCGTCGAGCCGCCCGAATGAAGAGGTGGGGGAAGGTCAGCGTGGACTTCTTCGCGCCCCTGGCGGCGCGAGAGGATTGCTGCTGTTGATTTTGATGCAGCAGATGCTGGTGCAGAGGTTGAAGCAGAGGTTGAGGACTCCGAAGGAGGAGCAGAGGACGACGCGGTGGACGACGCGGCTGCGACACCTGCAGCGAGGACACCTGCGCCAGCAGAAGCCAGGACGGGGCGGGGGGCCAAGATCTCCCCCGACCCCGACCGCGACACACTGCGAGCGTCGCCCTCGGCATTGCTTCCCTCCGCCATTGCCTCCTCTTCCGACTTCTTCGCCGCCTGCTTCTGGCGGTACTTTGCCCGTCTCATCTCCTTGGCCGAGTGGGTGTTGCCACCGAGATCGCGGCGCGTCTCGCGTTCGCGCGCCCTCTCCTCGGCCTTGGCGCGCCGTGCGGCTGCTGCCTCTTCGTCTTCAGACTCGTCGCGGACCGCCTCCTCCAATCCTGCGAGTGCGGCGAGCGCCTTTGCGGGGTCGTCGTCGTTGCTGAGCACGCGCCGCAGGTTCGAGTCACCGGTGCTTGGGACGAACCAGAGCTTGCTCTCGTCGGCTGTGTAGCAGATGCACAGCTCGTCGTTGGGCGCGACAGAGCGCGAAGTTCGAAAGGATATAGTACCCGCAGATGTGTTGCGGATATAGTTGACGTTCGGTGTAGGCGAATGGTTGAACAGACTCGCTGCAGGCAGAAGATTGTTGGCGTGCGATGGAGGATGGTCGGACGTGACGAGAGGGGAGCAAGATATGACAGGCCGTGGAGAAGCAAGAAAAACAAGGTAGTGAATGGAAAGGATCACGAAGAGTGACTGTCAGCTATTGTGCATCGAGAAAGTTGACCGGCAGCCCGGAATGCAAGACTCACCAATGCCCAATCCCAAAGCCATGCCACCGTTGCTCCAACAAAATCCGTATTCTCCCAAGATTGTGTCGTCCATACGGCCCTGGTCCCACTGCTCCTTGGTTATCAAAAGCACAGGTGCTTCTTCGAGCAGAGTGCCAGCTGGAATCGCGCTCGAGGCAAACACGCCACGCCCCCGGCCGTCGCGCTCGAGGACGTGCAGCCGGAGAGGGTTGATAGTCCCGGGCGATTCAGAGTCGTAGCCGAGAGCAGGCGCGCTGCTTGAAACGGACTTGTCAGACCACGAAGTAGCTTCGGACACGCCTTGGGGAGGAAGTTGTGGCGCCGGTTCGCTTCCGGTGCTCGGCGGGAGGGCCGCCGACGACTTGAGCCCAGCGGCGTCGGCGGCGGCGCTGCTTCCAGCTGATGGCAGGTGAGAGTTGGCGGGGTGGGCGTTGCTGGAGCTAGCCACTAGAGGCGTCGTAGCACTGGCAGTTGAAACCTCACTGCAGGGACCAGTGGCGCCAGAGACGAGTGCGCCACTCTTACTCGTGTGCGCGTCGGTTGTCATGATCGAAGATGCGGGCGTCTGAGCGTTGCAGCTCTTTTGGAGTGTGTGTGTGTGCAGGGCAATGGCCCGAATATGTATATGTGCCCTGCGAGCAAGCTACGCAAGGAGGTTGCTTGTGGGCACTGTGGGGCAAGTGGAGCGGCGAGTACAGGCGATGGTTGCGGCAGTGAGTCTGTTCAGAAATCCTGTCGTTGGTCGTCTGCAACACATGCACTCTGGGCTGGTGACATCTGGAAAATTTGGTTCCGTCTTGGTTCTCTGTCCTGGCGAGATATTGACCCTACGGTGCTGGCCGCTAGAGCGGCAGTAGCAGCAGGATTGTATGCATTCAGAGCAAGTGAACTCGCGCTTTCAGTGTCCAGAACAGCAGCCTCAAAGGCATTGCCAGTGACGCAAGTGCGTCCACTGCAGAAACCGTCGTATCTGCTCAGCCTTTGCCACTCGATTTCGGTGACTGCAGCCAGGCACGGCCATCTCGTCGTTTTGATCAGCCAAGCGCACTGGGCATCATCCCTCCACCTTTTCCACCCATTCTCACCAAAACATCTGACCCAAAATGTCAGACGCAGGACCAACACCAGGACCCTCGCCCCGCGATCGCGCACGCAACCCCGAGCGCAGCTATACAGGCCCTGCCGAGCCTGGAGCACCGCGTTCGCCGGCCGAGTACGAGGCTCACTTTAAGAGGTTAGCGGCTGCCGGTGAGGGACCACCCTTCCCCAGGTTCGCTAGGCTGGTGGGTGTGGGAGGTTGGGTTGTTGGTGGTGGTGAGTGCACAGCTGGGTCTGGTTGAGCTGGGCCGCGCGTGCGCGGGTGTGGAGTGCGTGCGAGGCGCGCTAAGTGTTCGCTGTTGAGTCGAGGACAGACACGAAGCTGTCGCGCGCGCCTTGGCTTGGTCCGCCCCTTCAAGGATGCGATTGATGCTGACCGTGCAGCCGCTACGGTTTACATGATGCTGTACGCCGACTTTGGAGACAAGGAGCACGTCTTCTCGCCCGTAAGTCACCGTCAGCTTCCCTGCTGCCATCACACGAGGTTGCGGTCGCGCTGACTCTCTAGGTCCGCCGCGCATTCCACAAGTACACCAACGAGCTCTTCACCCTTTCCCCCTCAGAGCGGAATACAATGGGATTGAGCCAGCCGCTGAGAGTTCCGCCCCCGGCACAATTGCCCAAGGACGAGCAGCGTCCGTCGTAAGTGCGGCATCAAGCGACCGCCGTGCAGCTGTCCCGCGATAGAGGAGTGCGCCCGTTAGATGGTAGACAAATGTGTATCATGTACCAGATTGTTCTTTAGCTTTTGCCTGGCCACTTCATGTCCTGCCTAAGCTGAAATTGCGATCTCCTTGACTGCACTTTCACCTGGGCAGCATGAGCTCTCGCTATGATTCTGGTAGTGATTCCTGAAACCTAACCTTTCAGGGTCTCCCACGTGCACCGCACACGATACCCACGGGCCGGCCGCGTGAAGATGTGCCACAATGGCTAAAGTTTCCCGGAGTTTCGAACCAAATTCCCCGGCTCACCGTAGCCCCGTCGCTCTGCCCAGGCTGGCTCGCTGTGGGTGGGTTGCGCCGCGCAGTGGGACATCGAATTTGGCAGTCGTTCAGCTCGCCGTCCTCTTTCATCCTTCAAAACCCACGTAACCGCGCAGTGAGTATCGACAGCATCGAGCAGCCCCCTTCCAACACCAGCACACACTACCGCGACGACGCACCCTCGTGCCCCCTCGTACCGTGTTGGCGCTCGATTGTGTTACACCATTTTGGCTCGTGCTGACTGTCGAAAGAAAACCTCGCGAATTCACCGCGAACCACTCCCTCTAGCTACCCAATATGTGAGTCGCTCTCGAGCTTGCGGTCGTGACGGGCAATGTGCTGACAGTGCAGGGCTCACTCCAACGTTTGGTTCTCCCGGTGAGTGCGCGCGCGCACCTGGCAGTTTGGAAGAGTTGGCTGGGCAGGGAACGGGTTCGACGGCGTGTGACGTTCGATGGCCGGGGCAAGGACAGTGTGGATGGCGAAGACGAGAGCATGGTCTTGTTGGCAAGCTGTTGGGGCATGCTGCTGGACGACAGAGGGGCAGTGCGTGTTGGTTGAGAAGCTTGGGATGCCGTCTCGAAGGGCATCGTCCAGCTGCCCCTGTGCCCGCAAAACCTTTGTTCTCGATCTTTCTGCGACCTCATCTATCACTCGCCTTGCCACCCGCTGTCCGTCGCTGTTCTCCCCACCGAACGCCTGCCCAAATCCCCGACTTTTGCCTAGCCAACACCGACATTCCTGCCAGCATGTCGTGATTGTAATACTGACTCCCCCAGCCCCCGCGAGTACGGCAAGGGCTCGCGCCAGTGCCGCGTCTGCGCTCACCGTGCCGGTCTCGTCCGCAAGTGGGGACTCGACATGTGCCGTCAGTGCTTCCGTGAGAAGTCCAAGGCCATGGGCTTTGTCAAGGTGAGTTTTTGGCTGCGGAGTGGTGTGCCTTTGTGGTCACTGTTCTCGTGGCGCTCCTGCGCGCGCAGGGAAGCATGAGCTGACAACGGCAGTACAACTAAGCTATAAGCAAAAGTTGCACGGATAGGGTCTGGCGTCTGTATATGTGATGGGATCCGTCTCTACATTGATGATTTTGACAGGAGCGCAGTGTGCGCGGTGCAGTGTTCTCGGTGCTGGTACGGGTGTGAGGGCGGTGGGCCGTGGGTGTCGGTTCTTGGACGAGGAAGGAAGCTGGTCATGGGCGTGCGCTGTGGTTGAGCTTGTGACTTTGGAGAGACTGGACAAATGAGGGTCGGCCAATGTCAGCAAAGGGATGAATCTACTAACGGCCATGGCAGCATGGTATGCTGCAGATCGACAATGAAAGTGGTACATATGCACATGCGTGTAAGAATCTATACTGCGCGTCATGACGCGAATGTCGAGCGAGGAGAACACGACCCCTAGTGTCCCAGTACCCCGCCCGCAACATTGAGAGCAATCGCAGCTCGAGCAAGGCTACAACACCTCTGCCCATCCAAGCTGGATCCAGCGCTCTACCAGGTCGTAGCGCACCAGATGTGTCGTGTCCTTTGCGAGGACGGCGGTCTCGCCTCTGCGTCTGTCAGTGTGCGATGAATGGCAAGGGCGTACCGTTCGAGTGAAATCTCGCCACAGTCCTTCCTGCAGAAGATGAGTACGGGAGTTTCCACGTTGGGTGTCGCGACTGCATTGTCAGTGCTGCGTCCTGTTCTAGGCAGGACTGGGAGTCTGGTACCTACTCATCGAGACACCGTTGTGCGTGTCGTCCAGCCGCCTCAGCCAGTCGGGCAGGCTGTCCAGCACCGAGTGCGTGTAATGGCCGGCTACAAGCTCGGCGTAGCGTTCTGCGTGCTGCAGTTCGGCCCCAGAGAGCTTGGGGTGTAGCTCAGGGGTGTCGACGACGTGTTGGGCAAACTTCTCAATCTGGATCGTGTCAGTGTGTCCGAATCGGCATCGCTACCGGACGCACCTTGTGAAGTCGACACCGCACATAGCTCCGCACGAGATACTTTGCCCTCTCCATCTCAGTCTGGACGAGCATGAGGCGGAAATGCTCCTCCTCAGACGTCGCTGGGTCGGACCGGAGGAGCGCGAGCATCTTTTGCTGCACTGGCGTCAGACTCCACCTTGACCCACTCTGGCCGCAACGCACCTGCTGTTCCAACTTGTCCAACAATGAGTCCAACAACTCTCCCTCCCAAGGCAGGATCGCCGGGGTACCCCGCTCACGCACCCACACCCTCCCCAACCGGCGGACATCGTCGAGCTCGTCCTCATCGGGGCCGGCACTCAGGTCCTCAGCCGTAAACACTCCAGGCACAGGCTCGTCCCCTGCGGCGGCATCACGGGGGCCAAAGATATCGCCGTCGTCGTCGCCGTGCTCTGTCCCGACGTCGGTCTCGGGCACGCCAGTCCCGCCGCCGCCGTACACGCTGCTGCCTGCTGCGGTGACTGATCCGAGGCGGTCGAGAAAGGCGCGACTGCCTGCGCCTGCGATGCTGGGTGCTGTGCTGCCTGCGCGGGAGGAGCTGGCGTGGTTGTGTCCGTAGCCAGACATTTTGGGGGTGCCAGTGAGTTTGGGTCAGTAGTGGTAGCAGTAGAAGTAGTTGTTGTTGTTGTACCCCGCATGTTCATGTCGATGCGCGTAATGATATTGCTCAGGGCATGGCCGTGGACGCGTAGAGTGGTGCCTGGGCTTGAGGTGCCACACTGGGCTGCACGTTCCGGCGTTTTGCCGTGTCGGGGATTTGGGTGAGCATAGTGTGCGCTCGAATGGTGCGGGGTGAGACCACGTGGCGGAGCTGCCGAGTGCTGCCTGGTGCCTCTGCCTGCACCCTGGCTGCTGCAGCCTGCCTGCCTGCCTGCCTGCCTGCATGAGGTGCCCCCCCCACGGTGCATGGCCCGCGCTGTACCTGCCGCCTCTCGGACTTCAAATTTCTACCCACCCCCCAATCCCACTCCTCCCCCTTTCCAAAGTCAATCGTCCCAAAACGCAGCAGCTTGGCTACCTCTGCAAAATCCTCCCCTCCCCCTTCTCCCTCTCCCCCCTTTAGAGAGCGTTCTCCTCCCCAACGCTCAAAGACCCGTTCGGACCGACCTCCATCTGCTGTTGTAGCTTCTAGGCGCACGGATCTTTTTTCAACCACCACCACAACCACCAGCTCGTACCTCCCCACCGCCGCAAGGTTCAAGCTCCCCACCCACCTCGTCTTCCAGAATACCACCTGGACAAGGATCACACCTGGCCGAGAGTAATACACAGGTGGTGAGTCATTAGGCCGCGCAATAGCCCACACATATTCGAAACATTGCACAGCGCGCTGACAAACGTCTCTCGCTCCCTCGTCGACTGTTCTGCTTCCATCCCGTCTCCACTCACTCGACTCGCTCATCGTTTGCCCTCTGTCTCACCCCTCCCGTTCGCCAATCATCCTCCAACAGCTTCAACACCTTTCACTCGACCTCCCCCTCTAAAGCCAAGCAACTCGACTCGCTGTCTGGATCTTTCGAGTTTTGCGTGCGTTAGGCCTTTGTCGAACACGCACAGGATCAAAAGTACTGACCCGACACCCAGCTCGCAGATCCTTTCTTTGCGTCCAATCTTTTGACTTGGAGCATGACGACCGAGACCAAGCCCAACGGCACCGACGTCGCTGATGTCCGCAAGGATACTCTCGAGCTGAACGGTCACGCCTCACCCGAGGTAAGTGTTGCATGCTACTTTTTTTTTCACGACGAGTGGAGGCTAACCACAACAACAGGGCTCGCAGTCGCCCGACAGTGAGCAGGCCCGCCTCGAGGCCAAGCGCCTTGAGCGTGAGCAGCAGCGCGCCAGGCTTGCCGCTCAGATGGCCCAGCTTGACGCCGACGCCCGCGCCGACGAGCTTCTCCTTAACGGCAACAGTGTCGTCGTGACGGAACCCGCGTCTGCCCCCACTTCGCCACTCGGCGCCCGCCTGGCTGGCATGGCTGCCGCCAACGCCACTGCTGACCGTGCCCCCGGCGCTGGTGCTCCTGCACCCATTGGTCAGGGCCGCGACGTTAACGGTGCCAAGAGCATGCCTGCATCCCGCAGGACGAGCGGCTACGGTGGTGGCTCGTTTGGCATGGAGAAGCTCAGCCTGAGCGTTCTTGAGCAGCCTGGTGGCAAGAAGGTGTGGACCGACGAGGACGACGTCGGCGCCGAGGGTGCGCAGAGTGCGTATATCAAAGCCGAGAGGTGGAGCGTGCTAACAGGAACAGAGTCTGTCTCTTACCTTGCCATAAACGACGACGACCCCTTCCCCGGACTCCCTAAGGACAAGCACCTGTCGGCTGCCTCGGCCGCCCTCGACCTCGCTCCTCTGGCCCAGGCCAGCTCGCGCACTTTTGGCTCGCGTCCATTTGACAGCGGATCGTTCAAGACTTCGGAGTGGAACAACCTGCCCAACCAGAGCGCTCGCAACGGCCTCACTTCCCCCCTTCCCGGCAACTCGCTCATGAGCCCCGGTGGCGATGACGCCTCGCGCGACAGCCGCAAGACTTCGCCTACAGGTCTTGCCGACAGCATTGCCAGCCTTCCTGCCATGCCCAGCAAGTCGGTCCCCAGCACTCCCTTCGGCCTCACCTCGACGCAGGGCGGTGGCATGCCTCCCAAGCGCACGGGTACTAGCCCTGGCCTCAACGACGGCTTTACGCAGGCTCAGCGCGGTTTCTCCAACCCCGACCTTGCTCGTGCCTTTGGCAACAAGGCCGGCGGCGCTGGCAACAACAGTGGCTTCAGCCTCAACGACGGTCCCCGCCCCTACGGCGCTGACCCTCTCTACTCGTCCATGGGCCTCCCTGCTGGTGCCGTTGGTGCCTCGGCGTTCATCCCCCAAGGCTACGACAACTATGGCTTTGAGGACGACAACTTTGGCTCGGGTGCGCTCTACCCTGCTGGCATGATGGGCCTCAAGAACAAGCGTGCCGAGGCTGACCGCGAGTTCAACCGCTTCTCGGGCATGCGTCTCGAGGACCTCCAGGGCGAGATTCTCAGCTTGTGCAAGGACCAGCACGGCTGCCGCTACCTGCAGAAGAAGCTTGAGGAGGGCGACCCTACCCACCGCGACATGATATTCCGCGAGACCTACGGCCACTTCCCCGAGCTCATGATTGACCCCTTCGGCAACTACCTGTGCCAGAAGCTCCTTGAGCACGCTACCGAGGAGCAGCGCTCGGCTATTATTGACTCAGTTTCCAACGATCTTGTCGGCATCAGCCTGAACATGCACGGAACACGTGCTGTTCAGAAAATGGTCGACTTCCTCGCCCAGCCTCGCCAGCCCAAGCAGATTCGCACCCTCATCTACGCCCTCAGCGTCAACGTTGTGGCCCTTATCAAGGATCTCAACGGCAACCACGTCATCCAGAAGTGCTTGAACAAGCTCATTCCCGAGGACAACCAGTTCATCTACAACGCGATTGCTACCAACCTCATTGAAGTTGCCACCCACCGCCACGGATGCTGCGTCCTCCAGCGCTCGATCGACCACGCTTCGCCCGCCCAGCGTCTGCAGCTTGTCACCGAGATCATCTTCAACTCGCTGTACCTCGTTCAGGACCCCTTTGGCAACTATGTCATCCAGTACATTCTCGACCTCAACGACGCTCGCTTCTCCGAGCCTCTCATCCGCACCTTTATCGGAAACGTGTGCAGCTTGTCTGTTCAAAAGTGAGTCGCCCCTTGTTTTATCATAGCTGACGGCAGGTTCTCTTCCAATGTTGTAGAAAAGTGTATCCGTGTCGCCGACCCCGAGATCCGCAAGGTGCTCGTCAGCGAGGTTCTCAACCGTTCGCGTCTGGAGAAGCTGTTGCGTGACAGCTACGGCAACTATGTCATTCAGACGATACTCGACTACTGCGAGATCAACCAGCGCATGGTCCTCGTCGAGTGCATCCGCCCTATTCTTCCTTCCATCCGCAACACGCCTTACGGCAAGCGCATCCAGTCCAAGCTCCAGCGCGAGGACGCTTCGTTCAGCTACGGTGGCAGCGGCGGCGGTGGCGGTAGCGGTGACGGTCGTGGCCCCGGTGGTGGTGGTTACGGCGGTGGCGGTCGCGGCGGCAACTTTGGCGGCAACCGCTCGGCAGGCGGTGGCGGTGGTGGCTACCACCCCCGTCACCTCGGACGCCCCCAGCTCCAGCACATCAATGCTCTCACCGAGGTCTACGGCGCGGCCGGTGCTCCCTTCATGGGTCCCGGTGGTGGCTACGGCCGCGGCAGTGGCGGTGGTGGCCACCAGCACCACGCCCACCACGGCTCTGCCGGCGGTGGCCAGGCTCCCTTCCACGGTCGCGAAATCCACAACCACAGTGGCATGAGCTACCACGCTCCCGGCCCCGACGGCCAGCCCTGGCTCCACCTCCGTGGCCCCGGTGGCCAGCCCGCGCCCAACTGGAACAATGGCGGTGCCGGCGGCCACGCTGGCATTGACCCCCTTCCCGCTACGGCCCCCGTCGACGCCGACTCGGCCCTCGCTGCTGCTGCTGCCGCTGCTGCTGACCGCAACGGCGGCCAGGCTCCGCTGTGGCAGGACCCGTCTGGCGGCTTCATGTACCCCCAGAACGGTGGCCACCTGCCGCTCATGTAAATGGCGGCTCTGTACGCTGAATATTGGCGGTACAACTACGCGCCGCTGTACGAATCTTTCCCCCGTGTACACATTTGTCCCGGAAATCAAGAGTCAAGAAACACCACCCTCTCAAGAACAGAAAAACCAACAAAAAACCCCATATTGATTTCAACAACCCCCGCCTCTCAAAGGTTATCTCACAAACCCCACCCATACCCCCTCGCGCACCCGCTGCGGTGTCGCGATACCTGTAACTCAGCATACGCCGGCGTGACGCGGCGACTCTCAACGCGTTCACGTCCCGGCAATCTCCAGTGTAGAGACAGACGTACGGCTTCTCGGTGTGTGTCCCCCCCCCACCCCCCCCCCCCCCCCCCCCCCCCCCCCCCCTCCCCCCCCCCCCGGGCCCCGCCACTGGCGTGTATGTGCGATATGACCCTTCTCGCTCTGCGTGTTTCTGTTAATTATATTAATTTGATACGTGGTGTGGAGAAGAGGTGTTGCGTGGATAAACTCCTGCCAAGCGGGCGCGGTCTTGTTGAGCAGAGATTTGAACGTGTATGCATCTGTTGCTTCCCGGATATCGCGGGCTCCTCGTCACCGTTACTGAATCAAGGGCCATGTTTTGATAAGCGAACGAACGATAGTGCGGACCTGAACAGTGTGTGGCGACGAGTTTCAGAAGAACCTTGTTTCTGCAGAGTGTTCCTGTTGGACACCAGAGCCGCCCTGTGGTACAAGGTGCTTGATTACCTTGACATTTGAGGCAAGGGGAGTTTCCCTCGTCAAGTCGACAGAACGCACAGCAGCACGTCAGCACCCTCGCTCCCATCCCAGCGTCGCCAGCCTTGGTTTCCTCTTTGTTTCCTGTCTGTGCAGCTAGTTTTTCCCTTCATGAGCAGTCCTTGAGGTGTCCACAGCTTTCATGGTGTTTTACAAGGCCAGCATGCGGCAGTGTGTTCCCAGTCATGCCACAAAAAATCGCATGCATACCAGAGATGGAAAAAGGTGGCGTGCTGCTGCGAAGAACAGAATCAAAATAATAGACTAATAACACAACTCTAACCGGCTGATTACACAACTCTTGCCTGGCTGCAGGTCAACTCTGAACACATATCAGCTGTACCCACCAAGGCCAATGCCGATCACTCGGCATCATCACAAGCGCCATCGACGACGCCGAATCCTGCCCTCTTCCTCGCACCTGCGTTGCCCTTCTTCCCACCCTTGTCCCGTGGCTTGCGCGGGGGCAGAGTCCAGAATTTCCAAACAAATCCACCGACGCACAGAACCACAAAGCCAATCAGGGGTAAAGGGGAGGGAGACTTGTGTCCTGCAATACCGAAGAAGGATACCACAGTGGTGAATATCGTAGAGGACGCAAGGTGCTGGAGAAGCGATTGTGTTGAGGGATTGCTGGGCGGCGACATGGTAGGCTGAGTCGGCAGAGGTGGCGAGGTGGGAGAGGATAAAGCTGCATCATTGCAAACGTTAGAGATGCAGCGTTTATGTACATCAGCATGAGATGTCAGAACAAAGAGTATGTCACAGCCGCCGCAACCACCGGAGGACGAGGGACCCCAGACGCCACCATCAGTGTCAGGTGGCAACCGCCACACATCAGATCCGTCCAGCCACACGCGCGCCATTTGGCAGATCATGTCGTCGCATGCATCACATGTTTCCTCTGGCCATCTGGTCAGGTGCGGTGCAATAGGTAAAGCCAGAAAGCAAAGACTGCACAGTGCACAGTGCATGGATAGCAGTGGGGTGGCCATGAAGTTCAAAGCAGACTGTTCTGTGGCCTCCGACCTCTGACTGAGCATGGCAACATAATCAAGTGTAGGCGCTTGCGTTTCTGTTGTCAGCCATGAACGAAGTAGGGGGTAAATGTTTTCAACACCATTGACCAGGGTACCGTGGCTTCAGGCCATGCATACAGCAATGCAGGTGCCAAACATAACACGAGAGACAAATAAACAGAACTGGCCAAGTGACGAGCTCCTACAAAAGGCTGCGAAAGAGCTCCTCCTCCTCGGCAGTGGGGCTCACTAGCCCTTCACGCTGCTTTAGCTCCTCCCATACTGAACGGGCGCCTCCATGACCATCCAAGTCACCTGAGCACCTAAGAATCAAGGCGACTAATGCTTTGCACTCATATTCGTCCTTCGTGAGCTGCTTAATCGTCTCGTCCGAGGCAGTGGCATCCTTGAGGGCTGTCTGGGCGCAGCGGAACCTCTCAAGAGCAAGGTTGAGGATGTAGCAGGGACGCTGGCTCGGGTGAGCCACCACGTTGCGCTCGTCGATGACCTTCTCATCGATGGCCTTGATGATTTTCAGAATGAGACCCTGGTCCACGGGGATAGAGTCATAGGCTGCGGCCGCCATTTCCTTCCGGAACTTCGAACCCGCTTGGCCTTTCCCACCGGCGATTGTGAGAGCAGCACTTCGCCACTGACTGTCAGCAAATAGTCCGAGTGCGGTACCTACACTGGTGGCAGTGGTGCAAGCCGAGGCAGTTGTCCGGTCGAAGTGCCGTACTAGAAAGCACGCCAACTCAAGTTTGAAGAGCGGTTCGTTGACATGAGTAAAGGATGACACTCGCGCACCCAAGCGACGGATGTCCTGAGAGGTTAGACGCTGTCCAGATGCCTGACAAAACTCGAACTCACTTCTTCCATCGTTTCACTCCTTTCCTCAACCTTACGCAGTTTTGTCTGTGTCGCCTCCAAATCCGTCTGTGTCGCCTCCAGATTTGTTTGTGTCGCCTCCAGAGCCCGCTGGACTGCATCCAATCGGCTGAAAATCCGGCTGACAACGTCCTCCGGTTGGCGCCGTGCGCCTCTCGTCTCCTCCCACTGCCGACCCTCCTGCTTTCATTAGATGGGTTGGAGTTTCAAACTCACCTCTGTGGGCATCGGGGGGGGGAAGAACTGTTCCAGCTCCTCGTCACCAGCCAAGCCGAAAGCAGTGTCCGCGGATGTGCGGATCACCTTGGCCTTCTTGGGGGTCGGCGCACTGAAGCGCCCTGCGCGCTTGCGCGAATACTGCTCAAGAGCAGCATCCCCTGCATCAGGAACCGTCCCATGGATCACCAGCTGGGTCCGGTATACACTCATTTTCACAGAACGGCGTTCGCCAAGTGGCGACGGGTGAGGCGATGGCGATTGTTGTGCGGCCGAGCTGCAGCCTTTGGGTGGTGACGGGGTTGTTGAGGGGGGGTATCTGGGTGTCATTGTGAGAGGTGGCAGAGCAAGATGGCCAGAGGGTGTGGGTATAGGATAGAGGATAGAGGGGTAGACAAATGCTTACCACTTATATTGCGCCAAGGGGACTGCCGCATGCGATTGTTGGTGGGCCGGAGTGGGTGTCTCGATGCCAGCCGAAAGGCACAAAGTGGTGCACAGCACAAGCAGCTTTTATACTGTTTCGCAATGCAATTCAATTAAAGGCCAGTGGACTAGAGGATCGAGCAATCCGCGGCAACGTCAGAAATACCGTGTTGCTGTCGCCTGAGCTGTGGCCCGTGTGGCAATGGCAGGTGGCATGTGGCAGGTGGCGCAACAGGGCTGGTGGCTAGTGGCCGCGGCTAGTGGTCACGGCTAGTGTTGGCCAACGAACCGGCCGACCGCCAAGTGGCCGAGCAGATGTAAGCCTCGGAGAGCGTATTATGAGATCGGAAAGCCTAGTTGGGCATCGGCGTCAACGGCAGTTTTGGCTGGTCGGACGGCTGTGCTTTGGCCTCTGGCCGCTGGCCCCTGGTCCCTAGGAAGCTGCAGAAAATCTGCAACATGCAAGCTTGTACACTAGTAGTACGTAGTACAAGGTACGTCAGGATTAGTGTAGGCTATTCATCTGGTTGAAAAGAACACCATGGTGCTACCCGCGACGGTCTTGCAGGCAGAAAGGCTCTTTTCCCCCCCTTCTTCCTACCCTCTTCTGGCCTCTGTTTCTTCATCGAATGGTCGCCTAGAACGGACGACAGTGACAAGTAATCGGTGTATCTGCGTGCACTACGCCGGCTGCTTTATACTGGTTTGCAATACTCAACGGCCAACGGACGCTAAGTGAATTCGTGTTGACGATCTCGCGCACCACGAATGGCAGAGTACAGGAGTGGCAGTTACCGCAGTAACCAGTGTACCAGGTGGCTGTCTGGCCGTGAGCCGTGAGCGTCATTTTTGGACTACCAGAGCCGCACAGATGCTAGTGAATGGCAATGTCGCAGTATGATCAGGACGGTAAAAATAATTACATATGTATCAGGGTGGCCCCACCATCGCGGTTGTTTGTGACGTCTGCCATAGCCGTGTGACGCAGTTGTCGCCGTCGACGGCTGGCGGCCGCGTCCCGCCGAGAGACTGTTCGTGCTCTCTGAGATCTGAGATCTGAGACCCAATCCTTCGTTCGGCATAGCTCTCATGGCTTTTTACCCATCCTCGGACCTCGTTGCTTGGGCCATTGGGCAGAAGCCGACACAAGTTTGCATTAGGTACGGCGTGCGTTAGGGCAGTATCAGGGATCAGTGATCAGTGCACGAGGAAGAAGCAGAATCAGCCGTACGCAGTTGCCATGATGAGTCGCACGCGCGGTCTCCTGATCTCCGATCTCCTCACCTGGCAAGCTCCTGGTCAGCCCCCGACCTCTAACCTTGGAAAGATACGGTGTAGACGATGTTGAGTTTAATCGGTCAAGCATACCCCTTGTCGGGGTTGGGTGTACAGTGCTGTAGCGCAAGGCCACAAGAACAGGCGATGGTCCATTAAAAGCGAGAGGCAATGACTGTACGTACATACTGTATGCGTTGCTGTGTGGCTTGGCCATTAGCCATTGATCTCGTTGTGATGACTGGGCTGTCGCTGGAATGCAGAAATGCAATGTGAAAGTCAGTCCGACAGGCAATGCCGAACAGAGCAACATACCCGCAGAGTGTAATTCCCATGGACATTGGTGCTTGTCCCGACAAAATGCTCACTGTGATGCATACAGCCTCATCCCCCTTGACTCATCATGCAACTCGCTCACCGGTCTACATCTTTACGTTGCCCGTGTCGAGCTTTGCGTGCGCGGCGTCCGTCTCAAACACGAGCTGGCGCCAGAGCTGGATGACAAACGATTCGGCCTCCTCGTCAAGAACCTGGAGAGTTAGTAAAACAGCGGCCAAATGAAAACCACGACTTACCGGCCCGAGCTCGTCAATGACATCTACGGGATCCTTGCGATCTCTGATCTGCTCCATGACAAAGTCGGCAAGATCGGCGTCGGCATCACCAAGCGCGTCCGCAATCTTGGTCTCGACGACGCCCCGCAGCTTGGTGCGCATCTTGTCGGCGTTGACAGTCTCCCAGTCAATGTCGATGCCAAACAGCGAGCGCTTAGACGACGGCACATTCTTGACAATCTCGACGAGCTTGGCGGCGCGGCGTGCTTCCTCCTCGGCGGCGTCCGCGGCGGCCTCGTACTCGAGGCGCACGAGTGCGCGGCGTTTCTTCTGAACGACGCTGTCGTCTTCATCGTCCTCGAGCGCGAGCGCGGGGCGCGGCGGGGCAACGACGGGCTTCTCCTCCGGCTCGGGTGCGGGGACAGCAGCAGCAAGTGCGAGCTTGATCGGTGCCGCATCCTCGGTAAGCAGACCGCGCTGGCGCTGTTGTGCCTCGAGCGACGCGAGTTCGGCAGCCTGCTGCTTGAGAAAGTCTTCCGACTCGGCCTCGAGCGCCTTTTGCTCTGCGTCCTCGAGCCGACGGTCCTCAAGATCATCGTGCTCCTCGCGCACGCGCTGGGCGTGGCGCGCCTGCCTCCAGGCCGAGCGGTCAGCGTAAAACAGCTCTCGTCCGCGCTCCTCGACCTCGTCGTCGTCCCAGCTCTCATACTGCTCGCTCTGGCTCGCGCGATGCCGGCGCTCAGTGTCGTCACGTTGCTTGCGCGTAGACTCTTCACGCATCGCAGCGTCTATCCGCTGGCGTTCTCGTCCCTCGACTCGGTTCTCACGGTCCCGCAGCGCCAAAGCCTTGTCGCGCTCAGCACGCTGGCGACGGATCGCTTCGTCCTCCTCGTCCGTCCGCTCGCTCTCGCCCTTGCCCTCGGCCGTCGCTGGGCGCACAAAGTTGACGGGCTCAGAGTATCCCTGCGGGTCGTGGTGGTGACCGCGCTTCTGCTGCTGCTGCTGTTGGGGGGCAGCACGCGGGGCCTCGGCTTTGGGGAACGCACGCGTGCCATAGCCATAACCAACAGTTGCAGGGTTGAGATTCTTGAACCGGTCCTTGTCATCCTCGGCATTCTTCTTATCGCGCTCACGGCGGGCGGCGTTCTCACGGAAAACGGCAATTTGGTCAAGCACCTGCACGCGCTGGGCCTCGGGCAGGTCGCCCTCCTTCAAGTCCTGGAGATGCGCTGGCACAATAACCTCTATAGGGTCGTCGTGGCGTCCACGTCTCTTGGAGCCGTCCCCCTGCATCCCCGTCGGGTCGGTAAGGAGCCCAACAATGTGCTTTATCGACTTGCGCGTGATGGCGTCGGCGTTCTCGTCGCTGTCGGAACGGCCAAGCGTGTCCTCAAACTCTTGCAAAAACTCGGCCGTCTTCTGATCAGCCTTGACAACCAGCGGCTTGCGCTTCCCCTCGCGCCTACCCTCGGGCGTGAGGTCTGGCAGCTCAATGCCGTTCAAGCACCGGATGCACCGCAGGACGACCTCGGGCGACTCGAACGACGCAAACGCAAACGCTTGCGGCTTGCCGTTGGCGCCCTCGACACGTTTCAGCTCGTGTAGCGGCCCGCACGCCTGGTCGTTAGCTTTTTAATACCACCAGTAGAGTAGACGACTCACATTCAACAAGTCCCTCAACGTCCCATCCTGCACCCCAGGCGCGATACTTCCAACAAAGATCTTGGTTGTCTTGACATCCCTCCTCGGCACGCTCGGACTGCCCGTCGACCCCCGATGCGGCGCGTGCGGAAACCCCGGATGCTGCGGTAGCCCTCCCCCGTGCTGCTGCTGCGGGGGTGGGTATCCGCCATGCCCTCCGGCACGGGCGTTGGGCGACTGATTAGAGTGCGGCGAGCCGTGTGAGCCTAGTCCTGGCCTGAAACCGGGGGATCCAGAGCCGTTTGATGGTGGATATTTTGGAGGAAAGGGGGGTGCGCTGCCGTTAAAGCCCTTGGGAGGGAAGGGGGGCAGGTTGTTGCCGCCTGGAGCGAAGTTTGGGCGAAAGGGGGGAAAGTTGCCTGGTGGGGGGTAGGGGGCTGCCTGTCAGCGGCGTGCAGAGGGAGAACTAAAGGAGACACTCACGCTGGCCTGACATTGCACAGAAATGCTTGGCTGCTGTGAGCCTTCCGTGTTTATGTGAAGGAGAAGGAAGCGAGAGAGATGAAAGAAGTGCACAAGACGTCGCTGCTGAGAGAACATCAAGTTCAGCTTCAAGCTTACTCGGGCACCACGTGAGAGAACGGAATCAAAATTTCTGAACGCATGCACCAGCCAGAGCCTCACTCCACCAAGATCGCGAACATGCTGCTCAAGCCCAGGAATGCATACCCCTTATGTATGGACACTGCCGTGGGTAAATGTATGGTAAGCTAGGGTTGTCCCACGGCCAATGTGTCTATGTATCGATCAGATCATCCTCGCCGCGTCGTTCATCTCTCCTCGCCATGGTTCTCTAGGTTGCAAATCTGGGATATCAGTAATGGGAAAGGAAAGGCGGTGCGGTGCGCGTTACTCACACTCCGAGCATTTTGAACGGTGCCGAGCGCATGCCGTCCTCGGGACCCAGGAGCTTGCACTCGACGTAGTGCTCTCCGGGGGTGACCTTTTCATTGATGCGAGTCAGCGTCGGGGTCGTGTCTCCGACCTCTGCGATACCATTCAGCTCAAAGCCGTTGGCATAGTCGTCGTCGACCCAGCAGCTCGCGCGTCCGAGCGACTTGCTGGCTGGGTTCTGCAGGTAGTAGATGAGAATGTCGCCAGCTGACACGTTGACAGGGACGCGGATCTTGGAGCCGACAGTCTCGGCATACCAGTAGTGGCGCGATTCTTCGTCGGTGGTTGCGCCCTTGGGGTGGTGGGCAAGCCAACCTGAACCATAGAAGAGTGAGGGAGGGAGGGGGTTGACAAGGTCGTTGGCGACGGCGCAGAAGGGATGGACTTCACGGAAAGTCAGGCGGTGCGATGGCCTGTCGCTGAGACGGGCTTGGGGGACGCGCATGGCGCGCTGCTGGGCGGCAAGACCGCCACCCTGTGCCTCGAGATCGTCCGCATCGTTGCCGAGGAGATTGTTGGACGTCAGGTCCTGGCCGCCCATGTAGGGGACGTCGAATGCGTGACCCATTGTAGTAGACCACCACGAGCAGATTTGGCCCTGGAGGTACGAGATGATAATGTCTGACATGAGGTCGTGGCCTGCAGGCGACGCAAGCACGGGGTCGGTGTAGTAGTCTTTGCGCGTGCCCTCGGGGTTGACCATGTACTCGGAGTAGAGCATACCCTTGACGCTGAGATGGGGGACGTCGTAAAACTGGGCGACAATGTCGTGCAGCAGCTCTGGCCCAGCAAAGCCGTTCTCGCCGATAATCTGAGGCGCAAAGTGTCCCATGAGCAGCACAGCGGGCTGGTCGGGACGAACGAGGATTGAGCGCACAAGCAGCTCAAAGTGGTTCATCCACTCGGGGTCCTTTGGGTCGGAGGCGTCAAACTCGAGAATGACCAAGTCGGTCCTGTCCGGCATGTGGTGTGAGGAGCAATAGCCAAAGTAGGCCGAGTCGGAGCGGCGTGTTGCGCCGTTCGTGAGCTCGGAAAGGGGGTGTGGGAAGATGGTGTTCCACCAGTTGAAGAAGCGCGACGGCCAACAGCGTGGGGAGAGGGGGTCATCGCCGGCGCCATGGCATGCAGACACTGCGAGCGTTAGTGGCCAAACCAGCGAGCAGCGCCGTTACAAGGAAACGTCAGGCCGAGGACACCCAGCGCTCATCTCTGCCAGTGCAAGAAAGACACGACGCCACAATACCCCCGGCCCCGCTCACACCCATTCAAAGACTCACCCGATCCACCGAGGACAGAAATAGTCACTGGCTGTCCGGCCATTGCCTTTTGGATGAGCCTCTGCATCCTAGCTCCAGTTCCGGTATACAAGCGGCTCTTGAGCAGTCCCACCTGTCCGCGGCGCTGGGCAATTGCGTCCCCGGGCCCAAAAACTGGGCAGAACGCAAACGGCGCCGGGTCGGATGCCGAGGCGTTCAGATAGTCTTTTGCTGTCAGCAGCCCCGGGCGCGCGGTATAGTGGCCTAGCGGGGAGGTGTCGGGTGTCGAGGCTTTGGGAGGTCAGTAGTGTAACGAAGCAGTGGGGGCAACGTACGAAAGGCTATGCGGGCGATGAGCATGAGGCCAGCACACGCGCCGAGGAGCGCCCATACGCGTTTGCTGAGGCCTGGATGTCAGCGAGCTGGCAGTGGTGCAGTACGTACCGAAGACGATCTTGTCGCCTGCCATGCTGCTGATGCGGTCTTGGCTCTTTTGCTTTTCTCTCAATGCTGCCGACATGTTGGCGGCCGAGTCGTGTCGTTGTAAATGCTGGGCCGACAAAGTTGAGAGATTCAAGGTTGGCTTCCCGTGCGTCGAGACGTGGCTGCCAGTGGTGGCGGGGGTGAATGGGACGGGAGTATTCCCACATGGCAAGGCCAGGGTGTGCACGGCCTGGGTGGTCAGGGAACATGTCGATCATCTGCATGCATCTGGGGGCAGGAGCAGGCTGGTACTTGGTAGCTCTGAGCAAGAAATCACTGCCTCGGCACTTCTTGGGCATGTTTGGCTGCCAAATAACGTCGCATTCGAGAGCAAGCCCCACAGCTTGTACTCTGTCAAGATGTTCAAGGTCTAGGAGAAAGCAAGTTCCCTCCCCCTCCAGGAATCAATTCAATTCACAAACCCACACAAAGCGCCTCGAAAGCTAATGCAAATTGATGGTACATCCAGTCTCTATAGATCTCGACCCAGGTATTAAACACACATCTCAGAGTCCAACTCGTATCGCTCTAGTACCCAAGGGTGTTGACACGGAACTTGCCGTCCTTCTCCCCAATCTTCTGGGCAGTAGGCTGGGGCTTGCTCTCGACGGGCACAGCGGCCGCAAGCCTCTTGACCTCGGCGACAAAGTCGTCGACGGCCTCGGGGGCAGTCTGGTGGTGGATCACACAGCGGTTGGCGTTGAGCTTGATCGGCTCGGCAAGCTGGCCGAGCGAAGTGGCAATCTGGTCAATCGAGAGGCCGGCAGGGGTAGGGTCAAAGAAGACCATGTTGGTGTCGACGGGGGCGACAATGTCGCAGCCGGCATCCTCGAGGCCGTCGGCGAGCTTGCGCGCGAGAGCGTGCGTGCCCTGGAGACGGGGGAAGTGGTGCGTGAGCGCATAGTCGGCCGCGGCGGCCATGGAGCCCGACTGGCGCCATCCGCCACCAAACGCCTTGCGGAACCACCTGCAGCGGTCGATAAACTCCTTGGTGCCGACAATGGCCGAGCCGATGGGCGCGCCGATGCCCTTGGAGAGGCAGAGCGACGCCGAGTCAAAGGGTGCGAGAATGTGCGACAGCGCAGTGGTCAGGTCGGCCTCCTTGGAAGGGTTGAGGCCGCGGCGCTCAATCTCTGCCGCGGCAACGTTCCACGCGCGCGCACCGTCGAGGTGCATGCCAATGTCGTGCTTGCGGGCGAGCTCGCCAATACGCTCGACCTCGTGCTGGGGGAAGATGATGCCCGAAAGAGTGTTCTCGAGGCAGATGAGCTTGGTCGGCGCAATGTGGACGTTGTTGCCGAGCTGGAGTGCGGGCGCAATGTCCTCGGCGGTCAGGTGCAGGCCGTTGCCCGGAACGAGACCGTGGGTGGTGGCCTGGGTGAACATGGCAATACCGCCAGCCTCCATCATGTGGACGTGCGCGCGGTGGTCGGTGATGACAGAGTGAGGGGGCTGCTTCATGTGGGTGCGGATAGCGAGCTGGTTGGTCATGGTGCCCGAGGCGCCAAAGAGAGCGGCCTCCTTGCCGGCCATCTTGGCAATGCGGGTCTCGAGGGCCTCGGTTGTGGGATCCTCGTGGTAGACGTCGTCGCCGCGGGTGGCGCGGAGGGCGTAGAGGAGCTGCGCGTCCGAAGGCATAGTGAAAGTGTCACCTGGTGGGTTAGTTTGGTTCTTGTTCGCCATGCTTGAGAGGAAAGTCGCGCCCGGACCCTCCGTAGAGTGTTCCCTGGTACGAGGGCATGCTCTGGTGTCGATTTGAACGACGAGCGAGGCCAGCGGATCTCGGCCGGTCCCCCGGCGTCAAGCCCGCCATTGCCACTCGCGCCGCCATCTCGTCACCCATCGCACCACCAATAATCACCACCCTCCCACCCCTCCTAAACTCTCACAAAACCAGTTAAAGACACTCACTCCTGAAATCCCTTGCAGTCTTCCTCAACTTCTCCACGTTGACCTTTCCACCGACTTCCTCGGTAATGTCGGGGATGCGGGGCATCTTGGTCTCTACGGCAGCGGCGCCGTTCATGGGCACGGCTGCGCCGTTGGAGGTCGACTCGGGCATGGCAGCCGGGGTAGCGAGGTGCCGTCGGTTGTAGCTCCTTGCCTTTGAGGAACTTGCTGAGGCGCCGCGGGGGGCAAAGGAGGGCAAGAGGAGGGACGAGAGGCCAGTGGATGCCGAGGGGACGGGCTGGGATGCAGGCTTGCTGGAAGCTGCTGGGCGGGGTGCTGTGGCGTGGGTGTGCCGTGTGAGGAGGGGGCGGGGGATGTAGGCTGCTGTGCGGCGGACAGAAGTGGTGGCAAGTGTTGTTGGTGGGCGGAGAGAAAGCATGATGAGGATGGAGGATGCGTTGGGGGGTCGTAGGTGGGCTGGACCAGGAGCAGGTGATAACAATCTATATAATTCGGCGTGGGCCGATGTGCCGAGGGGGAGCGGGATCAAAATTTGACGATTATGGCCAACTTTTGGTCAGATTATGGCCAAAAATCAAGAATACGATGGCCGATTTCTCTGTTGGGTGGGGCAAGTGGCCAATGTGTTGACGTTACGAAGGGGATGCAAGCGGGTCATGCGGCCAGCACCGCGTGGATCTTGTACTCTGCCGCAGCTGGACATCGTAGGCGCCCAGATCTCCCCAAACTCTGCAAACTCTGCCGCGCCAAGGGACAGACAGGCTACGAGTGCAGCAGCAGCAGCCATGAAATCAATTTGCCATCGAGTCGGTACGCCAGCCTTCGCCCCCCACCGTGACTGACGTCGTGTTTCGTGGGTTACTCCCTCCTCGTCCCATGAGGCTGTGGCCCTCGGCATGCAAATGCAGGCGCGAAGCAGCGACCAAAGACACGTCACGCACAGGCCAAGGGTGCCACGCCGTGCACGCCGCAGAGGGACGCGCCACCCACCACCCCAGCGGCGCAGGACAGCACGACCGACGCGTGCCCGGTCCGCGCAGCCCGGACACTCGGTGACTTTGATTTTCGAATCTCGTGCCATGTCAGCTCCTGAATGCGAGCAGGAGGCGTCGAGAGAGCATTCAACGTTGGCTCGGCGACGTGCACAGTCGTTGTTGGGGAGACTTTCCGACGCCGGAATGACAGGCCTCGAGTCGAATTATCACTGCTGCTGTCGAGTCGTGCCGGCGGCTGCTGACGCAGGCACTACGAATGATGCGTCCCTCTGCGCAGTGCATCTCTGTTGCTTGCTTTCCAAGCTTCCTACTGAGCTCGTACACACTCATGCCACAGCTGGCCACACATCTGCCAGCCCTCTGGCCATTCGCTATTTGCGCAACATTGGCCAGAGATGACACCAGATTTGGCCATAATCAGCCTCCGCGTTTGGCCATGAGCATGCGATTACATATCAGTTAGCGAGGTCGCTAGGCCCATGGCTCGGCCCTTGCAACAAGAGGAGCACAAGGGCGACTGCACAAGCAAGAGGGAACAGTCATGTCCGCCCTGGTCGGACAGGCACGCGGCAGTGGCCAGTGCCTGGCGGCCGGCACTCGCACTGGTAATTCGTACTGCGGAGATGGATGTAGCATGTTGATCATGCTGCATGGTCCATGTTTACATGCCTGCATCGTAATGGACCAGCATGGGTACATGGTATCTTGACGTTCGGCGGGCGTTGCCGCGGAATGCTTCAATCCAGAGGAGCAGCGTCGGTGAGCTCGCCGCAACGCGCATCACTCTGGCGTTGTTTATAGAGTAGGCATGGCGGCGACCCACGATGCCACCCTTGCTCCTTGCCGCACTGCCCATAATGATGACTTGCGGGGCACCAGAACCTATTGCTTAATACCTGATGATCCGGTAGCCATAGCCACTCCAAGCACCTCTCACGGCAGTACGCACCACTGCATGCGTGTCTATGCTTCTTCAAAAGTCTATACTACTTTCCCTGGCGCGGCGGTCGCCGTCCCAGCGCGGCCCTCGCCGCCCTCTACTCCGAGATGAATCCCACATTTCTCTCTTCACGTGGGGCACACTCACGCGCCCTCGTCCGCCGCACCTGCCGCCTCGGGAGCAACCTCGGCGCTCGGCCGGTGCGAATGCGTATGATCAGCAGGCACGAGCGAGTCACCCAGGTCTTCGAGAAAGCCGGGGACCATGCGCTCGATGCGCGGGGCTGCGGCAGCCCACAGGTCTTGCTGCTCGGGCAGGCGCGTGTCCTCTGGCGAACCGTGGGCCACGCCCGGAGCTGGAGGGACGAGCACGTTGGATGAGTACATGACCAACACGACGTTCTTGAGCGACTCGCCGACTTCGTTCTGGAATTGTTAGCGAATGACACTACACGAAGAAGGCAACTTACGAGCATGTCGGGGTCGCCGCGCATGAACCGCTCGAGCTTGTCAAGCACGCGCACAAACTGGGGGCCAATCATCTGTCCCGTCTCCTTCAGGCCTACGACATACTGCAAAAAGACCTTGCACAATAGCGTAGCCGCACGCATGCGCATCTCCACGGCGCCAGCGGGATCCCGCTCGTAAACTTGCGGTTTGAGGAGCTCGTCCAGCACGGGGAAGAGGACCCGGTCGAAAATGATTGGCAGCGTGCTCTCGTCCGCCGACATGAGCTGGGGTGAGAGGAGGAGGCGCTGGAGGTACGAGATTGCGCGCTGGCGGATCTCGCGGTGGCCATTCACGCACTGCTTGCCAATAACAAGCAGGGGCGGGAGCCAGAACGCGTTGAAGGCGTCGGACCGCGACTTGCCGCTTGACGAAATGAGATTCGGGATGGGGTTGCGCAGCTCATACAGTGAGTCGAGAGCAGTGAGGCCGCGCTCGACAGTCGGGCCCAGGGTTGCCGACACACCACCGCTCTGGCGGCGGTTGAGCTGCTGACGCCCGGCCGCGGCAGCGCCAGCAGCTGTAGCAAACTCGTCGAGGAGAGCGACGACACCAGCAAAGTTGTCGATGCTCATCCCAGGCTCGCCACCTGTCGCCATCTTTTGCACAATAGTGAGGGTGACCTTGCTCGCCTCGGGGTGCGCAACGGTTGCGCGGAAGAGCGCAATGATAAGGCCCCACTCGGTCTGCGACTTGACAACGCCGGCATCCTTTTCGAGAATCTTGGCCACACCAGCCATGAGCTGCTCCGAGACGGCGTTCAGGACGCTCGAGGGGAGCGAGCGCAGCACGTCGAGCGCAATGTAGAGCTGGTCGCGGAGCGGTGGCTGCTCCGAGACGATGAGACACAGGCGGAGGAGGCCGACAACGGCGCGCTCAATGAGGAGCACACTGTAGCTTTGCGCGCTAGAAAGCAGCGCCGAGATGTAGTCGAACACAATCGGCCACGTCTCGCCAATGTGAACCTTGTCCCTGCTTGCAAGGCTGACCATGACCTCAAGGTGGAACACACATGCGGGGTCGTAAGGCAGCTGGCCCTCGAAGCGCTGGGGACCATCAGGCGACTCGCGGGGTTCCAAGCGGTGCGTGGTGCGGGCCTCGGCGAGCGAGCGGATGGCCTCGAGCGCAGGAATGAGCGCCTCGACGTCGAGCGTCAGAATCTGGGCATACAGCTCCTCGAGCTTGCATGACGCCAGCGAGTCAACCGCAACAAGTGCGTTCTCCAGGTCGTCGTCCGTCGCCTCAAAGCTGATAACCTCGGCCGACGAGCCGTAGGGCGAAAGCAGGTAGGACGACAGAGTTGACAACAGACCACCGCCCTCGGGGCGGCGCTCGGGAACCGGCGCGGGGTTCGCAGTGCGCATTGGAATGGTTGTGGTGCCAGCGAGAAAGTCTTCCATCTGCAGCATGCGCGGGGGCAGGAGCGAGTGGAGGAAGAGAGTCTGGAACATTTCAAACACCTGGTGCCAACCCTGGCGGATAGCGTTGCCGTTACCGTTGGCAATCGTAAAGAGTACCACGGTCGCGAGCTGCGAGCGGTAGCTCTGGCCGAAGCGGATGGCGAGCGGTGACACGGTGAGCGACATGCCATCGCGCTCGACGACGGGATAGTTGCTCATCTGATAGCCATCCTCGGTGTCGTCAAGAAGGCCCGTGGCAGGCGAGAGCGACTGAACGATTGTGTCAAAGACATCGGGCAGGTTGAAGCGGCTCGCAAGCGTAGCACACTGGCGAAACCCGGTAATGGTGTGCTGAATGACATGTTCGTCGGTGGCGGACACCGTGAAAGCGTATGCAAGGGAGCTAATGAGCGACTGCCATGAGAGGCGGAACATGGCCTCGTCAAATTGCGACGTGTTGCACGAGATCGTGGGGCTCGAAAACCTTGAACGAGCCATAAGACTCTTCCAAGCATAGTCGAAACCGGTCTGGCCGGCGTGCTCCTCGGGCAGGATGATCTCGCGCTTGCGGAGCGAGTCATGGATAGCCGCAAGGTAGTCGGGGTCAAAGTCCTTGCCGTCGTTGACACCGCGGACGTTGCGTCGGTAGTCGTCAACAGTCATGCGCTTCCTGTTTTGCGGGTTGTGGAGGTCAGTGTTGAGCATGATGACCGAGTAGGCGAGCACGTATGTAGCGTCGACCGAAGCAATCTCGGGCGGCTGGAACGAGAAGAAGTGGGCTGCAAACTCCTCGGTGATGCGGCCAATGGGACCAGCCTCGCCGGGCAGACGGAAAGTCTCCAGGAGCTCGCGCAGCGCGTCGGCGATCGTCTTGCCCTTGAAGTCGAACAGGCGCAGGAAAGCGCGGAGAAGCTCGAGATTGTCTTGAGTCGAAATGTACTCTCCGATCTCCTTCTTGTCCAGCCTGCTGGTGTTGCGCAGGAACTTGGCGACGCCGCGAATGCGGCGCTCTTCCTCGGTACCAGGTCCAGAGTCGGGCACAATGATCCCGTCCTCCCAGAGCTTTGCCACGCCCTTCTTGGGCTTGATGTTAAACTGCTCCGCGCCAGCGATAAGAACCGCCTTGCGCGATTTGGCCCTCTGGAGCTCTGCGACCGAAGGCACGTTCCTCGGCCACGGTTCATCGCCCTCCTGCAGGCGGTCGGCCATCGAGTTGATGTAACTGAGCAGAATCTCGAGGCAGAGCAGCTGGGGGTTGTCGAGGCCGTCAAAGACAGTTGATCCGTCCGCCTTGGGACCAGCGGGGTAGACTCCGCGGGTGAGGAAGGCAATGAGGCGCTCGAAAATGTCCTCACTGTCAGTCGAGCAGTCAAAGTTGACGTAGCAGTCGACCATGAAGCCCGGGCGCGTGGCGATCTGCGTCAAGGTCTCGAGCCACAGCTCCTTGGTCTCGGCAGGTGGCGGGGGCAGGAGCGCGTATGCTTTGGGCGTAGAGCTGGAAGGAGTCTCGGGGCGCGAGTCCTCGACACCACCGTCGGCACGGGTCGTGCGGTGGCCCACAGCAGGTGATCCGGGGCGCGAGCTGTCGTGACGGGTCAGATGCGGGGGAAGAGGACGTGGCGCAGGGGGCGTGAGGCGGTCGACCAAGTAGGAGAGGAAGAGCTCGAGCTGGGGCTTCAGGTGCGGTAGGAGGGTGGAGAACAACGTGGAGGTGGTGCGCAGAGACTGCGACAGGAGTACGGGAGAGTCGGAGCGAGTGAGCTGGAAAAGGTAGCGGCAGCCCTCGTCACGAACACCTTCGTGGAGCTCCGGCCAGACACCAATGCTCGATCCGCCGACCTCGAGGGCAGCGTTGAGAACAGCCAGTGCAGACAACCTCATCGAGTCGGTGTGCGCCTGGTCAGTGGGGTTGAGGAGAGCGATTAGAACACGCAGCAGCTCGAGCATGGTGGGGAGGCCATAGGGAGCGAAATGTGTAAGCTCGTCATCCTTGGATGAGATGCCGTCGGCCGGGGCATTGTCGGTGGAAGCACGAGGCGCCTCCTTTGACTGGCGAGGAGTCTTCTTCTCTCCTTCGTCCTTGGTCTCGGCCTGCTCCGCGTGCTCCTCTGACAACTCGACAGACTTGTTCACCTCTGTCTCAGCAGACGCGCCCACGCCCTCCGTCAACGTGCGTGCCGTGTCGCTGGACTGGCGGGGAGTAACTGCGACCTCCACAGGTGCTACGCCCTCGATACCAGCCGCGGCACGCTCTGTCGACGCGCGATGTCCGGGAACCTGCACAGAGTCCTTGATCTTATCCTTGTCCGCCGAGCGCTTGAGAGCTCGCTCTACGTCCTCGGCGCGCAAGGTTCGCAAGCGTACAAAGCACGCGCGCGTGATGGCCTGGACACAGAGTTGGGCAGTGCTCCGGAGACCTTCGGTAAGACGTCCACGCGCCAGCATTCCCAGTCCGACTTCGAGAAGTTCGCACACGCCTTCATCGCCGAGGTGGTCGAGGAGAGACTGGGGCACAGGGACGGTGGAGGTGGAGGTTGACGCCGCAGGGGTGGGAACAGCAGGGACAGTGAGCGCCTCGATAACGCGCAAGAGGCGCAGGAGCACGAGCTCATCCTGCTGGGGCGACGACGAGGGAAAGCGGCACTGCGCCAGCGCGGCCGTCGCGTGCATGAGCGCAATGTTCAGAGGCGTTGCCTCGCCGATAGCAGGGGGCAGCGTCGCAGGGAGGTAGAGCGGCAGCACGTGGACAGCGAGCGAATGCAATGAGGTGAGCGCCAGCGACGTTATAGGACCCGAGGTGAGGGGGCTGCGGATAAGGGCGAGAAAGGGCTCGATGATGGTCAGTGGAGGAAGTGTCGTCACATCTGTGACCTGTTAGCTCTCTGCCTTTAATGGTCCGACGCACCCTTTACACCAGTGAGGCTACGACGGAGCTCGATAAACCCAAGCATGAGGTCGCCCTCATCGTCGGTCCGACGTTTTCCGCCTCCGCGCGCCGAAGGCGAATGATGTTGCCTACGTCCACGCGATGAGATGGAGGCTGGCAAGCCGGACGACGCGTAGTTGGAAGCTGGCACGCTAGCCCAACGCTGATTGCGTCGCATGGCAGAAGTCACCGTCTGAATCTCCTGAAGGAGGAGGGTGACGGGAGAGAGGTCGAGGTGATTCATTTTATACCAGGTCGAGATGAGGTTGGGGGAATGAAGGTGGAGTGACCGGCACCCCGGGGTATTGCTGACAGCTAAGGATCGGCCGGTGGACAGTTGATGTTGGCCGGAGATGCTAGGTGTGTTTACCTTTTGCTCGTTCCGCAGAGGTTTCCTGCCTTGCTGGAAGCTTGCTGGAAGAGAAATGAGGGGGAGAAGACGACGTGTTTGATGACTTGGCTGAACGACGCGCTGCCAACTGATGCACCCTCGTCGTGCTCGTCGCTCCGGTCACAGTCCAGGCCGGATGCCCGCCACGGTGGAGGGCGGAACCAAATTTCAACCACCAACTGTGCGTATCTTAAATTGACCCCCCATTTATCACCGATGACACTGGTGAACGCGCAACCGTTGACGCAACTACTACATCCATTGACCCAGACGACTACTCTCTCTCTCTTCTTATATCTGTTGCGACACCCCTCGACAGCCAAGAGAGTACACACAGGGAACTCCTACCTCCCACTCTATTCATTCAACATGGAGTGCTCGTTTGGTATCACAGGTGAGCTTCAATCTACGAGCTTCTAAGCCTTTGTGTATCGTCAAGCTGACGAGTCGTCTCTTTCACCTCTACCACTGCGTCGCCGTCTACTCTCATTCCCTGATGCCTTTTCCCAACAGGCAAAGACTTTGTCCTTCTCGCCTCGGACATGGGCGCGGGTCGCTCGATTCTGCAGTTCAAGTCGGACGAGAACAAGATCAAGGCTCTCGGCCCTCACCTCGCCATGGCGTACGGCGGCGAGCCTGGAGACACCAACAACTTTGCCGACTATGTCGAGCGCAACCTCCGCTTGTACCACATTAGGCACCACCAGCCGCTCCTCCCCCACGCCGCGTCCAGCTGGGTGCGCCGCACGCTCGCCGACTCACTCCGCTCGCGCAGGCCCTACTCGGTCAACCTCCTCCTTGCTGGCTACGACACTACCGAGGACCTGCCTCATCTCTACTGGATCGACTACCTTGGCACCAAGGCTGTTGTTCCCTATGCTGCGCACGGTTTCGGACAGCTCGTCGCGCTGTCGACAATGGACAAGTGGTGGCACGAGGGACAGGACAAGCGTCACGGACTCGAGGTCCTCAAGAAGTGCATCAACGAGGTCCACGTTCGTGAGTATATCCTAGTGACAGCGAGACAGAGCTAACTTTGCAGGTCTGACGGTCAAGTTCAACTTTAACTGCATCCTGATCGACAAGTACGGCATCCACCACATTGACCTCGCGGGTGAGGACCCCATTGCCGCTGTCGAGACCGAGAACGCTGCCAAGATTGAGGCTGAGAAGGCTGAGAAGGAGGCGGCTGCGGCTGATGTTGCTGCTGCCGAGGCGCCTGCGCCCGTGGCTGCGTCGGCATAGGTCCTTTGTTGATGACGGTGTAGATCGAGTACAGTAGAGCAGCATGTACCAATTATTCATGGCGGGCACGCCTGCACGCTCCATTCAAGCTCTTGACTGAACGATTGGCAAAGAGTATTAAAGAGATGTGGAGAGTGATATAATACATCATATGCTATGTGCGTACAACAGCTGCAGAGCTGGTCTCGTGCTCTCCTCCTCTGTCTACTCGTCTTGCTGAATCTCGAGCCCCTGCATCATCCCCATAGCCTTGACGAGGAATGGCTTAAGCTCGATAAGCTCCATGGGTGTGAGATTTGTGACCTGGTGGTCAGTACTTGACACAATCCTGGCTCCCTCACCTGGAGATACGAGCCACGCATAACACCCTCGCTCTGCAAACCCATGCGAATCTTGGCCTGACGCGTCTCACGCAAGTCCTTGAGCAGGGAGCGAAGGGCGCCAGGCTGAGAGAGGTCATCTGGCGCGCTGGGTCGTCAGCCCATGTCAACACCTGCTAGTACTCACACATCTAAGAGCACCTTGCTCATTTCGACAAAGCGGCGCGGCAACGGCTCGAACCCCTCGGTATTCTCTCGCTCCTTCTTGAGCAACGCCTGCAGAGCCTCTACACGGCGTGAGCTCCCACCATCGTTGACGTGCGCGAGACTCACCAATCTGCAACCACTCTGGCGGCACGATCCGACACTTTCTCTTGCGCTTCAAGCTCAGCGCAAGCCAGAGCGGCACCCGTGCACGGGACGGCGGTGCAAATGGCCCGTAGATGCCTGACAAGAGACGGACGCGCGACATGGAAAACAGGGGGACAATGTCGATGGCGTCGTCTTCTGCCAGGAATGTGAGTTCGTCTGGCGTTAGGCCAGCTTGGAGATGTTTTGGGAGCGACATGGCGTTTGTTGTCGCTGGGGATCAAGAGGGATGGGGATAGGTGATGCGAGCGAGGGAGGTATGCTGTCGAAAGTTGGTAGGTACATGTTGAGAGGTCAATGTGGAGGTAGTCGCGTCGCGTCCTACGGTGGACGGAACCAAATTTCTCGGGTCTGTGGCATGTCTCACCATGTCTCACCGTGTGTATCACCACCTCCTACACCACTTTCCTACACCACTTTACATGCCCAAACCTCTCTTTTCTCGTCTCTCGTGCATTCTTTCGTCGGTAGGACAGCTGGACAAGCAAAAGCAAAAAGAAATGGAGCCAGCCGGGATCGAACCAGCGACCGTACGATACCTGGACTTTGCTTCGTCCATGAAACTGAGATACTTCAGTCGTACGCTCTCCCAACTGAGCTATGTCTCCTTAGATATTCACCTGTTCATCCTCTTGCACAAGAGAGGGGTCATAGGGTCCTTCTCTCGATACGGCCTTCCTTGGTACGGCAAGGACCGCAAACGTGCATTGGCCTGCATGGGACATGTGCAGAAGAGACGGAGCGGCTCAGGGCTCGAAACGAGCGTTGGTCGGTAACCTTGGTTCGGAATGGGTGCTAGCCGCCGTCACCGTGTGGTTCGATTCCGACTTGTTGGGTCCTTCATTCCTCGCGTAAGGCGTTGTCGCCAAGTTTGGATGACGTTTCGATAATGGTGCTTTGATATAAGAAGAAAGCAAGGCGAACGAGTTGGTGTCCCACCCCACTCGCATGTTGTTGTCGCAACCTCCAATCGTTCTGTACTTTTCACATCAATATTATCCGCACTCATAATGATCTCTTTCCAAAAGGTGTGTTCCACTTGCTCGAGCCCTTACTGACATCAGTTCCTGGCGAACAACAGCGATGTCTTCGACGACGGGTTGCGCCTCACATATGATGTTCAAATCGCCAATGACTATGCCAACATCGTGTCCGAGGTGAGTCCATGACTCCATGACTGATACAAGTGCTGATACCACAGCCCATGATGTTCTTCTTTGATGAAGACGACGCCGACTTTGTTGTTTGAGTGAACGAGTCCCCGCTCTCGTCACTCATTAGACCTTCCCCATACCGGACACTCTCACGATAACGAAATTCAAGAAAAAAAACTGTATAATCAAGAAAACATTGCCACTCTTCTGTGTACTCTCTATGCATTACCCACTATCCAGTGGCTGCCTCATCGTCAACTCAGTTACTTCTGGCGATTCCTGCTCGATCTCTGTCAGCTGCGACTTATTTATTGCTTGCCGTTCTTCTCAATCACGGTGGCCTCTCACGCTTTGATTGCTGTTACAGATCCAGCTACGCTAATCATACATCCCTTACTTCTCTGCATCGTGGCTGTTCCCAGAGATCAAACCTGACAACTACCAAGAATGGACGGCACATACAGAGGGGGTACAAGCCAAATCCGTAAATAATCGAATAATGCCATTTCGTCACTCTCCACTAACCCAGCTTCGACTCCCATCATGGCCCTCAGTGCTCGCATGCCATTCTGTGTCTACATTTAAAATTGTTGTGCTTACCAGCGCGTGCAGCGCATGAAATGCTAGCATGCCCTTCCGAAGAAGAGGAGCCATCAAAGGCACATTCGTGATGGCCCCACATTGGGTAGTACCTTTCTTCAGCCTACTCTGTGGCACAATACGGCGGTCAGCGCCGCCTGTCTTTAGTCGGCCAGCTGCCCTATCAGCGCTGCCTGTATTTAGTCGGCCAACTGCCAACGGAGGTGGCATACTCCGTAGGTACAGATACTGCGGTCCCCGCCGCCTGCGTTGTCGCTGCACGTGTGTATCTAGAAGGCCATGTGTTCCTTTTGTATCTGATATCAGATCTGTGGAGCCTATAGCATAATGAGGTAACCGCGGAGATTTTGCCTGGCGCTAAGTTGGCGGCCTCCCCCGCTTATAAGTGTTGGTGCTATCGAGCACGTTGTCCGCCCCGCTGGCCAACGAGGTTCTAGGTTCAGTCACATGCTTCTTGAGCGACATGCAATTCGGCGAGCACGATGGGCATCACTACTCGGAACATGTGGAGAAGCGTGGGGCTCCCATTCCGAAACTGTCGACCTCCCAAGACACACAGTACTTGCGACAAGCTGTCCCCTGATACGGAGACGAGTCACTACTGAGTACTGAGCAGAGTTGCTCATCCAGAGCTATACAACCTTGCACTATACGGCCTGATACAGCTCTTGGCGCGCGGAACTTTCCATGTATCTTTCCAACCACAGTGGAACACGGGTGGCGCCACATAATCCTGTGGCACCCTACGGGAATCCCGTCCGTCACGAGTGTCGCACACATGGGCTTTGCATCCGAGTACGTTAGCAAGGGGATATGGGAAACGTAGAACCTCGCTGCCAAGAGTCTGCGGAACGGTCGGCCGGAATGCTGTCAGTTGAGGATGGTGGTGCGGAACGCGTAGCGAGCCCTGCCCAGCCAAAGGCAGACGAGTCAACCTCAGAGAGAGGGAGAGAGAGAGCGAGTACTTTTGGGTCATCTTTGCCCACACGGATGGAGCTTGATCCCAACTTGAAAAAGGAGACATAAGTGGTATCGACTGTCAGTGGTCGTTAGTAGCTGTTGCTAAGAAAGCGAAACACAACGTTCAGCCAGCCGATGATCAATATCCTGGTGCCACAAAGCTGGCCCTCGCCCGGCCTTGCCCTCTTGTCGGCCGAGCGGCGGTGCAGCCTGTTCCAATCTACGACCTCGATTTTGCCACCCAAGACCTGCGAGTGGGTGAACCAGTACTTTCCGATCACTGGGTCGTCGTACGCACCGTACGCAGCCTCCCTTCAAAAAATATTGTGCGTCGCGTGTCGTGCGCCATTCATTCACCGAGAACGCCTGGCCTCTGACCCTCTTTCGTTTAGCGTACACGAGCTCGTCGCATGGTACATTCCCAGTGCGCGTAGAGCGCGTGGAAAGCATGCTCGATGAAACCCTGTATAATCCACCCGCGGTGATGTAACTAGGCACCACCCAGTTAGAGGGTCGGTTCCTCGTACCTACCCAGGACTCTTGGTGCAGCTCCGACATCTCCGCATCCTTGTCCGAACATGCGTTGTTCTGAAGAAGGTGTTGCACCGGTTCATTGAATACTGGACGTGCGCCGCTTGACCAACCCATTGTTTGCAAGTTTTCTTCTGCCAAAACTAGGGCTTGGGCCTGATTGTGCCGTTCCCGTTGCAGCGACTCCCAGGTGGTTCTAAGATGGCGAGTTAGGCGTCTCCTGACAAGATAGCGGAACTGGGAGACGTGTAAGTGCGTTACCCATAACGCCCATTTGCCTGGACGACGCGCGGCAACTCTAATCTCATCTACTGTTCGGACGCGAGATTGCGCACTTCAGTCGGTTGTCGTATATGTTGTACGCTTACGGGCTATTCCAACGACGCCGTTTTCTAGATCGCGGAAGGCATATCTCCTGCAGGTGTCCGGTTTCTGAGAACCCGCAGAGGGAATGCAATAACCTATGCATAGGGTCGAGGAGAGTAGAAGGCATATGCTCGCTCCTGCAGGTGTTCGGGTTCTGAGAACCCGCAGAGGGAATGCCACAACCTATGCATAGGGTCGAGGACAGTGGAGCGCGTTGGCACGTGTAGAGAAGGGAAGGTGTGTGGCGCCCAGTGCCTGCGGGTGGATGTTAGCTCCCCAGTAGTCCGTGCGCGACCTTTGCTAGTCTTCACCTACATTGAGGGGCATCGGGGAACGGACTTCGGGGCGGATGATACGGAGTCGGGTTCGGGCACGATTTAGTCGCTCTTCCTGGTCGTGTTACTGCGTCGCAAGCAGCTGAGTGGTCTTGCGACGCGGTTCCAGCAGATGCGCCACCGCATGGTTTTGCTCGCACATAAGCGTGTTTAATTCAAGCTCACACCTGTGTAGTTGCGATCGTGAAGAGGTGTATGCAGCTCGTTGTGCGTGTGATAGAAACGATCTAGTTGCCTAGAGACCTGCAGGTTGGGGTTGCAGGTGCAGGAACGCTTCCGGCACGGATAGATCTGATTAGATGACGGCCGTCGACGTCTGTGACGCTGAGAACTTGAGCGCTGCACATGACTTTTCTGTTGCGGGCTGCTGTGGCGGAGAAAGTGTAAGCTTGCGTACAAATGGCGCGTTCCTCGAGGACACTATCCTGCTCCAAGCTAACGTCTGCCGGCCCTCAGCCATTTTGTTCCTGCCAGTGGACAACCCTCAACGAAGCCACAGAAAGAGTACGCAAAGAGTACGCGTTATCGGCGTATGGATCACGTTTCGCTTTGCCCAGTAGAACAAGGGCAGCACCAACACTATTCTAGCGTCGTGCCCGGAAAGTTGGGCTGCAAACGCCGGTACGCCGGCGTACATCTGACAAGGATCTTGGATCCAGTTAGCAAATGGCCATGCCAAGTAAGGCGATCAAACGCCAGGCGCGGCACAAAAATGTCGCACCCACAACCACACAGTTCCGCCAAAGCGGCGGTCAACGCGTAACATTGACGCGTAAGAAACGCGTCAACTTACGTGTCAACTCCTTGATATCCACTGACAGCGTGTGCCGAGTCCGGCTCGGCTCCCCTCGTGTATGAACCTGGCCGGCAGGGAGGACGGCATGGATGGGGAGAAGCCTGCCGCCCTGGAAATGGCGCTTACAGCCGCGGAGCATACGCGCAAAGTGACGAATGGACCGCACATGAGGCGAAAGCAGACTCGGCTGCTGGCAGTGGTGAGTGTCGCCAAAGACGTCTTGAGCACACGTGGAGGAAGGGTAGGAGAGAGCACGCAATGGGACAGAGAACAGCACCTGGAAGGAGAACAAGTGTAGAGTGACCGGATGCCGAAACCCTAACGTAGACGGAATAGGAAAAGTGCGGTTGTGCCTCGCCCGTCCCGCTCAAGGTGGAACGCGGCTGCAGGTCCGCAGACCGAGATGCCATGTCGGCTGGGTCAAGGCCAGCTCCTACCAAGGTTGAGACGCGTCAGCGGTTCAAAAGTGTCAGTAGTCTCCATGACCGAGTTCCAGCAAGTACGGCGCGTCATGCGCGCAGAACGAGGAAGGTGTGTCTAGGTCGCTTCATCTCAAGCACGACTCCATCGAGCGAGCTGCTGGCGTTCTCGCCCAGCCCTCGGTGTGGGAGGGTGGAGGAGGTCAGATCGCAATGACCAATCTATAGACAAATAAAAGCGGGGTCGGATGCAAGGGCTCATGGTGGTACAGAACGAAACATAGCAAGCGTAAGATCGAGATTGGGTTGGGTTGCGGCGCGGCGTGAGGTGAATGTGTATCGCCGGGCTATTATGTAGATCAAGACATGGCGGGGTCGTATCGTGCGCGAGCTCATCACATTAGGACACAGCCATTTCCTCGTTTAGCCTTGCCTGCGCGGCGGTTGGGGTTGACTGGACGGTTAGCCCGGGCTGTGTAGGCTGTTGCACAAAGTCACTCACGGACAGTGCGGATCGCCTCGTCAAACACGTTCTTCAGACCCATCTGGGTGAGCGCAGAGCACTCGAGGTAGCGCGCGGCCTTGATATCGTTGGCCATCGCTGTGCCCTGCAACTGTCAGCGCTATTCTTTTCGGTTGTTCCAGACGCAACGCACCTGAGCGTACTGCACTGGCATCTGTCTCCTCTCTCTGAGCTTCTCGGCGTGCATGGGGTCCTCCCGGAGGTCGAGCTTGGTGCCAACGAGGATGATGGGCGTTCCAGGTGCTGTTTGTTAGTACTAGCTCAGTCGCTGAAGATCAGTGCGCTCACAATGATGCTGAATCTCTGGCCACCACTGTCCAAGTCAGCTCATATCTCTATCGACGGTCGAAGGCGACTAACCTTGGTCCTGACGTTCTCAAACGACGCAGGCGACACGACGGAGAAGCACAAGAGGAAAACATCCGTCTGAGGGTATGACAGTGGTCGCAGACGGTCGTAGTCCTGTGGGCGGATCAGCTGGTTGTTCCCTCAAGCACACAAGACACGCGACATACCTCCTGACCGGCAGTGTCCCACAAGCCAAGCTGGACCGTCATGTTGTCCACGATGACCTGGCTCGAGTAGTTGTCAAACACGGTAGGAACATACTCGCCGGGGAAGGCGTTGGTGGTATACGAGATGAGCAGGCAAGTCTGGAGGTGTTAGCGGCGGCGGCGAAACTGGGGCGCGCAGCAACTTACCTTGCCAACGGCACCGTCTCCCACTACAACACCTAGATAAGGGTTAGCAACATGTAGCGGCGATGCACGCAGCTCGGCGCAACCTACATTTAATGCTACGAGTCGCAGCAGCCATGATGATGAAGGACGCTTGCCTTGTCTAATGACGAGTTTGAAGGCAATTGACGCGTACCGTCAGAGAACCGATGTAGGAAAGGGGATGGAAGAGTCCAACGACCAACAGATGAGTCGAGGTGTTCGCGTTGTGACGGGGCGAGATGTGACGCGAGCTACGTGGTGCTACAGCTTGCGACTGGACGCGAGCTTGATAACGCGAAGGAAGGTGGTCGTGAACGTGACGAGAAGTGTAGCAAACTGCAACCGACGGAAGGCTAGATGACGATGCTGATGGCAATATGGGTTGATGGTGGAGCTCGGGCAGGTTGACGAGTCTTTGGAGACGTGCGCGCAATCGTGCTAGAGGCAGAGGGAGTGGTGGGCGGTCGTGCAAGGGGCGGGTCTGGCGGCGGCGTGGACGAGGAGGGGTATCGCTAAGAGCTGGGTAGAATGTGATCTATGGCAACGTTGAGAATGTTGCTTGCTTGTGAGAGCAGGTAAAAGGGGAGAGGAGGGGCAAGTCGAGCCAAGGTCCGGAAGAGTTTGCAGCAGCAGCAGCAGCAAGACGTGTTGAGCGAGAGAGGTTTGTAGTAGTGGTAGTAGGCAGAATGGACGAGCGAACGAGCCAGCTGGCACCTTGCTCCCTTCCTCCCACTTGGCCCCGGGGGTGGGAGAGGCGCGTGGCGCCGCGCGGCGGCAGAGGAGCCAGAGGAGCCAGGCGGACGGGGCGCGCGTGCGCAAAGGGACTTTGTGCCGGGTCCAGGCGCAGCACCAGAGGGGCGCATCACGAGCCTATCCTGGCTCTTTCCTTGGCGGCAGGCGGCCCGTACGCCAAATGCAGCAACCACGCCCAGAAATTTGCTTCCGCTCGGACTACGGGCCGTCCGGTCCTGCCGAGCTGCAGGCCTGGGAGCTGTCATGCCGCGCGCCTACAGGGATTGTCGCTGTTAACGCTTCTTGTGCATCCGGATGCACCTTCCTTCCTCACTGCGCGTTGTTCAGTAGTGGCAGACCGGGTGTCTTGGAACGCGCCGAGCGGGACATGCCAACCATCCCGCCGTGATGTGTGGTAATGTGGCCTGCGAGCTGTCATTATCTTTCCTCAAAGCGAAGCCAGGCCA
Source organism: Prillingera fragicola (assembly GCA_002335605.1). Classification (NCBI taxonomy): domain Eukaryota; kingdom Fungi; phylum Basidiomycota; class Tremellomycetes; order Trichosporonales; family Trichosporonaceae; genus Prillingera; species Prillingera fragicola. The sequence continues at coordinate 130,143 of BEDY01000006.1, read as the reverse complement.
CTGCTGCGTGTGTGCACTTGCGCACATGAGCTCCTCTTGACCCATGAGCTCGGTTGCCCAATCCGGCGATCGCAGCTATCACATCCATGTCTGGTCTTCGATTCCTGCAATGTCACCGTACGTGCAAAATGACGTCAATGGTGGCTACTCTATACCAAAGCCCTGCACTCAACTCGCAGTACGTGTGCGCCATTTAAGTGGTTGACTCTGTCTCCACAAAAACCGGCATCCACGACAGCCACCAATGTCGCCACGCGTGCCGTGAACCTTCATGCCACTTGCTGCTACTTGCTGGGTGTGTACCTTAAACCTACGACGGCCCAGATTGAGGAGCGGAGCAACCCAGAAAGCTCATCCGCAACTCTATGTTGGGAGGTAGGCGCAAGAGTAGCAACAGGGAGCATTTTGACTACGCGACTTGCGTGCAACTTTCTGAACAGTCCGGACATCATCTTCTTTCCCGCACTGGAACAAATAACCAGCTTAGGACAGTAGCCAGGGCAGCCAAGGTGGATCTCATCTACTCGATGCACATCAAGTGGGGGTTGCCCATCTCCATGTACGGTTAGCTCGAGTCTGAACTGTCTCAGCACCACATCTACCCGGCCGCCGGCCGCGGGTGCCAGCGATCCGGCCATTAGATGCCATGAGCGAGGCAAAGGTCGTGAGAAGATTATGCATGTGTGCTGACAACATGTCTTGCCGTCGCTGCAGGTGGTGGTACTGATCAATCCACGGCCGGTCTAGTAACCGGGAACATACCTGTAATGCTCCTATCGTGCACACTCGTGGCCTCGCCGCCACTTGTTGGTCGGGCATGAACTTTCGGGACACGTATCGCATCTCGGACATGAACCTGGAGGTACGTGGGATGGAAAAGATGCAAAAGCATACATGATGCAAAGCAGTGCACAGCAATGTCTGAGCAATGAGATCTGAGAGGTAATCGAGCATGCCAAACGACGCAGGAGGGGTTGCAGGGGTACGTGTGCCACTGCAGCTCACTTGATACACGACACATTCCCCCTCTCTCCTCGACCTCAGTATCCCGGTTCCTACGTGTGCAAAGAGACCGGCACCGATAGGTACATGGGTACCCAGCAGGTACATGTGCACAGCATCGGCAGGTACAGTGTAGCAGAAGACGAGGTGGCCCAGTTTTCAGATACATGTCGGCATTTGCTTTCACTGAGAGTTCCTGGTAGTTTGCCACCCTCGTCTTGGCATTGAGGTGGCAGCATAGTTTCACTTTGAGAGGCATACACTGCTCCTGCGCTCCTCCCTCGCAGATCCACTGATGTCGTACACTCGGACGTTGTGATGCCCAGGAAGCCGCCAGGTTCCAGCATCGCGTGCAACAGCGACCTCGATGTGATTGCAGCAACCGCGTGGAAGAAGCGATCATGGTGGGCAACTTACCTTCCATCCTTCCCGTCTAGGAGAGCTAGGACCTTTCTTGCGAGATAATCACGCTCCAGATCAGTGTGTCCTTTATTCGCCCGTGAGCAGCATAGCTTTGAGATGCTCACGATTTCGCTCCTTGTCTTTCTGCCACCCTTTGTTTGAGAGACAATTGTATGAGCCGGGGTAAGACACTCACAGCCCATGCCTGGCGGTCGTGCGATCTGAAAGGCAGTGGACGCGACTCGCTTACGACGGGGCCCACACTCGGCACAACGTCATCGCGCTTGTGCGTACTCCAACCTTTGTCCTCGACAGGCATTCCCAACTATGCATGTGAGAAGAAAGAAATGTCCCGGTCCAGCGTTACACAGGGTGTGGTGATACGGGGCCTTGCGGGGATGGGCCTGGGCTAGCAGAGGATGGTGGCTGCTGTGGACCTGGTGGCCTAGGGAATAACGAAGCTCTGATGGTCTGAGTGAGTCGGTACTCTTCGGCAGTGCTCGAACACTCGATATATCGCTTACGCTGCTCTCTTTTGTGCATGCCCAGGAGACTCGATTCCTGCTATCACACCAGCCCTGCACATCACGTCATGCGGTTCCGATCCCCAGGTCCGCGAATCCTACATGGGAACCTGGGCACATTAGCATCCAGGGCTCAGCACTTGATGACCAGCTGGGCACTTGGCCAAGCCCATGGTGCTCCATGCTCCACTTGATGCTTTGGCACCCGTTTCCCTTCGTAGACGGACAAACGTACAGCGACGAAACGGCATGCGAGAGTATATGCGGCAAGGGAGTGGGCGGCCAGATTGGCGCGGCCGGCCAACGGGACTGAAATTGCAGCCACTACTGACCTTTTCCAGTGTTCGTACTACCCAACCTGAACGGTAGAAGCACGTCTGTCCACGATCCACGGATCTCGAGTAGTACTTGACCATAGGGAAGGTGGTGCGATCAGCTGATGACTGCGGCATTAGGATGTATGCAAGATAAGGTTGAACAATGGCGCCGTTTGGCGTTGTCTGGACGTGTGTGACAGGACATGACAGTGACAAGCAAAAGCACTGGATCAGGGCGCTGGCGCGTCGGCAAGATACATGGTCCACATGAGTCGAACAGGGATGGTCTGGTGGTTTGCTGCTTGTCTCTCGGTTATACTGTAGTGCAACAAGCGTGACCCAAAGAACGACTTCTTGTCATTGTCAGCTGGGCCAGGCCGAATTGCTGTCCGATAGCACACCAATGGTTGCCGCTCTCCACTTGGCCGACTCGGGGCTGACCGCCCTTCTATCCCTTGCAAGAACACTAGAACTTTGGGACCGAGGGACCGCACGTGCCAGTTCTGGACCACCCGCCTGCATATCCGCGAGCGGATGACTCGCGGCTGGCCGCGGGCGGGCCACGCGGCTGTGCACTGTCGCTTGGCAAGGTAACCACCGGGCAGGTCGAGATTGGCACATTTAGGAGACATTGGTGTTCTGTATCCGACTTGATCCGAGCGATCGTGCGGCACCACTGGCCTGGACACTCGTTGACAGCGGGCAGATTGATTGTGAGGAGCCAAGGTAGTGCAGTCTGTGCGATTGCATGGTAATCTCCAACTGGTTACTACCAGGGCAGGGAACCCAAGAAATAAAGCGCGGACCTGAGATTGTCTGGCAACTGTCCAGAGCCAGGCCTTGCAGCATTTGGGACCTTTTCGTGTCCCCATTTGCGGTATGAGCGAAGTGGGCGACGTACTCCCAGCCACAAATCCAGTGCCACGGCTGGCACGAGAGCACTCTGCTGCTGGTCGGACGTACGTAGTGGTAGCAACGACCGAATGCGTCTCGGAATACTGAGCTTGCTGCCAAGCCGCCCACCTTCCTCTTGGGTGAATACCGTTTCAAACCGCGGAATCTGCAGCAGGCCGACGTCTGGGCCGTTGCTCACTTTTCTGGTAGAACAAGTTGGTGGGTGGACGCTGTTCCTGAAGCTGCCGGCAACCAGAGTATGCTTGTGTGTGAGCAAGCTCTCGAACGCGGGTAGGCACGTAGGTAGCACTGCCTTTCAAAGGAGAAGTGCCCGCGTCCCACATTGACCGATCCTGTGATTGCTCCGAAAGGAGAAATGAGATAGAGTCAATGATGCTGCTACTGCCTACTGCCTGCTCATGTGCACGACCGCTCGGGTCGTTGTCCTGCAACTGACCTGCTGCTCTTTCCCCTCCGGCCCCTGCTGCCACAAAGAGAGACGACACAACGCTCTCCAGCAGCCGGGGATTCTGCATGCGACCTGTGCCTTGTGTTGAGCCACATCCGCCGACCGCCCGTCTGCATGGACGCGTTGCCATGTCCTACAAAGAGCTAAAGACCATAGTGGCAATCAAGGCGCTGTTACCGGGAAGCAAGATTGTGGAGCAGTAAGACCACCCGCTGCTCCGCGTTGGTGATAGCCGATGAGATTGACATACGACGCGTCCCCGCAGGCCAATCTGTCCGTGGCCGAGTCCATGAGTAGTACAGTAGTGCAGAGCAGTTCCGTTCTCGATCCATTCTCGATCTACTGGAGTGCCATGCCACACCCCTGCTCATCTAACGTACATGCCCAAAGGAAGCGCGTGCTGGAATCAGGTCCTCGTGCGCCTCATTTGTCGCGCACGCGCGTGCGTCGTGTCTTCCCGACGACGCCATGCGCTGGCCAGGTGTCGCAAAGCGGACAGGCCGTCCATTGGCCGCGGGGCAAGGGGAGGGATGGCGGGGCTGCCCATTGCTAGGAACAATTGCCAGGGAGGAGAAATGCAATCTGAAGCAGATTGGGTCCGATTTTAGACTGGGAACTGGACGGCGGCCAACTTGTGGGTGCGGCAAGGAGTGGTGCTGTTCCTTTCATTCGCCGAGAGCAGAGCTTGGCCATGCTGTCTGCTGTCTGCTGCAGCTGCTCTGTGCCTCTGCGGTGCGCGCGGCGTTAGGGGACCTGCTGCTACTGCTGGATCCAGGTGCACATGGAGTGTCGGATGCAACTGAAAGAGGATTACTGAAATCAAGGGTTCCCCTCGTACCTTGCCCGTCCAGACATTTCGAGCCCCTAACTTCCCGCGGCCCATCCTGTCCCTGCAAAAACCCCTCGCTCGTCGTCCCGTCGGCCATCGTGTCCTACCCAACGCCGGTCAGCAGTTCACCACCAGCAGCAGCGATCCTGCTGTACGGCCCACAGAGAGAGGGAGTGTGTGTGAGAGAGAGACAGAGCCCAGTGCGCCAGTGCGTGCGTTGGTCTTGCGCGCTTCGTGCTGCCGCCGCCGCCAGAGCCTCTTAGGTCTTGCCAGTGTGGGTGCCGGCCGCTGTCTGGGCTACTGGCTAGATTGCCCATCTCACAGGTCCACAGACACCTGCAGCTCAACCAGGCCCCGCTGGTAGCTTGCGAACGGCCAAGAACAAGCGCCGGACACAAGAGGCACAGAGGAGCCAAAACCGAGCGAGTCGCCGCCGCCGCCGCCGCACATCCCATCACATCCTCGTACAGTGTCCGATCTTGCTTCCTACCTATATCCCTCCCCCTAGCCCCTCGCCGTCTGGCAATCCTCTTAACCCTTCCCCTCCTCCTCCTCCTCCTCTCTCTCCCCCTCCCTTCCTCTTCTTGCATCTCCTGTCCCTCTCTCTTTCTCTTTCGTCCATCACGCGCCACCTCGAGCCGTTCGCATCCCATTCTTTCCGTCATTCAATCAATCAGTCTGGTCCCCACCACCGCACATCGTAACGACCTTTCCCAGCCGGCCACCCATCCTAGCTCGCGAGCCATCGACAGCGACGGACACACCTTTGCAGCCACACCTTAGCTTTCTTTCAACACTTTGATCTGGTGGCGCACCAACTCCAGGGCAAGCCATTGAAGCGTCCGGCGCACACTCCAAGACGGGATCGTGCACGCGCATTTCAATAGCCTGGGCTACTACCCTGCACGGGTTGCGCGCAAAGGGTCTGCAACAGCGGTGAGTCCATTGATCCTTGGATCCGATTTCTGCTCTACCTGGCGGTCTCGAGCTTGGCCGCAAGTGGCCAGTTTCGAGGTGCGACCGGGGTGGGTGGCGGCTCGCATGTCTGGCTGTGCTCCAGTGGATGGCGTCGGCGGCGTCAGCAGCTAGCGAGCAGCAATCGTTGCATTCCGGACTGTGTTGTATGACACCTCTGGGGGGTACCCATGCACAAGCCACCATTCTCGAGCAGTAGATTATCCCCTGCGCAACGTTCGCTGACCCCTCCGCTGATCTTTCCGTCATTCTACCACTACGCGTGTCTCCTACCCGCCCCCTCCTTGTCGTGGCCGCCCCATTCCATCCTCGCTGTCCTTCTCATCCCTTCTCCCACTCGCTCTCGACCTGCCCACCCGCCCTCTCCATTGTCGCCGCCGCAAAATCGTCACTTCCAACCCGGCGTTAATGTCCTTGTAGGCGCCCATTTGACGACTTGGAGAGCAACTCGACATCCATCGTCTTTACGAGTTCCCACCTGTTACTGACAGTCAACGGCACGTCTTGTCTCTCCCAACAGAGGGATGAACGGTAGCGCGGTCTGCGCGTCAGAGCCCAGTTTCACTTCGGCACACTCCCACACGTCCTACTACGACGATCACCACCACCTTATGACAGCGACAATGTACCCTACTTTTCAGTATCAGTACCACCACGAGTCGGCTGGCGGTGCCCCCGCCTACATGGACCAGCCCATGCATGGCGACATGCATCAACACCCCCACTCGCCGCCACCGAGCCACCTGCCGGCACTTCAAGTCACGCACGCTACCCCTACCAAGCTCCGATCACGGAGGGCGGCAGCGGATGCCCGCAACACACTAGGTGTAACGATTGACTCGTACCCTGCAGAGCAGTCTACGATTTCGCCAGTTGGTATTCCGCCAAAACCTGGAGCACCAACGCTGCGCACCAGGACTCTTGATGACGAAGATGCCCGTAAGGCTCGCAAACGTGAGATGGGCCGTGAGCGCCAGCGCCGCAAGCGCTTGAGGGACAAGGAGAAGCGCGAGGTTAGTTTTGCCTGAATCCAAAGGGCGCACCGTCTACCTGGTTACTAACGAGGCACAGGCAGCAAAGGCGTCCATGAGCAACATGCACGACGGCATGGGCCATACGTCATCCATGGGCCACTCGCCCATGATGGGAGGCGAGCGTGGCAGTGGTTCTCGCTCGAGTCTCACCAACTCTACCTCGTCCTATGAGGGTGGCCTGTCTTCGGCCTCGACGACCTACTCGGCCCTGCCTCCCATTTCAATGACCATTTCGCCCTCGCAGTCCTTCCCCATGTCGGCCGGCTCGACATCCATGTCGGACACGTCCTCGCCTCGCCACTCGTTCTCGTCCTCGATGACGCCCAGTGGCAGCCTTGGTGGCAGCTTTTCCGCCGACGAGGCGGCGTGGCAGGAGCACACTGCTGTCTTCGGCAACCTGAACTTGACCGCTGACGGCACCGTTCGCGCCAAGCCTCGCGCCACTAGCGCGACACTTAGCCATGTCGGATCTCGTCGCCCTTCTGCCACTGACACTCCCTTTGGCATGGTGGACCACCAACGTCCCTCGCCTGCCAAGCGCCACAAGTCTGAGACTGACGACGAGTCTGTTGGTCTGGGGGTCATAATGGGATCCGACGGTGAAGCTCCTTGGGACCAAGGCCGTCCTATGCCGCGGCGCACAGCGTCTGTCCCCGACAATGTTCCTCACAACTCGGTCATTTCCGATGCCGAGCGCTCGCCCACCCCGCCGCCCGTGCCCGACCTCCCTGCCGACCTCCACCCTCGTCTTGGCCAGTCATTCATGCCGAAGCAGTCTCCAGAGGGCGCCTACTTTGCGTCTACGCTTCTGCTTGCTCTCACCAATACTGAGTGGGGCAACATGCTCCAGCAGAAGCTCGGCGTTACCAAGGAGGACCTTCACCAAATGAGCCCCGACCTGTCTGCGACGTACGAGAAGTGGCGCATCGAGCACGGCATGAGCCGCGTGACCCTACTCGAGCACTCTGATGCGAGCATGTCTCCCGGTGGTGGCGCGTACATGACGCCATCTCACTCGCAAACGGGCGGCAGCCGTGACCCTTCTCAGTCGACAAACGAGTCGCCCATGCCTCCACCTCTGTCGCGGTCTACGCCGTCGCAGGCGGCCACCATACGCCTGACCCAGTCCAACATTCCTGCGACCCCTCAGAACAAGGCTCCGTCGTCGTCATCCACCAATTCGCCCGTCCACCCAACTTTGCAGACCCCGTCCAACGGCCAGGGTATGTTTGCCAATTCGGACTACTCGAACCAGCAGTGGGGCACGGCGACGGCCCCTCAGCTGTCGAGGATGTACGACGTCGATTGGCGTGGTCACCCCGGCTACCCCAGCCACGCCCTCTCGAGCCCCCTAACGGGTGGCCCCAAGGACCACTCGGTGCACCTGCCTTCGGCCCCGTCTCACGATGGCAGTGCCCACGGCCAGTCCACTCTTGAGAGCCCCGTGGGTGTTCACGGCTTTAGCGGCTCCGACTTTCAGCCTCCTCCACGCCAAGTCTACACGCCTGGCACGCCCGTGCCCGCTCGTGGCGGTGGAGCGAACAACTACTCTGGCTCTGAATCCGTGCCCATGTTCTACAACCCCCAATTCCAGGCGCCAATGGCACCGGGGGTGCACAACAGCCCACCTTCCATGCCGTCGTCACAGGGCGGCGGGGACCAGCCCATGTTTCTCGCGCGCGGCTTTGGCCAGTGAGAACTTTGGGCATTGCCTCTCGCCACCGGTGCCCGCCCGCCGCCCACCTTGAGCCCTGGCGGCCATGGGCGACGGGCTACAGCTGTGCACCACGCTTTCTCGTTCTTCAATCTCGACCTTTCTCCTACACAATCACGACGGACGTCCTCACATCTTTCGACTGCATTTTCTCGTGACGCCTCCTATTATCGGTCTATTGGCCTAACATACCCATGCCTTCATGCCCAGCCAGCTTTGCGACATGCCTCATTTCTCGAACGCCGATAATCCACACCGTATAACCCCGGCTACAAACGGGGACTATTACAACCCCCATCGAACATCAACGATTTAACGACGACACTGTTTTTTTCAATGCCTTTTTCCAACTCTTCTTCTTTTGTGACGAGTATAATGAAAGACGCCACATACGACACGATATTCCAGGGCACTGCCCAATTCTAGCTATCCATATCCTCTGTAACGACCTGCCCCTTTCGCGCGAATATGCATGGCCTCGGCGCCGATTTGTGCTCACTTGTCTGCACTTGCCATGAAGCAAAAAGAGTGCCTTGAGTTGCGGCAGTGCCACATTGATGGTACTCTTATTACTTTGCCCTGGTTTGCGCCAAAGGCACCCACATGCACTATCACATGCATGCGTACAAATGAACAGGACAGACTAGTCTGCGACGCAATCATCAAGGGGGAACCACCAGCTGGATGAGAATAAATGGACAGCTGACAGAACAGTGTCACTCTGGCAGTGACAGCGTTTTGTTTACGAGCGACGACAAGCTCAGTTGAGCACAACAGAGGGGCACCGCGTCGTGGCTGGCAAAGATGTTCCAACCCGCTAGCTTGCAAACAGTAACTTTCCGCTTGGCACCAAGCAGTGCGTTATCAATGCTAACATCGTTGGTCTCGAGTCTACCATAACTCTACCATCACCCGTAACGGGTACCGTGACACCCGCGGGCCGTTTGTCGTGCACCTGTCACATTCCGGGCGTCCCCCGTCCGCCACCGTGTGCTCAGCTTCCCACCTCCACCCTCCGTGTCCACTTTCGCGAAAGAGAAAGATACAGAGCAGAGATCTATAGATCTCACGAAGTCGTACGTTTCATGAGCAGGTGATCCGGTCCGAAACTCATCGGCAACAACTGGCCGAGGGTCATGGTGGCCACGAGCTGCGTGTCCTGTGCGACAGGAAAGCCACCCGTGCTCGCGTCCCCCGGGACAATCCACGCTGGGGCGCCTGCGTCAGCCGGAAAGGCAGACGCGTACCCTGCGCCGACCATGTAGACTGGGGCGTCGAGCGAGGTGAACTCGCGCAGCATCTGGCGACAGATGCCGCAGGGGGACACTTCGGGTCCGGGGACATCGCTGACCACGACCACTGCCTCGATGCGGGTCTCGCCCTCGCTCTGATATTAGTTCCGTCTCTGGTGGTGTAGCTCTCACGATGGCTTTACAAAGCGCACAGCGCTCGGCACAGATACCGGCAGCTGTGGAGGTTAGCGCCATTGTGTCGACGGGGCCAGTCACCTCGTCGTTTTGGTTTTGAAGGTGGAGTGCGGAGGGCCTCGGGAAGCATCAACTTACGGTATGATGCGTTTTCAATGTTGCAGCCGCCGATCATGGCGCCAGATGAGGTGAGGAGGGCGGCGCCGACGCTGTAGTCGTCTCGGCAGCTGTCTCGAGCAATGTGGAGAGTGCTTACCGGAACTGTGAGTACGGCGCGTACGCCTTGTCGCGAGCTGGGTGTGAGTGCTGGTCGGAATACAGGACCTACTCTTGAAGGCGAGAGAGATGAGCTTGTGCAGCTGTTCGGGATCCATGGTGGTAGTTGATGCTGAAGAGTTGCAAGAGTCGTGGTAGATAGTTAGTTGTGCATGGTGACGAGTGTGGGGTAGACAGTGTGGGGTAAGGTCCAAATGACATGGGATAAAATGCATTAAATGGTGATAAATTAATATTTTACGCCGAACCTTCCCCTCCCCTCCACGCGCCTGTGGTGGTAGCTCGTATTGCACGCGCAGTGGGATGGTCCGAGTTTTCAGTGACAATCAGCAACCCTTCTGCAACTTCTCGCACTCTCCCTAGTCATTCCAAAAAGAGGTGCATGCACCTCTCCCGTCAACTCGTACACTCGACACGCTCCCTCAGGACCGTAGCAGTAGCAGCTAGACCAGCTCTTACTCTTGCTCCCTCCCTCGCTAGGCTTTCAATCCCAGCGACTTGCATTTCGGCACCCGTCCGAACCCTCTACTCGTCTCCTACCCTCCTCTCAAAGAAGAAGAAGATGCCTCCCAAGAAGAAGGTCGTCGACGACAAGAAGATCATTCTTGGTCGCCCCGGTAACAACCTCAAGGTGTGTAGGAGCTCTAGTCTTGTGATTTGCGTGCTGACTCTAGCAAGGTTGGTATTGTCGGTCTCCCCAACGTCGGCAAGTCATCGTTCTTCAACACCCTCTCGAAGACCGACCTCGGCAAGGCTGCCAACTTCCCCTACGCCACCATGTGAGTGGCGCGCTCTGTCTAGCCAGCAAAAGTGCACAACTGACTATCCAGTGACCCCGAGGAGGCCCGTATCCCCGTCCCCGATGAGCGCTTCGACTGGCTCTGCCAGATGTACAAGCCCAAGTCCGAGGTCCCCGCTTTCCTTACCTGCATTGACATTGCCGGTCTGACCGCTGGTGCCTCGACTGGTGCTGGTCTTGGAAACGCTTTCTTGTCGCACGTCCGTGCCGTCGACGGTATCTTCCAGGTCGTCCGTGCTTTCGACGACGCCGAGGTTATCCACGTGGAGGGCGATGTCGACCCCCTCCGTGACATGCAGATCATCTCGACCGAGCTCCGTCTCAAGGACATTGAGTGGACCGAGAAGGAGATTGAGCGTCTTCGCAAGCAGGTCCGCTCGTGCGGCTCTGTCTCGCTTGCCGACAAGGCCAAGAAGGAGGAGCTCGCTACCGTCGAGAAGATTCTCCACACCCTTGTCGAGGAGAACAAGGACGTCCGCAAGGGCAACTGGACCAACAAGGAGGTGAGTCCGCGTTCAGATTGTTATTTCCCAGTCCTTTATCGGATGAGAAAGAGCATTATGCTCTATAAACCCAGCTCTTCGATGTCGGGGTCACGCCCGAATACACAAATGAGACCATTTAGTTTATCTCTGACTCTACCCTTTCCCAACACCTTGACTTGTGCAAGAATGTGGCTGACAAATATTAGGTCGAGATCATCAACGGTCTTACCCTCCTTACCGCCAAGCCCATCACCTACCTTGTCAACCTTTCGGAGCGCGACTTTGTCAGGAAAAAGAACAAGTGGCTCCCCAAGATCATGGCCTGGATCAACGAGAACAACCCCGGAGACAAGCTCATCCCCTTCTCGGTCGCTCTCGAGGAGCGCCTCGTCTCCATGTCGGAGGAGGAGGCTGCCGCTGAGGGTGAGGCTCTTGGCCTCCCCAAGGGCAACCCCTCGGCTCTCGGCAAGATTACCACCTCGGGTTACGCTTCGCTCGAGCTCATCCGCTACTTTACCTGCGGTCCCGACGAGGTCCGCGCCTGGACCATCCGCAAGGGTACCAAGGCCCCCGCCGCCGCTGGTGTCATCCACTCGGACTTTGAGAACAAGTTCGTCTGTGGTGAGATCATGGGTTACGCCGACCTCAAGGAGTACGGCTCTGAGTCCGCTACCAAGGCCGCCGGCAAGCTCAGGCAGCAGGGCAAGCCTTACGAGGTCGTCGACGGTGACATTTGCTACTGGAAGGCTGGCCAGTAAGTGCACAACCTCTCTGTGCATGGCGGCGTAGTGGTGGTTAGAGAAGGTGTAGGCCCCAGGGCAATCATAGCATGTCCCATGCATCTTGTAGCTAGACGTGTTCATTCATAGTTCCGCGCATCATGCTACAGTATCTGCATTCCAAAGTCTTGTGCTGCACATTGCCAGGTCGTCATCAAAATACATGTCACATGCAAGGTATAATAAGATGTTACAGCGCGGTACCGCGCTCGAGGTTCTGGCGAATCTCTTTGGTATACTTGTCAAAGTAGCGCGCAATCTTCTTGTTGAACACCTTGTTGCGCTTGTTGATGTAAGTGACATCGCCGCCGTCGTCCTCGTTGTCCTTGCGCTTGTTCTCGCGAGCGTTGCGCTTGGCCATGCTGCGCACGTTAGCTCCGCACGGGAATGCAGATCAGAAGACAGGGCAACAATGCGATCAACCGATATCCGGCTCTGGCGCCCAAGTCTCCCGAAACAGCACCGAAAGCACACGCACCCCTTGTTGATCGATCCAATGACACGGTCAATCGCGTCCTCGCTCGGCTTCTGATCGCCATAGTTGAGCGTGTCCGCGTTACGGTACAGGTCCTCGTGCGCGGTGAGGCTCGACGACGCTTTGCTTGGGCCCGCGGCCGCAAGCTGGCTGCTCGTCGCGCCAATGGGAGCAAGCGTTCCCGGCTCGAGACCCATGGCCGCCTCCTTTTGCCTCGAGTACGCAACGAGGTCGGGCTTGTTTTGCCTGACGTTCTTGCGGTACTTTTTGAACGCGTCGTCGTTCGAGTCTGAGATAGTCAGCACAGTCCACCAGGACGGTTTCAAAGGAAGCCAGGATGCCCCAGGCGGAAGGAGGGGGCGGCTCGACGACAATAGTGCAGGGGTTAAGCGCCCGTACACCGCCGCCGCCCGGACCCCCGTATGACGCCCAACGATATCGCCGTCGTCCTCGAGCTCAAAGGAGCCATGTAGCACTCACTGTGGAAGTTGGTGTCGCTGCGCTCGGCCTGCTCGGCGAGCTTTGCTTCCCAGCGCTCATTCTGCTCGATACTCCACTCCCACGCCTTGCGACGCTCAAGATCCTCGCCCTCCTCCTCAGCCTCGGCCTTCAGACGAAGAGTCTTGGCGAGCTTGCGGTGCTTTTCTAGGCGTGCAAGCTCCTTGGCCGTCACCTTGCTCTTCTGGTGGTCGGCAACAAGGTCCTTGCGATTCTCGGCAGTGGTCTTGTTCTGTGCATGTCAGCAGGGCTCTATTAATGAACAGATACTGCTCTCCTTGCTCTGCAGAGCACTGTCCAAACTTGATCCACCAGATGGAGTACGTACCATACGGAGGCGGAGCTCGCGCAGCTTTGCCTGGCGCTCCTCCAGAGTAGTCTTCTTGGCCGCCTGCTCGCCATCCTCGCCCTCAGCAGCTGCCTCTTCCTCATCGTCGTCCTCGGCTCCCTCCTCGACATTGTCATCGTTCTCTCCAACCTCGTCCTCGGTCGCGTGATCGGCCTCGGTCTCGTATTCAGACTCCTCGACAGTCTCCGGGACTGTTGTGGGTGCCGTCGTGGTGGAAGCAGCGGTAGACTCGCTGGCACCGCTCTCGCTAACGACCTGCGAGCGAGAACGCATGCTGCGTGCCGGGGACGGACTGGGAGCCGCAGACTTTACTGACCGAGGCTTGCGTGGGGGCATGGCGGTGGAGAGAGTGATGTGAACAAGGTGAACCGTGAGGTTGCTGCTTCTAGTCGGTGGCGAACGGAGGCAAATCAGAAACCTGGCTGATCACGGGAGCAAATGGACTTGGGCGTGTTCTATGAACAATAGGCCATGCAGCGTCACGTCCATGCACTTGTATCATCTCATGAGTGGTGACAGATTCATGCATGTGTACGATGCCTAGCAGACAGGTGCAGGGCAGTATAGACAGCAGAGCTTCATACTGGAAAAGCCCAGCCTGATCCTACCTCGAGTGCAGACACCTTTAGCACCGGGAATCTAAATTTCCGTGTCACTGCAACTTGCACAATAATATGACACTACCTTCATCCACCATCTTCATTCAAAGCATCAATCACCATGGCACTTGCTCCAACAACAGCCCCACCCAACTCGATCTCACAGGAGCAGCACGACACGCTCACCAGCTCGACCCCGGCGAGCTTTACCGACATCCCCCCAATCCTGCGTTGGGAGGATGAGGCTGCGGTCGTCGTTCAGTCGCCAACCTGGACGAGCTGGGGCGGCGAGGGCAGCAGCCCGCGCGTAAACGGACGGCTGTATGTCACTGAGGAGTGAGTACTTTGGGCCATTCATACCCCGCTGGTGCAATCCCGTTACAGGTGCCGATACCACAACGATGCAGGGAAGCTAACCCTCCAGCGCCGTCGCCTTCCTCCCCGCCGCCGGCGGACCGTCCCCAGGCTTCAGCCTCTCGTACCCAGCCCTGACGCTGCATGCGCTCACGCCCGCGGGGGGCGACATGCCGGCCCACATTTACTGCCAGGTCGACGAGAGTGTTGCGACCACCAACGGCGCGGCCAACGGTGCCAGCTCCGTGCCCGCCGGCGAGGACGAGGAGGAGTTTGCCGAGCTCGCCGAGCTGCGCATTTTCGTCTCCGAGGACAAATGTGCGTGTATTAACTGCTGTGGGTTGTTTGGCTTCAGCTGACAGATCAGTGCAAGCGCTCTTTGGCGCGCTCTCGCAGTGCTCGGCTCTGCACGCCAGCCTGCTGCCCACCGGGGAGCCTTCGAGCTTCTTCGGGTTCGGCGGCGACGATGACGACGACTGGGAGGAAGACGGTGCCTTTGACGACGCCGACGGCGACGACGAGGGAGGCGCAGGAAGGGTGAGGAGCGATTTCCATTCTGGTGGCGGCCCCGAGGCGAGGTTTAGGCCTTATTAGAAGTCTGCGCTGCGCGAGCAGCGCAGAGGAAGGAGAAGGAGACCATATAAAACGTACGCGCAGGACAGCGCTGATGCATCTCATAGATACCCAGCGGAACGGATGTGGACGCCGACGACGCCGAGTTTGAGGCTGCGCGTGGCGCCGACGACGGAGACGAGGAGGTGGACGCCGTTGCCGCCTTCATGGCAAAGGTCGACTGGGGGACCGTGCCCCCGCCGAGTGGGTGGGTGGATGTCGAGCCGGAGAAGCAGGTCGTGTTCCCTCAGGCTGCGCATCCTACGTCGTGCCAGGCTTGTAAGAGCAAGGACACCGAGCTGGCTGCGGCGAGGAAGCGCATCGCAGAGCTCGAGGCGCGGCTCGCTGCCCAGTCCTCGCCCCATGGTCTCTAGCAGCAGTCTACATAGCCCCCAGCCACAACCTGATGATTCTATGCCAATGCATGCACTACGTAGTCGTCGCCTTGTTGATCGTCGCCTTCTCCGCCTCCACCGCCGCCTCTGCAGCGGCCTTCTCCCTCGCAACCCTAGCGGCCTCCTTGCGCTGCTGCCTCGCGAGCACAAACTTGCCCTTTTGCTCCTTTCCCCACGCGCGCATGCGCACCCAGCTCCAAGCCGCACCACGACGCACACCCAAGGCAGCCATGGCGAGCACCCAGTCTGCGCCGCGGACGGCGGCGCCGGCCACGTTCCACGGGCGCCAGGTGCGGGGGTCGAGTGCTGCGCGGCCGTCGGTCGCTTCCAAGCGCCTCGCAAGGGCGAGGAGTGAGATGTCCCGCTTGGGGACCACTGGGACGGGCGCGTCGGGGAGAATGTACTTTTCCCACCGTGTGTCGTTGGCGCGGTAGTAGTCTTTGCCCGCGAGCTTCTCCTCGATCCAGCGCAGAGGGCGCACGTCGGCCAGAAGGGGCAGGCGCGTGGTCTTGATACTCAACGTGCTGGGAGTGACGGAAAGCGGATCGCCTTCAGGCTTGGGCAGGTGGAGAGCCAAGCGGCGCGCAAGCAGTGTGTCGGTAAAGAGTCGGTCGCCGACAACGAGAATCCTCAACGGTGCTGCTGGGACCTCCGGCGCCACTGTTCCCTTGTCGCCAGTCGTGGGCTCGTTCTGCTCGCCCATCGCTTTCCTTTGCCTGGGCTGATGCTCTTCCGGCTTGCGCTTGTTCGCAGCAACCATCTTCTCCTCGAGACTCATCTCGGCCTCCTCGGGGCGCTGGAACTCGCCACACAACGGACCCTCGGAGACCTCATCGCGCCACCTGTCCAGCAGATCGCGCTCCGCGTCCTGCTCCTCGCGAGCTGCCGCTTGCGCCCGGGCACTGACTGCTGCGCGGCGGGTGCGGGGGGCACCGAGAGCGCCGTTAAAGTAGCTGATGATATCCGAGGCGCATGCTGGTTTAGGTCTTGCGTGGGCCAGAACTGGTGCGCCGAGGGAGAGGGAGAGTGCTTCGGCGCCGATGCCGCCGCGGTCCTTGGAGGAGCCGGCAGAGTTGGAGACGAGGAGGACGCGGCCAGGAGGAAAGGTGGCTTTCAGGTTGGCCCATGCCGTGGCGTACTGGGGGAAGATGTTGTCGTGATGGGGGAGGGTCTGGGAGGGTTAGTAGAAGGAAGGCGCCATCCTGGGCACGAGATGTGCTCGGGTGGAGCACGCGCAGCCCACGCAATACGCACCAAGCAGTTATCCTTGTCGATGACAACAGCGTTGAACCCCTTGGCCTGCAGCCCTGCCCAGTCGACGTTGACTATGCCTGTGCCGTTGTCAGTATCGGCCGAACATACACCCACTCCACTTTCACAGCAGCGACAACTCACTTGGTGTGCGCACATCGGGACGCAGCAAGCGCGGCCGCAGCACCCCCAGGAGGTGTATGAGCGGCGCGGGTAGTCGGACCGGCATCGCTGCCGGCAGTCTATGTATGCCGATGATATAAAGTGGGTGGTGGTGATGGTTGCGGAGGCAGGGAGGAAGTTGCCGGGAAATTGTGGGACATGTCAACACCTCGGTCCGCGGACGGGACCACATCCTCGACATCTCCTTGCTATCATCAACAATACCGTATACATTCATCAACTACGTTCTCGCAGTCTCTATCAGTACCCACCGCATACACCGTCATGCCCGACCCCAACGCTCAGCCGAGCACCGCAGCCCTGTCCGCCGCCCGCAGGACACGCGAGAAGGACGCGTCGTCGAGCCCCGACGTCGCCCCGTCCGAGCTCGGCGGCACTGCACCCTCAGTCGCTGGATCCACTGGCGGAGGGACGCTGTCGGCCAAGAACGTTGCGAGTCCTGGAGAGCTATGCGGCTTCGTGAGTGCTACCACCGCGCGGCGGACGCCGGGTCATGTTGTTGTGCTCGCTCGCCTCAGGACCACATCCATGACCTTGACGCAGTCCCGTCACTTTATGGATTCCTGCTGACGTCCAGGTCGACACTCTCCTCACTCAGCTGGAGGGCCGGTTCGATGACATGTCCGAGCAGGTTCTGTGAGTATGCCCGTGCGCTTGGCGGCTTGGGCCACGCGCGGACACGGAGTCTGTCATACTGACGCGCCGCAGGTCACGAAGTGGGTACCTTTGCGCGATTTGGAGCTGGCACAATGTCCGGGCTATCTCGAGGGAGCTGGCGTCGCAGCTAGCTGCTCGTAACTTTGTGCTGGACGGCTTTTGACGTGTGGCCTTGCTGACCGCGCAGTGAACGAGATGAGCGGCAGGATAGACTCGCTGGAGACCGCCATCGCCGACCTTATGCACGGTAGCGTCGATTCGGGCGCCGGGGTGCCCCCGCAGCAGCGCAAGGCGACCATCTAGGGCTTGTCAAGGCCGATGTAGTGTCAACGCCGACACAGACTTGTGCGCTGTTTGTTATTTGCTTATCTCGCCTCCGACACAGTGCTATTCCTCTCACCGCATATAGCATTCATCACTGTGACACATCGAGGGCTGGTGTTCCGTCTATGCTTCATTTGTATGTATTGTAAATATCTGACCCAGATTTGACTTCGAGTGATCTGACCCGACTGACGTGGCAGCGCTTTCGTGTATGACAAGGCAGACAACTGACGCGTCGTCTACGGCACTAATGTGCTACGTAGCCTAAAGTACTGCAGTACTGCAGCATGTGGTCGGCGCCCAGTTCTGGGTCACATGCATTGCGCATTGCGTGTGAGCTGTCAGGTGCGACGTTGCTTACCGTCCTTGGCGTCATATCTCCCGTGGTAGTATCCTCTGTAAGCTTGCACTCGCTACCGAGCACTAGTCGCTATTCAGCACTCCTAAAACTGGCCTCCAGAGACCGCAGGCTGCGCATTGCATCCAGCGCACTCGTAATGACTGCCACGACTGAAAGACTAACAGGCGGGCCGAGGCTGCGTGAGCCACAGTGTCTACGTGTCTGCAGCGCTGGCTTTAAGAGCCTCCACCCTGCCTACTACCTATGCCACTCCTCAACCACGTCCACACCTCGATCGCCCTCCTGTCACTATGCATCTTTGTGTTGACGCTGCATGCATGTGTCTTACGGGGCTGTCTGCCTAAAGCTGTGCCTCGCTGGTGGGTCGCCCAGCGCCACTTGTGCTTGACCGTAGTAAAACGCCGAGAGTACGCCGTTGCCACGCGGGCTGCTGATGATGATGCTATGTATCGACGTCACAGGCCCCAGCCAGCCGGGCAGGTCGATCATCCCACCCACTTCTCTTCGACAACTTGGCTTTTCCATCGTCTCCTCTGCCAGTCTCCACTCGTCCACATCCATCCAGCGGGCAGCAGCAATCCATACACAGCTCGCACACACAGAAACCAACGTGTAAGCCAAACCGTCTCCCTTTTGCCAACCTCGGGCTCACCACCAAATCACAGCTGCGCGCTTCTACTAATCTTCCATCCATCCCTCGCTCACTCTCGCCAACAATGGCATCTTTCCTTGATCCCCACTACATGTGGGCAGCCGGACAGGCCACTGTTCTTCTCAACTCTGGTAAGCATCTCCGTCTTCTCTCTACGGGCCACCACGCCGCTGGAACCACTTTGCTGCGCAGTCGTGTGAAGCTGCACTTGGCAGACGAGCGGCAATCTTCTCATTTCTGCGAACAGAAGCCATCCACCCCTCACGCCCGTCAGCGACATTCCCAACGTTACAGCGTCGTCTTTCCCAAGTGTTGGGCCGGCTGCGTACGAGCTGTGCCGCGGCTCCTGTGCCAACCAGCCAGCTCAAAACCATGACCCGGCCACGCACAGCTTGCAGCTCTCTCATCTTGCATCTCCCATCTCACGCATCTTTCCCCATTCACAAATGGCTGAGTGCTTTGCTAACTTGTTCCTCCAGCCTACGTGCTCCTGCAGACCGCGCTCTTCCGCGGCACGCCTCCCAAATCGTACCGTCTCCTGTACATTGGTGCGCTCCTCTCGTACTCGATCGTCGTGTTCAAGAGCCTCGGCAAGCCCACTGGATTGCCCTGGCTCCGCCGCGCATTTGTCGATGAGAACGCCCAGTACTGGCTCCTTGCATTCTACTGGTGAGTTGAGCTCGTGCACATTGGATGGCCTTCAATGCGCGGTTACCGCATGCGTCAATCCGTGGGCGACCGTCTGCTAACGGCCACAGGCTCATCTCAAAGCCCATTAACGTCACTATCATTCCTTTCGCCATCTTCTCTCTGTTCCACTGCGCGACCTTCCTCCGCACCAATATCCTCACCAAGTTCTACGCGTAAGTCTCGGCTACCGTCTGGCTGCTCTGAAGCTAACATTGAGCAGTAAAGCCCCCACCGCCACGGGTGGAGCCGCTGGCGCCGCGCGTCCCGCCGCCAACTGGGCCGAGAACCTGGCTCGCACGATCCAGGTCTGGGTCAAGGGCAACTACGACAAGGCCATGAACTTTGTTGCCTTTGCCGAGCTCGCAATTCTCCTCCGCGTCTTCCTCGGCGCCCTCACCTTCCGCTCGTCGTTTATTGCCCCCCTCTTCCTCGCCCACTTCATCCGTCTTAGGTACCACGCCTCGCCCTTCACCCGCACCGCTGTCAACAGCATCGGCGCCCGGGTCGACGGTCTCGTGGCCGGCAAGTCGCCCGCTGTTGTCAACGGCTGGAACACTGTCAAGAAGCTCCTCGGTACTTGGGGCGGAGGCTCCCTCGTCCCCCAGCCCGGACCCGTCCCCGCTGGTGGTGCCGCCCCCGCTGCCGCCGGTGCCGGCGCTGCTCGCCGCTAGGCGACTGCGCGTCATTAGACGAAACCGTCTCTCTCACTCGTATGGTGAGACAGCGGCCAGTGCTCTGCGTGTGTGTGTGTCAGGACATGTCGTGTTTTTCCACCTGATGGCCGCGCGCCGACCGTTTTATGCGCGCACTCAAAGTACTAGATTATTAGGATAGCAGCTACACACACGCCTTGACGCGGATATCCGCGTATATTATATGCTACCCGAAGTTAAATGCACCTTGTTTACGAATCTGGCGCAGCGGTGACTGTCCAAAGGGCAGAGAAGACCGAAATGGCTTGGGTTGCACTGATAAGTCGCACTGATACTGTCCACGAGACGATTCTTCACTTGCTGATAATGCCCACGAGACGATTCTTCACTAAGTGAGAATCAACCACTCAGTTGCACTCTTCACACCACGTGAGCCTGCACTTGACGCCATGCCGCACACATACATTGAATAACTGCAGGGCGGCACCCTGATAAAGCTGCGCCGGGCCATGCCACGACGACAACAATAAGACTACGACTACTGTGATTGTTTGCTAACTACCGTCCGTCCTTGCACTCCCTTGACAGGTTTTGCTATCCCCCCCTCGCCGTGGTGGTACAACACACACGTCTAGTGGTCAATGATGGAGAGGTTGCCGGTGATGAGCTTGTTCTCGAGGTTTGTGCCGTCGGGAATCATAATCTTGTTTCCCTCGGTCGCGACGATAATGCACGAGCCGGCAAGACGGATGCCCTTGCCAAAGTAGACGTCACCCGAGACGGTGAGGTGGTCGAGCTCCTTGATGTCGGGGATCGACTTGAAGCGCTTCTCAAAGTTGGCAACCTTCTTGAACTGGTCGCCGAGCTTGACGACAGGAGTTCCGCCAAACTCGCGGGTCTTGTCCATGGTGAGGACACCGTGCTGGAGATTGTACAACGACGACTTGATGAGGAGAAGGTCCGAGCACGACTTGACGGGCAGGAAACGCGAACGGGGCACGTTGATGCCAATGGCAGAGTCAAAGTGCTTGATGGCAGCACCAATGGCGGTCTCGAGCTGGATAACAGCCTGGCCCTTGTCGGTGACCTTGTTGTTGACAATGATCTCGAGGTTGAGCTCGTCGTTGTCCATGATGCGCTTGATGGCCTTGAGGTTGCACCAAATGTTGTTCGTGTTGACTACCGTCGTCAGCTCTGTCACCAACCTGGTAAAGAAAACTTACAGATCTTGAACTTGCGAGTGGAGCAGAACTCGTCAAGGTGCTCGTTGGGGACCTGGGCAACCTCGAGGAGACGGGGCTTGCCCTCGTAGTCGATAATGGTTCCACCCTTAATGTCGGCCTTGGTCTTGTCGGTGACCTCCATGACGTACTCGGCCTGCGAGTCGATCATGGTCTGCATAATGTTGAGGTCGACGACAGCGCCGAGGTTGTCAACGTTGGAGATGAAAATGTACTCCTTGCCGGCGGCAATGAGCTGGTCGAGCAGGCCCGAGTTGGTGAGGGCGTCGTAAATGTCACCGTGTCCAGGAGGGTACCAGTTGGCCTTGTCCGAGTCCGAGTCGTGGGGGCAAGGGAGGAGCGACTCCTTGTCGACACGGGGGTAGCGCGACTGGTTGAAGGTGAGAATGTTGATGTTGTGGTTCTGGTACTTCTGGATGATGCGGGCAGTGTCGTCATCGGTGTTGAACGAGTTCATGAGGATGAAGGGAACGTTGACGTTGTACTTCTCGTTGAGGTGCTCAATCTGACGGACCGAGAGGTCAAGGAAGGTCATGCCCTCGCGGACCTCGATGATCGACTTGGGGCCGACACAGCCCATGGTGGTGCCGAGACCACCGTTGAGCTTGAGAACGGCAAGCTTGGAGAGGATCGAGGGGTCGACAGAGTCGAGGACCTTGTAAGGGCGGACCTGCTCGGCCTTGGGAGGGTTGATCTTCTCCCAGTCGCTGCATGGGTCAGTGCCAGTGTTCCAAAAGTGACAGCAAAGTCGCCGCCCAGGCAACGTGCGTGAAAAGCACAGGCGTGCGGCAGCCAAGCGCGAGTGTCACCATCGCACCCAGCTGCACCGACACCCACACACGCGACCCCTGGAACGCGACACGCAAGCCTACTCACATCTTCTCTCCCTTGGCCTTCTCGGTGAGGTAGCGGTTGAACAGGATGAAGAACGACTCCATCTCGGCGTTGAAGATCTGGGCTCACGTCAGCAAACATGTTCCCGCCCTGTAATGACACGCTGCCGCGCTGTCCTGACACGGTGCTGGCACAAGCTGGCGCACGCTGGCACCAGCGCCTGCGACCACCGCGAGTGCGAGCCGCTGGGGCATCCTACAGCCTCGCCGCTCGCGCCGCAGCGCTGATAAAGCTTTCACTCACCTTCTTCTTTGCGGGGTCAGTGACGCCCTGGACCATGCGGTTGAGCTCGTTGCGCATAGCCTTGGCAGCGACACCAGTCGTGGCCGACTTGAAGTCCTGTTTACGGCCAGATCATTCGTTAGAGAGCAGAGGGAGTGGGTGCGTGTGTACCAGCAGATTAGGAGCGTAAGGGAGGAGCGGGGAAGGGTCGCGTCAGCACTGGAAGCAGTCGAGCTGGCGCTCACATGGCGGCGGTACGTACGATCGACGAGTGGCCGCGCTGGCGGGGCTGAGCCTGGACAGGGGTGAGAGAAGCCATGATGAGGGTGCTTTTTGCAAGAAGAGGGGAGAAGAAGGGGGAAGGGGAATGAGGTAGAAGTAAAAGATGAAGAGACGAGGATGGGATTGATGGAGGAGTCCCCATGATGCGCGGCCCGAACTGTCCTGCCCCCACGGCCTCTCAGCCTCAGCCAGCCCACCCAGCGGCCACCACGCCGTCCCTGCACGTTGCGCCCAAAGGATGGCGCGTCACAGCCTGGTACATCTCAGGGTAAATGCCACGTGAGCTGCCATTCTGGCCGACGCCCCAGCACTGTATCCAAATACTCCCGCTGCCGCCAGTCAGCCAGCCGCCGCCCCAGCCGTTGCCGCACACCGCCACAGCCGCATCCACAGGCACGTACATACTCCTTCGGCAGGATAGCCGCCCCCAGCCGCTGCGCCGCTGATCTCCTCTGCGCCCACCTTGGCGGAAAGATCGGCACATCCTCGGCAGGCAGGCGGGGAGGCAGAGTCCGGTCGAGCGGGCCGCTCTGCTCCCCATCTTTGTTGATCCCCAAGGCATGCACAAACAAATTTACTATCGTCACAGAATACCATGCAAAAAAATATGATGGGAGCTACAGTGGTTGTTGGGGATGGGGTGGTGGGGTTGCAGCGTTCAGAGTACGTCCAAGTTTGCCGCGCTCACTTTGGGTCGCTGTCCAGTGGCAATGACGACAGTGACGCCGACACACGAGTACGCTCGAGTAGCGCCTGCAGGTGGTTGTTGGCGCGGGCGAAAAACGTTCGCGCAGGTCGGGGTCGCTTGGCCGCGCTGCTGCTGCTGTTGCTGCTCGCTGTCGTTGCGATCGAAGAGACAAGAGACTATACTTATGTCAGCCAAGCACTGAAGGAGGGAAGATGTTCAACTCCGAGGCAGTGGTCGGACACGTACAACATGGCCGTCCTCTGATTCACGTTTGCGCTTGACGGACACTACCGACGACGAGGCCGTAGCGGTGATTGCTGACCTGCTGGGGAGCTTGACGAGAATCACATCGTCAGTGTCAAAGCTTTCCGGGCTGGTAATGACACTGCTCTGAGCCTTTGGAGACGCCTCATCCTCGGAAGCCATGCTCGCGCCATGTCGTTGCTCGCGGTCACGCTCCTCTTGACGTCTTCTAAGCTTTTGACGAGAGCCACTGCCTTTCGGCCGCCCACGAGGCCGCTTGGCCGATGAGTCGCTGTCGTGCCGCCGGTCGGCCTGCTTGCTGGATAAAAGGAAGCCATCACTGATCACCTGAATATCCTCATCGTCCGTGGACTGGGTGAGATCGATAATGTCTTGACTCGCTCTTGCCAGGCGGACAGCCGGCGGGACAACTGCTCGTTGCACACCATTCGCCTTGTTCAGCCGGGCAGCAGGTGAGGATGAAAGCTTCTGGGGACGTGATGTTGGCGAAATGACTGGTTTCTGCGAGCGAACAGAAGGTGACGCCGAAGGGGGTTGCGAACGAATGGCAGGCGTTGCCGGACCCTTCGCCGAGCGCGCAGAGGAAGGTCCAGCCACAGGTGCAACAACTGGCGAGTCGGGCGAGTCCATAACTATAGGTGATGCCGGTGCCTCGGCATCGGACTCGGATGACTCGGCCATTTGGCGACTCCTGCGCTTCTCGCGTGCCTTGGCCTTGTCGCGCTTCTCCTTGTCTTTGATGCGATACTCGCGCGCCTTTGCCTGAGCCTCCTTCTCCTTGGCTTTGTCCTTGAGGACCTTCTCCTGCGCGAGACGCTCTATTTCCTCGTCATCCGAGTTGTTGCGATACTTGCGTCCGCGGCGTGTACCGGACACTATAGTGTGTTTCTCGCGCTGACGGCGCTCAAGCTCCTCCTCGGTGATCATCTCGTAGCGAGTCCACAGGCCAGTGCCTCTGATCTTGCCCTCGTTGCGCTTGCGCTTCTCTTCGTCGCGCAGGCGCTTGTCCTCCTGGCGCTTGGCGAGAGCAGCAGCCTTGGCAGCAGCAGCCAGTTCCTCGGCCTCTTGCTTGCGTACCTCGGCCTCCCAAGCAAGGACACGCAGGTTGGTAATCGTGTACTGTTCGTTGTCCAGGTCCCTCCGCATGCGGCGTTCGCGCCTGAGATCCGAGTTGTCGGGTATGCCCTCCTCGTGAGGATGGGACTCGTGCGACTCGATAACACCTGCCTCAGTCGACTTGGACTTCTTGGACGTTCTGGATAGAGACGGGATTGGCACATCGGCCACACGTTTGGGCACGTAGTGGGGAGGCGTGAGATGAGGGGGTGGGTAGACACGGACATCGGCAGGCCGATGTGCCGGCCAAGGAAGGAGAAAGATCAACGCATGGCGAATACACCTGGAGCAATGATCAAACCATCTTCCGTTCCACCACACTTGGTCCCTCAGTGTCTTTGCACATGTAATGCAGCGTTGCAGGCTGTCGTTTGTCCAGTCCTCGTCCTCGTACGTCTCGTGCTGGGGATCAGCAGTAGGCAGTCCCTTGCGAGGACGTTTCAGCCACTGTAGCGGTTTGGACAGCAAACGCGCTTCTCGGATCGGACGGGTGCGGCGATAGGTGTCGTCGTCTTCGTCGGATGCATCGCCATTAGTGGCAGATGCGGGCGAGTCGCAGCTGTCTCCAAAAGCGGAACGGACCTTTCGCGGCGTCGTCAAGGGAGTGGGCGGGCGGCTGGGGTCGGCCTCGTCATCTGCGTCGCCTCCATTCATGCCCAACGGAGTGGGTGCGGTCGAGCCGCTGCGAGATCCAGTTGAACTGTCCTTGGGAGTGAACCAACCAATGTTGCTCCGCTCACACGACAGACACATACACTCGATGTTGTTATTACCAAAGTAATTTTCTCCGCTGCCTTGTCAGCCGCTGAAACATCGAAGCACTCACTAAAAGGTCGTGAGCTCGTCGCCGATACGGATAGGCCTGACGACGCGAAAGGTGACAAACTTGCCCTGTCGGAGCAGCTCCACGTTAGGTTTACAGTCGTGCTGCCGTCAGCGCTTACTCGAAGGTGGCAACGTACGTTTAAGAAGCGGGCAGGCCCAAGGAAAAGCTGGTAGCACTGCTTCAAACCTGACCAGACAATGCTAAAGTCTCGGCGCTTGATCCGTCCGCTGCGGCGCTGAATACGGGGTTGCGACAGTTCGGCCGTCTTGGATCGCTTGCCTTGCGATGCACGCGATTCGCCCTCGTCTTCGTCAAGATCCTCCTCGCCTTGAATCTCGGGAGCAGCAATGTCGTCCACAATATCCATTTCCTCCTTCCACGCATCTGGCAAGGGAACCACACTGCCCTGCAGCTCCTGAACGACGGCTCCTGGTTGGAGTGCCGACGTCGCAAAGATGGCGAGCTCGGGGTGGCCAGAGACACTTGTGTATCGATCTGTCGAGTAAATGTCCAGTCGCGACGTGGGTGCATAGATCATGAGGTAGCGACGCAAGTGCCTAGAGGTCAGCTATGGCTGTATGGAACAACACTCACTGGACCACTCGCTCCCTTTGGCGATCTGTTTGTTTTGCAGCCATGTGCTCCTTGATCAAATGAAACCTGAGCACCGGTCAGCAACTATTTGAAGCACCACCACCACGACCTACTCTGACAGTCGCTCCACGGCTTGCTGCAAGTTTCCCTGCACTACAGTCTTGGGTTGTCAGCGCGACATTGCAAGGTGACCTGATCGGGCGACTCACTTGTTTGACAATATTCAAAACATCGTCATGCCTAAAGGGAGGGCCCACAAACTTTACTTGTTGTGGGTGTACACCCAGTCCCTTTTCACCTGGGAGAATGCCTAGCTGGTCTACGAGAATCCATGACAGCAAGTCGTCATCCTCTGACAAGTCTTCGGCTGGGTGAGGCAGTTGGCCGTCTGGAACCAAAGGTGCTACCGGCTCCTGGGTGGAAGGGCGCGGCATGAGCGCCACAGGTCGCCGGCGGGATCGAGCCGATGTGTGTGCGGCACGGCGACGATGGTGCAGAAGAGAGGGAAGCGTATGCGCAGATGCAAGGGTGGATGGAAAGAGCAAGATGAAATGGGGGCTCGTTGGTGTGTGAGGGGAGAGGAGCCGAGGACGACCACGCGGGGGGGGGCAATGACCACCGAACGAGACAAATAGGTCCGACGCGTCCATTGCCCTTTGCACCTCCTGGCCCCGCATTCGGTCAATCCTGTACTTTTGCTCATCGTTCTTACTGCTCATCTGTCACGAGACTGCTACTGGACGTCTCTTGCGTCAGTTTTCTTCAGTCAACGCTTGTCCATCACTTGCTCCAACATGCGGCTCATCCAGGCAAACAAGATTCTTCTCGCATCATGTCTAGTCGTCGTCCCAGGTAGGTCTTCAAAAAGTCAAATCCCACCATGTTCTCCTCCACCGGCCACCGGCCACCAGGCCACCGCTGCCGTTCTCCGCGGCAAAGTGCAGTCTAACAACCTCCCAGTCTCAATCTACGGCGGCATGGCCCTGAAAGAGCACTACCTCGCCAACGAGATTGAAAAGGTGCCCGAGGACCACCAGCTCAAGCACCAGCGCGCGATGAAGGCAAGGATAGCCCAGTGAGTCGGCGATCCGGCTGGGATCAAGTGGGCTACGGCTACCAGACTTTATGTTTGCGGACGCTAACAGCCCAAGACTGGAACATGAGCGCAAGGAGCTACTCCTCGAGGGTCGCGAGCTCGACACCAAGATTGCAGACCTCAAGCAGCGCATGCCTCGGGTATGAGCTTACATGCCTCATCTACCACCACTCACTCATCGCATTGCATATTCTTAGACCAGCATGACACCTTGTATAGTATTCTTGGCCAGCTAGACTCAAGCGGGCCTTACGTGTCACATCTGACTTACCATCTCATCTCGCTGACTGACAAGATTCGGTTGCTAGTGCTCATTGACAGCTCAAACCGCAATTGAACCGAAATGTCGCCTCCTTCTGCACACTATCACTGATTATTACTGTCAAGTCCTCCACAGCAGAACAGATCGAAAGCGCAACCAGACGTATCTGACCATGAGCATCACCTCTGCATGAAGGTGCGGACCGTCGCAGTGTCAGCGGCCACGAGCGACATGTCTATCAGCAAGGCGTTGCCCAATTCGGCAGCTCACTAAGAACCACGGCATGTCGGCTCTACATTGTCAAGCGCAGATCGGTCGGTCTCGAGACAGATTGAGAGTGCATTGCTCAAGGAGAGGAGGGATTGCCCTGGCGCGTACAGCCCGCCGCGAACGTCGCTCAAGCTTAAATCATTACAGCACACGCTTGAACGGTGTTGCGAAGAGTGTACAGAAGCTCGAGCACCGTGCACAGAAGATAGCGGTAAGATTGCAAGACCTTCAAGCAGAGTGCCAGGGCGCTGGCAGTGTATAACATGGGCATGCTGGCGTCTAATGGCGTTTGCTGACGTCTGTATCACTGCCACCCTTGGAGCAGGTGACACTTCCAGCATCGAAGTGTGTGGCACGACCACTATGCTGCTGCTGTTGGTCTTCGAAGAGGTCCAAGTCACTTTAAATTGTACGGGACGGCTGTAGCATCCGCAGCTAACCGCCGAGCACCTCTTCCCTGCACGAGTAGCTTTGTGTATGTCTGCTGAAGTTCCGGGTTAATGCTGAGTGTCTGCTCGAGAGATGCTGCACTTAGTAGCATATACGTATCGTATCGCCAAGTAGAGAGGAGGACAGGCTGTTTGCGGAGCTGTTGCCGTTAGCGTGGAATGATCACCCGCTCCATTCGATGGTGTTCATCAATCTCGGCGAATAGACAGCCATCAACAAAATTATCATTCCTCATCGCATGCCATGCCCCTTGGTTCTTCTGTCATGGAATTCCTGGTTCCCCGGGCGGCCATGGACAGCATGTAGGACAAAAGCAACAGATCACAGAAGATTGGCGGACATACTGATTGTGCGGGGCCACTCCCCCACGGGGGTTGCAACAAGTGGAGGCTCAATGGAGGGAAGGAGGGGGTTGGATAAGATACCACGCACGTTTGATGTACAGTTCTGTAGTTCTCTCCACACATTTCAACCCATTGCCCACATCCATCTCCCCCCGCACGCCTCCCGATTCTCTAGTTCCCCCGTCCCGCTAAGGGAGCAGCCAGAAATATCACACGAGCATGGCTTCACACTCATCGGCAGCATAGGGCGCACTCAGCGCCTGTGAATGAATCTCTCAAATCAAGAACACTCAACGCGGTCATCCACCTTCCTCCTCGCCTTGCTCTTGGCACCTCTCTTTTGCGCGCTATCCATCAATCTCCCGCGCAGCTCTCAGCGCGCTTAGCCTACCACGATGAAGTACGGCAAAGAGTTTCAGCACATCCTGGAGCAATCCGACTTTCCAGACGACTGGAAGACGTCAGCCATCGAGTACGGAAAGGTAAGCCACAATGACGATGCCCCTGGACGCCGCTGACGCTAACGTTCAGCTCAAAAAGCTCATCAAGAATGTAGTCACCGAGCTCGAGGGTATGGGTCTGTCCCCGCAGGTCCTGCAGCGGCTCCTCGTTGCCGACGGAGCTGCAGGTAGTGGCTCTGGGCCTAGCCGCTCGAGTTCAGTCGACCAGGCATCGCCCGGCGTCGACGAAGATTTTCAGTTCGAGTTTGAAGTTGGCGACGACCCACAGTCTTCTCGTGCGAGGAGCTCGAGTCCCAGGCCGGCTCACATCGATTCCGTGTTCGACGATGAGGAGCAAGAAGAGCTGCCAGGGATAGGTGTCGATGCCTCTGGTGTACCCCATCGCTTCCGGGTGCGCCTGTTGTCAGAAGCTAGTGGTGAATTTGGAGGGCTCTCTCCCGAACGGTCCAACTCCCCGGGGAGGAGCAGGCCGATCAGTGTGGCCGAAATGCTGCGCTCAACGAGCGGTGGAGTAGGTCCGGACACTTCGCACTTGCGCTCGCGCAGCCCGGTTGGTTCGGTAGCCAGCGACCAACGAGGCCGCATTGTGACGCGTGCAGTTGCCGAGGGAGGTGTGAGGGCTCAGTATGAACTGGGTAAGTGGGCGTGACATGTCTTGGCCTTGGTACGCAGCTGACTTGGCAGGTGACGAGCACAACCCAGTGCCGCATATCCGCCTGCATGTGGCCCACATTGAGCATGAGACACTGCCAAGCTGTTCATCATCGGATCCGACCACCTCAGAGTCGCTCGACTCCATGTCCATGGGCAATACGGAACCCGACTCTGACACCGAGGACGAAGATGACCTGGATATCATCGAGCTGAGCAAGGACAACCAGCTCCTCGCTACGCCGGTGCTGAAACAAGCACCAGGCAGTCCCGCCAGTCCGTCATTGCAACAATTGAGATCGGTTGCGTCACCGATTTGGGCCTTGGCAAGTGTTGGACATGTGTCAGAGTCTATGGGCGAACTTTCACTTGGCGAGGCGGCGACACCCCGCGCATCCGTTGTCGACCTCACGGATGACCGGACGCCAATGATGGCACCTGCCCCAGCAGCCATATCGCCCTGGGACGATGGGCTGCTGTTGTCAGAGTCAGCGCAAGGCGGGGCCTCGATCACTGGTGTGCCAGTGAGCTCAAGCCCAGGCGACCGCGAATTCATCATTCCGTTGCAATCGGACGTCGCCTTTTTCAACGTCCTTACAGCTGCTCTCACTTCGCTCTCTGAATTCCACACTGCCCAGCAGGAGCTGTTCCGCGAGTCGGTTGACAAGCTATGCCGCATGATCTCAGAGTCAATCCAGCCTGGAGACGGCGTAATTGTCGTCCCGACACCACTCAATAGCTCGCCGTCATCGGACGTGGTCACCAAGTACGAATACAAGTCGAGTTCGCCCAGTCAAAAGGACCTGTATGCGTGGCGCGAGATTTTCAGTCTGTGGATCGAATCCCAGATCTTTGAATCCAACGCTGAGCGAGACCGTGGCGAGCGCTCCGTTGAAGAGGCCGAACGCCGTCTCAAGAACTTCGCCAACGAGGTGGTCAAGCGCGGTCTTGGCGACCGTCGCTCGCTAAAGGGCAAGCGCACACGCAAGGCATGGGAAGAGTTCCTCCGTCTCAACGTTCTACTGCTGGATCTGAAGCGGTTCCGCATAGCAAACATTGAGGCGGCGCGCAAGATTTTGAAGAAGCACGACAAGCGGACGGCGTTAACTGCCTCGACTGGCCTGGCGTCGTTTGTGCGTCAGTCACTGTCCGTGCCCGTCGATCGTGCCGGCAATGTGTCCATGTGGACGTTTTATAACACGTCGTTGCCGCATGTGCTGCTGGCTAGTTTGACCGACACACTTCTTCCGTGAGTTTTCCTTCCTGACTGTTGTAGTGCAGAAACTGACAGCCCCAGAATCTTGCCCAGTTTGGATGACTACGCATGCCTCATCTGCATGTCAATCGCATTCAAACCCATCCGCCTAACATGCGGTCACCTATTCTGCGTCCGTTGCCTTGTCAAGATGCAGCAGCGGTACAAGGAAAACTGCCCTCTCTGCAGGCAGCCGACTGTCTTGTCTGCAGACAAGAGTTGCTTGGACGTGTCGCTCATGAACTTTATGCGCGACTGGTTTCCCCGCGAAGTCAAGGATAAACAACGCGAGAACACGAGCGAAATCGCACAGGAGACGATGCAGGATGCTGGCTTGGACACGAGGTGTACCGTGCAGTAGCCTGCAGATGGGAGGAGAGCGAGAGACACGGGAGAGGTCATTGGAGAGAAGGGCGCAGAACTTTATAATTCATACTTTTGGGGTCATAGACGGTTGGTAGACGACTGCCATGATACATCGTCATCATCTAGCCCACCTTCACTGTTTAAGTGCCATGATACATCTTCATCATCTAGCCCACCTTCACTGTTTAAGACCTTCGCATCAGCCAAGCAGCGAAAACTGCAATTACTTCGGATCCATGACTGTTCTATCCCTAGATTCCAGGCCACAGCGCGTTCCAGGTCATGGCCAACGAGCTGCACAACCCCTCAGGCCCTCAGGCTACCTTTGCGCTGGAATTCTCACATGCCATTCTGTTGCGAAGTCTTTGCCAGGGGCGTACCTCTCCAGTCCTGCAAATGGTCGGTCACCGGTCGGCCAATTTGCACAACCTGTGCGTTCACCGAAGTGTTCCCCGTTGTGGCGTTCAGCATTGGCTATGACATCGAACCTTTTTTGCCAGCCCACTGCCGCCAAGAAGCTTCAGGCGACGCCACAACCGCCACCGCCCTTTTCTTCCTGTCATGCTTGCTCACGTTTTGCGGCTACTATCCGGCTTCGGACATGTGCTCTTCGGGAGCCGACATGATCCCGTATGAGCAGGCAGCGCTGCAGAGTGAGTAGGCCGCAAAACTGTCAGGAATAACTATTAACAGGTATAAGCGGTAAATGGGGTTGTATATCCGCGAACATCCCTTATAAGCGCGCTTAATTTCCAGCATCCCGTTGACTCACTCTGCAACATTCTCATCGTGGTGACCATTGCACGGGCAGCTCTGGGGTCCCTTGGTCCAGGCAGAGCAGACGGTCGAGGTATCGGCTCCAGGAATACACACATCTGCACAACTGTACAACGTCTCTCTTTCCGTACTCGGTCAGACCCGCCGTCGCTGGTTCCAGCCCTCGCCCCCGCCACCCCCGCACCACCCCGCTCGGCGGCCCCGACAGCCACAGCCGAGGCAACGACGAACCCTTCGTCCAGGCTATGCCGTGGCGACGACTCGAGTCGTGCACTCCCTGCTTCCTGCTCCCTGCTCTCAGTCATCTCCGCCGTCGACCTTCATTCCCCAATAGCCGTCGCGATTCTCCTACAATCTCTTTCATTAGCCTTTTGTGATGCTCTCATCCTCCGCCCTGTAACTACCCTCGATCTCCAATCTACGTCAAAACAGCCGGACAGCAGCTCTCCGGTAGCTGAAGCAGACTGTTGCTTTTCTGGGAAGAGAGGAGGACAATTACAAACGTCGTGTGCAAGAAACAAAAGGGAAATTCGATAAACAAAAGTTGGGACGATTAGCTGGATATTTCCTCCACTCGATCAATACACCGCCGACCGACACTTTACATTCCTCGTCACCTTCCCTTCTCCCCAAAGACGAACGTTCTGCCTGTTCCACTCCCTCTTCCCATTCACTCACTCCAGCTTCTTCCCTGCTGCTGGATAGCACGGCCGAACACTCCGCCCCTAACGACACCGACTATGAGTAACAGCAAGTCTGGAGTTGAGCGCGTAGTCAGGCGGCGACGGGGGCCGTTCAAAAGGTCCAGGACAGGCTGTGAGTAGGCTTTGAAACTGCTATGGGATTAGCTGACGCCTGCAGGCGGAACATGTAAACGGTTAGTACTGGCATGTCAGACAGTCTCGCACTCCTCAGTGGCGATCAAACCATGCTAAGACAATCCCGTGAGACAGGTGCTGACATGACTTTAGACGAGGAAAGAAGTGTGACGAGGAATGGACTCCCGAAGGCCTCTGTGTACGCTGCGTGCAGGGCGGGTTCGAGTGTGCGGGGCGCACCGCTGGCCCAGTCCGCGGTGCCAGCTCTGGTGCACAGAGCCATGGGGGCCGCAGTGGGTCCGCTAGTGACACGGCGGCCGGTCCAGTGCCGAGCAACGGCGTGGTGAACCACGATATGAACAGCAACGGCAGGGTCGATCCATTAAGTCTCATGTTTCCGCACGACAATGGGCTTCCCGTGACCGGGTTGCCCGCAGGGACGACAACGAATGGCTATGGCGTATCGCCGACTGCGCGGTCGTCGAGCAGCAACAGCATTCCGACCACGAGTCCGCTTGGTGGAGCTCTGCCACTGGACGGCAGTTCAGGATCCCAGTCGCTGCTCGGCACTGGTATCAACCCGACACCAACATCACAGCCACTGTCGCTTTCATCAGAGGGTGTGCTGCCGCTCAACAATCTGTGGAGCAACAATGATTACCCTACAGCGGCGGACAGCCGACCACCGTTGATGAGCTTCCCGTTCAACCAACCTCTCATCGACTGGCCAGGGCTGCACACAGGTCCCTCAGCAGTGCTCAGGACATGTCCAGATGGCTCTTTGGCAATTGACGCAACGCAGCCGCCATCCAACGGTGGCATGGGCGACGGCTTGCTAGACTTTTGGAACGACCTCAGCGCCAACTTTTCACCGCGGCCCGCCTCGGGCGACGCCGGACGGCAGACTGGTTTCAACGCGGCATCCCGAGTGCTTTTCCTCAATGGTGACAAGCCGATGCGCCAAGGTGTGAGTCTGGCCGAGATCTACGCGCGTGTGGTCGAGAGCTGGCTGGTGGGATTGCCGGGACCGACACGAGACTATGCGCGAGCGAGGATCTTGGCGCTCAACGACAGCAACAGCGTCATGCGCGCTGTGCGTTATGCCGTTGGCGCAGCCTACATTTTCTTGTTTGCGTCCGACCCTGAGACGGACGACCCAGACCGCCGACCAAAGCTCATGGAGCTTGCCTGCCGTGGCGCCGGCATTGTGGATGCCAGTGGCAACTCTGTTCCTCGGAGTGCGACATCGCCGACAAACCTGTCCAAGAGTGGCGAGGGAGGAGCGGTGCGCAAGATCAGGCTCTACGTGGACCACGTCTCGACGCCATTCGCACGGGATCTCGAGAGCACAAAGTGGACCGAGGATGCCGTTGAGGAACTGCGCAAGACAGTGGTGACCGACGAAAAGCAGCTGTCTGATCTGCTGTGGGGCGTGATCGACCTTCAGCTGGTCGAATTTATCCGCGGTGGTGCAGCACCATCGTACAACATGCTTGCACTCGGTGACCGGCTCGTCCGCTCCGCTTTCAATTGCGACCATCCTCCCCTCACACTGTCCAATTTGCGGTGCAGCGAGCTCTTCTCCTTGCGACTGTTTGCCCTGTCGGATGTCAGTCGGTGTATTGTCCAGCGGGGTCGCCGCACAATTTTCAACTTCTGGACCGCCGACCACACAGCAGACCAGGGAAACCCTCTCACCCCCGAGGACGAATCGTGGTCAACCTATCTGGGCCTGCCAGACAACATTGTCATTCTCCTCGCCAAGGTCGTCAACCTGTGCGCCGAGCTGCCCAGCATGCAAGCGTCGGCTGTCAAGACGCAGGCCGACGATATTGAAAACGCCCTCCAGTCGTGGCAACCCGCCTCCTTGGCGCACACTGGACTTGACTCGGCCGCGCTCATATCCCGCGCAATAGCGGGCGAGCTGTGGCGTCACTGTGCCATTATCCTACTGTATCAGAGCGTTCATCGCGTGGGAGGAGTTCACCCGGTTCTCCGACGCGCACGGGCGGAGATGCTCAGCTTGCTCGGGAGCGTTACCCAGCTTCCCAACGGTGACCTGTGGGGCTTTATCGCTTTGCCAGCCTTTCTCGCTGCGACACTGAGCATAACCGACGCGGACAGGAAACGCTCAATGACATTCCTTGTCCGCACTGGACCAGAGCGGGTGTGGCTCGACAACATTGCGCTCGTCGAGAAGGTCTGGGAGGAGACAGACGAGACGGGCCGCTTGGTCGATTGGCATGATAAGATGGTCAGGGAGGGGCTGTCGGTTGCGTTCTTCTAAGGCGTGAACCACACTGCGTCCTGGTCTTATAATGGTTACCCACAGCGTACCGCGCGGGTGCTGCTGAGAGGAGCACACAGAGTACAAGCTGGGTCTGTCATTGGCTCGGCTTATCGATGCCGCTGTCGGCGAGACATGAGGAGTAGGTGCGTGTACGTATACGTAGCAACAAGGGAGCAGTAACGAGTAGGGCAAGCGCAGGGAGGCGCTGTAATGTAGCATCAGTTATAGGTTTTTTAATGGGATGTTATTTGGCTATTTGCTTTAGCGCTTCTATGGGCCATGGACTGTGGCCGGTGGCCTGCAGCGCGCGAAGGACTTCAATTTCCATGAGCCAAGGGTAAGAGTAGACTGTCAGATGTACAAGAGGCAGGGTTGATGAGTTGAGAGTTCTCCTTATCCCCCATTGCGCGCGCACTGAAAGCTACTGTACCATTCAGGGACCAAAACCTACAAGCGCTGTCACAGGAGAGCATTCGCAAGTCTCGACCTAGTGAGATATCAGTAGAATAAAGCATAGCCAAGTTTATGTCAATCATTCAAAACAAGATGCAACACTATCGCTGTCTGCAACGAGATGAACCAGTGGCGAGACATTACTGATCATTTGATGAGACAGTTCAGAAAGCGCCACTTTAGCCGTGGAGCAGCACTGCCCATTCTTCTGAGGGGGCTTCGTTCCCTTCCACAGATGACTCTGAGAGTTCGATCTGTAAATTAGGCTTGCCTGCCCACAGGTTCTCAAGCTGAGGAAAACTTTCATCGTAACCTCGGCATTCTCAAGACACCGAGTTTCCTGACAAGCTGAGGGCGAATTGGCCCGAGTCCTGGAGAGTGTTGTTCAGGTTCCCTTGGTTCTTGGCCTGCATCAGCTACTGCCTGCTGTGCATTGGAGACGAGATGGATGAGTGCCAAAGGACTTGTGAGAGCGAAGCTGATATCTGATAATGAACTTGGGGATATACAACACGTGGCGATAGAAGAGTGCTGGGAGCAACAAAGCCACTCACAATCACATGTGGCGCGGCGAACTTCAACACACACTCAACACCTTCACATTCATCTGATCCGCAATCACCTGACAGCTGACAAAATAAATACTGTGCGAATGCCAATATCAAAGCGGGTCTCGCATGCAAGAACCTCATTACAGACAACGGAGCGTCAAACCAGAAGGCCAGAAACCCTCTAAAATGGGTTTCAGGCCTCGACAGGTTCTCTTGTCCATCACTCACCCCCCGTTTCTTTTCCTCCTGATCTTGTATCTGCATCCAGTTTTTCTGTACACATAACCCGCCTTGCAACACCAACTGGGACTGGCCATCTCCACCCCACAGCCTGCCCGATAAGCCTCATCAAGATGAGCGCGTATGGCAATACTTATATCCGCGCTTAAGTAACCAACTCGGTCCCTAACTTTTGGTCGTCGTCTTCATCAACGAAGACTGCTCACAAAGCTGTCTGTATGCGCGCTTTAAGCTCCTTGAGCAGTCATACATCTTGCACAAGCTTGCACCTCGACGCAACGTTGCCTACACATACATGGAGTTCTACAGGAATTTGGTTCTACACCACACCGTAACTCACCATGCCTGTCGCTACTCCCCTTCAGCCCACCACCCCGCCGAGTGCCGAGCTCAAACCTGGCGCCAACAGCAGCCAGGCAATAAATTCGGTCCCCGCGAGGGACCTGTCGCACTCACCACATGAGATCCCAACGCTTGTGCGCGTGGACCCATTCACACCTGCCAACACTCAACCCAACATTCACACCAGGTGGCACCCAGATATTCCTGCTTGTGCCGAGATCGAGCTAGGGATGGCCTTCAAGGTCGAGTGCATGGACTACTCTGGTACGTTTCTAGAAGACTGGAAGGGCTGGGACTAACGGAGCAGGCTTCCAGATCAACAATGACGATATCGCCGACGATGTCCTGGACATGAACCACGACTCGGATCACCACCTATCGGGCCCCTTCTGGGTCCCCACTGCTGAGCCTGGAGATGTGCTCGAGATTGACATCCTGGAGTGAGCCCACAACACTGCGCCACACGAGCTAACAAGCACAGTGTCACAGCCCACCCCGCTATGCCCTTTGGGTACTGCATCACTTACCCAGGCCTCGGCTCTCTTGACAAGGAAGACAGACCTACAGCGGTCACCAAGACGATCTGGGACTTTGAGGGTGCCGAGACGACATCTCGCCATGTCCCTGGTGTGAGGTTCAAGGGTCGCGCGCATCCTGGTGTCATTGGCACTGCGCCGAGTCACAAGCTGCTCAAGGAGTGGATTGAGCGCGAGTCCAAAGTCGCAGAGCTGCAGAAGAGCGTGCATGGCGCTGACGGTGTGGGCATTACACTGCCGCTCGCGAGTGGCGCCTATGTTGGTCAGGACATGGACGAGGAGCTACGCCAGAGGATTTACACCGAGGGTGCGCGTACGAGTCCTGGGCGTGAGCACGGGGGCAACATTGATATCGCAAGCTTGACCTGTGGCAGCAAGGTTTTCTTGCCCGTGTTCGTTGATGGTGCCAAGCTGTCTGTTGGCGACACACACTTCTGCCAGTCGGACGGCGAGCCCACCACTGCCATCGAGATGCCTGGTATCGTCACCCTGCGCGTCAATGTCATCAAGAAAGGAGTCGAGCTCATTGGCCTCAAGTCACCCATGTATCAGACCTCGCCATCCGAGCTTCACTATCCCAACAAGCTCGTCTTCACTGGTCTCTCTACGCTCCCCGATGGAACCCAGACCGACCGCGATGGTTTGACAGCCTACCGCAATGCCTCGTGGCAGGCCATGGCGTATCTCCAGCGCCAAGGCTACTCTTACGAGCAAGCGTATGTCATCCTCTCTGCGACGCCAGTTGAAGCCAAGGTCGTGGCCACTGCCAACCAGCCCAACATGGTTGTCTCTGTCGGTATTCCCGTTGACATTTTCGACTTTGATATCACCCCACGCGCGCTCGGCGCACCCAAGCCCGAGATTGCTGGTCCGGCAATGTTGACTGCCGAGAGGCTTGCAAGGGAGATGAAGGCAGCGGCAGAGAAGAAGGCTGCCAGGGAGCAAAAGGCAGGTAATGGGAATGGTTGTAATCACTAAATGTCGAGGCTGTATGTATCTGTATGCATTAGGGCTGTTCAAGAAGGACTGAGAGGTGAAAGAGTGAAGGAACGACGGGGGGTTCATGACGGTGGTAGGAAGGAATGTCACGTGACGTTGTTTGTCCCTGGCCCTGGACGTCGATCGCGCGCACTGACCTCATCCTCATCTTAGCGTCGACGACGAATGTGCCGAGTTGAAGTGCCATTCACACTATTCTCTTGCAGTCGTCGTCTCATTCTCACTCATATCATTCAGTAGCGTACAGAAGTCAGCATTGTCAGCATACACGAGAGACTCTCATACATAGAAGGCATCATGACCTCGGGCGATAGCAAGAAGCAGCCAGTGACCGACGCGTCAACCTCGGACATTCCCCCTCTCCCTTCCCCCCCTGCCCCCAAAGCACCAGACATTCCACTTGCACCCCCCGCCTCTGCCAACATTAGCATCCTTCCCAATGACACCTCTTTGAATCCCAAAATGGCCGACGCCTCCTCCAGTGCCAGCGCAACGCTGTCCTCTGCGCCCATGGATCTCGCCACTGCCCCAGCTTCCAACGGCACAGCAATCGACGAGCCCACCGTGCCCTCTGCCGACGTCGAAATGATAGAGCAAGAAGCAGCCTCGGCTGTTCCCCCTCTTCAGCTTCAGTTCAAATGGTCCAGCAAGACCTTCAACATTACCGTCTACCCCACCGACTTGTGAGCTTGCCTCCCTTGACCCTCCTTTGCCTTGTGCTGACTGGCGCAGGGTGTACGACATGAAAAGCGCAATCCAGACACTCACGTCCGTCGAGCCTTCTGCGCAAAAGATTCTTGGCCTCGTGCGCGGCAAGCTCAGCGTCGACATGGACAGTGTCCGCCTCGGCACGCTAGGCATCAAGGACGCAGCCAAGTTTACGCTCATCGGTACACCAGAACACATGCGGTTCAAAGAACGCGAGGGACCGCCGCCGGCCGACGAGTTTGACCTCGAGTACCCTAGTCGTGGGCGCGGGGGGCTCATTCCGCCTGCGCTCGATCCGCGAAACTTGCGCCAGGTGCAGCAGGTTATTCAGAAGCG
This sequence comes from Prillingera fragicola, assembly GCA_002335605.1. NCBI lineage: Eukaryota > Fungi > Basidiomycota > Tremellomycetes > Trichosporonales > Trichosporonaceae > Prillingera > Prillingera fragicola. Next base: position 90,832 of record BEDY01000006.1, on the reverse strand, counting down.
GCCGATTACCGTAGGTGTGAGTCGAGGGCGCCGTGCTAAGCTGTGCAGGTGATGAACGAGCCCAGGCCCGGGAAGCGTCTTCTTGTGCTTGATCTCGACTATAGTGAGTTATCTTACGCCCGTGATGCGCTGACAATAGCCATTGCCGACACGCGCCCCCTACTGGACGGAGCACTGCCTCCAATGGAGTGCGCGCGTCCTGGCCTGCACGCCTTTTTGGAAAAGTTGGTCTACGTTCAACGTTTGAGCTGACCGTCTCAGAGTCTATCCGTATTACGACATTGTAGTATGGAGCCAGACACATTGGACATGGGTGGAGAGTAAGCTCGTCGAGCTGGGTGTCATTGGAGTGGATGTGCCTTACAAGGTGAGCTCGTCCGCATGTTTCGCCGTTCCGGACTGGCCTTCGGAGGGGACAATGCTGACGTCTGAGATTGCCTTTGTGGCCGACCGTACAAGCATGTTTCCGGTACGTCGAACACAAAACCCGGTCGCGAATCCCGCTAAACTACCAGATCTTCAGCGAACGTAGTGGCAAGATGGTTAAGCATGAGTACGTCACATGGAAGGCGACATCTCGTCATTGGAATAGCAGTTCTCGGTTGTTAACCGATACACCAGGGTCAAGCCTCTTGCGTACTTTTGGGCAAGGTTCAACCATTGGTCTGCCAAGAATGTGAGTTTGGCTGTTGCCGCACATTGGTCAGGTGATTTTGTTGTTGACACTGCCGTTCTAGACGATCCACATTGACGACCTGGCCCGTAACTTTGCCCTGAATCCTGGAGAAGGATTGCGAGTGAGTAGTGGAGCCCGTTGTTCAGTCGACGGCGTAGGCTGACGACGGCAGATCCGCGCTTTCAAAGGTGCTGGCACGCACGATGGCATGCGCGACCGCGAGTTGGACAAGCTTGGAGAATATGTACGTAACAGCTTTTGGTGTTTGTCTCGTTCGTGGAATGGCTGACACCTGGTGCAGCTTACGCAGATTGCAGAGCACTTTGACGACTTTACCCTTCTCGACCACTCTGTGAGTTGCATGCATCATGGAACACGATGCTCTTGTTGTTGACACCGTTTCAGCAGTGGAAGAAGCGACGCCATGCCGCGGGGTCTAATTCAGGAACCGGCGGGGCACCAGAGGCTGATGGCGGCAGCAACAACGACGCGCCAGACGCGCCTGACGCCAGCCAACCTTAACAGCGCGCTGTCCCCCACCCGTTGTCCTTGATCCGTCATGTTTATACACCACAGTTCCGCGGGCCTCGAGCCTCGCAAGCCCCCTGCACGACTGGAATCTCGTACACGGCCCCTGGCTGTGTTGTCTATAGATGGGGCCATCACATGCACCACGAGCGAGTAGAAGGTTTACAGCCATTTCAGAGATGTCAACAGCGCTTTCTTAATGTTTGTGCTGCTGCCGTGACTACTGCGCAAGACGGATTACAGCTGTGTTGTAGAGTTGTCTCCCTGTTGGCCCAGAAGAGGTTGGCTGCGTGAGACAAAGCAGCTGCTCAATTGCTCAAATGAACATTTGCATAGGGCACAGTCTGTCGCGGTGGTCTGGCGCGCCTGACTTTATTTACATTGAGCAGATGTGCATTGTTGATCGGAATTGAGTCCGGGTGCGGTGGCGGTGGCGGTGTTCCCGGCATCTAAAAACGTGTGTGAACCAGCCAGCCCGTGTCAGTCTGCGGTGCTGGAACAAGGATGCCGCTCCCTGCTGCTCCCCTCCCCTGCACGTACGGGGCATGTGAGCATGTAGTCCTAATCAGGGCTGGGGGTAGGTTTGCTCGTCATTTCTCACCCAGCGCAGGTTCCCTGTCGTCCCGCGTTTCTGAACAGCAAGGCTTGCTCTGTTGCAAAAATGACCAAAGAACCAGCCCCCGTGCATGAACTATGCTGTCATCTTGCTGCTATTGAGATTGGGAGGACAGGATCATGCATGACAGCATTGGAAGGCAGGTTGTATGCAGAAGAGGAGCCAGCAACGCATGGCTCGATGGCGCCGGTTGGGTCTGGTTCCCAGCGCTGGGCCAGGGCCAGGGGAAGGATCCCTGTTGCACGCCACCAGTTGTAGTAGTAGGAGTAGTCAATGTAGCCGGATCTGCTTCCAACACCGCATGTAACACGCTAGGCTATTTGTACATGCTAGGCGGCTGCTGCTGGTGGTGGTGGCCTGGTGGTGGTGAGAACGTGTTGTTGTCTCTGCTCTTCTCTCTTCTTCTCGACAGACACCTTGACCAAACAGCGGCTGGCCGCATCCTTCTCTGCGCCGACGACTACGACAACAACATCCCAGGAGTGGACACGGATATTTACTCCCCGAGGCTGCACTCCCTGCCGCCGCCCGCATCGTTACACCTGCTGCCCCGGCTGCTCTGCATACACACGGGGGCACAGCTGTGCGTACAAGTCCTGGTCACGCCTGCAGTTTCTCCTCCTCGTGGTGGCCCATCCTCGCCCTGCTGCGTGTCCTTCCCTCGTATACCTCGTAGGGTCCGTCGTCTCACAGGCAACATACACTTTGCTCTACGACAACTGCAAGCAATCCAAAGTCGGTCTCACATTATCCCACTCAATCAACAACCACACCCTCTCCCTCCTCTCTCGAGCAACCCCCCGACCCCCCACTCTAGTCCAGCATGCGCCTCGCAGCCATCGGCCGCTGGGCGGTGCTGGCCCTCGCCACAGCGCACGCCGCTCTCTCTCAGGACCAGAACCAAAACCAAGGCAATGGCAATGGCGGAAACGGAAACGGCAACAACAACGGAGCATCCTCGTCAGCGTCCGCGTCGTCCGTCAGCGCTTCGGGTTCGCAGACACCAACACCCACGTCTTCTGGTGCCGGCAGCGTCATGGCCACCACCACCACCATTACCAGTGTGTGGTCCCAGAATGGTGGCCCAACTACAGCTACGTTTGTCCTCACCCTGACTGTCCCGGGACCTAGTTCCTCGGCGGCACCGAACGCGACCATGAGCAACAATGGCACGCTCGCTGGAAACGGCACTGACGGCCTCAACGGCACCATGACCAACAGCACCGCCGAGGTCTGGAACGACACAATGTCCTACCTCCCCTTCACGCCTCACCTCGACCCTGCGTTCGGTATTGGCGGCGCAGTTCTCATCCTCACGGGAATCCCAGTGGCCACACTCGGCGGCAAGAACCGCTGGTCGGCGCTCGCCATCGTCTCGGGCTACTCGGTCGCCCTCTTCTGTCTCATTATCATTCTCTCTTTCGGGTGAGTGCGACACGTCTTCCCAACCTGGACCCACACAGCCACTCGGGGCCTCGCACTTCTGGTCCGCGGCGAGACCTCGGGCAAGACGCCACACGGCGGTGGCGGAGCGCACAGACAGCTAACACACCAACAGTGTCTCACCGGCTCTGGAGCCGCCGTCGCCTCACCCGCCCTCGACGGCCATGCGAGGTCTCTTCCTTCTGGCAGTCGGCATTTCCTGCCTCATTGGAGCCGGACTGGGTATCTTCTTCTACACCTTTGCGAAATACTGGGTCGGTGCCGCCGGAGGATTCGCGCTGGGCTGGTACCTGCTCGCGCTGCGCAAGGGCGGTCTCGTCACGAACGTCGGTGGCCGCTGGGCGATTGTAGGCGGCCTGACGGTTCTGGCACTGTTCCTGTCCATGATGCCCAAGCTGCACGAGTATGTGCTGCTCGTTGCAAGTGCTTGGATTGGCGCCACGGCGTTTACGCTCGGTATCGACTGCTTTACGCGGGCGGGACTGAAAGAGTTTTACATCTACAACCTGGGATACCAGGGTTTGTTCCCCAGTCTCAACGGCGGCAAGTATCCGCACACGCAGTCGATGCAGGTCGAGTTGGGCGTGATCGCGGCTGCAGCTTTGGTAAGTGACTGCTGTCAACACAGCTTACGGAGAACAGATTGCCGGTGCCATCCAGTTCAAGATTGTCAAGATTCTCAAGAAGCGCAGAAATACTCTGAAGGAGCAGGAGGAGGCGCGCATCGAGGCAGCAGAGGTTGCCAAGGCTGCTGAAAACTTTAAGAATGTCGACGCGGAGCTCGCAGAGTGGGAGGGCAAGCACGGCACGCCGCCGAGTGGCCTCAATACGCTTCCCAACCTTGCGTTTGACAGCAACCCGACGTCGATGCGCACACTGGTCAGCAATGGTCAACAGGAGATGCTTGTGGATGGGCAGGAGGGCTACGCTCCTGTCCGCGGCATGGGTGTGTTTGATGACATCCACGAGAAGGAGCCTTCCTCGCCTTCGACTCCTTCTGACCCAGAACTCGAGAGCAAGCTCCAGCTTCTCGCTGACGTGCGCCGCGCACGCCAGAGTATTCGCTCATCCATGGACCAGCTGCGTTCGTCTGCCAACACTCCCACTATGGACGCCGCGGCCTCGGTCCACGGCTCGGTGCAGGGCATGATGGACCGCGCGGGTAGCCCCGGCAGTTACCACCACTCTCGCCACAACTCGGCCACCAGCTCCCGCTTGCTGGACGATATGGTGCGCCAGCGCCACGACTCGACGACCTCGAGCCGCATGCTGGACGACATGGTCCGTACCCGTGGCGACTCGATGTACGGCGACAATTTGCATGTCAGACGCGATTCGGCCTCATTCCTCGACTCGCCCAGACGCCGTCACGACTCGCTTGGATCGCGCACTTTCCAACCTGCCGATCGTCGTCCTAGCTCTGTGGCGCTGAGCGAGCGTTTGTCAATGGCTGAGCCCCGTCCATCGAGCCTCGTCAACGACCCTCGTCCTTCCCTCGACCCTCGCAACTCGTTTGGTGGCCGCAATTCGCTTGACCCACGAGGCTCGATTGTGCGCAACTCGAGTGATGCGCGTCCGGTCAGCGAGTGGGACGCCTATGTCCAAAACCGCACCGTCGTCGCGCCTAGCCCGTCCAAGCCTGCTCCCAACGACTTTGCCGTCATTTCTGGGGGTGTTGCTCGCGCACTGAGTAAGCGCGAGGAGCGCACCAGTGCCACCCTCCAGCGCACCAACTCGGATGTGACCCCAGGCCAAGAGTATGGTGCCAGTCTCGCGCGCCACATTTCGCTTGAGCAGCAGAAGAGTCTCGCTGCCAAGCCCGCCCCCCGCCGCCGCGAGTCGACCGAGCGCACCCGCCCAGCCCGCGCAATGACCAAAGACGAGCTCGAGGACCGTCACCGCGACATGCTCGGCCGTCTCCAGGACAAGGTCACCGCACCCTTGCGCGAGGAGGAGGCCGTCGCCAAGGCTCGTGAGCAGTGGAACGCCCTCCAGCGCGAGGAACGCGCCGAGCAACGTCGCAAGGAAAAGGAGCGCTCCTCCCGAGTCCCCAAAGCCGAGCGCGGCGACACTGCCCGGGGCGTCGCTGCTGTTTCTCTTGACTCGACACCAGGCGCCTCGGAGCGCGCACGCAGGACCGACGAGTGGCGCCGCAGCGTCGCCGGCCCCAATACCCCGCCAAAGGCTACCCCGGCTAGTGCCACCACCCCCAGCCGCCCCGCGGCATCCACGGCCCGCACACCTGTGACCCGCAGGACGAGCAAGGCGTACATTGCATGAGCTTCCGCGCGGCCGCAAGCATTTCAAGATGTGCATACCAACCAGCAAGATGTGCATACCAACCAGCAAGATGTGCATACCAACAAGCAAGATGTGCATACCACCAACCAACAATGTAAAAGGATTCGAAACCATGAGGTGGAGTGAGCGGAGAGATGGAGACCGACGGACGACACATTACACTTGCACGAGTCTAGTTTCTCGAGCAGACAAAGTCTTTGTGGCCCTCGTACAGTAAGGGTCAGCGTTGCATGTTATTTCATTCTATTGCTGCCTGCCGGCCCTGGCTGCGCGTCCTCCATGTCCTGGTTGCGATGCAAAGTGCGAGAACGTCGAGAACGACTGCGACGCGAGTGCGAGTCCAAGGCTGTCATAGGTGTCAGGGTCTGCATCGCTGGTACGCGTTGTCGACACTAGACGGTTTGGACAAGCGTGTTTTCCGTGATCGCACACGAGCACAAGCGTGCCGGCTAGCGCGCTAGCAACGGTGCAGTCTCAGTGATCAGTGACCCCACTAAAAGCAAGGGGAACGCTGCGCCGAGCTCCGAGTCGCGTGGGACGCAGGCTACGCGACGGGGGTGGACCACCTCCACTTTTGGCTCCTTGTCCGTAAACGCGGACACGGTGAGTATTACTGCAATGGGACTTGGTGGAGCGCGCTGGTGGTGTATACAAGTGTTCACTGGGGCTGGCCAGAGCTCGCGGTGTAACGGAGAACAGGCTCGTATGCCAGAGATCAGAGGAGGCATACCTACCCCGTTGCGTGCTAGCAGTGTTCCTATGGGGCTGCTTCGCGCGCGTACAAGGAGCTGGGGTTGCTTAGCAAGTGCGTCCAAGACGTGTGTGCTCGGGTTGCATGCATGTGTTACAAGCTCCCAAGATACACTCCAGTCCTCGTCGTTGCATAGGAATGTCTCCATGTAAGGCCGAGGCAGTGGTAGACATGAGTGATCAGTGTGCGGCTGTGCCCAGTGGCCTGTCTGTGCTTCTTCCAGGCTTGGGACACAATCACTCTGGCTGCATCACAGCGTTCTGCACTTTTGCTTCTTCTCTGCCTGGATGCCTTGGTATTGTACTTGACACAGAGCAGGCTACACTGCTGCTGAAGCATCACTCGCTGGACCACACTGCAAGCGACCATTGTTCGACCTCTGCCTTCCCCTTCCTGGAGCACACAACGTCGACACGAACAGCAGCTTGCCAAAGCTCACCAACCTCATGGCAAGGTTCTCCCTCTCTCCGCCCTCAACAAATCGCACACCGCTATGGGGCCTACGCATTCTGGCACTCGGCCTTATTGCAAGCATAGCCGCTGTCCCAGTTGCAGCACCGACACGACAACCCATTGCGGCCCTAGACCACCGCGGCCCGCCGCGCACCACCATACATCCTCTAGCCCATCTCAACCTTGTCCGAGCTGGTGACCTACTCGCACCAGTGAGCACTATGGCGGTCATCAATGCGCAATCTCCCACATCGCTTGCGGCAGCCACGACCACGGCGACAACGAGCGACAGCAAGAGCGGCGGGCCGGCACTGGGTATTCTCATCCCTGGTCTGTTCGCAGCTTGCGCCACTGCGTTGCTAGTCTACTATGTGGGTACTCTTCGTCTCACCCAGGACGACGTGTGAAGAACTGAGTCCCTATCACCTGCGCCGCCGATCACACAAGCGATAGAAGCTAACAACGTAGCTTGTCTGGGGCGAGGGCCGAGGCTGGGTCGCCAAGCGAAAGCGCCTACGAGAAGCCCGACTGCGGGAGGCACTCGGTCTCCCACCAGAGAGCAACGAGCTCGGCGGTGTCGTCCTTGGCGAGACGACTGATGCGGCTGCTGCTCGGCGGCTACGGCGGGATCCGCTGCGCCGGACCGAGAGTGGCGCTACTCTCAGGACGCTGCCGCGGTATACCAAGGAGGCCGGGGATGAGGAGCTCGTGTTGCTCAGGTATGGACACGCTGCCAAGGTGAGCTAACAGCAGGCGCCAGAGTGCCCACTCGGCAGCAAGCCACGGCCCCCGCTCGGTCCGCGACTCGCGCCGGGGTAGTGACGCGTCCACAAACTCGACCAACCAGCCGCCACAGGCCCTCGCGCCGGTGCCCGAGGACGGCTCCCTGCGGTCCATTGACGGGGACGAGGGCGGGGATCTGGGACACCGCGCCAATCTCTGCCGCGCAGAGTCGTGGGGCAGCGCACCGCCGTACATGAGCGAACACGGGCATCGCGAGTCGTACGCTGCGATCCCTCCGCCGGGGAGTCCGAGCACGGCGTTCCCAGTGGTTAGTCCACTTACTGGCTCTCATCCAAGTACGCCCGCGACCAGCGCGTACGCTACTGCCCCCACCACACCGGTGCCGTCGCGAACCGCATCGCGGACGGGGTCACGCATCAACACTCCTGCCCCGTCTGAGCTTGGTGCGCTGGTCGTCGCGGCCGCCAGTACCGAGCAGGTGCCACAAACGCCTTCACCAACTCGGCTGGTGTTGTCCACGCCATCGCCCAGGCCTGCCATAAACATTGTCACAGAGGCCTCTCCGGTACCAACCCCACCTGCTGCGGCTGTAGGATCAGCGCTGCCCCACGACACACCGACAACACCGAGCGACACCAGCACAGGCGCAGGAAAGAAACCGCCGCTCAGCGGCATGCTCGGTAAGGCTGCGAAATGGCGACCTACCCTGCCGGCCATGCCTGGGGCTGTGGCGAGGAGTGCACATACGTTTACTAGGGTTGGGAGCCGGGATGTAGATGCCGAGATGAGGGCGAGTGTTGGCCCGAGTGACACTTTGTGAGGAAGCAGGGGGTAGGGGTAAGTTAGACTGTGAGAGTGAACATAGAGATGACTGTGTAGACATGGCGATAGGATTGCATATTGCAGCTGAATGCAGATGATTGTCCTGTGAAGTGTAAATGTCACCGTCTTTGCCGTCAGCGTTGTCCGAGCAACTGTAGTGTCCGTACATCACACTGGGCCCAACGTCTACTGTCTCTACTTACAACAACCCCACCCAATCTCAAGCGCGCGCCTTGCCAGCCCTCGTCCCGTGTGCTCCAGCCTGCTCAACAGACTCTAGAGCTCGCATCGCGCCACTGTCGTACCCTCCGGTATTCACTTGACCCGCGCCGTATGGCGGTCCAACCTGAGCACTATCGGTAAACGGCCCTGCGCCGCTGCTACCGGACGGACCAGCTTGGCCGAAAGGATCAGAAGATCCAGACGGCCCAGCGTGGGCATAGTTACTCGGACCCGCGACGGCTTCCCCATACCCCCCAGCGTCGTAGTGGCTGCCAGACCCCCCCGCACCTTCAGTCTGCCGGTACGCCGCCACGCCCGTGTCGTACCCCGCGCCACCGTGGGACGCCCCAGCAAGCGAGGTCTGAGCCATGGCTGGCTGGTCTGGCACGCCGGCAGCGGCCTCGGGGTCGGGCGGCTCCTCTGCGCGGCGCTTGCTGGCTGCAATCTCCCCCCGTCGGCGTCTCCTCAGTCGCCAGTTACACCACAGCACCCACTGGGCCTGTCAGCGAGCGAACGCGCACGGCGGCCGACGTACGGGTAAGACTATGCAGGGGATCAGACAGAGGAATACAATGACGGCTATGATGCCTCGGCTGTATTTCGGGCCGCGGGCCTCTGACGAGACAGAGCTTGGAACGCGCATGGTGGCTGTGATGGCCATTGTGTATAGGCTGCCGGATGCGCCGGTCGCTGTCCTGGAGTAGGTGTAGGTCCGGTATTGGCCTGACTGGGTGGTGCTGGACGTGCTGGGTGTGCTGGATGTGCGTGATGTGAACGCGGGTGAGCTTGTTGTCATTAGCCATGGTGGGGGCCCGGCCGTGAGACTGTCAAACGACATTGTGGGCGTGTGGATGGCTTCGAGTTGGCTTCGAGTGGGGGATCAACAGAGTATTATAACTTGACAACGCTACGATGCGATGCGCATGCGTGTCGCCAAAGACGTTAGGCGGCGGTGTCACCTCATGAATCTAACTTTGGAGGTGATCAGCTGCGAGGGCTCAGAGGTGATCAGCTGCGAGGCTTTGTGCTGTGAGCTCGCGCAACGTCAGAACGTGGCAGAGGTGATGGTCTGGACCTGATTGCGTAAGAGCAGTGGACTCGGGATGCAGGAGGGAGGCTGTGACGGGCATGTCGAGGATGACCGCCGAGATGGCGAGATCGAGCCAGCTGACCACAGTTGTGACATGATGGACAGGTGGAGGCAACAGCCCCGAGTACGGAAACGGCCTTCTGCCCGCTGGCTGGCGGCTGGATTGCTGTTCCGACAGTGGTTTGTCTGGCCAATGAGCAAGTGAGATGAGGTTGGGCGGTGCATACGCAGATGGCAGTTACTCTGCTTCGCCTTTTGGCTGTGTAGCCGACTTGATTGCTATCCTGAATGGGTGCTCGGGCTGCTGATCAGCATACCTGGGAAGGAACCAAGGAGTACTCAGTCAAGAACTCAAGAGAGATCGCGCGGCTGAGGCTCGTCTTGGCATGAGCATTGCATATGTCAAGTAAGTGCTATCTGCCTGGATAAGTCCCAAAGTTGGCCAAGGTACACAAACACCGCGATCAGTGACCATCCAAGAACCCCCAGGTGCCATGTCTTTTCCAATTACACACAAGTCTCGGAGAACGGTACAACTGCCTCCACACATCCCTACTGCTTCTTCCCTTCTGCAACAGCCTGGTACTCACTACCTGTCTCCGGCGTCACCAGCACCTCTGCATCGACGCTCTTCTCAGACAGGAACGCCGGGGACCAAGCTCGGTCGATATCGAGGTGTGGCGGGTGGCAGGCCACAAAGGCTTCTTCCTCCGAGTTCTGCTCAAGGGTTTTTGCGCGTACGGCTGCGGCGAAGGCTGTCCGGCGGCGTTTGCGGAGCCAAAAGAAAAGGAGGACGCCCTTTGCGGGTCAGTATGCCTTGCGCTGCGGGCTGACTTGGACGCACAATGGCCGTGAGGAAGAGGACGCCAAAGACGACGGAGATGGCGATGATGCCGGCTTTGCCCAGTGGCCTGCCGGTGGAGTGGGAGTTGCTAAACGTGGCGCCTCGGTACCCGCTGGAGCTGGACTTGGTTCGGGAGCCTGATTTAGAGGAACTTGACTTGGACCTGCGGAGAGAGTCGAACATGTCAAGGAGCGTGGGGAGCAGTCTCCGTGGGTAGTAGTCGTAGAGAACGAAGTGAAAAGCAAGTCTGGAAGAGAGATGGTTGGCCAATGTGCATATCTGCCTTCTGTTTACAGATCCAAATAGGAGGATGGCGCGGAACGTCGAGTATCAATCACTAGAATGGGTCAGCGAGCCGAGCACCGTGGCGTGCTGTGCGTGCAGTAACCTTCCGACAGTGAAGGCGGAACGGTCCGCTCGGGCCATCGGGCTGCGGCTCAGTCTGCTCATGCTCCTTAGTTCTGATTGTGGTCTGTGACAGTCTGCTTCAGTCGCCTTTGGATAATAGCTGGTGTTATGCTGGTTGAAGGCGAGGTTGATCGACGGTAGGAGGTTGGGACGAGTGAGCCCAGCAACACTGCCTCCCGTTCAATACTGGCTTCATCCGTGTGTGTGAAATATCACAAGCTACCCCTCATGCACATGCGAACTATCGTCTCCCGATCGTCTATCACACCGGTGCATTACGAGGCGCACCACCAACCTCCTCATGGCCAACTGGCGGCCCAGGGTGTACCACTGGCGCTTCCCAGGCGGCCACAACATCAGGCGGGGGCGGCCACTGCGCGACAGGCGCCGCAGAGCTGACTGGAGGAACCTCAGCCAGCCAACTGTTGGCCTCCTCGCCACGCTCGAGGGGCGTTACCACGTATGGTCCCGCCCGCAGTACGGGTGGGGTCTCGTTGGTGCTCGGTCCTTGCTCGAGCTTCTCCTCTGGGCTGGGGGGAGTTTCGATGTGGGCCATCTTGGTGCCAGTCTTGGGTTGCCGCTTCCTGAATTGATGATACAGCAGAATCGCCTCATCGTCAGCCTGGGTGTTCGAGTGGGTCAAACTCACAATGATGGTGAGCACGACCAACGCAACGACGACTCCAATGGCGATTGCCGCGCCTTTGTTCAAAGTCTTGCCCTTGCCCTTTGAGGTGGCTTTCTTGGTCGTCGTCACAAAGACGGTCTTGCCGCCAACGACGGTGGCGCGGGACTCGGTCGTCCAGCTGTCGCGCAGTGTGCTCGTGAGAGGTGTGGGTTTGAGGGTGGTTTTGGTTGCTGCTTTGGCTGTCGTCCTGCGGGTGGCCATTTTGAAGTTGCGAGGAACAAGAGGGAGTGAGCTGAGGGGGTTTGGCAGGGAAACAGAGAGCGGGTTATGTGCTGCGCTTTGAGCAAGGGTCTCTGCTTGAAGCCGATACACATGTGGGGAGGTGATCATGCTTTTGGATCTGGAAGTCTAGCATTGATGGATCTGGCGTTGGTTGAGAGAGTGTGCTCGGGCTCGCGGTCTTGCTCGGAACCTGGTCGGGCGTGCAAGTCAGTGTGAGTGTAGCAGAGTTCTTGTGGGCTGTGTTGTGTAGATGAGTGATCTTCAGGAGGCCTGCAGCTTCCTATTTTGTCAGGTTCTTCCCAGAGGGAGTTTCTCGGTCCAACAAGCAATCAATGTAACAGTCTCAGTGAAGCGGTTCCAGCGAGGCTGTCCTGCCGACGCACAGTCTGGTCGCAGCGTTTCTCAGAGTGAGCAGCGTGAGTCTGGCTAATCTGGACAACGTGGTCTGTGTCTCAACCGAGGCAGTGTCAGCAAAAGATTGGCACAGAAGCACGGCCTCGAGATCCAAAGCGACAGAAGCGCTAAACCACGAGGTGTAACGGTCACATCTGTACAGCATACACTCTGAGCACTTGCCAGCTTTGTCAGGCGGCGTCCGCTGAAAACGACATGGACGTCGTCGCATCCTCCACGGACAAACACGGACACCAGACCACCACTACCTGAATCACCACGCACAAACCCGACACACGGGCCACGCTCATCGCTCATCCTCCTGGGCAACTCGGCCGCGGCCCCGGCGTCGCCCCGCCGCCCCCTGAGGACGCCACCTGCCACACACGGTCGCGCACACGAGGGGGCCCGAACGACGTGCGGCGGGGGGCGGCGAGCCAAGACTTCGGCGGCGGACGCACTGACCAACAAGGATGTTTTGCCGGTCCGACGTCGCGCCGCACCGCCTCGGCGGTAGTCGCCCTGAGGTCGTTGCTGGCTGAGATGTCAGGCACGCCGTTGCGGGTGTTGTGGCTGGTGAAACCTGCTGTCAGTGTCAGGTCTCATGTCAGGTATCTTGAACGACGATGAGTAGCAGTCTTGGAGCTAAGTAGTGCGTGGAACGAAAATACAGCGACTAGTGGCGAGGGCAACAGCCTCGACTTTCGGCAGGCTCCACTAGAGTAACCCAAGGTGAAAGGTCGTGTGGCCCAAGGGCGCGCTTGACGCGATTCGCTGCTTGCCCTTCCTCTACTGTCGCGCGTTTCACCTCCACAACCGAGGTGACGCACCTCTGCAATGTGCGGCGATGCACCACCGCCAGACTGCCAGACCTGCACCACGACAGGCAGTGTCAGTAAGAGCGCAGAGCGTTCCTGCGTCAGATCTCGCACCTGTCCAGTCGTCTGGGCCTTGCGGCAAGAGCATGGGCTTTGAGGTACCATCAGCGGCTGTGGCCCCTTGCTCTGCCCGTAGAGCACGAAACCGAAGCGCTGAAGGCCAAGCATGTTGCACCAGCTCGGAGATCTGAGGTTTTGCATCAACAAGAATACGACTTTGCACTGTATGATATCATTCGGAGACAGTCGTTCCTGAGTGAATTCTCAGGAACAGGAACAACGTGCCTCGGAATTTTGAGTAACCTTCCTCCTGCACGTGCCGCCGTAGCCGACGATGCCGAGAATCACAGATGTCTTTGCACCGCCAGGATGTGGTTCTGGAACGCACGTTCGTGGCGTACATTCACAAAGATACTACCATCGGCTCCGCGGCAATGGCCAGAGATCAGGTCCCAGGCCCACAGTATGCTTCACCCCGCTTTTTTGCCTTTGCACTGGAGTCGTTACACGGGTTCTTGGATGGGTTAGGAACTTCAGGGGAAGAGGAAATGGCGAGATAGCCTTGCGTTCTGCTGTGGATCTGTTGTGATGTGTACGCTAGTACGGCCGAGGACGCCGCTATCTACTGCTTCGGCACCGGGTATCTGGCATTGTCGTAGTCATGGCCGGTGTTGGTCACGCGACTTGCCTCGCGGGCGGATCATCTATATATACGAACTCGCCGGCGGTGTTGTTGCAACTCCACACTCCCACATCGGCTTCCTCCATACTCCACACTCTGAGTCCAGGACGGGGAAGGTAGGTCTAGTGAGGCATTGGGGCTGACGGCAGGACTGGTGGGTCATGCCCATGGACGTTGCTCATGGTCTTGGCAACGGAGACATGACAACGAGACTTCTGACGACTGCTGACTTGTATCTGACTCCTCACGGCTCTGACATGCAACCTGTTCTCACTTCTGACCTGTGCTGATTTGTCTAACTCGAGCTGACTTTCTCACCACTTTACGTGCCTGACTGAAGGTGACTCTTCGCTGACTCTACTCGCTAACTACTGACCTGGAGGCTTCTGCTCTAACGTGTTGACCTGAGGCTGCGGACGACTTGCTGACGTCCTAACTTCTGACGCTCGAACCTCGATTTCGCTAACCTAGTGCTCCTCTGACCTTCTGACGCTCTGACAGACTGCTTACTGGCTGACTCCGACATCTGATGCCGCATGCCGCAACAGTGTACAACAACTAATCCGATGTCATCGGCCTCCAACACGTCAGCACGTTGCTAACGGCACGTTTGTTGACAATACAATTCTCACGCATCCTCACAGCCTCCCATTCATTCTTGCTACTTTGAACTGAGTTAATTCCTAACTCGTGTTTTGACATGCTTCTAACGCCGCAGTGCAAAGAAGGCCTTCAACCCCCTCCGTGAGTGCGACCATGACCGGTTGGTGCTGACTTGTTCCCACTAGCTTTTTCTTCTGTACGGTTGTAGATTCTATGCACGTTTGAACTCTGCTGCCTTCTTGCACTTGAACGTTGGCTGCGCGTTACCTGGCTGCACTTGCGTTGTTACTGAGGCTCCTCACTCCGCTTCCAACACTACCGATGCTCGTCCGTAACTAGTGTGCTCGGCCATGCATATCCATATCCACACCGGTTCCGAAGTTGTATGCACGAGATCCGCCCGGCCTCAAGCCTGCTTATCGCACCAATACCGTTCAGTCCACATCCCCGCTGCCCGTTTCCTACTGGTAGCCCGCCAACCACAGCCACATCACAAGGCAGTGAGCAAACCTTGGTCAGCTGACCACCACGACTGCAACCTCGCAGAACATCATAGCCGTCTCTACTCCACCCACCCGTCACAACGACCCGTTACCGTCACCCTCGCCTATCTCCGTCGCCATGTCGAGCTCTGGTTCAGCGAGTCTCGGACACTCATCGGTCGTACAGCTATGCATTCAGGAAACCCATCAACAGCCCACCAACAAAGAATGCATCCATGACGCAGTGCACGCCAAGGCGTACCTAGCTTCCCCGCCACCCAAGCCCCCGTGCTCGTGCCTGCTGATCTTGCATGAAAATTCAGGTACGGGTTGGCTGTTCCTGGGAATGGCAGGAACGAGTTTTCTTGAGCCATAGGAATTTGGCAGTGTCGGTTCTCTCGGTTACTGTCATTTGTTGTTTGGTTTCAGCTGCAGTTTGGTTTGGCCGGCCACATCCGTCGATCCCAAGCTGATGTCGATGCTGAGGGCCGGGTACAGAACCGAGGCGGAGGGAGGCAGAGGTGGCACTTGGACGCTGGTTGATGGCCTGTTGAGCAGAACAAGACACCAATGCGCTGCTGGTGCTGTGCACACGTCCTAGGATCACTGTACCCCTGGAGCATGTGGATGTTTACACCGTGTGACAGCTTGGAAGTCAAGAAGCTGTAAGATATAAAGACAACCCTATAGACCATCGCCGCCAACGACCCCGAGCGCATCCCCAGGCTCTGCACAGACCAAGAGAGCCGTGCACAGAGAAACACCGACCTTCTGCCAAACAGCGCTGAAGACCTTCGATAACCCTCAAGTAGCATCGAACCAATGCTACGCTCTCCCCCCTTTCATGTTGTTGTCAATTTATATATCAGCTCTGAGCTTCCTGTCAAGGTTGGCATCAGCCGCGCCCCTTCCCTCCACCGACGATGACAGCCTCCAAGGGCATAACCTTATCCTTGCCCCACGCCAATGGGGTGTCAAAGAGTCCACGCCTAAAGGCATGAGCGTCGCCGTCATCATAGTCATAGTGATAATGAGCCTCGTTGCGTTCATAGTCCTGACAGTGAGTTTCTCGTCTCCGGTCCCAAGCACTGACACGGCCAGCTGGTATTGCGCCGATGCTGCTGGGCTATCGCGATGATGGGTCCCCCGCCGCCACCCCGTACCCAGCTACCTTACGTACAGCCCGCACCAGCTTATAATCCCAACCCGGCTTTGCAAGAGTATGAGCTCACCCAGGTTGGAGGTATCAATGCCGCCGTCACGCCTACAGCTTCGATTGTACCCCCACCTCCAGCGCGTTGGACACAAGCAACGATACCGCCAGCAGCGGCTACACAGACTTGTGGCGCGGTGGTCAGTGCGGACCCGCTTCCGCCTGCATACTCGTACGAGCCCCCTGTTCCGCCGCCTCCC
This sequence comes from Prillingera fragicola, assembly GCA_002335605.1. Taxonomy (NCBI): domain Eukaryota; kingdom Fungi; phylum Basidiomycota; class Tremellomycetes; order Trichosporonales; family Trichosporonaceae; genus Prillingera; species Prillingera fragicola. The sequence goes on along the minus strand of BEDY01000006.1, from coordinate 74,573 downwards.
TGACAATGAGCTTCTTTGGCCATGGGAGGGGTGCAGCAGGGAATGGGGCACTCTTCGTTGGAACTAGGCTGGGGCGACATAGGTGCTCCAATGTGGCGGTATGGGAGCTTTTGTGTTTGTAGGTAGTCATCTGGTTGTAGCCATGTACATGTATCTCGACACATTGTGCAGTCGACGCGGGCTCGTTGTGAGATATTTGGGCTTGATTAAACTTCGGGCACGAGCAAGCAGAGAGAACCTTCTTGCCGTCACTTCCGTCGGGACTTGGAAGTGCAGTGTCCCTCCCTGGTGGGGCTGCGGGCAACGGTCTGTTTCGTCCTTCATCCTCAGCATCTTCCAACTACTACTGGTATCTCCCACCTCACCGCTTTGTGTGTTCGCCCAGGTGTCACTCTTTTACTTAAACTGAAGCCCAGAGTACTTATGAAACAACTATGGTAAAGGCAGACAGGAGTGGACCGAGCGTTGTGCGCCACAGGACGAAGCTCAGGTTCGAAACGCAATGCTTCTCGCAGCCAACTTCGATGCTTGGCTGAGGGGCCAGATCTTGCCGTCAAGACATTCGCACCGCTCGCAAGAAGCTTCTGAAGCTAACCACCGATTTACAGCTCTCGGAAGCCTTGGGGTCATTGTGAACGCTGCCGCGAAGGAATGCCCCAATGCTGGCGATTCATCAGTTCCTTTAGTCGTTTCTTGGCTGCTCACTCCATTACACTTTGACAACCAAGATCTGTCCGGCATTACATTGTCTGTCTCCCCTCTGTGACCACAATGTCCTTGGCTCTTGCCATGACCGCTCCAGCAGTCAAAGAAGCCACAACGACCTCCCAATTGATCCCCAGCGATGTCTCGCGTGTCATATTGCACCCCTCTACTTGGACAATGTCGCCAGGTAAGATGGCTGGGGTCGCAATTGGCATCATTAGCGGTGTAGTGTTACTTGTCCTAGCAATCCTGGTGAGCATCTTCTGATACGTCCTTCGAAACAGCGCTCATACCCTGCAAGCTCACGACAACGCTCGTCGGCAGATACCGCGCCAAACGGCGACGACAGCCCGTCATGGACGAGACCGAGTTGGATGCCGTGCTTCGGTTCCCCATTCAGACAGGACTTGACGGCAAGCTCAGTCCTTCTGTTCCGCCGGAGGCTGTAGAAGCACCACCAGTTCCATCCCAGCTTCCCCGAACTTGAACGCTGTCTGTCCATATGTGGACAGTACCGTTTTCTCGACTTCCTTGCTATTTCACCTACATGCTATGCAGAGGAACTTCACGAAATGAATCCGCGTAATACAATCACTACGATTTCACGTTGAAAAGCCTAGCTAGGAACTACTCGACCGTTTTCGACTGGTGCCACCCTCATCAGCCGTCCCCTTTGATCGCCACATGGCCTGCATTCATGGGCCTTGTCTTGACGCAAGCTCGTATGCTCCGGGCATCGTCCACCGCTGTTAAAAGCCAAATGAAGCACAGGGACGGACGAGCGGAAGGTGACCCCTGAGCTGGACCCGATGACCTCTCCATACTAGCCGCTGAGGCCGACAAGTCTGTCTGTCCAAAGTGCGTTGCTGTCTGTTCCCCTTGTATGCTGAAGCTGTGGCACGGCCCCCCGCACCATGTTACGGGCCAAAAGCGACCAAATACCTGTTCACCAGTGATCATTGGCACACATGTTGATTGCCATTCAAGCCGTGGGAGTAAACCTCCGTCCTTTATGGGCATGCATTCTCTGCACGAGGCCAGAAGGCCAGCAAGAGAAGCATGAGTGCCTCATCATGCTTATGACCATTGACGCCAGGCAGGCGAGGCAAGTCTGCCGTTGCTAAGGCATAATCTCCAGGCACGCTTGTGATTCGTTTCGGGACAACACAGCATATGCCCGCATCGCCGAGGCCATTCGGCTTGCGTACGACCTCCGTCGGACTGAACCCCTCGTCTGGCGGAACAGCAGTGCAACAGAGTAGAAGTGAGCAAGGGTCCATCGCATCGTCTAGATGCGGCAGCTAGGGGTACTGGCATTGCGACGCGTTCGAGACTTGTGGCTGCCAGATTGTACATAAACGGCGTATGAAAGATAGTCTTCCCTCACATTGTGATTTCCACCCCTTCACACGACTTCTATCATGATTACAACACTACTATCTCTCGCTCTCGCTGTCGGCGCAGCCCATGGCATTCCCTTCCCTCAGGTCGAGAGTACGACCTCTCGGGCATCACCAGCTCCCACTGCGACCCGCGCGACTGGTACAAGCACTGCGACTGGTATAGTCTACAACTCCCGGCCCAGCAGTAGTTACAACACCACTCACCGTTCTGGCGCCAATTATTCGCGATTCGGAACCGCAAGGCCGACAAACACAGCAACTTATTATTCCGGCTCCTACGGCAAGCCGTTCCAGGCATGGGTCATTGTGGTCGCTGTCTGCGCCAGCGTAGCCGTCCTGGCCATCTTCGTTGTGAGTTCCTTTCTGCTCTGTCTTGAACGCACCCTAACAAAGTCCAGATACTCTATCGCTATAGCCGCCGGTCTACTGCTACCAACAACTACCCACCCGTCCAGCAAATCCACATCAACCGCGCCTCTATCGACTCTCGAGAGCCATTGAACCCGCGGCGTGCGGGCTCGACAGCCGATGGCCGCCCCATCACCCCAGAGCCCAACACGATCGACCCAGAGCTCCAGCACGCCCACGACCCCGCACCGCCCTACTCCTACCAGCCTCCTGTGCCGCCTCCTGCGTTTCCACGCGAGCCTTCCCCTCCTCCATTTACACCGGTGGACAGGACGCCAGCTCGGTAAGGCGGGGCCGAGGGTTAGAGTTTGGGGACACTATAATGGGATTGCCCTGCGCATGCCGCGAGCATGCTGCCCATCTGTATCTATAGGCTTGACACTTCAATAATGAACAATGCAGTTATTGCACGCATGACGTTGGCCAGCAGCCTTGGCATGCCGCTGCGGGTGGGCACAACGGGTGGGGCAAAACATTGTCGTTTATAGAGGCTGCCGCCGCTTATGTATGGTCTGTATGGCGGAACTGCCCCCAGATACGTTGGTCGTTACAGATGTATGTCTCAGAACACTCTTATGACAGCCCATGTTACACACCCACACCACTGTTGCCATCGGCAATGGATCAATGTTGTGCCCAGCCCAGGCGCCAAACAGTCTGGAATCCTACCTCCAGCGGCCTTGCGGTTTGGCAGTGAATCTGGGAGGAGTGCCTCGCTCGTGCATTGTACGTTGTTCTGTATTTGCGAGCCGTAATCCAGTGTATCTAGTAGGGCTGCATGCATAGTGTCGCGACAGGACAAAGGACAAACTGCCAAAGGGCTTGGCATCGTAATGGACAGCTGCAGAATTCAGGCACCATGACTAGCCCCGTTGCTGCTCCAACGGCGTATGGACCACCTCGGCACGGCGTGCACGGCGTGCAGCTCTGAACAAATGCAACGGCGACACAGCATTGCATCACGGGGTCAGTCAGGCTGTCGGCCTGTCGGAGCAGCAATTGTCAAGAAGCATGATTCCCAGGAAGACATCCCGTATATAGAACGGCCACGATGCACAGATGCCCGCCCAAATCCCTCGTTTATCTTATCCGCAGCCACACTCACGCCATGACACACTTGCTATCAACCATCCTCGGCCTCGCACTCACGGGCCTTGCGTACGCCGCACCCCTCCTCGAAGATCCTCCTGATCACCCCAATCTTGTCAGCCGTCAATGGGGACGTACAAACCCGTATTATGGCGATTCCAATGGTCGGAACTCGGTTTTCGCCACCTGGAAGATTGCTGTCATCGTCGTCTGCTGCATTGCAGGCTTGGGCTTCCTCATCGTAAGTACCCGGCTTTTAGTGACAAAGAAGAAACTCACACAGCCACAGGCCGTCATGTTCTGGTGCGGCATGTGCATGGCCCTCCGTAAGTCCCTGTCTGGCAGGCGCGGGAACACTGTAGCTCCAATCAACCCCAATCTCAACCCAAACTTCACCTACGGCCAGTCTGACCCAGCAACCTACAACAACTCGTACAACAACAACGGCGGCGCGTACGGTAACACGGGCACCTCGACGACCTACGCCAACCCCATGTCAGGCTATTCACATCTTCCCCCTCCACCCGCTGCGCACTCTGGCATGTTTGGCGGTGGTCACCACCACGGCGCCCACTCGCATCACATGATGGCCCACAACAGCGCAATGGACTCGCATAACATGGCCCACAACAATGCCATGAGCGCCCACAACAATGCCATGGCCATGAACCGTTAGTCCTGTATCGTAATGTCATAGATTGTATCAATGTATTCCTGTATTCTCTGCCTACAACCAACTTGCTCCGACTTCTGGCACTTGAGCACCACTAATGCCCTTCTGGCACGGCACTTGAGCACCACTAACGCCCGTGTGAGCTCCGCGTTCCCCGGACACGTCGGCGACGGCCTTCTTGTCGGCGTTTCTTGGCGGGGACGAGCGGAGCCGAGATGACGTGCTGGAGCGCCGACGGCGCTAGCGCCACACGAGCCCACCCCATCGCGGCATCCGTCATGACCGTCATGAATGGCGCTCGGTGTCGCGTTGACCCTGCGCTAAACTCGCCCCTACCCTCTCCAATGAGCTAAACTCGCCCTCGACAGGACTTCTCCTGGCGTCGATGTGTACTCCATCGGGAGTACGTCATGCGGAGCACTAGTCCGAACAGGCGTAGATAATACAGATATCTTGCATACCAAGTCACCGCCCTTATGCCCCTAGATGCCGAAGCGACCTAGGCGAGATCTACAGAGCATGTTGGCATCCATGCCGAGGATTTGGTACAGCCTGCACAATTTGGTATGGTAAGCCACTGCAGACGGTCACGTGGCCCTGGAATCTTCAGTTTTGCGAAAACTCCCGCAAGCATGCGCCCGAAGGCACCCGCCACATGGCTGTCTGCGCCCCTTGGGTCTGATGCCCCGGCGTACTATCTTGAGACCAGGAACGTGCCTGCAGATCATCCACCTGGTGCCTCTGTGTGGCATGACGTTGCGGCGCCGAAGTGTTGACGCGCACGAAGCCGACGGCGGCCGAGTCGGTGACGAGTCGAGGCGCCATGGTATATAGCTACCTAGTCGGTGACTGTCTGTTGCTCTCCACCATCAGCAACTATCAAAAGCTTCTTGCTTCTTCGCAACACACACCTGCAACCTACTTTGCCCCACCTACTCCCCCCTTCAATTCACTCCATCACCAACACCAACTGCCTCACCGCAGCCACCACCCTCGGCCCCGCCACCAGCAATACCGGACCCCATGTCCTACAGCCAAACACACCGCTACGCCGAACCTCCAATTCAATAACCCCTAACCCGAACTCCAACCCCCGTTCAATGCCAAGTGCCCCCAACGTGAGTTTCCGTTTCCTTACCCCACGACCCAAAGCTGACAAGCCAGACAACCCCGGGCTCCACCAAGGTCGACCGCCCAGCTCGCCGCCCCAGCCGGCGCAGCACCGGCCCCTCAGCGCCGCCACCCTACTCGCCCATTGCCTCTCCTTGCGAGACGGTGATTGTGCCCGACGACGCCGTGCCCGAGCTCGAGCTCCCGCCGCCCGCGTACGCCACTGCAGTACCAGCCTCGCCGGTACGCAGGAGCAGGCCGCTCCCCACGCCGCCTAGCCGTGCGCGCACGCTTGACAGCGTTTCTAGCCCGACCCACGTCCAGGCGCCGGTCGGGTTCCATGTCGTCACCTAAACTCAGTGGCGACTGCTTCGAGTCGAGCCAGGTGACTCGGAGCGGCGATCTTCGACTCGCCTATCTCTAGACTGGTTATGCTCCGTCCGTGAATTCTATTTTGCCTCCTAATCAACATGTGTAATATCAGTACTTCTTGCTAGTGTTTGATAATCTTGAAATGTGAGAAATGCTCGTTACTCTCTCACCGGTTCACCGGTTGCTTCGACCGGACATCATACTAACCGCACATTGCATTTTCCATTGGCCACCTCCGGCACATCCAGTAGCACAAACCTCGCTGCACAGTAGCGCAGTAACAGGCCGACAACAGCCCCGTGCCAGTTGCATGTAGACACCTGACACGGCGGACAGACACCTCGGTAGCGAGTTTCCGAATCTACTCGTAACCGATACCGATACCATCGGACACACGTTGGTATGCTGGTGCTGGTGGAGCCCAAGTCGGGAGTTGACTGTCCCCGTGCTCGCTTCATGGCTACTACGAACCGGCGGCATGCAGGCTGTTGCGGTGTTGCGGCACCGGCTGATCTTGATCCCTTGGCGGAGATGGCATTGTTTCGCTTGGCGCAGGGGGGACAGAGGAACAGCAAGACCAGTTGGTGTGGAAGGGATCTGCACGAGGGCGTCAGGAACCATGACGTAGATCTTTGAAAATCCGCTATGAAAACTCAGGACCATTCCAGGAACGACAGGTACCGAACCCTTCCTGCACCACTGTAGTCAGCACTTCGTGTGCGACATGCATTCCATCGTCACCATTCAGACGCATCACGAGCCCACAAACAGGTACAGCCCCTGCACCGCCAAGGCGAGCGCATCTCCACCACGACACAGTGACTGAATGGTCGTCCGACCAGGTCGGGCATCCTTATCTCTGCCTAGTGCAACCCGGCACCGCCGGAAGACACGTTTGTGACTGGCTAGCTGGCTAACTGGCTAGGTTTCAAATCAATCCATGTACGGTCAGGTCTGCACGCTGACCTCGCGAGCTACGTTATGCCATGCTCCGTCCGGTCTGTAGCTCTGTAGATTCAGCTATGCACGACCAATGAAACGCGACCGGCAATGCGCGATGCTGTTCACGGGGCCGCAAGGTCGTCACCCGTGCACGCTCCGAGCGCGCCGAGCCGGCCTGGCCGCCGTGCTGCTGCCCTGGTGACGCGCGCTGGGCCAGTAGTTGAGAGTACCGATGCAACCGAAAGCTGCAGTGCGGCGTAGTGCGGTGTGTGTGACGTCGGATGGACCGGCGGCGGCGCACAGGATTAGATGATGCGAGCCAATGAGGTGCTGCGATAGTGACTCGCTCGGCCGGAATTGAGGATCCGCGGGTAGGGTGGTTAACCCGCCCGAACATGTCAGGGAGGTCTGTAGAGAGGAACGGTTGTTGACGATGATGCGGGACTCGGTTCAACTTGCATACATAAACCACTCGAGTCTTGTCATCGCCACTACCAACTCCGTCGCCTTTCCAACTCCAACCTCACACACAAGCTCCTACTTGTACTTCTCTCATAGATACGCCTTCACCCCCCCGGTGCACATCGAGCGCACCTTGACGCTGCCTCACACACCCTCAGCTCACAACCTCACCTCACCACCTTACCTCACTGCCGGATCCTTACCAGCAGTCTGCTGCACCTAACCACACTTACGTGCAACTCACCGCCCACCATACATCAATACTTGTTTGACTGTCACACGTGCATATCACCTCACCCTACCGAAAGCACAAGCTGACAACCATGAAGCCTATTCACCCAAGACTCAAACGACCCACGAGACACCATGGCCGCTGTCATGCCTCCCCCCTTTTTCCCTCCCAGCTCTCCCTTCCTCTCGAGGCACACTTCACCCCGCCTCCGCCCATCTCCGTACGCTCGTCCCAACCCCAACCCGCCCCGCCCTACGTTCCCCGAGCCGACCGCACCTCCCTGGCTATGGGTCGCGCAAGTCCACGACCACCTGGCTGGCGGCGCCGACATTATGGACGACTTTATCTCGCCTCCCGTTGCCAGCCCGTTCCTCAGCTCGCCTCAGGTTCTCCCGGCTCAGCCAGAGCCGGACCTTAACGCAGAGCAGCTCGCAGAGGACCAGCTCGCGGACGAGATCCTTGCTGCGCTAGCTGGCAACCCAAGCTTTGGGACCAACCCCGCCCCGGTCAGCTATACCTACCCGCTCCCCTTCACTCTCTCACCACCTACCGCCTCCACCATGCCAAGCTACACCTCCATGTCCGCCCAGCCAAAGTACAGGTGCGACAACGCCGAGGCCTGCGCAGCATGCACGCCGACCAACTCGCCGGAAGTCCTAGCCGCACGCAGCCGGTCGTCCACGGGCGCCATCGCCATGTCGGCCTCCACGACCCTCGTGCCCGAGATTGCCATCTCGCCCCTCCCCGCCGCGACAATGGGCGTCTCCCCCCTCCCAGCGGCGGTATCCCCCTTCCCCGCGCCGCAGCTCACGCTCTCCCCACCCCGCTCCCCGAGCCTCGCGCCGACGAGCTCGCCCTTCCCCGCCCTCCCCGTCGAGGCCGCCCCAGCCCCCTCAAACTGGGACACATGGTTTCTCGCCCAGCTCTCGGGCATGGACGGCCCGCGCCCCTCGGAGCAGGCCATCGCGGCGCCCCTCCCCTCCTCGGCGGACAGCTTTGGCCCCCCCGGAGGCTGGTTTCCTTCCTCCTTTGTCGCGCCGCGCGACTATGGCGCTGCCGAGGTCGCGCCTGAGCTCAGCGAGGCGTTCGACCTCGCTGCAATGGAGGCGCTCGACGACGACGTGCTCGCGCAGTGGGTCGACGTGCAGCTGCACGCCGACGGGTGCCGGTGTGCAGAGTGCCTGCGCGCCGGGTCGTGGCGTGGTGGCTAACCCTGCCTTTGGACCATGGTTTAAACTGTCATCCCCACCCGTTCTCGACACGTCTGCTGTGCAGACTGATCGCGACACCTCGAGGCATCCACGCGTCTCTAGCTTGATCCCAGCTCGACGAACCCATCCCGACACGGCTGAGACTCTGGACCCTGCCCGAGCTCCCCCCATGGCCAACTGGAAACTCCGTAGCCTTGTACCAGGACTGTACTGTACTGCTAATTGTAACACGGTGACGAATGTACTGTCAGAAGTATCTGTAATGTCGAGCAGAGCAGTCCTCTCCGTGCACAATAGGCGCGCAGAGACAGTCGTACACAATGGCATTCGGATGCGCACCACATCAGCCTGCATTCCTCTCCTGCTCACATGGCCACTATTAATAACCACCGTCTGGCCGCTTTTTCCCGTCCACGGCCGTGTTCTGGAGCAGTCTCTGGGACGTCAATCTCGTCCCTCCCACTCTCGACTCTCTCTGGCAGCCCAGCTGACAACTGATCACTGAGACGGAGACACCCGGAGGACGGAGGAGGCCCCGCTGCTGCGCGGCGGCTCTGAGCGACTCTGCCCTAGGAATGTCATCTCGTAAAATGCCCGAACCCGCTGCGTGGCTTGTGTCAGCCAGTGCATAGTTGACGTGCTTTGATGCATGAACAAATGCATGCCTTGACCCAGGACAGCAGAGGCTCTTCTATGGTCACGCCACCGGGTTGACTGTACTCTGCACTCCTTGACGGCTCTGAGGGAGAGAAACAATGACACTTTTATGGTCATGAGCACCATCTGAGTAATGATGGCTTGCACGTGCCAGTCTTTCTCTCGAGTCAATGGATCCCTTAAGTGTTCCAGAGCATGTCCAGCTGCAGTACTCAGATCCCAAATGGCCGTGTCCCGCAGCAGCTACCTCACCCGTACAGACTCCAGATCCCACACCGGAATACCTCCCAGCGCAACTCCATCGTCACACTGCCAGCGTCACCGCTCGCCGCCACCGGCCCTGCAGCCAGTGACGACGACGCGATGATCATTCCGCCTCGGGCTGGGCTGACAAACCGCAAGACTCAAGCTGTGACGGGTGGCGCAGAGGTCGGACGAGTCCGGCTCGGTGGGGCGGTGTAGTGCATCTGTGGATTGTTGTTTGTGTATTCGAGTACGAGTGGTATTTAGCTCGCGTGTGAATCGATGCAATGTACCGCCAACTGGGCATCGTACCGTGTCTCTTCTCCCTGCTGCTACTGCTTCAGACCCTCCTGCATCGCACTGCACCCAGAACGCATCCCTCGACTCGGACTAGAGGTCACACGCTACCACGACAATGTCTCCCTTACTCCTCCTCTTCCTCAGCCCAGCCACAGCCGCCCCCCTCCCGCAATCACCAACACCCAACGCCCCCTTCCTCCCCCTGCCAACCCCAACCTCAACGACGAGCCCAACCGACACGAGCGGCACGAGCACGGACAGCAAATCCCGCATCGTCCTCGCCGCCCCGCTAATCTTCCTCCCCATCGCCATCTTCGTCCTCCTCCTCCTCTGGTGGCTCATGCACCGCCAGAGCAGCAAGCTAGCCCACCGCCTCGGCCTCGCCAGCGCGCCCCCGCCGCCGGCCACCCCGGACGCGCCCGGCGTCGTGCGCACGGCGAGTACCTCGAGTCTCCCCGTTTACAGCAAGCAGCTCGGCGGGGGTGAGGTTTCCGTCGATCCTGCCGAGTGAGTCTGATGGAGGACGAGGAGCTGACGGTAATAGCTACGATACGGACGACGAGGCCCCGAGGTATGGCGCGGCGGGCGAGGTGCCGTCTTATACCGAGGTGCGATATCCGCCCTCGGCTCTGGTGCGTGACGATGGAGAGGGACGGCCGCGGTCGGGGTTGTTGGAGAACGTGCCGGAGAGCGGTGAGAGTGGCGAGCGTGTGGCCGTGACGGGTCGCTAGGCTGGCGAGGAGGTCGATAATGTGTGTTCAAGTATAATGTGCACAACCTAGAGTTCCTGTAGCAGTTAGACACGATGAACGAGCTTGGAGATCAGTTCTGCGAAGCCCAGACGACACAATACATAGACTTCTACTCTACCTAAGCGGCAATGCCAAACTTGGCGGCGGCCTCATCAAACTCGACGTCCTTGGCCTGCAGCTGGAGCGCAAACGGATGGCTCGACGCGGCGAGCTTCTGGGCGGCCTCGTCGTCTCCCAGACTCGTGGCTACAGCCAACACGTCTGCCGAGTTGGCACCGTCGCGCTGCGCCTCGGCAATGTCCGCCTTGGCCTCGTCGACGTGCGACAGCAGGAGGTGGGCGGCAGCGTGAGACGCGAGGACGGGAGGAGTGCGGCCCGAGGGGAGCTGGTACAGCTCCTCGTAAAAGTAGTAGGCCTGGTGCAGGGGGCGGGATCCCTAGCAGCGTCAGCAAAATCACAGCGAGCAACGCACAGTCTTGAGACCGATCCACGCCTCGATGGCCTGGACGAGGGTCGAGTCGTTGCCAATCTTCTTGGCGGCGTTGTAAGTCGACTGGGCGAGATCGCGGCGGTCGAGAGAGAGAAGGAGCTGGACGAGGAGCGCAATGCTGAAATGTCAGCGGCATAAACAACAAAGCCATGACAAGGCTAAGTGCCAGGACCCGCCTCCAGCCGCACAAGACTCACCACTCGAGGTCCTGCTTGGCCGCACCCTCGGTCAGAGTAGCCACTGCCTCCTCATTCTCCTTCTCGAGCACAAACACCGTTCCGGCGAGCGCACGCACGACGGCCTCCTCGGCGCTCTCCTCGCCCTCAACCTCGAGGACAAGATCGCGCACCTCCTCGACAGCCGACGCCCCCTTGTCCTCAGGAAGCGCGACGTAGGACGCCAGCGCGGCCGCAGCGCGCGCGGCAGCGGGGACGGGCTCGCTCGCGAGCCACGGGGAGAGGACAGCCTGGGCGTCGTCAATCTGCGGCGGGGAGAGGGCTAGGTTGGCGCGCGCGACGTAGACTGCGCGCAGGAGCGCGGACTCGTCGCTGTCCGGCGTCAGGGGCTGCGAGGAGGCCTCGGCGATGGCCGCTGCGATGTTAGTCTCTAGCTTTACGAAGCTTGGTTCCATCTGGAGCTCAGCTACGTACCCTTGTACGAGCCTGGATGTCAGCGAGAGCATACGATGAGCGCAAAAGTGCGTACCCTGGTAGAAGAGCTGCTTGACGTGGTACAATGCGTCGGCTTCCATTGCTGCTTTCGTTGGCTGGTTGGTGGATGGATGGAGACAGAGGTGGAGGACGCGACAACGAGGTCGACATTGGACGTGGCGGGGTGGTTTGGTTCCGTTGATGTCGCGTGGCATCTGCGTGGCTGTCTTTTGATGTGTTGTGGTGAAAGAAGTTGATGTTGTGTTCTGTTGGAAGGCAGCGCATGCATAGAGGATAAGTAACGAAGAGTAATGATGACAAAGAATGTCTGGAAGGTGCATTGGGAACAAAGGAGGAAGAGGCTGGTTGGTAAAACGCTTGTTACCGAGGATTCCTCATCCTCCTCGTTGCGCATCGACTGCCAGTGGGCTCGCTTCAGTCTTCCTCCACGCCAGCTCCCACTGATCAGTCAACATAAACTCGACAGTACCCCCCGCACCGCACAGCTCTAGAGTACAAAACATGCATGCTCCCCATCTATCTACTTCCTCCTCGAGTGGCGGCGGGCCTTGCCCGGACGCTGCGAAGCGCCTCCCTTGCCCTTCTTGGCACCCGCCTTGTCGTTCCAGCCCGCAAAGTCGTTTGTGCTCTCCTTGGTGTTCTGCTTGGAGCGGCGCGACGAGCCACCCAGCGAGTACTTGGCGTCGCGAACGTGGCGGGGAACCTGCGTGTGTGAGCAACTGATAAGAATTGGATGAGTTAGGACTAACCTTGGGCTTGCCGCCCTTGCCACCGCGAGAGTCGCCACGGTCCTCGATGGCGTCCTCGACCTGGACACCAAAGTCGTCCTCGTCGCCGCCGGCGCCAATCTCCATGCCGTCCTTGCGCTTGCGCTTGACACCCTGCATGCGGTCCGCAAACGACTTCTTGTCCTGCTCGCGCTGCTTGAGCTTCTCGTGCTGGATCTGCTTGCCGTACTTCTTGAGCTCGCGCTGCTTCTTGGCCTCCTCCGACTTCTTGATGCCCTGCGACTCCTCGACTAGCTTGGTGCGCACGCGCTCCATGTGCTCGTCGCTCTTGACCATCTCGGCGTAGTAGTCGCTGGGACGGGCAAAGAGAATGTCGGCCTTGGCACAGGCCTTGCGGGCAATAGGGACAGCGTCGAGGGCAAGCTTGTAGAAGGCAGTCTCACGCTGGAGGTCTACACGTTAGCGATGCTCGTGGCAGGAAGCACTCACCATCCTCGGCGTCAACGTCAAGGTTGGTCTTGGACTGGACAATGAGGTGCTCAGCAAAGGGGGTGTTGGTCATCCTGATTGTCTCGGTAAGGGTGCGCATGGCAGGCTGGACCGGTCAGTTCATGTCACGTCACACGCGAGCGGCACATACCTTGTTCGACGTGGTGATCTTGCGCATAGGCACAGCGTCCTCGTCCACCGAAAGGTCCGAGCCAAGCTCGTCGACGGCAACGGCGTCGCCGTCTGCCTCGTCGACGATGATCGAGTTGCTGTCGTCCTCGGCGGCCATCTCCTCGTCCTCTTCCTCCTCTTCCTCCTCTTCCTCCTCGTCATCGTCCTCCTCCTCGTCCTCCTCGCTGTCCTCGTCATCCTCGCCGCCAGTGAGCTGAGCCATCTCAAACTCGTTCAAGTCCTCAGGGCCGACCAGCTCCATCAACCTGTTCATGCCCTCCTCGGTGACGCCGTCGTCGTCAGAGTCCGACTCGTCCTCGTCCTCGTCCTCGAGCTCGGGGGCGGGCTCGGCGGGGGGAGGGGCAGCCTTAGGAGGCTCCTGCTTTCCCTTTCCCTTTGCCTTGATGCCGGTCTTGCGTGCCTGCTTGTTGCTGACGGGCATGGTGGGTGGAATAGTGGTTGTTGTGAATGTCAAGCGACTATCCTGGTGGACATTCAAAATTCTGGGACAGAGTGAGAACCTGCGGTGGAGGTTGGATCTCGCGTGGCAAAACGCCACTGATTCGGCGATTCGGAGATACTCCACGGTGAGGGGCTGCCACCACCCAGGGACAGCCGTGGTGGTTGTTGGTGAACGCATCCAGGTTGATGGAATTGTGCTTGCTTGCTTGTCCACTAGAACAACATACATCTGCCTGACGAGGACAGAATCATCATTCACACACCTCGGCAGCGCATACCCCACATCCAGCACAACCGCCCAGACCGCTTCACTGCGAAACTCTGGACTCTGGCACGCCAAAAACGCGACTTACACACGCGACCCGACTCGTTCCTCCACCGGGCATTCTTGCCACTCCTTTGACTCTTTCCATCTCGTTCTAATTGTCAAGCCATCATGGATGCAGGTGAATACTATTGCTGTGGCTGTAACAGAACATGGCTACAACAAGCACAGGCACTGCCACTGCGGATGGCTTTGAGCACAACCCCGACTACAACTATGACGACCAAAACGAGTACAAGGACTATGAGGGAGATCAGTTTGAGGAGGAGCCCATCTCCCAGGAGGACTACTGGACGGTGATCAACTCGTTCTTTGACGAGAAGGGTCTCGTCCGTCAGCAGCTCGAGTCGTTCAATGAATTCGTCGAGAACACGATGCAGGAGCTCGTCGACGAGAACGAAAAGTTGACACTCGACCAGCACACCCAGCACACTGGTGTTGCGGGAGATGAGACTGTGGGTGGTAGTGGGATACGCAGTCGTGCTGACAAGTGCAGAGGCGATACGAGATTACCTTTGGACAAATCTACTTGGCCAAGGTGGCCATGACCGAGATGGACGGTCAGACCGTTGGATTGTTCCCCCAGGAGGCTCGCTTGCGTAACCTCACGTACGCTGCGCCGCTCTACGTCGACATGAAAAAGGCGACGCTCAGTGCCGGCAACGTTGACGACCCCATTGAGGCCGATTGGAAGCCAGCAGTGGACGCACACGGCGTGATGCAGGAGAACGAGGAGGACAAGATCTGGATTGGAAAGGTGCCCGTCATGGTTCGCTCCAACTTCTGTCTGCTCCACGGTCTTGCCGACGACAACTTTTACCAACTGGGAGAGTGCCCCTACGACCAGGGTGGTTACTTTGTCATCAACGGTTCGGAGAAGGTTCTTATCGCGCAGGAGCGCATGGCGGCAAACCACGTCTACGTGTTCAAGAAGGGAGAGCCTTCGGCGATCACCTACTACTCGGAGGTCACGAGTCAGATGGAGAAGGGTGGCAAGATGCCGTCAAGGACGACCGTGAGGATGTACGCGCGTTCGGCCGAGAAGACGACTACCGGATCCGTCATGCGCGCGTCGCTGCCTTACACCAAGGTCGACATTCCCATCGTCATCATCTTCCGTGCGCTTGGTATCGTGCCCGACCGCGACGTGCTGTCGCACATTTGTTTTGACCCCAACGACACTGCCATGCTCGAGATGCTCAGGCCATGTATTGAGGAGGCGTTCGCGATCCAGGACCGCGACACTGCGCTCGACTTTATTGGTCGTCGTGGACAGCAGGAGAAGGGAACGCGTGTGATGCGTCAGCGTGCCGCCTTTGACATTCTCCAGAAGGAGATGCTGCCCCACGTGTCCGTGTCCGAGGGCTTTGAGTCGAAGAAGGCCTACTTCCTGGGTTACATGGTTCACCGCTTGTGTTCCGCCGCTCTCGGCCGTCGCGAGCTCGACGACCGTGACCACTTTGGAAAGAAGCGTCTCGACCTTGCTGGTCCTTTGCTCGCCAACTTGTTCCGTATGCTTTTCAAGAAGCTCACGCGTGAGGTTTACCGTCACTTGCAAAAGTGTGTCGAGACGCACAAGGAGTTTACTCTTGTGTCGGCCATCAAGCCCTCCACCATTACCAACGGTCTCAAGTACTCGCTCGCCACGGGTAACTGGGGAGACCAGGCCAAGGCCATGCAGGCTCGTGCCGGTGTGTCGCAGGTTCTCAACCGTTACACCTTTGCGTCGACTCTTTCGCATTTGCGGCGTACCAACACGCCTATTGGACGTGACGGAAAGATTGCCAAGCCCCGTCAGCTGCACAACACCCACTGGGGTATGGTGTGCCCTGCCGAGACACCCGAAGGACAGGCATGTGGTCTCGTCAAGAACCTCGCGCTCATGTCGTACATTTCGGTCGGTTCTTACTCTGCGCCGGTCATGGAGTTCCTTGAGGAGTGGGGTCTGGAGGATCAGACGGAGTATGCCAACGCGCCAAACGCCACCAAGGTGTTTGTCAACGGTGTCTGGATGGGTATCCACCGCGAGGCGGTGACTCTGCACCAGAACCTGTTGCACATGCGTCGTGGCGGACAGCTCAAGCACGAAGTGTCGATTGTGCGCGACATTCGCGAGCGCGAGTTGAGGTTGTACACCGACGCCGGTCGTGTGTGCCGTCCCTTGTTCATTGTCGACGAGAAGACGCAGACCCTCAACCTCAAACGTCACCACCTGGAGCGCCTGGACGCCGTCGCCGATGGTACGGAAATGGCTGCGGGTGGTTCGGCATGGGACGAGTTGTTGTCGCAGGGCGTCATCGAGTATGTCGATGCCGAGGAGGAGGAGACGATTCTCATTGCCATGGTCGCCGAGGACCTTGAGAATGCACGCAACTTCCAGTCGCGGGAGGAGGTCACGATTGCGCACGCCGCCCACAACATGGAGGCGTTCGATCCTTCAGGTCGAATCAAGAGTGCCAACTGGTCGCAAAACTACACCCACATGGAGATTCATCCCAGTATGATTCTGGGTGTCTGTGCCAGTATCATTCCCTTCCCCGACCACAACCAGTCGCCTCGTAACACATATCAGTCTGCGATGGGCAAGCAGGCAATGGGTATCTACCTCACCAACTACCAGCTCCGCATGGACACGATGGCCAACATTCTCTACTACCCGCAGTCGCCACTGGCAACGACCCAGTCGATGAAGTATCTCAAGTTTGCCGAGCTGCCCGCTGGTCAGAACGCCATTGTTGCTATTTTGTGTTACTCTGGTTACAACCAGGAAGACTCGGTCATTATGAACCAGAGTTCTATCGACCGTGGTCTCTTCCGTTCGCTCTACTACCGCGCCTACATCGACACCGAGAAGATGATCGGTATGCAAAAGGTCGAGTCGTTCGAGAAGCCGGACCGCAACGAGACCTTGCGTATGAAGCACGGCTCGAGCGACAGGTACGCCAAGCTCGACATCGACGGTCTCATCACCCCGGCGACCAACGTAAACGGTGACGATATCATTATCGGCAAGACCGCGCCCATCCCGGCCGACTCGGAGGAGCTCGGCCAGCGTTCGGCAACGCACACCAAGCGCGACGTGTCGACTCCCATGAAGTCGACCGAGCAAGGAATCGTCGACCAGGTCATGCTCACGACCAACCAGGACGGACTGAAGTTTGTCAAGATTCGTATCCGTTCTACTCGTGTCCCACAGATTGGAGACAAGTTTGCGTCGCGTCACGGACAAAAGGGTACCATTGGTATCACTTATAGGCAAGAGGACATGCCTTTCACCGCCGAGGGTATCGTCCCTGATATCATTATCAACCCTCACGCTATTCCCTCGCGTATGACCATTGGACACTTGGTAGAGTGTCTTCTCTCCAAGCTCGCAACGCTGGCGGGTACCGAGGGTGACGCCACGCCCTTCACCGAGCTCACTGTCGAGTCGGTCTCGCGCCTCCTCCGCGCCCGTGGCTACCAGTCTCGTGGACTCGAGGTCATGTACCACGGCCACACTGGCAAGAAGCTGCGTGCCCAGGTCTACTTTGGCCCTACCTACTACCAGCGTCTCAAGCACATGGTCGACGACAAGATCCACGCCCGTGCTCGTGGACCACTCCAGATTCTCACTCGCCAGCCCGTCGAAGGTCGTTCGCGTGACGGTGGTCTTCGTTTCGGTGAAATGGAGCGCGACTGCATGATTTCGCACGGTATCGCCGGTTTCCTCAAGGAGCGCATGTACGATTCGTCGGACGCGTTCCGTCTGCACGTCTGCGACCAGTGTGGTCTCATGGCGATTGCCAACTTGAAAAAGCAAGAGTTCCACTGCACTGTGTGCCGTAACAGCACGCAGGTCAGCCAGGTTTACATCCCGTATGCGGCAAAGGTGAGTCACACGACGACAGCAAGAGTGAGATCTGTGTCTGCTCGAGCTGTGGTTGTTTCGCGGAGCGTGGAGCTCTGGCTATTATTACATTTTTCGCTGACACTGTTAATAGCTCTTGTTCCAGGAGCTGCAGGCCATGAACGTGACTGTTCGCATGTACTCTAACGAGGACAACGAGTAGGCTGGGATAGAATCATTGGCTAGGTCTGGATCTGAGGATCTGTTGGAGCCCCTCATAGTCAGGGTGTGGTGGCTTGGGGGTTTGAGTGGGTCGAGTTGCGAGAGATGGATGGGACGACGACTGCCCGCCAGGAAGAGAGAGAGAGAATGACGTAGCAGCCCAGCCAGGCGAGTGGCTGCTAGGACTACTGGGGTGTATCATCGTTGTGGAACACATTTACACACATTCATGCATGGATTAAACGCATTGCTTTACATTGGGGGAGGCACAGGGTCAATGCATAGAAGCGAGCAGGAGCGAGAGAGAGAGACGCTGAGCAGGTGACCTCGACGTTGTCGGTCCCTGCCTGCCCCCCACCAAGTTTGAGTGTTGCATTTTCAGTGGGGTGCCTCGTTCGGACCCAACCGTTTGATGGATTACCCGGCCAGTGTCAACGTCGACCCCGTCGTACTTGCTGCTGTTGATGGCCACCCACTGCTCTCTCTCTCTCTCCCCTGCATTGCATTCACCATCATCGTCATCACTGCTCCCATCCTCACCTCCTTGAGCGTACAGACACCGTGTCCGCTAGACCCATACAACTGCATACAGCACTCGCCCCTCGTATAACCGGACAAGCCCCGCCCAAGCACCACAACATCCAACTCCCCCTTACCTCGCAACCTCCAACTCCCTCGGTTGTTAGTCCACAGACACCGGCATCCGTGCTACAACTCTTGGCCTTCCACACCCGCTGCCCACACTTGTCGTCCGGAACGCGCCCTCGCCGCTTTGACAGCGTCGACACCATCATTGGCCACCCACAACGCCCCCCCCTCGTCGCCCCGCCATGCCGTTGTCGCAGCACTAACCACCACCTCCTCTTCCTCCCACCTAACACCACACGCACCCTCCAAGGCCCAGCACAATGAACACGCTCTCCCGCCTCGACTCGTATGTGGCCTCGCTGGCGGCGGGGCCCTCGCACTCGCCCAGCAACAGCAACCCGCCAACACTCCAAATGACCCCTCCAACACCCTCAGCACCTAATGCCCCCTCGAGCTTCAGTCCTAGCTCCTCCATCATCCCCGCCTCCCTCGTCGCCCCACCCAGCACCCCACCCCGCCTCCGCCGCAATCCCAGCAGTCCCAGCTCGGGCACCCGGCGGCGCCGGCGCGGGGCGCGCCGCCCACCAACGAGCAGCAGCATCAAGCTGCCCTCGCCCGCAACCCCGCTCCTGCTCCGCGTAGCGCTTGCCATCTGGTCCATGCTCCTGACATTCTGGAGCTCTCTTGTCGGCGACACCCGCGCCGTCCGCTCGGCCAAGCACAAGCGCCGCGGCATCCGCTCAGCCCTGGCTGACGGTGAGGTGACACCCGCCTCTGCCAGCGCCGGGGCCGATACGGTCCCGACTGCCCGTCTCGAGGGCCTCGCTCTCGCCCCCTCGAGTGACGAGGGGAGCGGGTCGGATATGGAGCCCAGCGACCGCGAGTGGATCGACCCCGTGACGCGCGCGCCGGACGCGGCGCTGGAGGCCTCACCGAGCGACGACGAGTTTGCCCCCCGCGCACCTGCAGACTCGACCTTTTCGTTCCGTCTGCGCAGCGCACAGAACAAGGACACTGTGACGCTTACTGGATCCTACGATTCGCCAGCGGCGTCAGACGACGCTGGTTCCGTCGCTGTCCGCGCACCCAGTTCGATTCTCGCCCCGCCTCCCCTGCCCCGGCAGGCGAGTAACCGCCTCCTCCCCAACCCCATGGCCACGTCGTTGCTCGACCCCTCGGTCCCCGCCGTCCCCCACCGGTCAGTGACACCAAGCCTGATCGCCCCACCGCGTATCCACCAGACACCGTTCCATCTCCAAAAGACTCTTATTCTCGACTTGGACGAGACGCTCATCCACTCTACGTCGCGGCCCATAGGCTCCAGCCATGCCGGGGCGGGCATGCTCGGCTTGGGCAGCGGGCTGTTTGGTGGACGACGCAAGAGGCGCGGAGAGGGACACACTGTCGAAGTCGTGCTCAACGGCCGCTCGACGACGTATCATGTCTACAAACGACCCTATGTTGATTTCTTTCTCAAAAAGGCAAGTCTGCTGATGCAGCCCACCATGTGTTCTAACACCACAGGTCGCATCATGGTACACGCTCGTCATCTTTACAGCCTCGATGCCAGAGTACGCAGACCCTGTGATTGACTGGCTCGACAACGGCCGCGGGCTGTTTGCCAAGCGCCTGTATCGCGAGTCGTGCTTTCTGCAGCCAAACGGGAGCTACGTCAAAGACCTCGCCGACGTGGAAAAGGATCTCTCGCGCGTGTGTTTCATGGACAACAGCCCAATCTCCTACCAGTGGAACAAGGCCAACGCCCTGCCGATCGAAGGCTGGACGAGCGACCCGTACGACGAGGCCCTCCTGCAGAGCATACCCGTGCTCGACAGCTTGCGGTTCGTCACCGACGTGAGGAGGATTTTGGGGATTAGGGGGTTTGCGTAAATGTACAAATGTTTTGCAGAGCAGCCGCGCCTCCACGGGCGTGCGAGCGGGCGGGGATGAAGGTGGCGACTGACTGGACTTGTTGACGTGTCTGACGCGCTGGCAGCTGATGTGAGGCTTACCAGCTCTCTTACCAATGAGCGGCCGGGGCGGGACCTCGGCGACGTGGAAGCGTGATCGCCACCACTGGCCTCTCCTCGGCCTTGGTGGAAGCGACAGACATTGATTTTTGGGTCTCTAGATCCCACTGACGGCGACCTAAGCGCGACGGCTGGATCTCAAGCCTGACGAGCACGTATTCGGCGCTGGCACCACCAGATCCACGTCCACGTCCTCCCAAGCCTCCACAGCCCCCACCCTCGGTCTCCTCCTCATAGCCCCCTCCCTCCTACTTCCGCTCATATCCCTCCTTCTCATCTGTGATACCTCCGCACGGCAACGGCAGGGCAGAGCGGATTCTCGCCGCGGTAGCAGGGCTGTGCGACGATACTGCTGTCCGAGAGGAGCGAAGGGCTGGGCTGCAGGATGCGAGTAGTGTAGGTGGAGTCGTTGGGAAGAGGAGGGGGGGTGAGATGTCCTTGCCTGGGTATGCGAAGGAGCCGCTGGATGGGGAGGTGGTTGTTGACACTGGGTGAGTTGGGTCTGTGCTTGTGCTGGAGGTCGGGGCTGAGAGGCTAGGTGGGAGGAACAGGTGGAGTCAGCGGGGAGGGTTCCCAGCTTTCTTGAGACGGAGGGAGTGAGCGAGGAGGGAGAACGAGGATCTGACTGCCCATAAGTGATGGCATGACCAAGTGGCGTCTGAACGATCACTCGAATGTACTGTAGGTTCACGAAGTAGTCTTTTATTGTGTATTCATACTGTATTCATGTCAATTTTACGGCATGCCGACTTTGGCACTGAATTGTTGAATGTGCGTAGCATGCTTTCGCGGATAAGCGTCGTGCTTGTGGTGCTTGCGGTAGCAGGACGCCGGCAGCGGCCAGTTGCTACCACCCTTGGCAAGTATCGAGTCATGATGTGCCACAGCCATCATGTCGTCATATTAACGACTGAGTTTGGGACGTTGCCGAATCGGATTAACGCTGCTCGACGTACTCGGGCGACTCGTCCTTGCAGCTCTCCATACTGCCAGTCTCGGGGTCGAGCACCTTCTCACCACCAGTGACCTTTGCAGCGTAGGTTGGCAAGCCAGAAGCAGCACTGTCGACGCGGGTGACGCCCTCCCTCTCGGTCCTAAGCCTCCTGCGACGGGCAAGTGGAGTCTCGGTTGGCTCTGGCAGGGGGCTGAGATGCAGGAATGCGCGAGCACGGGGGTTGGGGAGTACGAAGAAGAGCGCGATGATCACAATCGCCAGCAAGCCAATGACGGCAACGGGGATACCGATCGCCAGTGCCTTGGTGGTGTAGGACTGACTGCCTCCTACGGCCATGGGGACTGAGCCGGGACTAAAGCCTGGGATGAAGGTTGGTGCTGTGGCGGTGCTGGTGACGCCTGTTGGGGTGGTGCTCGTCACGGCGGTGGTGCTGGCCTCAATGGCGGCTGAGGCGACAGAGGTGACTGCCTGGGGCAGTGGGGCGGCCTGAGCGGCGGCGGCGGCGAGGATGAGAGCGGCAAACATTGTTAAAATTGTCGTTGGGGGGTGGAGAGCTGAGTGTGGGGGATTGGTTATATGCCGTGAAGATATGCCAGAGGAAGCGAGGGATGAGTAGATATCAGTCCCGAGCGAGTCAGCTTTATACCATCCTGACATCCCCTCCCTCTGGAAAAGTGCGGAGCACTACCCGCCATTCGCTGCGCCTGTCGGAACGTTCCACACTATCTAAACGTCGCAATGTTGCTGAATAAGCCAATGTTCAGTGGATCAGTGGTGCTTGACGACGCATGGGTGAGAGGAGCGACATCGGAACCGAGTCTGGCAAGCAACATGTCCCATTTGGGTGGAGGAGGACCGCATCAAGTCCGGAACATCCCCGGAGGGCACATCTTCGGACTAACTACTCCTGATTATTGCACTACTTTACTGCATTTCCTCCTCTCGTCCGCACCGTGTCCGTGCAGCGTGCGCTGTACGCTGCGGGTCGTTGGCCCCAAGCGGGTGGTTGGCAGCAAGATTCCGATCATGCCTCCCGTCGGCGTCACTGGAGCTCATTACCTCCACCCCCTCCACCACTGTGTTCGGATCCGATCCACCATGCACCACGCTGAACCACCATCCGAGCTTAATCCCACATGATTGCTTACAAATACAACGCGGCAACTCTGGAACGCCATCAGGTGAGCGACACCTCCGTCGTGACGGCCAGGCAATGCAGCGTCATCATTATCTGTGCGGCACTCACCTCCACACTTTCCTCGTCGTCACCTACACTACTCTACTGAGATGCTTACTCACCATCGGCACATCTATTCACCTATTCGCTCATTAACGGGTGCAAGTGAAGTATCAGCTCTGCATCCTGCTCACCTGAGGACCTAAAAGGTCTTGACCAACCGCACAGCGTCATCAATGGCGCACTTCTTGACTCGACTTTGTCCATCTTTCCGCTCTCTGCCAACCTTCCATTCACGCAGCTTACAAAGCTGCCGGCACATTCACGCTTCCATCTTCCTACTAATCAACCGCCCACCTCTGCGCCCTGCATCCCAGTCTAGTCGCACCACCCTCCGCATCACCTTCAGCAGCGGTCCCGCAGCGGTGGACACTTTGCAGCCCTGGCTCGAAAAGTGGAGGTCATTTTTCCCGACTCAACGACGGTCCACGGGCATCCATCGCCGCTGCCCTTCTGTCCACTCAGCAGCTCAGCTCACTCGCAGCAGTAGCATGTCGAGCCGTCCGAAACCCTCCGCCCACGTACGGCACACCACACCATGCACTGTCCAGAGAGTGACAAAACCTGCCGAAGTAGGCGGAACTTTTCGACCGGATACACCTGCTAAAAGCCACTCGGATTAACATGCACCGACAGATCCGCACAGACCCACACGCCACGGCGCCACGGCGCTCGACATTTCTCTCTTCTCCACATCGTCTTTGTCCCTCCTCTTGGATCCCCCTGCACGAAAAGGGGCCCAGAAGAAGCGGGTCCCCGGAACGCTTCGGAAGGTTTAAGCGCCGGTTATGAGCGTGCGCACAATGGGTTGCGCTGCGGGTGTGGGCGAGCCGGAGGGTTGGTAGCGGCGAGTCGCTTTCTTTGTTGCTGGGCGTTGCTTGTAAATCATGCGTGTGAGGTAGGCGAGGCGATATAAGAGAGGAAGAGATGCGTTGGAGGAGGACTGCTTCTCTTGCCTTGATTAAGCCAGCAGCTGCTCACGCTGCACTTAACTTACTGCATCAACTCGCGTAGGGCGAACCTCACGATGACCAACTCCAACACCCTCTTCCTCCTCCTCGCAGCCACCTCGGCGGCCGCACGACCCCAATACATACCCTCTCCACCAACGGCACGCCCCTCCAGCGCAACCGCCACGCCCACCCCCTCTTCCAGGCCCGACAACTCGCCTCCGCTCTTCACAGTGCTCGCACCGTGCATCGCCCTCGTCGGCGTCGTGGCCCTCGCCTTCACAACCTGGGCAGTCTACCGGCACAACGGCGTGCGCAAGCTCCTCAGGCTCCAGCCCGTCCCCGAGCCCGAACGCCGCATGGGCGGCTGGCGCATCCCCGTGCCGCTGGGCACGGGGCGTAACGAGAGCTCGGCGAGCTTGCCGCGGTACAGGCCTTGGTTGAGCCAGGGCGAGGTTGTGGTCACGCAGCAGTGAGTCGGCGCTTTGGGAGGGAAGCTGACGCGCAAGGCCGATGAGCTATACGGATTCCGGCATCCCCCGCGTCGTTGTGCTGCCCGTAGCCGCGCCGGTGGGGGATGCAGATATCGCGGATTACAAGCATGACGACGCCGATGTCCCATCCTACGACACCGCGATGGACCGGGAGAGTAGTTCGAGTGGGAGCTGCTCGTCACGCCACTCGTCGTGTTCTGCTGCTTCTGGGACTTGTGCCAGCTCGGACACCTCTGCCAGCTCGAGTGCGTCGTCTAGTGCAGACCATCAGCACGAAGCTGTCGTGCACCGCGCCACTGTCGCGCCACCAGAAACGCGCTAGCCTTCTGCGCCTACCCTGCTGCTGCATGTCGCTTCCATGGCCCACCATGGCCGGGCGGATATGTGGGGGTTGTATATTTATCATCATGTTTGTATGCATCAATCGTCTTCACCCAGTGTCGCCGTCGACGGTCATGTCCGTGTACTGTTCATTGGGTACTCGGAATCCTTTCCCGGGCGATGGACGTTCTTATCTCTCCCATGTCACGTTCAAAGATCACAAGACCTGGCTCAGCAAGGGCACCTATCAGATACAATACAAGGGCTCCACAACATTGACAACAGCGTCAAAGATCCGAACCGGTCGAGACGAGGTAAGATGGGCAGGTTCATGCCAGTGGAATGGTGGACCTGAGAATTCATAGGCAGTGATCAGGTACGAATTTTCTGGCTCTTGGCGTTGCGTTAGCCAGCGGCCAATCATTGTCTGGCCGCTGCTTGTTTGATGCGAGGGCTGTTCGGAATGGACACGTATGACCAACTGCTGCTTTCAAGCGTCGTGATCTGAACGCTTACAGACAGACCGGCAATTCCATCTCCAGCGGTACCCGACTAGCCTCGCCACCCAGAACCGCCACGACTGCCCTCCTCGCTCCTACGGGCCCGTCCTCCTCTTCTTCATGGGCGTCCAGCTACACACCGTGGTCTCTTCCAGCGCCCCTCCTCCAGGTTACGAGGACCACTGGCCTTCGCCCTCCACCCCGCCGTCAAGAATCGCCCAACCCGGCTTTCGGCTTGGAACTGGCAGACTGTATGCGCCGTGGTACTACTGCCATATCTCGACAGAACGGTATCGGATGGGCGGTGAGAGAGAGGCTGAGGATGAGCTGTTCGCGGAAGTGCCCTTCGTGGCCGATACGGGACCAGCGTTGCTCTGCCGCCCGCGCGGTCATAAGAGTACGTACGGGCGTGCGCGGTGGCAGGGGCAGATGTGAATTGCTGAGGGCGATCTTGGGCATGCCCCGTGTGTCTCGTTACTTCACAGTCTGTGACTGCTGTCACTTCTCTGGCTGCTGATTGCAGTAGAGCTGTTTGTGTTGTCGCATGCATATGCACTTGTTGCCAGCTGATGTTATCTATTAGCCTAAGGTGGATAGAGTGAGTGTGGGGTCTCCACAGGCCCCGGCCCCCGTGTATGCTTCCGCCACTCTGCTGTGATTCCAGGAATCATCTGCTGGGACCACTTGGTATCATTGTTACTCTCGACTCTCTAGCTTGGACACGTAGATCAGCCCCAGTTCTCATACGCTTTGCGCCAATTGACCGCACGCACCGATTCTCTTCGCCCTAGCTAAGGTTCATCGCGACGAAGCAAACCCAGCCGCCCCACCCCCATCCCTCGCACCATGCCTACCTTGGTTGCAAGGCAACAGGCCTCCCCAACAGGCTACCAAGCAGTACCGATCCCCTACACCGTCAGCGAGTACATTGCCGCCAGCCTCATCGTGACATATACATTCTTGGGGCTCTCGTTTCTCTTCTTCTCGTACCAGATCATCTCCAGCGTACGTCCCTCCCTTTACCAGCCAGGCCACTGTGTAGCAGCCAACTCACACCGCAGTGCTTGAGACACCTCTTCAGCTCGGGCAAACACCCCTCCACCCCCGGGCCCTCGGGGGCAAGCGACCGTGACCGCTCCTCTGGCGGTCTGGGGCTAGCGGGCTCAGCCTGGGGGACACTCAGCTCCCTCCTCCCGAGGCGGCTGCGCTCGCTCGTAGCGCGCGGCGTGTACAATGTGTACACGCGGGTTAAGGGGGACGAGCACGAGTTGGCCACAAGGAGGGGGAGCGAGGGGGCTGTGTGAGTGTGCGTGTTGTAGTCGTCGGGGAGGTTGCATTACATCTTAGGGCATTGTAGAATCAGGCTGCATGTACAGTAGCGTACAGTATGGGGCGCGAGACTGAGAACCGGCTAAATGGTGGAGCAGAAGCAGAAGATGACCAACAGCACCGTGGCCGCTCTTCTCAAAACGCCAGACAAGCCCACAACCGCAGTGTTACGGCGCCATTGCAAGCGCATGCACGCCTCCAAACCTTATCAGCCGTTATCGCGTCTGTTCATCAAAACTGGCCTAAGAAAACAGTAATGAACCGGGCGTGGCGAAGCAAACACCGGAAAGCAATCGCCGCCCACGCTGTGGTGCCCCCCCGTCTTCGGCCTCGGACATGGTGGTTTGACACCGCCGCCGTGGCGGCCTCTACGGCACGCGTTGTTATCCTTGGTCCACAGTCCGCTCTCTGCCGGGGCATGATGACCGCTCGGCTTGGCTCATGCTATCCTTGCCGTGCCCGTGGCCGTTCCCTCGGCCTCCTGTGTTCAACATGCATAGTGGCTGTGTGCCATTTAACACAGGTTGAGTCGTTCGCTTTGCGTCGACCACAGCCCTCGCAACATTCTTACATGCATATCCCCTCACTCCAATCCTTACCCACCTGAACAATGCCCTCCCTCACAGACCGCGACGTGAGCAAACTCCCCCTACAAAACTGACAACCAGCCCACGACCCTGCCATTCGCCGGTAGCGAATCGATCCCCGTGCCACACAAACACACCACAGCACACAAAGCGGCCCAACTCGCCCGCCAAGCCCGCACAGTAGCACGGCGCATGGGCAGCTCCACCCCCTCCACGGCCGTAGGGGACGCCTGGCGCCGCGTGCGCTGCTCGAGAGTGTGCCGCGCCGTCGCGGCCGCGGTGGCCGCGCAGATGGTCGATGTGCACGGGCAGCGGGCCCGGGCGGGGTGTGTGATGGGCCCGCAGAGGGGGGCGTGTTGGTGCTGTGGTGTGCCGGCGTATGATGCTGAGGAGGGGCTGGGGCTGCCGGCGTATACGCCCAAATGTGGCGAGGATGAGGTTGTGCTCTTGTGAGACTGGTGGGAGAGGGGCTGACTGGCTGGGAGGCCGTTGAGGCTGAAGAGAGACTGCAGCCTTGGTGAAGCGCCAGTGCGAGCATGAGCGATGAGGGAAGGCGGGCAAGGTGTTGAGCGCGAACGTGTGAGGATCGCTGTACTGTTGATGTATGCTGAGAGTGTTTACATTGGGCTTTGAAGAGAGGTGCGCTGGAGACGTTGCCAATGCATACCCAAAGACGTCGATACTGTGCATGTCCAGGCAGCAATGCAGCATTGTGTAGACATTCGATGGGTCCACGGTCGAGAAACGCACTATGCCTGGGTGTAGGCAAAATTCACCAGACACCCCCAATTGGGCGTCCGAGAGAAACACACTAGAATACGACGAGTGAAGGGACCCCTGTCATAGTGTGTTTCTCTGCCACGGCCTGTCGAGCGTCGCGGAGATGCATTTCTTGCATAGACATGGCGTCGAGTCGAATGCAGTGTTCCTCTTGAATATGTGCATTCTCTGCATGATCTGTATTCTGCTGCATCCGGCTCGAATGCAGGCTCAACACAGCCTGGGTAGAATTCAGTTATTACATCAGCGTTCAACCCACGCCTCTGTCTCCACCAGGGTTAGTCATTGTCTTGTTGCTCCGTGCATCCTCACTTATCGCCATCCAATCACTGTCCTGTTCCTCAACACCCTCACAGCAAACGGGCATCACCTCGACTGCACACGGAACATGCCGTCGGTAAACACTCTTTCCGGCGCAAGAAGCCGGTCATTTTGAGGCACGCACCGCCTGATTGTCCAGCAGTGGAAACCAGACCTTGGGAATGTTCTGATGTCGAGTGACGTCGAGTTGCACTGCCTGTCACCAGACTCTACCAGCTTGATCAAGACGGGTATAAAGCCAATGTACCGACGGTCTGGGGATGCTGTCAACAACTACTGCATAAATCCCATTCGACTAGCCGTCGCTCCTACCAACACTCACCGCATCACTCACACCTTGACCCGCCACTGGGCCCCACTGTGCCTCGAACGGAGACCGCAATGGCACCTCTCGTGCACATAGATGTGGCTCGACGTGACTGCGACGAATTTGGCAACTGCAAACCTTTTGCAGAAGTATGGCGCGGCATGACCACAGGTCAGCGTGCGGGCACTGCCATTGGGTTCATCCTCTTCTCCGCCATTGCAATCTTTATCATCCAACCTGTGGTGTTGGTAAGTTGCGCAACCGAGAAAGCAGAGGCTAAAGCATCACAGATCACCTGCTTTGACCCATTTAACATAGACCACTGGTTCCCCTTCTGCTGCGGTACCAGGAGTGGTCCCCCCAGTCGTGGTGTCCGCCACGGACATTTCCGCGACCTGGAGCGCGCGCATGACGCAGGAATGACAATGTACGCCTACGAAAGGGCGACCCCCTGGCAACGCAGAGAAGCCCGCCAGGCGGTCCGCGCAGCCAACCCCAAGTGGTGGCACCACCCCGTGCGCAACACTCTCGCGCCCATTGGTAACGCCTGCCGCAGCGCCGCCTCGGCGATGAGCAGCACCGAATGGCTCAGCACTGCGTGGCTCAACGCGAGGTGTCAGGTGCACAACGCTTTCGTGTCCGCCCGCGGCCGGGTGCGGGCTCCCTTCAGCCCCCCACCACCGCCGCCAAAGTCTATGCCGCTCGCACCCACCCCGCTGCCCGGATACACTGCCGAGCCGGGGGATGCCGAGACGGTCCTCCAGAGCCCGCAGTGGGAGGGGATCGGCGGCCCCTGGCCGCCGCCGTTTACTGAGCGCGACAGGGCGCGCGAGCCCGCCCCGGCCGTTGCGCTGCCTACGGACTTTGGGGCCGGGATGGGGCTTGATGTCGATGAGCGCCTGAACCGTATCAGCTTTCAGTTTGAGCGGGAGGCAGAGCTCGAGAGGCAGAGTATGTTGCGGGCCCAGGAGGAGGAGGACATTACGGAGGCTCGCTTGGGTCGTGGCGTGGCCCCGTAATTGCTCAGCCGCTGGTTCAAAGTGTAATCGATGCATGTTGTACGAGTGTACCATCTGGCACGGGGCACGTCGATCGCAGGAACAGCTGGCGTGCTGTTACTGTTACGCTCAAGTTCATGAGCTGCCGGCTCCACCCTTAACCAAAGTACCTAACATAGGTGCACGTTTGCCACACGAGGAGCAAGGTACTGTCAGCGTGAAGCAAAGACACTTTGGCCATAGCCTCATCATGTGAGAGAGAGCTCCTTGGTCGTTATGCGACTCCACTGCCCGGACCACTGCCAGCGTTTCGCAGGACGAGCGTGAGCCGGACCATCTACCTCTGTACACAACCAAGCCTCCGCCGCCGCCTCTCCCAAGCATGCTGACTCGTCCTTGCTCCGCATCGCTTCTCGCTCGGCTAGTGCTAGTGGTACGTCATAGATAAGCAAACGTCAAGATCCGAGAGTTTGACAAGCGACGGTGACGGGGGGCGGTGCAATGGCCTCACCGCCTGCTTGCGGTGGTGCATGGCCGTGTTGGCTTGGCGTGCCTGAAGCGAAGGACTCGGACATGATCACCACTGCCTGCACTTGTGCACCAGTGCTGATACTTCCTCACGCGAGTCAAAGGCATACATCTACTTTGCGCGCATTGATCTCGTTGCATCGTCTCTCTCACACACAACATCCACTCATGGACACATCCCTCAGCACGATGGCCACCCCAACACTCGTAACAGTAACAGTCACGGCCTCGGCGGCAGTCACAACGGCACTTGAAGGCGCCACCTGCCCCACAGGCCTGGCACCAAGCACGACGACCGGCAGCATGGTCATCTGCACACCAGCCCTGCCGGGGTGGGAGCAAAAGTCCAATGCGGGGCTGACGGTGCTCGCCCACATCTTCAACTGGGTCATCATCCTCGTGTTCCTGGCCGTGTTTGGCGGTGGGTTGTTGATGCTTGTCTGGACCGGGGTTTATACCGTTGGCGTCGAAGCTGGGGTGAGTTCTGTGTGTCGGGGCGCGTGCTGATTAGGCAGTTGTTTATGTGGGTTGGGGGCAAGCTTTGCGTAGTAGTCGAGGGTGTCAAGCACCTTTGGGAGGGGGTCAAGGACTTGCCGGCTATTGTTAGCGAGTGGCGCGCCAGGATGGGGAGGGAGGAGTACGAGGCTGTCAAGGAGGAGGAAGGGGAGGCGGTCGAGATGTGTGCTGGCGAGTCTAGGTGAGTCTTGCTGTGTGAGTCTGGCTGATGACAGTTCGGCACCGGCGTATGAGGCGGGGGTGGCACGGCCGCCTTCTTACAATGCATGAGGTCGGTCCCGGAGCTCCCAGAGGTGATGTGAGGTGCAGATTTGTATCATAGAGACTGTGGGCCAGTAGTCGTTACGTTGTTGACTCTTGTAGGCGGCCGATGGACACAACCAACATAGCGTCCATAAATAATTCAGGAATTATTAGTACTGCTGCAACCCAGTTGCGGGCCGCAGTTGGTACCAGCATCTATGTCCATGCCTCCTCGTGCCCGACTCTGGGATCCATGTTTAATCTCCACTCTCCTAGCGATCGCACATGGTAGTGTCCGAATGCTTTGTCAACGGTGCTGTTACCATCGATGTTGCTCCGTAATATATAGTCTGCGAGACTTCTTAGCAATCATAGATTCTGCGCCTCTTTTCTCCCTAATACAGAATACAGTTCCATCTCAAACTCGCCCTGACTCTCCTCTGCACCTTGCTCTCATTTCCTCTGCTCAGGCCCTCGACGTTGAGCATCTGCAGAAGAAGATCAGGAAATGTATTCGGAAGCAACCGCCCTCCCTCGGTGTCCTCTCGGTCATACTCACTCTTCCCAAGCCTCCATCAGATCCTCTGCACGCGACTTTCCCCGGCATCCAGGCGCAGCACCCAGCGCTGCCAAATACCACCTCGCACACGCAGACCTTCGGCGCCGCAACAGACCCACGGCCAACGGCCTCGGCCTCGTTGACCGCTCCCACCCAAAAAATACATCCGCGACCAGAAAAGCTTCCGCATGCCCCGCTGCCGAGCTGGCCGAGCGACACGACAGTGCAGTGCGTGCCGTGGCCGAGGCTGTGACTGACCGATAGCGACGGCTTCCGAAACGATGACAACGCTCAATGCTCTGGGAATGATACATAAAGACGACGCAGAGGAGGGAGAGTGTTGATGCCCAACAGCAAACGCCCACTGAAACACCACCAACTTGCTTCTCCAAAGCCACCCCACCCACCACCACCACACCCACCGCCACCAACAATGGTGACCCCCACCGAACGCACTACCCTAGGCCAGCGCCTCAAGGCAGCTCTAGGCCTCCGCCCCCGCCGCCAGCAGCACACGCCCCCAACCGAGCTAGCACGCACCCGCTCGAGCTCTGCAAACTCGAGCCACTCTGCAGCGAGCCGCCGCTCGAGCAAACAGAGGCAGCAGTCGACCAACCAGCTGGCGGCCAACATGCTTGGGTTTGGACCCGGGCAGACTACGGCGTATTATCACTGGCAGCCTACGACGTATCACGATCTCAGCCCGTCGACGAGTCGGTCGCCCCCCACCCGGCCTGCGAGTCAGCGGAGTGGCATCAGCTATGCTTCGTCTGCAAAGTAATTGCGTGACGTTGGCTGCAGTCTGGGATAGAAGGTAGAACCGAGTCCGGCGGAGGGTAGAAGTTATTACAAGGACTCCGGCGGAGAATAGAAGTTAATACGTTGTAATCTTATCAACGTTGTATCATCCGAGTTGTACTGTATTGTTGTACCACCATGTATCCACGTCAATGATTCTTCTCTCGATACACTGCCAGCTTGATTGACTGACAACCGAAACCGGGAAATGAAACGGATCCCGACAATGCCAATCTCCTGGTCAGTGACAGGTTATCCTACAACTAGGCAACCTGAGTCACGCCCTAACCCTGCTCTGTCCACCAGCGTCACTCACCGAGCAACATCAGTCCATTAAGTGCTCCACTGCAGGACACGTCAGGCCACCCGAGACAGTGTACGCGATTACAGCCAAGAGGGGCTAGATAAGGCTGTGCGTGCGGCGCAAGGAACGGCGGTACGGACTGACGACGCGCAGAGGAACCGTCCGTTGTGCCTGCACGTGCGACTCGCGAGGTATGTCGGACGCTAGAAGTCGTCTGTCGTGCATGCGACGGCCTCGAGAGCGTGCGTGCTGTCTGGCGGACTTTCCAGCCGCCGCCGAGGCTGAATCGGGGGTGACAGGAGACGAAAGGTGACCGAGTACGATGCCACACCCGACCGTACAACTGCACTGTCGTCCCGGAACCACCCCGGTATATCTGTCGTCCGGTCCAATGCACATGCACAGGTGCCACCTGAGACACGCGATCGATTCCCATAGGTCTCTCTCTCACCCGAAAACCCTGCCTCTCGATCATGGAGACGGTGGAAGCAGCGCGGGCGTCTTGTGGCGTTTCTTGGTGCGTCCCGAGACCGCTGGGGTGGAGGTTTGTAGGAAGATGGGACCTTTAGCGCCGTGGGGAGGCCCGCCGCTGCCAGTGGCTTTCGCAATGGGTGAGAGATGAAGGATGAGTGGCATGATGCTGGGGTAGGTTGAGGCTGAGCTCTGGATTGGTGACACTCTGTCTGCAGAGTGGCTAATATCACGACATGGCTTGCATGCTGTTGGCGGTGAGCGATGATGAGCGAGCTCGCCGTACCACGGGCGATGGGGGTACGCACCACCGCGATATCCTGCACCCGGCATGCACCCCTCAGTGTGCACCCAAACCCTGCAATTGAACTAGCAAGAAAACTATGACATTGGCGCTCACCAAGATCACCAAGGCCGACCGCCGCGACAGCTGCCGGTGGCGGTGGTGGTCAGAGTTTAGAGTTTCCCCTGGCGCAAAACGCCATGGCACAGTTCCGAACTTACCGTCAATTACTACAACCGTAATACCTCAAAAGAAAGCATAGAAGGTGTCATATATCTCCGACAATGTAGCGCCATTGCTCCGCCTGCGTCGCCGTCATACCACTTGCGTTCCAGTGTTCTAGGTGCTCGTCACTGGACAGCGGGCTGTGGCTCAACACCGCTTTGTCGAGGCTGCTGTCGCAGAGACGACAACGGAGGCCCTCCGGCAGTCGCCGTGGCATATGGAGTGGGTCTTTGCCCGGAGAAGCGATTACCTGACGAGGCATCGATTGGCGGTCCGATTCCGGGCCGGTTGAGCTGTTCGGAAGGGCAGCGCCTGGTTGCGTCAGAGCGCGTCAGATGATGAGCCAGTGTGTGACATTGCTCGTTCGGAGTAGTAGTAGATGTCAGGTGGATTGAGCTCTGCTCCATGCGTGAATGACAAACGATGCATGACGACTAGGTATGGAGCTGTTCGATAATCCGAATACTTGATATCCACTAGACCGAGAGGCACATCGGAGAAGGATGTTTAATCGTCTTCCATGATGTCAGCTGGTGCACAAGCGAGTGGAGATTGTGGAACCGGGGCATGGCAACAACTCTCGTCGATCTGATACTCACTACTAATCCGATCACACAGGCGATCCCTCCCAATGTCTCACCCAGGGGCGCGGGGGCGCAGAGGGCGCACGGACCGCAGCAGGCGAGCAGAGGCGCAGGACCCGAGGGGAGGTACCGCACAAACCCATGGGCGGCAGGGGTGAAACATGTGCCTGACACTCACAGCGACCGCGGCGGAATCCGTTGAATTGCCGTGGCTGATCCCATACCTCGTCCTCGTACTCTCAACACGCGTCGTCGACCCATTCC
Organism: Prillingera fragicola; assembly: GCA_002335605.1. Lineage (NCBI taxonomy): Eukaryota > Fungi > Basidiomycota > Tremellomycetes > Trichosporonales > Trichosporonaceae > Prillingera > Prillingera fragicola. The sequence continues at coordinate 40,455 of BEDY01000006.1, read as the reverse complement.
ACCCCCCGCCTCACCTGTTGCAAGGCCCTGGAGCCAGACGGGTAGCAATCGTAGAACAGCACGCTTTTACATCATGGCAGGTGGCCACGTGTTGAGCCTCTGCAGGTTGTCTACCCTCCCGTCCTTGCCGTTAACATTCAGAAAATCGCGTCTGGGGCAGTCTGGGGCACCGGGAAGGTGTACGAATGGGTGTCCAGGAGCCGCCTTTTTGTTCGACCAGTTTCCTAGAGGTACGAGATAGCAGTGCGAGAAAAAGCATGCATGCCCGTCCCCTGTCAGGCGGATGCGCCACCGCCCGCGTGCAGCGTGCAGCGTGCAGCGTGTAGCCCAAGATGCAGGTCATGTCATCCAGGACAGGACATTGAACGAAGCACGAGGGGCAGCAGAGCCAGGCCCGTTCAACCCCTTCCGGAACTTGCGGCCGATTGCAACAGCAGGAGCCAGAAGGGTGGCGCGCACTTGGTGATTCCATACAGTAACTTGGGTCCGAGGTTTGAAGTGCATCCCAACACATACGTACGTCGGCTCACCTCGAACCCCGACGTGGTGTCTTCTCTTTCCTGGAGGGAGCGTTACGAAAGGCATTTCGTTCTCGACACTCTTCCACACCCAGATTTGATTCACCCACAAAGAGAGTCCTCGTTGCCCGCTCGCTGCAACGTTATCAGCTGCGACCTGCATCAACTACTGGCAATCAACACACATCCACACCGACACATGGATACCTAGACAGATAGGGAACACACGATTCCTGTCGTCGTCTCCCCACCACAAGCTCCATGGTAGGTGCCTAGGCGCTCTCTTTACACACTTTACTGACGCCACCAGCTGTCGTCATCCCGAGACTCAAACTGGGAGATTCTAGCGCAGCGCACTCACGCCATCCGTCACCGTCTGGCCCAGTTGAACAGTCTTGGCCCCGAGACCGCCAATGCTGGGCCGAAACCGCTCCTCTCCCAGGTGGGCGGGGCCGACGATGCCCTCCTCCTCAGCGACTATCTGGCCTCGGACCAGCCGACGATGAGGAGCATGGCGCAGGCGGCGGGCATGCAGGCGGCGGGAATGACGCAGGCGTACCCGGCCATGATGAGTGGAGGACAGATGATGGGCGGCCAGATGATGCCAGTAGCTGGACCATCGTCAGTACCCTACTACGACATGGGCCCAGGTTCGCGACCTTCAACGGGCGGCTCGTATGACAGCTCTGCTGCTGCTGCGTCAATGGCGGGCTTGAATCTTGGATACAGCGCCGACGAGCCAAAGCTGCAGCAAGCAAGACAGCAGCTGAGCGTCGCCAAGTTTTCCCTCGAAACGGCGCGTGCAGGCCACAAGCTTGCAGAAGACACGCTGCGAGATGCACGGATCACAACCCCAGCGCAGAATGCTGGCATGCTTGTCGGACCGCGCGACCAGGTGCGAGACGCGGCTGCCATCGTCAAACTCGCCAAGGGCACAGTCCGTTCCGCCGAAGACGAGGTGCGGCGACTAGTTCAGCAAAACCGCAACGCCCAAAAGCTCGCCATGGCTGCAGCGGCACCCCCGCCTGGCATCGTGCAGTACTCGCCAGCGACACTATTCTCCAACGTCCCGATGCCGCTTCAGCAGCCTGCTCCAATACCGCAAACGTGCATGACATGCGGCACAACGACGTGCGCAGGAGCCTTTGGCGGGTGGTGTGACAACGCGGCATATCTTCCACGATCTTCCGTGTCTTCGTTCTCGTCCGACACCTCGGCCGCCCAGCTCGAGTGGCCGTCATGGGCCTCGAGCCCTGGAACTGAATCGCTCACGTCGAGACTATCTTCAACATGTTCACCAATAGGATCAGGCGAGCACACTCCGGCCATGATGCACACCTACGGGCCGCACCAACCTCTGGCCATTCCTCAGCTTCCTACTGCCTGGGTTTCCCAGCGTCGCGATCCTCCGTCTCTCCAACACTCTCAGATGCAGCACTCGCTCTCGCATTCGAGTCTTTCAACTCATAACGGCTAGGCCTAGCATCTTTGCATGTTCTCCCTCCCTGCGCTGAAACAGCAACTACACCCTTTCCCAACCAATAGCTCCTTCAATAATACGCCCCAAACTCTTCAGTGCGAGGCAAGCGTGTAGACTAGAATCACCCCCCGTTGTACCTAAATGTTAAACAAGTTAATCGTCCCATCTCCTAGCAACCTAGTCGGCCATTGTTCAACAAGGGGCTCGTCACGCGGCTCACGCGTTCATCATTATTCGTCACTCGACCCACATCTCCTGCACCTCTACTCCGCACCGACCGCCCGCTGGGGGGCTCCTCCACCGCTCCACGCCACATGTGCCACCTGTGGGCCATCACACAGCCGAAGCCGACTAAGACAGAGATCCTGAGGTGTGCGTCCGGCAAAGTATATAGTCTGTACGGGGTAGAGACTAGCGAACCAGTTGTGCAGCGCGGATGTCGAGCAGGAGCGCCCCAGGGGCGGCAGGTGTTCGGCACAGACGGCGGCCGTGCCTAGTGATCGATCGCTGCCCTGGTTGTGGATTGCACGTTATCGGCTCCTGAACAGTGTGCCTCGCCTTGTGGTGTGGTGCTGCTGACGAACGCGCAGTGGTGGTGGAACAAGAGCAAGAAGGAACAAGGCTGCTATCCCGCACGACACATACACGCTACACTGGCAGACGTGTTCCCATAAACCCTGTTTGGGGGAGTATGTTGGACGATGACTATCCCCATCCGTGACTGGTGCTACCTGGAATCGCATTCCATTCCTGGGCCCGCGTTATCTGCGCCAACTGGCATCCTGGGCCGATGCTCCTCGTTGTGGGACCGAGTGCCTGTCCACGAAACTCTATGGGGTCTACCCTTGTGCCGGGTAGGGATGGGTGCCAGCCGTCGCTGGCCCCTCGCAGCCTCAACACCAAATGCGGGGGTCGGTGGGTGGGTGTTGCTTTGTATGTGTGAGGTGTTTCGTGTCACCTAGAAACTTGTCGTGCAGCGGAAAGGATGCATTCTATCGTCACGACGTACTCTCTGGCCCAGACCCACACGTCTGCAACAGATCCCAGAGAGGCTCGGTTGAGTGCGTACTGGACGACCAGACAGTGTCATACAGGCGGGCCGCGCGCTCAGCCAGGCTCTTGCCCAGAAAAAGCATTCGCCGGACTCTGGCATCCTGCCTTTTCGAGGTTGTCAGGCAGTGCGGCGCGGCGCGGCGGTTGGTAACGTTAATGAATGTCCCCTGCCCTGGCGATCCCGTGATCGATTCTTCGAGAGCGCACGCAGGAATCACTAGTTGTAGAGAGCATGGCTGACAGAGTAGTCTTTGGATAAGCCACCGCCGGGGTGGGCACAGTGACACACACATATCCTCGCCTTTGCTGCTTCCATCCGCGCTTATCCGGGACGATGGACCTCGTGCACGTGTCCTCAGCCATGCATGCGAGCCGCATGCTGACCCGAGGCTGTATACAAGTATACATTCACCATGCATCCGGACCGAGGACGGGCACTTGGTCTCCCAAATCCTTGTTGCGCCATGGCGCCGCGTCATCGATGTAGTAGACCACGATGGTTGTGGAACGCGGACAAGTGGCTCCACCCGAAGCGTGACTGCCGTCAAATCCGAGGCGTCGCTTGGAACGCGCGGATGAACGAGAGCGAGCATCAGCACGCATGCATGCATGCATGCATGCAGGCATGCACACATGGTAGTGGTTGACTCGGTGTTTGCATAGTGGCTGGCTGGGTGATGCTGGGGAGCGGCGGTGGTACTATAGGTGCACAGGATGACAGGAGGCCGACTAGCTGCACCGCGTCAGACAAGGACTCGGCGCCGCGACAATGTCGGCGCGAGAAGACCGGGGCGAGAAGAACGGACACGAGAATGTCGGCGGCGGGCTCGCAAAGTGGTCAGCTGCAAGCTGTCGTGTTTCGCTGCCGCTGCTTCCGCTGCAGGATGGAACGTTGGGCCCAGTCCAGAGCCCTGATGTCCCCGAGCGTGGACCGTATGCATGGCATGGAAGAGGATGAGCTGTAGCACGTTACCATGTGTGGCTGACGAGTGACCCGGTCGGACGGTAAAGTTTCTAGGTGAAACAGCCCGTGCCTGAGCGTATGCGGTGTGGCTATACGGCGTGGTGGCACTGCTCTGCACACTGCTGTTCAGAACAAGAACCCACCTCTCCGGGTCTGCCGCACGCGCCGAGCCAACAGACGACCCAGGGCTCCGCTACTCGCTGTCGACGAGGGCGGGTCTGTGCTCCCCTGCCTTCTCCACATGTCTGCGCACCACTGTCGGCTCGGAATCATGGGAAAACCCGTTTTTGTGGGACAGCGTGCCTTGGCCCGGTGACCCATTCCCAGCTGATCGACCAGGCTGGAGCCTGTGGCGTTCAGTTGGGCCCTACAAACACGAAACGGCCGGTGCAGCCAAGCCCCAGCGAGCGCGGACAGTTGACGCTCCGTCGGCGTGATCTGCTGGGTGCTGGAACATCGCCATCGGTGCAAGTGATAGAACCTGGCGTGCCTGGCTGGCGGTGAAGGTCCCAACCCCGAGCCCGCCGCCGCTGACAATGTACTGCTATCTTGGACATTTGGTGCTTCTAGCAACAGACACTCTGACCTCTCAAGGCGCGGTCGGCCTTCAAACGGGCATCGCCTCACACACGCCGAAGCATAGTTCGCGGTGCCACTGCAGACGCCGAAAGATATCACGGGATATTATATACTTAAGGTCATCAAATGTGTGTACCCTTTACGGATCCCCTCCCCACCATAGCTACCCAAACCAAGTTTGCACCTCCGTACCACCACCCGCCGTCCCCCAGCAGGCCAGGCCCTGCAGCACCACCAAATCCCGAGCGTAACCCCAACCCACGCCAACATAGTTGTGAATTTGTGTTCCGGGTTCCGTCTCGAACCCTTAATGGTACGTTTTAAACACTACACACACACGTGCTCTGCTTGCAATGAGCAGTGGTGGCCACATCGAGCACACACGCTCACACTCGTGGCAGTCACTCCAAGACCTATCTTGGACATCACTGCAAGATCGGACTCTGGAACTTGAGGCTCGCCTCCGTGGAATGGGGGCATTTGACCAGAGCGACAGCAGCACGGTGACTGTGCGTCCATTACTTTCGAGCCTATCCTCTCCATCAGACCATGGAGGGTCGGATGACTCGCATGCAGTAGCCACAACAACAAGTGGACCAGCAAAGGCTCCTCCCATAGACGCACCGCTACTTCAACTCATGGCGCAGACACAACTGGCGGCAAATGATTGGCAGTCGTCCTCCACTCTGGGTGCCGGCCCGTCCGAACTTCGATCCCGCCGTCCGCAATCTTCACCGGCAGAAACCTCTTACATGGCCGGCACGTCTACAATGTCAATGAGCGAGGACGTTTCCATGTCTTCTCTACCAGCGCCTACCACAGCAGCAGGACTGCGTCATGCAGCCAAGCTCGACTCTGCACGCGCACGCCTACGTGCAGCTGAGCGCGAGCTCACCGAGGCGCGAGACGACCTCCAACATGCAGAAGGCTCTGAACGAGACAACAGGGAGCATCTTCGTCAAGTGCAAGCAGCAGTTGGCGCTGCACAGGCTCGTGTGCGGGATGCAGCTACGATTGTAGCCTACTCTCGCAAGTCTGTGGGCGCGGCAGAAAAGGCACTGCGAGGCGCAGCAAAGGCCAAAGACAAGCGTGGCCCGGGCAAACGCAGGTCATCCCACCCTCGCTCAGCTCTATCTGTAGGTGTATCGCCAACGCCTTCTCCACCTCGCGACGGATCGTCGTTGGGCTATCGGTCTCAATCCCAAGGCCACATGCCACACCATGTACCAAGGGCCGGCACCCTGCCTCTCGACTCGGCAATGCGCTACTCGCTCACCCAGCCCATGCGTCCGCCTCCGCAACAGCAAATCCTCTCCGACGTCCCAATGTACCCTTCCCATACCCCTCCTCCTCAACCCCAGCAAATGGGTCTTGCACCCCTAGCCCAGCCCGAACCATGCTGGTGCGGCGTCCTCAACTGCGCCACCCACGACCAGCAAATGTACGCCGGACCAAGCGGCCAGCCCCAGATGCAAGCCCCAGTCAGCTGGGGGTGGGACGCGCCTCCCGTCCCAGCTCCAGCATTCGACCCCCACTTTGCCGGAACCCACGACTACCTCGTCGCCGCGCCTCATGCGCAAGCTGGCGGGGCTGGCATGTACGCCGACCCCGCCAGTAGAATCACCCCGCGCCTGGCCGCCGCGCAGCAGATGCACGGCATGCCCGAGCGCCGCACGAGTAGCGCTGGAAGCGAACACCAGGACGTGCCCAGTATCTGGGTCACGCAGCCTCAGCCGGGGCAGCCGGGACATCTTCAGTAGCCACTGGTTGCCCCACGCCACTGCTACCCCAGCACACCATAGATGCGAGAATCGACCACACCCTGCACGCGCCAATGGGCGCTCATGTACCCTACTTCTTTCCTTTCCTATTCATTTGTTCGCCACTTCACCCTGTCATTCAGCGCGGGCGATCGCCAAAGCTGACTGAGAAGGGAAGACGCCAGCATCTTCACGCCACGGTCGGCTGAGGACCACAAGCCCTGTACCATATCGTACCAATAGACAATTGTTCCAGTATCCTTCCTTTGCTTGCTTTTGGCAGATTGGCTGGGAATGTGCTCGCATGCATAAATTTCACTTGACGCCTGCGTTCTTCAACTGACCAGAAAACACCATCCGTGCCACTCGTGCTTTGGGTGGGCTCGCTTTTGGGCTCATTCCAAGAACTCCTGGGCACCGCTGAACATGCTTTCCTCCAAGCACCCCCGAAAGCATCCTCGCTCAAGCACATGCACGTCAGGCGCTCACATCCAAGACTGATGCATGGACTTGGACAATTGGAGCAACGGTCGGAAAGATAGTAGCATTGCACAGGCCGGTGCCCGCTGGATATGGTTGTTGGTGCCTGGTAACTCGCGGGGCGGTGAGCTGATAGCGGGCGGATGCACAGCCAGGATGAAATGCGGGGCAAGGGTCAGTCTTGTTGCTGTACAGACTGTCGGCGGGCGGAGGGGGAGGCGCGGCAGAGGCTTCGGAGATGGCTGGACCCCTAGTGTATCAGCTGCCCAAGGCTCCGCGCATGTGGAGTAGTCATGTTGATTACGACGGATGGATGGATGGCGATAATGTCGGAGTCGGTCTTGATGGCCAGGGCTTACGCAAGCCTGCTGGGCCTCCGTCGATCCCGGCGATCACACATGAGTCACCTAACACACGGTGATCACTCCGCGACGATCCTTGACGGCATCCTCGTCTCGTGATCCAACGACTGGCGGAAAGTGGGCTTAAAGTTCAGCGCGTTCCTCTGTGGCTCCCTCCACCTATTCAGTGGTGCTTGCTCTCTTCCGTCTTTATCGGCGTCGACGAATCGACCCCCCATCCAGCGTTGTGTGCACGTTTGGCATCCATGTACCCTTCGGGGGCTTGGTCGTCAGAATCATCGGCATCCTTCTTCCCTTCCTTGATGTTGTCCAAGTCCAACCGCAGGCCCCGCGCAAACCACAACGCTCCCCCGGGGCAAGTCGATACCCCACACTGGCATGCAGGTAGCGGGAGCGTAGCGCGCAGAGATCTTATCGCTCCCCCGGGGCAGGTCGGGTCCCCGCATGCACAAGCAGGCAAGGGCATGGGGGCGCGGGACAGTCGCCGGAACTGGGTCTCGGGGTATGGATGGGTCTGGCCTTTGGCCCTTCCTCTGAAGACCCAACCCCTTGGGGCTCCGCGGTTCTCGGTGGCTGCATCGAGGAAGGAGTAGGTCGGCAGTGGACTAGTGGTGTTGGCGATGTCGCGAGCGGGCTCGGCTGCGCGCGGCGAGTACTCCGGTACGTCGCGATCGTCACGGTTGTCCTATGGTCTGAGCGGGCGCTTGCGTGTGTTGCTTACCATTGTGGTTAGAATAAGCATGTCCAGTGAGGGCATGACGTTAGGTGAGGGTGTCAGGTTAGGTGAGGGCATGATGCTAAGTGAGGTGGTGAGGGAGAGCCGATAATGAGCGAGGTTTGTGAGTTCTGGCCGTTCCGCGTTGGGCTAAATCAATTGCAGGTGATTGGTATGAACAGAGTATGTCGATGGACGAGTGAAAGCGTCCCCATGCCAGATGAGAGGCACTTATATCTCATCGACAGCAACAGCGACGGCGACGGCGTCACTGAGCAGCCGAGGCAAGCGACGCGTCACAGGGCATCAAACCCCGCATGCCCGGGCCGAATGCTGCAGCAGCGACGAGATAGATAAGATCAAGAGCCGAGTGGTGCTCCGGCTCTTCTCCACCATATGCACAGCCTTGCACAGCATCGAGGAGGCTATCGGTACCGCTCGCGTCGCTCGCTCCGCCAACAGCCTGTTATCAGCCACACGTACCTGCCGGGCCCCGCGTTTCCTCCCGCTCGAGATGCCAAACAATGCGGGTGTATTATGAGCAGCGATGGCTTCATAGGCGGCCATAGCACGCACGTTCTTGTCAACAACGAGCAGTCACGGTCGGGAACCAACACGTCGAATGCATTCGATGATGCATCCATCGTCTCTTATATCTCATTCACAACAGCTCCAACTCACTGGCCAACTGACATGCACATCCACCTTGGCGTGGTCACGCTGCTGGCTGTCGCCGCGTGTGCAACGCCCCTTGGACCGAAACCCGAACGCGGGGCACACTTCCAGGTGCACGCGACTCCAACGGTGGACGCGCCCATGGCGGACATGAGGCGTAGGCAAGACACGACAATCGATAGGACAATCGTCTTTTCGTCAGCGACAACCATCTACTCATCGACCGCGACGACACGATACTTTTCCACAGCATATACCATCAACATTACCTATTCCACCGAGCGCGAAGTCCCAGACTCGTCGAGCAACCAAGGGGGTGGGGTCAACCCGGACCTCATCGGTGGGATAGTGGGCGGGGTCGTGGCCGTGGTCGTCATCATGCTCATCGGGTGTTGCGTGTGGGTGCGTATACCTCGCTTATGTGGTTAGTGATCGTGGGCTTACAGACGCAGCGAAGACGCCGCCGCATCCATCGGTATGAAAACCGGATTCACACCGACGACGTCTGGGTCGATCATGTGGGGACCACCGTGCACGACATCGCTCCGCCGCCGGCTTACTCCAAGAAGCCCGAGGAGGCTCCCAAGGTGATGGAGGTGCAAGAGCTCAAGATGGTCAAGGAAGGAGAGATGAAGAAGAGTGGCGGCGCCGTCAAAGGTCTAGAGTCGATGGCCGAAGAGGAAGCGCTGATCAAGGGCGAGAAACGCGATGAGGGGAGCGGCAGTCGTGACATCAAGCAGAGTAGCGCCTAACAATGGTATAGCTACCCTCTCTCCTTGACGCACGCGCTGCGTCGCGGAAGCTGGTGACAAGAAGAGACCAACTATATTGTAAACCTGAGGTTAATTGGTTGTTTGTGTGTACTGTTCGTTCAGTCTGGGGCTCAAATGCTGTTTATATTGAGAAGGGTGTATTGTATACGATGGAGTGCTCTGGGCTGCTATGTCGAGGATCTTTTGATTGAGTGCGGAGCTAGGTCCGTTGATGTGGTCTGTCGAATAGGATAATGCGCTCCTTGTAAAGTCAGTTCTTTCGCTGCCTTAGGAATAAGAATGGTGACAGGCCTTAGCACAGAACACCTTGTTTGAGGGATTCTCAGACCAGCGGATTGGTGGCGGTAGAAGGAGATATACGGCTGGTCTCAACGCTCTTTCTGGGCTACGTTGCTGAGGAGATCAATGCACCTCTCCAAGGTAACAATTGAACGATGCCGTCGCGGGCCAAGTAATGGCTTTGCAATGAAAATCCTGTTGAAGTGAAGTTATCTGAAAGGGAAGTAAAGGTTAGCATTTGGCATTACACTGCTGCCTCTCCAATCAATAGGATCCGCACAACCCCAGCGTCCCTTCAATGCCATCATCTTCCCCATGTTCCCCCAGTCAGGCAACAAGTGTCCAAGACAATACGGCCAGTGCAATGTGGCACCGTCTCACGGCGAGCGGTCAGCGTTCAGTGACCGAAATCGTGGCACACCAACAGACATCAAACGCCGTGCTCACTCCACCGTCGACAAACAGCCCAATGGCAGGAATATCTCCGGCCGCAACATACAGCACCCTCCTTGTGACATTGACGGCGCCGCGGCAACCCCGAAGTCGCATCAAGTGCCCACCTGACTTGCTCTGTGGCGCCAGAAACTGCAATCCGGACATTATACCGTCGCTTACTCCTTGTGTGTCGCTGTGGAGCGCGGCGTGACAGGCAGTCCGTCCGTCCCCTAGTTTGGGCGCTGCACTGGCATTCTAGGCAGTGTCTTGATCTCCGACCCGGACTGTGCTGCGGGCGGAAGTATGCGCCAAGGGGGTCGTCCGGGACAAAGGCGGATGCTTCACAGACTCCGGGCCAATGTGGTGACCCTCGTTGTGCCGAGCAACCTTGTGACCTTGTGGTGTAACGTGCCCCCTTATGCAATGAATTGAACACCGGGAGGACGTACAGTCTGCTGACGTTTTATGGCGTCTCCAACGGGTTGCCGTCGCCGCTCGTCGCCCATCGCAGCATGCCACAGCGCCGTTCGTGGTTGTGACTGACGACAAATCCAGGAACCCACTCTGTCACCTATGCCGGCATGTGGATTCTTCCCTGTTCTTTGACAGGCACCACCGATGTGTCAGGGATCATCTTGATCCTTGAGACCTGTTCAAGCCACTCTCTCGGCATCGCAGCTCTCCGACGCTCCTAACTCTGTAGACCTATCGGCTGACCTGGGTCTAATCGCTCCGACAGTTTACCAGTTTTGCAGCTCCTCGCTCACATCGTCTGTGCGGCGCTTCAGAGCGTGTGCCTGCTAAACTGCTGAAAAACATTCGTCATCTGCACAATCTGTTCTAACCAGCGTTATGGACACGACCGCTATCTTTATGGCTGTTCAGCGCCTCGTCTGCTAGTTTCACGGCCATGAGTAGTGTGGGAAGCCTGCTAGGGGCGGGCAATCAGTTTCTGAAAGTGGCAGGGCAGTTGCAGTGTTGCTGTGCCAGAAGCGTGGTCGTGGTGGAACAGTCTCCGTGCCGTTTGTCTGGTGAGCTCCTGCTTTACTCTTCGTATCTCACGTCAGAAAATCCGTTTGAAAGTCGGAAGCTACTTATTTTACCATCCACACCAGTGGCCTCCTGGTCATGAGCCAGAGACTGAAAGGTTGAACCCACCCCGCACACTGTCCCGCTCACTCGTCCGCTCAATGGTCACCTCATCACATGTCCTCGACTCCAATACCGCGGCTCCTCGCTAGGGGTAGTCCGTTGTCGCACACGGCAAGACAAAACTAGACCTGTTTGCTGCCGAACAACGGACATTGCTGCTCCGTGCAGCTCCATGGACGCCTCCGCATATAGCCTTCTTGATGTGGAGCAGGCTATACCCGGCAACGATCCTGCCGATCCTCTCGTTGGATGCACATTTTCTCCTCTATCTTCGTTCCATCGTTTGCCCGTCTCTCCTTTTGTGTACGACTCGAGCCGGTACACACAACCTAGCTAAGAGCGCGCATAGGGATTGACGATTTTCTAACACTGACATTGAAGATCACACGCGATTTTGACATTGCAGTGGAAAATTTTTGGCAGTATCTGACCATGTTGGAGGTGTCGAGTCTTGTCTCAACGCCGAAGATCGGTCCACCCAAGGGTTGCGGGGGATAGAATGGGGTACAGATGCTCACGATTTTATTTTATTTGGTCTTCCATCTCACCCGACGTGGACCAGAATCTGCATCGTGGGTGCGAGAACCTTAAGTAGCCTCAGCCCCCGTCAGCCTCCAACCTGTCGTCTCCTGGGCGTTCACCGCGCACTCCTGCATCCCTCCAAAAATTGCACTCTTCTCAACATGGTCCAACCTCAACTCAGGTCAATTTTGCAACAACGTTGCACTCTGACAGAACCGGCGATTGCATCAATGTCTCTCCCGTGTTCTCAGCGTTCCATTCGCCGAACTTGACCTCACAGACATTCGCTCAACCCTCCCAGTCGCCAGTGGGTCTTTCCATCTTAGACATCTCGACACACGCTTGGTCACAATTGTTCTAGCTCTATTGTTTTCGAACACCGGTTGACAGCCAGCGCCGCCAGCCACTGTCGTTGCTACATACCAGTGTGAGCTCGCCCAAACTTCTGGTCGTGCAATGGGCGACCTCACTTCTTGAGAGTTAATTCAACTCTCATAGCTCATGCGAATTACAGCGGGGTTGTCTTTCGGAACTGTCAAAGTCAGGAGTTCTAGCCTGCCCGGCGACGGTGGAAAGGTAGAAGACATGGCTTGGGGGAGAATACTGGGCTGAGGATGGCAAATGTGAGTCTGACTGGAGCGGTTTCCCGCAATGTGGACTGTCGTGATTCTTGGACTCAATGCCACGCTTCACTATAATCTCTACGTTTCAGTAGGGGCCGCGCCCTCCCGAGAACCTCATGTGAGCAGGCGACATGTGCCTCTAGGCCAGGGAGGCTGCGCCAGTGTTGGTCAGGATTGACGCCTGAGATTTCCTTGCCTTGACAACTGTCAACCTCCTCAGCCCAGTCAGTTCACCCTGGAGCCTATCTCAAAGCCAGTGGCAACAGATGCATTCCATTCACATCTAACAACATTCAACGTACTGAAAATCTACAACTTTGCCTTTCCCTCAACCCATTTGCCGGCCTGCAAGGTCCCCAAGAACCGCCAAATAGCGTCAGCCGCAGCCTTTGGATCCTCCTGCAACACCAAATGCCCGGCATCCATGACACGCTCGTTCCGGCTGAGGGGCGCGCGCCATACCATCTCCTGCGTCGTGTTCTCCCCCAGCGACGCCGTCGGGTCGCCGGCCTGGATGAACCCGATCGGAATGGGGAGGTAGGGCAGCTTGTCCCACCCGCGGGCTACGCCGGTGGGCTCCAGGAAGACTGCGGCCTCGGACCATGGCGGGGTGGCGAGGACGACGGGGCCGTCGGGCTTCGCATAGTCTACGGGGACGAGGCCGTGGGAGACATAGGTCTTGAGCGCGTTGGGGTGCCAGGCGGCAAAAAAGGGCTGGGCGCCAAAGGCCTCGGCGGCAGCTTGTCGCGAGGGCCAGCCGTTGCGCCGCTTGAGGGCGCCGGCGGGGAGCTGGGTGATGCGCGGATCGCCCGAGTTGTCGCGCTTCCCGACGTGTGGGGGCATCATGGGGTCGATGAGGCAGAGGCCGTGGAAGAGGTCCGGCCGGGCGTGGGCGGCCTGCAGCAGGCCGTTGCCACCAAACGAGTGGCCGAGACCGAGGACTTTGACTGGCGCATTGAGGGTGTCAGAGTTCCACTTTAGTTGCCAGTCGGCAGCCTTGCCGCCAGCGGCCTCGGCGGCTTTCACGCCGGGAAGCACGTGCTGCACAAAGTTGAGCACGTCGCGTCCGACGTCGACCCAGGATTGGGTCGGGCCAATCTTGCCCTCGTTGAGGTCAATGGAGGCGCCGTGGTTGCAGTCGTCAAACATCCAGATGTCGTCGATTTGAATGTCGGTCGGGACGCCCAACGGGTTACCTGTGCCAAACTCTGTCGACTTGGTCGGGTCGCGCGTCAGAAGGTCGCGAAGGGCAGTGTGCCAGTGCTGTAGAGTCAGTAGTGTTCCAGTGATGTGCAACGTACCTCCTTCTGCAACCCATTCGCATGCGTGCACACGAGCGTGTACCCTCCAACAGGCTTGTCCCTCCTCCAGCGCTCAGCCGCGACCCAGAGTCCAGGAACAGGACTGTCCATGGCGTCACTGACAGTCCACTCTTCGGCGTCAAACCGCTGTTTGATGAGCTCCTTGACCTCGGCAGCGTTACGCGCAGTCCGTTCTTCCTTGCTCTCCTTAGCTGGCGCAGGGCCAGAGCGGAAGGGATGGCTCGCACGCCCGAGCTTGCCGTGCGCCTGCTTCAGCTCCTTGGGGTACGCGGCAGGCGAAGCGTGGTAGCTCCTCGTCCATCCCTCGGGGGAAGGGGCAAGCTCGGGGCGCGGAGGCTGCGGTGGGGCGGTCTTCTCCGGGTGTGGGAGAAACGACAGGAAAGGGCGAGGAGTGACGAGTGGTCCGGGGGCCTGCGAGGGACCGCGCCAGGGAGGGTACGCAGAGATACCGTGGGGGGAGGTCACAAAGCGCCTGGGCTCGGCTGGTGGGCGGGGCATTTTAGTGCTGCTCTTGACGCGGGCGGTGGTGTTAAAGGTGCGGGTGGAGATGCGTGTGAAGCGATGCAGCATGGAAGACGAGACTTGAAGCCTCGACCCTTGCAACGTGTACTTTGCGTTCTGAGGAGTCACTCCTTAGTGAGCAACGAGGGCGGTGAGTCGCGACGAGTGGGGAGTGTGGGGAAGGTCAGAGGTCAACTTGCAGTAATCTTAAGAAGTCGGCTACAGTGCGCTAACCGGCCCCGGACCACCGCGAGCAGCTACCGGACCATCCCCGGCCGGACACCTGCGGCTCGTGTGAGCCACCCATCCACCGGCCGCGGATCCGGCAGCAATTGTGAAACATTTGGTTCCGAGACTAACGGCATGATCTTCGCGTGGATAACACGTGAGTTTAATATTATTTGGTTCCGAAGTGTCAGCCCCCGTTTGCGCCCTCCGCCACCACCCAGGGAGATGACGTACAAACCCGCCTGGAGAGATGTCCAGCATGAGATGCAGCTGTGATCCTACTTCTCGACACGACCAGCCCAACATCTCTCTGTCTTGTACCGCTAGAACACCCTTAGACACAGGGGCACAATGCCCGCTGTACAACACGACCCAGGCCTAGACCAAACAGCCCACAAAGTACCCCCAAACCCCAACGTAGGCTCGCATGCTCAAGCACCCTCTCAAGGCAAATCACCTGCAGTCGAACCCGCGCCGCCCGTCGTTCAAGCAGCGTCGCACCGACAGGTCCACATTCTCCCACGCCGCTTCCTGGGACCAATACCCCACAGCGTTGCTACCAGCAGTAAGAACCAGGTCAGGAAGGACCGCCTCAGGACGCTACGAAACGATGCGTTGCGCGAGTTGTTGGGAGGCGACAACCTCGGTATCCGGGCCAACGGCGGCAGACGCGATCAGGACGGCAGAAGCGTTGTAGGCGAGGCCGAGGAGGAGATTCGTGCAGGCGCGCGTCGGCTCGTTCACACCTTTCGCGTGCACAAGAGCAGTCTGATCGACAGCCTGACCCAGGATCTCAACGTCGACGTGCCCGAGAGCGACGCGAATTCGTCCAGCGACAGCGAAGAGGAGGCCGAGACTGTGCGGGAAGCAGAGGAGCGAAGAGCGAAAAAGGCACTCAAGCGGAAGAGGAAGAAGAAGAAGGCTGGGCGGGGTCTGGGAGGTGAGGTTTGGGTCGGTGGGAGTTTTGATATTGGGCGAGAGTTCCAGAACTCGGGCGAGAAGACTGGCGATGGCGAGGAGGCCGAGGTCGTGTCGGATAGTCGACCAGGTGTTCAGCCTGAGGGAGAGGCGACGGTTGAGGCAGTGAATGGCAAGGAGCTTGCGAATGTCAAGAGTCCATCGGCATCGACTTATGCCGACGGTGGCCGGCCAGACGGGCCGAGTAGGAGGAGGACAGAGGACGATGTCGAGGAGCTCGTCTCCCCAAAGAAGACTGGCCGCGATGACGCGACGTTTGTCACTGCCAAGACCAAGGCCGCGGACAACAAGACATTCGTCACTGCAAACACCAAGCCGCCGCACCCACACGCACACTTTGCCGACACGGACGCGGGGCCGTCTTTACCCCGCCCGCAACCCTCCCGGCAGTCCACCGGCGTCAGCACTGCCGACACCTTTGTTACAGCGCACACTGAACCCGGCAGTGACTCGGACGACTCGTTCCTATTCTCCCCCACACCTGTAAGGGTGCCGCCCTCGGCGCCGACAAGCGATGACGACCACCTCTCCCCGGGCAAGACGCTCACAACGCTCGACACCCGCATCTCGCGTGCATCATCCATGGCGCCACTCGTGTCAAAGAGCCGAGACGCTTCTGCGTCTCCCACCCGCGCAGTCCCCACCCCTCGCTCGCCCGCGTCTGGTTCAGACTCGATAAAGGCTCCCAAGTTCCCGCGCCTAAAATCCGCCCTGCGACGCGGCCACAAACCACAACCTTCAACCGACAGCGCCGGTGCCCCAATGGAGGCGACACCGGGCAAGACGGTCCAATTTCCGCCGAACCCAGCCTCAGAAGTGCACCACCCCGAAGCCGACGCGCCTGATCGCGTGCGGCACGGTGCCGAACCGCCTGCCGACCCTGCGGCAGTGCTGAGACGCAGCGGCGAGGCTGTGGCGGGCACGAGCGCTGACACGGAAGTGGACCATGTGCTCGACACGGACGATTTCATGCCCGGCGGCGTCGTCATGCGGGACCGTGTACTTGTGCGCGTCGCGCGGCACAGGGATACCAAGCTGCGTGAATATGACCAGGTCGCGCAGCGGCGGAGCCCGTGTTATCGCATCGAGGCGATGGAGGAGTATATCGTTGGCATGACCATGACGACTATTGATTTCTACCAAGACTTTGTAAGTCTGCCATGTCCGAGAGTGAGGCTGACGGCAGCGATTTGGGTTTGAAGAACGACTCCGAGGCCACAAACGCCTGGCGTTCTCGATCCCACTCGCCCCGCCCACAAACATGACTGTCTTCAACGACGTCGACATGACGCTATCAATCGTCTGCCGCTGGTCGACCCTGATGCGGCACACGCGCAACCTCGTCGTGCGCATGAAAACGTCCAACACCTGGGGCAAGGTCCGCGAGTCAAAGACAATGGAGCGTCTGGGCGGTGAACGCGCCGAGGGCTCTGGCGTGTTTCTACTACAGTTTGCCGAACGCTCTCGCGCAAGGGACTGGCACTGGTACATTTCTGGCCAGCTGCAGGTGCAGCTACCCAAAGTCATTGACGTGGGAATCCCAGCGCTCGCAGAGGCGATCCGAATGCCCATCCCGGAAGAGGCGGCGAGCACGACCGTCAACAGGGCGGACACGATTGAGATGCTCTGGAAGCTCGTGCTGGGCAACACGGATAATCAGGCAATCATCCGTGCCCTTGGAGCAGTGCCCAAGATGGAACTTGCTTGGAAGGGCCCCGGTGCGCGGCTGGACTGGATCGCCTACTCGACGACTATTACGGGCAAGAAACGCGAGTGGGCCTTGCTGGCGAGCTTTGCTGCGTCTCCGGTTGATCGCAAGGCGAGGGTGCTGCAGGTGAGGGACGCTACACACCACGCCCACGCTGTGCGGCTGCAGGACGGGACGTCGCTTGACGAGCCTGCCGGGGTTGAAGGGTACCTGCACCGCATGAAGAGTGAGGTCGCACCAAAGGCGTCGACGTACGTGTCGACGCATAACGGGTTTGTGTTTGTCAGTGGACCCAACGGTGCGCGGCCGCCGCTGCAGCCGAAACGCGCAGCGTCGACACCCGCCGACGTCTTTCCGGACGTCTATGCCGCGTTCAGGGAGAGCGAAGCCAGGCGCATGGCTGCGTTTATGGCACACTGCGACGCCGTGCTCGACATGCGGGCCATTGAGAGTGTCCAGCTCGTCAAACCCGTGCTCGCCACCCCTCACGTCCCAGGGGGCGCCGAGGGGCCATCGGCCGTAAGCCCAGACAGTACTGTGCCCGTCACTGCAGGCCCGCCTATCCCGACGACGCAGCTGCGTCGCAGCAACACGACCATTCTCGACAAAGAGGGCACCAAAGAACAGCGCACCTTTATGATCACGCTGCGCACAGGCCAGCAAGTCAAGTTTGAAGCGCAGGCCCCCGACATTGCCGCCGAGTGGGTCTCGCGCCTGTCTGCCTTGGTGGCATACTGGACGATCCGGATGCGCGTCGATGCCCGCGCCGAAATGGACGCTGTCGGTGCGCATACCTCTGGCGCGGCTGTCGTCGGGTCCCCTTTAGATGTGGGCGCCGAGATGCTGCTCAACGGGCTGTGGAACTGGTGTGTCATTGATGGCTGCCGGCCGGTGACGATGAGTGGACAAGTTTTTATCAAACACTCGAAATGGCACGGGTACAGGTCGACTCATCTCGTGCTGGCGTCCGGGTCGTTGATTGCCTTCCGCATCAACTCGACCACAGGCCTCATGCCCCGCGAGAGCGTGTACCCACTCTTCGGAGCCTACGTTTACACGGGCAGCGTTGCGCAAGACGAGCTGCGCGAGAGCGCAAACGAGTCCCTCTTCAACCCGCCCGCCCGCGTCTATGCCGATGGCCTGCAGACCACCGACGCCGCAGACGATACCGTATTTGTCGTGAGGCTATCGTGGCCCACGGGCAGGTTTGCGGCCAGCCAGCCGTGGGACGAGGAGGATGGGGGCAAAAAGTTTACCCCGCCCGGGCTGGGGGGAGATAAGCCCGACTTGGCGATTTGTCGCGCTCGGAGCATGGTGAGTTACAGAGTTTGACAGAGTACGCTGACACGCTAGCTGGAGCGTGACCGCTGGGTATGGGCCATTAATGCTGAGAAGGAACGCCTCGCCCGCCAGCATCCGCGTGACGAGGAGGTGCTGCGTAACTATGGCACGCTCCCGCAGCATCCCACGTTGAGCCACTCGGCAAGCTCGCGGACTGCTGCTAGTGGGTTGAGCGGGTTTGGTGGGGCGTCGAGGAGGTAGAGGTAGAGGGGTAGAGTTTGTATTGCTTGCATTATGTTGCTACATTGCGTTGTGGCGTGTGGTGGCAGTCCGCATTGGCTTTGACGTGTGGAGGGTTCTGGGGGCACAGGCTCATCTGGTGCCCAACTTGGCACTTGAAACGTTCGGCACTGCTGGCCGAGTGCTGGCCGAGTGCTGGCCGAGATGTGGAATGTCGTAGAACTGCCCAGGGAATGTATGTTTGACGTCCACCGCGATCCAGCGCGGTGAGCAAGAGTAGCTTGGACAGAGTGCAGGAGAGTACGACAATCTGTTAATAGCCGTATTATCAGTGGGCCGACAATGGGGTCTTGCTTTGAAACAGCATGCTCGCAAGGCTCTTGGCACTGTTCCGGGCCGCTCAGTCACTGCAGAGCTTGCAGATAGCAAGTGTAGAGCACATCGACGTCTGTGAAGAGGAGCACGGACGAAACCGATAGCACGCCGGACATCAGAGATTAATGCCCCGCCCAGCATCAGAAGATGCCGAGGAGGTGTAGCCGGCTCATTCTTTTCCAACTGCCTTGCACACTTGATGCTTCTGCTTTTGAGCAACTGACCACCCCCAAGCCAGTCTATGATAGCCATCGTATGCCACATCTTTTACTACCAGTAGTGCATCCATGTTCGGCCCATTCTACCCCACTCTCTCCACTCTTCACTCGGCTTGAGCCATCTCGGCCCATTGTTTACGGCCCGGTCCGGTTTATCGGCGAACCTGCCGAGCGATGTCCGGCCCATTTTGTGACATCTCACCCACCCACATGCTCTCGTTGTGCAGCAGGTAGCGTCTGTAGCAAACGCACGCATCCCCTCTTCTCGGCTCGGCCCACATTGCACCCTCCCCAACGGGCCGCACTGCATCTTGGTACAAGAACCACCACATAGCTCTGAGCAATGTCTTTCCCCAACCACCTATTTGTCCCACCCAACATGACCGTCGACATTCCTTCGGTAGCGGACGCAAAGGCCACGCGCACGACGCTGGCGCACAACTGGCAGTTCTCGCAGGTGGCCAGCAAGACTTGGGCCGATGTCAAGGAGGAGTGGACAGAGTGCTCGGTGCCCACCAGCGTGCACGTCGAGCTCGAGAAGCAGGGCCGCATTCCGGACCCTTACAAGGGGTTGAATGAGTGGGAGGTGCAGTGTGAGTCGACGCCAGACGACAAAGAGCTGACAAGGCAGGGATCCAGGAGGCCGACTGGACGTTCAAGACGACCTTCACCGCCACCCCCGCGCAGCTCGCGGCGACCAACACGGACCTGATCTTTGACGGTCTCGACACGTACTGCACGATTATCCTGAACGGCACCGAGCTCGCCAAGGTCGACAACATGTTTGTCGGGCACCGCCTGAGCGTGACTGGCCAGCTCAACGCGGGCACCAATGCCAACTCTCTCGAGCTGCGCTTTGCCGCGCCTCTGCTCGCTGCCAAGGCCGAGGAGGCCGCTAACGGTGGCAAGCGTACCCTGTGGAACGGCGACTCATCACGTCTGTACAGTCGCAAGGCGCAGTACGGCTGGGGATGGGACTGGGGACCTGTGATTATGACTGTCGGTCCCTGGCGCTCGATCCACGTCGAGAGCTACGAGTACCGCGTCAACGCCCTGCGCGTCGACACGGACGTCTCTGGCGCCAACTGGGACAAGATGAGTCTGGCCGTTTCCGAGCTCGAGATTCTTCCCGCCAAGCCCGACGAGTACAAGGTTGCGTTTACGCTTACCGACGCCCAGGGCAAGGTCGTCAAGCAGGCCGTCACTGACGGCTCGTCCCTGCCCGAGTGGGACCTCTCTGGCGCCGTCGACGCATGGTACCCTATCAACTATGGCAAGCAGCCTCTGTACTCTATCGAGGTTGCCGTTCTCGACAAGGACGGCAAGGAGCTCGCCACCACGCGTCAGCGCGTGGGCTTCCGCCACGTCGAGGTCGTGCAGGAGGTGCTGCACGACGAGGAGACGGGCAAGGAGGACGGCAGCAGTTTCCTGTTCGAGGTCAACGGCGTGCGCGTCTTTTGCGGTGGCTCCAACTGGATCCCGGCCGACAACTACTTTACCAAGATTTCCGACGAGCGTTACCGCGCCTGGGTCGACCTGCTCGTCAAGGGCAACCAGAACATGCTGCGTGTCTGGGGCGGCGGCATCTACGAGGCCGAGGTGCTCTACGACGCGTGCGACGAGGCCGGTATCCTTGTGTGGCAGGACTTTATGTTTGGCTGTGGTCTCTACCCGTCGTACCCGGTCTTGAACGACAACGTCAAGAACGAGGCCGAGCAGGCCGTTGCTCGTCTGCGTGCGCACCCTTCAGTGTGCATCTTTGCTGGCAACAACGAGGACTACCAGGTCGCCGAGGGCGAGGGCGTTGTCGACTATGACGACAAGTCTGGCGACTACATGCACACAAAGTTCCCTGCTCGTCACATTTACGAGATTCTGCTGCCCGAGGTGGTCAACCGCCTGTCCAACATTTTCTACTGGCCTTCGTCTCCGTACGGCGGCAAGAGCAGCGGCGACCTCAAGGTGGGCGACGTGCACCAGTGGAACGTGTGGCACGGCACGCAAGAGCCGTGGGCCAACTGGGACATTCTCGCGGGCCGCTTTGTGAGCGAGTTTGGCATGCAGGGCTACCCTGTTATGCGCACTGTCAAGGAGTGGTTTGGCAAGGGCGAAGAGGACCAGTGTTTCCCCCAGTCTCGCATCAGCGTCAACCACAACAAGGCCGACGGGTTTGAGCGCCGCCTCGAACTGTACCTCATGGAGAACTTCCGCCACGCCTTTGACATGGAGTCGTACGTCTACTACACCCAGGCGATGCAGGCCGAGACGCTCGGCGCTGCCTACCGCCTGTGGCGCCGCAACTGGAAGGGCAAGGGCAAAGAGTACACCTCTGGTGCGCTCGTGTGGCAGATCAACGACTGCTGGCCGTGCGTCTCCTGGGCGATCGCAGACTACTACCTCCGTCCCAAGCCGGCATTCTACGCCATTGCCCGCGAGCTCCGCCCCTACACTGTCGGCATGGCGCGCAAGGACATCAAGACGTCCAAGCCGGGCAGCCTGGCCTTCTTTGAGATCAACTCGGAGATCCAGCTCTGGGGATGCAACGCCACCCTCGAGCCTAAACCGGCCACCATCGAGCTGGTCTCGTACGACCTCGCCGAGGGCGAGGTCGACCGCAGGACCTTTGACGTCACCCTCGCCCCCAACGCCTCGACCGAGGTGTGGAAGGGCCCCGTCCCGGGCCAGCACACGCGCACGTCCGAGGCCGACGTCCCCAAGCCGATCGTCGTCCAGGCGCGCCTCCTCGACAGCACCACGGGCGAGGTCCTCGCGCGCTACTCCAACTGGCCCGAGCCGTGGAAGTACCTCACCTTCCCGGACCCGGCGCTCTCCATCTCCGTCGCCGGCGACGAGGTCACCATCGCAGTCGGCAAGCCCGTAAAGGGCCTCATCCTCGACGTCGACGGCGACGAGGTCTACTGGTCCGACCAGGCCCTCGACATGTTCCCCGGCGACACCCAGGTCGTCACCGCAAAGGGACTGAACGGGCGCGAGGTCAAGGCGAGGTACATTGGTGACGGCAGTGCTTAGCTGCCCGCGGTGATGGTATAGAATTTGTTAGGGAGATGTGTAGGCTAGGTTATGCAGTGCTAGTGTCTAGATCTCGGCCGCCACAAAGCCACCCACACCTAATTGTAATCACACTACATCAATCCCCCACACCTTAATGTCAGCGTAGTGTGTTTCTCGGGCATGTACAAAACGTTGCTCCCCCATACCTAAATGTTGACTGCCATTGCAGCGTGGAAGCTGACTTGCGGCTGCCGCGCACAAGTAGTGACTGTCCATTCTCCCCTCGCTGTCAGCTCTGCGAACCGCGCCGTCTGTGAGCTCTTCACCCAGCAGCATGCCAAACAGAGACAGTGTACATTTTAGGATATACAAGCAAACAAGCAGCTAGAAATGACAAAGAGTAGATTAATTAATACTTTAATTGTCCCAAGGGCGCAATGAGCGCCAGAGCACGCACGACTAGTCGTCATCGCGCTTGACCTCCAAAGCCCTCAGCCGCGCACTCAACTCCCTCTCGACCCTACTCCCCCTCCTCCGCCCGCCACCAGCGACACTGACGGGCCCCCGGCTCGAGCTCCGGCTAGGCGACGGTGATACCCCCGTCGACGCAACAGGTGAAGTGCCCGGGGAGACGCCCGCAGACAGGCTCGGCGAGAGCGCACTGAGCCCGCGTCCGCGGCTGGGATCGTCCTTGAGCGCCGACAGCAGTGAGCGGGGACTCGCGACGGGGGGCGCGGGCGACCGCGGCCGTTCGGGTCCGGGCGAGAAGCCGCGTACAGCTGCCGAACGCGCTTTGGCGCTCGCGTTCCGCTCGGCAGTAGCCGCCTTTGCGTCGGCCGTCTCGGCGGCGCGGCGCGCGAGCCACTTGCCCCGGGTGCGTGCCCAGTCGCGGCCGGGGCTTGACAGGCTTGGGGTGCGGGCGTGTCCGCGCCCGCTTGTCGCTGGGGTGGGCAGGACGAGCTCGTCGGCGCGCTCGGTGCGTTGACTGAGAGACGCCTCGGGGGCGCGCGACGTAAAGACAAGCTTGATTGTGCGCGCGACGTAAAAGGCCCTGTCGTCGGCTTCCCCAGGTGCGGGCGCGCAGACAAACTGGAGCTGTACGGCGTACCGCAAGCTTTCCCTCCGCTTGCCCGGGGAGGCAGCGTCTTCAGCAGCCGCGACATAGGTGCGTTCGCGTGCGAGCAAGCGGCCGCCAATGGGCAGGCTGCGCAGGTCGTATGGAAGCACAAAGGCGTGAACCGCCGCGGTCGGGGTGTTGACAAGGATCTGAAGCTGGCCAACAGGCGGAACGCGGTAGCCTGGATAAGACGGGGGCGGCGGCAGTGTCCTCGACGGGGAGCGGAGGGAGAGCGGCGATGACGGGGAGGTGGAGGCGGGGGAAAATGCCAACCCTGCTGCAAGGCGCGGCGTAGGCCGCGGCGGCGACGGGGTGTACGCTGCATGCAGGGGTCCGTCAATGAGGGGCGTCCCCGAGCCCTCCTCGTCTGGACCGTAGGCAGCAAAGAAATGCGACTCGAGGTCCACATCAGCCACCCAGGGCGAATGCGCCGCACAGCCCGCAGACCCTACATCGCCCTCGCCGACGAGATCATAATACGTCGCTGCAACAGGCAGCACGAGCGCGGGCGGCGCCCGCACGTCCGGGCAGCACTTGGCAGTCGCCACTGCTTTGATCCGCAGGGAAAACCGGTCGGCACCCACGCTGTGCGGGGCGTGCGCGGACATGCGCGCGTGCAGGAGTGACAGGGGAAAGGAGCCCAGCAGCGGGGCGCTCCGGGAGAGCGGGGTGGAGCTGCTGGGTGTGTGTGGTGAGGCGCCGAGAGAGGTGCGGGGGCGGGGGGTCTTGGGGATTGGTACGCCAGTGGCTTGCAGGGGTGAGCGGGGGGGTGAGCGTTGGCCTGTTAGCGGCGAGGAGCGGAGCGGGGAGGCTGTAGTGTTAGCTGTGTCGGTGGCGAGGGGGGTGCGATGGGGGGCAGACGTACTGGAGCTGGCATGCGCCGGTGTGGGGGCGATGGCGATAGTCATTGTGCTATCGCCCTCGGGTGGGTGTTCGGGTGCAAAGTCGGGTGGCGGCTGTGGAGCAATGTGGAGCTCGGCTAGAGTGTCCGAGGACTATGTGGGTGTTGATGGTGATGTTGTGGATGCTGAGAGAGGGTGTGTTTGCATGTCGGTGCAGAGGTAAAAGCAGGGAGAGGAGTGGCTTGTGCAAGTTTTGCAAGTGAACAAAAGAGAGGATACGTCACGAGGAGAGAGAGAGTGGAGATGTGAGATGGATGTGGTGATCGAGTCGAGGCTGGTGCCTGTGTCCCAGTGGTTGTTTACACGTCACAGCACCCTCTCCAGAGCCATCTTGTCAACCGACACTGTACAGTCTCTCGTCCTAGTATGCACTGCACCATCATGCCCCTTGGTTCAAACTACCATATTCCCAGCAGCATGCATAGCGAACAACAACCAACACCTCTGATCACAACTACCATCTGATAAGGCAAACTCCTTCCTATACCCGATGACCCTGCTCCACTACTTTCCCACAGTAGTTCACCTTCTCTGCCCGAGTACCCCCGCAGTCACGCCACCTTGTTCATCATCATTTGTGGCAAAGTGGCATTTCTCACCCCACAACGTACTCCCCGACGTTGAAACCCCTCAAGGCTCAGCGGGGCCACGCTCGTGGCACTCACAATTACATGGCCAGCTTTCTACATGCGATATGCACAACTCTGTATACAACTTTCAAACGTTCAAATGAAAAACAAATTTAATTCAATTCCAATCAACTCACAGACGCTCCTTCCGGTTCCCTTACTCCCCCGCATTCTGCGGGCCAAGGACCTGCGCCGTAGCCCTCGCAGCAGTCCCCAAAGCCGCACCCCCCAACACCGCCCCACGCGCGCTATTCTCGCTCGCAGACGAGAAAGTCGTCACGGCCGAATCAGACGACACCGGCCGAGCCCGCGCGGGCACGGCGAGTCTGCTGCGGCTGGATCCGAGTTGGCCAAAGGACGTCGTGGGGTGTGGGGAGGGTTTGCCGCGTTTCTCGATCGAGGCGACAAAGTCTGCTACGTGCCTGTGCGGCTTAGTGGTTGCAGAGGGACGGACGGGGGAGCCCGTCGGTGTGGACTGGGGGGTGGGGCGGAGGGCTTCACGGAACGACTGCTTGGGGGTCGTGCCAGCTGGGTTTTGGGAGACAGCTTGGGCGTGAGTGGTACGAGTCTGCATCTGTCCGAAGACGTCCGTGCTGACAGGACGCACGCGGGGCGAGACCGGGAGGCCGGGAAGAGGGCCAGGCGGAGGCGGCGACTGTGGCGGACCCCGCTCAGGAGACGCCGACGGCCGCACAGTCGGCGAAGTCGGGAGGCTGGGAAGCGGGCGGCCACTCGGCGTGCGAGGCTTGGTGCCAAACGGGACCGTGTGGCCTGTAGACGGGAGGATAAAGCTTGGACTCCGGTCGGCGCTGCGTTTCCCCACGGGGGGTGAGATGGTGCGGGGCGTGTGGGGCGTGTTGGGCAGTGTCTTGTTGATCCCCTCAGGGGTGCGCGACTCAGCTCTGAGCTCAGCTATCACCACCTCGGTGGCGGCAGCAATACCCCCTAGAGGCGACGGCGCGCGCGATCCGTGGAGGAGAGTGGACGACTCGGTCGGACTCCCGGGCGCTGCCTCGTCGCTCGCGGCGTCGTTTCCAAACTCGTCCAGCTCCAGGCCGTCAGGAAGGGTCACCCTCGACCTGCCCCCCGGAGCCGAGACGGTGCCAAAGCTGCTCCCCGCCCGCGGCGTGCTGCCTGTACTGCTCTCTTGTGCCGGCGGGGAGAGCTCGAGCTCAAACCGCGCCATACCAATACTGTCCAGCGAGCGCAGAGCGGTGCCCAACGAGTTACCCCGCGCGAGTGCCGGGGCACCCTGCGGCTCGTCCTGGAAGTCATCGACAAGCTCGTCCAGAAGGAGACTCTTTCTGTGGGGCGACTCTGTGACGCTCGTGCAGCGTGATCCGCTGCTGGCTGAACGGACCACGCGCTCGGCGACGCCCCGGCCGAGGCGCCGGATGGATTCTTGTTTGCCCTTTAGCTGGGCGCCCAGGCCGACGGCCACTGGTAGCACCGCCGTGGAGGATTGGAGGGGGAAGGGGGAGATGCCGGAGTGGGTCATCGCTGTGGGAGTGGTTGAGTTGAAGGGGTCGTTGGTGAGGGGGTAGTGCGTTGGGGTTGAGGCTGGGCCGACGGGGGTGGCGGCGCGTATGTCCTGCGCCGTTGGGGCTGTGTGCCACGACGTGCGGCTCTCTGGCTCGGCTGTGCGTGTGCCTGTCAGAGTTGCGGCGACAACGCCGACGGTAGCCCCGGTGAGTGCAGCAGCGGCGGCGGCAGTGGCAGCGACGATACCAGACGGCGCGTCAGCCAGCATCGGCGTCACTGGCCGACTGGCCCAATGTGTATCCGGCCCCCCTTGGCCCAACGCAGTCCCAGAGCCGGCGAAACCGACCCCAGACGGACGCTGATAAGAGTTGCCAGTCTCAAACGACTTCCCAGCTGTCCCCCACGGACCAGACGGTACGCGGCTTGGCACAAGCGACGAGGTCTCGCTCCCGGGATTGTCAAAGACGTTTGGCGTAGGCCCGACAAGGCGGATGCGGCCATTTGGCGTCGACGTGCGCGTCGGCCGGCGGGTGGGGTGGTCACGCAGGTAGGCTGTCTGGCTGCGACCAAGGTTACGTTGGGTGTAGACTGGCGCCGTGTCGTCCCGGTCACCGATATCGCGTTCGGCGATTACGTCGACGTCGTCACCAGCCACGGGGCGGTAGGACGGGTGTCGGCCTCCAGAGACGACGCGATAGGCTTCGGCGCCCGCAGCTGCAGCGGACTCGAGCGTGTCCGCCGCCCGACCCAGGGCAGCGTAGGCGCGCCCCCGCACCGAGTTGCGCTCGCCGGGCTGGGCAAAGTCCGGTGGGAGGTTGGCATACTTTTCGTGCCGCCCACCTTCGAGGTCGTCCATGAGCGCGTTAAACTGCCCGTCGACGGCTGCCTCGCGTTTGCGCTTCCGGCGTACCCAGAGCGCGAACAGGATGAAAAATAGCGCCAGAGCGGCGGCGATGCCAAACGCTACGCCAAAGATCTCGCGCAGGCCCAGTGCGTGGTGCGACGACAGTGCTGCTCCTGTTGCGTCTGGTATTGAAATCGTTCCCGGAACAGTTTGTACTGTCGAGCCCGCTTCGTCGGTCCATGGGGCGCCTGAGCCGCTGTTGCCGGAGCCTGTGCCCACGTTGGCGCCTGTGGCTCCAACATCGTTGCCGTTGCCACTCGCGCCTGCGTCCTGGCCTGCAACCCCAGCATTGCTCGGCCCGCCGGCGTGGGCACCGCCACTACTGTCACCAGCAACAGCAATCACGCCGTCAGCAGGCGGTGCGTATGCTGCAACAGACGTTGTCTGCTGTCCAGGCGTGACGCTAATAACATGCACATCGGCCTCGGCAGGTGCGCTCAATCCATAGCCTGTCGTCAGTGTTGCGCATGCAGGCACACCTACCTCCATACACGATGACTTGGTTGTTACCGGCCAGCACTGATGCGGCATCAAAGCGCGGCGACGGGCCTAAGCGTCAGTGGCTGCAATGTGATGTTGGGCTTACCGTCTCCACTTGCCGTGACCTGTGTCCATGCACCGGTGTCAAGGTCGAGGGTCCACCCATCGTCATACACTGTCGCGAATGCGGCGTCCGCGCCACCAAACATGAACAGCGCAGAGGTGGAGATGAGTGCGGCAGTGGCACCACGGCGGCCTGCTGGCACTGGGCCGGCGATGTTGATTGTGCGCCATGCTGGTGCTGCTGAGGTGGTGTCGAGGGTGTATGCTGTGTCCAGTGGGACGAGTGCTGCTGTGCCAGTAGTGGGTGACCGTTCAACACCGCCAAGCACCAGGAGTGTGCCGTTGGGAAGCAGCAGAGAGACGTGGTGGTACACTGCTTTGGTGAGTGCCGGGAGGGATGTAAAGGCACTGGTGGCAGGGTCAAAAGCGTAGACACCGTCGTAGACAGTGTCCGAGTCGTCACCAGCACGGCCACCGGTAATGTACACTGTCCCTCCGGCTAGTGAGTGTGCACATGCGTGGTTTATGCGACGGCTCGGCTGGTTGCCCCATCCAGTCGGCTGATGTGTGTATGCAACAGTGTGTGCGACGGGGTCGAGGATGGCAGTCCACACCGAGTCGGCACGGTTGGGCAATGCTTGGGTCCATGCACCGTCGCCTCCAAATGACAATAGACTCCACTTTCCATCAGAATGAGCAAACGGGGCGAGACAGTGCCAGGCATAGTCTGGCCCAGCGGGCGAGGCGGTGAGAGTGGTGAATTCTGGGGTAGGCCCGAATGGCTGGTCGAGCCGGAGGATGAGCGTGTCTGCATTGTTTGATGCTGTGGTGTAGAGCTGGTTGGAGGCTGATGGAGTCTTGCCCCCCTGGATGATGAGGGTCGGTGGGTCTGGGAGGATGGCCATGGCGTGGCCCCATCTGGTGTTAGCTCGCGGGTTGCCGGTGGTGCGTACCTCTGCGTGAGAGCTGCGGCTGCAAACTCGCAGCTCAGGAGGCAGAGTCCTAGAATAGGTATGAGCATTTCCTGGAAGGGGATTGAGGACAAGCTGTTGCCTGCAAGACTGTGTGGGCAGTGTCTTGGGGTGAGCTTGCGTGAGTTGTTGTAAGAAGGAGAAGAGAAAGAGCAAAAGAAATCATCCACGTTGGCAGTGTTTACCTCGTGCAGTGAGCATGGACCTTCCCTCCTCCTGCTGCTGTGACGGGAGGAGGGAAGGTGGAGGAAGGAAGGCGAGTTGTGCACAGACACACACACACAGCCTCCACCTTCATGTTGAGGCACGACGAAAATATCGGCTCGGCGTTAAGCCCATCCAAGCTCAGGCACACCGTGCCACTTGTCGGAGAAACTGGGCGATAACGGACGATGAATTACTTCCGTGCTGGATTTGGGTGTGCATGGTCCTGGCGCTGGCCGTGGGTCGTGCAGTGGATGGTCGACTTGTGCCAACAACTTGAAGTCTACCTTTCGACGGACCAACAGAGCAGCAAAAAGGTGAGCATCTAGCGACACCGACGGCACTGCACTGCGGCAACGACGACACTGGCATCGACACAATCACGCGCGCGTAGAGGGGAGAGTGGAGACGGATGTGTGGTTGGTTGGAGAGGTGGTGTTGAAGATTTGGAGAGGTGGTCTGGTGGTGTCGCGCGCGTGATTGAAGATCTTTGACAAACTCTTCATCCTCGAGCAGAGCAGTGATGAGCCGAGTTGGGGCGTCGTTGGGCAGTGCAGCGTCGTGCAGTGACGGAAGTGACGGAAGTGCGGTTGCTCACACAGCAGGCAAGATGGGTATCGACATCCGCCGCCACCACGTCAAGAAGGGAGCCCGCCAGGCCCCCAAGTCTGAGGACGCCTACCTCCTCCTCCTTGTCAAGCTTTACCGCTTCCTTGCCCGCCGCACCGAGTCGCGCTTCAACAAGGCCATCCTTAAGCGTCTCTTTATGAGCAAGGTGAGGCGAGCCAGCGGAGCAATACTAACCCTCAGACCAACAAGCCCCCTGTTTCGATCTCGCGCATCGTCAAGGAGACCCGTGGCTCCAACCCCGACAACTCGAAGACCGTCGTCATCGTCGGCACTGTCCTCGACGACGAGCGTCTCCCCGAGTGCCCCAAGCTCTCGGTTGCCGCTCTCCGCTTCTCCAACGCCGCCCGCGCTCGTATCCTCGCGCAGGGCGGTGAGGTCCTCACCCTCGACCAGCTCGCTCTCCGTGCTCCCACCGGTTCTAACACTGTTCTCCTGCGAGGCCGCCGCACTGCCCGCGAGGCTTACCGTCACTTCGGAGGACCGCTCAACGGCGGCGCCCCCTACGTGGCTTCGAAGGGCCGGAAGTTCGAGAAGGCGCGTGGTCGCCGCGCCTCGCGCGGTTTCAAGATCAAGTCGTCTCACAAGTAGTTTGCCCCGGTGTTTCTGGAGCTTTCTGGGACGTTTGGGAGGTCTTGTGGCCTGCTATGGCGTCGAGATGCATCGCATCATGTATTCATGATAAGATCCGAGTTGGAGCGGAAGCAAATTGAAACTAGTGGCCACGGAAGCTAATTTTCAGGACTTTCCACCGGTGGAGGCACGCCCGGCCATGACTGTCTGTGCGGATGATGTGCGCATTGAGGCACTGATGACTGAGGCATAGACACTGATGGCAGAGGAATTTGTTGATCTCCATGAGCAGAAACTCCCTTCCGTATTCCTTTCGACTCATTCATTCAGCAAGACGTAGAGTGTGAGCCAAGTCCATACGGCGGAAAGATACTTCCTTCTCCTTCCTCTGCTTGGCTTGGAGGACAACACAGAATGCGCGCATCGAACTGCCGTATGCAGCAGGTAGACGTGACGCTCCCAGCCTGCTCAAAGTAATTGTGTAGAACCCACAGGGCATGGGCCTAGGTCAAGTCATGAGCGGGTGCTGCGGGGTGATAAGGGTGAGATGAATAATTCGCCATTTATTTACCAACATCTCTGATGATCACCTGGCTAGGATCTCATTCCGCTTTGTAGGTAAACAGCACTAGCCTAGACTAACAGATAGCTCTTTCCTCCCTGCTAGGCCAGGCGTCCACCCCTCCCTCAGCACCGGCCCTACGCACCAGCCAAAGCACCCACTGCCACAATACCTCGACGCCTCACATGCCTTGCCTTGCCCAGCCAGGCTGTAGGAGTCTTGTCAGCGAGTGCTTACTCCGCCGTGTTTTCTACCACTCGACAGGAGTGTAGCCATGTGACTGCCACTGGTATACATGACCGATACGATGCGTGTCTGATGTGAAGGAAAGACAGGCCGGTTCTACGGCTGTCGAGATGCAGCTAGGAGCGATCCGAGCGAGTGTGGCACCACAGTAGAATTCCCTTTGCACGTTCGTCTGCGCCGCCAACAAACTCGCTTGGTGGTGAGGCTCCTTTGAGCCTAGACGCGCCGCACACCACACTGCTCAGCAGAAGATCAGAAGTTGAGTTGTTGAAGTGGCTGTCGAGCTCCGAAACACTACAATGTTGATTTGGGGGCGCCACCCGGTCGTCTCACTGGGGGCTTGGCTTCAACGCTGCCAGGCTGACTAGTGCGCTCCGTTCCGGAGAAGGCAATGGTATCCCAAGGCTGACAAACCATGTGCAAGGGTGTGCGCTGATCTGCTCGGTGCTGGTCATCATGTCGTGTCAGCTCGCTATTCTCACCGTTCGTTTTATTTGACAGACGATCCTCCATTCAAGAGTTCCCTTCCCCCACCCTTTTTCTTCTTGGTGCGCCCCTCCTAGGATATCACCCTCGTTACATGTTGTCACATTGGGGACATCTCGGAGTCTCCATGGGGTGTTCACTTGTCACAGAAGAGCATGATGATTTGTCGACGGTCTTAGATCCTTGGAGCCCGTCGGCCACCCCTTGCCCGCCTCAGACAAATGACATCCCAGTCCGTGACATTCATGGGAATATGAGAACTAAAGTCTGCCTGCGCGTCGGCAAACTGTGGGGCGCTGATCACTGAATGTGGCAGTGTCGAGGCCACTCCTCTATGTACACGCACAAACCTCGTGTTGGCCCTCACAATGTCTTACAGATTGTCAGACCAAGACCAGTACAACAGAGTTGTCGACTCGAAAGAGAAGCGAATGGCAATGCAATTTCAAAAAATGACGGACTGGCTGCGACGAGTGCAGTGGAGTAAAGATCCACAGCTCCACAGTTGGCTCCAAGCGTTGGGAATATGGGAATAACAGGCTCTTGGCGGCCGTGGAGCGTGGTTTTTAGCTAAGCCCTCTGCGCAGCAGCTGCAACAATAGAACACGGCGTTAGGATGGGAGGTGCTGAAGGTAGTTTGCAAAACACTATAAATGTAGTCCATCAAGCAACCCAAACACCTCCTCATCCTCCCCCATTCTCCAGTCCATCTTGGACACTCATTCCAATCACCCAGGCTTCCCTCTCATCCCCCCTTGATGGGACTTCAGGCTATCATCACCCGCATCCCTGTTCTTGCCTTGTCGTCCTTTCCATTCTCTGACCAGCTTCTCTCTTGCTGTAAGCTCGTCGCCCTCACAACCTCTGGCGTCACTGGTCTCCGGCGTCACTGGTCTCCGTTGCGCTGCCCCCTCTCTGTCTACCGCCACCTCCTGCATACCAAGAAACACCCAATCTCACCCCGTCTAGCCGCTATGCTTTTCCCAGCCAGCAGTTCTCCCATTGGGGAAAGCCTTGAAACTCACGACACGCGCAACCTCACGACACCCAACCTCACCCCCTCCGTCACAACCTCCCTCCTTTCTCGCCCCCAGAGCCTCTCAATCTGGAGCTCCCTCCCCTCAGTCAGCCCCACTACCGACACCCAGGAACTCGGTCAAGGCCATGCGGACGAGTTCTATGACAGGTTGGGTCCCCTTCCAACTTGCCAAGGTCACCGACTGTCAAAGCCTGTTCTGACATCGTTCGTGAGTGCAAGGCTGATGTTTAGCCTCAGCTTGGCGGTCACTAATCGTCCCAGCTGGATCACGATTGTGGTGTAACCCATCCACAGTCATCTCCTATCTTGTCGCCGAGGCGCCGTGAGCAGCCTACATGTCGTCGGGCTCAAAGTGGTACGTCTGCTTTCAATCTCCCAAAAATAAAAATGCCTCACCATTTAATTTACCTGACACTTTACAGAGGAGCCGCCACAAACGACTGATCGCTCCAAAGTGAGCCCGTTCATCCTCAATCAGGACGATACCGGCCAAAGTGAACTCATTCAGGACGGTCCGACGTTCAACCTTTGGATCATCACGCCCGCCGAGGGTCGCACGATTCAGCTCCCCTACGTCGATTTCATTGTCCCCGAGTACTCCGACACTCAAGACCCAATGGAGAATGTTCACAGCTTGCCGGTCAATCTTGAACTTGGCAGGAACTCTTGGTCAGCGGCTCTGAAAGATGTTGAACTGTATAGGCTCAACCAGAGGCAATTGAGCCAGGCGACAATCGACCGCTTGAAGGGGAAGGGCCATGACCAAGAAGCAGATCAGGTCCTGACTCGATGCAGATTGCTATTGGAGGCTCTAGTCATGCTGGGACCCGTCTTGACGGTCGAGAAACGCCCTGGGGACACCGTGAAAGCCAAAACGGGCAGGCAGTGTTGGAACTAGGATCTTGGGGAGGGTCTATGGTCCTCACATTTGGCAGCGATCAAAGACTATCTGGACGGTGCAGCATTCGGGCACCGACCCGTGGACGTGAGTTCTGAGTTCGCAAGCGCGTACGTTTGCTGACAACATTAGTCGCGCCAACCTGAAGACGCGTTGCTGTGGCAATCACCGCCAGCGACGCTGGCGGCGGCCGCCAGACGTCCCGGACGAGCCAGAGCCGGTGGCGGGCTTGCCCCAGCCGAGGAACACGGGCTCATCTCTGTCGTCGCACTCCGTCTTGACCCGGCGAGACGGACCAGAACTGGTCCAACGCGAACCGGAGCCACGCTGCTGACCTCCGCGCACCGAGTTGCCGGCAGGCGGCTTGCTCCTCCCAAGGAACTGTGGCTCAGCACTGTTGCGCTCAGTCTTGACGCGAGGCTCGGATCCGGTGCCAGTGGGCTCAGTCTTGACGCGACGAGACACTTCGGTGCCAGTCGAGCGCGAACCCGACGCACCAGGCATCTCTGCCATCAATGACGAGATTGACATCCCCTACGGAGCTCTGCAAATTCCCATTAGGGCCCCGACGTTTCGGGAGGGCGACTATGTGACAGCGGCCAACATTCGTTCCTCGCCAAATGCCTCGATCTCCCTCAACCAGATTGTTGGAGTTATCGCAGCCTGAATCCGTGCTGCCGCCCCTCCCAGAGCTCGAAAGCTTCGACACCAATAGGGTGGAGTACCCCATGCTATGGGAGATCTACAAGACTATGGTGCCGGGCATGCACAAAGACGGGTTCTGGGTAAAGGCCTTTGCTTGATGAGGGCTTTGAGCTGACGCCACAGTCGGACGTCGCTGTGGCGGCAGCGTTCACCAACAACAAAAAGGACGGCACACCTGCCAAGATCTTCTGGCGTCACAAGGAGAGGCTGCTTGAGGTCACGATCCGGCCCTTATCAACAAAGGCTCTGTCTGATGACCCACTGGCCTGTTCTACTGCCAAGCTAGCTCGGATTCGTGGTGAAAACTACCCTCCAAGGGGCGGTTTGATCGTGATCCGAAGTCGGCAAACGATGGCGCAACTGAGCCGTCGCTCAAGGATCATGCGGCACTAGTATGATCTTTGAGCGACGGCTGAGTTGGGCCAAGGGAGTCGCAAGCTCTGCTCGCAACACCTTGTCCCCGCCTTGGACGAGTTGGCACAAGCCCTCGGTGTTGACCCCTTTGCTGCGAAGGGGTTTGAGGTGAGTTGATGATCACAGCAGCTTCCGAACCCAAGGTATCCTCTCCACGTCTCCCGTCCATTCTTCATCGAGCTAGTAATATATCAGAAGGCACGAGAGCAGACATCAGCCACGATAGCTTGTGCCACATCCCGCCACGCTATGTCGTCCCATCCGTAGTCATTCCCGAGGGATGCATAATTCACAACGTCTACACTCTACTCTGGCTTTCTATGCAAACCCCTTTCTTACACCTTGTCCTTGACCTTGTCCTTGACCTCTCCAGCCTTCTTCTCAACCTTGTCCTTGACCTCTCCAGCCTTCTTCTCGACCTTGTCCTTGACCTCCCCGGCCTTCTCCTCGACCTTGGCAGCCACCTTGTCGACCTGCTTCTTGCCCGGTCCGCTGGTCAGGGTGCCGATGAACACGACAGTGGCGGCGACGGCAGCGAGTGCCCAGGCGCCCTTGCGCTCCTCGTCGTTCAGAGGACGGCTCGAAGCCTTGTAGATCTCGGGCTCGCCCTTGGGGAGGTGAACGTTGGCCTCCTTGGCTAGCGAGCAGACGGCACCGCAGAGAAAGCCAGAGACCGAGGAGGACTTGGCCTTGCCGGACGAGTCCGACTTGGGGGAGTCGTCCTTGGACTCCGACTTGGAGGCCGACTTGGGGGAGTCCGAGCCAGAGGTGGAGCTAGGATCCGAGGACACCGCACCGGTGGCAGTGCGAGGGTCGGCAGTCTCATCTGCCTCGCCAGCGACGGGGATGGCGTGGTGGGTGACTGCTGACGCGACGGTGAGAACCTTGGGGCCGGTGTGAAGCGGCGTCGAGTCCTCTTCCTTGGAGCGGACGGTAAAGTTGTCTGGCGTGGTAGGCTATCATGTCAGTAAACACCCCGGGCAACATCACTCACAATAATCTGAGGCGCCTCCTTTTCAATCTTTGGCTCGGGGAACTTTACATTAAACATGCTGAGCTCCTGCTGCCACTGGTCTGGAGCCCGGGGCTTGAGGGGCAGACCGGGCGCCGACGACTTGATCTCGGGGGTGACCTCGACCTTTTTCACTTCGACACGGGCGTGAATGTCAACATCGCCAGAGGCCTTTGACACGTCCTCCTGGACGCCGACAATCTTTTCAGGCGAGGGGGGAGTCTCGGCCTGGCGGGGTGGGGACGTGGAGAGGGTGCGGCGGGGCGCGGCGGGCACGCGTGTGGGGGGCATGGGAGGGAGCATGGACGAGGTCTCGGCAGATGTCAGACGCGCGACGAGCGTTGCCCTTATGTCAGCGAGCAGTTAGGTGCATGGACGTACTTGTTTCCCTGCTGAGAGAGACCGCGGCGCTTGAGCTCTGCCTTGAGCGTGTTGACAGTCTCAGTCTTCCACGTCCGCTGGGTGCCCAAAAGCACGCCCGAGGCGAGCGAGGCACTCTGGCCGTGGGGGTTAATGTTGGCCTTTGCAGTGTTGGCGGTGGACGTGGGGTTCATACGCGCGACCGTCGCTGATGTGTGCATGGACGATTGCTGAAGCTGGGCTGCGGCGCGTAGCGCGCCGGCAGAGAGACGGCGCCTCAACATGATGCGAGTTGCGGACAGTATGGTGGCAAGAGTGAGTAGCCTCTTTGCGATGGCTTTTGGTCGCAGGACTGTTGTGTTTGGAATGAATGTGGAGCTGATAACCCCAAGGGCTGTAGAGAATGACGGAGGAGGTGCGTCGGATGGGACGGAGGACACGCTCAATGAGAATGGCCGAGATCGCCGAAGCGCAAGGTGGGCACGTGGATTTGATCCCGTGAAGGTGGACTTGGTCGACTTGCAGGGTAAACGTGGGTCTGCTTCCGTCATCCTCAACAGGGGCACTCGCGTGGCGCCTTGATGTCTTGACGTCTTCCTAGCCCCGCAGCCTGCAGAGACGTTCTCGCCGTCGCAGAGACAGAGCTGGTCGCTCCGGGAGCGCCGAGGTGGGCGAAGCCGACAGAGTGTGGCTATGACTAGTGATAACCCTGGTCGCCCTGCAGGCGTCCAGGAGGGTTGCCACTAGGGCAACTTTGTTTCAATGGCACCAGGCAGCACAACGACGCTACGCGGTCGCGTATGCACGCGTGCATTGCAGTGATGCAGTGAGACGAGTGACCTTGCAAGCTGGCTGTTTCATCGAGCCAGCAGACCAGAGGCCAGAGTTTTAGAAACCACGAGGAAAGGGCAGAGCCATTACAGCGGCATGAAAGCGTAACATTTCCTCACACGTATGACCTCGGCGATCAGCGACCTCAGCATCATGTTAGCCACTGTTCAGCAGTAACTATTCACACCCAGCTGCGCGCACCGACGCGCCCACAGTCAACCCCCGAGTAATGTTCTGAAACGCAGCAGCACGCCATTCATCCTCCCCCACTCGCTCTCACTCTCTCGCACTGCGCACCTCGCACCCATCCACGCCCCTTTCTGAGCAATCTCCAGCGCGAAAGTAATACGCGCTCAAAATCCTTTTTGTCCTAGATTACGATCGCCAGCACGCGCCCATACCCTGGCAATGCCGCCGGCTCAGGCTCAGGCATGTGGCTCAGGCATGTAGAGAATAGCGCCTGGGTTTGGCGTGCTACAGAACGGAGCCACCGCAGCATGGCGTTGCGGCGAGGAGGCCGGATGTGCCGTGCTGTTCGCCGGACTTGCTCTGCTACTGTTGGGTACGATGCCAGGGAGAAGGTGGCCAGTGCCGCTCTTTGTTACCGGAACCTCTGCGCGACGACGCGCGCTGAAGCGATTGGCCGTGGGATCTGCCGCCATCAACCCCCTCGGCACGCTGCTAAATGGCAACGACAGAAAACTGGTTGACTGACGTACAAGATGACGCTGAAACGTTGCTTGGCTCAGGAAACCGTGATCAGGCCTGTATTCCGCTGGCCATCTGGAGCAGGTGGTGCCGTGCCCGGTGCCTTGAGTCGTGCTTTGGCGGTTGGTGCTTGCGTTGACCCGATTCTTTCGCTGTGGAAGCATGCACAGTGCCAGTTGTGTGTGCGCCACAAGCGTTACAGTGCTCGTACCATGTCTATGCAGAACTCTTCTTCGTGAGTTTATGTGATCGCGTGGAATACGGCGTGAACAAGACTCAATTTAGTGCACTGTTCGCGACAACTCTGCGTGGGCTGCAGCTGTTTGAGGTGGAGGTTTGCACTTGCAGGGTTCCAGGTACGCGTCCCAGGTGGCCCAGTTGGGTCATTCCAATGTTCTCAGTGAACATGTGACTGGGAAAGCGGCCGGTCGGAGGGCGCGCATCGCAGAAGAGAAAACCTGGAAACAAAGACGACGACGGGCGCGCCCCGAGGTCTGGCCCAGGCTCGTTCCGCCAGGCTGGGGTCCAGTTTATTCCGCCTCCTTGAAATCAATCCCGCGTCTTCTTCTTCACCCTTGGGATCTTGCGAGCAGATTGAGGGGTTTCCCATCTCTCTGCATCGCGTGATGAGCATGATTGGGCCCTAGTGCACGGCCACCGAGATGAGCAGACCCTTCATCCCTCCTCGACGTGTCTGTTTGAGGGGAGTCGTGGTGGTCCACTAGATGGCCATGTTTTACTGTACCATTGGGATTTGGAATGGACCCATGGTCCTGCGTTCCCTGAGTGGTTTGTCTAGGCAGCAGCAGCAGCGGTGGCGGCTGGGCAATGACCACCCCAGTTGAGACTTTTCCTGAGGTGTGAGCTATGCAGGCAGGAACTGCCCTCGGGCCTCGGAGCCAACGTATGCCCTGACAGAGACTCTGTTCGAGTCGCAGCAGCAGTAGTGACCGCAACTGCAGACGGCGTCGCCCAGCTCCCTCCCTGAACGCCTGGCAGCCCCCCTTTGCATCAAAGGCGCCGTCTGCATGCTAGACGACACCAACCAACACCTCGACGTCGACCTTGCTTCTCCCCTTCGCACTATTGCATCTGCTACTGCTCACTACTCGTCCCGCTCGACCAAAAGACGCAACTGGAACACTGCCCCAGCCTTTCCTCTCCCCCCCTCTGCGTCGTCGCCAAGACGTCACCGACCCTCTTTCCATCTGCACAGACACCACCTCTGCTTAAAAGGTCAGCCGCCACTCTACGACCCACCCTCGCACCAGACTTGTATTCAAACACTCCTCCACACACTTGTTCACGACCTTGACACCACTCTATCCACAATGTACGACGCGCCTACTCGCGCAGGCTCGCACCCTCCCATCTTCCAGCCCAAGGCTGTCCACTTTTCCACCGCGCGCCCAGCATTTGCCACTTCCTACTCGTCTCCCCTCCTCGGCGGCACGTCATCTGCAGCTTCCTCTCCTCCGGACAACATGACCTCTCCCTCCGGCTCTCCCTCGCCACCCAGTCCCCATTCCAAGCCCTCGCACGCCCTGTCAAACAAGCACGGTAGCCGGCCAAAGATGACCAAGAAGATGAGCTCGACGCCAGGCAAACACAAGAGCGTCCAGGTAGCTCTCGAAGTCAAAGTCGAGAGGTCGCGCGGATTCCACGCCTTTTTCGTGCCCCTCGCCCGCAACATGCCCCCAGCACCGCCGTCGTCGCCCGTCTTCAACCAGAGCAGCAACCACAGCCCACACCACGCCGCTGAGTCAAGCTGGCCGTCTCACACCGAGCCAAAGTCGGTCTGCGAGGAGCACTGGGTTGAGGACGTCCAGCACATGGAGATCGACTAGGCACCTTGAGCACGAGCTAGCAGGCTAGCACATCACGACAGCATGCGCCGGCGCCGCGCACAATGTCCCGCACACTCTATCATTCTCTCTTTTTTGGGCATATTCATCTCTGTTTCTCTACGCATAACACCAACACGACGGCAGTGCTCCCTCTAGAGCACCCGTCACGCAAGCCACGCACAAAAACGCACAAAACTCACCTCAAACCCGCCATTGTCAAATCGCGCCGTCGAAGCGCGCCAAAGGGTTCTTCATCGTCGTCGTATCATTAGTAGTATCCAGCAGCAGCGCTGCCACACCCTTGTACAAATAAATCGTATCTGCATTCATTATGGACGAGCCATTTTGCCAGCTCATTAACACCGCACCCTGCTCGCACCAGCCAGCGACGCCGGCGTCGTCTGGACTCGCCCCCACCTAGGCCCACCTGCAGGGTGGAGGTACTCTGCTACCTGCGACTCGCCGCTCACAACTCTGCAAGCTCAACCTGCATGCCAACAGCTCAGGGCGGAACCTAAAAATCTGAAAGGAATTGCATTCCATACGACCGAGTGGAGGTGGCGCAGGTGGCGTACACCGCCCAGCCAGCCGGCCGAGGGCAGGGCCGCCGTTGACTGTTCGGACAAGCGCGGCGCGTGCTTAGTCGCCCTACGCACATGACTGTGTCACGGGTGCGCTGGGTTTGCGTCGAGCGTCGAGGTTGGTCGTGGAGGATGAGGGGGTGTTTGGAGCTAGAAGACGGCGCAGGGTGGCTAGGTTGGGAGGTGAGGCTGGTGTGCTAAATATTCCTTGTTAGCAGGACTAAGGACTGAGGCATTGCTGGTGTGACGTGGTATGCGTCATTTTCGGGGTCCGTAGTTTGCGTAGAATGCATGGCTGTACGTTTGTGACATCTGAACAGCAGCGCACTGATCTCACAGAGCATCGCGCAGAACACAGAGCAAGGCTTGCTTCAGAAAGAACGCGAAGCATGACAAGGCAACCGGAACAAAAATGGGAGCATTCCGCCATGGCAGCCAAAACTGAGGTGGAGGATATGGGTGACGGTAGCGGAATTAATTAAGCATCCGCGTCCAACGCGTCTCTAGCATGCCATCTCGTCCATCTTCGTTTCTGGCATCACCCATATCACCACAACTTTTGCTAAAGGCCTCAGACACCT